>JAUMIR010000003.1:37901428-39167142 GCA_030847615.1 Gambelia wislizenii | reverse complement strand
TGTGCATGTGTTATTCTACACAATATATGTGAAACCAAAGGTAGTATCCTTGATGATCCTCACTGGTGTGTGCAAAGGTTTGTACTGGACACGCTTGGAGCTCCGATGGTAAATAATGATGCTGCAGAGAAGGAATGGGGGGAGGCGGTACGCAATGCTTTTAAAGAATATTTTTGGCTTGAACATCACCGGGGAGACGGGGAGTAATTTAATGCATGGTTTGCCTCCTTATCATTTTCCTGGATTAACTGAAAATTTGCTTAATAAAATATTGTGATTTTTAAAGGTGTCTGCATTTGCTTTGCCCTTCTTTAATTGAATCACACCTTACCCGCAGGTACACTTGCATTGTCTTTTTACTTTAGAATTGTGAATGTATACATTACACTTTAAGGGCAGTTGAAGTACACCTTGAAAAGTAGGTCAGACTAGATACAACTTTATTTTAAAACAATCAGCCTAAAATGAAACATAGTTGCCAGGGATTACTCTTTCTGGTAAAGGATCCAGATACTGTCGAATTCCTTTAGGTAGTTTCCTCTGCTAATTAACCAATCAATTAGCCAACACAAGTTAAATTTTAAAAAGTTAAGCTTTTTCCTAACACCATAGGCTTCTTAAAAAAATGAAACGGTCAACTCGCAAACTTATAAACTCGAGTTTCCACATCCCACCACATGGCGTTACGATGGCCAAAGTGGGGAGAGGACGTGTCTGGCCAGGTCGGCTCATCACCTACTGGGGCACCAGGGAGACCAACCTCCTGTTGGAATCCCTGTCCCAGCAGGCTGGTGCACCGGACCGGCTGATGCGGTCCTCTAACTGGAGGAACCACAACTTCTTTTTGGAGGCAGCGCGGTTCCTCCGGTCAAGGGGCTACATCCAAACTGGCCTCCAATGCTGCTCCAAATTCAAGACCCTGAAGGGTAAATTCTTTGTGGCATTGGAGGCCAGTGATGGCAGCCCCCCCAAAGGCAGCCGCCTTTTTATGCCATCCTGCACAACCTGTGGGTCCGTGCAGGACGGCCAAGCTGGCGCGACAGGCTCCCAAGAGGTAAGTTTGGCCAAGGCATCTATGGTGCCAAGTTGTGTGTGCCCGTGTGTGTGTGTGTGTGTTCTCCTCCGCATGCAGCTAACTTTTATTCTGTCTCTATCTTTTGTTATAGCTGTCCGGATTCAGAGATGGGCAGCAGGGGAGCCCATCTCTGATTCCTCCGAGGAGGAGGACGAGCATGCAGGCCTGGCACTGGCTGCACCCCCCCAGGTAAGTTTCATTTCAGTACTTATGAGGCACAGTTATAGGGGGCATAGCATAAGAAATATGACTGTTTAGCCTTATAACTGACAGCTATGCTTAATGTTTTTAAAGGTCCCCAGGCTGCCCAGGAGGCGGCAGCCCAACTGGCAGAGCTAAACATTATAGCTAGGATAGAGGAGCTTGGTAAATATATTTATGTACAAAAATTTAAAAATGGGTAATCAGGTTTGCACATAGAGAATTTGATGCTAATTATTTATTTCTTTTTTGCCAATACAATAGAGAGGAAATCAGGGACCTGGCCAGGAGGGTGCAAGCCTTAGAAGAAAGGCTGCCATTGTAAATATTGTATATAGTGCAGTTATACATTTGTACATACTTCTTTTTGTTTAAACATTGCATGATTTTTGTCTGTAAATATTGTAAATATTGTACCAGATTCCCCCCTCCAAAATGTGTGTACTTCTTTTTAATATACTTTTGTACAGAAATGTTTTCCTATGTTTACATTTATTTATGTTTGGAACTCTTTTATTTATTTGCTGCATATTACCCCTAATAGTGTTTGTGTTATGTTCCCAGTTTGAGTTGTATTGTAATCCTTTCTTGTGTTTGTCCCTGTACCTTGTAAGTAATGTAAATAATGTAAATATTGATTGTTTTGTAAATATGTTTATATGTAGAAATGTATATATGTAAAGATATCATTCTTTCTAAAAAGAGAAATTGTAAATATTTATTTTAAGATACGTTTAAAAAAATAAACTGTTACTGTGTTGAAATAAAAAGCCAGCCAGCAAGCCAGGGGTTCTCCAGCCTGCAGCAGCCTTTCACCCCATTCCACTGGGCCAGGAGGCTGTAGTGGGGCCCTGAGGACTTCTTGGCAGCGAGGCAGCAGTGGGAGGGGGCATGGCCAGGAGTGGCTGGCATATTAAGCTACTCCCACAACCCTCAGGAACACCAGCCAGCAAGCCAGGGGTTCTCCAGCCTGGAGCAGCCTTTCACCCCATTCCACTGGGCCAGAAGGCTGTAGTGGGGCCCTGAGGACTTCTTGGCAGTGAGGCAGCAGTGGGAGGGGGCGTGGCTAGGAGTGGCTGGTGTCTTAAGCCACTCCCACCCCCTCAGGAACACTAGCCAGCAAGCCAGGGGTTCTCCAGCCTGCAGCAGCCTTTCACCCCATTCTACCGGGCCAGGAGGCTGTAGTGGGGCCCTGAGGACTTCTGGGCAGCAGAGCAGCAGTGGGAGGGGGCGTGGCCCACACCCCTCAGGAACACCAGCCAGCAGCCAGAAGGACTCTAAGCCTGCAATTGGAGTCAGCTGAGGCCGGGAATGGAGTGGGGGCAGAAATTGGAGTTGTGCTGGGGAAAGGGAGGTATGGTTGGAACAGAGTGAACAGATGTTACGAAAGAAGGTGGGATCGCTGTTTGTTAGCTATCCCACCTTCAGTTCACCCTGTTTCCTGGAATGGATTGGAGAGCGTACCAACCATTCCACAAAACCTTACTTTGCTCCTCTGCAATGCCAGGTCGGTTAAGAATAAAATTCATATTATTTATGATCTTCTCTTGGATGAGGATGCCGACCTGGCTTGCTTCACAGAAACCTGGCTGGGAGAGGATAGCGTTGTCAACTGGACACAGGCCCTCCCAGCCGGGTATTCTGTCAGTGAGCGGGTGAGGGGAAGTGGGTGGGGGGGGTGGAGTGGCTCTGGTTTATAAGAACAATCTGACCTTGACCAGGATACCTGTCCAAAACACAGTCCACTTTGAGTGTATGTACCTTAGCCTGAGGACCAGGGATAGTTTGGGGTTCTGCTAGTATACCGACCACCCCGTTTTCTAGCAGACTCCCTAACCGAGCTGACACAGCTGGTCTCAGAGTTGCTGTTGGAGTCACCCAGGCTTTTAGTTTTGGGTGACGTCAACATTCCACTCGAGACCAGCTTGACAAATCTGACTGGTGCATCTCGGGAGTTCATGGAAACCATGACAAACATGGGCCTATCCCAAATGGTCGTTGGGCCCACACATTGTGTGGGTCATACCCTCGATGCGGTCTTTAGTACGGAGCAGGAATATCCATGGGCAGAGGTTATAAAAACCACTGCATTGTCATGGACGGATCATTTTCTGGTCAAGACTGAACTAAGAGTCTCTTCCCACCCCACTGGGGGTGGTGGACCCATTAAAATGGTCCGCCCTCGAAGGCTAATGGAACCAATAGGATTCCAGAAAGCCTTGGAGGGTTTAATGGTTGGTAACGCCGGTGACCCTGTCGAGGCTTTGGTTAATACCTGGAACACCGACCTTACCAAGGCTATTGACACAATCACTCCCAAGCGTCCTTTCCAACCCACTCCAAACTGTAAGCCATGGTATACAACAGAGCTTAGGAAAATGAAGCGGGTTAGACAACGACTAGAGCGCAACTGGTGGAAAACTCAACTCTTATCCGACAGGACTCGTCATAGGAACTTTCTTTGGTCCTATCGAGAGGCAATACGTGCAGCGCAGAGATCCTTCTCCTCTGCACGTATTGCGTCTGCAGAGTCCCGTCCAGCAGAGCTGTTTAGGGTGGTAAGGGAGATGACACAGATTATTCCAGTGCAGAACCCGTTGCTTAACCCAACGACACCCTGCTGTGACGTGTTTAACAATTTCTTTGCAGATAAAATCTCTCAGATAAGAGCCGACTTAGATGCCAGTAATTTGACAGAAACAATTGACGAGGTGTCCAGCAACTCCGTCAATGTAAGTTTACTGGATGAATTTCAATCCGTGAGTACCGAGGACGTGGACAAGCTACTTGGTGGGGTGAAGACGACCTGCCCTCTCGATCCTTGCCCTTCATGGCTGGCTATCCAGGGGGGGACTGCCTTGATGGTGTTCCTTAAGGACATCATCAATGCATCCCTCAGAGAAGGGTGTGTTCCATCTTGTTTAAAGGAAGCAGCCATTAGGCCGCTCCTGAAAAAAATCTTCCCTTGACCCCCTGGACATGAACAACTATAGGCCGGTTTCTATGTTACCATTCTTGAGCAAAGTGATCGAGAGGGCAGTTGTGCTTCAACTCCAAGTGGTTTTGGATGAAACCGATTATCTAGACCCATTTCAAACTGGTTTTAGGGTGGGATTTGGAGTTGAGACTGCCATGGTTGCCTTAACTGACGACCTGCGTCTAATCATCGACAGGGGTAGTGTGACCCTGTTGGTGCTTTTGGACATCTCAGCGGCTTTTGACACAATAGATCATAGCATCCTCTTGGATAGCCTGAGAGGGTTAGGAATCAGAGGCACTGCGCTCCAGTGGTTCCGGTCCTTCCTCTCGGGCAGGTCCCAGAGGGTGTTGCTCGGGGACAGTTGCTCCAGCAGAAAGGAGCTTACTTGTGGTGTTCCGCAGGGCGCCATACTGTCCCCGATGCTGTTTAACATCTATATGAAGCCACTGGGTGAGATTATTCAGAGTTATGGGGCTGGGTGTTATCAGTACGCTGATGACACCCAGATCTACTTCTCCTTGTCCCGATCGTCGGCCTCAAATTCCGATGGCGTCCCTCCTCTTAATGATTGTCTTAAGGCAGTAGTGGGCTGGATGAGGAAAAGCAGATTGAGATTAAATCCAGACAAAACAGAGGTGCTCACGGTAGCGGCCCCGAAACCAGGAGTTGGGTTGCAACCTCCAGTCCTGGACGGGGTCACGCTCTCTGTTAAGGACTGTGTTCGCAGTGTGGGGGTGCTCCTTGATTCATCGCTTCAGATGACGAGTCAGGTGAATGCGACGGTCAGGAGCACCTGTTATCAGCTTTGGCTGATACTCCAGCTGCGCCATTTCCTGGAAGTAAAGGACCTCGAGACTGTGGCGCACGCGCTGGTAACCTCTCGTCTAGATTTCTGAAATGCGCTCTACATGGGGCTGCCCTCATGCTTGGTCCGGAAACTTCAGTTGGTACAAAATATGGCAGCCAGAGTGGTCTCGGGAACATCTCGGAGAGACCATATAACTCCAGTGTTAAGATCTCTCCACTGGTTGCCTATCAGTTTCCGGGCCCAGTATAAGGTGTTGGTTATTACCTTTAAAGCCCTAAATGGCTTGGGTCCAACTTATCTCCGGAACCGCCTCCTCCCATACAATCCTCCCCGCGCACTCTGGTCCTCTGGGAGGAATTTGCTTCAGCCACAAAAATCTAGGCTGTCTGCAACCTCCCAGAGGGCCTTTTCAGTAATCGCCCCCAAATTGTGGAATGACCTGCCGAACGAGTTCTGTCAGATAACAAGCTTGAGTAGCTTTAAAAAAGCACTAAAGAGGGATCTCTTTCGGCAGGCCTTTCCTAATTAGATCCCAGCCTCAGGGGATCCTGGCTTCTTCTAGTCCACTGGCCACTTATTGTATTTATTGTTTTTAAATGTGTTTTTAGATCAGTTGGTTTTAATTTATAATTGTTTAATATTTTTTTATGGGGGAGGGTGGGGGTGGGGGTGTTTGGGGATTTTATCTGTATTGTGTTTTAATTTTTGTAAGCCGGCCCGATTGTTTTAACAGAGGGGTGGGGTATAAATAAATATTGTTGTTGTTGTTATTATTATTATTATTATTATTATTATAAAAAGCCTGTTTATTTCCAATTAATTCAGTACCTCCCTTCTAAAAGCTGTAAAGATCTCCTTAAGAGAATTCTTTTTTAACATGTTACATATATGAGGTAGAGTTGTGTAACAGAAACAGAAATAAAATATGTAAAAACTAGACATTATCTATTCCCCACAAGTAAGGGTACAGCAATTTCTACTGATAATAGAAAATTACATTGACAGGGGCACTTTTTTTTTTTAATTAACCTTGCTGGTCTACTGGAAGCTGAAGAACTTCCAGTTAAACTTTTTGTGGGTGTAGTATGATTGTTCTCTTGTGAATTCTCCTTATCTTCCTTACCTACACTTTTGGAGTTACACTTTCTCTTCTCCACAACACGTTTTTTAGAATTTCCCATGGACTTAATGTGAGTTACCAAGTCCCCAAACAGATCATTTTGACTTTGTATTTCTTTGAGCATTCGCTCAGATTCATCCACTGAATGCTCATAGAATTTTTCTAGGTGGCCTTGCAAAGACATTGTCTGCTCTTTAGATATTTTTTCCATTTTAGACACAAAAAGTTCTGCTATTGATCTCGAATTCGCCATCAGATCATTCACATCAAAAGAACGTTTCTTTCTCCGAAATAAGGCCAACCTTTTCAGCGGGGGACAATGTGGCTGTAGGATTACTCAAATCTGCAACTGAAGAAATAGGGAAAAAACAATCATAATCAAAGTTTATTACAGTACTGACCAAGGTACAGCAATAACCCTGCTCTGTAATGATCTGATACATACCATTACGTGCAGGGGTAGTTGACCACATAGTATCAATCTCTTCTACCACGGCTGTGTTGTTACTCTCAGTTTCATTGACTGCCAAGGTTTCAGAATTCTCCCCAGTTAAGGTTAAAGTAACAGTAGATTCATCAGATCCCTGGGTACCAGAACCATCTGGATGCAAAAGAAAAGTAAAGGAAAATAAGAGAGTTGGGTAATAGAAGAAATCAAAGCAGTTTAATTAATCCACAGCACTTCCGCGCCACTTGTGGAAGAGGTAAACAAGTCATTGCCTTGTTTGTTTATGGCTGCTGCCAGAGACGCCACAGCAAACATGCAAAGATGCACGCAGCAGTTTACAGTCCCAGGGCACACAAACAAAAGCGCGCCATTTGCCTTTAACAGCCTTAATTTGCAAAATAAATGGGAACCCGCAGACCACAGCATCACCATTTGAGGGCATATTGGTAAATATGGCGAACAGATTCTTTATAGGTAGAAGTCTATGGACTACTGGAACATTTTATCAGTACAGAATGCGAATTTACAGATTCTGTTTGGATGTTGTGAAAATGGAAATTTAAACATCCGGGTTTTCACTTTGATACAAAACATTTCTTGTAATGGCAGCAAACAACAGAAGCTGTAACTGTAGCAGCCTACACATTAATGACACATAGCATGCATATCAGTCATGGGATAGCCATGAACATTTATAAATCTTCTAATTGGCTAAACAATGAAATCCAAGAACGTGCTTAATCGAGTTTTCACATACTACTAATTCCTTTTAAAAAAACGGAAAACTTACCTAGGGGATGTGAGAACAATTCCTCAGAGAACCCCTGCAGCATCTCTTGGGATGAGGGAGGGAATCCCACATCTTCATCGGTGAGGGGAGCGTGATGGGGAACCGCAGACCCATGCGGAACACGCACAATGTCGGTGGTGCTCCCCAGACGTTTCGGGTGGTACTTGGCATCGCTGCCCAGAATGGCATGCAGTTCTTTATAAAAGGGCATGGTGGCTACATTGTTGCCACTTTTAGAGTTGTGGTCGTTTACCTGGTGGTAATTCTTGCGCATCAGTTTCATCTTCGTACGGCACTCTTCTGCGGTGCAATCATGCCCTTTGTTTTTCATTTCGGCTGCAATCTTTTCAAACAGGTCAATATTTCTGTGGGGTCCCCTCAGCTGTTCCTGCACCTTTTCCTTGCCCCATATGGCCAAAAGGTCTATGGTTTCATTGTAGGACCAGGAGATCCCACGGCCGCCTTTCCTGGGACAAGGTGTGATTTCAGCATCCATCACTTAAACTGCACAGGTAAACGGCCAGGAGAACAATGGAGATGTATCTCCTTCAAATTTTGGGATGGCCAGAAAGGGGGCAGCTACACTTCCCACTTACTGGCCAGAGCCCGCCCACGGACAGGGCAATTTCTGGGCATCTCCTGTGCCCGTAATATCTTGTCACGGGCTGTTTACATTTCCGATTTTCTGAATCCCCCCGTGACTTTTTTTAAAACCGGCACAACCCGCGGGATTGAAAGTCCCGTGGATCAAGAGACAAATGGTGCCCCCCCTTCCGAAAAACACGTGTCCAACCCGATGTACATGTAAACTGCCAGGGATCGACACGAATTCTTCCCAGGACATTTTCATTGTGTAAACGGCACCTTGGTCATTGCTTCATCCCATGGAAATCTGGGATTTATAGTTTTGTGAGTTTTCTGCCAGGAAACTAGTGGCTCACCAAACTAAAAATTCTGGAGGATGCAGCCACAGCAGTTAATCTAGTACCAAAGAGCAGTGTGAAGGAGGACATTGTGACAACTGCAAGAACATCTCAGATTTGCTATGATGTACAACAGCCTCTACAGGCCTTAAGGATTCTAGCAATCTGTGACTTTTCTTCTTCCATATTGCATGCTATTATCACTTAGGTGATAGGTGGCTGAAGTGCAACCAAACTTTACTTCTGTTAAGACAGGAATTAATTCCAGTCTACTATTCAGTGCCTTTATGGCAAATCTTAGCAGAATGGTAAAAGACATGTCATTTTGTAGAAAACACCCAAACACTGAAACAACCATACTCCCCACCTCATATAAGGGTCATTCTAAATTTCAGAGAAATTTCAGGTTGTTGCTGTTAGCTTCATTGTTGAGTGTATAAACCAAGCTGCATCTACAATAGACAGTAAAACAAAGTTGTGGCTGTGCTTTATAGCTCTACCAAGATAACAAATAAAGGTTTGCTGTCGCCACTACTGCCACAACCCCAGAACTGACATGCAAAATGCTCCTTGTTTTCTGTAAACAATTGGGTTGCCTCTACGCAGAACTTTATACTGAACTGTTGTTGCATATATCACATTCTTTCCCCAGCAGCTTCTCCAGTGCCTTGGAAGCATTTTGGTTGGAGGGTTGTGAAGGTTGGTTTGGGGAGGCACCAACAGTCATAACTACAATGATGGAGCTCTGTAACCACAGTTACAAAGACAATGCAGGATCTTGGCCCAACTGTATATCTCCCAATTTGCCTTCTTATTGTCCATTGTACAGTGAGGAATACCCACCAACTTTTTCTACAATCACGTGAATAAATTGATACACTTGTTACCTCAAGAGGTGGGGAAGTTAAGTTAGAGGCATACCTGTGATGCCAAAATCTCCTTTAATGTTTGGGGGAATTATTATCTCTCAAAGGAGGCCTGTAAGAGGAAGGTAAATTTGGGGATCTTTTCACCTATGTATACCAATACTAACTGTAGCAAGCACTCCAGTTAAAGTGAAATAAAGTATTTTATTGGAATAACACAAAACTGAACTAACATACACCACGCATGTTCTTAAGAATCATACAAGCCTATAGCAGAGTAAGACAGAATGGTTGCATAGAGGGAGAGAGGTCTGGGAAGGTAGTGCAATAGTTACCAGTCTTGAAGAGAAGAGTTCCACACAGTGAGGATATTCAGACAGGCATCTGAGGGTGGCGCAGGGGGTTCCAATCCAGGGTGTGCTGAGAAAGAGAGTAGCTGGGTTCGTCCACTGTGACACACTTTACTATTGTTAGGGATTTAATATTTACACCCTATTCTGTGCCTTGGAGGGGAGAATTTAGTAATAACAAAGCTTGAATGTCTTTCCTATGGAACAGACAAAGGAAACTGAAACTCAAGTGATTGCTTTAATTGCTGTGAGATAGAAATTGATTGGTTTGTGACAACCTCACAAGGTTGGACAGGAGGGCGTATAGGAGAAATTTCTGTAGGTTATAGATTAAGGAATGATCACTTAATTGCTTGATTGAATCATTGCTGAAACACCCAAGACTGGAAGAAAGGATTAGCACATACCTCCTTAACAACTGGGACTTTCCACATAATCCTAACTTGGATTTTCACACCATTATATCTCTAGACACATCTCAGGTCATTGTGACCTCCAACTGACCTCTATTTTGCCTCAGCCAACCTGACTCCGAAAACTGTCCAATATTTCCAGTTATGAGATACTATGGGGAGGGGTAGTAGGGCATACTAACATACTGAAGGCAGCAATGCCCAACTGCATGGTGGAATCCTGTTGTTGATCCTAACTAGAGTACACCCATTCAATAAATTGTTGAATGGTGAGTCAACACATAGGTAAATCCAATTGATTCAGTGGCTTTACTCTAGTTGGGTCTAACAGAAGCATTTAGGCCCATGTGAAATGGTTACACTTAAGGAACTCTGCATACACAACCATGAATTAAATACGTCCATTGCACAATAGCTAAGAAGAGTACAGTTACATGTATAAGGGAACTTACACATGTCTATGATACCAATAGGATTCCATCTTTGGGCTTGTGGTAATGGGGATGTGGGAAACAATGGCTGTGTGTGTTGCCCATTGCTGCCTTACAACTAAAGAACAGCCTAATCTTCATAAATGTAAACATGACATCAATGGAATTGTGACAGAGTGTTTAGCAGACCTGCCTGTCTTTTCTTTAAGTGATTTTACAATCTCAACCTTTGTGTACAGCTCAAACTCATTTACAATTAGTTCTGTATGCTGATGACAGGAAGAGCAATATTATTTCCACAATGAAGGCAACATATGACTCATACGCACTAGACAAATATGGCCGGGGAGAGGGGAGGCTGACCTCTGGACTTGCTTGTCTCTAATGATATGCCTGAAACCCCTTTATTAAACAAGTCTATTTAGAATTAAATGAAATATACACAGCCCCAAAAGCCATGAAAGCCATTTCCATTATGTAGTGCAAGAATGCATCAGAAGCAATTTTATTTCCTGACAGTCCATGTCAGATATATTAGAATATCCTGCCTCAATTAAAAGCCATTGACAAGTCACCCTGCAATCTTTTCTGGATTAGTTCTTTTTAATATATGGCATCTAGTTCAATAGAAAGGTGCAACCAATTATGGATGGGCTTAAAAAAAATACTTTTGACGTATTGCTTCCATATTTTTATTTTTAAGATTGTGGCATAAATCTCTCCAAGAAAGAAGAAACATACACATTGTGTGTGTGGATGTTTCATGTAACAAGAACTCCTGTTCCTCTTCTGCCCTTTGTAGACCCTTTCCCAAATGTACTTCATAAGGTCCCTCAGTTCTCTGCTACAGATCTGGGAATCAGCAGGGAGAGGAGCAATCTCTTTTGCCAGCAGTATCTATTTACAAAATCTGATAGATGTTTAGCAAAAAGTGGCACCACTGATTTTAATATTCCCAAGGTCTACTTGGGGACCTTGATGTCCTTGTGTGTTATCTTCTTATACGTAGCAGTATCAGTCTACTACTGTTTGCCAATATGTTGTCAGGGTTGTCATCTGAATTTTTGAAGGTGGAGGGAAAGAGGAACATTTATAGTACATTTCACAAAATCGTAGAATTGGAAAGGTTCACAAGGGCCATCCAGTCCAACTCCCTACCATTCAGGAATACACAACTAAAACAGTCCTGAAAGATGCCCATCCAACCTCTGTATAAAGACCTCCAAAGTTGGAGAATCTACCACCCTTCACTGTTGAACAACTCTTACAGTAAGAGTTCTTCCTAATATTTGGGTGGATTCGCTTTTCTTCTAATTTGAATCGATTGTTTTAGTTTATAAATTTTAAATATGTTTTATTTCTATATACCAAGTTTTACACATGCTGTATATGTACATTGTAAACATGATTTTGATTTTGCTGCTTTAATATGTTTTGTATTGCTGGTCTGTGATCAAAATAAATTAATTCATTCATAATTTGAATCCATTGGTTCATGTTCTAGTGTCTAGAGTAGCAGAAGACAACCTTGCTCCACCTTCTGCATGACATCTCTTCAGGTCTTTAAAGATAGCCCATCTTTACTGCTTTATAGTTGGGTATCCCTGCACAGCAGGGGGTTGGACTGAATGGCCCTTGTGACTTTTTCCTACTCTTTCTATGATCCTATGATTATGTATGAGGTCTCAGGTCAGTTTATGGCCTTCCATGGCTATACTGGATAGGAATTCTGGGAGTTGTAGTCCAAGATAGGCACTCTTCCAGGCACTTTTTATAATGTCAGTGCAACACAAGTTGAGTTGTTCTGATGACCATATCTTTTTTTTTCTTGTTGCAACAGACAATAATAATAAGAAATTATTAGTTGCCTTTATATTCCTTCTTTCCTCCAGTAATCTGAGGGTGAAGCATTTCTTCTCCCCACTTTATCCTCACAACAACCCTGAGAAGTAAGTCAGGGGAGAGAGAGAGAGAGAGAGAGAGAGAGAGAGGATGACATAAGAACATCCAATGAGTTTTGTGTCACAGTAGGGACTTGAAGCCAGATCTCCCAAGATCCAATCCAGCACACTATCATCACACTCATTCTTTTCATTATGAAAAATTTCAAACCATTTAATAACATCCTGCCCTAGAGCAGTGCTCTGCATGCAACAGTATTCTTAGGATCAGTGCCCTGAAAAAGAAAATATAAAGGACAATTTCATTTCGATTCACAGAATGCACTGAAGAGCCACAGTCAAATTTAATCAAAACTCAAGGATCTCAATTAACTAAATGGATTTCTATTGCCTCTTGTGTCATGAAACAATTACCGAGCTGGAATTATTTTGGACAGCAAACAATGGGGACATTTGCATACTTTGTGAAAGATCAGCAGCAGCTTGGCTCATTATTTTATCAACTTTCCCCCTATGAGACTGAAGTCATTAACAAATAAGAGCACACATAATTCAGCCACACAAAGATGGGCTTAATTAGGGTGTAGCCACATGGGGAAGCTTCCCATGCTTCTGGCTCCTGATGTCGTTGAGAACTGGACATGAAAGCAGCGATCTTTATGAGAATGAAAGAAAGAAACAAACCCAAGGGGATATGAGGTGGCATCCCCACGATTAGGAATGGATGGATCTGTTTGGTTTTCTTTCTCAAGTATATTACTTTTTCAAAAAAATAAAAATAAATCTCTACTTTTTTCTGTCTTCTAAAACACAAAACAAAACTGAGCTTGGGGAAAAAAATCCCCCCCTTTTTTTCTTTTTGTACACACTTCCTAGAATCCATCAAGTAGCCTGAACACTGGTCATGCTGGCTAGGAGATTCTACAATTGTAGTCCCACTAGTAATTTAACCAAATAACAGAAGATGGTCTATTTAATTCATTATTTGTCTACTGTTGCCTATGGAAAGCCCACCAAGACATGACTACAACCACAATCTCTTTCCCATGTTCCCCAACAACCAATATAAAGAGGCATACAGCCTCTGATTCTGGAGTTGATAGATAGTCAAACTGGCTGGAAGCCATTGATGGCCTTAACTGCCATGAGTTTATACAATCCTCTTTTCAAAATGCCCAAGCTGGTGGCCACCACTACATCCTATAGTATTAAATCTGATCATTTAACTATGGCCTTATCTGCACAGGCAATTTACCCCATCTTGCCCCCATCTGAGAGCCCTGCAGTCCCTGTGACACAGGGCATTTGCCCCGTTCTACCCCTGGCAATCCTTATGACTCCGGGGGTATAAATGGGGCTCAGAGAGGGGCAAGCTAGGGTAGAGCCTGGTACAGCATTCTAAAATAATACCTGCTTTACTCCGCTGCCACTAGGGAAAAATGGAGCAGGCTCCATGTGTCCACAGGTGACCACCCTGGCAGGCCAGCCCATCACTTCAACTACCGGTTGCCCTTACCCATCTGGGTCCAGGATGGGGTCCCACAGTACGTGACCAAGGCTGAGCAATGCAGGTGGGCTTTGATGACATGTTGTGGCTGGCTTCCTCAATGTTGGGAGGGCAAAGAAGATAGTGGTGGCGGCTGCAGTGATGGGCCAGCATTCCTGTCTGGACTCTGGATAGTTTCATTTGGAGGTAACATGGGCCTGATTCACAGCCAGGATATGCTGGTGGGAAGATGGTGTATCCTGGCTCGTGTAGATGAGCCCTATGCGCTGAGTAAAGATGAATTTCCTTCTATATATAAAAAATGGACCAAATCAAATTCTTAACCATCTCGGCTACCCAGATTCAATAAGCACAGCTGTTTCCACCAGGGAGAGGAACAAGTGCACCCACCTGCCCTGTAGTTGTTAAAAATGAATGGTCTGTCAAAAAAAAAAAATGCCGTGATTCAAATGCAAATTTTTACAGAGAACTAAGCACTCAAAGCCCTCTCTGAATGGTGAATCTGTGAGTTTCTCTTTCTTCCACATGCAAATAAATTCAAATTCTTTCTCAGATGACTTGGATCCCATGCTGGGAGAAAGGGAGAATACAAATAAAATAAAATAAAATAAAATCCAAGTAATTAAGAAACTTACAAACTGAGTTATATCCATATAAAAACATACAAACTGACAAAGTTCTCACACACTTGTGAGGGTTGTAAAGGACCTAGATAGCCAGAGTGGTGTAGTGGTCTGAATGTTGAACTGGTGGCCCTTTCCCACTATAGAGTTATAGCACTATGATTCTACTTTAGCTGCCATAACAACATCATATGGAATCCTGGAATGTGAAGTTTTTGTTGTTTTGTGTGCCTTCAAGTCATTTCTGACTAATGGTGACCCTAAGGTGAATCTATCATGGGGTTTTCTTGGCAAGATTTGTTCAGAGAAGGTTTGCCTTTGCCTTCCTCTGAGGCTGAGAGAGTGTGACTTGCCCAAGGTAACCTTGTGGGTTTCCATGGCTGAGCAAGGGTTCGAACCCTGGTCTCCAGAGTCCTAGTACAATGCTCAAACCAGAACACCACACTGGCGCATATTTGCAGTTTATTGTTAACTGTTGTCAAGTTGACTTCAACTTATGGCACCCCTATGAATGAATGACCACCAAGTCACCCTATCATCAACAGCCCTGCTCAGGTCTTGCAGACTCAGGGCCATGGCTTTCTTGATTAAGTCTATCCATTTGGAATTCAGTTTTCTTCTTTTCCTATTGTCTCCCACCTTATGAAGGATTATTGTCTTTTCTAGTGAGTCATGTCTCCTCATGACATGGCCAAAGTACAACAATCTCAGTTTAGTCATCTTGGCTTCTAGGGACAGTTCAGGCTTCATTTGCTCTAGGACCCACTTATTTGTCTTTTTAGCAGTTCATGGTATCTGTAGAGCTGTTCTCCAGCACATTTCAACTGGGCTGATTTTCTTCCAGTCAGCTTTCTTCACTGTGCATCTTTCACATCCATACATAGAAATGAGAAATACAATGGCATGGTCAGTTGTAACTTTAGTCTTGAATGATATATCTTTACACTTCAGGATCTTGTCTAGTGCCTTCATAGCTATCCTTCCAAGTCCTAGTCTTCTTTTGCTCTCTTAACTGCAACCTCCATTCCAAAAAGCCAAGATTTTTTCCCGGGCTATGAGGCCGTGTTCTGGAACAGTTTCTTTCTGATGTTTCGCCTGCAACTGTGGCTGGCACCTTCAGAGAATCGTTGGGTAGGAGTTTGTGTGGAGTTTATATGCTGTGAACCCCTGTTGGGGAGTATATGTACATTTGTGTAATTGAATGGTTAGTTTCTGGGTATAGAAATGCAAGGTTGATTAGTGTCTGTTTGACTAATGGTTGGTTGATGGGCCATTATCTGCTGGAAATCCCCCTGTCCCTGGGTGGAATTCCCTTGTAAGTGTTGAGTTTTGATTCTATTATTTTTTCAAAACTGGGAGCCAGATTTTGTTTACATTTAAGTTTGAACTCTTCCAATGTCTTCATTGTCTACTTTAAAGTTATGGAAATCTGTGGTCATTATTTTTTTTTCTTAATGTTCAAGTGTAAACCTGCCTTTGCACTTTCTTCCTTGATTTTCTTCAGTAATTGTTCAAAGGGAGGAGTATTTAGCAGGGGTATTTCTAATTCTGAGCCAGAGAACATGAATGCCTTATCAAACTACAAACTCCAGAATTTCATAGGCTGTAGCCATAGCAATTAAAGTGGAATTACTGTATAATGCTACAACTGCATAGAGTGAAAGGGTCACAGGATGTGAGAGGTCAAGGCACAAGTTTATACAGAATCATGAAATTCACTGGGTCAACTTGGGTAATTTTTTTCTCAGCCTGATCTATCTCATAGGATGGGGAGGAGAAGAGCCATGTGCACCACATTGGAGAAAGGGTAACTAAATGTATAAATATAACAAAAAAATATTTAAAATAAATAAATACATAGCTCCTCTTTTACTGTAAAGGCACCAATACTTCATATTACTTATTTGAAGAAGAAAAACATTCAAGACTAACAAAATAAAAAAGAAAATGCACTGGATTAAATAACGTATACTTGCTAGTTCCAACTAGAGTGGACCTATTCAAACATTTGCTGAATTATAAGTCAACACTTCTGTAAATCCCATTGATTCAATGGGTCTGCTCTAGTTGGGATTAGCTAGCAATTAGACCAATCATGTGGCCCTCCAGATGTTGAGTTACACATCCCAGAGGTCCTTGTCATTGGAGCCAATGGTGAGGAATACTAGGAGCTGCAGTACAATCCCTGGAGGGTCACATGATTCCTACCTTTTCTTTATGCCACTATGTTTACACAGCCCTTTAAGTCTGAAAAGGTATAGGTTTTTTGAGTGGATAGAGCCTGGTATAGTTCAGCACATGCCGTTGGGTGATACAGAAGTTGTTCAGTCTGAGGAAAAGGTGGCATAGATGAAAGTCAGGATAGGCTAATGAAATAAGGAACCATTACTATCCCAAGTTCAAAGAACCATGTGAACTTGTCTGGCAATGAGTTCTGTTAAATCAGCTTTATTAGAAGGCAGGTCAAAGTCTGAGGCAGCCAGGTTGATTTCTGGCATTTCCAGAAGAGAGCATATAACACCTGTGTTAAAAGCTCTCCACTGGCTGCCTGTCCAGGCACAGTACAAGGTGTTGGTTATGACCTTTAAAGCCCTACTTGGTTTGGGTCCAACTTACCTCCAGGACTGCCTCCTCCTGTACAACCCTCCTCGCGCACTTCAGTTCTCTGGGAGGAATCTGTTACAACCTATGAAAACAAGGCTGTCGGTGACCTCCCAGAGGGCCTTCTCTGCTACCGCTCCCAGATTATGAATTGGCCTGCGGGACGAGATCCATCTTATTACTACCTTAGACAGCTCTAAAAAAGCTGTCAAGATGGATCTTTTCCATCAGGCCTTTCCCAAATAGTTATCCTGGCCTGAAGATTTGACTGTCTTTTCCCTTAAGCTGCCATTGAATTATCCCATTTTTTTCTCTTTTTAATTATTGTATGCTTTTAATCTTTTTAATTTAATATTGTTTTAAGGGATGGGTGGGTTAGGGTACTAATGTAATTATGGAATTTTTATGCTGTAAGCCGCCCCGATTGTGTTGCAGAGGGGTGGGATATAAATTATTATTATTATTATTATTATTATTATTTGGAAAAACAACCTTTTCTTCCTAAGTGTCATTTTAAAGTACACAAAGTTGTCCTCTTCTTCTGGCCTCTAGTCATGTTCTATATAATTCTCTTCATGAAGGTTAATTATTGAAAAGTGAACCAGAACACAAAGCTGGAAGGAAGTAGACTGGAAAAGTGGATAAACAAAAGAAACTGACACACCACACTTATTTATACCTTCTGGAGATAGGTTTTAACTTCACCAAGATAACATTTACAAAAAGATTATTATTATTATTATTATTATTATTATTATTATTTTATATCCCTCCTTTCTCCTGCCAGTGGGTCCCAAGGCAGCTAACAACATATTTAAAACAATACAAGTTAAAAAAACAATACAAAAATAAAAATACAGTACATTATAAATATAACATTTTAAAAAGAATGAAACAATTTATGTAATATATTAAACAGTAAAAATATTAAACTACATTAAAAACTGTATAAAATACATAATCTATAAATGGATGGATAGATAGATAGAGATGTAGATGTAGAGATGTGTCTCTGTGTGTAGCTATAGATAAAGTAGGACCCCCATATCCACGGGGGATTGGTTCCAGAGGGGGTGCATGGATACTGAAAACTGCAGATAACAGCGAAAGCCATTGAAAATAATGGGGCTTCCAGTTTAAAATACCACAGAGTTTGCTTTGGAGGACCTAGAAAAAGTCTAGAGAGGATGCATCTCTAGGCATTTTCTAGGAAGACTCTATGGTAGATGTGCTGTTTTGTGTCCCACAGATAACTGAATCAGTAGATAGTGAATCAGAGGATACGGGGGCCCTGCTGTGTAGATACATAGATATACTGTAGATATAGATATAGAGCCTGAGTTTTTCAAATCTTCTTGGAGGTGTGACTACAGGGACTGTCATAATGAACGTTTGCACCTCAAAAATTATCACTATATGACTGAATATATGGTGGAGAAACAAGCATTTGAAGGTTTAATCTTAGCTTTTCAAAGAGCTATTTGAAAGGGGACATACATTTTTTGAGGCAAAAGACACCAGAGGTCTTCCTTAGAGGACTCTTACAGTAGGACCATGGTATGCCAACCAGTTTGCAGACTGAGAGGACTGCTGGTATGAAGGCATTCTGCAGTATTACCTTATTACTCTAGCTGGATGGACGGTGCCTGTGAGAATCCAGCCTTGCAAGAGTCAGGTGACCTAACAAAACAATAGAATCCAATCTGACCATGTATAATGGTTGACTGTGCCCTGCCTTTTCAATCTGAATTGCTCACAGACTGTTTAGAGCACCATTGACAGTCTTAGCTTGCTATCACACTGCTTCTTATTTTATTTATAGTTTCAGGGACCTCTAAAGCCACAATTCTATTTGATGGTTTCCAATGATGTGATGATCCTGGAGGTTTCCAAAAGGAGTGCCTTTGGCTTTTGAGAGCTAAGACGAAATGAAGGCAATGCTGGGAGTTAAAGGAGCCACCAACTGGTTTTTGAAGAGAGGTTATTAATTCAGCTACACTGCCCAAATGCCTCTGAAGAAAATCCTTTTGCTTGGGTCATCATTACATCCTCCTACTTCAATAGCTGTTTCATCAAGTGTTCTAATTAGCACTGGATATTTCAACCTGGATTTGAAGTCTGCAGGCCCTGTGACTTTTTCAGCAACTAATGAACAGTCGAGATTATTTATTAATGTTATTGTAATATTATTTACATGCTTTAATCTTTTATCCTTGTTTTAGTGCAGGCTGCCTTGACTGCCCTGGAAATGTCAGGAGTTATAAGTTTTAAAAACAAACACACTGGAGATTATCAGACAGGAATGCAAAAAGCATTCTTGTCCCACAGTTTCCAGACCCACCCCACCCACTCCACCCACAATAGCACTCCCCATCAAACTTACCTTATCTTCTGTCCAAAGGCAGCCCAGGAATGAATGGAGCTCCGTTCACTTCCTGGATTGAAATCCCACCTGTTCTCACAGGAAGACGTGGATGCAGAAAAATCAAAAAGAAAAAAATACGCACAAAAAAGTTCACAAAAGCACATACACACACTAAAAAAATGATAAGTAACCCAGGAAGGGTACAAAAAAGAGAGTAGCCTACTTGGTTCTTGTGATCCCACCAGGAAGTGTTCTGGCAGCACTGCCCAATGACGCTGTATTCATGAGTCAAAAACGGTGCAAGGTTTCAGACACCAGCAACGCTGGCACCAAAATGGGACGGGTGATCGATTGATAGCTCTGGCCTGTCAATAAAAAGAAACACCACAATAACGACAGCGGAACACAAAAGGAAGATGCTATGTGATATTGGCTTCCTTTTGCGTTCCACTGGTGTCCTTTTTGGTGCCACATTCGCCACGTCTGATAATCTCCATTGTCTCTATCTGAAATATATGAAGAGCCAAATTAGATGGCCATTAAAAGTACCCCCACTCTCTCTGGCTTTCCTTCACAAACGAAGATTCAGGAAGGACTCATCCCGCGCTTTCTGCAAGCACGCTGATGACTGAAAAGACCAATCTGAGATAAACAAGTTCAGTTGCAGAAAGCACAGCAGAGGGTCTCCTTGGGTGATGTTTCCAGGTTGTGATTCTTTCTGCGTTGTCGTTTCTCTTCAAGACTTGTTCGGCGTGAGATCTCAAATAAAGCTACAGCATTGTGGATAGTGTGTCTCCATGCCTCCCGATGTGAGGCCAGGGCGGACCATTGTTGATGATCAATTTGACAAAGCCTGAGATGTTGTTTCAGGGAATCCTTGTATCGCTTTTTTGGAGCGCCCCTCTTATGCTGACCTGTGGCAAGTTCACCGTTCAGACAAAAGAGTCTGGAGTAACAAACACCTGAGGCGAAGCACAAAAATCAGTGTGTATAGAGCCATTGTATTGTCTATTCCCCTTTACGGATCTGAAACATGGGTCACCTATCGCCAACACTTACAACTCCTCAAACTTTTTCATCAGCGCTGTATATGTACAATCCTAAATATACACTGGACTGACTATGTGATGAATGTGGCGGTCCTTGAGCAAGCAGGGATCACCAGCATTGAGGCCATGATATTGAGAACACAGCTGCACTGGGCAGGGCACGTTTCTATGATGGAGGACCATCGCCTCCCAAAAATAGTACTCTACGGTGAAAAATACCACTAGAAAGTGTATCAGTAGGATGCACCGTCAGTTTTGCACCACCAAAAAATAGATAGGATATCACTCCCCAAAAGTGGACAAAATATGACACAGAGACTTATCACAAGTGGAATACCCTGCCTCAGAGTGTGGTAGAATCTCCTTCTTTGGAGGTTTTTCAGCAGAGGCTGGATGGCTATCTGTCAGGAACGATTTAATTGTGTATTCCTCATGGCAGAGGGTTGGACTGGATGACCCTTGTGGTCTCTTCCAACTCTATGATTCTATGATAATCCCCTTAGAGACAATAATCTTTTTTTTAAAAAAAAAGACAAAAGAAGATAGCAGCTGCACTACTAAACATAATTTGTTTGTTTCCCCTCTCAACATTTATTTGATGTCTTTCTTCTGGTGTTCTGCCATTTCAGTCCCATGGGAGATGGAGGTAAAACTGAATCTTTTTACTAAACATCCATTAATAAAAAGACACAGTTTTACCTCTATTTCTCACAGGACCAGAATAGCAGAACACTGTGAGAACAACAGCATCATGCAGTAAAGGCAGCATGGAAAGTGGAACCTTTTGGTTGCCCTGCTGCTTTACTTCAGCGTATGAAAAGACTCACAGTATTGTACAGTATATGGAAATTTCTATCTATGAAAATTTGTAAAGAGTTGTTTAATTTAAACAGTAGCACATTGCATGTTACCATAGTGGAAAAGACTATAGCCAGATGACCTGTGTGCCTGTTTAGTTTGCTTTCCAGATGCTGATTGTTGATGGACAACTTCAAAGTCTCTGCCTTCCTTTATTCTGGGGATTGTCTAGATGGTGAAAAAACGCCTCAGAATTCAAGAAGAATATCTTTTGCCCCAATGAGATCCTATGGTGATTCGCTATATTTGGAAGGGGGGGCAAAAAAAAAAAAAAACTATGTGGGAAAAGCCTTTCTGGCTTTTCCTTAATTTTTTTTAAAATGTGGGGGAAATGTGCACTCCTACTCATCAGGACAACCAAATCAGATCACTGTGCATTCATGGATAAGAGCAAACATGGAAACCAATTGGTCAGACATGCACAGGGGGCAGGCTTGCTGGTAAGTGCCATTTTACAATTTCGTGGTCATGTTTGTGTTATTTTTTGCTGTGTTGAGGTGACCAAACAGCTTTTTAAACACAAGGTTGAACTTGCACACCTTAAATTTACAGTAATAAAAAAAAATACTGTGCTTTGCTGGCAATTTGTTGAGAATAATAATGTGAGCAATGTACTCCCGGCCACTATGTTGATTCATAGGCATGGCTCCGTGTGAACATCAAACACAGAGAGCTTCTCATACCAGTGATTTTTCAAAAACAAAACAAAACATGGAGACAAATGAACACTGCTACGAATTTGCATTAATGCACAACAATCAGCATTATATCTTCTTGTGTAGGCAAGCCCTCGGTTATATTTAAACTGCATGTAGAATGAACAACCCTTCAAACAGAACTGTTGTGGATAAGTTATGGTCCTCCAAATGTTACTGAACTTCAACTCCCATTAGGTGAAGCCAGTCCAAGCAGTGGTGAAGGTTGATGGAATTGCAGCCCAACAACACCTGAAAGGCTACAAGCTGCAGATCCTTGAGACAAACTGGACCAATAGAGAGCATTTGGATAAAAGTAAATGGAGGAAGAAATACAAAACAACATTGTGGTAGGAGTTTACTACAGGCCACCAAACAAAGATGGGGTGGTAGATGATGCTTTTCTTGAACAAATCTCAGAAATCTCAAGGAAGCAAGAACTGGTAGCTTTGGAGGACTTCAATTTTCCTGATATCTGCTGGGAGACTAGGTCTGCTAACAAATTCCTGATGTGGCTTACAGATAATTTCCTCTTTCAAAAGGTGGAGGAAGGAACAAGAGGATCAGCAATCCTGGACTTGATCCTAACCAAAAGGGAGGAGTCGATCACTGGAATCAAAGCAGTTGGTACTTTAAGGGGGAGTGGCCACATAAGGCTAGAATTGATTGATTGATTGATTGCATTTGTGTGCCACCTTTCTATCAGAATGAAACCTAAGATGGCTCAAGATTACAATTCATGATTGTGGGACAGGCCAAAGAAGAATATAGTCAAACATGAACCTTGCATTTCAGGAAAGCAGGTTTTATAAAGCTCAGGTAAATACCAGGCAGAATCTCATGGCTAGAAATAATAAAGGAAAAAGATACCCCGCATGGGTGGGATTTCATAAAGAAGGAACTGCTAAAAACACAATCACAACCAATTCCATGGGAGAAGAAAAATGGGAAACATCTGAAAAAGCTCATGTGGCTGCAGAGTAACCTTGAGGAGGAAGTGAAAAGAAAAAAGAGCATAGATAAAGAATGGAAGGAAAGACCAATCACCAAGGAAGAATACAGATGTGTAGCCCAAGCTTCCAGGAATAGTGTAAGGAAAGCTAAAGCTCAAAATTAACTGAGACTGGCTAGGCAAGAAAGGAGCAACAAAATGATGTTTTTCAAATATGTTCAAAGCAAGAGAGTGAAGAAGGAAATGGTGAGACTGCTGCTTAGCAAGGATGGTAAAATGCTAACAGATCACAATGAAAAGGCAGAGCTGCTCAATACTTATTTTGTTTCAAGCTTTTTCCAAAAAGAAGACTGTGTGCTTCCATGTACCAGCAGAGTCCTTGGTAAGGAATCCAGGTTGCAAATCAAGTCTGATAAGGAGTTAATCAGGAATCACCTACTTAACCTAAATTAACTCAGATTTACAGGGCCAGATTAACTTCATCACAGATTTTGAAGAAACTTGCAGACCTAGGACTTTTTCAGACAAAGCTTACCACACAACAAGCTTGCGGGAGAGGTACAGTGCCGTTGCGTGGCAGGGGGTCCATTTCGGATGATGCCGACCCTCTCTCGGAACCATCCGTGTCACTTCCGTGTATGATTGAAGGCAGCCGCACCATATTTTACTCATGGAAGTTGTCCGTGAGTAAAATATGGCATGGCTGCCTTCAATCATACACGGAAGTGACATGGACGATTCCAAGAGAGGGACGGCGTTGTCCGAAATGGACCCCATGCCATGCAACAGTGCCGTACCTCTCCTGCAAGCATGTTGCATGGTAAACCTTGTCTGAAAAAGTCCAGAATCACAGAAACACTTGCCATCGTTTTTGAGAAATCTTAGAGAATGGGTCAGGTGCCAGAGGACTGGAGAAAAGCAAACATTGACTCTCTTTTCAAAAACGGCAAAAAAAAAAAAGAAAGAAAAAAGAAAGAAAGAAAGAAAGAAAGAAAGAAAGAAAGAAAGAGAAGATCCAGGAAACTACAGGCCAGTCAGCCTGATCTCAATACCAGGAAAAATATTAGAACCGATTATATAGGAGTCTGTTTGCAAGTAGATTGATGACAATGCAGTGATTAGTAGGACCCAGCATGGTTTTTTTCCAAGAACAAATCCTGCCAAACTAACATTGTATCTTTTTTTTAATTGGGTCACTTGTTTAGTAGATGGTGGGGATCCTGTAGATATCATGTATCTGGATTTAAGCAAAGCATTTGATAAGGTCCCCCATGATATTTTGATTAGCAAACTGACTAAATGTGGAATAGATAGAAACACCATCAGACAGATCCACAATTGGTTGGAAATAAGTGATCAAAGAGTTGTCATCAGTGGCTGTGCTTCAAATTGGAAGGAGGTCTCAAGTGGGGTGCCACAGGATTCTGTCCTGGAGCTGAAAACTAGGAGATAGGAACAGAATTCAAAAGGGCATTGAAAAATTAGAAAACTGGGCTGGAATTAATAAAAAGAAATTCAACAGAGAAAAATGCAAAATTCTACCTTTAAGTCACAAAAACCAAATGCACAGGTGTAGGATGGGGCATACTTGGCTCAGTAGTACTACCTATGAAAAGGACCTTGGGATTATTGTTGAACATAAGTTGACCATGAGCCCGCAGTGTGGTGCTGAAGCAAAAAAGGCAAATGCTATCTTAGTCTCCATTAATTGAAGCATAGTTTCCAAGGCAATGAAAGTAATAGTCCCCCTATATTCAGGCCTCATCTGGAGTACTGTGTTCAGTTTTGGGTGCCTCATTTTTAAACGGGTATAGACAGGTTGGAGCAGGTTCAAAGAAGGGCAATAAGGATGATAAGAGGTATGGAGAAGAATTAATCTGAGAAGAGGTTGAAAGAGCTGGGCATTTTCATCTTGATGAAGAGAAGACTGAGGGGTGACACAATCACACTCTAAATATCTCAAGGGCTGCCACAAAGCGGAGGGTGCAGGCGTGTTCTCTGCTGCCTCAGAGGGTAGAATTCTGTCTAATGGCTTTAAGGATGTCTTCAAAAAGAGGCTCGACAGCAACCTGCTGGGGATGGTCTAGCTGGAGATCCTGCACCAAGCAGAGATTGGGCCTGATGGCCCATAGGGCCCCTTCCAACTTCCCTATGATTCTATGGGCTTTATCACACAAGGCTACTATTCTGGAATTACAGGAATTAGTGAAGTTCACGCACCATCATCTCTATACCATAGCTGGTTTGCATTTCAGGGATTTCTGTAGCACACCTCTTCTGTCAATGGCTCTCAATACCACTGCTATGCCAGTATTCTCCTTCATGCAATAAGTCCCTTCCACAGCAGTAGCAGTATGGCAGAAGTCACATGACATGAGGGGGTGTGATCCTCCTCCTCTGGTCCTCTCCCCGCCCCATCACTATTTCCAAGTTGCCTAGATTGGTTTTCTCCATGCCTTTCTTTTTTCCTTTTTGTTCATGTGATTGCATAATTATGGGGAATCAATTAAAAAAATTATAGTTTCCCCATAATTATGGAATCATGGCAAAAAAAAAAAAAGTCAAAAGAAAGGCATGCATGTGCTGAAGATAGGGGTTATGGAGCTAGTGCAGAAGGAGAGAAGAGTGCCAAAGCAGCACAATCATGTGACTGAAGGAGCAGTGTGATACTGAATGTTTTCAAACAGGTATGTTCCTGTTTGCTTCACTTACATGATTGCTACAAGAAAAGAGGCTGGTGTGATAAAGTCCTATGAATGAAGGCCCTCTGACAGCCCTTAACAGAGGACAGTTTGTTACAAAGTAGGACACATGGCCACTTTAATTACTTAACTTGGCTATAGTTTTAATGTAATTAGTAATGGATATTGGTAATTGATCTACTGACATGTTTTATGCTTATTGTGCATTTACATTGTTAATTGTTGAACTATTGATGCAGTACTTTGCTGTAGTGTAATTTTTATCATATTACAATTATTCCTTCACAGAGTCTTTTGCTGCCTCTTCAAGTTCTGGAAATGAAATGGGGTCTTGAAGACTATACCAATAGAGCATAAGCCATGGCAGGTTCTACAAAACTGGAAAAGCTTCAAGTACATCCTCATACTAGGACCATCCTAGGTACTTGTGGAGACTTGTCATGAGAAGGCTGGCCTTCACGTTATGAATTGGCCATAAGAACTTTGAATCTCATGGTCATGAGAAATAGTGAGAACCTATATCAGAGGAGGGACTACTAGTACTGATAAAATTGCAGAGTAAAATCTTCAAAGTATTCCAAATATTAAGTCTGTTGTGTTATCATTTTGTTTAAACTGCCTATTTTTTGTGAACTGTTCTGAGCTCAAAGTATTTGTGGGAAATGAAGTATATAAATAATAGGGCTTTGACTATGGGTATGGAACCCTTATCAAGCAGAAACAGTTTTCAACAGTAATCCCCATTTCTTTCCATGTATGGAACACACTGTGCTTGTGGTAAAGACCATTGTGTGTGTGTGTGTGTGTGTGTGTGTGTGTTGCCCTGGACTCTGAAGAAAATACTGCTTCAGCATATGCCTTCTCAAAAGTCTTGGAGATTGTCTGACAGGAACGCAAAAAGCGTTTCTGTCCCATGATCGCCACTCCCGTCCTGTCCTGAAACAATAACCCTCCCCACCACACTTACCTTCTCTTGCATCCACAGGGCAGCCCAGGAGTGAATGGCATTCTAATGGAGCACCATTCACTTCCTGGAGTGACATCCCTCCCATTCTCGTGAGAAGACGCAAGCACAGGAAATTCAGATATAAAAAGAAAAATAACACAACAAGTGACACCAAGCACAAAAACACACTTTAAAATTTACAAGTAAACAAGGGAGGGTACATAAAAGAGCAAAATTTACCTGGATGTCTCGATCTCACCTGGAAGTGTTCTGGCAGGACCACCCATTGCTGCTGGAATCTCGCCAGCAAAACAGGGCACCTTCTCGCACACAGGCAAATCCAGGACAGAAATGCCATGGGAGATCAATTGCCAGCTTATCCTTGTCAATAAAAAAGATTGGCTTCAGAATGACAACTGAACACTTGGGATACTATGAGGATGATGTTGTCTGATAATTAAGCCATTTTGCAATCTCCTGGTGTCACCATAACACCATTTTTGGTGCATCTGTTAATCTCCTATGTTAAAACCATGCTTTTCAGATATGCTATCATAAACACCTTCCTGTGGCTAATAGTTGCATTATTTGTCAATGACATTGTGAAATCATTTACATATTTTAATTTGTTATCCACTTATATCTAGGATAGCTATTAACAGATCCTCCCCCCCCCCACACACACACACCAAGATGAATTGCTTCATGGGAAAAAAGGACAAAAGAAGATCCAGATTTGCATAAAAATTCAATATATAATCCAGATCTATGGGTGCAAGTTTAGCACTGATCACTGTAATTTACATAGAAATACATATCATGGTAGGGAAGACTGTGACTCAGAGACCCATGTATCTGCTCATTCAGCCATCTAGGAGTTTGCAGCTGATGAACAATTTCAAACCCTCCGCTCTCCCTTATACGTATTTTTTCTTTTAAACTGGACTTGGAGTGGGCAACCTTCAAAGAGAGGGCCCCTTCAGACAGTAGACTTGCCCAACCCTCACCTCCCCAAAAGAACTTCAGGGGGTCAGTTACACAGCAAAATAAGTCCATGAAGAAATCGCGAAGACTCCTAAGAGTCTCCCACACATCGCGCCACAAAGTCACCTCATTCAGAAGGGGGGAGCTAAAAAAACACAAAACTAGCATGATACAGGCTTTCACAACTTTTCCAGACTTTTTAAAAAAGTTGTGCAACTTAGCGCACTATCAATTGTGTGAACTACCATTTCACAAAAGTCTGTGGAAACTATCAGCAATCTTCCCAAAACAGCCCACAGGAGAGCTGAGCAGTCATTGGTTGGACTGACTGTGGAGGGGGCAGTGAGGGGAGCCTGCTGTGATCACGTTCTTGTGTGCGTGTCATCCCCCGCAAGACCATCCCTCCTTCCTCCTGGACTCCTCCGTGGCTGAAAGGCTTCCTCCTTCCCTCCCTCCTTGCCCTTCTCTGTGCTTCCCAGCCTCTTATTTGCTCTACTGGGTGTTCACTCCCTCGCCCTGCTGTGATCACGTTCTTGTGTGAACTACAAAGCTGAAAACTGAGCCGATCAACCAGTTTCATAGTAAATCATGTAAACTATGAAAATGCGCTAAAGGGCAAACTATCACAATAAAAACTGCCATGTAACTGAGCCCTAGGTCCCCCCAGAGTTGTGTTGAGATACATAATCAGGGAGGGGGCTGAGATAGGAAGAAATGTTCAGCCACTTACACTGAATTTCTACCATTCCTCCAGCAGAGGTTCACCAGTGGCTCCTGTCTAGAGTATGATGATGTGTATTGACCATATCTCTGGTCCTGACAGTCATAAAACAACCTGGGGCAGCTCCATATCACAGGACTACACTACAGAATATGCAAAGCAAATCATTAGCAATTATTGTTTTCTTTGCTAAAGTGCAGATGTGGGTGGCCCTAACCTCTATGAGTACCAGGACCACAGTACAGGAAAAGAGACTATTATTCTTTGCTTCTACAGTACTGATACAAAGTGCTGAGAGGGAGTGGAAGTTGCAGCTGCAGCAGCCAGATCCCAGCACTACTAGCTTTTTACTGCCTTGCTACTGGGGTATTCTTCCTTGACAAATCTACTTCTTGAGAATCCCTTATCAGGATATAGTGAATGCAACCCATCAAACCAAATATATCTGTACTCTTACTGTATTAGAATAAAATATGGCAATGCACAGAAGTAAATCAAAGAAGGACAGAAATTAAAAACAAAGCACAGAAAAATCCAGTGATAGACTAAACAGCTGCAAGGGGAGGTCAGCGTACATTAATACTGTGTGTATAATTTCACAGATTGTCAACTCAGTGTTCATTGTAATTAACACAGGGGAAACCCAGCAAATAATAAAAGCTCAGGGATCTTGCATCTTCTCCAAGTCCTCACAGCTTTTCAGGCAGCACAGAATTCCTTATTGAGCTACAGCAGGTAGTGAATATTTTATGTTGTTTACTTTGAATATGGGAGGCAGGATTTCTTTAAGGGCTGTGAGGGAGAGGAGACTGAAGCATACCTTAAGAGAATATAAATAGCCACATATGGCTAGGCCCATTCATGACAATGAGTGCTATCAATTTTTATGAGCTCAGAGGCTTTCAATCCCCATTTTATAAGCACATAACATAAGAAAAGATCCCTGCTGAAACAGACCAAATGCCTATCTCATTCTAACATCCTGTTTTCTACTGTAGCCAGCAAGATGTCACTTGAGAGAAGCCCACGGGCAAGAGCCAGGGCTTGGAAAAGTTATATTCCCTCCTGGAAACTCACAGCCAGTTGCCATGCTGCCTGGGAACTAATGAGAATTGTCATCTTAAAAAAAAAAAAAAAAAACCTCTTCTAAGCTCTGAGTGGTAGGAATGGAAACAATACTTGGAATTATTTTTTAAAAAATGATCAAAAAACATGTTTCTCAAGTGTCAAGAAATCCTGATAAAAAGAAACCTGAACTGATGACAATCTTTGTGGTTTATTTATATTAGACAGAAAATATTATTTTATGCAAAACAATCATATAGAAAAAGTCTCCAATTACCAGTATTTTCTGCACTAAAAATGCTGTTTCCTGCTCAGAAAATTGGAGATTTATTCTATGCGCAATATGCAGCTTATTGTTATGCACAAAAACAGTATTTTCTGTGCAGGAAGCATCATATTATTTTCTTTATGTTCTAAAGTATCATTTTCTGTGCAGAAAATGGTGTTTTCTGTCCAAAACAACCATATGCAAATTTTGCACAAAATGAGTCCTATATTGTGAATAGTTTTCGAAAGCTGTGCAGTTTTGAAAGACTTTCTCACAGCAAGAAAAACATGTTAAAATTCCTGATTGCCTCCCTTGATAGGAAAATCAGGAAAAAAAATTCTATCCCTGCTGAGTGTGATCCAAGGGCAGCAACCCTCTCCTATTGATGATCCTCAGCAATTGGGATAAAGACGTGTTGCTTTTCACCTTGGCAGTATCATGTAACCACCATGTTAACACCTTCATGAATTTTTCTAATCCTCTCTTAATACTGTGGTAGCATGTCCTGCAGTTAACTAGATGTTGCATAAGCTACCAATATGGTCTTAACCCAGAACAGGATGGTTAACAAGGAGCTGTGTATGTGCATGTGTGTGTGTAGTTTTGGGGTTTGGTGTCACCAGTATGCCAGTGAGATTGAACTATATCTCTCCATCTAACTCCAAGGAAACTGTTTCAGTACTAAACAAGTATCTGTTGTCAGTAATGGACTGAGGTGCACGTGAACAAACTGAAGCTTAATTCAGCCAAGACTGAGGCACCCATGGTCAATCAGAAGGCAGATCAGAGAATAGGAATTGAATCTGTGCTGGATAATGTTACACTCCCCCTACAATCTGGGGTTTCTAGCTTGGGCATTCTCTTGGATTCAGCCATGAACCTGGAGGCCAAGTTATGTTGGTCACTAGGAGTGCATTTGAGCCAACATGATGTAGTGGTTGAAGCATTGTACTAGGACCCTGTAGACCAAGGTTTGAATCCTTGTTCAGCCATGGGAACCCACTGGGTGACCTTGAGGAAATCACACTTTCTCAGCCTCAGAAAAAGGCAACCTCTCTCTGAACAAATATTGCCAAGAAAACGCTGTGATAGGTTCACCTTAGGGTTACCATATGTCACAAACGACTTGAAGGCACATAACAACAACAGGAGTACGTTTGCACAATTTAAACTAGTGTTCCACCTGTGCCCATACATGAAGAAGTCAGATCTGGCCACAGTAACTCATGGTAATTACATTTGGACTACATGAAGCCCCCACTTACCTGACAGGTTAGGGACTGCAGCAGTGTCAGAAACCAGAATTGGTCAAGAAGCAGAACCCCTGTAGGGAACATGAGGAAATTACAATGCCTCGCTTGGAACTGCCTGCACATGCCTGCAACCATCTGCCCATGTGATACTAGCAAAGCCTCTCAGTTGGCTTAGTGATATTTCCCCCTCTCAGCTCACTTTGCAAGCAATGCATGCATGCATGGTCATTCCTAAGCAAGCCTCCATAGGCATGAACTCTCAAAAGTGTGGATTCCTTGTTGAATTAATGGAACTTGCCCTTAATTTGCAAGCATCAAAAGAGCAAGTCATCAGATAACAAGGCATCAAAAGGTGGGGTCTTCCTGTACTATCATGTACTTGACATGGGACTGCCTTTGGAAACTGTCTGGAAACTTCAGCAAGTCCAAAATGCTGCACCTAGATTACTGACGGGGGCTGGTTATCAGGCACTATGACAAGGGCCCTCCTCCTTCTCTGTGCATTCACACCATCACAGAGAGGGGAAGGAAGGCTTGTGTGTTTGCACAATCTGAGACACACTCTCAAGGGTTCCTCTAGCCTAGAAATCCCTTGGAAGCTAGGTCTCAATTCGGTAGCTGCCACCACCCACTATTCATCACTTAAATCCCAGTTCAGTGGGAAACTGGGATGGTTCTCTGGCTAATCAGTGAACAACTCACTCTGGTAAGGATTCCTAACCCCCTTTCTCTATCCCAGAGGGGATCAAGATAGCTATGACCATTCCAGAGATGGGGACATAGGCTTGTAGAAAAAGAGAGAAAGCTTTATTTCTAGTCAATCAATTAAACAGTTAGCATGGAGAGAAATTCTTCCCTCCAAGTTCCCAACTTAAAAGTTACATTGAATAGCATCCAGTCAGCAGATTAAAAATAAATCACAAAAACTAACACACTCCTAACTAACCACATTCTCCTAAGCTAAGAAGATACTAACTTAGATTTATGAAATCCATGTATCAGTCACTGATGATGGAATTCAGAGTCATTTGAGAAGTCTTCGCCCTCAGACCTCATGGTATCACTTGTGGCTGGTTTTTATCACTCCTCAGCCATGTCTCTCTCTGCTGGTCTTAAGCCATGTGTCTCCAGACAAAGGACTGCAGAAACTCAAAACTCCATTAGCCAAATCTGATTGGCTCTCCAGTCAGGTGATGTGATGCCATGTTTAGGAAATGAGGGTCCACCTCCCCACTTCTCATATCTCTGGTTTACCTGCTTCTGAGACAAGAGAAGTGGTGATTACAGGTACTGGGAAATGTAGTTCTGGCAACGGTAGTTCTTGCAGATGAGATGTGACTCCATAATGGAGTTGCAGAAGACACTCCATCATGACAGGCACATATCACTTCCCTTGGGAACTAGCTTCATTGACTACCAGCCTGTTTCTAGGCACATTTCAAAGTACTGGTTATGACCTATAAAGCCCTATACAGCTACGATCCAGACTATCTGAACGTCTGTATCTCCACTGCATTCCTGGAGAGGGGTTTTGTGGATACCATGTAATGCTAAAAGGACAAATGAATGGGTCCTAGAGCAGATCAAGCCTGAATTCTCCCTACAAACAATACTGAGTCTATTGTACTTTGGACATATCATGAGATGACATGACCCACTGGAAAAGATGATAATGCTTGGTAATGTAGAAGTCAGTAGGAAAAGAGGGAGACCACACTACAGGTGGATTGATTCAATATAGGAAGCCAAGGCCCTGATTTCCCAAGACCTGAAGAGGATAGCTGATGAACAAGGCTCTTGGAGGTCTCTTATTCATAGGGTCACCAGAAGTTGAAGTCAATTTGACAGCAAATAACAACAAGGCAAAAAGGGAGAAGCTCTGTGGTTTCTTTTGAGTAGGAAAGTAAATGGGAACTAAAACTGATGCAAGTAACTTCCTTCCTTCTTATAGAAGCCCAATGGAGAACCCCTTCTTATATGATAGCATAGATCTGGCCTACTTTTTAAAGGATTAATTGAGATAATAGATGTGGTATTCTTTGAAGATGTGACAAAATGCTAATGAGGGTGAGGTGATGTCTTCTATTAATGTTAGAAAGAAAGTTAAACTATGTGCCAAATCAAGGGATGTATTATCATGATATGGAGCTAGAAAATGGATGTGGCCTGCATATTTGGGTTATATTAGGGTGCATCCAGGTTGATGGAGAAGTCCTAGATGTTGTTCCTGTTCTTTCTGATTTTATAGTGAGTTAAAATCGACCGGTGTGAGGAGCTGGTAGAAAGTCTCTGATCATTCCAGGAGCTGACAGAAAATACTGTGAGATGAACAAAACATGTATGGATTGCCAAAATAAAATCAGAAAGGGCAGGAACAACATCTGGGACTTTCTGGTCATTTTAATCAGTCTGGATGCACCCTTAGGTCAGGTTAGAGTTCTAGAAGCATAAAAATCTCTCTCTCTCTCTCTCTGGCTTTTCTTCGCAAACGAAGATTCAGGAAGGACTCATCCCGCGCTTTCTGCAAGCGTGCTGATGACTAAAAAGGCCAATCCGAGATAAACAAGTCGGTTGCAAAAAGCACAGCAGAGAAGCATAAAAATATTGTCTAGATAAGCCCATGAAACTGTTTCTCCTCTACAGCATATGTATACATTCATAATCTGACGAAAGGAAGAAAAAGCTCACACACAGCAGGTTTGCTACCCATTTGGCAAGAAGTGATTTCATGATTTAAGAGATCCTCTAGGAATCTTTCCCAAACTTGGCAGGATGATAAATTGGAGAATCAGTACACAATCAATAGGAGTCACTCTCCTGCCAGTAGTAATTTTAAAGGAGGAAATGATGGATCAAGCTAAGATCAAGATGTCACAATGTGAAACAAGGTATAGTTTGCTTCCTTCCACCTAAAATGGTACATTTATAAAATCTTCTTTACAGTCATGACATGTTAAAGGATGCTTTCAAACATGCTCTGTGGTCAATTGGACTGTCACCAAGTCTGAGCCACTTGCTTGAAATGAAAGAATTGTCTAAATAATCAAGATAGATGGAATAGCCAATCCATCCAGATTAGAATTGGACTGACAATTCCCTGTTTCTGTTCTTGCAGCTGTGCTATGGATCTTCTGGGCTGTGAAATATCATGTAGTTTTTTCTTTATAAGACAACATGGGTGTGATTATTTGTTCTGTGGACTTATGGCTTGATACTGCAAGTCTCTATTCTGGAAAAGAAGTGTGCCGGGTTGACCATAAATTAAAAACTGTTTCATCAGTACAATATAACAGGCCTGATTCCTATATATTAGAGGTGGGGATTATATGGCCTATGGGCCATCTGCAACCCTAAGTCTGTTTTAGTGATGCTCAGAGCATCTTGGGAGTGAATAAACCCAGAAAAACATAGTTTTTTTAAAAAAAAATGGGAGAAACACACTTTAAGGGTATATGGTTCTTTTCTAAAACAAGGTGAGTAGGATCCACACACCTTGTTTTAGCAAAATATTTGAGATTTTAAAGATTTTTTTTTTTAAACAAACACAGAAGTAACCTTCCTATCTCTTCCAGTTTCATCTTTAGACACTAGTTTGGCCTCAAGAGAATTCTGATACTGGGAAAACGGCCCCATGATCTCCAGAACGTGCTCACCTATGCTCTACTTGTTTGCATCATTTGATCATGCAAGAGATTCCTTTACTTATTGTTCAACATGGGGTTACATTGGAGCAAGGCTATGTGGCCATCTTTAATGAAATCTAAGAGCAGGTCAGCACTTGTAGGCAGGATGGAGAAACTCACTAAACATGTAAAGAACACATTTTCCAAAAATCTGTACATATCCAAGCTTGCAAAGTGTTCCTCACATGGGGAAAAAGGTGTTTCATAACATATGTGCAATTCAAAATGCTCAGAAAACATTTGCTTCTAAAATGTGCATAAACACATTGTAGTATAGGCATAGTAACCTAATACATCTACGGTATCTAAAAAAAATCAGCACAAATATATTATAGGTTTTTCCTGTTGTTGTTTTTGTCTGCATGGGAAATACGTTGTGGTGGCCACAGAAGGAAGTCTGTGGAGATGGGCTTAGTTATCCTTAGCTCATCCATAGCCGCTAGCACATAGGATTTCAGTTCAGGTAACCGCATTCGATTCAGGCACTGTGACTGATTTCAGGGTTGAATCTAGAAGCCTGCTCCACTCTGTGGGGATTGTGTGAGACTGCATCAATGTAAGTAACATTCACATGTCTTCTGATTCATTTGGAAAGCATGGTGTCTCTCAAATAATAAGGAAATACTGGCCAAGATCTTAGATAAGGCGACACACAGGCAGAACTACAGCATGTTTCCACCTCACTCCAATCAACCTTTAAGCTGCAGAAACACCCTCACCTGGCCATTTACAGTACTGGCTGGTGAAAAACGGGGAAGTGTCAGGGCAGAATCCAGCTATGTTCCTACAGATGGATTCACATCAGTGACATCTTCCTCCAGGACCTCCAGGAAATCCAACATTCCTTTATAAGAACATAGCTTGTTACTTCTCTGTTGCTCTCTCCCTCACTCTCCACTACCACTAAATGGGCATGTGGAGAAGGTCTGCAGCAGTTTAAAAGGTTGGTTTTGGGGAGTTTGGTCACTGTGCAGTTGGCAGAGAATTCTGACCTTTGCAATTGTTACTTACCCCAACACTTCCAACCCCATATCTATATTAATAATTGGCAATATTTGATAACACGTGGCCTTCCATGCAGTACATCCATTAACATAAACCTAGGAGAACTTGAAAAACCCAAAGACAAACATTGCCTAGTCAGGTGTGCACTTAGGGAGGAGCTACCTAAATTCTAAAAAAAAATGCTAATTTGCAAGGCAACTGAAGGCATGTATACATGGCTAATCCCATCTGTCCAGGCTAGCATACTCAAACCTGTCAATGACCCTAATACATTTACCCTTATCCAAACAAAGGAAGTTGCTTCCAGTCTTTCAGTGCAAAGTATCCACCAATTAAGACACCATTAACATACCCAGAGTGCCTGTCTCACGTTGAGCAGCTCCGAGAAACATTATCTTCCAATCTAAATCACATCCCCAGAAGGCAAATATTGACTATAAATACCCTTCCAAAACTCCACTCAGTGCACACAGTTCACCCTCCTACCTACTCCATGTCAGATTGTGTCGCTGTTCCAGCTTTAGGATCCCCATTCCACTGGTTCCTTCTGAGACCTCATCTCTGCAGGACAGGTGTAATATCACCCACAAACATCTCCCTTCTTTATTCCTCTATCTTAATATCTCCTATTTTATTCCCTAGTCTTACATGAATGCTTGAAGCCTGGATGTGTGTGTGAATGTTGCTAGTATTGTTCTCCTCAAATAAAGATCATTTATTGTACTATCTAGCTTATGTCTCCTCCCGAGACATAAATAGGTCAAAAGGTCCTGCCGTTGCCCCTCTCACATTGCCAAGCTGAGTATATAGGGTAACTCAAGTAAAACTCTGGAGGAACAGCAATATATTCTGCTTCTCACTCTTATTTCCAATGGTTCAAGCAGGGCAAAACAGCTCAGAAATTTGCAGATATGAGAATCCATGGGACTGGAAACCAAAAATCTGAACTAGAAAACATCTTATATGTGGAAGAATCTAAATTTCTTTCTAAAATATATAAAATCGTATTAAAATGGGGGCGTGAAAATTAATTAATTAAAGATGCCATGATTAAATGGGCACAGAATCTCAGCAAGTACCAGAAAAGTGGGGAGAATTATGGCAAAAAATAATGAAATTGACTTTCTGTGAAGACTTGAGAGAAAATTGTATTAAAATGATACACAGGTGGTATACAACTGCTGATAAAATAGTGCAAATCTATAAAGGATCTAGCAATAAATGCTGGTAATGTAAATCAGAAATTGGTATTTCCCCCCACACACACACTTGGTGGTCTTGTGAAAAAGCTAGAAAATATTGGACTACCATTCATATTAACATAGAAAAGATACTAAAATACATTTCCAGATGACTCCTGAAACTTATTTATTATGCATACTTGATGAGAGTTTAGAGAAAGAATTTGTAAAAAAACAAACAAACCTATACATGGTAATTGCTGCTAGAATCGTATACGCTTGTCATTGGAAATCCAATAATTCACCCACAATAGAAGATTGTTCCCAAAATTAATGGAAATGGTTTACCTAGATAATCTAACCCAAATTATAAAAGAGAATAATATTAACACAATAGAAAAAGATGGGAATATCTTAAATGAGCATCTCAGAAATATCTGGGGTGATTGGGCAACTCTGGGATTTCTTGGGTAATTCTAAATAGATAATTTTGTGAAAAATTATCCAATTACCAATTACCATAAAATGTGGTCGCTGTAGTAACTTATCTTGTTAAAGGGAGTTAGGACAATTATATAACATTACTTAAATTGAACTATGATAATTTAATGGGAAGTAGCAAAAAATGATGTATGGAAGATGTATGTTGAAAGTTATGTTCATAGCAAAGATATAAACGTGTCACAAGGAGAGTGATAAGGTATGTATGTTTTTTTGTATTTTTGATTGTTTCTTGGTTTATTCTGTATGTTTGTAATTTTTTTTATTTAAGAAATTTTTAATTGAATTAAAATCAATAAAGAATATTAATAAAAATATTTGCATGACTTGTGAATAAAATACAATCTCCTGTGGAATTGTTATTTCCAGTGGATGTCTGTATGATACTTTGGATTAAAATGGCCCCATATAAATGATTGCCTGCTGAAATAACTCACCATCTTCTATACTTTTTTCTTTCAGAAAACATTTGGATATGGAAGGGATGTGATTGTTTAAACAGTCCATTCTATACCAGGCCTGAAATAGTTAACCAGAAGCAGAATGCTGCCTTGCAGTAGGAGATGAGATTTCATTCATATTCCTTTGTAAACAAGTTAACAATGAAGCACTACTCCATTCTCATCATAAAATCACCTTAGCAACACCTACAGCAAAACAGCTTGAGCTATCTTTCAGAGCTTGTTGGCACAGGGTGATCAGCAAAGCTTCCAAGGCTGAGAAGGAAAAAAGAAATAATATTCCTTTTGTTCTTAAAAAAAAAAAAAAGTAATAATCACAATACCTTGGACTGCCTTAATCAAAATGCAAACTCTAATTAAGCAGAGGCTATTATGTGTCTTCACTAAAAGACACATTTTCAGACTGCAAGCCTATGCATGTTGACCGTAAACACTTATTAGGAACACATCTTATTGAATGCAGTTAGATTTACTTCTGGATAGACATGCACAGAATGTGCACTAGGAGGGACCACATTACTCCAGTTTTGAGGTCCCTCCACTGGCTGCCTATCAGCTTCCGGGCCCAGTACAAGGTGTTGGTTATCACCTTTAAAGCCCTAAATGGCTTGGGTCCAAGCTATCTCAGGGACCGCCTTCTCCCTTATAATCCTCCCCGCGCTCTTCGGTCCTCTGGGAGGAATTTGTTGCAGCCACAAAGACCTAGGCTGGCGACCACCTCCCAGAGGGCTTTCTCAGCTGTTGCCCCCAAATTGTGGAACGGCCTGCCGGAAGGCAGGCTTTTCTGGAATAGCTAATCCCGGCCTCAGGAACCCCCTTTGGAAGTTGATTCTGGAGCTCCTAACTGTTGCTGCTCGCTAGGAACGTTTTTTTTAAAATAACAATTGTATTATATGTTGATTTTAATTTGTATTGATTAAATAATGTTTTAAGGGGGGGAAGGGATTTTGAGTTGTTTTATATTATGTATTATTTTACTGTTGTAAGCCGCCCCGATTGTTCGCAGAGGGGCGGGATATAAATAAATTTTATTATTATTATATTATTATTAGAAAAGGGTGAGAGGTGGCAGCAGAAAATGGAATTACCTTTCCATGATTTCTGCAGAGTTTATATTCTCTTTCAAGCTGGATACTAACATGTAGGAACATACATTCTGTCTTCAAAATGAAGGAAGATAAATAAAAGAAGTGTTCTTGATGAAATGACACACACCAAGGAAGAGAGTCTCGTGTTATTGTAGCAATAAATGTGTGGAATGCTGCAAAAAAAAAAATTCTAGTTCTGTCTCTTCAGACCAAAATGTTGCTACGCTGAGCCATAAAGCCATGCAGGTGTCTCCAAGATGGAAGACATGAGTGTGAAGCTGTTTAACAACTCCTCTTCCCTGAGATGGGCCATGCTTCTGAGGTTTAGGATGCAGGCCAGTTCATAACAACGTGGGTAAAGAAAGTTACATATTTTATTTTACAAATATATTAGCTGGTGCAATCTAGCCCAAATTCATCATTTGCCTCCAAATTGTTTGAATGCAAAACCTCATCACCAGAATCTCACCATATATGGTATTTTCTCCATACCAAAACTGAGTTTGTTTCTAAAGTTGGATGTTCTGTTGTCATGAGGCTTTCAAAAATTTGCTCAAGGCAGGCTAGTTTCTCTCCAGTGACAAAAAGGCTGGTTATTTAATAAAAAATGGCATAGGACTTTAATTCTTCTCAGCATAATTTCTAGATCCTGGGAACAACTGGAAAGTAATAAAGCTTGTCCTTGCAAAATATTGTTACAATTAAATGGAGAAGCTGTTTTCTCATACTTGCCTGTTTGTACATATTACCTTTCTGGTTGGTTCTATGGTATATTTCATCAATGCTACTCAGTGCTTTCCTGGAAGAGTTTGATGGGAGGTCCTAGCTAAAAATCTCATCTTAGTTCTGAAAATTGGTTAATATATTCTATGGACACATACACTACTGTATTTACTTTAATCAGACCTCAGTTGGAATACTGTGGGTAGTTCTGGGAACCATGGTTCAAGAAAGATATTGACAAACTGGAACATGTCCAGAGGAGGATGACCAATATGGTCAAAGGTCTGCAAAACAAGCCTTATGAGGCATGACTTAGGGAGGTAGGTATGTTTAGCTTGGAGAAAAGAAGAGTGAGAGATGATAAGATTGACATATTTAAATAGCTGAAGGGATGTAGGACATTATCAGATGCAGCAAATACCACATCGGAAGATCGCTAGAAGAACAGGAAGGGGTCACCTTATCAGATGATGATGTCCTCCAATGTTCCGGGGGTGTATCTCAGGAATCATTAAGATGTCCCTTTTTTTTCGTGGCTTGTCCCTGTCAATAAAAAAGGAAAGCCTCATCTGCTGCAGCACTACACCCAGGAATGGCTAAAGGACACAGCATCTGGTAAGGTTACCCTTTCTGTTCTTGTAGTGATCTTGTGATGCAGTTGGGAACATGATTTTTGGCATGTTCCCCTGCGTCTGATAATCACCGTATTGTAGAAGATAGAGTGAGCTTGTTTTCTGCTGCTCCAGAGACTACAACACAAACCAATTGATTCAAATTACAAGAGATTCCACGAAAACGTTAGGAGGAACCTCTTACAAACATGTAAGAAATGTTTGACAATGGAATAGATTGCCATGGAGTGTACTGGACACTCCTTCTTTGTAGGTCTTCAAACAGAGGTTGAATGGCCACCTTTCAGGACTGCTTTGGTTGTGTAGTCCTGCATGCCAAGAGGTTGGAATAGATAGGACATATGCTCCCTTCCAACTGTATCATTCTACATGCATGCATGCACTCTCACACACACATTGTTGTTTGAAGGCATATATTCCAGTGAGTGTGGTCAATGGGCCAACCCAGCCATTGACATCTTGGTATCCAAGTTAAAGGATGAAATGGTCCCACATAGGCTGTATCCAGAAAGGAAAAAGGTATCTGGAAGTATCAAGCCTTTAGCATTCTTTTTGTTTTGATTTTGCCTGTATTTTAATGGTTTTGCATCCAAACTCTTTCTTGAAATATTCCAGGTTTCATTCCCTCCCTTGCATTCATCCTCCTCCCTCTCCTACTGATCACATGTTACATCTAGACTCAGGTACCGTTTCCAGGGCTTACTGCCTTCCAAAGAAAAGTGGCAGTGCAGTAGGAAGGTTCTGTCTTCCATGCTGCCTTACTGCATGATGTCATCATTCTTCCAGTGTTCTTTCATTCCAGTCCCAAGGTAAAACCATGTCTTTTTGCTAATGGGTTTTTCCGGTTAGCAAAAAGATGTGGTTTTACCTCAGTTTCCCATGGGACCAGAATGAAAGAATGACAACATCATGCAGTAAGGCAGCATGGAAGATGGAACCTTCCTGCTGTGCTGCCACTCTGATTCAGAGGACTTTTTCAGACATCAAAAAAACAACGCAAGCAGCCTTGCCACGTTGCGAGGCTGCAGTGCTGCAGGGCGTCCCTTTCGGATGACGCCCGTCCCTGCCGGTACTGTTGCAGTACTGCAGGGACATTTGAGTGTAATATTTTGGCGATTTTTACTCACAATCAACTTTTGTCAGTAAAAATCGCAAAAATATTACACTCAAATATCCCTGCGGTACCGCAACAGTACCGGCAGGGACGGGCGTCATCCAAAAGGGATGCCCTGCAGTGCTGCAGCCTTGCAACGTGGCGAGGCTGCTTGCGTTGTTTTTTTGATGTCCAAAAAAGTCCTGAGTATAGTAAGCTCCTCAGAGATTGACTTTCACTAATTTCCACTGAGCCCTTTTACATTATTATTCAATCAGACTGTTGAAGTGATTTAGCAAGATTACACTATTTAAGCATTAAGATCATTATGTTCATTGATAGCATTCCTCTTTTTCTTGCTTGATCTTTGTTGAATGTGGGTTCTTAGCTAGTTACAGTATAACACAAACAGACATCCATGGAGAGGTACATTTCATTTTGAGAAATACTGTATTAACTTAAAGTGATCTGGGTGGTGGGAATTAAAAGCCCTTGGTAAATGCTTGGGATTCCTTCAGGATGCAGACAATGGCATGTAGATCTCCAAAATAAAATAGTTTGTACAGGAGTAAAACCTGGGACTTTCTGAGGCTTTTTTTTTTCTTGTCTGGAAAAGCTGCCTGAACTGCCAATTGAATGTTATGTCCATACTGGTAGTGCAATTGCACCCTCCACTAAATATCAGAGAATGAAGAATATGTCACATGGCATAAACAGTTCTGTCACCGAACAGAAAGAAATTGTTGTTGGGCTCAAAAAGAACAGCTTGAGGAGATTGCCATTACGACTCAGCATGTATAACATGAATGGGTCTCTTCAATGAAAGGTGTGGCTCTCAGTCAATACATAGTGCACTGCTCGCTATAAGTGTCTATGTATGTGTGTGTATACATGGGTTGCTAAAACTAGACATTATGTTTTCTCCACATTGACCAAGGGGAGTGGAGTATATGATGGTCCATGTCCTTTTAAGATCCTGGGGAAAATAAGACCACAATTCCCATAATCCCTGTAGTCATGTTGCCTTGGGGATTCTGGAAGTTGTAGTTCAGAAAATAACTCTTCCACACACTAGTCCCATCAATTTCTATATCTCTCCCTCATTCCCTCATGGCTGCTGCAATGCCAATAATTTTTTTTTTTTAACAAAAATCCATTGATATTATTCATTTTTTTAAAAAAAAATTACAAGTTTAACTCACAATCTGCATTGGATTCCTGATTTTTTTTTTAAATGAAAGGCATAATTAAAAGGACCCACTGAATCAGATGTCAGTGTAAGATGTAAGTGCCTATGAATGTTGAAATGGTTGAATCTTCCTCCCCTCAACACGTATGTTCTTGAGTCTATAGTACAGTTGCCCAAACTCCTTGAAATAGCTTCAGCCCCATGTTTGACCTACCCACCACCCACCAGGGTGCATTGCATTGAATAGATTTTTAATACTCCCAGTGATGGGTGGGTGTTCAAATAGAAGCACAGTGCAGAGAAAGCTACTCAAAAGGTCTGCCTTTTAATTTCTGTCATTTTTATTCTTTGGCTTCGGAATGTGGAAAAGTGATACAATTACAATGAGGAGGGCTTGTGTGCAGGCTGAATAATGCATATCTCCTTCATATACTTATTTCATTAGATCATGATCCAATGCACAAAGAGTGTTTGTTGTCACAGAAGCCGAACTGTATCTATTTGTGATTAAAATCTCAACTGTGTGTATGAGATACTGGGAGGAGATCCAGCTTTCTAAATGACATTTAGTTTTGCATTAAAAGAACTAGATCGTCTGTGTTTTGAAGCTGCTGCTGCTGGTGATTATTTGCTTCCCAGTATTCCTTTTATTAGAGAAGAAATGAATATTATATTATATACATGATATTATATATAAGTCTTGGAAAAGCTCATCTTTTGAGGATTACAGCACCAAAGAAATGCTAAACAAGCATCCTTTTCTGTATGTACAGAGTAATAATTCAGTCAGTAACTACATGTGTGCAGATAGGTAGCCAAGCAACATCAGAGTGTGGTCAAGAAGAAAAAATATATTGCATTAATGGAGAACACACAAGCTAGGAGAGGCTGCAGCAGTCTGATTTTGCCTGAGCCTACTGGGAAGGGCATGATTCCACTCCCTCCTCTCCACTCCCCCCTGCTGAGTTAATTGAGTTAAACTACTTTTGCATTTTGAACTTAGTTTGCAGAAACGGGACTAAGCTGAGCACAAAGGGGGATCGTGGGCAGAGGAGAGAGAAAGTGGGACATTTTAAACACAACTGAAAAGTGGGACAATAAGTATTAATTGGGGTTGTCCCTGCCAAATTGGGACAGCTGGAGGGTATGTGAATCCAGTTGTTAGTCACAAGTAAACTTCAGCCATTGAGTCTACAGGCTTTATCCATGTGTTCATAGAATCATTGAGTTGGAAGAGAACACAAGGGCCATCCAGTCCAACCCCCTGCCCTGCAGGAATACACAATCAAAGCATTCTCGACAGATGGCCACCCAGCTTCTGTTTAAAAACCTCCAAAGAAGGAGACTCCGCCACATTACTAGGCACTGCATTTCACTGCTGAACAGCTCTTACTGTCAGGAAGTTCCTCCTAATGTTTAAGGGGAATCTCTTTTCCTGTAGTTTGAGTCCATTGCATCATGTCCTAGTTTCTGGAGCAGCAGAAAACAAGTTTACCCCATCCTCAGCATGACATCCCTTCAAATATTTAAACATGGGTATCATGTCCACTTAATCTTTTTTCCAGGCTAAACCCACCCAGCTCCCTAAGTCACTCCTCATAGGAGATTATCACACTCCCTAAATATGGCATTACAAGGATGCCAGCAGATTGGGAAAGGGCTTGAATATCAGACATCATCCCTGTCACATTAATCTCCCACATTGCTCCCATTCCCATGGTGCTCCTTTTTGTTCATGGTTTAAGCTGTGAATAGATAGCCTGTTCCATTTCTGTAACCAAATGACAGGCAAATGAAAAGGTGCCCCATTTCTATAGTGTGATGCCAGCTGCAGTGGGAGGTCTGTGCCAGAACATTTCTGGGTGTGATCAGGACATTGAGGTAAGTGATACCATTTTTTTGTACCCTCCCTGGGTTACTTGGTATTTTTTAAGTGTGATTTTGTGCTTGCTGTCATTTTTTTAAAAAATTATATTTTATTGAAAAAAAATCATTCATAACATTTATGACAGAGATTTTTCCTAAATCTCCTTACCATTTCATAATGTTTTTCTACAATCCACATACTTTTAAATTCAACACTTCTAAAATCTATGCTTCCTACCTCCCCTTTCCTTTTAATTAACTCCCGTACTATAATTTCCCTTCACCTTCAAGAATACCTTTTATATCTATTTTTGCATTGTTTACTTTACCATCTTTATATGGTCTCATATTTTAGCTTTTAAACACTCAATACCTAGATATCTCTTTGAATTTCCCGCACGCTCGTCCTCTCGCAAGAACTGCCCGGGATTTCAACCAGGAAGTGAATGTAGTTCCGTGGGAGCTGCATTCACTCTGTGGCTGCTGAGGGGGAGGGAAGGTGCAGGATTAAAGTTAGGTCTGAAACTCTTCATTACTGTGATGGAACTGGGTCAGGAGGGTAGCGGGAGATAAGATAGCGAGATGGGGATGCTATTTTTGTCCCCGTCTGAAAATCTCCATAGAGCATGGCTCCCAGACCTTTACTATTTTGGTTGCCCTCTTCTGGACATATTCCAGCTTCTCAATATCCTTCCTGAATTATGCTGCCCAGAACTGGACACAGTATTCCAGGTGAGGACTTGCCAAAGCAGAGTAAACTGGCACTATTACTTCCCTTGATCTAGACACTACACTCTTATTAATGCAGCCTAGAATTGCATTGGCTTTTTTAGCTGCCTCATCACAGTACTGACTCATGTTCAGCTTATGGTGCACTAAGACTCCTGGATCCCTTTAGCATGTGCTGCCATCAAACCAGGTATCACCCATCCTATATTTGTGCTTTTCATTTTTACTGCCCAAGTGTAGTATCCTACATTTCTCCCTGTTGAAATTCATTTTGTTAGTTTTGGCCCAGTTTTCTAATCTGTTACGGTCACTTTGAATTCTGATCCTGTCCTCTGGGATATTGGCTACCCCTCCTAATTTGGTGTCATCTGCAAACTTGAGAAGAATCATCTTCCGCAAATAATTCAATGGGGCTACTCTAGTTGAGACCAACCAAGTGAATTTAGATCACAGTGTACTGCATGGGTGGGAAAATCTGTGCTGAGTTTTAAATCGTCTGATCCTGTTTTAACTGGTTTTAAACTGTCTTGTTTTAACTTGTAGAATTGTATAATATATTTTTAGTCTGTTTAAATTATTTGTTACCATTTTAAATTGTTTCATACTGATTCTAGGGTGGTATATAAATATTTTAAATAAATAAAGAGTGAAACTTTTTAGCAGTAGCTAAAACAGCCAATGCGATTTTGAGCTGCATCAATAGAAGTATAGTGTCTAGATCAAGGGAAGTAATAGTGCCACTCTATTCTGCCTTGGTCAGGCCTCACCTAGAATACTGTGTCCAGTTCTGGGCACCACAATTCAAAAAGGATATTGACAAATTGGAGCGTGTCTAGAGGAGAGTGACTAAAATGGTGAAAGGTCTGGAAACCATGCCTTATGAGGAAAGACTTAGGGAGCCGGGTATGTTTAGCCTAGAAAAAAGATGGTTAAGAGGTGATATGATAGCCCTGTTTAAGTATTTGTAGGGGTGTCACATTGAGGATGGAGCAAGCTTGTTTTCTGCTGCTCCAGAGACTAGAACATGCAACAATGTATGCAAGCTCCAGGAACAGAGATTCCACCTCAACATGAGGAGGAACTTTCTGACAGTAAGAGCTGTTTGCAGTGGAACACACTCCCTCGGAGCATGGTAGGATCTTCTTCCTTGGAGGTCTTTAAACAGGTCAGGGATACTTTGATTGTGATTTCCTGCATGGCAGGGGGTTGGACTGGATGGCCCTTGTGGTCTCTTCCAACTCTACAATCCAACTCTACAATTCTATGATTCTATGAAACAATTACAATGAGGAGGACTTGTGGGCAGGCTGAATAATGCAGCTCTCTTTCATATACTTATTTCATTAGATCAGGATCCAATGCACAAAGAGGGCCTTTAATTTGAAGAACTGTCACTAATTCTTTGTACAGAATTGGGTGTGGCACAGTACAGTTACCTCTACGCTTATCAGTGAGGATTTATCAGTGAGAAGAAGTTGTCCAGGAAGTAATTGCTGAATCATAATTTTATGTGACTTAGGAAGTGGGCAGGACCCTATTCCTTCCTTTTCAAAAGAAAATGAATACGTTAGAGCTAGTGTGATTTGACAGTTAGGGGGTTGGGTTGGGACTTGGAAAAATCTGGATTCAAATGCTCTCTTGGCTCGGAAGCTCACTGGGGTGACCTTGGCCTCATCACTGTTTCTCAGGCTGCTGCCTCATTGCAGAAATAATGCAGTTTGGCACCACTTTAACTGCCATGGCTCAATGCTATGGAATCTGGGATTTGTAGTTTTGTGAGGCATTTAGCCTTTTCTGTCAGAGAGCTCTGGTGCCACAACACAATACAAATCCCAGGATTCAACAGGATGGAGTCCTGGTAGTTATAGTGGTGTCAAACTGTATTATTTCTACAGCATGGCAGCAGCCTCAGTCTGGGATATCTCACAGTATTATTATGAGGAGAAAAATGGAGAGGTCCACAAATGCAACCACCACCATCACCTCCTCCTCCTAATAAAAAATAAGTGGAGGAGCCCAATTTTTTAAAAAAATGTTTATATTTAGAGAGGAAGTTGTTTTTACATAGCTTGCTTTGACTGCTTTCCTCTAGTCTAGGGTTTTGTTTTTGCTTTGCTGCATTTTCAAGCTTCTTTTGTATGTATGCTATGTATGTATGTATGTATGTAGAAAGAGAGAGTTTTGCACTGAGCAAATATAACAAATGAACTGATTTTACTTTGTAATTTTGAGTCCAGCATAACTGCAGGCCATCTGCCATGCTGGGTCGTAAGCCTAGGGTTGCCAATAAATTGGCTATAATATATCTTATAATAATAATATTTATTTCTTATCTGCCTCTCCCTATGGACTAACACATAAATATAACATTGGTCAAAAGCACATATCAATTAAAAACCTACATCAGTTTAAAAGAACAAGTAAAACTAACACATCTTAAAACAGTCAACACACAATTTAAAATTCACACTTTAGAATCATTTGGCTAGGCCTGCCAGAAGAGGCTGGTCTTTAATGCTGATTTGAGTTCAGACAGCATATTCAGCTGTCATATCTCTTCCAGCAGGCTGTTCCAGAGTCTAGGGCAGCTGAAGAAAAAGTCCTCCAGGTGACAGTTGCAAACCTAGTCCTGGCTGACTTAAGCAAATGTCCCACAGAGGACCTAAGTATACAGGGCAGATTATACAGGGGAAGGTGATACTGTAGGTAACCTGGACCCAAACCATGTAGGGCTTTAAAGGTAATAACCAACACTTTGTACCTTGCCCAGAAACGAATTGGCAGCCAGTGGAGTGATTTTAATATTGGTGTATATGATCACTCTTGGGTGTACCAGTGACTACCGTCATCTGGCTGCTGTGTTTTGAACCAATTGAAGTTTCCAACATTTATTGGCTATAAATAATTTGTCTAGTTCTTGTTTCAAATAAATCTGTGACCCTACAAAAATATTGCAAAAACAAAGAATGGAGAGCTACGTGGTTGCACTTCAGAATACGTAGGGAATGAGAGAAGAAAATATTTTCTTCCTTGTTCATCAGTGCTCAGAAATTCAAACAGTGACCTTCGAGCTTGAGAGTCTGGATTTTGCCCAGTGATGTATCATGGATGGTGCATGCTTTCAGTGCCTTCTTTAGACATGTGATGAAATAGGAGTATGAGTAGCATCATGCTCTCGAGTTTGCAGAGGGCATAAACAGAAATGTAAGATTTTATTTTATTTTTTGCATTGTGACTCGTTGTGAAAATGTCATAATGTTTTGGTGGAAAATATGTTGTTTCCTGCAATCATCATCATCATCATCATCTTTTTTTGCACAAAATGCAAAAGTGTGAGAGGTCTTTTTGCCTTAAAAGCAATGTTTCCCCCCCTGAAATATATATTGCAAAAATGTCCCCAAATGTGAAAAGTCATTGAAAAATGTACAAATATTTTTGCATTCTTGGCCAGTGGGCTGAAAGCGTCTGAAATCCTCCTTTCTTGCATGTGAGAATGAAACAAGCAAAGATTTACATGCTAAATATGAACATTGTAGATTGGCTGGATTTTAAAATGATTTGGTGAGGCATAATTTCTCAAAAAATGAATCCCAGAATATCTCATTTACCATTTTCCCATATTCACAGGTAACCAGCAGTTTCCTCAAAGTATAGCTATTCTTTCCATTCACACTGTTGAAATTTGTAGCAATTAGTTACTGTATTCACTTTTGGCATTTATATATATATATATATATATATATATATATATAAATCTTGAAAGCAGTGAGTGCAAATGCCTATTGACCTCTCCAAGCTATTGACCTCTCCAAGGGAAAGCATATAAGATATGCATTGCCCTTTTGTTCCAAAGCCACAAATAAATGGTGCTGATTTTCTGTAGAAATTTTGCTATCTTTAATTGCAAGCAAATAATTGTCATATGGCCAAATGCAAGCAGTGAAAGCAATTGGAATCTTTCCTCACTTTGAAGAAAGGATGCCATCAGGTTCAGAGGTAGAAGCCCTATCTTCATTAGCACAAATCTGTATCAGACAAGAGAAAGTTCCAACAACTTCATAAAACTGGTGCTTATATGGCAAGTTACTACTGCATAACTTTGATTCAGTCCAAGCTGTTCCCCCTCTCCACCCCAGCTGCTTTGCTTCCTTTCAGACCACATCTTACGCTGGTAGTGCTGCTGTTCTGTTATCTGTGAACAATACTGAATGGTCAAACTGGATATATTCCCTGTCCGGTTTACTTTTTAAAAATAGCCCCGCTGGAGGTTGGATCATACTGCAATAATCTGCCTAGACTTTCTGGGGCGGGGGGGTCCAAGAAGATTGCAGAGTGGCAAGATTTTAACATCTGAGCATTGACTGACTGATTTCTGTGTCACATGAATTTTTCATTATTTCACAAGAGGGAGTTATAGCTTTGGATGCCTCTCCTATAAATCAAAATAAAATACATAAAGAGTTATGGGAAACATAGCCTGACAATATGCATGATTTCCACTGGGCAATTAAAAACAACAATGTTAAGATATTTCCAGCAAGTCTACTGTGTTTGCGCACTGCTGTAAAACCGTTGGCTTTTCAGTTTTGCAAATTGCTAAATTGCTCCAGAAGCTATTACCAGGTATATAAAAAAAAGAAAAGCAGTTAAGCTTTCTGTTTCTTCCTCGATTTGATTGTCAAGATTTGTTAGAATGGTGAATACATGTATAAGGCGCACACTAGGGTGCTAATTGCAAGTGATTAGCCACTGTTCCAAACCCACAATATTCACCCTCTGCTAGCACCCCACAGTATTTTCCTCCAGTGACATAGAGGTGAGTGAATAACTGAAAGAAAAAACATGTATTCAGTAAACTCAATGACATTCTTCCTCTGTTTTTCTTCAAGTTTTATCCTTCCCAAATGCACGAGTTCAATATTTGTTCATTATTTTTTCAAATCATTCCTTGAGCAACAATTGTTCAAAAATACATACAGTATGTTCCAGTTTTCAAAAGATGGGAAAATGAGCTTGGGACTGACTGAATACATGGACTCATTTAGAAATGAGAAGAGACTACAGTAATAATTTCTTCCATCACCTAGCTTTTATATACGGTACATCCATCCATCCAGTAATTACTGGATATTGTACTGAACAATACACACACAGATTAGATTGCTTGTTATGCTTTATAATCATTTGTTTATAGAATGTGTTAAGCAGGCAAAGACTTTGTTCATTTAAAGCTTTTACTGTTGAGTGCCTCCAAGTAATTTCCACCTTATGGTGACCCTAAGGGGAACCTATCACTGGCTTTTCTCAGCAAGGTTTGTTCAGAAGAGGTTTGCCATTGCCGTCCTCTGGCACTGAGTGACTGACTTACCCAATGGGTTTCCATAGCCAAGGAGGGATTTAAACCATGGCCTCCAGAAATCCTAGTTCAACACACAAACTATTGTACCATTCTGGCTGTCAGTTCTTGGTTACAAAGTTCTTATAGGTGTTCTTCCTGCTAAAGAAAGGAAATGCAAGGTTGCTTCAGCTGCTCCTTCTCAGGCTGGGGCCAGTTGAACTATCTGAACCTGGTTTTCTGATGGTGAGAATGGTAGAGGGAGATGAGGAATGTTCTGGAAGTTCTGCAAGGGGAATGTTGGATTTAACCCAGCAGTCCTTTCATACTATGCCATTATAGTGCTGTGGTTCCATTTAAATTTTTAGCAGCACCTCTTGATTTTGGTGGGTCCAGTTTGGGTTTTGTGTGTGTGTGTTTGTAAGAATTTACCAAAATTTGCAAATGTCATACTTGGGATGGAAAGAACTTGAAGTTTTAAAAAACTGGGATGTGGAAGAAAGTGAGATTGACACCCTAGTGGGAAGAGCAACTTGTGTGTGAAAAAATAAGATTAGCTTTATTTACTCTAAGACAATTGGCTGTGGATGTTAAGAACATCCGTAGAAGCATATAAATAATATGGCTGGGATCTAATATGTGACTACTTTCACATGGCCATGGAATTTTCAGACTTATAGTTTCTAAACAGTATTCTCACCACCACCATGCCAATTCCACAATGGTACTGAAGGGAGATTCAAAAGCCCCTTCAATTCTGTTTTGAAGGAGAAAAAGTCAAAAGTCCCACTGAATATATCCAAACCCTCGGGCACATGTCAAGGAAGCTCTTTGGAACCCAGCCTAAAAAAATACATGAGTAAATATAATATCTAGAACATATCCTGCCTTTCCTCAAATGAGCTCAAGCAAATAGCAACAAAACTAAAACTACAACTGAAGAGTTTGAAGACTGGAATCCAACACTAAAATACAAATGGCAGCAGGATATAAGGCAAAATAGGAGCAGAAAAATTATTCAAAATCAGTAAACAGTTGAAACCTGTTCAATGAAACAGCAATCCAAAATAGGAAGACTGTAGTTTTGTCCCAAATTGGAAGACTTTGATTTTGAAAGGGACCTAAAAATGCACCAATAATCTTAATAAAAATAACAAAAGGCTTTTCACCAATGCATGGAAAACCATTAAAGATAAGATGAGCCCTTCCTCAGGAGCTAGCTCCAAAACCTTGATGCAGCCACAGACAAGGCCCTTTTCCTGTGCACCCTACAAATGAGTGTATTTCTGGGAAAGACAACAGAATAGACAATGACAAAATACTGAAGTTATCTCTTTTCTCCACACTCTCTTACTATAGAGAAACCCCTGTTGGTCTAGTTGTGTATATAGATTTGTCCTCTCTCAGCCTCAGTAGTTAACATGTTTCTGTCTGTCCTGCCCTCTTTTTCTTGGACACCCATCTTCTTATCCTTTCCTCAGCTGATAAGTCATGGATGACTCTTTCTCCTTCACCATGTTAAGTTTTTGAGTTATTTAATCTAAAGCTGCATGTCTCTTTTGGTCATATATAGTTCAAGGAAAAGTAATGTGCATATGAGCCACACCTCTAAATCTAAACTGACACTCTGCTGGAGGGAAGTTAAAAGAATTTAACTTTTAGAGTTTGCAACACAAGGCAACTCTAATTCCCCCACATGCCCAAAGCTAATCTCAATAGACAACCAGGCTTGTATGGAACAGTAATGGTAGTCATGACATTGATGATGATAATGATGGGCTGTCATACTTGTAATTTACAAATGCTATTTTCCATGCATCTTTATCATGCTTACAATTTTTGTGCCTCCATAGGGGTTAGATTGAAAAGCTGTGTCTACATCAGATTCTTATTCATCTGGTCCTGCTATGAGATCATCCTGTAGTTGAACATGCAGACAGATCTTGAAAACAGGGAATACAAGTTACTTGTGCACCCTGTCTCCCTATACCCACTAGTATAGGGAGGGTGTATTTTATTTTATTTTATTTTTACATGAAGGAACATTATACTAGGACTCTGAACATATTCTTGAATGCTGTAAGGTAGGGCTATGTGAAATGATTATTCTGGACATGTTGATTGTCTCCAGGAAAAAAAAACCCCACAGCCAAATAGCAGATTCCTTTTTAATGAGATATGTATGAATGAAAGAGGGACGTGGGGATTCATTTCCTTGCAACATATTTTTAAGGTTGAATGGAAGTCAACCAAATTAACAGAACTGATATTCAGTTATCAAGAAGCTGTTCATATCTCCCCCACCCCACCCCGCCCTTAAAATATCTAGCAGCCATGGACATTATATGAGAACCTTAGATAGGTGGAAGTTTCCATGGATACCATCAAGCAACCAAAGAGTTTGTATCATTACAGTGTGACTTTTTTTTCTGTAATGAGAGAAGGGTTTGTTCTGATAAGAATCTAATCCTGCCAATCATTTGAAGCATCCCTTTTAAAAATGAGGTCTGTGAAAAGACAAACTAGGAGCCTACTTTTTCATGCCTTTTCTCCTTGACTTGCCTGTTCCAACAGGTGCTGCTTTCTTCACATTTACTAGGATTGTACAACCCCCATGGGATTTGATGACTTCAGTTACACAGGAGCCACTAAATCCATTAAGAGCTAAGCCAGAAATGTTTCAAATGTGTATTTGGTGTTGATGAATTATTTCCCATTTTGTGATATTACTGAAAGTGTTTCTGACACCAAAACTGTTACTCAGGAGCATGTATGAATAATGAGAGACCCTGACTGAGGTCTTTTTCATACTATATAATTGGAGGAGTTTTATACTATGTTAACTGTCATTGTTCTGTCCTACAGAATGTTGTGATGTATAACTTTTGTAAAGAGCTCTAGTGCTTTGCCAAACTACAAGTTTCAGGATTCTGTAGGATGGAACCATCGTAGTTGAATGGTATCAAAGTGCTATAAACGTGTGATATGAAAGAGACCTGTGACAGTAGGTCAAGACATGACTTTTACTGTGGGGTTGCTCACTAAGTTTTATTGGGGGTGAAGGACAACAATGTTCTCTATCTGCAAGTCACCCACGTTTTCATTCCACTTTTAAACCCCCGTCTCTCTTATTTGTAAACACACACACATACACACACACAGAGTAAGGAAGTACCCCTGACTTGTTGAATAACATGCCTCTGTCCCAAGATTTTGAACACAACTCATAGGCCTTCACAGTAGATGTCAAGTTTTTTTAAAAAAAAATTCTAGCCCGTATGGTCACAAAGTTAATTCTGGAAATGTGGTGACAACACTTTTTTGATTTGGTCTTCAGCACTGAATAATTTACTTCCCTCCAGCTCTATGCTGATGGTGGCCAAAAAAGAAGAATGTTCATTCTTCTAATTTTAAACTGCAATACAGACTGAGAGCATTTATTTTAGTGCTGAAGAACATCTTCAATATTTCATCCACATCCGGTGGACTATTTGTAAAAAGTGAAGCGCTGACATTCAAGAGACTGCCCGAAAGCCACACCTATGTGGTCTGTGGAGACATGCAGTGATTAACTAATTGTGAGAAAAATGCAATCAGCATAATATTTAGAAGCATACTAATTAGCTTGCTTTTGCCATATATGTAGGAATATGAATATGTGGAGCCAGAGGGAGGAGGCAAGACAAGAATTGTGCCAGGCAGCCTGTTCCTAAATTTTACCTATTCACTTAAAGCTCTGAGTAGAATTTGCACACTGGGGAGAAACCTATCATATACAGGTTGACCCCTGTATCCACAGGGGATATATTCCAAGACCCCCCCTAGATACCTGAAAGTGTGGATAATAGGGAACCCTATTATTTTCAGGGAGACTAATGCTGAAACTTGACCATAGAATTGCATTGGAGGACCTAGAAATGCCTAGAGAGAACATTTTTTTTCAAATGTGGATAACCATGTGAAACCATTGATGCTGAATCTGTGGATATGGAGGTTGATCTGTATAAAATATGCATGGAGTCGAATGTGTCCTGCTTTACAGGGTAACACCTTCTGTTTGAAAATGGCCTGTGTATGAAGGCCACCCAGTCCATGCTTGGTGTAAAGGTGGCAAACCATTAGACCCATTAGAAGGGAGAGCAAGGGCCTTGATGTCACCTATCAACTTCACCTGGACCACAGACAGAGCAGGTACACTGCTCACTTGGGGCCCATTCATGCAACACAATTATAGTGCTATACTCTGTGTTAACTTCCATGGCAGCATCCTATGGAATCCTGGAGTTTGTAGCTTGGTGAAGCACTAGAGCCTCCTGGTTGAGAATTCTAAATACCTCTTTCATGGGTTCAGCTCCTCTCTTCCTCCTCTGTGGCAACCCAATTTCACAGATAAGGAAGGAAAGGTTCCCAGCCTATTTGTACAATCTGAAAACACACTCTCAAGGGTTCCTCTAGTCTAGAAATCCCTTTCTAAGTTAGAGCCACCACCACTCGCTGAGTTAATCCTTTCCTTGTCAAGCACAGCGAGAAGCCAGACAGGTTGTGTTTAAAATATCAACAACGACCTTTTTCTCTAGCCCAGAGAAGTTCAGATAGCTGACCGAGAAAGGCATGTGACCATGGCGATTAGGAAGAACAGAAAAAGGAATACATTCAGTCAGAGTACTAAAATTAAATCATAAAAACTAACACAACTAGCTAGATGGCCCCTAAGCTAAGAATAATGGTAACTTACAATTCTGATGTCCATGCAACGTCCATATCCCAATTGGGATAGTTAGGCCAGGCTCTCATAGCCTGCCTAGTTCAGTCTCTGTAGATGGAATTCAGAGTTCTTTTTAAATGGAAGGCTCCTCCTAAGGCTTCAGATATCCCTTGGGGCCCCTTGATGTTATCAGGCCCATGAGGGAGGTCAGCTTCCCCAAACCTCCATTATCACAGTCTATTTATCTTCCTGGTCCAGCCATGGTGCTCAAGCATGAGGCCCAACGAGGGGCCCCAAGCATGTGGCTAAGCTATGTGGCTTCTGCATCTGACTTAGAACAAAGGAATTCAGAAACTTAAAAGTCTGTGTGGTCAGATTTGATTGGTTCTGCATTGCCAAATCTGATTGGCTCTCCAGTCAGGTGATGTGATGTCATATTTAGGAAATGAGGGTCCCACCCTCTCAATACCTGTTGCTATGGAAAGCAGAGTGGAATTTTCCAGTTGCTGTGACCTGTAGATTCTGTAGAACTCTCCATGATGGCTGGGCAGGCCATCATGACAACCTCCAAACTCAATTGCCAATCCCAGGAATCCATAGGGCTGAGCAATGGCAGCTCAAGTGGAATTATTGCACAAAAACTGTGCAGTATGGGCCCCTGGTTACAGTCCTTCACAGTAGGATGAGAAATCTTGTATTTCTGTTTAAAATATAGTGATTATTGACAAATTTGCAACTATATATGTAAATTATCATTAGTTGGCTCTTTGTTCTCTCTCTCTCCCCCACCCTCTTCCTCTGGTGATGATAAGAGGCCACACTAGTAGGCTCATATTAACAGCTCCACATTAGTTTGTTCGTTGTGGTTCCACAGGCTCATTCTGTCCTGAATTCCTTCAGCCTGAATTGCTGCCTATTTTGCTGCTACTCTTCCATTTCTTTAGCTCACTTGTGTTTTCCACTTCTCTGTGCTACTGATATGTATGAGTGTGCTTGAGAAAACACTGCACCCCCACCCAAGCTGAAGCAATCATGTGAAAATTCTCTCTTATGTTACAATCAAGCACACTGGATTGGTGGTAATGCATTGGTGAAACACTTACCAACCACCACTCTCCAACACCCCTTGATCAAATGACTATGATCACATTCACTCCTCTTTTCTCTCTTTATTGTTCATACACACCCACTGGCTAATCTAGGGGAAGAACACAAAGAAACAGAACACTGCAGCTGTGTACAACTGTAGAAATAAAAGAGAAAAGCAACAGAAAACTCCCATGACTTTGGTTTCACTTAAAGGCAAAGCTTGGGTAATGTGGAGCTCCAAAGCTCAGGGACAAATTTCTGCAGGGATTTTACATTAGCAGGCTTCCCATGTGTCTTTCCATATATTCAGTAAATATGCAAATGAGTGCTTGGCCCAGCATGAACTATTCCCACCCACCACATCTTCTGCCCCATCCAGATGACATATATATATATATATATATATATACACACACACACACACACACACACACACATTTTTTATATATATTTTATACCCCACTCTTCCACTTCAAAGCTATCATAGTGGCTTACAAATTGTTTTAAGCAATATCAGTTTACACATCTACATTGCACTAAGCAGCTTCCAATGTGTGTTAGCTAATTCCCCCCAAGCCGGGTAGTAATTTTACCAACCTACGAAAGGATAGAGGGCTGAGTGAACCTTGGAGCCCTCTGGAATCGAACTTGCAACGTGGTGACTTCCAGTACTGGCATTTAACCACTGTGCCACCAGGGCTCCCTGTTCATGGGATATTAGTGAGAATTCACTTTGTTAGAGGTAGCAACCTTAGTATGCCTATATTCCATAATTACCAGTTTGTGTGCCTGACTTTAGACACAGCCTCTAGTCATGTCATTTCTTGTTTATTTGCCTCAGCCATACCCTCTGTTTTCCTACATCAGTGCATTTGGAAGACTTTACAAAAGAGTCTGGAGTAATAAACACCTGAGGCGAAACACAAAATCAGTGTGTATAGAGCCATTGTACTGTCTATTCTCCTTTATGGGTCTGAAACATGGGTCACCTATCACCACCACTTACGACTCCTCGAACGCTTCCATCAGCACTGTTTAAGCACAATCCTAAATATACACTGGACTGACTATGTGACGAATGTTGCTGTCCTTGAGCAAGGAGGGATCACCAGCATTGAGGCCATGATACTGAGAACACAGCTGCGCTGGGCAGGGCATGTTTCTAGGATAGAGGACCGTTGCCTCCCCAAAATAGTATTCTACAGTGAACTCGCCACGGGTCAGCGTAAGAGGGGCGCTCCAAAAAAGCGATACAAGGACTCCCTGAAACAACACCTCAGGCTCGGCCAAATTGATCACCAACAATGGTCCGCCCTGGCCTCACATCGGGAGGCATGGAGACACACTATCCACAATGCTGCAGCCTTATTTGAGAACTCAATGCCGAACAAGTCTTGAAGAGAAATGACAACGTAGAAAAAAATCACAACCCAGAAACATCACCCAAGGAAACCTTCTGCTGTGCTTTCTGCAACCGGACTTGTCTATCTCGGATTGGCCTTTTTAGTCATCAGTGCGCTTGCAGAAAGTGCGGGATGAGTCCTTCCTGAATCTTCGTTTGTGAAGAGAAGCCAGAGAGAGAGAGAGAGGTAGTCTGAGTTTCTTTGCCTTCTATTTTGTAGCTGAAGAACATATGTCACACAGGGTCTCACCATGAGATGCTCTGGACCGTAGGTGTATGTAAGTTAATCTATTTAATATTTTATACTAGAGATGCATTTCTTCACTAATTTTTAATTCTCAAAGAAAGCAATGAATAATTTCAGCAATTTTCATCCTGCTGTAAGAAAGTCTTCAAAATCTACATGGTTTTTAAAGACTCTTCGCAGTTCAAAATTCACCAGGGGGTGTTTTTGTTTTGCCTTGGTTTTTGCACAGAAAACACTATTTTCTGCACAGGAAACAGCACTTTACATTAATATATTCTGTCCAGAAAATGTTGTTTCTTGCACAGATAATATTAGAGATTAATTCTGTACAAAATTCACACATGAGTTTTTGGTGTAAAAAATGGGGGGCTGGTAGGCACACATGGCCTGATCTAATATCAAGAGGAAACAATAATGGCTAGGGTTATGTGGAAACATCCTATTTAACAGCAAGTGCATGCAGGGCTCAACTACACAATGGAAAAAAACAACAACCATTGAACTCATTCACCTTGAACCTGGTGTAATCAATCCAGACATGTATGTCTAGGTCCACAGCAAAACTACTTCTTTTAGAATCCGTCTAATGAGATCCGTCAGATGACAAGCCTGAGTAGCTTTTAAAAAGCACTAAAGACGGATCTCTTTTGGCAGGCTTTTCCGAATTAGATCCCGGCCTCAGGGGATCCTGTCTTCTTTTAGTTCGCTGGCTATTTATTGTATTTATTGTTTTTAAAGGTGATTTTAGACCATTGCTTTTAATTTGCATTTGTTTAATATTTTTTATGGGGGAGGGTGGGGGTGGGGGTGTTTAGGGATTTTTATCTGTATTGTATTTTAAATTTTGTAAGCCGCCCCGATTGTTTTAACAGAGGGGCGGGGTATAAATAATAATAATAATAACAATTATTATTATTATTATTATTATTCTTTTAGCCTTTAATGTCACTTAAGAAAACCCACAGGTTACTCCAGAGCTTCATTGTCCTGGTGTTTTTCAAGCATGAACAGCTGGATCGGGTTGGATTCAGGGTGATCCAGTTTCCCACATGTCAAAAACACTGGTGCCAGGTGTCACCATATCCCATCCTCCTCACTGATCAGCACTGGAATGGTGTTAGATCCTCCTCAGGGCTGTCACTGCTTCACTGGCCAAGCAGTTTTCTGGCATAGCCTTGCTGGCAATGTTGCTTCTGGCAAGTTCAGAATAAGGCACCCAGCCATGTGATCATTGGGAGCGATAGCCCCCCCCCCAAACAATTTGTTGGGCTTGTATGCTTTTTAATCCACTTCTTTGTGCTCCTTCTAGTCACCTGTGGTACTGGGATACTTAGCAATTAGGGTGGCCATTTACCAATGGGCAGAAATGAGGACAAAAGTAGACACCAATCTGCATAAAAATAGCATATGCTATTGTATAGGTACAGGGACACATTTGAATGCAATTGCTATCATTTGATCATGAAAGTAAAAATAAAATGCATCCCACTGTAGTCAGGAAGAAGACTATATTGAAGTGACTGATTAGTGTCCTGTCCAGATGCTAACTGTTGATAGACAATTTCAAGATCCCTGTTCTTTTTTCTGATGTTTTGATCTTGAAACTGGATTTGTAGTTCAAATAGAGGTCACTTTTAAATAGAAGACTGTCTTCTGACAGCCTTCCACATGGAGGAATGTCATTTGTAAAATCAAATGGACACTTTAAGAGCAACAGGCCAAGTACTGTAGAGTGATTCTCTCAGATACCTGTTTGAGGTTCCTATTCCAGGGTTTCTCCTCATGCTTATTCTTTTATTTATCACTGGAAGATTTCTATCCTGGACTTTTTAATATTTGATACTCTGATGGGCCTAAATACCTTAAAGGTACTAGATCCTGCCTGATCTTGGAAGCTAAGTGGGATTAGTTCTGGTTATTACTTGGATGGAGGACTGCCAACAAATACCAGGTGCTGTAGGTTATATTTCAGAGAAAGGAACTGGCAAAACCACCTAAGTATTCCTTGCCTAAGAAAATCCTATGAAATTAAGAGTTACCATTAATCAGCAGGCAACTTGAAGACACATATACACACACTCTTCCATACCCTCCAAGATTTTACTTTAAAAAAAGTATCTTTATTAACACAAGCAAAAAAACTTATAAGCACAAACATTTTAAATGCATAAAACACACAAACTAATAGACCAAAACCCACAAACATAAAACAAACTAATACAAACAAAACTACAAACGACTTCCCCCTCATCCCAACTGATGATTATCTCACTAATAAAATACTTTCATTAGGTAATACAATAATCCAGCTTCTACTTTTAATCAAAAATCTATTGTTTTGGAAAGCCCAAAGGTTGAATACATATGCCTTGCTTTGTTGCAAAAAACTGATAAACAAATCCCAATCTTCTTTAAAATGAATCAAAGATTTCTCTTTAATCAATGTGGTCAATTTATCCATTTCAGCCAATTTGCATGTCTTTGTCTGCCAAACTTTTTATGGTGGAATCAATACATCTCTCCATTTATGAGCATACAAAAGTCTTGCAGCCATGATCATATATTGCGAAGTTCTCTCATACTTTCTTTCAAAAATTTCTTCCAATATGACAAAGAAGTCTCAGGTTTCATCTGGAATCTGATTTTAAGAATGTCCTCCAGAGTCTTATGGATTTAAGTCCATTATTTCTGAGCTTTATCACAAGTCCACCACATAGGAGACAATGACCCAATTTTCTGTTCACATTTCCAACATATATTAGAACAATGCGTATACATTTTAGAAAGTCTCCAAGGAGGCAAGTACCACCTAAATATCATATTATATATAAGTTCTCTTTCAGATTATAAAACAAAGTAAATTTCAGTCTTTTTGTCCAAACTCTCTCCCATTGTGTAGTTGAAGGCTTTCAACAGCCAGCATCCATAGTTTTTTTTTTTCCTGTTGAAGTTTCTTCTTTCCTGTTGATGTTCTCCAGGTGTTTGGGTATTTCAATAGCTACTCTGTGCATTCTGACATGATAGTTGTTGACCTGGTCCAGAATTTCAGTGTTTTTAAATAACATTTTGTGTCCAGGTTGGTTTATACCGTGTTCTGCTACTGCTGATTTTTCTGGCTGGCCCAGCCTGCAGTGTCTCTCATGGACAACTTCAACAGGAAAGAAGAAACCCTTAAAGTAAACAAAGTTTGGCTACTAGTCCTGAAAAACACCAAAATCAAAACTCAACACATGCAAATAAACTTCACCTAGGGACAGGGGGATTTCCAGCAGACAACGGGCCATTAGCCAAACAGACTAATGATTCTAAGTATTTGAAGGGATGTCACACTGAGGATGGAGCAGGCTTGTTTTCTGCTGCTCCAGAGACTGGAACACGGAGCAATGGGTGCAAGCTCCAGGAACAGAGATTCCACCTCAACATTAAGAGGAACTTTTTGACAGTAAGAGCTCTTTGGCAGTGGCACGCACTCCCTCGGAGCGTGGTGGGGTCTCCTTCCTTGGAGGTCTTTAAACAGAGGCTGGATGGCCATCTGTCGGGGATGCTTTGATCGTGATTTCCTGCATGGCAGGGGGTTGGACTGGATGGCCCTCGTGGTCTCTTCCAACTCTGCAATTCTATGATTCTATGAGACACTAATCCTCCTTGCATATCCTCCCACGCTAGGAACTAGCCATTCAAATACACAAATTTACATAACCTCTCCAACAGGGACTCACAGTATATAAACCCGCACACCCCTACACCACCATTCTCTGAAGATGCCAGCCACAGATGCAGGTGAAACATCAGGAATAAACTCTTCCAGAACACGGCCTCACAGCCCGAAAAAAACCCCCACAAAAAAATCTTTCCCATTGGTGTATCTGAATTTGTGAACCTATATTTTGCAACCACTTTATCATTCAATTCTTTACCTACTCATCCTCCATCTCAAACCTCTACAGCAATTTATACATTTTAGTTACCAAATGTTCATCATTTGTATATAATTGTGATTCAAACTTGGATGTATCTTTTTATCCACCATGTATCTTTCATTTAATTTCTTGTAAGAGAACCAATGCAAACTTCTGCTTCTAATTATCTTTCATATCCTCTAAGTTTTCATAAATGAAAATTGGAACATGTTTGGCCAAGCAGCATCAGAGTGTGGTCAAGAAGGCAAAAGTTATAAATGAAGAAAAAGATACAAGCTAGCCATTTGCTTTTGCCTGAGTCTACATGGAAGCTCAAGATTCTGCCACTCTTCTCATCTCCCTCCAGTTGAGTTAACTGAGTGCAAATTATTTTTGCAACTTAACCTCAGTTTGCATCAATAAAAGTAATCTGAGGACAAAGAGGGAAAGTGAGAGGAGGTGAGAGGAACTGTGACATTTTAACAGCAGCTGAAAAAGTGGGGTGACAGAGGATTGATCAGGACTGTCCTTGCCATATTGGGATAATTGGAGTGTATGCTCTTCATATTTGATACTCTTCATTTTGTTACTGTTTATGGAAAAGACAATAATGTTGGGCAAAGTAGAAGGCAGTAGGAAAAGAAGAAGGCCACACTACAGATGGATTGATCCAATCAAGGGAGCCTCAGCCCTAAGTCTGAAAGACCTGAGTAGGTTTGTCGGTGATCTGGGGCTCTTGGAAAAGTCTCATCCATGGGGTCACTATGAGTCAAAGATGACTTGATGGCAAACAACACCACCATCCATGTTTGCTTCCAGGGGGTTTGTGTAATCCTTACACAAGCTTAGTGCAAAAACAAGACTTGAAACTCGATTCTTGGCATTTAAGAGTGCCAGTTAGACAGTAGTTTTTGTTGCGGGCGTCCTGGGATTTCTTGATCCCGTATTCGTCCCTCCCTGTTTGTACGATTTTTGTCTCTGAACTGGATATCCCGGGAGATTCTGGGATCATTGTTTACATGGCATCCCGTCCCATGATATGTACCTTCTCCCACTATATACTACCCCGGGGTTTTTGTTTGTTTGTTTACACAAGTTTACGGTCCTGGGATTTTTTTTTTTAGCTGTCAATCAAGGATGCAATTACTCATTTTTTTAACAACCTCAGTGACGTACTTCCTTTAGAGTTCCACACCACGAGTGATGCTATTGGCTGGCTCAAATGTTTGTACAGGCTTCTGGTTGGGGATGAGGGGATGAATGAGTGTTGCATTGGGGATGAGGTGCTGAGGGGATGAGGGGAGGAAGGAGCGATCAGTGGCTAACCCCTGTGCTTTCCTTTAGAAATGAAAGAACACCATTTAAAGCCAGCTAAACTGGGGAGAAAGGAGTGATCAGTTGGTGCTGGGGAGTGTGAGAGAGGTCAAAAGCAGAGCGGACTGGAGCCCCAGCAGGCACGTGCACACACAAGCCCAAGCCAGTATGCTTTCACCCAGGAAGCTGAGTGCAGGGGGCCAGAGGCTTGTGGTTGTCCTGTCTGTTTAAAAGGTTAACCCTTTAAGCAGAGGCAGCTGTGAAGGTTTCAAGCCAGTGCAGGGATCATAAGGGGAGGACACACAAGGCATTTTGAAAGATCCAGACGCTGGCATTTTTTACTGTGCCTTGTGGGGGGGATGAATGAATGTGTGATCATCTGCTCAGATGCTGGCATTTTTTTACTGTGCCTTGAGGGGGGGTGGATGAATGTTTGATTATCCGTTCAGACCCAGGAAGGGGATGCAGGCAGGGGATGAATGGGTGATCCTCCGCCCACGATCTCTTTATAATTTACTCTCTCTTTAAAATTTAAACCCAGCATGCAGTAGAGGAACAGGTTAAAGCTGAAGAGTTTGCAGTGTAGAAATCCATTGAACAGGGTGATTTAGTACACTCTCTCACACACACAAACCTTTGTGCAGCTGGAAGGGATGCCTTTGTTTTCAGCTAGTGAGGTTGAATCTGTTGAATGGGTGACTGACCCCTCCTTTTCTGGTTGCTGATTTCTGAGCCCGCCCCCGGTCACCATTTCCGGTCACCTAGTACCAAGATATCTTGTCACGGACTGTTTACATTTCCGATTTTCCGAATCCTCCTGTGACTTTTTTAACAACTGCCACAAACTGCGGGACTGGAAGTCCTGCAGGTTGTGGGATAAAAGGTGGCCCCCCTTCCAAAAATCATATGTCCGTCCCAATGTACGTGTAAACAACCAGGGTTCGACACGAATTCTTCCCACTACATTTTCATCATGTAAACGGCACCCTGATCTCGAGACTTTTAAAGATGCAAGTCAAACAGTGTCTAGGAAATATTCACAGCCTAAAAACTAGCTGCCAGCTTGTATTTACAGCAGGTTTGTTCCTCTCCCACACATTCTTCTTTTTTATTATTTTGGTGAGTTCTTATGAGTTATTTTGCAAATTGGCTAAAACTATTTTTGGCAAAACTAGTTCTTCTGTCATTTAATTGGACACCTCTTCCAGAGCTCTGCAACCACAGTAAGTGTGCCTTAGAGTACAATTCACATGGGAAGATCAGAAAATAGGAAGCGGGCATGTATTCATGCACATTTACTCATTTAGGCATGGGACAAGGAACTACAGTACATTTAATTCTGAGCTGCTGTACAAACTGAGCCAAGAAAACCTGGGGAAGATTTAAATAATTTCTGCTTGTTTCCAAATATATAGCATGCAAAACGAGGAGGGAGAAAAATCCTTTCTAGGAAGAAAAAAAACCAGAAAAGAAAAGAAAAAGAGGCTGAGAGAATGTCAATTTGCAAGTCTATATTTAGCTGGCAGTAAGGACTCATTCTCTCTTTAGTCCCAGAAGATTCATATAGCCTTTCAACTGACCTTTATTTTGGATTTGATGAAACCCAATGGATTTCATTTTATCCTGATATAATCTGCCTTGATTTTTTTTAAAAAAATTACAATCAAGAGGCCCTTTCATCTGGTGGCTTGGGAATGGTTAACTGTAAAGTCAGATGCATAGCAGTTTAAAATAGTTCAAACCAATCACTATCACTTTCATAGTTATATGGCATTGTTATGACGCCATATTTTATGCGTCTGATAAAGCCCTGAAAGAAATTAGTAGCATAAGTTTTTGTCAACTTAAGTTCACTTCATTAGATGAGAACAATATAAAAGTTTCCACCTTCATCCTCAGCTTGCAAAGATGTTTCTGTTTACCCAGCCTCTGAATGTTAACTCCATTGCAGGAGGTCTTTTAAATGGACTGTTGTTTTTGATGCTACATTGTTGTTGTTTAATGGCATTTTAAACACTGTTTTAAAGTAATGATTTAATATGATTTCTACTTGTTTTTTAACATTTAGATTATCAATTGTTCTAACTGTATTGTATTTTAACTCATAGGACTTTATCAGATGAGACAAATACCACCCCCCCAAAAAAAAATGTCATGTAGGATGTAACGATAGGACAAAGTGCAAAATTATCAGATATCCTTGTTGTTTACCCATTCCCACTGCATCGCTCTGGCACAAATGAGGCATTACTTTTTTATTGATGCTAGCTAAGCCATCAATAAAAAAGTGATTCCTCATTCATGGCAGTGTGACGCAGTGGGAAAAGGTAAACGATGACATCTGATAATTTCAGCCCATTGTGCTATCATCACATCCTAATGACATGGGTTTTGCCGCATCTGATAAAGTCCATACTATCAATGGCCTCAAGTCCCATTATAATTAGTTAGTTGTGAGCTCCTCAGAGATACCTGGCTGGCCATGGTGGGAAGTACCATTTATGCCTTTGACACTACACAACTGTAGTGCTATGACTCCACTGTAGGTGGCATGGCTCCATCCTATGGAATCCTGGTGTTTGTAATTTGATAAGGCGCTAGAGCACTCTGGTAGAGAATTCTAAATATCCCTTCTAACCTACAAATCCCAGGTTGCCATAAGATGTAGCCTTGGAAGATAAAGTGGAATCATAGCACTATAACTGTGTACTGCCAAAGGGCACCAAATAGGCTTCTGGTATGGCCCAGATGAGTTCTTGTGTCTTATTTAAGACATATTCTAGAAGGAGTTGCGCAACATTTTTTTGTCCTGAGGTATTAACTATAGGGATGAGGGCATGCACGTGCAGTCAGTTTCAGGAAAAACTGTTTCTTAAACTGAGGAAACAGTGCAACATGAAGCAGCTTGGTAGTAAAGTAAAAATAAGACCATGATTTATTGTTAACTGTAAAGAAGTATCCTGTATAGCAGTGGTGGGAAACCATGGGATGCTGGGAGCCACATTAGCCTCCCAGGAGACCCAGAACACACCTTGGCAAAACTCCAATATTCTTGCCCCCAGATGCCCTCTGGGAACATTTTCACCACATCCCCTACCTGAGCCTTTCAAAACTTCCTGTTTGGGGAAAAAAACCCAGCTGTCCCACTAGTGTGTGTGTGTGTGGGGGGGAGTAAAATATGGTGAAAATGACCCATGCTCCCTAGAAGGAATTTGGGGGCATTTGGGGAAGATTTTGACCCTTGGAGGGCCTGGGAGCCACAAAAATGACCCTAGAGCCACATGTCATCTGTTGGCCAATCTTCACCCACCCTTGTTTATAGAAAGGAAGGCAAGAGAAAAGGAAGGCTGTAATAAATAAGGTGGATTCCCCTTAGCTTGGGAAAGTAATTTTTTGAACCATAGTTCCCAGAAACCCACAGATGTCATGACCATTTGTACTGTGAAAAAGTGATTTTTCCCAAGCTCTGTGTGCATATATGTACATGCATACATCTGCACACATGCATGTGCACACACACACATCCCTCCTACTACATCCCAACATGGACACATACACACACTCACGTCCACCTAGAGAACAGTGGCATTCCTAAATCCCAGGTGATGAGCTGGGCTGAGAGAAAAGGGGATAGGGCCCCACACATGCATAAATGCAGAGAAAAAGCCCTTATAATGAGACATACCATTAAGCCATATAGCCCAGTATTCTCTGACCCAACTGGCATCTTTTTAGAAGATTTTCCCCAGTCCCTGTTATCTGGTACCCTTCTAGCAGAGAGATGTTAGGAACCAAAAAACAGAGCTTTTTCAGTACAAGGCATACTCTCCACACTGCACAATTATAGCTGCTTGGTACCACTCCCTGCCATGGTTCTGTCCTAAAGAATCCATGGATTCATAGTTTGGTGAGGGAGTTCAGAGTTTTGTAGCACACTCCCAGGAACATTAGAGTTCTCTGGCAGAGGACTCTAAGTACTTCCTGAAAATGTAAACCCCAACAGCAGTTTAAATGGTATCAAAACACCACAGTTGTATATGGCGGGTACACCCACTGACTCGAGACTCCAATTGTTGTTTTTTCCTTTAATTTCCACATCTCACACCATACAGAGCCAAGACCATTGTTCTGACTCTTGAAGGAAGGAACTCCTCCAATGCATGCATCTCTTTGCCTGTTTTAGTATTAAAAATGCTTCAGAAAATCTCTGCAGTTAGCTACCCATAGTTATGAAATATTCCCTTCACAGCTGCCTCCCAGCCATGCTGTTCCACTTGCTAGACCTCTCTTGATCATTTACATTCCTATCTCAAATTATTTCATATGCAAATAGGGTCTTGGGTTCATATTCCATCTAATTACCCAGCATTGTACTGCGTCCACTTCTGTAAATCTGCCATTATATTTGAAGTTAATTGTTTGTGTGACATAATCCTGGCTTCTTACTTTGCTGAGAAATATCTTGGACAAAAAGGGGGGTAAATGAACAAATTGGATTACATATTCAGCAGTGCCATTATAATTTACAGGAACAACGTGCAGCATTGCCTGTCCTGGCAGTGTACCAGTGGGCTTTCATTTTAATCAGGGAATAAATTGCACTGTTTGATTTACTCACCTCGCCCATCACCAGCCTATCTAAATGGAATTCATGAAAAGATTGGGGCAGACCTCTGCACCACAGACCACAAAATGCATGTAATAGTGTTAATATGTCAGAATTTGTAGTGTGACTATGTCAAGTATTTGCAGGAGAGCACCACAGCATGAATCTCTAAATCAGGAATGAACAATGGATTCCCGCAGATGTCATTTAACTACAACTCAGCACTAGTTACACAGCCAGTGGTGAAGGATGATGGAAGTTGCCACTCAAAGGCATCTGTAGAACCACAGTTGCCACCCATGCTGTGAATTAATATGAAGATTTCTTTGATATTCGGTGCAAACTTCACTAGCAATTTAGAAGTCCTACCTAGAGAAGGCCCCCTTAAATGTATAAGAAGAGGAATGCCCCGGATTGGAGATAACAGCCCCGGATGGAGCCAGAGAAGGCTAGCAATCCTCTCTTGGCACTAGCAGAAGCAGAGACTGGTCCATCCCAGGCAGCAGCTGTGGATGAGAAGGAAATTATAGAGGTACTTCACCCTGTAGAGCACTGTAAATTAAAACATTGGGAGCAAAGGGTCAGGAAATGCCCTGTTCCACTTTAAATATAGGACGCTGAGCTAATGGGGACTGATTTGCAGCTTCTTTGAAATTAGTTAAGCCTAGGCCAATCCCAACTTCATAAGCCATTTAAGACAGACAAGCAACATCTTTCTGACTTTGTTGGATGTCTCTGGCTTTGTGGATTTCTAATGTTTGGTGTTTTGGACTAATCTTTCTAGCTATTCTTTTCTAGGCATTGGTCTCTGTTCAGGACTGCTGGTCCTCTTTGGACCTCAGATTGTTTGGACTATGCTTCTGCTTCCAATTTTAAGCCTATATAAGCCCTGGAACTGGCCTGGTATTCCCTGCAAGTTCCTGCTATTTGTATGTACACTCACCTGGGTGTTTACCTTAAACAAGACAAGGAGGAAAGCTGAAGTTTATGAGGTTCCCACCTACTTTTCAGGCATTGTTGGATGTTAAACAAAAGCTCTCAGCTATGATTTTTGTATTGAAGACAGCTTCATGATCAGAGCTTGGGAAACTTATGTTTTGGAGTACAGTCCCAAGAACCTCTCAGCCAGTATACCCAAGAAGCAAATTTTCCAAGCTTGACTCATGAGGTAGTCAATCCAGAAGAGGTGTCATCATAAGGCATAACATAAAAAGGAGCAACATTGGCACCCTGTATTGGTCTCTGGCTAGCGATCTGAGATGAGCTGCAATCTTTGGGACAAGCACATATTCATATCTGGAGAGTAAACCAGAAGTTTCAGAACCAACAGACAAACCATGAAAGAGCCTTGAGAACCTAGTCAAAACTGAAGGTCAGACCCAGAAGGCTGGACTGAAGAACAAACGAGAAGTTGGTCAGAACCAAAAGGGAAGTCCAAAAAACAACCCAGAACCAAAGAGCAACCAAAGGTACAGAAATGTACCAATAAAACCCAAGATGTGGGTGGGGCACAGAGAGTTGAACTTTGGCTTTGGGCCAAACCAAAGCAAGCTTTTCTGGCTTCTTAAGATTAGAAAATCTACTCACACCAAGCATATACCAGAAAAAGAATTATTCTTATTATAAGGCTCTATAGCAACCTAACAGAATCCTGATGGCTTGTATGGTTTATTTGTATAGACTATTAGGTAAATGTTATTCCTTATAAGTATGTTAGCTTAGTGATTAGGTAGACAAAAAAATAATTTGCTAGCAGTGTCCATTTATACTCTCATATACTCCAATCTTCACCTACTATCAGAGCTCACAGTGCCTAGAGAAATGCAGTTCACTTGTAAGAATTTGCAGTTGACTACTCTAAGGGCCCATCTGGACAGACTGGAAAAACCAGTAGTATTAAGCGTTCCACAAGCAGAGTTCTGCTACAGCTTGCCACTCACCAATCACAGGATTTACAGATTTGCTGTGATTGTCCCCTAAGCAGCAATTTCTTGGCTGGTGGAGAGTGGGGAATTGGTGTGTGTGTGTGACCAAGTAAGCATCTGGCTATGCTCCCTAGCCAGACACAGCCCAGTAGCATTTTCTGTTGAGATCTGCTGGAGTCTCCGTAGATGAGGTCATCAGTCTGCACTGTTTACAGGAACATAGCCATGGGCTTCTCCAGTCCCTGCACTCTCCACCAGCCATAGAATGGCCTTTCAGGGTTGTAGCACAACTCTGAGTCCAGGGCATGTTTGGGTTGTTGCAAGGAATGGAAAAGACTAATAACCTCTGCAATAACCTTCCCCCACCCAGACAATATGCAAGCTTATGGACTTATGCTTGTGTGTGTGTCATTAACAGGATGCCTGCTAGCCATTGCAAATCCATCTCTGTGCCCATGATTAATTGATTTCATTTATTTATTTGGATAAGCATATTCTATACTTTCTGTTTCAAAAACAAAACAAACAAAACTTCTCGTGGCTTTCATCCTCCATCAGATTCAAAACAATGGCTTTTTCCATGAGTGACTACATACATTTTATTCATTTAGGTGGATTAAACACACACACACACACACACACACACATTTCAGGTTGGATTGTTTCTCCATGGAAGTTTAAAATAGCCAGTATAACAACATGCCAAGACAACCACCAACACCATAGTAATAAATTATTAAGCATTATTAACATTAAAATATTAAAACATAATAAGCCCACACAAGGAAAAATATTTAATTCAGTAAATCAAATCAAATGGTCAGATAAAAAGAGCAGCTGCAAATTGGAACATTAAAGTAATGTTGTTTTTAAAAATATATTTACAGCACTCCAAATAATAATAAAAAGGTAACTGTATGAAAGAGGTTGTTATAGCTTTATCTAATATTTGCAAAGGAGAGACCAGATGTATTTCCTTGGGGGAGGGTATTCTATATGAAGTCACTGCTGAAGAAGCCTTCTTTTAGTGAAGTTTTGCACAACCAGGTGAATTGCTCTAGCTGGCTAGGGGAGTGAGAAAACTGCCAAATCTGAAGAGCACAAGATGAGGAGAGATTGCTGTGGTACATTGATAACACATATTCTCTTCTGCCACTTTTCTGTGTCCCCACCCCCCATATGTAAGTGCCATGTTTTCCTTATCAGCCACACCAGTCCCTTCAGAGTTCTTTAATTGTCACCAGAACTTTGAAGCAGCCACTAATAGGTAAGTCATTGACAATCCTTTTCTTGAGCGATACCTTTATTCTTCCCAGTCAACATGGCTTCAGCTTTCAAAGAATGACCACAATGAGTCATTCTACTGTAACAGTTAATGAATAAGTACAATGTTATCTTCAGCTCCGCTGATACAGTTAAAAGGATTCAGCCTGTCCGGCAATGCTTTCCTGAGAAACATTGTGTTTTATACTGTGTTCCTCATGTTCTGTGTGATAATTGTAGGGCTATCACATATGGCAGGGTTTTCTTGGTGGTGATTCTCTGGTTATGGAACACCTTTCTGTCAAAAATCTGGTTTCCTGGCACACTTTTGTTTTCAGTCACCTGTTAAAAATATATTTATTTCTACAGACTGTTGGGGAAATAAGAAAATGTTTGATTTGTTTTCAACTCCTGTTGGATATCCTCCTTCTTCTTCCTCTTTGATGTAGGACAAGATGGGCAATGTGCATCCTTAGGCACCCAAGACAGTCTGCATAAGCATTTAGTGAAAAAAACACACATCCAGAATTACAAATCACCTCCCCAGAAGTCCCTGGGGCTGGTGATGTGCCATTTTTATGTAATTTTGGGGTCACTTAGGCCTGTTTTTTTTAAAAAAGGCACTTCCAACTCTATGATTCTTTGATTTATAGTCAAATAATCCCTGGAGAACTGCTAATTGTCTATGCCTAGTATGTTAAATACTACTATCAATATATATAAAAAACCTTGGATATGTTTCCTTTCCCAGTGTGCTGATTGGCCACTTAGGAAACATACCCAACCAATCCCCTCACTCCCCTCACTTCCCTCAGCCAATCACCACCCACATGCAAATTCCCTCTCCACCTCACAAGCCACTCCTGCCACTCAATCTGCATTTACACCCCTAGCCTCACAAGGGCCCCTCCCTCCTCTCAATCCCTTAGCCACTCACCACCCACATGTAAAGCAATGCAAGCTGAACTGTGTGAACCTTTCAAATGGACTATAACGGCATATGTCACGGTGGGTACAGCTAATGTTATTTAATTTGCCTATTTGATGCCAAACCCATTATAAAGACACAATGGACAACACACTCAAAATAGTTGTTTCCCCCAAGCAACCAGGTTTCTTTATGATCATTTCTTTGCTTATTCTATCATACAGAAGTATGGTGGTGGCTGTCAGTGGGGTAATAGCAATACCTTCAAACGAAAACCCAGAGCAGCAGTATAGGGGATAGCCTCCTAACTGATTATTTCATTGAACAACATATAAACAACAGTGAAGGCATCAGAATTCATGTCCCAAAATTTAATAATGGGAGCTCTGCACAATTACTCTGCTGTGTGTAATTTGTAGTTACACAGCACAGTATAGGTAGTCCCCTTTGTTGGCAGAATTGAACACCTTTCTACTAACCCACATCTCTCTCTTTATTAGTGTTAGCAACACTTCATTTTCCCTCTTGACCTGACAGGTCTGTCACTTGCTCCAGTACATTAGATTACAAGAGTTCTTCCAAGTCCTCTGTAGTAATTAAAACTCTGGACAGCCAGTTGGAGAGAGAAAGACATCCCCTTAACATCACCAACCAGTACTGGTGATATATAAATTACCTGGAGCAGAATGTACTGCTTCTGTACAAAGCAAATTGAGCTTTCTGTGGTGATGGTAACACAAGTGCTCTGAATGTTAAGGTTAAAGTAATTGTTGCTGAGGCAGTTTCCTTTTTTGTGTGGAAATGATTTTCACTTTCACATGAGGGGGAAAAACATGCAGCATTTTAAAGATTTGTCTGGAAGAAATTTATGAGGAAGGGTGGCTGACAGTTGTGTTTTATAGCATGCATAACCCTTTCACCCACTTGGCCTGCTGACCTCTGCAGTTTTCTCAAAGGCCAGACTGCTTGTAGGAAGAAAGATTCTCTCACCTCATGCCACTCTGCTCAGCCACGTAATCAGTCATGGGATAATAAGTCTTCAGACAGGCTGGGCTCATCTTCCTCTTAGAAATAATCAAGAGATTGTATTCAGCAACCAGTTTTAGAATGAACTGACAATTTGCCCATTTTACCCTGAAGCACATTTTACCCAAAAGCAACATGTTTAACAGACATCAGGCCAAAAAAATAGGCCAAAAATATGTATTTTTTTATTATCAACAAAGCAGCAACAATTGTGGACAAAATGTAAGGCAAACATGAGTTTTTAGCCTTCAAAATTAAGTTTGGTGGTAGCTGTTGGCTTCCATGTTAATGGGTCAGTGAATCCATTCTAGGGTTTTAGTCCAGACAGCAAAGGAGTTACAATAACGTGCTGAATTCTTCCCTAAAAATAGGCCTTAGCACATTGGATAGTCCCCTTTAAGTCCAGCCCAAACATTGAAGTGAATCGCCTTTCAATATAGGCCTTTTAAGAAAACTGCTCTGTCTATCTCATCAAACTACAAGAAAAGAGATTCCATCTAAACATTAGGAAGATCTTCCTGACAATAAGAGCTGTTTGGCAGTGGAATGCACTGCCTTGGAGTATAGTGTAGTCTCCTTCTTTGGAGGTTTTTAAACAGAGGCTGGATGGCCATCTTCTTGGGAATGCTTTGATTTGGTATTCCTACAGGGCAGGGGATTGGACTAGATGGTCCTTGTGGTCTCTTCCAACTCTATGATTCTATGATTTACCTGTCTGTTTCTACCTACCTACAAATTTCCTTTTCTGTGGGTAGTTCTCTGTCCTGCTTTACAGACCTCTACCACCTGGAGTATTCCTTGCCTAAGAAAACCTATGAATTTCATGGGGTCGGCATAGGTCAACAGGTGACTTGAAGGGACATACACTCCCTCCTCCTAGTTGATTCTTTATCTTGCAATAGGACTTGGATTGGGGAGTCCTTTAAATAGAGGAGCACCTTCTACAAAGAAGGCTATCTTGTTGGAAATATCTCTGCTTTCATCCAACCTCATTTGCACGCAAGGGCCTGTTCAGGAGAGCAGCAACTTCTAATGTGACTCCGACCAAGTTTAGATTGTGGCTCTACATCCGATTGCTTTAGAGTTAAAAAGAATGTGCAGCTACATTTTACAAAATTACTATAGCTGAGGGGGGGGGTGAGAAAACAGAGGGAGCCCCATTGACACCATTTTGGCACCATATGGGTATTTTTAAATGGACAAAACAAAAACAGAAGTTAATAGGAGGGCCATTTCCTTGTTGATTTGAGCTAGAATCATGTTGGTGTGCTCCAGTAGTGTTGCACTTTTTTTCAGGATTATTCAGTGGTGGTGAGGGAAGGCAGGTGTTGTCTAAATGATGGGAAAACTCCTAAAAGAATGTGAAGGGAACAGTTTTTGTCCTGATGAAATCCCACAGGGATCTGCTATATTTAAAAGGAGGAGGACCCCAAACTCCATGTACTACATGATAACAGCCTTTGCTGTTTCTCACAAAGTTTTTTTTTTAAATATATATGCACATTCCCCCATCTTTGAACAATCCATTTGAATTGATACACATTCTGGAAGTTGAAATGTGGTTGGATGTGCTGGTGACAAAGCGGCCGGAGCCGCCATTGTTAATTTTCATGGAAGCGATTATATGCAATTTTTGAGCAGTAAAGCAAAAATAAATAAATAAATAAATAAATAAATAAATAAATAATAAAATAAAGCAGAAGATCTTGAATTTAATGATGGGAAAAATGTGCAGTGACATGGGCTTTTGGAGAATAATAACCCAAATAATTTACTCACTGCCGCCATCTTTATTTGCGAGCATGCTCTGTGTGAACTTCAACCACGGATAGCTTCCCGTACCAGCAATCTTGAGAAAAAAAACATGAAGAGAAATGAATGCTGCTGCAATGGTGAGTTAATGTGCAAATATCCACTGTTAATTTTCCCATCTAGCTGGCTCCACAAACAAAATCTGTGGCTGCAAACAGCCTAGTTCTCCAGTGCCTTCCTTCACAGGAGCTGATCTACCATCTTTATTTTTCCTCCTAGCACCACTGCCTACACTGAGGTGCTTATAGTGCACCAGCATGATTTTGTTATATGTGAGGAACTAATACCCACCAAAATTGCAGATCCCAGGATTCCATAGGATGCAGCCATGGCAAATAAACTGAAATCATAGCACTGTAATTGTGTAGTGTGAAGGGGACCCTAGTTATACATACACTTAAAAACAAAAATCAGAGATGTATAATACCTTTTATTAGGACCACTAAAATGTTACAAATGTAGCATGGGCTTTTGGGGTCTTCCAGAACTTTTCATCAAGCATGATGGCACATGATTTAAGGGGAAGGGAAGGAAATGGGGTCTCAAAAAAATAATAATAATAAAAATAAAATTCTGGCCTGGTAGAGGGGCCATTGTCTGTGTCTGAAGTTGCATGATAGTTACTGCAGGACAGGCTCAGTGAAGTGAAGAGGTGTCAAAAGGTGTCAAAGCATCAGCTGTCAGTTTGCAAGAAAGCATCATTAAGGTTTTCTTTCCACTCTCACTGAGAGATTGATACCCTGAAAACTGTTCTTATTTCTCCCCACCACCACCACCACAAAGCTCACAGGCTTCTGAATTCACTTAGAGCAGAGACAAAGGCCAAAATACTAGTCTCTGTAATAGCCAAGGTTTGCAATGTTATAACTACAACTATTATAGCAAAAACTTTTGGTGCCCTGGAAGCTTCTGTACCTTCTGTACCTTTAAATTTCAGACTAACTCCTCTCTGTGAGGTCAAACGATTTACTTTTTATGCATTTGTTCCGGGTGCAGCGCTCCATTTCGCACACCCCCTTCCTTCTCCCGATCTCCCATCGTCCTCCCTCCCGGTACGTTCAGCTATTATTTTTTTTTTACTAAAGAAGAACTTTCTTTAGTAAAAAATAGCAGGAAGAAAATGGAAGCAGCACGGAGGGAGGATGATGAGAGCTCGAGAGAAGGAAGAGGACCTGCGAAATGGAGTGCTGCACCTGGAACAGCCCTGTTTCTCTCCCAATCTCCCCGGGGGTTATTTCCCCCATGTGAAAATCTCCTTAGTCCAATACTCAAATCACTATACCACATTGCCTCAGTTTATTCTTTTTGGTTTCTAGTAAGAATGTGAGTACAAGTATGTATGAGTATGTGAGTATGAATATGAGTCTGAGACAGAAAAACTGTTTCTAAAAATGTGCATGTTTTTTAGAACACATTATATGAAGACCAGCACATGTAGTTTTGTACCTTACCATGATGCACAGAAATAAACCAGATAAAGACATTCCCCATCATTGCATTTCTGATCGGACACACTGCATGTTTTCATGTTGAAAAGTAGTTACTCTTACTTAGGGGTAGACATTACCTGTGTTCACAGTCCCCTCAAAGATGAAAGGAAGCCAGCAGAGAATGGACCACCATTTTATATACAAATAGCACAGCACCAGAATACACACACATACACACACCTGCCAGAGCTACAGTCAACACCCAGCTGTCCATTGTAATTGAAGCAGTGATTCCAGCTGTGTGTGCTGTTTTGACTCAGTGTTTTTAAAGCAGTAATATTTTCAGTAGTCAAAAAGGGTGATAGCACACACCGTGGTTGGTGCTAGTTATGGCTTGATTGACTGACAGCTCAGTATGACAATGTGGAAGACAGAATGTATTAAAATGGCACCTAATCTCAGAAGCATATCCGCTCACAGTGTGCCTCCATAGCACAGCTGTGGCTTTCCCCCCCCCCTTTGCAAACCAAGACATTAGCATGCGGCAGAGCTAATATTGCTGCTCTCTGTGGGATTATGCTGCCTTCACCCATCACCGACTAAGTTGTCAGGATGTTTCCTACCTGCTGATGTAAGTCATAAAATGCATTTCTGGGGATTCTTACCCCCTACATTGGCTTGGCTCTGTTGCGAATATTATCACCCCGTAAATGAACATTGTGTATAAATTATCCTTGGAAATAAGTTTTCCAAAGATTATTTTGTTGTTGAGTTTATGCTGACTCTGACTTGTGGCAACATCATTGTAGGGTTTTCTTGGCAGTATTTCTTTAGAGGAGGTTTGCCATTGCTTTCCACTTGGGCTGAGAGAGTGTGATTTGCCCACTCTCTATTCCCAAATGCCTTTCCATTTAAAGACACCAAACTTTGCCACAACAGGGGAAACTTTAAAAAGAGGGAGCAATGGACTGGGATTTAGGTTTTTGCCTCCAACAAAGGGAAAACTCTCTCATTGGATTATAATTGGCAAGCTATGCCTATACAATACCTAATTGTTTTTCCAGATGCAATGGTACAGAGACTCCTTGAGCAATTCAATGGTCTCTGTGGAAGAAAGGAGCAGTGAGCTTTGCATGGGACAAGGACAGCTGGATCACAAGTGAAGTTACTTTTCTGTTGCTAATGGAGTTGAAATATTATTACCTGTCTTCTATTGCCCTTTGTCCCTCGTTTTCACATAGCCAAGAAAGAGTGGCCTCTTCCTGCACTGAAATCCCTCAATACCGTCTTAACTAATAACAGAGTAACATCTGAAACAGAATGTAGGCCCATGATTCTAACATATTCACCTCCCCCCCCCTGTATGATTTTTAGCATCCTTGCCTGATAAAGTAGCCAGTGAAACTTCAAAAGCTTGCATGATCATTTTCTGCATTTTGGTTGGCTAATAAAGGTATCACTCTTTTGTGGATTTTGTATTTTGTTATATTTTGCTGTGTCACCAAAGCAGCTACCCCTGAATATGTTTCCTGATTTGTCCAAGGTCACCCAGTGCGTTTCCATGGCTGAGTGGGGATTTGAAGCCTGGGGGTCGGCTAGACGGGAGAATTTGTCATGAAAAATAGTAACTTACCTCCCTATTGCTGCAGACTCCATTTGTTCCATGACTCATCCGAAAGGTTGCTGAAAAGGAAAAGTAGCAATTTGGCTGTTCACAAGGAGTTGCACCAAAAAAAATGGTGGCTGCAAGTGAGTCGAGTCCCGAACCCCACCCCTTTTTAAAAACCAGTTGCAGAAGAGCAATTTTCCATTTAAAAATACCTTCATTCTTTTGCTCTGCCGCTTTAACAATCATGCCGGCTGGGGAAAAAAAATAACAATGGTATCTCTGGCATCAAGAACTCTCCCTTGTAAGCCCGCCCCCAAGGTCCGACCAATCTGGTTTCAGCCCTGCTGTGTGCTGTGTGCCTCTTTTTGAATTGGTTGATCAAACAACCAATTATGCGCTATTTCGTGGACTTTTAAAAAAAGAGCACTAAAAACAATGAAGACTGTTATCGCAATCATTTTGGAGTTTTTCAGAGTTTTCACCCCCCCTTCTGAATATGGCAAATCATGCCTTGCCTCCATGAGGACCACTAGCATTCTCCTTGAATTGTTCGAGGATTTTTTTCCCCCATGTAGCCAACCCCTTGGTTTCCTCAAGTCCTAGTCCAACACTCAGTCCATTCTACCATGCTGGCTCCCAAAGGTTATTAGCCAAAATTACTCATTAATAGTGATGGAGGAGAAATTTCATTTGTTCACATTTTAAAGCAAGTTTGCCTTTTGAGCCAATACATAAACAAAAATTCCTTTATGTGAATTATGTAATAGTTTTCTAATTTTAAAAAATACATATATGAAAGAAAATCAGACACACAAAAAAAGTGTTTGGTAGCAAAAATAGCATGCACTATATTGGGATATATTTGCAGAAATATGTTTATTAGGCAAATTTGCATCCAGAAATACATGTATCATTAGAAATACACATCAATGTACTGAATGTTTTTATGTGAATTTAAACAAATTTGTTAAAATTTAGGACAAACTAAAGATAGGAAAAATACCTGACAAACTTGTCCATCCCTACTGGCATCAACAGCCAGTAACACAACATTTTGTGGCTTGAAACTGTTCAGTTGATTTTCAGTTTTCTGAGTGGATGTTTTCCAAGTTGAAATGATACTACTGGTTGAGGGTTCTCGTGTCAGTGGGATGGTAAATCTGCTCCAAATTTTTGTCTGAAATGCAAAGGAGCTCTCCAACCCATTTGGGGAGGGGGGATAGGGGTTGGTGCCTTAGATAGCTCTTTTTAAAGTTCAGACTAAAACCCCAAACAGTTCCACTGCCCCACTGACATGGAAACCACTTGTCTCAACTGAATGATAAAATTGCTATTTTATTAATTATGAAATTATGAAAATTATTTTAATTTAATTGTGAAATCAACAGATCAACTGGAGAACTCCTTTTGTCTCAGCAGTATGCCCAAATATCCTAATAATGTAAGAGAAGAAATTAGCCATGGCATGAAATATGGGGTTGTGGTTAATATAACTGTTCTTTTTAATTTATGTTTTACATCTCAATAAAACATGAGTGGTCAAGATTGCAACCATGTCTCACAGGGAAAAGGACTGAACTCTTTCCTTAGTACAGTCCTAATGAAAATATCAGTGCCTAAACCTTGTATTAGCTTTAGGAAGACAGCTACAATTGCTACCAAGCAAAGTGTCTCTGTCAGGACATAGCTTTGAATCTGTTAAACTCTACTGTCTTGATCCTGGTTGCCTTGCCCACTAGATATTACTTAGAAGAAGGAAAGAAAACCTGGACATGTTAAATTCAAGCATGCAGTGTAGCACAAATATATTCATATCTACTCAGAAGTAAGTCTAACTTTTCCAAATTCTGGCCATTACCAATCAGAGTAGGTCCACTGAATCAAGTGCTGAATTGTAAGTTGGCGCTTGTGCAAAATACAATGATTCAGTACATCTACTCTAGGTTGGACTAGCAATTGGATTTGGGCCATTGTGATACAGGTCCTATTCTGAAAGAACATATAGCAGTGGTAAGGAACCTTTGGTGCTTTGCTGTTTTGGAATATATATATGTGTGTGTTTATTTTCAAATCACCTCCTAATTTATAGTGACTCCATGACTTTCCATGACTTTCACAGGACTTTCTTAAGCAAGGAACACATAGAGAGGCTTTGCCATCGCCTTCCTCTGAAATATAGCCCAGAACACCTGATATTCCTTGGCAGTCCCCCATCCAAGCATTAACCCAGATTGCCACTCCCATAATACCATAGCATTAGCTATGCTTGCTGGGGCTGATGTAGGGTTTTCAGGTAAAATAAGCTCCTGTAACTTTAATGGTTGTATAAAGGAGGGACTGTCACAAGTTTTGTTTCCATTACAAGAGACACCTGCTGAAATTCCCTCTTCTCTACAACCATGAAAGGGGCTGGAACCTCATCCTTCATTTCACTCAGCAATCCTAAGCAGATCATTTAGAGGGCCAAAGGTATACTGCTGCAACCTTAACACAATGTCTCGTTTGATTAAAAAAAAAGATGAAGAAGAAGAAGAGGAAGAAAGATTTTTCTAAAACCCCAATCATAGTTGCCATTTTCTTTATTACTATTTTTTCATTAATAAGTAATAGCAGACAGGAATCTTTCCTAATATTTCAGAAAGAACTGTTTTCTACCACCATCTTCAGAATCATAAGTGATGGAACTCATCCAATGTGTAACATATCACAAATTTAAATGGCCACCTTTGAAGGTATTTTTGCTTTCTGCTGTTCAAATCATGTAACACCCTGCTGTCCTTTATGAATATCTTCTGACTGAATAAATATCTGTAGGTCAGCTAACCTCCCCTGCTTCTGAGAAAATCACCCTGTGTGAATGAAATGTGCATGCTCTGACTTACATTTCCATCATTTTCCAGAGTGCCTGGAGATGCTTGTTGTCCTTGTGACTTTAAACCTAAACAGGAGTGTGCTTGGCCAACATTACTTCACTTTGGTTACTCTGGGCTCCATGGAGTAGAGATGAGATTTTTAAAAAAAACAAGTAAGAAATAATGTCTTCAATTTTGAAGGTGTTAAATGTAATCTCTATAAATTTTTTAAATGAAAATTAGCACTGAAGGAGAAAAGTTGGTCAATATGTAAAGATGTACTGCCAACAGTAAATTCCACTATTTCCAGCTGAAGATCTCATTCCCTCTTACAATTTAGCTTTGGCATTGATATTCATCATAGGAAATGGCAAGACCTCCAGAATATCCCTCTTTGGTTGCAATAAAGGATACATGCAATACTTGTGTTCCTTAATTACAAATTTTGAAAATGTTGAAGGGGTGGTAAGAAATTTTTAAACTCATACAAACCCCTTCCAGAATAGACTTCTGGAGTGAATAGATTATCTGGATGACTAGTTCTGGATTCTGAAATGTGCAGAAGCCCTCTCTGTATTGTAATTTACAGAATTAGATGTTCATTGACTAGGAGACAGCAGAATGGCCACTCACATATTACTTTTTTTAAAAGGACAAAAGAGAAACTAGATGAACATATAGTTTGTGCATGCTATGTACGTTTATGACATAATCAGAGGCATGAAAGGAATTTGGTTCATCCAACACATTGGGCTACCATGTGAGTGAGAATGGTCAAAGATATGACCACACAGATTACCCAATGGTGAGAACACCAGCCACTACCAGGTATGTGGATTTTAAGGATGAAAGGTCACACAGTAGGTGTGGATCATATGGACTTTAAAAAATTTTTTTATGGTCCAACACAGCAACTTCTTCATCTGTCGGTTTGGGTTTCTCCCAAATTCAGGTTTAAAAAAAAATAAATCTCAAGTTCTTCCCATTGAATTTCTCCCTTTGGGGCATTCAAAAAACAAAACAAAACAAAAAAGCAACAAATGATAATCTTACGTTAAGACCTTGAGACTTGAGAGACTCAGCCTTAAGTCCTTGAGTCTTGCATATATTTAAGTGTGATTCAGCCCACAGCTTCAGTATACAAGCCCTGCTGCTTCACTTGCTGCATCTCTGTATCCCTATGCTGATGTTCCAGCTATAGATCTGTTTCTGTGTCATATATTTTGTAAAATTATGCCCCAAGTACCGAAATGAGGATGTAGGTTTGAACTGTCTAGGCTACCCCTGCAGGGGGCTATTTAATTCTAAGGCATATCTTGCTGCTGTCCTTTACCTTTAGAATGAGTGAGAAAGAAAAACCACCTAAATGCAGGCCTTGAAAAATATGACACGTACAATTTAAAAGTTGACCCACAGAAGACACAGCACTATTTTAAGCTGCAGGTGGTCCTGCATTCAGGGAAAATGTGGCAATCTTCCTCTATTAGCACTGAACATCCTGCAGAAATGAAAGGAAATCCTTTAAAAGGGAGAGGGGGCAGAAATGAGTGGTAGGAAGGCCATTAAGAGGTTAGTTTTTAGGGGGGGGCGCAGATTGAAATAAAAAGGATACACTTTGAGGAAAATGTACGCATGACCAAAGATTGTGATATTTTTTAAAAGCTAGACTGTACAGCATATTTAAAAGTTTAATTTGTATACTAAAGGGAAAAAAAGAGTTGTGCTTTTGATTGCTCGCTGGCATTACGTGTGAGGAAAACTTCACCATTGTCATTGCTTGCTGCTGAGCGAGTTTCCTTCCTCAATAGGATGTTAGAAAATCCTCTTTGATGATAAGCTTCATTCATATTGTTGCTTAGATGTCTATGCTGTCAGCCTATTTAAAATGTGGGAATGTAACTGTTTTGATAGAATAAAATCACAGCACCAAGGGACTCATTCAGGCTACATAAACAAGGAGTCATCATGTTTGTCTGGATAGTGTTGCCAGCAATCAAGCTCTATTTATTTGCTTGTTTATTAATTTGTTACATTTCTCTTCTACTTTTTTCTTCTTTACAGCAATCCTGTGAGGTGTATTAGGCTGATAGAAAATGACTTTAAAGCTTGAGAACTAGAAACACAATCCCAGAAAGACGCTCCATTTTATCCTCACCGCATCTCCCTAAGGTACATAAAGCTAAGCAAAAGTGATTGCCCAAGGTAAGCCATGGGCCACATACTTGTATCTTCTCCAGTCCTCAGGGTTAGGGCGGAGAATCTCAGGATGAGAGTGCTGCCTTGAAACTGTGTGGGTGGGTGCGTGTGTGTGTTTGTGTGTGTATAGAATCATAGAATCATAGAACTGGAAGGGACCACAAGGGCCATCCAGTTCAACCCCCGCCTTACAGGAATGCACAATCAAAGAACCGCTGACAGATGGTCATCCAGTCTCTGTTTAAAAACATCCAGAGAAGGAGACTCCAGCATGGTCCAGGGCAATGTATTTCACTATCAAACAGCTTTTACCATCAGGAAGTTCCTCCTAATGTTTAGGTGGAATCTCTTTTCCTGTAATTTGAGTCCATTACTCCGTGTCCTAGTCTCTGGAGCAGCAGAAAACAAGCTTATTCTCTCTTCAATATGACCGCCTTTCAAGTATTTAAACATGGCTATCATGTCACCTCTTAACCTTCTCTTCCCCAGGCTAAACATACTAAGCTGCTCCTCATAGAGCATGGTTTTCAGACCTTTCACCATTTTGGTGATCATCCTCTGGATACATTCCAGCTTGTCAAAGTCTTGACAGTACTGGACACAGTATTCCAGGTGAGATCTAACCAAAGAAGAATAAAGTGGTACAATTAGATCCCTTGATCTAGATGCTCTACTGCTATTGATACAGCCTAGAATCGCATTGGCTTTTTTTAGCTGCCACATAACACTGATTACTCATGTTCAGCTTGTAGTGTACTAAGACTCCAAGTTCCCTTCACATGTACTGTTGTCAAGCCAGTTGTCACCTATCCTATATCTCTGCATTTCATTATTTTCCTGCTTAAATGTAGTACTTTATATTTCTCCCTGTTGAAATTCATTTTGTTAGTATTGGCCTAGCTTTCCAATCTGTTAAGGTCATTTTGAATTGTTATCCTGTCCTCTGGGGTATTTGCTACCCTTCCTTATTTGGTGTCATCTGTAAATTTGATAAGCATGCCCTCTATTTCATCATCTATGTCATTGATAAAGATGTTGAATAGCACTGGGCCCAGGACAGAACCCTGTGGCACCCCACTAGTCACTTCTCTCCAGGATGAAAAAGAGCCATTGGTGAGCACACTTTGGTTTTGGTTGGTCAACGAATTACAAATGCACATATCAGTAGCATTGTCTAACCCACATTTTACTAGCTTAATTACAAGGATATCAAGGGGGACTTTGTCAAAGCCCTTACTGAAATCAAGATATGCCACATCTGCAGCATTCCCTTCATCTACCAAGCTTGTAACTCTATCAAAAAAAGAGATAAGCTTAGTCCGGCATGACTTGTTTTTGAGAAACCCATGTTGACTTTTTGTGATCATGGCACCCCTTTCTAAGTGTTTACAGTCTGTCTGTTTAATTATCTGCTCTAGAATCTTTTCTGGTATTGATGTCAGGCTGACTGGGCAATAATTGTTTGGATCCTCATTTTTTTCTCATTTGTTAGACTTGGTGTTTGCTAATTTGAATGGCATATTCTGTGCAACAGTGGCTGGTGCTCAAGGTATTGTGCTTAATAACACTGTCAGGGCCCACTTCCTATGACCTCACAAAGGGTCACTTCCACATCTCAAGTTCTGGCCCTAAAATACCTTGCAGCCTGTGACAGTCCTGGCATGGTGAACTTTGTATCAGGTTTTCTTAAGAGTTAGCAAACTCAGGATGCCTCACAGGCTTGTTGGGAAGATAAAAATAGGAGGAACACAACATATGTAACATTGTGTTCCCTACAATAATTAATTTATTAAGTAAATAAGTATGCAAGTATTTATAAGTTAATAAGCAACAATAAGCTGTTTTTCCTGCAGTATGCCAACATTATATCAGACGTTATCATTAGTGACCCTTGTCATTTGAAAAGTTCTTCTGATGTGATAAGATTTTCAGCCATTCCTTAACAGAGGCTCATGTCAGGTAGACAGAAATTATAGGAGGAGTCCTTGTGGAGAACTCAACGCCATTGAGCCACATATAACAGTGGAATCCCTGTTTTTTCTGAATTATTTCCCCTCCCCACTACCGTATTTGGTTTATTGAAACCCACAGTTGTAACCATTTTAATTGGTCTGATAAAGCTTAGAAGCTGCGGGTTCTGTCTTGCAAGATATCTGCTATATTGCTCCTTCCTTGAGGAAATTTCCTTTCATCCCTCTAGCTGATATAGGAGGAAATATTCAAGCCTTTCTCTGCAACCTCAAGGGAAAATGTGTCAGTCTCAGTTTGCTTTTCCCAGTTTTTGTGGTGAATCTCTTTTGACAACTCTTTTTCATTGTTGCCTTGTATGGTTTGTGAGTGCTAAATTTTCAGTCTCTACCTTCGTAGCTTTAGAGGAAGCTCATGTTAAAACATGAAAGTGTTTCCCTCAGATCATGCATTAACTCCTAACTTTGTAAATAACAGCACTAAAGATTTCAATAAAATTTCATCTTTTAAAAAAGTGTTTATTCATTGCATGCCAGATTGATTGACATATTGGTTTCCTTAGTTAATGCACCTGTTGGCATGCTCCCCCCCCACCCCAGACTGTACAATATTGATAAGAGTGTGTATTTGTATTCACGGTGGAAGGAAATGTACCCATAAAAGCTTAAAGAGATGAAATATGAATTCCCAGCTTGCAAAAATCTTGATATGAACAATATGTTGGTAAACATCTCACACTGTTAGAGGTTTGCTCTCAAAAATTCCAACTTGATCATAGTGTTATCAGTGTAATGTTTACTCAAAGTTTAACTAGTGCAAGTGGTGAAGAATTTCACTTGATTCTTTTTTGTTAGGATGTGCATGAGTTTGCAAATCTCTTCATAAAACTGACAAAAAGAATTTAGAAAATCTCTCTCTCTAGAGAGAGAGAGGGGAGGGGGAGAGAGAGGGTTGTGGCAGCGGTGGTGGTGGCAGCAGCATGGGGAAACAAACCAACAACACTTAAATCCAGTTAATCTCTCTCCCTCCCCCACCCCCTTCTTTCTATCTATATCTTTCTCTGTGTGGTTAACAAACAGAACTGAGAAATATAACATGAGCAAAACATTTCGGCTTCTACAGATGCTATAATTGCTACAGATGAAAATGAGCTGCAGACATGGGAGATTTTCACACGCCGAAAATATCGCTGCCAGAAACCGGGACAGAAATATTTCTGTCCCGGAAGCAGCGCCGCGGTTCGCACGCTCACCTCCCTCTCCCCTTGTTCCATCGTCCTCGCTTTGGGTTTTTTCCTCTCTCTTCCAGAATATTTTACTAACGGGAGTTTGCCGTTAATAAAATATTCCGGAAGAGAGAGGAAAAAACCCAAAGCGAGGACGACGGAACAACGGGAGAGGGAGGTGAGCATGCGAACTGCGGCGCTGCTTCCGGGACAGAAATATTTCTGTGCCGGTTTCTGGCAGCGATATTTTCGGCGTGTGAAAATCTCCTTAGTGGCAGTTTAGAATACAGTACTCTGTTTCCAGCCTTCTTGAGTGGATGATGGTATTAAAAGGCTTCAGCTTAGAGGATTACATGGCCTGCATATATATGGCCTGCATACACACACACACAAACACACACACACATATTGTTTAATGCAAGAGCCAGAAAAAATGGACAATTTCATCCATGTCTTGAAAAGAGAAGCAGGATTAATCTACCACCTTGGATCAGCTCCTTTTGCCCTTCCTTTACTATAACCTACCAGCAGCCATTCCATCCTACAGGTTCCCTAAACTGTTTCTGTCATTCATGATAGGAACGATAACCTGAACTTGCTTCTTCCATCTTTCCTCCCCAACTTTCATTTCTTGTGAATCATGTGTTTACTTTACAAATCAGACATAAGGGACTATCATGCTCCTTATCTGGGAGCCATTTGGGATAAACAATGGGAATGTTTTTAGTAAACAAAAGATTAATGTTTCTAGTTTACTGTGGAGTCAGGCCACAGCCTTGACTGAGCGGGTGGGTCATTTTGCAGAGCTCGGGAAAATTATTATTTTTTTTTATTGGAACTAGTTGCTGTACAATACTTACAAAGCTTTTTCGTGTGTGTGTGTGTGTGTGTGTATACACACACATACATACATATTTCCATTCCAATACTTCCAATATCTTATGTTCATCATTCTTCCCATACATTCTAATACACTCTAATACAGTCCATTACTTTCTACCTTTCATACATCTCCTATCCCTTTACCCTCCTTCTATTAATGCCTCCTACATTTTCTACCTTCCTACACTTACTCTCACCTTCTCACATACTCTTTCTTTCTTTCTTCTATTTCCTCTTTCAGCCCTTTAACTTCCCTCGTTTCTCATCCGTTTGAGTTTTGCTACTTTTATGAGCAGATCTAGTTGCACCTTCCTTTTTTCTCTTTCATGATAAAAGTTTATCTATATATCTCTTTACATTTCATGTCTTTCTTTACTTTTCATTACTTTTTTTGGAGTGCAACTCCCAGACTCCCAGAGCTGAGATCCTACATTGGGGCTGTTACTCGAATTTTTTGTGTGGGGGTCTGTGGGGACCCTCTAATGTCCTAATATTAATTTGGGAAATTTAATTAATTTAACTTGGCATGTGAGAGGCCAGGCAATGACAGGATCTTTTAACCTATGTATACTGGTAGTAACAGAGGAGACTCTAAGCCAAAAGGTACAATTGAATGATCTTAATTCAAAATAAATATCAACAGCAGTCATGCAAACATTCAGGCTTCAGACACTCACATAAGGCTATCAAAGATAGTTGGAAGTATGTGGATAGAGGAATAGAATAAGAGGATGGCGGGTTATACTATACCGATCCTGCAGAGTTGAGATCACAAAGTACACTGACAGTGAAGAGGTCTGGATGACAGAATGGCTACACAGTCTGATGTGAAGTCAAGAGGAAGTGGAACTGTGTGCACTTGAGAGTGGTGTTCTGGGGTAATATTTATATGAAATAATTCCCCTGAATGGATAGGGTTTTGAGTGGAATAGAATGTTTCTCGGAGGTTCTCAGGACTAGACAATGGGCACTCTGGAAGAGTTAGCATTTGTTAATGGGTGCTGCATTTGGAATGGAATAGGAGCAGGCAAGCTCTTTTGTTGGAAAGGGATGAGGGAAGGAAGGACCCATTTTACAAGCATCAAAGATTATGCTATTGTTGAGCAGATTAGTTAATGACTCACCTCCAGGTGTTAAGTTCTGACCTGAGTATTTAGTTTTGGGGAATTTCCAAAGGCTTGGTTACACATGACTCCAGTGTTTGTATTTGGGGGTTCCTGGTTTACCTGCTAACCACGTGGATGGTCACATTAAGCCAAATTATTAAATATAGCCAATTATTAGATATTCCAAGATTGGGGCTATCAGGGTAGGTAACAGGGTGTTGCATAGTATACATTCCCACATGTCAATTTATTCACTGATTATACCATGGGACCCTTGTGTTGAATAGCAGAACCAAGGAGATTTTCACACAGGCTAATTGTCCCATTACAGGGGTGGAACAGGGTCACTGAAAGATTTACCTTTCAGCTACATCTACCCTGTTCCGTTCCCTTACTGTCATTATTCTGTTTTCTCCCCGTGATATAATATTAACAGGAAGAAATCATTTTTAAGAACCTGGTTTCATTTCTGAAATGGAACACGGGTATGTGAATAGGACCCCCATCCCTGTTCTGGAATGACAGGGACGGGGGAGGAGCTCTGTGGCAGGCACTTCCTGCCATGATCTGGACAGCCAGGTAAGTGCCACCCTTTGCTCCCCTCCCTGGGTTCCTTGTATTTTTTTATCTTTTAAAAATATATATTTAAATTTATTTGACAGTTGGGGGGGTATCTTAAATTTCCCTCCTGCTGGTCATAAAAGCAGCCTTACGACAGCTGCATTTATGGCTGGCCTGGCAAGGAGGGAGGACACCCATTCATGCAGTGGAATGGAGGTAAGTGTGCAAACATTTACCTCCATTTCATTGCAGGAATGGGAGAGGAGGTGGAGGGATAGAACCAAAGAATATCCCAAATGCATAACCAAAGAATGCATTACTGCATTACTGAAAAATGCACAATCAATTTCATCAAGTTCAAAAAGAATATATATTGACCAAAAATGTGCATCCACCTCTACATGCATAGTGGCACTGCATATACAACTCTGCTTCTGCAACCTTGAACTCAATGTGAATGTTACCCAGTGGACAAACATGCCCAATTACTTCCATAGGGGAACTTGGAGTGCATGTGTAAGACACTAACAGGATTCTGGCCTGGGAGTTATAGTTCAAAATAAAATTTCCCCAATGTTCTGCCATCTTGCCCATCAAAATACACATATCATTCCTGGGGTGCTCTCTGCAAAATAAAGTGTCCCTGATTGTGTAGAAGATATCCATCTCTGTTAAATTCTGGGCTAATTCATGTATGCATATACACCACACATTGTTCATAACTGGATTCCTTTACTCAGCATTCTTATGTTTAACTAAATACAGTACTGCTGAATTCAAGCCTCTACTTCTAAAGAGCTTTCAAGGGTGAGCAGGCTGCCACCACAAGAAGTATGGAACATTTTTTTTCACTCTTGCTTCCTCATGTGCATAAAATGAACCAAAACTTTGTCATAAAATGAAACAAATTGACAGATATAGTGGCAGCAATTGTATTTTTTTATTTTATTCCATTATGAAGTACAGTACACTGTCACATAAAATTTACTGCATGCAATTTTCAGACTGGAAAGCTGAGTGGAAGGCAGCCTTCTGGCACAATGAGATAATACATCTTCATACAGCACTTTTACTCAAATGCATCAACTTTTGCAGCCTTTAAATACAGTACAACAAAACATTTGGCTTTACTTCAGTGTGCACTGTGTTCTTTGACAAGTATGACTGAAAACAACCACCACATGATCAGTTGTACATTAAGGGATAACAAACAGGCTTAAATGAAATGTATAATCCACAATGATGTGAAAATCCAAGAGTCCAGTATTTATTGTCATCTATAAAACCTGTGTGATGTACCAGACACATGTTTGCATTTACGCAATAAGATTTCTTTATTCAGCAAGGAAACGTAGACCAGTAATATAGGCAAAGCCAGAACTAAAACCAATCTAGTACAGACTCCAGGCCTATTACCAAACTCAGGCTTTTCAGGGAATCGAGCATGGAACTTCCTTAATAAGCGCGGAGTTTTGATGTGTTCAATATTGACCCATTCGGCATGACCCATAGATAAATGCTTCCATTTTACCAGATACTGCAACCCCCCCTGTGAACCTGAGAGTCCAGCACATCAGAGATTTCAAAGTGTTGATCATTGTTCACCATGATAGGGCAGGGCGTCGTCTCAGGAGCTCAATGATGCAATTCCCAGCGTTGAGCTATATCCAATTGTTAGTCCCAGTTAAAGTATATCTGTTGAATCAATAGCATTTATATAGGTGTTGACTCACCAGGTTTACCTAAACTGTTCCCCACTTGCCCTGCTAGGGGGAAAAAGTGGCCTAGTATGATTTTCTGAAGATGGTAAAGAGGTTTAGGAAGGAGCTACATTAATCAAGAAACTGCAAGGGATGGATCAATCTTATTCTATGCTGAGATCTCAAACCTGATTGTGTCATCCTGTGAGTGCATAGGATCATAGAGTTGGAAGGGGCCTCGTGGGCCATTGAGTGCAGTCTCTTGCTCAGTGCAGGATCTCCAGCTAAAGCATTCCCAGCAGGTAGCTGTCCAGCACCTTTTTGAAGACATCCAGAGAAAGAGACCCCACCACATCTCTAGGGAACGGGTTCCGCTGCTGAACTGTTCTTACTGTCAACAAGCTCCTTCTAATGTTCAATCGAAATCTGTTTTCCTGCAACTTCAAAGACCATTAGACCAAGGACCTTATCAGATGTGGCAAATATGGTGCTATAATCATGCCTAATGAATGTGAAACAGCTCAAATTTCACACAATGTTGTGCTTTTGCATTCTTGTGATTTTAATAGGGCATTCTTCTTTATTGACTGGCCAAGCCATCAATTGATCAGCTGTGGTTTTTTCATGTAATTGCAGCATCTGAAACCATGCCTGTTCTGCTGGTGCAATTCCAGAGTCAAGGGTGGTCCCTGCCAGAACACTTTCAGGTGAGAACACAAAAACTAGGTACGGGGCGCTCTTTTTATAAACCTCCCCATTTTGCAGGCAAGTTTTTAAGTGTGTTTCAGTGCTTGTGTGTTCATTTTGTTTTTTAATTTAGCTGTTTTTAGACTTGTAAGCACACTCAATGTCTTCTCAAGAGAATTGCCAAGATTACGTGCACCTGCCAACATGGAAGTATGGAGCTGCTTTTTCGTGCTATTACAGCAATGGTTGATATAAAGGGTTATTTTGCCAGCACACTTTATGGTTCAAAATATGGTGGGAAAGAAACATTTTTAGAGGCTCAGGAGATTATCAGACGTGGCAAAAACTGCATCAAAAGATCGCAACAAGAACAGGAAGGGGTGAGATTATCAGACGACGACGTCCTCCAGCGTTCTGGGGTCATAGTGCGGGCATCAGTAAGGCATCCCTTTTTATTAGTGGCTTGTCCCTGTCAATACAAAAGGGAAGCCTCATCCCCGGCAGCACTACGCCCCTAGAACTGCAGAAGGTGTCTGGTAAGGTCATCCTATCTGTTCTTGTATCGATCTTCTGATGCAGTTGGGAACGCAATTTTTGGCGTGTTTCCCCACATCTGATAATCTCCTCAGTCTGATAAAGTCCCTAGCCCTACCTTCTGGGGTAGCAAAGAACAGGCTTCCCCACTCCTCTCTGTGACATCCCTTGAGGCATTTAAAGAGGGTAATCATGTCACCCCTTGATCTTCCCTTAGTCCAGCTCCTTCAACCTGTCTTCATGTTTTGTTCTCCATATCTCTTATCATCCTTGTTACCCTTCTCAGAATCTGTTTCAGCTAGTCTATATCCTTCTTAAAATGAGGTGCCCAGAACTGAATACAGTACCAGATGAGGCCTGACCAATGCAGATTATAGTGGGACTGTTACTTCCCTCAACCTAGAAAATATGTTTCTATTAATGAAGGTTAAAATAGCATTCACCTTCTTTGCTATGTTCAACTTGTGATCAGCAATTAGCCCAAGGTCCTTTTCACAATCCTAAATATTCACTGGACTGACTATGTGACGAATGTTGCTGTCCTTGAGCAAGCAGGGATCACCAGCATTGAGGCCATGATATTGAGAACGCAGCTGCGCTGGGCAGGGCACGTTTCTAGGATGGAGGACCATCGCCTCCCAAAAATACTACTCTACGGTGAACTCGCCACGGGTCAGTGTAAGAGGGGCACTCCAAAAAAGCGATATAAAGACTCCCTGAAACAACATCTCAGGCTCGGCCAAATTGATCACCAACCTGGCGATTGATCACATCGGGAGGCATGGAGACGCACTATCCACAATGCTGCAGCCTTATTTGAGAACTCACGCCGAACAAGTCTTGAAGAGAAACAACAACGCAGAAAGAATCACAACCCGGAAACATCACCCAAGGAGACCTTCTGCTGTGCTTTTTGCAACCGGACTTGTTTATCTCGGATTGGCCTTTTTGGTCATCAGCGCGCTTGCCGAGAACGCGGGATGAGTCCTTCCTGAATCTTCGTTTGCGAAGAAAAGCCAGAGAGAGAGACTGATGAGCACTGCATCCCCCACCCTATAACTGTGGCTTTGGCTTTTGTGGCCTAAAGGTAGGGGAGAAGAGAGGCATTAAAATATTTCCATCATCTCATTTGGCCTTTAGGTGAATGTTTGAAATGCAAAAATAACCATAGAGTTTTGGAGCCTAAAGTTGAGAAGCCTGCATCTTGGATCTATCAAGAGATTCACCTAATCCAACCATCTGTTCCCAGACGTGACTAGTTAAATATATTCAGGATGCTCACAAGCAGGGACATCAGTTGTGACCTGGGACTTTATCAGGCCACCCCACATAAAAGTTCTTTTGCCCACATAAATTGTGGCATTTTTATGCCTGCAAAACAACCCCAATGCCAGACTTACCTCCAGCAGCATCATGTGGCTTCCCCAACAGTAATGGAGCACAAGTGGAGCTCTGTTTACTTCCAGAGTTGAAATTGCCCAGATTCTCATGAGAAGATGCTCTAATGAGAAATTTAAAAATAAAACAAGCAAGCCTCCCCCTCAAAAAGTTCAGGAAAGCACAGAAACACAATTTTAAAGTCTCAAATACCCATGGAGGGGGTGCCATAAAAATAGCATACCCTACCTGGCTGTTGCGGTCTCACCTGGAAGTGTTTGCCCATTCATGCTTCATTCACATGAATACAATGGCGCACGGATTCAAATGCCAGCAATGCTGGCAGAAAATCACTACATGAGAGCAATTGATGGCTTGGACCATCAATAAAAAAGTACAGCTTTTTAACCAGATATGATCGCGAAAGGGCGACGTCGTCTGGTTCACATGCTCTTTTGCGATCATTAGGCATCCTTATGATGCTGTATTTGCTATGTCTGATAAAGCTCTTTGTCTACCCTCATGCACTAAACACCAAAATACAAAACACCATGAGATCTTGAGACCTAGGACAATGTCACTGACATTGACTTAATAATTGTTGCTTAACAGTTGTTGACAGATTAATCTTCCATTAATTTGTCTATTATTTGAACAATCTACGGTAGGTAATTCATATAGACATTTTGTGGTAAGTAGCTAGATGCAAAAGAGGAGAGGACATTTGCGTCTTTAATAACGATATAGAAGAGAGAATTACATGCAGTTGCAACATATTCCGTGCATGACTCCACAGTTATTAACAGTACAGGAGCCCTATCCTCTTCAGTACCTGGCCATCCTACATTTAAGGCAGGCATAATATCAATGGAGATTTTCCACATGGGCTATATATCCCGTGGCAGGAACAGAACAGGGATGGGAAAGGTTTTCCCTTTCGGACGACGTTGACCCTGTTCTGTGCTGCATCCATTCTGCTCCCATGACTGTTCCAGAACAATGTAATCATGATTTTTCATCGTAAACAGACTCCCGTTCCATCCCTATCACGCAATCATGGGTGTGCAAACAGGAGCCCCGTCCCTGTTCCAAAATGACAGCTGTGGAGGGGAGGTCCATTCTGAGCACTTGCTGGTACGATCTGAACATCCAGGTAAGAGGCACCCTTTATTTTACCCTCCCTGTTTTGATTGTATGATTTAAAGTGTGTTTTTGTGCTTGGTGAACTGATTTTATGTTTGGGGGAGTTTTGTTTTTTAAATTTACTAACCAGCCATTATCACGTGATAACGTTTCAGATGGCTGGTCATAAAAGCAGCCTTAGGACAGCTGCATTTATGACCGGCCAGCAAGGGGAGGGGGAGCCCATTCCTGCTGCGGAATTAAGGCAAGTGTGTGAAAGATTTATTTTATTCTGTGGCAGGAATGGGAGAGGAGATGGTGTGGCAGTAATGGGACATTTTGGCCCCGTGTGAAAATCTCCAATGACAGCTTGTAAAAGTTACTTTTTATACTGCAGCTCCCCAAAATCGTCAGCCAGCATAGCCATTGGTAGCATGAAGGGGCAACTTTAAAATTAAAAAAAAATAATAATGTTTGTCAACATTATATTTGATATCTCATGCTGATATATCAAAACGGAAGGCAGGCTGCAAAAGTGGTAGAAGTGGACTGCAAGACTATGGAGATTTTCACACTGGGTTAAAATGCCCCGTTACTCCCCCACCACCTCCTCTCCCATTCTTGCCATGGAATAATGTAAATCCTTCACACACTTATCTTAATTCCATGGCAGGAATGGGCTCCCCCTGCCCTCACTGGCCGGCCATTAAGGGCAGCTGTCGTAAGGCTGCTTTTACAACCGGCCATCTGAAATGTTATCACGTTATTGCGTGATAATGGCTGGGCGGTAAATTTAAAAAAATAAAACTCCCCCAAACATAAAATCCATTCACCAAGCACAAAAACACACTTTAAATCACATAATCAAAACAGGGAGGGTAAAATAAAGGGTGCCACTTACCCTTTATTTTACCAGGAAGTGCTCGGAATGGACCTCCCCTCCACGGCTGTCATTTTGGAACAGGGATGGGGCTCCTGTTTGCACACTCATGATTGCATGATAGCAACAGAACGAGGGGTCTATTCATGATGAAAAATTGTGAGTACATTGTTCCGGATGGATGCAGGACAGAATGGGGTCAACGTCATCCAAAAGGGAAAACCTTTCCCGACCCTGTTCTGTTCCTGCTATGGGATATATAGCCCATGTGAAAATCTCCTATTTCATTGACTTTGTTGAAAGATCAATGGCATCAGACAGTGATGTATTCAGGTCTTTTGCTCCAAATAGCTACCTTCAAGTCTCAAGTCAAGTTTCAAGTCCTTGCAAGATACTTTCAAGTCAAATCTCAAGTTGAATCTCAGGTTTGGGAGCTAACTTTAACAGAAAAAAGGGGGCTGGAGTTTCAATAACTAGAAAACTAACAAGGCGTACACAAAGTTAGGTAAAATAATAAATAAATTATTAGCAAATATGTTAGGCAATAGGCTTGAGGTGCGGATTGAGGTCTGCTCAGCAGCCTGTCCGTGCTACACATCAGAGGAGCTTTCTAAAGCTTTTGAAAAGCTTCAGAAGGAGCTTTCTATCTAGACCCATTGCCTAATACATTTGCTGTTACCACTTCCATCATACAACTGGTAAGCAAAAAGCAGTGAGGTCATGGAATCCTTGTTAAAAGTCAATCAAGTCTACATCACTATCATCAGGCTCCACCGTGGCTTTTGACAGCCTTTACATCAGGCTGCAGCAAAGGGAGAGGGAAACCTGCAGAACTATTCTAATTGTTCTGAGGGACAGTTTCATCAATCTTTTTGTTGTCCCTGTTCAAGCATGTGGGTATAAGAAAACTAAGAACTGATCAAGAGTTTGCTTCTGTCTTCCCCTGCCATCTCCTTTTCCTTTTGTCTTCTGCTTTTCAAGGCCAATTCACACTACACAATTATCACACTGTTACAGTGAGCCCTCACTGATGGGGTTTGGTTCCAGGGGTTAGCCAAATTGATCACCAACAATGGTCCACCCTGGCCTCACATCGGGAGGCATGGAGACGCACTTTCCAGAATGTTGCAGCCTTATTTGAGAACGCACACCGAACAAGTCTTGAAGAGAAATGACAACGCAGAAAGAATCACAACCCGGAAACATCACCCAAGGAGACCTTCTGCTGTGTTTTCTGCAACCGGACTTGTTTATCTTGGATTGGCCTTTTTAGTCATCAGCACTTTTGCAGAAAGCACGGGATGAGTCCTTCCTGAATCTTTGTTTGCGAAGAAAAGCCAGAGAGAGAGAGACAGTGAGCCCTCACTGATGGGGTTTGGTTCCAGGGCCCCCTGTGGATACCAAAATTTGTGGATGTTCATGTCTCATTATATACAATGGCATAGTAAAATGGCATCCCTTATGTAAAATGGTGAAAAGCAAAGTTTGCTTTTTGGATTTCCCCCCCTCCCCTGAATATTTTCAAGCCATGGTTGGTTGAATCCGTGGATGCAGAATCCATGGCTACAGAGGGCTGGCTGTATATGACTTTAACGGTCATGGTTCTGTCCTATGGAATCCTGAGGCTTGTATTTTGGTAAGGCACTAGGAATGTTCTGGCTGAATTCTAAACACCCCTAAACTACCAATCCCAGGATTCCATAGGATGGAACAATAGCTGTTAAAATGGAACAATAGCGAGATAATTGTGTAGTATGAATGGGCCTTCAGACTTTATGCTGGTCTTATTTTCTCGGTTGTCTGTAGAAACCTTTTTGACTGAAGAGTGTGATAGGATATATTATATATTTAATATATTAAAAATATTTCTCTTAGAGAACATATACCCCAATCATTACCCTGCTCACTGGTGTCTCTTTAACCGTTAATATTCAACCCAGTTAAGGCTGAGGTATTTGCCTATAACTGCTTGCCTATTTGACTAGTACTGTAGTTGAAAGAGAAGTGCTACTAGATCATGAAAAAGAGTTCCTCTTCTTTATTAGCCTTGGCTTGAGAGGCCTAAAGCAAATGGATGCCTGAAACACTTGATCACATAAGACTTCACTGTGGTCATTGAAACAAACATTTAAAGCTACTTGGTGCCTCTCAGACTATTAGTGCAAAAAATAAAGATCTGAACCATCTATCACCATGATCAAAACAATCTTTGCCTCATACTCTAGTGTGAAGTCAGTTTGAAATGGATCTAGATAAGCCAAGTCAGCCTGAAACCTTTGGAGTTGAGATTTTATCACCATACACATATTTGGAGAATGGATTGTTGGAGACTGGCCAGAAACTATTCAATTTTTTGCAGTTTAGGGAAGCATTTTTAAACAAAAGTTCTTACTGCCATTTCTTTCAGGAATGATGGAATCAAGGAATGGGTGAGAATTTTGTTTCGGTCTGTTTTAATAAAGAATTTACTAAAATTTGTGAATTTCTTCGTATTTGAAATATGGAATGAAGAGAACTTCAAATTAAAAAAAAAACTGAAAGTTTCACCCATTTAAGCACAGAACTTTGAGTGCTTAACACTTACATATCTGGGGTTGAATCTGTGTATCAAATTACTTCAAGCATTGAATTAGCACTGAATCCCCTCAGGACTGGCTCTTCCTAATTTTTCCCTGTCTCTCTTTCTCTACTGCCTGCTTAGTGATTTGGGAGCTTGCTTTAAACTTTGCAAGGCAATTTGCAGGTTTAACCTTTTGTATGTGTTAAAATTGGCACATGCAGCTCACTGGTGAGATTGATAGCAATTCTTGCATGAATGAGTGAAGCTTCCAGATGTAATCCCTTGGACTTTTTGTACGCTTTCTTATATTATCACAGAGGGCAGCAAGGAAAGAAAAGAAAAAGCAGTCTCAAAACGGCAGATATGCCAAAAGCAGGCCACAGTGTAATTGATCCTCCATACAATCAAGCCAGGATTATTACAGGAGCCTGACAGCCATCTATGTTGTAAACCTGTGTTGGAATGAAATTGAATTTGGATGCTGCATAACAGCTTGCAATTGTGATATGATTTGCTATACTGTATTTTTTCCCCCTTGGTATGTGGCTTTCAACAATCTGTTTGCATACCTGCCAACAGATAAAGATCCTAATAAGAAGACTTAGACACTTCCTTCACACATGCTCCATCTGGTAGGTTTTCTGCTTTCTCTTGTGTTTGCTTCCGTGCCCCTTTGGCTTGCTATTGCCCCACTATTCCTCCAATGTGCTGATGACACCTGGCTCATAAAAAGGTGCAGTGTTTGTACTGTATACTAAACATGCTAAATGTGAGTGCATCAGGAGCTGTTAGATCTAAAATCTAAAATGCTTGCAGAGCTTGCATCTTGAGCTATAAAATTAATTTGTTCTATCAAATGTTAGTGAGCTCCAAAAATTAATTGATTCCTGTGATGGATCCCCTAACCAGGTTAGCCCTGCAGTTCCAACCCTTGGGCTCTTATAACTCACCTTGGCCTCCTAGGAGTCCTCCCTGGATCTAGGACTTGAGGCTCAAGGTGACCATTAAACTGGACAAGTGGATGCGTTGATCAGTGAGTTGAGTGTAGTAATGTGTGACCGAATCTTCCTTAGCAATTATTAAATTTAAACATCCTGGCAGAGGTGTAGAAAGTAAAAACAGTAAAGATTTATTGTAACAGATAAAATAAACATCTTACATTATGCTGTTTCCACAGACAGAACATGGTAACACCTCAGTTTCAAACAAAGAACCCTTCTTCCCAAACTCTTTCCACACACACAGCTCCCAAAACCCTCTTCCGATCTCCTCCAATCCCTTCTTCCCAAATGCCTCTATCTTTATTCCTAACTGGCCCTATCTAACTATTGTATAGACAAGCCTCTGTTTTTTATATTTGTTTCCCCCATAAGTCCCACCCCACAGCATTCTGTGATACGCGGTTGGTTGCCTCTACTCAGGCCTGCCCAGCTTTCCACTTCACAATAACTGTTAGTGTTAAGTGATGAAAATTTCTGAAATGCTATGTTCATTCTATTAATTATAGATTTGGCGGGGAAACTTTAGGCAGTCTACACACCAATGCCTCTGTTCTGTGTAAAATGTTGCCAGTCTGCACAGCAGAATTCCTGTTCCATGCAAACCCTTTCAGAACTACAACATGGGGCTCATTTGACTGCAAAACCTGCCCAGGTTTTAAATAACTCCATATCTCCAACTTCAGGTGACTGATTGGTGATAGGGCAGAATAAAAATGAAAATAAAGAAAAACAAAACTCACTATTAATTATGCTCTCCTCCTGTTAACTTGTTACATTTCCTCTCCCCTCCTGGGAATACAAACATTGCACAAAAGCACAGTTCAACATTATACAACCATAAGTCAGTTTACAATGATGTAACTTACAGCTTTAGCCTTCCCTGAGCTTTATCAGCTTCCCTGTGCTTTATCGATTATAGCAAAGCCATTGATTGTGTAGATCCTGAAAAACTATGGGTCGCCCTTAAAGAAATGAGTGTGCCACAACATTTGATTGTCTAGATTGTACTCAAGGCAAGAGGCTACAATCAGGAAAGACTACAGAGTAAAGGAATGGTTTCCAATTGGCAAGGGGGTCAGGCAAGGGTGCATTTTATCATCCTATCTATTTAATTTGTATGCTGAACATATCATATGTAAAGCAGAATTACACTCAGAGGAAGGTGGGGTGAAAACTGGATGAAGGAACATCAACAATTTAAGACATGCAGATGATACCATACTGCTAGCAGAAAATAGTAAAGACTTAGAACAATTACTGAAGCAAGTCAAGGAAGAAAGAGCAAAGGCAGGTTTATAGCTGAACATTCAGAAAACAAAAATAATGACCACAGATGATTTATATAACTTTAAAGCAGATGATGAAGACATTGAAATAGTTCAAGATTTTCCATACATGGCTCAGTCATTGATCAGAGTGGAAACTGCAGTCAAGAAATCAGAAGAAGATTAGAGGCTTGTCTACATTGGCCGGAATAACCCACATTCTGGCCAGAGTATTCTAGCCCTGGGCCCAAGGTGTTTCCCCCTCCTGTTAACAGCCCTACCGTTGTGGCAATGGGGGTGGTCCCCATACTTGTGGTCCACATGCGAACTGGGTGCTTCTCTTTCCCATGTCAGTCCTGTCTTCCACAGTCAGGAACAAGGCACCTCATGGTGACCCCAGAAGATGTGACACACATGACCTGTCTGGGAAATGGCTGCACTGGGCACCATGTGTGCTATGTGTGAGGACTCCCCCCTCCCATTGCGGTAACAGAATTCATCGTTTTCTCCAGAAGAACCAGAGCAAACAGTGAGTTTTAAAAATACATTTCTGTGCCATTTTATGAGGTATTTGTCCCAGATTCTCATCAGAACTGCCCAGACATTATCTGGGCAGTCTAGACTAGAATGGGGCAGAAACACAGTGTTATCCAGACTGTTAGACACAGGAACAGGGGGAGGCCATTTCATTTGGCCTGTCCAGACAAGCCCTAGGACTTGGAAGAGTAGCTATGAAAGAAGTAGAAAAGATCCTGAAGTGTAAAGAGATATCATTAAGTTAGGATTGCCCATCATATTTCCAGTGTCTATGTATGGTTATGAAAGTTGATCAGTGCAGAAAACTGATAGGAAGAAAATAATCTTTTTGAAATGTGGAGAAGAATTCTATGGACGGTTAAAAAGACAAATAAATGGGCCCAACAGCAAATCAAGCCTGAATTCTCTCTAGAAGCCTAGATGGCTAAACTGAGACTGTTATACTTTGGACATATCATGAGAAGACATGACTCACTGGAAAAGACAATAATACTTGGTAACATATAAGCAGAAGGAAAAGAGGAAGACTGCTTCCCAGATGGATAGACTCAATCAAGGAAGCCATGGCCCTGAGTCTGCAAGACCTGAGGTCTCTCATTCATGGGGTTGCCATAGTTGACTTTACAGCAATTAACAACAAAAACAAACCTCCCAGCAGGATGCCACCTAGGTCTTTGGCACAAATGAAATGTTTTCATAAATAAAAAATGTGCTAAACTCATGCAAACTCACCGAGGGAGGAGGGGGGATTTTTGAAACTCGTCATTCATGCTTGTGAGAACAACTTAAACAGAAATTTGCATCCTAATGTCTGTTCATGCACAGCCATAAGTGTTTTGTGCAGTTACTTATGGGAGCTCTTCTTTGAATAGCACAACCTATGCTTGTGATGCAAGAGCATCCTCTGCAAATTCACAGTACTGCCTGTTATTCCCTATTGTTTTCCTATTACACTTTGCTATTTAACCTAAACCTTAGCTTATGATATGTAAACCAAATCTTGCCATTTAATCCTATTATGTATTATACAATCAAGCAGTAACATGATCTTTAAGCCATACAGCAGGAAACAATTTAACCCTTCCATTTAATAAGGACACAGCCTAGGGTATAAATGACAAGCAATTTTCAAAGGCTTTCTAATAACTAGCAAGGTTCCAACCTTACAATTAAATGTTGTTATTGTCAAGGAGACAAGGTCTTTTGTAGGAAGGCTTAAATGTTTAACAATGGTCTAAGATTAGCTAGAGAAAGCTGCTCTATAAATACTGAATACAATCGCATTCTTGCTTTAGAGAAATTGTATCTACTACATTTTAGTTATTTTCCCACCATGTGAAATGGTTGAAAATGCTCACTCTTGCCCCAGTACCCCAGGGCCAATCTACTGCCTAAAGACAAGATGGTGCCACACTCTACACCACAAGTCTACCTCAGAAGCTGACTGACCTGGTAATTGAAACCTACTTCAACCTTGACAGTGAGATACCATCCTCTACCACCACACCTGGTGCAACAAGCTAGTTTTGGGCCCCAGGTAGGCTAAGTGACATACAAAGCTATGTCTCTCCCAAGGATAACAGCTGGAAAATTGACACAGAAGAGCCAGGAGGTTGCCACCACAGCTTACCAGGATCTGATGCCTGTGATGTTTATAATGGGAGATTTTCAGACCGCGTTTCAGCGTGCCTAGCGCGGGAGGAACTTTCGGGAGAGGGACGGCGGTCTTGCGTGGCAGGGGGGCATTTTCGGACGCCGTTGTCCCTCTCCCGAAACCATCCATGTCACTTCCGTGAAGCTTCGGAAGCCGCAGAGCCATATTTTAATCACGGAGGTTGCCCGTGATTAAAATATGGCGCTGAGGCTTCCGAAGCTTCACGGAAGTGACACGGATGGTTTCAGGAGAGGGACAACGGCGTCCGAAAACGCCCCCCTGCTGCGCAAGACCGCCGTCCCTCTCCCGAAAGTTCCTCCCGCGCTAGGCACGCTGAAACGCGGTCTGAAAATCTCCTTACTCTCTGTAATGATAAGACCCACCCTGATGTCCCCCTACTCCCCTCATGCAAATCAGCTGAATGTCTGCATAAAGTCAACAGGCATGCAGCACTTTTTGTGTGATCAGGAACCTGGGTTCCCAGGTGTTTAGAGATGGCCTCTGCAACGTTCAGTTATGCAAATGTTCAGAGCTAGTGTGGCTTGAATGTTGGACTAGACATCTAGGAGAACAGAGTTCAAATCCCCACTCAGCCATGCAAACCCACTGTGTGACTTTGTACAAGTCACTTTCTCTCAGCCTGAGAGGAAGGCAATGGCAAACCTCTTCTGAGTAAATCTGGCCAAGAAAACCCTGTGAGAGGGCTGCCATAAGTCAGAGTTGCCTTGATGGCATGCAACAACAGCAACAACATGCAGATGTTCATCACAGTACATGGAGGTGAGCATCATAGGTTCATGAATGTAAATTTGGGGACCATAACTCCTAGAATCCCCTGTCCAGCAGGGCTATTGAATTCCAGATGTATAATAATAATTTTAAAAATAACATTTCCAAATCCTGATCATAGGAAAACAACCAGGATGGCTCAACAAGAAACGACCCTGGCTGAGTAACAGAGCATGTGCTTTGTATACAGAAAGTTTCATGTTCAATTTCTTGTGCAGGGGACCAAGCTGCACTATAGGTGTAGGCACATGTGGCCTGCATAAGACTTCTAATAAAGCACTCACACACAGCATGTCTCTAATTTACAAGGCTTTACTAGAGTGTAGCAGAGTATATATAGAGTTGATCTGTGAGGATCCATACAAGCATAAATGATGCATGGCAGCAAGACAGACAAAGATTCAAGGGGATGGGACAAAGGACTGCACTGCTACGTATACATAATATGATGGGTTTATACATTCATACGCACAGAACTGTTTCCAAGCTCACCATTAGTACAATCCTTTCCCATGAAGATATGAGTTGTACAGACAGTACTGCAACCACACATCAGGCTGTGAGCAGTAAACACCAGCTGTGCTCATAGCCGTCTCTACTGGACCCTATTGGCCATTGCTTCTTTTATTGTAAAATTTCCACACATGATTTCTACAATCCCTGACACCCAGGTCAGAACAATGATGTAGGCTTATGTCTGCAATATCACTATAACAAGGCTCAAGAACAATAATCAGATGGCTTGATATACTAGTACTTCCTTTTATTTGATACTGAGAACATCTGTCTCTTAGTCCAAAATTTGAGGGGATGGTCAGAGTAGAGATATGGTTATTAACCTGTTATTTCAGTCCAGAGGGAAACCTCTATTAGAACCAGAAGAGTTTTTCCAAAATATCAACTTTGGATGGAGGAAGTTACTTCCCCCCTGCCCCAGGACCCTGGCAGGGAAATACGAGTTAAACTCTTTCTCCTCATACCTGTATTTCTGATTCTATCTAGCTCTTGTTCAGCAGCTAATTGTATGTTTTTTAATATGAAAGTAAATTATATGTATGCATACCTTTAACTAAAACAATTTCTTTCTTTCCTGGAAACTTGCCAGGGATTAACATCCAAGGCTCAGAGACCACCACTTTGAGTAGCAGTGTTTTCAAACATACAGACTTAAATCAAATTCTTATTTCCAACTGTAGTTTATTTCCATCAAATCAGTTTTGACTTATGGTGACTTCTCAAATAGCCCCAGTGATCACTTATTCCTGTCTTGAAAACTCAGCTGTGGCTTCCTTGATTGAATCAATATACACAAAATATGGTTTTCTCCTCCTCCTGTTATCTTCATTCCCCAGCATTATCATCTTTTCCAATAAGCCAAATCATCTCATGATATGTCCAAAGTATGCTAGCCTTGGTATAGTCATTTGGGGCTCTAATGAAAGATCAGGCCTAATTTGCTCCCAGATCCATTTATTTGCCTTTTTTGTTTTTATAATATATTTATTGATTTTCATAAATAACCTTATGGTGTGATGACACCTGCTATATAGTTTCCTATTGCATGCACATTGAATCATAGAATCATAGAGTTGGAAGAGACCTCAAGGGCCATCCAGTCCAACCCCCTGCCATGCAGGAATACACAGTCAAATCATTCCCAACAGTTGGCCATCCAGCCTCTGCTTAAAAACCTCCAAAGAAGGAGACTCCACCACACTACGAGGCAGTGTATTCCACTTCTGAACAGCTCTTACCATCAGGAATTTCTTCCTAATGTTTAGGTGGTATCTCTTTTCCTGTAGTTTAAAACCTTTGCTCTGTGTCCTAATCTCTGGAGCTGCAGAAAATAAGCATGCTCCATCCTCAGTATGACATCCCTTCAAATATTTAAACATGACTATCATGTCACCTCTCAACCTTCTCTTCTCCAGACTAAACATGCCCAGCAACCTAAGCTGCTCCTCATAGGGCATGGCTTCGAGACCTCCCACCATCATCATATAAAGTTATATATCATAATGTATATATAATAAAATTATAATAGATAGTATAATCAAAAGAAAGTTATCAAAGAAAAAGTATGACTCCCCACCCTACAAATCAAAGACAACGTTTATATTGGCCAATATGTAGAGTGGGGAGCTACCGAGTGAGGAGGATCATTGCTGGATATACAGTGGGCCCTTAGGATCTACAGAGGTTTGGTTCTGGGACCTTGTGTGGATACCAAAAAAAACATGGAGGATCATGTTTCATATTATTCAATGTCAGCAAGATGAACTTGGATGCTTCAGCATGTCCGTGGATTCAGAGGGCCCACTGTATTTTGATAGTTGGAGCACGGTGCAGGCATCATCTGGCACCTCCCAGTGGTTCTCTGGAGTTCCCAGAGGATGATGTCTTCATCATGCACCAGCTATCAGAACACCTGGTGATAATCCTTCTGCTCAGCTGCCCCAGTCCTCCTGCTAGTCACTACATAGCTGTGGGGGGTGGGTGAGAAAGGTCATTCTGAGTTTGCGGGAGCAGGAGTAGTCCTCAAGTTAGTCTGAATTCTTGCAAGAAGATAAAAAGAAGGTGGTTTTGGAAGGATTGTCCTCATCAGGATTATGTGGCATCCAAGAAGCCCCTTTCTCATCCCTCCCCCCTTGAGCCTTTGAATATTCCTTCCATCCCTACTATTGATTCAGTGGATCCACTGGACTAGCAATTGGATTTAGTCATCATGATCCCCAAGTTATTTCATAGCTCATGAGAGCTAGAAACAGATTGTCCCTATTGTGGACTTACCTATTAGTAAGAAAAACTGCATAATGGGAAGGCAGATACTCACTGATTGAAATACCAGATTGAAAAGCGTTTATGTTTGTGCATCTACTAGTAAATAAGTGTCAGAACTTAGAAAAGTTGTTTTTGGTCAGTATTCAGAATTCCCTGGCCAGCATGGCTACCAGCCATATGGGCTAGGGATTCTGGGAGTTTGCGTCCAAAATGAAACATTCCCAAGCTCCAATAAGCATGCTTATATAATTCTATTGGGTGCAATGCATGTGCTTTGATTAGGACTCTTTTCTGAATGAAAAGCACCTGTGGGACTCTAATGTTCATTCTTTTCATTAGAGAAAATGATCTGTAGTCATGAATGCTCTTACCTTACTTTGTTCTTAAACATGAATTGGCAAAGAGGGAGAAAAAAACATTAATCATTTGGAACAAGCTGTGGCAGCAACTGTGATTTGCTCTCACATTTGAGCGTTTCTCAGAATTCTAAAACCAGCTGATTAGAGTCACGGATTGAATATTTACGGGTGACACAAATACATTGTGAATGTGGAATTGTTCCCAGCATTTGGCTAACAGTGACATTTTCTCACAATACCTCCTCTCCCTTTTGTTGGTCAGCCATAGGTGGGAAAGCTGCAGTCATTTTATTTGGCCCTCAAAATCATTGCCTTTTGGTTCCATTATCTGATTTTTTTATGGACGTGGAGAAAAGGAAAAGGGCTTCTATACAAAAGAGAAGCAGCAATTATGAATGTATTGAGTTTGATAATAAAGTCTCCAAACTCATTAAAAAAGTGTAGCCATGGCAACCTAAACAACACATCCCACCCACATTAGATCTCTAATAACGTGCAAAGTACATTTCTGAAGGAGGAATTAAACTAAATGAAAAGTAGCAAACCAGTAGTAGCTTTTTATGTGTCTATTTTTATTCATAGCCCTTATTAACAGTGTGTTGTCACTGTTTAAAAAAAAAACCACGTGCAGGGAATTGAGAAAATAAACGTGACCATGTAGTCGCTTTTCTCAATTATCAGTCCTTATTGTTTTGTTTGTTTTTAGTAAATGTTTCACCACAGTGTTTCAAAGACAGTTTTCTTTTCAAAAGTTGAAGGGAAAAAAGTCAAACTGTAATGGGTTCTGAGGATTTCTCCTCACCTCTGAAAGAACGAACAGTCTGATCCTATGAGCTCATTATACTGGTAGCTAGTGAGCCAGAGCTATGCCAGTCTAACTCAAGTGCAATGCAGTTACACTCTTTTCCTAGCAAAGCAAAAGATTACCAGTAGTACCATGAGATAATGTAGCAACAACGGACACTCCCAAAGCATAGCAGGCAAAAGTACCAGCACAAAGCAGTCACATTTCCTGGTATCACATTTTCTGATATTAACCTGAATCCTGTTGCTAGACCCAGCTCGAGCAGACCCATTGAATCAATAGGGTTTACCTCCATGTTGACTCATCACTTGATTAAGGACTTTATCAAACCACACACCCCCTTTAATGTTCTTTTGCCAGCATAAATTGTGGCGTTTTTATGCTGGCAAAAGAACCCTCTACCAGACTTATCTGGAGCAGTGTAAAAGAGGCTTCCCCGGCAGTAATGGAGCACTCCATTTACGTCTGGGGTTCAAATCTCACTGATTCTCATGAGAAGACACTAGTGTGGGAAATTTAAAAATTAGAACAAAAAAAAACCCATTAAAAACGTAGACACAAGCACAGAAATGCACTTTAAAAGCCCGAAGTACTGGGGTGGGGGGAGTCATAAAAAGAGCATCCCCTACCTGGCTGTCCCAATCTCACCTGGCAGTGTTTCCTCATTGAAGCTGTATTCCTGTGATCATAATGGCACGAAGTTTCAAACACCAGCAACTCTGGCCACAAAGTGCCACAGCCGATCTATTGACAGCTTGGGCCACCAATAAAAAAGTATGGCTTATGGGCAAGATATGATCGCAAAAGGACAATGTCATCTGGTATGCGTGCCCTTTCACGATCATTAGACATCCTTATGTCATATTGGCGGCATCTGATAAATTCCTGAGTCAATAGGTCTATTCGAGTTGAGACTAGCAAACAGGAATCAGGTCAATGTCTGCTGATAACCTGCAGGTAACCAATTAGAAAAGTAATGTAGAATGTAGTTACCAGTAATAGGTTATCTTTTTGTGAAGGGAGCAAAATGAGCCATGTTTCAAGAATAATTTAACAAGTGGGAAAGATGCCAAATAGATAGATAGACTGTAGATATGTAAAGGATCTAGGGGTCTTAATAGACAACAAACTAAACATGAGTCAACAGTGTGATGCAGCAGCCAAAAAAAAGCCCACACAATTCTGGGCTGCATCATCAGGAGTATAATGTCTTGATCGAAGGAAGTATTAGTGACACTCTATTCTGCTTTAGTTAGACCTCATCTGGAATACTATATCCAATTCTGGGCACCAGAGTTCAAGAAGGATATTGACAAGCAGGAACAGGTCCAGAGAAGGGTGACCACGATGTTCAAGGTCTGGAAACCAAGCCTTATAAGGATCAATTTATGGAGCTGGATATGTTCAGCTTGGAGAAGAGAAGACTAAGAGGTGACATGATAGCTATCTTTAAATATCTGAAGGGATGTCATGTAGAAGATGGAGTGAGCTTTTTTCCTGCTGCTCCAGAGACTACGAAATGAACCAATTGATTCAAATTACAAGAAAAGTGACTCTTCCTAAACATTAGGAAGAACTTTTCTACTGTAAAAGCAGTTCAACTGTGGAATAGATTGCCTTGCTAGATGGTGGACTTTCCATCTTTAGAGGTCTTTAACCAGAGGTTGGATGGGCAGGAGTGCTTTAGTTGTGCTTTCAGGAGTGCTTTAGTTGTGTATTCCTGCATGACAGGGGTTTGGACTAGATGGCCCTTGTGGTCCCTTCTAGTTCTAAGATTCTATAATTCTATTAACATATATCTTTTGAAAGGACTTGATCTGTATGTGATATTCACATGATCATGTTTTATGAAGATCTGTCCTGACTTATTAATCATAGAGTTGGAAGAGACCTCAAGGGCCATATGTTATGCCAACAATCATTTTGGATTATAAATATGTATATTGCATTTGCGGAGGGGGGTGTCTTTGGGTCTTCGATTCATGTTTTTATTTTGTTTGGTTTACTTACATCGGTTTACTTATTTCTTTGAAAAGGTTTAGAAACATATATGTGGTTGGGTGGGTGGATGCGGACATACACATAAAAAAGGGCATGAAGGGTCAGGTCAAAGGCCTATCTAGGGCCCTTTCACACTATACAATTATAGCACTATGATTCCACTTCTGCTGCCATGGCAACACCCTATGGAATCCTGAAAGCCCAAGAGGCTTGGGAAAGCACAAGAGCTCTGTGGCTGAAAATATTAAGTACTGCTCCCTAAACAGCAAATCCTGGAATGCCATAGGGTGTTGCCATGACACCTAAACTGGAATCGTAGAGCTATCATTTGTGTTGTCTGAAAGGGCCTCTAGCACAGTATTCTGTTCACAGAGTAGCCAACCAATGGCTAGTGGGAAGCATCCAAGCAGGACATGAGTAGAATATTACCCTCTTGCTTGTGTTGTTCAACAGCTGTTATACAGGGGCATAATGGTTCTGGTATAGGAGAAAATATATCTCCATCATAGCTACATTCCTCTGGTACTAGAGAAAATATATATTTATAATTGTTAGCCTTATCCTCCATGAATTTGTCCAATCTCACTTTGAGGCCCTCCACACTGGCAGCCATCACCACATCTTGAAGTTGAAAATTCCACAGTTTAACTATTCATGAGAAGAAGTACTTGACACATGCTCACTCTCAATCCCTCTCAGTCTCTCTCTCTCATAACCTAGAGCTTGTCTATACAAGGCAATAAAATGTGGATTGGTGCACAGTAATGCCAAATCACAACAGCTTTCATATTTCTCCATGGTTTTTGGCAAGATTGTAGGCATGTGAAGATATCTCTGTTTGCTGTTCAAACAGGCATACCTGCAAATCAAGATGGCAGGTGGGAGTGAATTACTCACGTTTGCATTCTCCCCAAGTTGCCGCTGCCAGTTTTCTTTTTTTTAAAAAAAACTAAACTAAACCCAAAGTGCGGAATTGTGATCTTCTGCTTAAATAAATCAATAGAGAGAGAGAGAGAGAGACTGTTTTGTTGCCCCAACGCACAATCGCTATGGCAAAAATTCAACTTGGCAGTTCCTAGCACTACCTTGCTAGCAAGCTCTGCCCCCTGTGCACATCCAACCAATTAGATATCCACTTCGGAAATGTGCAGTGATGTTCTAATGAGCAGGAATGCACATTTTTCCCATAGTTTTTTTAAAAACTCGGGAAAAATCCTGAAGTCTTTTGTAATGTAGTTTTCGTGGGTTTCTGCAACCCGGGATCTCATTAGGACAAATAGAATTCTCCTCAAATTCCATGAGGAGTATTTTCATCATTTAGACAAGCCCCATAGAGTTTCAGATCTGTAACTGCTCTGCATTCGGTAAAACTACATAGACTTACTGTAAAACTGCAGGAATGACTCCCCAATCCACCGTAACAGCCAATAGTCAGCTCACATGAAGGAGGTCTGTTCAGCTGGTGACTGGGGCACAGCCAGTGATTGAGGATGATATTTCCAAACCCCTCCTGACAGTGAGCGAGGTCGCGATAATCAGGAGCAGGACCCCTGTTGCTAATTCTTGTTACAGCTTTGCTCAGTGGGGGGAAAGGTGGAAACATCCTCTTCTTTGCTCCCGAATCACCAGCCGAACAGACCTTTTATGCCTGCCCCAGCTGCTCACTGTTAAGGTGGACCGAAGGTGCATTTACATAGTTTTACAGTAAGACAACATAGTCTTATTGAACACAGAGCAGTTACAGATCCATAACTTATAGCACTATTTGACTGTTATGGCTGCCTCTTGTGGAATTCTAAGTTTTGTAGTTTAGTGAAGCCTAATGGGTCTCTGGCTGAGAATGCTAAATGCCCCTCCCTAAACTGCAAATCCCAGGATTCCACAGGAAGCCAGTTAAAGTGGAATAATAGTGCTATAACAGTGTTGTGTGATAAAGCCCTAGGTTATGAATCCATAACTACAATACTGAATGCCAGCCTTTAGTTCTAAACATGTGTCTATACATAGAAATAAGCATGTGAAAATGCATAGAGTAGCACCCCCATATCCACGGGAGATTGGTTCCAGGGCCTCCTACCGATGGTGAATTCCACAGATAATATTGAACACCATCCCAGAGGGTCATCCCTGGGGAAACAAGCGGAGGCAAGCTCACTCCTACCTCTCCCTTCCCCCTTCGCTCCTGCCATGGACCCACTGAGGTGGTGATAATGGAGATGAAGGGGAAGGGGGGCAAGATTGCTCTGTCCCTTCCCTGGGGAGGGCTCCTGTCACAATGGTGATAATTGTGGGGGTGAAGGGGGGGAGATACTGTTTCTCTGCCCCTTCCTCCTTTGCCCCCATCATGGCAGCAATCACAGGGGTGAAGGAGGAAGGGGGACAAGATCACTTCTCCCCCCTTCACCACTGCGATCACTGCTGCGGCAACAGCAGCCCTCCCAGGGGAAGGACAGGGGGAGGTGAGATCCCTTCTCCCCCTCCCTCCCCCCCCCCCCGCCATTGCCAACTGCAGAAAATTGAATCCACAGTTGGTGAATCAGCAGATACAGGGTTGCTTTATAAATATCTCTCCCCTTTTTTGCCCTCTTTTTGGTAAGTGGCCACTCTAATTTCTCTTGACATTACTGTGGGAGAATATTTCTAGAACACTTCAGGATAGCTCTGTATGTCTCACGATCCTGTACAAAGCTAACAGTAGAAGACTGTAGTGTGTAAAACATCTATTTGCTATCCAGTCAGTCCTGCCATATGCCTCAAATTCTACAGCTTTCCAGAGAGAAACAGTTTCTCCTCTTCCTTAGAATTAAACCCTCGTGTCATCCTGCCTCCTCCTCAAAGAACAGAACATTCGTAATATGCTGTAACTTAATTAGAATTGGTGATCTTGAAAATCATAATGAGGTGACTGTAGGCTGCAAGCCTGAAAGCCATCTCCCCAAATGCCCCCTTCCCTTCATATGGATTAATCACACAGATGCTATTTAGCTGGAAGCAGACAAGCAGCTTCTCAAATGTGCTATAGAAAGAAAGAAAGCCCACACAAATCATTCTTCTACACTTGAACTGTAAGGACATTTTAGGATTTGTACGGCTCAGAGAGAGGGCATGCATCTGGTCCCCTAGTCTATTTGTGAGGTAGAAAAGTAGAAGAAGGCCATGTTAAGAGCCTATCTTCTCTACATGGGTGGAGTGTGGTGGTGAGTTTTGGAAGAAATTAATCAAGGATGCTCATGTGATTCATCTGAACTGCCCCCAGCTTTTGGCACTACTACTATTTTTTTTTAGCAACAACACAATGAATAATCCATAGCTTGAAAACGTTGTATTTTAGCAAATAACTTTTTGGTTAGGGGATTCTGTGAGTTGGAGTCAAAACAAGTTGACAAGGCTTTACACAAATCCACTGTTGGCATGGTCTGTCTATTGCCACTGCGCTATCCTTCAATGTTCCATTTTGACTGGGGTAGGTATCAAATTGCAAAGTCAACATGGCACAGTAATTTGAGTGCTGGATTAGAACTCCAGGAGACCAGGGTTCAAATCACTGTCCAGCCATAGAAACCCACTAGGTCACCTTGAGCAAGGACATGTCTATATGAAGCAATAGAATGTGGATTGGTGTGCAGTAATGCAAATTTGCAAAAGCTTCTATTTGTCCTAATGGGTTTTTTTGAAGATCACAGGCATGCAAAGCTATCCTTTCGCTGTTCCAATGGGCATACCTGTGTATCAAGATGGCAGGCACAAGTGAATTACTCGCATTTTTATTAACCTAGATTTACCACTGCTGAACAGTATTTTTTTTAAAAAAAATAAAATAAATCTAAGGTACAATTTCCTTCTTTAATAAAGTAGCAAACAAAAAAGAGGCTATTTTCTCACCGTGGTACATAATTGCTATGGCTAAAATCCAACATGGCAGTTTCGGGCACTTGCCTTGTTAGCACATCTGACCAATCAGCTGTCCACTCTGAGTACACACAGTGATGCAAATTGGTTGTCCTAATGGATGAGAGTGCACATTCCCACAATTTATTTTAAAAAATACAGAAAAAGCTGTGAAGCCTTTTCCCATGGAATATATGGAATATTTGCCCTCCCTCCTTTTGAATATGGCAGATTGATGTGGGATCCCATTAAGACAAACCGTATTCTCCTTGAATTCTATGAGGAGTATTTCTGCCATTTAGGTAACCTGTAAGTCACACTCTTTCAGCCTTGTTGTTGTTAACTACCATCAAGTCAACTTCTAGTGACTCTGTGAATGTGAAACCTCCAAGTCACCCTGTTAACAACAGCCCTGTTCAGGTCTTGTAGATTCAGTGCTGTGGCTTCCTTGATTGAGTCTATCCACTTGTAATGCAGCCTTCTTCTTTTCCTACTGCCTCCTACTTATGTTGGAAATGTGAAGAAATGGATGGTTCATTCTACCATATGTGGTGGTCATGTAAAGTGGCAAAAAAAAAAATCTGGAATAATATACATAAGATGACAACAAGGATATTAAAAATAAATTTAGAACTTAATTCTAAATTTAGAATTAAATTTAGAAAATTTAGAAAAATAAATTTAGAATTTAATTCAGAGTGTCTCAGTCTAAGGCCTCTCAACCTTGGAGGAGGGAAGTGGCAAACCTCTTAATGAAACTTGCTTAAGAAAACCCTAGGATAGATAGGGTTGCCATAGCTGATTGGGGGTTTGATTACACGGGGAGGGGTTGTAAAAATCCGATTGAAATTTGGACTTCTTTGGCCAGGAGCGACACCAGATCTGTTCTGCATGATATTCGGACCACTTTGGCCCAGATTTAAGTGCCATACCTACCTGGCCAAAAAGGCTGAATCTCCCACTGGATTTTTGCACCATGTTGTAGGTCAACCACTGTTAGCCAGGCCCCTTTCCCAAGGAGTTTCATACATACTCTTTAAAAAGGCTGACCCCCGTGTGCAGCTGCAACTTGTGAGGGTTAGCAGGAACAACTCCACATGGTGCAGTTGCTCCCTCTGATCTCAGAATGAGCAGCTATACACCAAGAAGCAGACCCCCCAACATATGGCCACTCATTCTGAGAATTAGAATAAGCAACTTCACCCAGTGCTAGACAACAGGCATCCCCGCCTCAGTGCCACTGTCACAGGCTCTGCCTTCCCAGTGCATAGTGAGCAAGTGACTATGCGCTGGGAAGGCAAAGCCAGCAGCAGCCATGCAGAGGAGGGGAAGTGGTGGCGCCTCACAGGTAGTGCTTATCCTGCCTCCCCACCCCTCTAATCCAGTGTGGATCTTTTGTCCACACTACAGTTTTCCCAGGGGTTTCAAGAAAACCCTGGATAAAACTGAGTTTTCCAAAATCAGGTTTTAGGTGGTATACCCTGAGTCTGGCATGGATAGGGCTGTAGGTCATGTGGCACCAGATCTGTGTGGTGTTATCAGGTTAGATTCAAGGAAGGGATTTGGATTTTATCACTAGTGGGGACAAGGCCTTCAAGACACATATCAACATAAATCAAATCAGCAGCTGGTACTCAAACACCTTTGGGGAAAAGAAATTGACTGTAATGTTGGAGAGGGCATGCTTTGTACTCAGAAGGTGTCCATTGCAGTCCCAAGCATCTCAAGTTAAAAAGACAGGGTAGAGAGGAATCATAGAATCATAGAATTGCATAGTTGGAAGAGACCACGAGGGCCACCCAGTCTAACCCCCTGCCACGCAGGAATCATGATCAAAGCATCCTTGACAGATAGCCATCCAGCCTCTGTTTAAAGACCTCCAAGGAAGGATACCCCACCAAGCTCCGAGGGAGTGTGTTCCACTGCCAAACAGCTCTTACTGTCAAAAAGTTCCTCCTAATGTTGAGGTGGAATCTCTGTTCCTGGAGCTTGCATCCATTGCTCTGTGTTCCAGTCTCTGGAGCAGCAGAAAACAAGCTTGCTCTATCCTCAATGTGACACCCCTTTAAATACTTAAACAGGGTTATCATATCACCCCTTAACCGTCTTTTTTCCAGGCTAAACATACCCAGCTCCCTAAGTCTTTCCTCAAAAGGCATGATTTCCAGACCTTTCACCATTTTAGTCACCCTCCTCTGGAACGCTCCAATTTGTCAATATCCTTTTTGAATTGTGGTGAATTGTGGAAAGATGTATGATTGTTATTCTGAAAAAATTGCTGCCAATTAGGGTAAACAGTATTTGGGTAGATCTGATCTGGTAGGAACAAAGGTGAAATTGTCCATCAAGAACTGCTCTTTGCACCATTTCCAGACACACTACTTAGAAATACTATTTGTGAAGTCGAAGGCTTTCACAGCCGGCATCAATAGATTTTCCTTGCTTTTTTTCCGGGCTGTGAGGCCATGTTCTGGAAGAGTTTCTTTCTGATGTTTCACCTGCATCTGTGGCTGACATTCGCTGAAGATGCCAGCCACAGATGCGGGCAAAATGTCAGAAAGAAACCCTTCCAGAACACGGCCTCACAGCCTGGAAAAAAAACCAAGGAAATACTGTTTGCTTTTCCTTTCACACAGTCTGTTGCAAAAATGTGATCCTGATGTGGGAATCCCACTCATCCAGATTAATTTTGGATCAAAGCTGGTAGAAGGCAACAAAGAATAAGTGTTAACTCAAGAGAGAGTTTGAACCATTCACTTAGGAATCACAGCTGCATGATGCATCAGACAGATGGTTGGTCCATCTAGCTCAGTAGTGTCTACATTGAATGGTTCTGTAGGATTCCAAACAGTTACTTTCCAGTTCTGTTCGCACTGGTTGGGAATAAAATCTCATTCAATTCAATGGCACTTATTTTTGTGTAAGCATGCCTAGGACTTTGGTACATGAATTCTGAAATAAATGAACAAGGCCTGTTTAAGGGAATATAACATATCTGGATAATATAGGACTGGTTGCCATTTGTTAGCATCAGAGGTTGGAAATGTTACTTTTGAGCACTACAACTCTCAGACTTCCCTAAACAGCATGACAGCTATGCTGGCTGCGGGATTCTGGGAGCTGAATTCTGAAAATATAACTTCTCTAAGCTCTGGTATGCACGTTACCATATGTTTCATCACTCAGTACCTAATAGATTGCTATAGCATGTTCTGAAATGGGCTGTGCCCAGAATATTGTGAGGCTGATTTAATTATTTGCTCTAAGGTATCCCAGGTACTTCATGTGCCTGCAGCCATCAGATGCCATGATTGCTTATCAATGTGTGAACTAGGTGCAAGTTTCATTCTGCAAAAACCCATAGCCTGTATGTGTTTACACCAGCCATATGTTATACATAATTAGGACAAAGTATTTCTGTCCAGTATAACAGATGACAGTACTGTACTTAAGAATATTATAGACAACTGCATAGGTAAGTGCCTTGTTTATTGGTAAACATATTAATGATATCTCTAATGTTTTCCTGTTGCTCCACTCTGAGTGATTTATTTATTTTTTACTTATAATATTGTCCACCATCTGCTGCCTTCTGATTTGTACATGGTTATATTGGTCCCAACTCTGTGGTATTAATGATCAGGCCACAGTTCTTGGCTGTTGCTGAAAAAGTTGACATATTGTGTTTACCCAGGATGTTTTGGTAAAGCATGAAATAATGATGCTGATATTACTTTGGTCCAATTAAGCAAATATCCGTTGTCCAAATTCAGTAGCCGAGATTGTATAAAAGGCACCTTATGTGATTTCTATTTGTTGTATGGCTCCATATACAAAAAAAGATGCAAAGCATTTAGCCAACAGCTTGCAAATCATGATAACTGGCAGTAGAAGCTACCTGGATTCCAGATTTTATTAAATTTTAATTAAGTATGGATAAACTCTTATCACTTAAGTCACACTTAAAACTCACCAAGATTAGGAGGTCAAAAGATCCAAACATCAAAAGTAAAGGTAGCACAACAGAAAACATAGTAATGGGACCAGAAAATGAAATAAATGTATATACTAATCTCTGTAGAACTGGATTCTTTACATTTTAAGCTTATAACCTTTGTTTGTAATTCAAAAGGAATTACACTTGCAAAACAAGCAGAAAACTTGTTTTGCAAGTGTAACACTATACAGTAGTGTAAAATTGGTGGCCAGTTTTCATTGCAAAGCTGTTACCCAAATTGCTATGGATCCATGGGGACCCACTCATGACACTAAAATGACAATATTAATTGAGGAATTAATATTAGCTCAAAGGTATGACTGTGAGAGGTCAGGTAACTTACAGGACCTTTTCACCTGTGTATACTGGTACTATCTGATGAGACTCCCAGTTAAAGGGAAATAAAAATTGTTTTTATTGGAACATAAGCATGAAAGCATTCACACACACACTCATACTCACAAGAGACCTCACAAGGCTAATGAAGAATTAAGGCAGAAAGACTGGATAGGGGGTATAGCTTCAGGAAGAATGAGCTATATTTGCCAGTCCTGAAGAGCTGAGGTTCGGGATGGCAAACAAAACTCAGAAGTGATTCTAAGGGTGCCACAGTAATCCAGCAGAGTGATGATGTCAGAAGACAGTGCACACTTAGCTATTACTTGGGAGTAATATTTATACCTAATTTTTTTTATCCTGAAGGGGTGTTTTTAGTGTAAAGCAAAGCTTAGATGGGTTTCCCACCGTTAAACAAAGGAAACCATGACTTTGTTAATTGCCACCAATGGTTGAGACATTGAAGTTAATGGGTTTATGGCAGCCTCCTTATTGTGGGAGAGGGAAGGTGTCAGGAAAGGCATTTTGGGGGATAATGGATGTTCCAGTCACTGTTTGTCTTAGAGTATGACTCACTGCCACAAGCTTCCAAAAGGGCATTAGCACATTCCACCTTGATGACTCTGATACTAAGGGGCTCTGCTTATTCCTATCTTGGGCATGTCTGCTGGGAATTTCCATGACATCTTTGTTAGGTCTTGGGTGACCTTCACTTGACCCTACTTTCAGTCTGCCCTGGTGTACCTAGACCTCATGAATTGTCCACTTTTTGCCAAATTATGAAATCTTAGAAGGAGGGGGTGTAAGGCATGGTAACAAAGCTATTGCAATGGCAGGCTCTGCAAACATTCTGGATGCGTGATCAAGGATCCTTGCCTCAAAACACAGGAAGAGAGGTTTATGAAAAGACATAGCACTGGACCAGCCCTACTGTTTGGCATGGTGAAACAACCACTAGTGAGCTTCTGGTCAGTTATGATTTTTTAAAGAAGACTTTTGGGGACCTAAATACCTTATGGCCAATAAAACCTCCTGGAAGTTAAGAGGGCCACTACTGATCATTTTCATGTTAGGAAAAAGATCCAGAATGTACCAGACCAGGTGCTACACCTATGGGGCCACATTTTGCCTACCCCTGTCAGAAAGAGTGGATATAAATAAATTTAGCATTGAGATGTATAGAGTAGAGACTTAAACACGATGAAAAGTAGGAAATACATCATATAAAAGAGAACAAAAGAAGATACAGATGTATTAAAATTTTGTATACTCTATACATTTAGCAGCCAAATTTGAAATAGTTAAAAATGTCAACAGATACACAACATGTTTTACAATAGTGGAGAAGGTGACCTTTATGAAGCTCAAGGTCACTTGTTAAAGCATTTTTAAACCTCTAAAACACTTGTGTCACCTTAGAAGGTTATCAGATGCAGCAAAAACTACATCAAAAGATTGCTAGGAGAACAGGAAGGGACGAGATTATCAGATGATGACATCTTCCAGCATCCTGGGGGCATGGTGTGGCCATTAGTAAGGTAACCTTTTTTATTGGTGGCTTGTCCCATCAATGAAAAAGGGAAGTCTCATCTGCTGCAGTGCTACGCCCCCAAAACAGCTGAAGGATACTGCGTCTGGTAATGTCTCCCTTTCTGTTCTTCTAGATATCTTCTGATGTTGTTGGGAACACAATTTTTTGCCATGTTCCCCCACGTCTGATAATCCCCGTAGTCTGGATTGGGACCTGGGTTCAATGGCTGCAGAAGGTTTAACTGATTTGACATCTTAGGTTTGATATCCCTCACTGAATCTGCACAGTGGAATGATGTCAGGGTGCATCACCATACATGTGTAGCCATGCTGTCGGACATGACCCTAAGTGGAACTCCAGCTGATAGATGTTGACTTTGCTTCATTCTCACCTTCCTTATGCAGGAGAACATTCCTGCAAGTGAACTATGGCTCCTGGAACCTTCACCCACATCACCCTTTCCCCCACGACAAGGGCATGTGTCATGGGCAAATGTTCATGTGATTATCTCTCAGTTAAATTCATAGATAACAACGGAGACTCCCATGTGCATTGGTGGTGCTCCCATTGGGAGGGTGAGTGGCAATGTGGGTGAGGGGGTTGCCCACAGTGATCTCTAGTCAGAGGTAACAGGGATTCCCCTCTCTGTCCCTGACTGAAAAGATGAATTGGATGAATCTGCAAGGGTTGGGACTTTAAGGTTTAGTGGTGGTTTTGGAAGATGGGGGAGGCCAGACAGGGCACACTGGAGATAGAGTTGGAAGTTTCTTTCCCTACTTTAAATCTTCCCTTTCTAGTTTTTATCTAAATGTCCCTCTGTTTCCCATTGCAGTGTGAAAAGAAAAAAGTAAGGGAAAAGAAAAAGGGAAGAGAAATTCTTTCATTGGCACTAATGAAATTCCACCACCCACCCACCCCGGACACACACCTTTTTAACTCCCAGGAAGCCCTGGTGGCATATTGGTTAAATGCCAGTACTGCAAGCCACAAAATTATGAGTTCAATCCCAGAGGGCTCTAAGGTTGGCTCAGCCTTCCATCCTTCCATAGGTCAGTAAAATGAGTGCCTAGCCTGTTAGGGGCAATTAGCTAAAAAAAAAACATTGTAAATTGCTTAGGGAGTGCTTTGGCTCTGATAAGCAGTATATAAATATCAATGCTATTGCTATTGCTATTAACTCCTGCATAGAGGGCGGGTCTTGAGATGAAAAGAAGATGAATGGGATCCTGGCCTAAAATTGTAACCACTTACTTTTGTAAAGTAATTCTCAAAGCTCTAGACAGAAATTGTATAAAGGTTTGGATAAAACAATAGTCCCCAGCACTTCCTGTCCTCTACACAACTGCATTTACATGGAGGCAGAGGAAGAAGGGCTGTCACCACCACTTCCTCCTTGCTATCACATTCTGTTAGCCCCTCCCTGCTATCCATGTATTGCAAGGGAAGAGAACATCACTAAAAAGCTGTCCGCCTTAACATTGTAGGATTGCATTGTGACATTAAAAACATAACTTGTCTGGACCACAACTCACTGAACTACCCCCAGTGGCCATGCTGACTTGCAGATCCTGGTAGTAGTCTAAAACAACAAACAAAAACAAGAACAAAAACTCTTCTAGGTTTTGGGAGTCCTCCACACTGAGGGTTGCACCTCAAAGGGGAAACTTAGGTTTATACAGCAACTACACTACACAACTATAGCACTGTGATTCCACTAGGATGCCATAGTACCTGATGAGGCACAACTCTAGTGCCTGATGAGGCACTAGAGTTCTCTGACTGATAATTCTAAATTCTTATTCTAAATAGTTTGGAACCGTGGAACCAAGTGAAATCATAGCACCATAATTGTGTAGTGTGATAGGGCTCCTGGTTTCCCTCTACAGATGTGCCCTCATTAGCAGTGGCACTCTGCTATTCCATGAAATGTCAGTCACTTGAAGGACAGTGCATGAAATTGGCTGATGAGTCATATAAAACAGGTAAACTTATTTTGTACCACAAGCTGCACATAACATACTCACAAAATGCTGTCTACTAAAAGCCAGTGGAACAACAAAGATCTCTACAAACTTTCTCGGGGAGCTCAGTTTTCACATAATCTACACTATTCTACTGTAGAGTTGTGCATTATCATCATATGACCTAGACACAGCAGTGATAACAAAAGAAGTAGTCACAACAAAAGGTATAGCACCAAAACTTAAACTTTTCCAACGAAGCATTTATTTATTTATTTAAAAACTGGCACACAATATGAAGGCCTCACTGCTTGATAAAGGCTTGGAACACCAATAATCTGTTTTATTGGTATTTTTCACCCTCTGCTAATCTCCTAACTAACGTTGTTTTAACTGTTGCAGGTTAATATGTACCATGAATCACATATACTGTATTAGCTAAAATGCCAAAGTCAATTCAGAGGAAGGAACCAGCAAAACCAGTATTTCCCTAAGAAAACTCTATTAAATTAATGGAGTCACCATAAGTCAACGGGCGACTTAAAGGCACATGTACACATACTGAGAGAGAAAGAGAGAGAGAGAGAGAGAGAGAGAATGTATTTATTTACTCCAAGAACCTCAAGGCAGTATACACATTCTTCTTCCCAGAGATGATAACTGGCCTAAAGTGACCCAGAGAACTTCAGGGCCATGTGGGGATTTCAACCTCGGTCCCCTCAGTCCTTATCCAACCATCTAACCACTACATCCTTTTCTCCAAGTTGCTCTGGGCAACATACATGGAGCTCTATGAAGTAGATAAAGTTGAGAGATAGTGCCCAAGATCATACAGTTAGCTAAGCAGAGATCCAGACCTATATATTCCAAATCATTATCCACTGCTAGCCACAACATCCAAAGAAAGGGCTTCCCACATGACCAATCATCCAAATTTCTTCTAAAAGTATATTTATTTATTATTTCTTTCTCAATCTCCAGAGGAACTAAAGATGGTGTATGTGGTTTTCCTTCCCTCCCTTTTTCATCACAATAATCCTCTACGATAGATTAGCTGAGAGAATGTGACTAGCTCAAAGTCACCTGGTGAGCTTTGTAGGAATTTGATCCCAATGTTACGCTGATACTTTAACCATTAAACCATGCTTTTAGACATTCTCATGGTATCCAGGCTGACCCAACAGTTCCAGCCCTAGGCTCCTATCACTCAACTTGCCCTTTTACCCTCTGGATCCCTCCTTCGAACTGGTACTCAGGACTCAAGGTGTCTGCTATTCTGGGCCAGTGGCTGCGTTAATCAGTGTAGTAAAGCATAACCAGTTTTTCCTTTCATTTCTTAAATGAAAACAGTCAGACACATTTTAGAAAATAAAAACACAAAACACTAAAAGTTTATTACAGAACAATTAGACTAAATATCTTCTGCCGATCCACACACAGAGCACACAATAGCCCTTGTGTTTCAGACCAAGTAATACTTCTCCCTGAATTCTCTCTGTATTTTTAATGCCACCAGATCCAATTCAGATCTTATAGAATCATAGAATCATAGAATCATAGAATTGCAGAGTTGGAAGATACCACGAGGGCCATCCAGTCCAACCCCCTGCCACGCAGGAAATCACGATCAAAGCATCCCCGACAGATGGCCATCCAGCCTGTTTAAAGACCTCCAAGGAAGGAGACCCCACCACGCTCCGAGGGAGTGCGTTCCACTGCCGAACAGCTCTTACTGTCAAAAAGTTCCTCCTAATGTTGAGGTGGAATCTCTGTTCCTGGACCTTGCATCCATTGCTCTGTGTTCCAGTCTCTGGAGCAGCAGAAAACAAGCTTGCTCCATCCTCAACGTGACACCCCTTCAAATACTTAAACAGGGCTATCATATCACCTCTTAACCATCTTTTTTCCAGGCTAAACATACCCAGCTCTCTAAGTCTCTCCTCATAAGGCATGGTTTCCAGACCTTTCACCCTTTTAGTCACCCTTCTCTGGACATGCTCCAATTTGTCAATATCCTTTTTGAATTGTGGTGCCCAGAACTGGACACAGTATTCTAGGTGAGGTCTGACCAAGGCAGAATAGAGCGGCACTATGACTTCCCTTGATCTGGACACTATACTTCTATTGATGCAGCCCAAAATCGCATTGGCCTTTTTAGCTACCGCATCACACTGTTGACTCATGTTCAACTTGTGGTCTACCAGGATTCCTAGATCCCTTTCGCACGTAGTCTCATTCAGCCAGGTCTCCCCCATCCTATATCTATGCATTTCATTTTTTCACCCTAAGTGCAGTACCTTACATTTCTCCGTATTGAATTTCATTTTGTTAGCTTTGGCCCAGCTCTCCAGTTTATCCAGGTCTTTTTCAATTTTGATCCTGTCCTCCAGGGTATTAGCTACTCCTCCTAATTTGGTGTCTTCTGCAAATTTGATAAGTATGCCCCTAATTCCCTCATCCAAGTCATTGATAAAGATATTGAATAGCATTGGGCCCAGGACAGAACCCTGTGGCACCCCACTGGTAACATCTTTCCAAGATGAAGAGGAGCCATTGCTGAGCACCCTTTGGGTTCGGCCAGTCAACCAATTACAAATCCATTGAACAGTTAACTTGTCTAGCCCACATTTTACAAGCTTGTTTGCAAGAATGTCATGGGGAACCTTGTCAAAGGCCTTACTGAAATCAAGGCATGCGATATCCACAGTGTTCCCTTCATCTACCAAGCTGGTAATTTTATCAAAAAAAAAAAAGAGATCAGATTAGTCTGGCATGACTTGTTTCTCTGAAACCCATGTTGACTTTTTGTGATTATGGCATTGCCTTCTAAATGTTCACAGACTCTCTGTTTAATGATCTGCTCTAGAATCTTCCCTGGTATTGATGTCAGACTAACTGGACGATAATTGTTGGGATCCTCTTTTTCCCCCTTTTTGAAGATGGGAACGTTTGCCCTCCTCCAGTCTGCTGGGACTTCTCCTGTTCTCCAGGAGTTCTCAAAGATTATTGCCAATGGCTCTGAGATTATATTTGCCAGCTCTTTTAATACTCTCGGATGTAGTTCATCTGGTCCTGGAGATTTAAATTCATTTAGATTAAGAAGGTATTCCTGTACTACCTCTTTGCTTATTCTGTGCTGGATTTCCCCTATTGTGTCCTCTGTTCCTTTACCCTCAGGTTGGTCCCCCTTTTCCTTTTCTGAAAACACTGAGGCAAAGAAAGTGTTGAGTAATTCTGCCTTTTCTCTGTCCCCTGTTAGCATTTTGCCATCTTCTCCGCATAGTGGCCCTACCATTTCCTTCTTCTTCCTTTTGCTGCGGACATACCAAACCCTCCCCCACTTTTTCTTGTTCTTAACCTCTCTAGCAAGCCTGAGCTCATTCTGCACTTTAGCTTTTCTGACTATACTCCTACATATGTTCGCTATCTGTTTGAATTCTTCTTCGGTGATTTCCCCCTTTTTCCATTTCCTATACATGTCCCATTTAAAACTTAGCTCTGTTGAAAGTTCATTAGTCATCCATCCTGGTTTCTTGAGACACCTCCCATTTTTCTTCCTCAATGGTACTGTTTGAAATTGTGCCTTCAGTATCTCCCTTTTGAGAAAGTCCCATCCATCTTGAGGTCTCTTCTCTTTTAGTATTCCTGACCATGGGATCACCCCCACTATTTCCCTGAGTTTATTGAAATCAGCTCTCCTAAAGTTGAGAATGCGTGTCTGACTATGCCTGGCTTCTCCTTTCCATTCTATAACAAATTCCAGGAGAACATGATCACTCTCACCTAAGGATCCTCTCCATTTCCCTCCTCCTAACTAGCCTCACATTCTATTTCTGACTCCTGAATTCTATTTATCCTGTTCCTGTTTTTGTGGTGTGCCTTCAAGTCATTTCTGACTTATGGCAGCCCTAATGTGAACCTGTTTGCCACTGCTTTTCTCTGAGGCTGGGAGTATGACTTGCCTAAGGTCACCCAGTGGGTTTACACGGCTGAGCAGGATCTGAACCCTATTCTCCAGAGTCATAGTCCAACAGTCAAACCACTACACCACACTGGGTCACTGTTTTACAGAAAAGCCTCTGCTTTTTACATTTATCCCCAGATAAACCCCCTGTCTTCTCATAGTTCTCCATGAGCAGTGATTTATCCCCTGTCTTCTTCTCATGGTTCTTCCTGAGTTGTGACTGCCTGCCTCCAGCCAGGCTTGTCCAGCTTCTCCCTTCACATCTTAGTATTTCCATAGGAACATCACATATAGGACTTTATCAGACTAGCCCCTGAAAATGTTCTTTTGCTGGCATTAAAAAAAACTCTCCTTTTTTTGCCAGCAAAAGAACACACATACCCTGCATTTACCTTACTCTCCTAGCAAAGGCAGCTCCAGCAGTAAAGAGGAAGTGAACGGAGCCCTGTTCACTTTCTCATTCGAAATCCTGTGAGATTTGTCATGCAGGAAATTTAAAAAGAAAAATAAATCATTAAAAGTTTTAAAAAGCTCACACACAAACACACACTTTAAAAGTCCCAAGTAACCCAGGGAGAGTAATAAAAAGAGTGAAACTTACCTGGATGTCCCGATCTCACCTGGAAGTGTTCACACAAGATCAGCCATTCTCATTGCAGTTAGGAGAGCCAAATGTCCTGAGATTTCGTACACTGGCAATACCGGCACAAAAGTGGCAGGGGGATCAATTGACGGCTTAATCAGTCAATTAAAAACTATGGGTTTGGGGCTGATTTTAACTATGAAAGGGCAATGCTGTCTGATCTGCATGCCCTTTCGCGGTTATGTGGTGTTATTATGACACCTTTTTTGAGTGTCTGATAAGTTCTATAGAATCTGGGTTTCTCTCACAACTTTTGGGGATAGAACCATGGGTAACCCATGGACTTGGAGGTTCTTACACTCTTAGTCCATAAACCACCACCGAGTAAGACTACATCAGCCCAAGGCAAAGGGACTTATCTAAAGCTAACCAGTAATCTCATAATAAGCTGAAACATGAACTTCCTGAAGGCTACCCATTGTTGAAAAGTAGTCTCAGTTGTTAAGCCATTTCCATCTCAGAGACTGTCTTAAAGAAAAGCTTCTTGTTCAAATGATAAATCAGCTGTGGTCCTTAGATAACAGTAGGAATCAAACTTCCTACCAGCTAATCTTGAATGCATGAATCTTGTATGGGGAGCTGTGCTGAAGGGATGACAATGGAATGCTCTGTAGGTTCCGGTTCCTTCCTTCACTTTTATTTTTCTTGCATGGAGATGTTTTCTCCACTGCAAAGAGGTTCATTTTGCTGAAAACTCCCACAACAATCAAAGAACAGAGTGCTGACTGAGTATTGATCTGAAAGGCCAATTCACACATTATATTTCTTCACAGCAAGCAGGCGCATAAGGAAGGTTAAGACCTTCTAATATGGCTTAAAAAGAGACAATACTGCACTGTGTGAACTGGTTCAGTCTTTGAACCTGGTGCTCGATGGGGTCCTTGTCGGACAGCACCTATATCTTTTGACTGTAGCATAAGAAGTGCCCTGGGATGTGATAAAAATGTTAGCAGTGGTAGCTGCTGGAGAGATTAGCACTGCTTTCAGTGTAAACAGGATATGTGTAGGTGTGCTCAGCTTGTCAGTAGTACAGTACATGCAGTGCCAGGCAGAAATAGCAAAAATATCCCAGATATGATATGTGGGCATTGGCAGTTGCTGTTTTGTTTTGCCATTTCCTTTCCTTTCCATGAAATGCCATTATATATATATATATATATATATATATATATATATATTGTAAGAAGAAAACAAGCATGGTGCAGAGATTCCTATTCTTGTCCTATTGTTATTTCCTATCGATTCAACTAATGGTAACCCTATAAATGAGAGACCTCCAAGAGTCCAGGGTGCTGTTTACACGATGAAAATGTTCTGGGATGAATTCGCGTCAAACCCTGGTTGTTTACACGTACATCAGGTCAGGCATGTGATTTTCGGAAGGGGGGCCACCTTTTATCCCTCAACCTGCAGGACTTCCAGTCCCGTGGTTTGTGCTGTTTTTTTAAAAAAGTCACTGGAGGATTCGGAAAATCAGAAATGTAAACAGCCCGGGACAAGCTATCTCGGTACTAGGTGATGACCAGAAATGGTGACTGGGGGCGGGCTCAGAAAACAGCGACCAGAAAAGGAGGGGTCAGTCACCTGTTCAACAGATCCAGCCTCACCAGCTGAAAACAAAGGCATCCCTTCCAGCTGCACAAAGGTTTGTGTGTGTGTGTGTGTGTGTGTGTGTGTGTGTGCGTGCATGTGCGCAGGGCCGGTTTAAGGAATTTTGGGGCCCCCTGCAATGCTTTACTTTGGGGCCCCCATATGACTTGAAGGCACATGGGCAAGAAAGAAAGAAGCCCTTTCTGAGGGAGACAACCCTCAAATTCCCTGTCTCTCTCTCTCACACACACACACACTCACCCTCTCCGATGTGCCTCTCCCTCCAGCTTCTGCCACAGAGGGCTGCTGTTTCTTTCTCTTTCTCTTTAGTTTTGGAGAGGCTGTTTTGTTTGTTTTTTTAAAAAAGCCAGCAGGAGGTTTTTGGAGGAGGAGGGTAAGAGGGGGCTCCTCCCGGCTGTCTCCTGGCTGTCTCCTTCGTCAGATTAAGGAGGCCAACACGGGGCCCTCTCTTGACCTCGGGCCCCCCTCTTGACCTCGGGGCCCCCTGCCAATGCTGATTTGGCAGACAGGTTAAACCGGCCCTGCATGTGCGTGTGTACTAAATCACCTTTTTAAATGGATTTCTACACTGCAAACCCTTCAGCTTTAACCTCTTGCTCAACTGCATGTTATAAAGAGATTGTGGTAGGCAGAGCCCAATTATCCCCTGCCTTGATCACCTCCCTGGGTCTGAATGGATAATCAAACATTCATCAACCCCCACAAGGCACAGTAAAAAAAATGTGGATTGAAATCTTCACTCCACAGCTGCCTCTGCTTTAAGGGTTAACATTTTAAAGAGACAAGGGCAATCGCAAGCCTCTCTCCCCCCCCCCACTCGGCTTGATTTCAAAAGGAAAGCACAGGGTTTAACCCTGATCATTCCTGCCTCCTTCCAGCTGCACGAAAGTTTATGTAAAATATGCCAGCGCCTGAGCAAAAGATCACACATTCATTCATTCCCCTTCCTCAAGGCACAGTAAAAAATTAAAAACTGCCAGCGTCTGGGTCTTTCAAAATGCCTTGTGTGTCACTGGCTTGAAACCTTCACTCCACAGCTGCCTCTGCTTTAAGGGTTAACATTTTAAAGAGACAAGGGCAATCGCAAGCCTCTCTCCCCCCCCACTCGGCTTGATTTCAAAAGGAAAGCACAGGGTTTAACCCTGATCATTCCTGCCTCCTTCCAGCTGCACGAAGGTTTATGTAAAATATGCCAGCGCCTGAGCAAAAGATCACACATTCATTCATTCCCCTTCCTCAAGGCACAGTAAAAAATTAAAAACTGCCAGCGTCTGGGTCTTTCAAAATGCCTTGTGTGTCACTGGCTTGAAACCTTCACTCCACAGCTGCCCCTGCTTAAGGGGTTAACATTTTAAAGAGACAGGACAATGGCAAGCCTCTGCCCCCTGATCTCTCTCCCCGCCCCCAGCCAGCCAATAGCATCGCTCGTGGCGCGGAACTCTAAAGGAAGTATGTCACCGAGGTTGTGAAAACATGAGTAATCGCATCCTTGATTGATTGACAGCCCCCCCCCAAAAAAATCCCAGTACGCTAAACATGTGTAAACAGAAAAAGCACGGGATATAAGGCTGCCTGATAAATGACAAAATAAAGGACCTGATGCCGTGTAAATATGAATCACGGGATCTTCCGGAATTTCCTTAAGAGGGACAAAAATCGTTTAAACAGCACAGGACGAATATGGGATCAGGAAGTCCCGGTACGTTCCGCAACAAAAACTGCCGTGTAACTGGCACCCTGGTCATCAACTGTCCTGCACATCTCTCGCAAACCCAGGGCTGCAGCTTCCTTGATTGAGTCTAACCACCTGTAGTGCAGTTCCCCACCACCACTGCCTCCCACTGTACCAAGCTTTCTGGTCTTTTCCAATGAGTCACATCACCTCATGATGTGTCCAAAGTACAATAGCCTCTTTGACTCATCTTCATTTCTAGTTAGAAGTCAGGCTTGATTTTCTCTAGGACCCTTTCACTCATCACTTTAGCCATCAATGCTATCCATAGAACTCTTATCCAAAACCACATTTCAAATGAGTTGACTTCCTTCCTGTCAGCTTTCTTCACTGTCCAGTGTTCACAACCATATATAAAAACTGGACTAAATTGGACATAGAGACTCCCATACTGTACTAGTACATTCATGGAATGGGGAGTGAGGGGGGAAATCAGCATTCTGCTCATCCCAGCGTCCATTTATTCAAGGTCACATTTGCATAGGACTTTATATGTAGTGTGACCTCCATCCTACAGAAACGGAGGATACAAATAAAGTCACGTAAAGCAGCCTTCCATTGTTAAACTTCTTCATAGCTTGTTTGAGATCCTTTGTGCTGCCAGTTGCAGAGCTGAGAAGTATTCAAGTGGAATTTGCAGCCACTTCAGAATCAGGAAGGAATGATATAAAACATGTATGTTTCCAATGCCTCAACTGTACTTCTAAATGTTAAAGTGAAGTTTTAAGTTACTTCAATACTAGAAATTTAGGTCCTAAAGGAAAATTTCATTTGGAGGGCAGAATTCTTATTTGGGAGGGGCCATTGCTGTCATCCCCCCCATATCAGAGGTGTTCCATTTACCAGGAAAGGAAATGAGACAACTAAAAAAAGAAACCACAAGGGCTTTCTCTCACAAGAGCACATACTGTTGGCTCAAAACAGAAAACAGTGGGATGGGAGAAAGGCAGATATGTTTATAATCCAATGGGAGAATGGTTAAACTGAAGTCAGGGTCACCTTTTGCTTTCCTGGCCAGAAATAATCATTTCACTTAATCAGTCAATCACTTTATTAATTTCTCACCTTTTCCTCAAAAAGCAGCTTACAGAATAAAAAGAGATACAAGTAAAACCAGACTTATATCTAAAACATTTAAAAGTTAGGATTAAAATAATATTAAACTGAATTAAAACCACATAAGGCATTCATTTAAAAGCGCATTAAAAATAGTACAATACTAAAACAGAAAACCCATTATATAAAACAATTTGTTCTCAAATGCCTGCTGGAATAGAAAAGTCTTAACCGGATGGCTTGAAAGACAGCAAACACAAAGTCTTTGTAGCCTCCATCGGAAGAAAAGAGTTCTAGAATGTGAAGCAGCCACAGAGAAGGCCCTTTCACGCATTGTCACCAAACATGCCTGTAAATGCAAAAGATGGCTGCAGACCCAAACTGTGCATTCTGCATAGCGGTTCTGTAATCATACAGCTATAATACAGTATACAGAGAGGCACTGTGAATTCTTCCCTCATGTACCTAGCCAAACACACATGGATCAAGACAGGTGGGCAGCCAACAGGCTCTATCAATCTGTCACGGGTTACTTTTGAGACTTCATTTCCTATCCCCTGCTCAGATGATCCAAGAAGGAACAAGAGGCTGGATCTAGCTACACTTTAAACTTATTTACTTATTTATTTGTTGCATTTGTGCGCTGCCTTTCAGAATGAGACCCAAGGCGGCTCCCAAAGAACAACAATAAAAATAATAAAACAATATAAAAACATTTTTAAAAGATAGATAAAACATCCCAATGAAAAGCTCCCCTGTTTAGATGTTAAAAGCCTGATTGAATAAACATGTATTTGTAGGGAAAGCAGGGAGGGGGCCAGACAAACTTTCTGAGGAACGGAGTCCCAGAAAGTGGGGACAGCCACCAAGAAAGCTCTCTCTCATGTCCTCACCAAACAAGCCTATGATGGTGGCAGGACTGAGAGAAAGCCTTCCCTTGATTATCTTAAAGTTCTGGAAATATGGTCTTTCAGTTTAGATCCAAGCTATATAGGGCTTTATAGGTATACCATATACTTCCCACAGTACCCCTGATATATTAAAAAGCAGCTAGGCCCAAATGCCCAGGGTCTAGCTACCCATGTTAGAACACCGCCTACCTGTGCTCACTAACAGAAAAGGGGAGACACCAAAGGATATTTTGCCGAAAGTCCTATCAAATAATAATAAAAAATGCCTCTGCCTAGCTCTCTAGATCAGCCAGGTGCAGTTCATGGACTGAGGGAGATGGTGGCATCTCACCCAAAATTTATGTAGCACTCTCCTTTGCTTCAGTGATGAGCCACTTATGAGATCCGCACAGACTGGCAGGCTGGCAGAGGTTCAGTTTTCTATAAATCTCTTATGACAATGACTATATGTGTACAGAAAGATTATGAGAGTTCAACCAGAGCCAAGGGATCAATAGCAGACAGACCGAGTCAGAGTGGATTAATTCAACAGTGCCAAGAAGAGCACAGTTGCTCAATCCAAGACTCAGCCAAACAAGAAATCTTTTATAGCTCTTCCACTGTGCAAAGGCCAATGGCCAGTCTGGATAGGAGACAGGCCAGTCCTGAACCTGAGAACTGTTCACTGCTCAAGGAGATTGTCCGAACTGTAGTTTGGTGGTCCACCACACAGGACAGTTGTACTCAAAGACCAGATACCTTGGAGTAATCACCTGAAACAGAGTCCCCAAGTTATTATAAGTCTACTGCTGCCTTCATTTAAGAGAAAGACAGGATTTGGGCTTGTTGGCTTTAAATCAAATAGATCTATTTCAAATGAGTTGATATCATTCTTGGGCTTGGCACAGGAACATAGAAAAGAACCTGCTGGAGCGATCAAAGCCCGATCCGTTTCCCACTATGACCATCTAGATGCCTCTCAGAAGCCCACAAGCTGAGCAGGATGGGTCATTTTAACAGATTTTTTTTAAAAAAGTGCTTTAAATTAAGAAGACATTGAAACAGAGCTTCTTATTTCTTATTGCAATTATTTAATGATCTCTAACCCCAAATGTTGTCCCCCTGAAATATTAAATCAAATTTGTTATTTGAGTTGACAAAAATGTATATGTATTGCTTCAAATCAATCACACAGAGTTCTGCTAATAGAGAAAGTCTGAACATATTTAGAGAGTTGATTTTCTGAACAATGATTTATTTTTCATTAATTTTTCTTAAGTCCTTGTCTTTGGTATTAATTAGCACTGCACAGTTGTTGCATTGAAAAATATTTTTAACTTGAATACACTTGTGCAAATGAGTTTTCAATGTCATCCTTGATTATCCTGGCATGTATATGACATAGCGACTTGATTTTTATTTACGTATCAAACATAATGAGCTATTTAGTTTATGGAAATGGCAGCAACATGATTTTTTCATTAGCAAAGACATACAAAAAAGCAAATGAGGGCATATGATTATGATCACTATATAGGGAATGTTACTGCATATTGTACTAATCAGAGTTAGTGTGCAGCATTGTGGTTTATAAGCACACACACACCAAGTACACCCGAGTGACATCTGGATAAGAAAACAACCTTATAAAATATGTAGGTATATCTCTGTTAATGAAAGCTGCTGACACACTGCAGAAATAATGCATTTTGAAGCCACTTTAACTATCATGGTTCCATCCTATGGAATCCTGGGATGTGTAGTTCGTTGTGGCACCAGAACTCTTTGACAGAGAAAGATAAATAGTTGACAAAACTACAAATCTCAGAACTCTATAGCACTGAGCCATGACAGTTAAAGAGGTGTCAAACTGCATTATTTCTGAAGTGTGGCAGTAGCCAAAGGATATTTTCAGATGCCCCTTACCGCGCAAGCAGCCTCCAGAGCAGTAACGAAGCTGCTGCGCAGAAGGGAGTTGATTTCGGACAACTCCGTCCCTCTCTTGGTGTTGTCTGTGACTGTTCCGGCTAGCATTGATGGCGGCCGTGCTTCCGTGAGTGAAAAATAGCATGGCCTCCTTCAATGCTAACCGGAACAGTCATGGATGATGCCGAGAGAGGGATGGCGTCATCCGAAATCAACCCCCTGCCACGCAGCAGCCTCGTTACTGCTCCGGAGGCTGCTTGCGCAGTAAGGGGCATCTGAAAATGTCCAAAGTCTCTGACAAACAAGCTCCTTTTTACAAAGGACTTTATCAGATGTGGCAAATATGACATCATAACAACACCTAACAAACGTGAAAGGGTGCGCATGCCAAATAACATCGTTCTTTCACAATAATATCTTGTCAAAAAGCCATTCTTTTTTACTGATGGGCCAGGACGTCAACTGATCTCCCGTAGCGCTTTGTTGCTGGCATTGACAGTGTTTGAAACTGTGCAACATTGTGCTCATGTGAATACAGCATCAATGACAGAACACTTCTGGGTGAAAAAGCATCAGCCAAGTAGGGGACACTCTTTTTATGAACCTCTCCAATTTAATTTTAAGTTGTAAAATGTGTTTCTGTGCTTGTGTCTACGTTTTGTCTCTTTATTTTTCTGTATTTTTTAAATTTACTGGGCTAAGGTCTTCTCACGATATTCACCAAGATCTGGAACCTGGAAGTAAATGGAGCTCCGTTTATGCTCCATTACTACTGGGGCTGCCTATTCCTACTGCTTAAGGTAGGTCTGATGTGGGTGGGTGCTTTTGCTGAGACAAGTTTGCTTTTAGCTTTGGTGGGACAGAAACGTTAATGGAGGTTAGGTCCGATAAAGTCCATAGTCTTTTTAAAGGAGCCTGGCCAAGCTTCCCCCTTTTTGTCTTCTGGTTAGCTGGAAGTTTTAGCAAGCATCAGCATTGGGAAGATGGTGAAAATGTTAACTGCCTTGGCAGCCCCATCTTTCAATGGTACATAATTGGCAATATTTAATAATTTGGCTGGCTATGGCCCACTACATGGTTAGCAAGTAAACCAGGGACTTCCTAGATACAAAGGCTGGAGTCATGCACAACCTAGGGAGGAGCTTTGGAAATTGCCTAAACAGGTCATACCCAGGTCAGAGTTCTTCCTGAGAACACCTGGAAATGAGTCATCCACTAATCCAATCAAGGATATCTGAGCACTCAGTGATTGCAAAATGGGTTTTTCTTCTTTTTCCCTGGATCACAATGGAAGGTTGCCTGTGCCCATTCAAATCCCAAATGTCTTGCCCATCAACGATCGTCAACACATCTGGAGAATCCTTTGTCCAGTCATGGAAATCTCAAAGGGACATTATACTCCACTCTAAATCTCATCCCTTCAGGGGAAATATCAAATATAAATATCACCCTAAATCGCTACCAAAATGTGCACAGTTTTTCTGCATCTATCCACTCTGCTGCTCTTGTGTGACTGCTTGAAGCTTGAGTGTTGGCGTAAATGCTGTTAAGATTAATTTCCAATAAAATCCAATTAATTGTACATTCTGGCTTGAGTCTTCTCAGTTACTATGGGTATACATAGGCTAAAAGATCCCGCAGTTACCCAGCCTCTGCAGCCATATTGAGCTTATTTAATATTCCCCATATTAGAATTTGGACACCAGTGGGATCCTCACAAACCCCACACAATTCAGATAGCACTCTATTATTCCACTTTTTCAGCTGATTTCAAAATGTCTCAGTTTTTATCTCTTCCTCCCCATTTCCCCCTTCATGCCCAGCTTTCTTTAGCAGCTGCCTATTGAGTTCAAAATGCAAATGTAGTTTGCACCCAATTAATTCAGCAGGGGGAAGAGAAGAGGAGCAGGTAGAATCTTGCCCTTCCCAGTAGGCTCTGGCAAAAGCAAACTGCATCCACTTCTAGCCTCTGTTCTTCCTCATTAATAACTTTGGCCATTTTTATTACACTTTTTTGCTTGGCCACTGTATTCATTTGTGAAACATTGGAGGGTATGATTTATGACATGTTGAAGTCATGTGTATAGACTTTCTCTGCATGGCAGGGGATCCTACCAAATCTGGTTCATAACTACCCAAAATGTGACTCACTTCTTCAATCTCAAAACTGCTTAGTCATCCAACAGAAACTGACTGCTGTATAGGATTTCTCTGCAGAATTATAGAGGGATTGTACATCAATGTACAGTTGTCCCTCCGTATCCACGGATTTGTTATCCATGGATTTAAATATTCACGGCATGAAAATATTCTTTAAAAAATAATAATCCAAAAAGCAAACCTTGATTTTGCCATCTTATATAAGGCACACTATTTTGCTATGTCATTGCATATAATGGGACTTGAGTATTCATGGATTTTGGTATGCATGAGGGATCCTAGAACCAAGCCCCAGCAAATATGAAGGGACAACTGTATATCTCTGTTTCCAACTTGTCATATGCTTACTGATCATACAGGTAATGAAACAAGTTCTGGGACAGCCCAATGTTGTCTACTTCTGTTGTGGATTCTGCCCATGAAGGTACCAGAATTGGTATTCCAATGAATATCTACTGTAACTGAGGAGCTTTGTTTGTCCTTCCCAGTATTATTGCCCTATAAAACTGGAAAAATGGTTTTGAACTGCTGTGCAGCCATTCATATAAATAGTATTTTAAATCTTAAGTGGAACGTTTATGTCTAAACATTTGGTTGCAGTTAAATGAATTGTAATTGGCTTAACAAGGATCTATAGAGATGTAATTGATATTACTGAAATCCTTCCAAGACAGAGAGAGAAAGAGGAAAAACAGCTCCGAACAAAACATAAATGCCTAAACTCCATGCAGATTTTGTGAAGTATACAAAAGAATGCTATATGATAGACAGTGTGCTTATCTGCATCATGTTTTTTTTAACTGGTCAGCTGTGTATTCACCAATACAAGGTTATGTACCAGTGCAGGACTTTGGAAAGTTCTAGAACCAAAGTCTTTGAAGGCAGGAAGTTCTAGCTCACTTTTAGCATACATGCCTAGTGTGTGACTCCCACATTCCCACACAGTTCAGAAGATCAACATAGTGGCCAGCAGAGAAATCAGCCTCACTGGTCCCAATCCATGCTGCCTCCCTGATGGACAGAACAAGGCTTATGGAAATTACTGCTCCTTCTTTCACTCCTCTTTCCACACTAAGAAGACAGCTATTTTAGTCATTTTTAATAAAGGGTAAAAACTTACTTTTATAAAATTATAATACAGTTGTCCCTCCGTATTCATGGATTTGGCATTCACAGATTTAAGTATTCATGGCTTGAAAATATTCTTAAAAAAATAATAATCCAAAAGGCAAACCTTGATTTTGTCATCTTATATAAGGGACACCATTTTGCTATGCCATTGCACATAATGAGACTTGAGTATTCACAGATTTGGATATTCACAGGGTGGGGGGCCTGGAACCAAACCCCAGTGAATGTGAAGGGACAACCATATATGAGTAATTCACTACCCTCCAGGCCTTGGAACTATAACTGTAATTAACAACTTTTAAAAAGTAATACTAGCAAATACTACCAGACTAGCAAATCCATAACTTTACATTTCCTCCGATTTAAAGGAATAGGCTTCCTAGACACATAGTTGTTGTAAAAATTTCCTAAACCAAAAATGGGCAACTTTGGCAAGTCTAGAGGTCTAGACTTTGGCAAATTTAGGGGAAGACTTTTCTGCCCTAGAACCTTCCAGGGGGTACATGGATCTGCAAAAAAGCAAAAATAAAAAAGCTGCCCCAATACCCAACAAACCAGAAGTCCACTTCTGGATTTGAAAATGCATTTTTAAATGTGAAATAGTGTGTACAGGAGAGAGGGCTATAATGAATTTAAAAAATAAATAGCCACTTGTGGGTCCCCCCCTCAAAGAAAGGAATATATTTTTCAGGCATCCATGAAAAACACAGGATCTAAGGTAAATAGGTAATAGCATTTCTGGTAAAACAGATTAAAGGATGACAGTTAACTATGTTTTAGAATCACCAGAATTTCCATCTTCTTGTATCTCTTTAAATATATATGCCACATAGCAGTACAAATTAATATCCAGTCTAATGTTTAGCTGCCACAGAGAATAACTGCTGGAATATTGGTTCTTGTTTTGTTAAAAATAATGTTACTTGAGTTACAAAATACATAAAACATCCCATAGGCCTTCTGGTTTGTGTTGTTTAGCTATAAAGCTGACTTTATGGTTCCCTCAAATTTTTCTCTCACCTGGCTGAAAAGTTTCAGAATTCCTTATTAAAACAGTGGCAGAGATATAAAAAAGAAAGTACCGCTTAAAGAATTGACTCTCATTATAGGGCTGATTTGCCATATTTGGGATTTGAAGTACTTGTTTGAAGGATATTTAACATTTGAAGGATATTTAACATATTGTACCACATATTGATTTTAACTTGTATTGATTTTAACTTGCATTAATTTAATAATGTTTTAAGGGGAGGGAGGGATTTTGGGTTGTTTTATACTGTCTACCATTTTATCATTGTAAGCCGCCCCGATTGCTTGCAGAGGGGCGGGATATAAATAAATTTTATTATTATTATTATTATTATTATTATTGTTGTTCACTGAATCTCTAGTCATCCAAATGATAAAATGTGCTCTGAGTCCAGGATTAGTATTTGGTCTCAGAGGATCCGGGCCAACTGTTTTCCAGGGGATTCCATATACCAAAAAAACTAGTACCATTGTGCCACACACGTCCCCACCAGGAAATAAAGATGGCAGCAGCAGCTGCTGAAACCATTTTGCCTGGTATTTAGACCACCCATCCTCACTATTCCCTATAGCCACCTGCCTTCCAAGTAAGCTTACCTGGCTAGGCAGCAGCAACAGGGCTAAGGACTTTATCAGACAATACCCTGTAAATGTTATTTTGCCGGCATGAAAAAAAATCAAACCTCCCACCACACTTACCTTCTCTCCTTGCAGAAGGCATCCCCAACAATGAAGAGGAAGTGAACAGAGCCCCGTTCACTTCCTCCTTTGAAATCCCACAAGACTTCATCATGCAGGAAATTCAAACATAAAACAAAAAATAAAACATTAAAAGTTACACCAAGCACATAAACACACTTTAAAACTTCAAAGTAAACCAGGGAAGGTTTTAAAAAGTGCATCACTTACCTGGATGTCGTGATCTCACCTGGAAGTGTTTGTGCCGGACTGGCCATTGACACTGCATTCATGTGAATTAAATGGCCTAAGGTTTCACATGCTGGCCATGCCGGTACCAAAACAGGATGGTCGATCTATTCACAGATCAGTCCATCAATAGAAATAAATACCATAAGAATGACAGCGGAATGCAAAAGGATGACGTCATGTGATTTGGCATCCTTTTGCGTTCCACTGACGTTATTCTGGTGCCACATTAGCCACATCTGATAATTTCCTAAGTCTGGCACTGAAAAGAGAAAGCACCAGAGATACTGCAACAAATATCTTCTTCATTTTCCCAGAATGCTTCTTGTTCCTTCTTCATTGGGGCCTGGGGACATTCTGGAAGAATGCAGACAACAATAACTGCAGCTTCATTTAGCCTATCCGCTCATGGTAGGAATGTAAGGACTTTATCAAACCACCCCACGTTACTGTTCTTTTGCCAGCATAAATTGTGGCATTTTTATGCTGGCAAAAGAACCCCCCTAACCACACTTACCTTGAGCAGCATCCATGAGGCTTCCCTGGCAGTAATAGAGAACAAACAGTGCTGTATTTACTTCCGGGGTTGAAATCTCCCGAATTCTTGTGAGAAGATGCTTGCATGGGAAATTTAAAAATTAAAGAAAAAAATACACATTAAAGTACAGCAAAGCACAAAAACACACTTATAAAGTTTCAAGTACATTGGGTGGGATGAGTCATAAAAAGAGCATCCCCTACCTGGCTGTCATGTTCTCATCCAGAAGTGTTTGCCCATTAGTGCTGTATTCACATGTGTACAATGGTATGCGGATTCAAATGCTGGCAACAAATCACTACAGGACAGCTTGACCCATCAATAAAATTGGACGGCTTATTGACTTGACATGATCGCAAAAGGGTGACATCTTCTGGTATGTATGCCCTTTTGCAATCATTAGGCATCCTTATGACACCGTATTTGCATGGTCTGATAAAGTCCTAAATCTTTGTAAATGTTATTCTTGCAGGCAAGAATGAAGATGTTTACTCTTCTTTCCTGCTGCAAGAAAATAATCAAAAACTGATCAGTTTTAAAAGAATGTTAGCAATTGGGGACATATTCTGTGGAAAAATAATGTGTGCAGCTTGTGGGGGCGTTGAGCAAAACATGACATTTTCTGCACAGGAAACAGCAGAAAATAATATTGAAAATAACACTAAAAATGCTGCTTTCTGTGTAGGAAACTTGTTTTTGGTGTAGGAAATTTATTTTCTGCAGAGAAAATGCCATTTTCTGCCTTAAAAAAAATGTGATTTTTCATTCAGCAGAAGCCCTGTACTGCAAATTTCTCACCTGTCTAGGATTCTCATCATCAGGATCTCCTGACACTTGAGTTCTGCCCTGGAAAGCTTTGAGGAATAACTCCAAAAAGCCAAATAATTAAATAAAGAATAAAACTGGAAGTGGCCAGAAGTCCACTTCTGATTTTGAAACACTGGTACCTTCAGAACTAAAGAATGGAGAGTGCTTGTGTGTGCGTGAGATAGATAGATTGATTGATTGATTTAATAAAATATTTCTACCCAGCTCTCTATCATACGATCTCAGTGTGGCATACAATTAAAACAACTCCAAATTGAAACAACAGAATATTTTAATTAGGAGGAGGATAATCATTATTTATACCCTATTTTTAAAATTGATCTAGCATGTGTAGCGGTTTGAATGTTGGACTATGACTTTGGAGGCTAGGGTTCAAATCCCCATTCAGCCATGAAAACCCACTGGGTAATCTTGGGCAAGTCATACACTCTCAGCCCTCAGAAAACCCTGTGATAGGTTTGCCTTAGGGTCACCATAAGCTGGAAATGACTTGGAGGCACACAACAACAACAATCTTTCATCTTACAAATTAAAATGATTACAATATAGTTAATTAATATACAAAATGTCAACATGAAAACAGAATTAAACTGTTTGAAATACTGAAAGAAGTTAAAATGAGAAAAAGAAGTTAAAAGCAGCACAGTTTAAAACAATACAGCCAGCACCTTTCCTCAAACACCTTCAAAAATCACCAGTTAAAACATGTACAGGTATACTTTCAGAAGCACTAAGATAAGATCCTAAAGGTTTTAATTAGAAGACATGTCTTAACTTGGTGCCTAAAAGAGACCAACATTGGTACCAACCAGGCCTTCAAGGGCAGGAGATTCCATAAAGGCCCTTTACTGTGTCTTTGCATGACTGCCAAATCACTCTTCAGATTCTTCTCAGGAGAGATAATTAACAACATGCCCCCGCCCCCCACCCCCACCCCAAAAAGTGGTTTGTGGTAGTCTGGAGGACCAGTGGCTTTGCCCTGAATCTCAGGTCCTGGGATTTCTTATCTGTTCCTTAGGGTAAAAAGAAGGAAGGGTGAGAGCACTACGTTAAGTGTGTGGGTGGGTGTGCTCTGCTTTTGTTTGCTTGCTTTCCCCCCTATTGGAATGGCGTCCACCATGGGAGTAGGACCAGGTGGTGTACCATGCTTAACAACATCACCTTGACCCTCCATTTGCGATATCACCTGGGGGCCATTACTTCATCTCAAGTTTGAAATCTCAGGGCATGGAATCCCCTGGCAATTCTAGGGGCTGGGTCCCACAAAATAGCCTTGGAAGGTGACATGTGTCCCCAGGGCTGCATGTTGCACATTCCTGTTCTAACCACTATGCCACATTGTCCATACTTTGTTTAGGACAGTATCTTCCAAGTATCCTTTCTCCCTTTTGTCAATTAAATTTAGTACTTTCCTTCATCTTTTGTCTTCACAGTGTCTTTCTTGCTCTTAAGGCTCAGGGTGAATGTGTGTGTAGATTTAACATACTAGAAGACTGGGTGTGGGTGGTCCCCACCACTTGTATTAGAAATGTATAGAAATGAGTCATTTCTAGAAATGCAACAAATTAGATGTGTTATAGCAAGTAGCCAAACAGTTCTGCAGCTGCTTTCTGGAACTTGTGTAACATCTTTCTGAGTTTTACAGGAACTGGAGCATTTGAATGGCACCCATTCTGCGACGCAGAGGGCAACGAGGGACCAAAACTGCAGAAGCCACCCACAAAGCAACATGCAAGCTGTTTTCTTTTTATCTTGATTTTTATGTATCCCACCTCTACAAGATTCTTTTGTACATTGTACCAGAAACTAGTAATGAGCAAGGGAAAGGCAGCTTTTTCCAGTTCTGGGAAGAAAGTTCTTTTTTTGGACTAAGCACCCAGAATCCCTACAGGGCATTCTCTGGGGAGGGGATGATGAGAGCTGTCATTAAAAAAAAAAAGGGGGGGGAGTAAGTTTTCCCAGCCCTAGTACATATAGCTGTGGTAATAGCTATGTCTACCTCTATTTCTTTTGCATTAGTGATGAGACAACATCATAGAACAGCTAAAAAGCAGGACACCAACAGGAACTGTATGTAGAAAGTGTATTTTAATGTCAACTTCCAAATAATGTGCCTATGTAGGAGCCAGTGTGGTGGTTTGAGCACTGGACTGTGACTCTGGAGACCAGGGCCTTGTCTACATGGGCAGAATATGCAGGGTCTCTGCTGGCATATTCTGGCCATGGATCTGACCCATTCCTCCCTTGTTACCTGAATGAAATGGGATGGAGTCTGGACCACTATACTGGCCCGTCCCTGCAGCCACCGCTGCCGCTGCCCACATCACATTCTCTGAAGCCAGGAAGCCAGCCTGCAGCACATGATCATAGGCCCCTGCATGTGACCCACCTTGGTCACATGCTGCACGCCTGCTTCCTGGCTTCAGTGAGAGCGACATAGACAACAACTGCAGCGATGGGCCAGCGTGACAGTATGGGCTCCTGTGGATCCCCAGGACCTGATCTGTTTCTTCTGAAGAGAAACTGTTTTTTTCCCCAGGAATATTGTTGAACTGTTTTATTGAGCTTTCTCCCATCTTAGCCCCAGACCTTGTGAGGATTGCCCAGGGGCAAAACAGGGCAAAAGGCTTGTGTCATTAGGACTGCAGGGCTCTAAGACGGGGGTGAGATAGGGTAAATAGCCCATCTATTTAGGCCCAGGATGCTAATCCCTGCTCAGCCATGGAAACTCACTGAGTGACCTTCACCAAGTCACACTCTCTCAACCTTAGACAAAGGCAAAGACAAATTCTCTCTGGACAGACAAATCTTGCCAAGAAAACCTTGTGAACGTAGGGTCACCATAAGCCGATAATGACTTGAAAGCACACAACAACAACAACAAAAATCATTATGTATTATTCATAATTGCTGTTATAGATACATTGCAGTTTATTTTTTAATGATTTATCCTGCAGTGATTTTCACTGCCTTACTGCTTTTAGTTGTAGATTTTCCTTGTTTTTTTTCCCAGGCTGTGAGGCCGTGTTCTGGAATAGTTTCTTTCTGATGTTTTGCCTGCATCTGTGGCTGGCATCTTCAGAGAATGGTTGGGTAGGAGTGTGTGTGGAGTTTATATGCTGTGAATCCCTGTTGGCGATTATATATAAATTTGTGTAATTTTATTTGATGCATGTGTCAGTTATTCTAATGGTTGAATGTACTGTATGATGGTTTTATTTTGTTTTGGGTACATGGGAAGCTGCCCATTTAACCCAGTATTGACTACTCAGACTGGTAACAGGTCATCCGGGGTTGCAAGAAGAGGTTTTTCACATGACAGTATCCTCTTGAAATGGAGATGATGCCAGTGACTGAATTTTCTGCATGGAATCTGAAAACTCCATGCTCCATCACTGTGCTAGAGCCCTTCCTACATCATAAAGCCATATGAGTGTGAGCTGTCCTGAGAGCAGTAAAACTGATAGGATTTTGAATTTCATTAAATAAAATACCTAGTATAAATAAATTAATATTATTATTTCTCATATAATGGCACTGTTTCATAGCCTATACTCTCAAATTGGTCTGCATTAAAATTTGATGGCTGTAAAACAATAATAAAGAGAAGCAAAGAGAAAACATGTGAAGTCGAAAGCTTTCATGGCTGGCATTGCTGGCATCCATAGATTTACCTTGGGTTTTTTCTGGGCTGTGAGGCCGTCTTCCTCACAGCCTGGAAAAAAACCAAGGAAAATCGATGAGGAAACAGTTAAAGTGGCAGTTTCCCATTGAAACTCACTAGCTAATTTTTAATATAGATAAGGAATGGACAGGTCAATGTTATCTCAAAAATAGTCATATTTGCTTGCTTTCTAAGAGGAAAGAGTGAGATGACGGGGCATTCTCTTTACCCTACTCTAGAAAATGGTTACTTTTGGTGTTCAGCTATGTTTGCACCAGGGATGAGCTGAATGGCTCCATTCTTGCCTAAGGGCTCATCTACATGTAGGGCTTATCTACACCCCCCCACCGACATATTCTGGCCTATTCCAGATCTAGCCCATTTCTCTCCCATTACTGGCACAAAACAGGATGGAGTCCAGACCACCACACAAGCCTGTCCCTGCAGCCTCCTCCTCCGCCTGCATCCCACTCCCTAAAGCCAGGAAGCCGGCACACAGCATGTGAGCAAGGCCCCCTGCATGTGACCAGATTTCAGTAATGGGCTGGCATGGCAATTTGGCTCCTGCAGTCACACGGGGCCCAATCTGTTTTTTGCCAGCTCAAGCAGTTTTTCCCACGTATTTTTAAAAGTGGTGTAATGGTCCTTACCCTGTCTTGGCCCTGGGGGCAAAACAGAGCAAATGCCCTGCATCGCCTGAACTGCAGGGGTCAAATACAGGGCCAAGATAGGGTAAATAGCCCATCTAGACAAGGCCTAAATGTTTTGAAGGGACATGATGTGCATTGTGTTCCTTTTTTTATATTATATTGTTTTTATTTTATTATTTTACGTATCTCATTATATTTTATGGCTCTTTTAAATTACCAGTTGTTATAGTGTATGGCAAGAAAACATTGGAAGGGTGGGATGTTAGTTGTTTTAAAAATTGGTTTTTCAATTTCTTTTTATTATTTCTATATCTTTCCCATATACCTTCATACAGATTGCATTAAAATCACTTATGAATTAGTCTTAGGAAGTTCTGCTAAAATAAAGATGCTTTATCCATTGACACCAGTTGGTATAAGCACAACAAACTCTCTGCTGGATTGTGTCCTTAATTATTATCTCTCAGCCTTGTGTACCCCCACAATACTATTGTAAACCTAATCCATCGCTCTGTGCTCTAGCAAAGAAGGGTGGGATCAAATGCAAGAAATGAATAAATAAAATTAAGTTGTTGAGGGTGGGGTGTCAATCCTATAAAGACACTGGCCTGATTCCTATTGGTAGTCCCAATTAGAATCAATCCATTGTCTCAGTTGCTCAATAGTGAATCAACACTTATATAAACCCCCTTGATGGCTCACTCTAGTTGGGACTAACTCAGTGGCTCACTCTAGTCGGGATTAACAGTAGGGCTCAGACCGTGATCTTCAGTTAGGGGTGTAAGGTTGGGACGTCATTATTGTTGCCATGTTTTCAAAATAGCAATAAGAGACAGATGAAATTCATGACATGCAGGATTGACAATCAGGATGAAGCTATTAGCAAGTTTGTGTTCTACCTAAATACCAGGTGAAAGTATTGATTTCTGTTAACTTAGCCATGTGTTTCTCTTAAAATTAACATATCGTCCACATTCATAAATTACAGGACACATGCATTTTTTTCTTGATGAAGGACCCACACCCCAAGATACATGGTTTTAAAAAATATCTTGTTTAGTTTTTCCAACCCTGAAATAGGGGACCTCTGTTATAATAAGGGACACCTGGCATACCTGTAAGGAAGAAGCTTTTCAACCTTCAAATGAGGGTCATCCCTTATAATAAGGAACACCTGGCAACCCAAGATGTCATATCACACACAATGTGATGCATTCTGTTGCTTTATTTATGCCCCATCTTTTCACCAAAGATGGCTCACAAGATAAATATTAGTAAATTGAGACTAGCACTAGGGTAACATGAAAAACAACATCTGTTTCAGAAATAATTTTTAAGTAAATCTAAGTTTTGCCATCATTGTGTGTGTGCGTGCGTGCGTGTGTGGTCATTACAGAGGTTGGACTTCTCCAGCAACCTCACGCAATGATGGACTCCCTCTGCCAAGACTCACCTTTTAGCTGATGAACCTCCCCCTCTCCCAATTCCATGGCTATTTAGTGTCCAATTGAAAGTGGGCATCAGAGAAAAGTCTGGCTATATCCTGGAGGTCTCTGCAGATGATATCATTGTTCTGCATTTGGCTATAGGGACATTGCTGGATGCTTGTCCGACACCCACCACTCTTCACCAGGCACTAAATGGGATGGCAGCAGATAAAAGGGACTGGAGGGACTGAGAGGGGAGATGCAACATAGTTCTGCCTGTGGAACTTTCATGCTATGTCTTCAAGATGCAGGGTCTTGTAAAAGCACATTTATAATGAACAAAACCTGTGGTGTTCCTTCCACAAATCTGTTTCAAGCAGCATGTTGGGAAAGGCAGCATAAACATAGGTTTCTTTGTCTATATTTGGATGCTTTGCATATACTTACTAAATTCGCTGGAGAGCTTTGATGTGAAGAATAGTTAGAACTGCTTTTATGAAGGATCAGCTTCTTGTGAGCAGAAATGCTCTCCTCATTAAAGTTCTTCCCACTCTAGTTCCCGGTGATCCCTTTCTCCCCTTGCATCACAATTCTTCCCATTCAGCAGGATCCTACAAGCCTCCATATAAGAGGGCTGAAGTGGCTTCTGGGGTGAAGAGGGGACAGAGAAGTCTTTTTCTGGAAGCCCAGTTGTACACATCGAAATCTGGAACCAACCACTGGTTTAATTTAACACGGAGGAACAAATAGCTTTAACTCTGAGAGTACTTTTGGATGCTTCCAAGAATTTAAACCCCACTAGAGGATCACTACAGGACTCAAGTGGAGTATGCATTCCTCCACAGCTGCAATTACCTCCAAATTATATGAGTAGCAAGAGTAGTGACAATGCAATCAGTAGTCGCTCTTCAAGCCCTATGATTATGCTTTATTGATTTCAGTGTGCTGTAATCTAGATGCACCGGTATGTAATTGTGATCTCATGTCACACAGAGTCACTATCCATTTGTTGTAGTTCACTAAGGATGACAAACTAATGCAGTCAAGCACTGAGAAACCGCTAATTGTCAGCACGAAGACAGCTATCAGTGGGACTGACTTAATGACAGTTGGCTTGTGGGCACACTCTTCACCTGTGTGCCTTCCACAAATCTATTTCAAGCAGCACATTGAGAAAGGCAGCATAAACGTAGGTTTCTTTGTCTATAATTGGATGCTTTGGATATGCTTACTAAATTCGCTGGAGAGCTTTGATGTGAAGAATGGTTAGAACTTCTGTTCCAGAGAAAGTTGCATGGGAAATGATCTCTTTTTAATGTAGCCCATGTGCCAAAAGCTCCCTTCTTCGATTCCAGTTATTTTACATGTGAAAACTAATGAATGCTTTCTAAAAAGATGCAGGAAGGCAGCCAGCAGATATAAGGAGATGCTGGTAAGGAAAAACTTTCATACTGGCTTTACTGATCTGGTATCCCCCAAATTGCCAAAACTGGAGAAACCAAAAAAAGGCTATTTCTTTCTTTTTGTTAACACTGAAAACTCTGAAAAATATTAATCAAGGTTTGCATAATACCAATTCTCCTCTGGATGAGGGTGCTTCTTTACACACATTTATGGAATTTATTGCCACATGTTTTGGTGACAGCAGTGGGCTCAGAGGGTGTTGAAGAGAGATTAAGCTAGCAGGGGACAAAATGTAGCCCAAAGTTCATATGCACCCCGAGGCTGCAGCTCCCTTTACCCCCTGCATTTGCTACCACTGATGAAGATAAACCACACCATGTAGTGGTAGGAACCCATCTTCCTCCTTTCTTTTCCTTTCCCATCCCCTCACTTCTATTCTGAAGGAAAGGAGACCATCTATCCTGCACACAGGCATAGCTCTATGGTGCAGGAGAGTACTTTCTCATCCTCCTCCTACACTATAGAGTGACACAGTAGTTGCCTCTCAAGTTTGGTTGCAGCCAAATTAATAACTATTGCCAATTTGCAGCAGCAGCCGTACATCCCCTAGTGTTTTCACAAATTCCACTGAGGGGCTATATCCCCCAGAAGTTGCCCACCTGTGGTTTCAGCAAATGTATGAAGTATCAACCTTATCAATGGTTCATGTTGGCTATGCATCCTTCTGGTGCAGACCTAGTGTGCCACTAAATACCAGTTACTGGGGAACAACAAAAGGGGAGGGCTCCTGCTTTGAGGGCTGCCTCATGGGCTTCCCAACTGCATTTTGTTGGCTATTGTGGAAGGATTAGACTGGGATGGACAAGTGCTGCCCTCCCCAAGACAAAGGGCACACCTCACGTAAAAAAAAGTGTCCTCCAAATGGAAAATCACATCCATAAAAACCTCTAAGGGGTGTAGCAGGCTGCCTAAATGTAATTTCCCCATGGCCTATCCTTTTTTTGGCGGGGGGGGGGGAGCAGGACAAAAACAGTCTTGATTAGAAATAGGAAGTGACCAAGCAGGAGTTCAGTAGGGTGAATAGGGATTTATGGGGCCCTGGAGACTACGGAGATTATCAGACAGGAATGCAAAAAGTGTTCATGTCCCACAATCTCCAGTCCCATCCCTGTCCCAACACAATAACCCTCCCCATCACATTTATTTTATCTTCCATTCAAAGGCAGCCCAGGAATGAATGGAGCTATAAGAGAGCTCTGTTTACTTCCTGGACTGAAATCCCGCCCATTCACGCGAGAAGATGCAAGCATGGAAAATTCAAAAATAAAAGAAAAATACACCAAAAAAATTAACAAAAGCACATAACACACTAAAAAAAAAAAACAAGTAACCCAGGGAGGGTATAAAAAAGAGGGTAGCCTACCTGGTTCTTGCAATCCAATGCAGAAGTGTTCTGGTAGGACCACCCATTGAGAGAAGGACAATGGTGCGAGGGTTCAGACACCAGCAATGCCAGTATCAAAACGGGACGGGTGATACATTGACAGCTCTGGCCTGTCAATAAAAATAAATGCCAGAGTAATGCCAGCAGAATGCAAAGGGAAGACGTTGTGTGATATTTGCATCCTTTTGCATTCTGCTGGCATCGTTTTAGCACCACATTCACTTGTCTGATAATCTCCTTCATGTGGTCCATAGGCCACGCTTTGTCCACCTCTTAACAGATGAACCTTTGATCCAATGCAACATCATTCTAAAGTTCTCTTCTGGCCAAATAAAAAATGATCAAAACCAATTTCATGAGGCATTACAATCATCTCTCCCTCACCCATTGCCCAAGATATGATGAACCATGATTGCTATAATCCCCTGGCAGCATGGCTAATGTCCATCCTGTATGAAGGTGGTAGATTTGTCAGCCCTACCCATCTAAAGGAAGGGATGGCTGAAGACATTTTGCTGCTGAGACAGAAGACAAGATCATACCCACTCCTATATACACAGAAATCAGCTATATAGTGGTTCTCAATCTGTGGGTTCCCAGATGGTGTTAGACTACAGTTTCCAGGAGCCCTTTGAGGTCTCACCTTGACAGCCAGGTGGTCCTCCCAGTCATTAGTGAGGCTGTGAGTTCAATCCTACAGCCTCAATAATGACTGGGAGGACCACCAGTGAGGTGAGGCCTCAGAGGGCTCCTAGGAACTGTAGTCTAACAACATCTGAGGACCCACAGGTTGAGAACCACTGAGCTAGAATGACAGGTGAATTTTACTAAAACACTTGGGATAGGATAATGCTCTCCACTCCACCTAGGATGGATTCTGTGTGGCGTGAGTAGCTATACATACAAATCCATTCCACTCACTTATCCTGTTCAGCAACTAGGTTTAAAGAAAGCTTCCTGGCAGTGTAAATAGGATGGTGTGTCTTTTCTGGAGTAATTGTTGTGGGTGCATGATCTCCATGCTTTTACTTCTTTTGACAGTTTAATTATATTTTAACTATTGTATGATGTGAAACTTTAGCTGTATAGGTTTTATCCTTTGTAAGCTGCCTTGAGTCCCAAGGCTGGGGAAAAGATGGATTGTTGTTGTTTGTACATTGTGGTGGTGGTGATTAACTTTATTTATATCCTACCTTTTCCTCAAGAAGGCCTAATGACTAATCCTTTGCACCTCACCCAAAAAAAGACATACCTGCACATAAGCTTGAGTTATGCATGTGTATGTCACTAACAGGATTCCAGATTTTAAGAAATAACAAAAACTAAGTACTTTTTAAATGTAATATTCTAAGCCAATGGTTCGTAACGTTTTCTTTACCAGGAACCCCCTCTAAATATCTTTTGTTACCGTGGACCCCCAAGACTTAACTCAAGATTTAAAACCATCATCATCATCATCCATTAACAATTACACCATCCATTTAGACCTTCTCTCAGAGGGAGAGGAAAGACTTTTCTCCTACTTCTTCCTGCAGTTTGCACCTAGAGTGGATTGAACATCAATGCACAGGCCCATACAGCCAGTCTTAGTCTTGGCTCCTGTCATGTGGCCACTCCACTGTGGAGAATAAGTGGGCCGAAGAGGCTCCGAGCCTTTGCAGACCCCCCTGTGAGGACATCATGGTCCCCTGGGGGGTCCACCAACCACAGGTTAAGAACCACTGTTCTAAGCTAACCAAACCTTTCTAAACAGCCAATCAAGTAAACAGATAGTTCCAACATGTACTAAATATTCAGTTTATTCATTAAACAACCTGGACCTGCTCCACAAATCTGGTCCGTATGTTCCCAGAGCAACTAACAATAGAAGAATATAAAAGCAAGGCAACCACTTGCAAAAAATCAGCGGAACATCAGAATAAAAGAACACATTATGAATGAGTCACAGCACCCTAACACCTTTCACAGTATTTAAAAGACTTAAGTAGAGGGAAGCTGCATCAAGAGAAACAGTGCATGGAACTTTTCTCCATAATATGCTAATTAATTGCATGGATAAACATTTTACAGGTTAACATGTTACTATCATCCAACAAAACAGCCCAGCATCATACGGACAAGAATTCTGTTTCTCAGTGTGCTACCTCATTGTACAGAAGATCAGTGTAGCTCTCACCTAACTATGAAGGTTTTTGCAAATACATGTATTAAAATGGCTTGTTTATGGCTCCAGTTTCAGAATTAGGTGGGAACTTAACACCAATAGGTTGCCCTGTAAGCTTCTCCTCTTCAGGGTTGTATGGATTTCTAATTACAAATTACAATAAGATTTGCACCCATGGTTCCAGACTGTATGGATCTGGCATGCTCATATCCAAATGCAAACTCAACAAATTTCTCATACATCTCTATCATACCAAAAGCAGGGTAGGAAGGAAACAAGAACTACCATGGTGCCTGCAGTTCCACTGGGTTGTATAACTGCAGAGATCCAGATTGAAAGATAATGTCAATCCGGCCAGCTCTCTCTTTCCTCCTTCTTTTCTTTGGCCTAGTCATGGCAGTGGGGAATTTTGGAGGTTCTTTCTCCACCACTGGGATGCTAGTTCTCCATAGGATCCTAGCACACACTTCCATTATACCCAAAATACAAATGGATGATCCTCAGTATGTACACACAAGAGAGATTTCAAGGCAGGGGGCGTGAAACTGATTTTTTACAGAATATTGCTATAATGTGCAACAGTCATTTCTCACTCCTAGTGCCGCCTGCTTTAACAGTTGTCTCACTTTCATTATCTAATCAAACACCTTGGACTTTGACTCTGAAAACAGATTCAACTGTCATCACTGTGGTCAACCGAAGTGAAACCCCAAAGCTCAGTACAACTGATCAGCAAAGAAGATGTCAATTTCTGTGGTCTCAGTAACAATTATAGATATAACAGAAAACATGACGTATCTCTTCACAAGGTTTCTTTTTCATTTCATGTTTCATAACCAAAAGAAGTTGAAATTAGAATGCTATTTGCCTCATCGGATGACTCAAGCCCCTATTTCATTTCATTATTTCATTTGATTTTTAGTGCTGACTTATTTTTGTGCATTCAGAAATCACTTAAAGTACTTTGTGCAAACTGACAAGGCTACATTTTCATGAACTCATTATTTTTGTGAAATGCATTTGATTTAGCAGATGCATTTGATTTACCATGTTGGCTAGAGAAAGGGATGCCCATTTCTCCAATAGCGTATGAGTTCCTAGTAGATCAGTGGGTTTCCATATCTGAAAAGTATGCATACAAATTACAACTGTAAATTCCTTCATACAGAATCTTGTTCAGTCTAGTCCAGCAAATATGAGGCTTAGTTGCCAGATACGAGCTAGTACACTCATCCACACACAGAAGCCTTTTACCATCTTGGTAAAATATATGGGTGGTTCCAGGTGGTAGAATGAGTGGCAATTTATCTCACTACTGTGGGATGAGGTATACCGAAAGCATGCATGACCAATGTATCCATCCATGCCTTTGGCCATGGGTGGGCAGGGATTTGGTGGGCTATAGATTGGAACTCTATGGAACTGCATGGTTTGTAGCCTCTCAGTTCCAGGGATGTACATTCCAAGAATCCACTCCCCTTCTTTCCTCTATGGTAAGAAAAGGAAACTGCTTTCTTAGCACACAGTATGGAAGGAAACTAATTGCCTGGGAAACAAGAGAATGCTCTGCATTTCCCCAAACTGCTGAATGTTTTTAAAAAATTGGTTATGGTATGTTGGTGTTCCCTTTCACTGAATTATTATTATTATTATTATTATTATATTTGTAGCTGCCTTGAGTTGTTTAGAATGATTTGTTTAGCTTAGATATTACATGTAAACAGTACATGTTCTGTCAGGATAATATTGCTTTAAGTGCAAAAGGAAAAATGTTGGAGACCACGGACTAGCTCAGCTGAAGTAGGTTTTATCACAGCTGTGGCTAGGCAGAAGGCTGACAATCAAACACTCCTATATAGTCGAAGCACAAGATGCATTATGTGTGGGTTGGTGTTGTGGAGAAAGAGGAGTGTTGGTGGATGTTGGAGAAATTGTTGTTGAGTTTGTTAACAAGGTTTGCTTTGTATATACTGTGTTTGTTTATACTGAAACTGAAGTTAAAGATCTCCAGATATCTTTGGATGAACCTCACCGCCTGTAAGTCTTTTTGTATGTGAAAGTGGGACAGAGCTGTGGAACAGCTGCTAGCTGAAGTCTTTGTTTTTATGCCCATTCTGCTGTGTAGTTCTGCTGTTTGGTTACTCCTGGGTTAGTTTGTCCCCAGTCGCTGCTAGGTGCCTCTCAGTGAGTCCATACTGAGTGGACATGTTCTCCATCCCAAATCTCCCCTCTGTCAGCTACCAAGCCTTGGGGGGATGCTGCAGCTGTTAAATGGCTGGGGGAAGAAGAGAGGTAATGAAGCAGTGGGGACTGTTTCCCATTGCCGCTGCAGTTCTCCAGAGAGAGAAGAGATATAACATATTATTTCATTTCCTACTGTCTAGAGAACTGAAGCAGGGATAAGAGGAGATAGTCCCTAGAGTTCAGTAGCCCTTCTCCCTACCTCCATCCCTCCCCAGGCAATTTAACAGCCATAGCAGTGCCCCTCCCGGGCACTGGAGAGAGGTGTGTGTCTTCAATGTTATGCTAGGCACTGTCACACCCTGTGAGCCTGATGAGGCTATAGAATCGGAGGAGAACATGGCAGGGAATGGCCCTATAGACCCTGGCACAGGTTTATCTATGCCTGTGCCAGCAGAGAACCTTGCCAACAGAGGTTTGAGCTGAGGAAGAGCCTGGTCTGAGTGGGTTGGCATCAGTCCCAGCAGAGAGTCCTGCCCATTCAGATAAGGACAAGAAAAGAGGGACTTACCTCCACCACCGTATACCAGCAGCGAGCTCAAAAGGAAGCTCAAAGGAAATCTTTGAGACTTTATGAGAAAAGCCTGCTCATTAAGAAACACCTGACAAAGCCTTAATTGCTTTATATATGCTGGGAGAAGCAATGGAGGCTTTGTCAGAGATCAACAGATCTTCCTGGTGAAAGCTTCCTGCTGACTTTGGTGCCTGGATTCCAGTTATCGTGACTTCTGTTACCTTGACTCAGGCTTAGACCTTGGACTGTCCCTGACTACTCTGCTGCCTGCTCCTGTTGACCCACAGACTGTTTTGAACCACTCTGACTGACTGCCATGAGCCTTTGACCTTTTGGACTGTGTTACTGGACTAAATCTTTGACTGTGTTTGCATTCCTGTGAGCTAATTAACAGTTGGCTACCTTCCTAGACTGGCTGGGATAACTTTGTTGTTTATACTTCGCTGGTAACTAGTTGCTTTCCAGACAGACACATGCAATGCAGGATATTAGCCTGAGTGTTTGAAAAATAATACATTGCTCTTATTGAGTTATAATGTTTACATGTCACTTGTTGGTATACTTGTTGCATTGCTCATTACATTTTCATTACTTTTCTCAAAGAAGCCCTTCAAATTGAGATGAATGACTTAAAACCTGAAAAAGACCCTGTCAAAATGTTTCTAAAATGCCTAGAAATGTTGTTCAAAACTGACTTTAAAAGGTCCGTAGAAAATGTTACTCATCACACCAATGGTGCTTGTTATATTGCATTTAAAAGTTATTATCTCATTATAAAACAAAAAATAGAGTAACCTATTTCAGGTAACTATGTTACTTAGAAGTGTTCATTCCAAATACTAAGGATGACTGAGGCTGGATGGCTAAATATTTTTTTGTTGCTTGAGTTGGAGCAGCAAATACTTGCACCAATTCTCCCAAGTAAAGGTACGTGGTACCCAAAGCCAGTCAAGTTATGTTGGCACATTAGGCAAAAGAAATACCACAAGCACCTCTACTCATGTCTGGCAGTGAAAATATAATAAACAATGGTTCAGATCCTACATTGTTTCCTGTCCTGACCCCCCACCCCCAACCTACCTTAACAGCTAGTTGCCTCTCTAAGTGATGGGTGTCTGTTCTGTTGGTGATCCAGTTGCAGCAGGTTAATATTTCCAGTCTGCCCTGTAAGCAATCTGTGGTGCAGATTGCAACAAGAGTCCTGCTTCTGGTGGCACATGCATGAATACATAGTATTGAATTCAGAGCAGTTACAGATCCATAAGGTTAGGTTACAAATCTGTTAACTGCAATACAGGATGCCAGCCAATGTAAATAATTAACAATTTTCTACTCTTTCATGCCAACCAAAATCTGTTCCCAAGGCAGGCTTTTCACTCTGCTTTATGGCAGAACCAGTTCTATTGAGCATTAAAAATAAAATACAGATATTGACTCTACCATCCCATTCTCTAAAATGCATATAATGGCTCTTAGAGAAACTGCCATGGGCACTCAGAATATGTTTTAAAAGATGAAGTCAAAGCAACTTGATCTAAATGGAAATGCCAATGTATGTTAGCAATGTATGGAGTTTTGTCAGTGCCAGAAAAGCAATTTAAAATGACTTATGGATTGAAATACATAAGAGTCTAGTGGCAAAGATTGCTTAGCATGAAGAAAGTATCAGGTTCAATGGGTGGCCTTTTCCATTCAAGAAGGCCAGGATCTTGAGAACTTGTGACTAAAGGCTTGTCTAGATGAGAAGATATAATGCTGATTGTTGCACATTAATGCAAATTCACAGCAGTGTTCATTTCTCTCCATGGTTTTTTGGCAAAATTGCTGGTATGCAAAGCTATCCATGTTTGATGTTCACATGGAGCCAGGTTTGTGAATCAGCCTGGTGGCCAGGAGTGAATCGCTCGGGTTATTATTCTCAACAAGTTGCCGCAGTGGCAAAGTATTTTTTTTAAAAAACTCTATAAATCTAAGGTGCACAGATGGCAGCTTCCATTTAAAAAGCTGTTGGGTCACTTCAGTGTAGTGAAAAAGGACATGATTGCTATTGCAAAACTCCAAAATGGCACTTTTGGCCACTTCATTGCTGGCAAGCCCGCCCCCCATGCATATCTGACCAATCAGTTTCTACTTCCACTCTTATCCAGGAATGCACAGTGATGCAATTTGGTTGGTTAATGAGCAGGAGTGTGCATTTTCCCCACATTAAAAAAAAAAAAAACTTCAGGAAAAGCCACAAACGCTTTTCCCACATAATTTTTGCCCCCCCTCCTTCCAAATACGGGGAATCGTTGAAGGATCTCATGGGGACAAAAGGTATTCTCCTTGAATTCTGAGTTTTTTCACTCTCTAGACAACTCCTAAGAATACTTGTTTATACTACAAATTACAGGGAATCCAAGGGGATTCTGGGAGTTGTATTCCAAAAAAGTAACTTCCCAAGCTCCACCTTCTACTGCTGCATTTTCATGACTTAATATTGCTTCAAAAGCACTTGGTTTCACAGCCTGGAAAAATGAGTTACAAGTAATGTAGTTATGGATAACTTTTTGTTTGTTTGTAATGTGGGCATAAGGAAATCCCATTTTAAAATCAACTTAACAAGTGGCCATAAAGCTAATTTACTGGAATAATGAGTACTGTTTTCCCATTACTTTTAAAAGTGCCTTTTCACTACAAAAAGTTACAGATATTTAAAAATATATATATTTTTAAAAATATATATATTTTTAAATATAATATATTTTGACGCCCCCTTGTCGTGGGAGAGAGGCTTGCGTACCCTAATGATGTTTTGAGCTATGCTGGCGGTGGCATAATAGCCACTGGTAGGGTCTCCCATGCCAGACAGGTCAAAACCGAAGGGTCTAACAAAGAGCATCAAAGGGCAGGATGGGCTCTCTAGCCTTGTGGCAACCGTCCTAGGAGAAGGAAAACTAATCCCAAACCCGGGCAGATGGTGCTCGTCCAACCCTGTAAGGTCAACCATCTAAGAGAAGGAAACTCTAATCAAACCTACGGCCCGAGGACCTCGCTGCCACGTCCATGCTTGCAAGGCCATGGCAGATGATTCTCTGGTTTAAAGGGTGAGGCCAGTTCTGTGCACGCTGCGCTCCACCAGAAAAATCCATTGCACAGGCTCGAAGGACAAATCCATTTCCAAAAAAGCCCTGTAGCGACTGGCGAGGGACGAAACCGGCAGGAGTAAAGATGCACTGGAAGCCGCAGCCCCAACCCTGCATGCAGGTGGTTCAGGACATTGGTCGCTCGAGGCTGACCCGGGAGATGACAGTCTTGTTCGGCAGAATCCTGAACGACCAAGCAGCCTTTTTTAAGGAGAGCACTGCTTGCTCCATATGGAGAGGGGCCTAGAAAAGGTGGCCTAACGAAAGCTCAACCCCAACTACCTGGTTGGCTAGCCGTGGCCAACGGGAATCTTCTGATGCGGTCAAACCAAGGCAAAGAAACAAAGGCACACACCGGCCTCCAAAGGTGTAAATAAACTGACACTTGCATGCTGGAACATCAGAACCATGCAAGACTCTGAAGATAGTGGACAGACTGAGCGTCGTTCTGCCCTAATAGCCCTTGAACTATCACGGCTTAATATTGACATCGCTGCTCTTAGTGAAGTTCGCTTCCATGAGGAAGGCAGCCTTAAAGAACATGGCGCCGGCTACACACTTTACTGGTCTGGCAAACCCAAAACCGAAAAACATCTTTCAGGAGTAGGCTTTATGATTAAAAACTCCATTGCCTCCAAACTCGAAACCTTGCCAACAGGACACTCTGATCGCATTATTTCCTTACGCCTCCCACATGTTGTTCTCTTTAGTATATATGCCCCAACTATGCAAGCCGACCCTGTAGAGAAAGACAAATTCTACACAGACCTACGCCAACTCATACAAAAAGTCCCTGTAGAAGATAAAATTATTATCCTTGGTGACTTCAATGCCAGAGTAGGAAAGAACTCCGAAGCCTGGAAAGGTGTCTTAGGCAAGCATGCTGTTGGAAATTGCAATGATAACGGACGCCTCCTGCTAGAGTTCTGTGCAGAACAACAGCTGACTATTACAAACACAATCTTTCAGCAGAAAGATAGCTTGAAGACAACCTGGATGCATCCCCGATCCAAACATTGGCACCTCATTGACTACGTTCTAGTCCGTCAGAGAGACATTCGTGATGTCCGTCATACCCGAGTGATGCCCAGTGCAGAATGCGAAACAGATCATCGCCTCGTCAGATGTAAACTAAATCTTCATCTTAAGTTCAAACCTAAGAGGAGTGGCATCTTAAAGAAGAGACTCCAAGTCAACAATCTTCAACAAGCTACCATGCGAGACAACTTCCAGGCAAATCTACAAACGAAACTTGAAGACCATCCTACAGATCCTTCTCCCACAGTGCTTTGGCAACATATCAAAAACAGTATCCTCCAGTCTGCAGAAGAATCCCTCGGGTTCTCCCACAAGAAAAATCAAGACTGGTTTGGTGAAAACAACCAAGAGATCCAGGAGCTGTTGGCAAGAAAGAGAGCTGCTCACCAGGCATACCTCGCCCAGCCAACCTGTCATGTAAGAAAAGCAGCTTTCCACCTCACATGTAGCAAACTACAACAAAAACTCAGAGACATGCAGAACAAGTGGTGGATCAATATAGCAGAAAAGACACAACGCTGTGCAGATCTGGGTGATCATAGAGGATTTTATGAAGCTCTTAAAGCAGTGTTTGGACCTACTTATCAGGTCCAAAGCTCCTTATACAGTATAGATGGTCAAACATTAATTACTGATAAAGCCTCCATCCTAAATCGCTGGGCTGAACATTTTCAAAGTCTCTTTAGCGCCAACCGAGTAGTCCAAGCCTCAGCTATCCAACATATGATACAAAAACCAATGAAAAATGAATTGGACATAGCACCCACTTTGGAAGAGACCCTTAAGGCCATACAGCAGATGAAAAACGGCAAGGCAGCTGGGATTGATGGAATCCCACCTGAAGTTTGGAAACACGGAGGTCATGCACTCCACGAAAAATTCCATGAATTCCTTGTGAATTGCTGGGGAAAAGGGGAACTGCCATCGACCTCCGAGATGCAGTCATCATCACCCTGTACAAGAAAAAAGGAGCAAAATCTGATTGCTCAAACTATCGAGGCATAACACTGCTCTCTATTGCTGGAAAAATCCTTGCAAGGACACTCCTGAACAGATTAGTTCCCGCTATTGCAGAAGAACTTCTCCCTGAAAGCCAATGTGGCTTCAGAGCCAATAGGAGTACTACAGACATGGTATTTGTCCTTAGGCAACTGCAAGAAAAATGTAGGGAGCAGAACAAGGGTCTCTATGTAACATTTGTCGACCTCACCAAAGCCTTTGACACTGTAAATAGAAAAGGTCTGTGGCAGATCGTGGAAAGACTAGGATGTCCCCAAAAATTCCTTAAAATGATTATCTTGCTACACGAGGGACAGCGTGGTCAAGTCAGATATGGCGATGCTCTTTCAGAGCCCTTTCTAATAACTAATGGAGTGAAGCAAGGTTATGTTCTTGCACCAACTTTATTTACAATCTTCTTTAGCACGATGCTCCAAAGGGCTATGGCAGAGCTTGAAGAAGACGACGGCATCTATATACGCTACCGTACTAATGGTAGCTTGTTTAACTTAAGCCGTCTGAGGTCTCACACTAAGACTCTAAACTATCTAGTCCGTGAGCTGCTCTTCGCCGATGATGCTGCCCTTGTTGCCCACACAGAAGCAGCTCTGCAATGCCTAACATCCTGCTTTGCAACAGCTGCAGAGCTGTTTGGGCTAGAAGTCAACCTGAAGAAAACAGAAGTTCTTTACCAGCCTGCACCACAGGACGAACACCACTATCCCCACATTGCCGTCGGCAAATCTGTGCTCAAGTCCGTTCAGCAGTTCACCTACCTGGGAAGCATCATCTCCTCAGATGCCAAGATTGACAAAGAGATCGATCACAGCAAAGGCATATAGTGCATTTGGAAGACTTCAAAAAAGAGTCTGGAGCAATAAACACCTGAGGCAAAGCACAAAAATCAGTGTGTATAGAGCCATCGTACTGTCTATCCTCCTTTATGGATCTGAAACATGGGTCACCTATCGCCACCACCTACGACTCCTCGAGCGCTTTCATCAGCGCTGTCTACGCACAATCCTAAATATACACTGGACTGACTATGTGACGAATGTTGCTGTCCTTGAGCAAGCAGGGATCACCAGCATTGAGGCCATGATATTGAGAACACAGCTGCGCTGGGCAGGGCACGTTTCTAGGATGGAGGACCATCGCCTCCCAAAAATACTACTCTACGGTGAACTCGCCACGGGTCAGCGTAAGAGAGGCGCTCCAAAAAAGCGATACAAAGACTCCCTGAAACAACATCTCAGGCTTGGCCAAATTGATCACCAACAGTGGTCCGCCCTGGCCTCACATCGGGAGGCATGGAGACGCACTATCCACAATGCTGCAGCCTTATTTGAGAACTCACAACGAACAAGTCTTGAAGAGAAACGACAACGCAGAAAGAATCACAACCCAAAAACATCACCCAAGGAGACCTTCTGCTGTGCTTTTTGCAACCGGACTTGTTTATCTCGGATTGGCCTTTTTAGTCATCAGCGCGCTTGCAGAAAGCGCGGGATGAGTCCTTCCTGAATCTTCGTTTGCGAAGAAAAGCCAGAGAGAGAGAGAGAGAGAGAGAGAGAGTAATGTCTAAACTCTGCTTGCTTTGGGCTTTTAAATGAGTGCAGTTATTTGTAAAGTAAAGAACCGCTGCAACTTTTGTTTTACAGCTGGAAAACAAAAAGAAAAGAAAGAGATGCAACTTTTCTAGTAAAAAGTATTGTTTTTCAGAAAACAGCTCCCAGAGGAATCCCTGAAAAAATTTTAAACCAAACTTTTGTGAGTTTACAAAGCTTGAAGGGTCTTAATGTGAGATAGAGTGAAGCTGTAATCATGAGAGAAGTTCTGTTAAAAATTTATAGGTAATACTGATGTACGTGGGCATCCCAGGACATTTTCCTGAAACTAGCATAAAATAAAACATAACAAAGTAGAGAGTTATACAACTCCACACAAACCTTTTCTTTGCTGTCTGCAGCAGCAGCCCAAGAAATCCTGCTACCTCGGGCAAAGACAAGATGGTTCCTCCTCCTGTTTTATGTACAATACCAATCAAACTGGCCATTCAGCCTAACTTCAGCATGGGTGTAGGTTTACAGTATTTATTATTATTAAAATATTTATACACAGCTCTATATTAAAAGATCTCAGGTCGGTTTATAAGTAGCAAATAGTCTTCAAAAATAGGGCATCACACTTCACCACACTTAATGGCAACAGGTTAACTTAGAGCAGTGGTTCTCAACCTTTGATCCTCCAGATGCTTGGGACTTCAACACCCAGAATTTTTGATCATTGGCCACTTTAGCTGGGATTTCTGGATGCTGAAGTCCAAACAACCTGGAGAACCAAAAGCTGAGAACCACTGGCTTAGAGGGTATGGAACAGATCAGAGAACAAGGAAAGCTGCTTTTACAATAAATTGATATGACATGCTGTGGCCAGGGCCAGTTTAAGGAATTTTGGGGCCCCCTGCAATGCTTTATTTTGGGGGGCCCATATGTTTATCTCAGTAACCTAACCTATTCACAGTACAGGATGTTCAGATTACAGTAGGACCCCCATATCCACAGATTCGTTATCCATGGGACACAAAACAGCATACCTACCATAGAGTCTTCCTAGAAAATGTGTCCTCTCTAGCCATTTTCTAGCTCCTCCAAGGCAACTGTATTGTATTTTAAACCAGAAGTCCCATTATTTTCAATGGTGTTCACTATTACCCACGGTTTTCAGTATCCACGCCCACCCCCCCAGAACCAATCCCCAGTGGATAAGGGGGGACTACTGTATTACATAATTTGCCACCAATAATTTAGTTTAGCAATTAACGTAATGGTGCAGATTCCCTCAAAGAAAAGAAAGAGTGGACTACAAGCTGAACATTAGTTAGTAGTGTGATGCAGCAGCAAAAAAAGCCAATGTGATTCTAGACTGTATTAATAGGAGTATAGTGTCTAGATCAAGGAAAGTAATTGTACCACTCCATCCTGCTTTGGTCAGACCTCACCTGGAATACTGTTTCAGCTCTGGGCACAACAATTCAAGAAGGATATGGACAAGCTGAAACGTGTCCTGAGGAAGGTGACCAGGATGGTGGGAGGTCTGGAAGCCATGCCCTATGAGGAGCGGCTTAGGGAGCTGGGTATGTTTAGCCTGGAGAAGAGAAGGTTGAGAGGTGACATGATAGCCATGTTTAAATATTTGAAGGGATGTCATACTGAGGATGGAGAAAACTTGTTTTCTGCTGCTGTTTGGCAGTGGAATACACTGCCTCAGAGTGTGCTGGAGTCTCCTTCTTTGGATGTTTTTAAGCAGAGGCTGGATGGCCATCTGTCGTGAGGACTTTGGTTGTGTGTTCTTGCAGGACAGAAGCCAATTGGATGGGATGGCTGTGGGGGTCCCTTCCAGCCCTATGATTCTATGATTCTAGGCTGCAATCAGAGCCTGGGAAAGTTACTTTTAGATTATACCTCCCAAAATCCCCCTGCCAGCACCCTTCTCAAGGTCTGGTTGCATTGTTCCTTTTCCAGCATTCTTTAGCCCAGTGGTTCCTAACCTGCAGTCTACAATGTCCTCACAGGGGGTCCACAAAGGCTTGAAGGCTGCTTGGCCCACCTCCTTCCTGTAGTGGAACAGCCAGGTGACAGGGACTAAGGCAAAGGCTGGCTGGCTTGGCCTGCACATTGCCATTCAATCCACTCCAGCCACAAACTTGCAGGAAGAAGCAAGAATGCCTCTGAGGGAAAGTTTAATGGATGGTGTAATTGCATTGTTGTTGTTGTTGTTAGCTATTATTATTAGGGTTTTAAATCTTGGGTTAAGTCTTGGGACAACAAAAGGTCCCTGGTAAAGAACACTACATGGAGGGCCACATTTGACCTAATTATTAAATATTGCAAATTTATTATAGATATGGGGCAAGGGATGTCAAAGTAGGTAACAGGAGAGGTGTACGGCTTATACGGTGGGTTTTCTGGGGAAATAGCATCAGGAAATGTAGTCTGGATGTTTTTAAATATGAGCGACAACTACCACAATGTCCTAACACATTTTTCTCCTCTGGAGGAGCTTATGCATTTTCCTACTGAACTGCATATAGGCCCTGTCATACACATCCCATCACCCCTGATTACAATTACAAATGTCTAGAAATTGACAGAGATACACCAATGTTCCCTGCTCTTGATCTGCCAGCTCTGCACTGATTCAAGCAGTGGATTTCCGAGCTATTAGATCACTCCCATCTTTTCCTAGCAACACCAGAGTGAAATTGGACCTTCACACAGCAGCCCTTTCCCACTCACCATAAGAAAAAACAACAAACAAACCATGTGTGTGTAATTTATATCCTGCCTTTCTCCCAATAAGGGACCCAAAGAGCTTATAATACAAGTTAAAACAAAATGGCTAAAATAATATATAGTACAAAAGTTAAGAGTGTTAAACAACCAATCCAATGAGAACATTATTTTAGAACAATGGAAAACATGTACAACACATATTAAAACATTAAAAAATAAATAAAACACATCCATCTTGCCAAACTGTAACATGCCTGAATAAGGAATGAAATAAAAATGAAAATGTGCATCCATATCTCTTTTAACATCCAACTCATCCAGAAAGGAAGGAAGTCCCTGAAACTATCAAGACCTTCCAGTTCTTTTTGCTTTGATTTTATCTGCACACAAGATTTGCATCTAAACCTTTTCTTGAAATATCCCATGTTTCCTCCCCCCCCTCCCTTGGGTTCTTCTTCCTTCCCCTTCTACTGAATATCTCTCACCTCTAGACTCAGGCAATGTTTCAGAAATTGATTTTCAGCAATTTCCACAGAACCTTCATCATTGTTGTTGTTGTTGAGTTATGGTGAAAGTGCTAAAGTGCTTTAGCAATGTTTAGTGAGTTAAACATTAGAATCATTTTGCTTTAGTGCATTTTGTTCTTAGACATTCCTCTTTCTCTCACTTGGTTCCTTCTGAATCTGTGCCCTGGGACATTTTCAGACGATCCTTGCAGCGCAAGGATCGAGCAGGAGAGCTTTGTAGCTGCAGCGCGGCAGGGGGTCTATTTTAGATGACGCCATCCCTGCGGTGAAATTGTCCATGTCTCTTCTGTTTAGGATTGGAGCCTGCCGCACCATATTCAGCCAGATTTTATTCACGGAGGTTGTCCGTGAATAAAATCTGGCTGAATATGGTGCAGCAGGTTCCAATCCTAAACGGAAGAGACACGGACAATTTCGCCACAGGGACAGCGTCATCCGAAATGGACCCCCTGCCGCACTGCAGCTACGAAGCTCTCCCAATCGATCCTTGCACTGCAAGGATCATCTGAAAAAGTTCCTGGAAACAATACCTCTATTTTACTTTTACTTTACGTTTTAGCTAGTAGCTGGAATAACACAACCAGACTGCCCAGTAGAACTATATTTCATTTCAGAAAATACTGGTTTAATTTAACCTAGCCTGGGAAGTAGGAATGAAAAGTCCTTGATAATGCCAGGAGTTCTCAGGAAATACTTCAGGAGGAATAAAACATGTGTATCTCCAAAATAAAATCAGTTTGTACAGGAACAAAACCTGGGACTTTCAGAGATAGTCTTTCAGTGTGGAGGAGGTCTTAGCTGTGCATCCAGAAGCCTATATAGACATTCAATCATGGCTGGTAGCTTCCATAGTCAAGAGAGCAGTGAGTTTGCTCTAGATTTTAGTCTGCGCTTTAAATGAGTTATCTAAAGTTGTCATGTACTTGCATTTTCAGACCAACACTTTCAGACTTAATCAGAAAACTTTATTGGCACAGAAATCCAGAAAGCATATCATACAGGGTTGTTGCTCAGAATTGAAACTTAGGACTTTATCAGACCAGGTAATTATGGTGTCATAACAACACCTAATTAACATGAAAGGGTGTTATCATATGACATCGTCCTTTCATGATCATGTATTGTCTAAAAGCCATTCCTTTTTATTGATGGGCCAAGCCGTCAACAGATCTTCCCTTCCACTTTCTTGCTGGCATTGCCGGTGTTTGAAACCTTTGCACCATTGTGCTCACAGGAATACAACATCAATGACAGAACACTTCCAGGTGAGATTGTAAGAGCCGGGTAGGGGACACTCATTTTATGAACCTCCCCAGTTTACTTGTAATTTTTAAAGTGTGTTTCTGTGCTCATGTGAATGTTTTGTTTTAATTTTGCTTTATTTTTCAAATTTGCTGTGCTCATGTCTCTTTGTGAGAATTGGCGAGCTCTCAAAGCAGGAAGTAAACTGAGCTCTGTTCATGCTGATTATGCTGGGGCTGCCTTTCTGATGCTACTAAAGGTAGGTCTGAACAAGGTGGTTCTTTTGCCAGCATAAAAACGGTTCAAAATATGCCGGCAAAAGAACGTTTACGGAGAGTGGTCTGATAAAGTCCTTAAAAGGCAGAGAGTATACTAAAAGCATATTGCAATCTATGAAATCTGGCGGGCTTCAATACTATTGGTTAGCCATCATCCTGTGACCTCCTCTTCCCATGCGCCATCCCTCCCATTTTCCCCAAGCTGATTCTGCAGCTGCAGGCTGATCTCTCAGTTCTCATAGCAAGTGTTATACTCCCCTCCATATTCATTCCAGAATACTCATTAACAAGCACAAGGAAATAAAAACAATTAACAGCAAGGTTACAAGACAACACTGGAAATGGCAGAAACAGGTCACATCAGGGGCCAATTCTGACAAAAGTGCTGAATCTATTGAGGATATTATAACTTCAAACATGGAAGCCACCAGCTACCACTGTCAACACCTGTCGTTTCCCCCCTCTCTCGCACACACAGGTACTAAAAGAGCTGCATGTGCATGGCTTTGCCTTGGGAGGTAATGTACATTAAAACATTGCTGGTCTGTCTACCCCATCTAGCTGCTCACCAAACTATAGTATGTGTCTGCCTGAGCTGATCTCATAGTTTTAGCATTTCAGAAATATAATTACATAGAACATTTGAACCGGGAGTGGGTCAAAATGAAAATATCACAATAAATGTTGTGCCTAGAAACAAAGCTTGTATATTTTCATGTAGTAAGGGTAGAGCAAAGAATCCCTATCCTGTGCTTAAAAATAGGAGGAAAAACATGCCAATTTTGTAGTTTGATTTCTTTCTACTTGCTAAAAAATAGGTTTCGAGGTAGGTTGAGGAGCTCTCCGGGAACAATTCAATGTATTCCCTTCTGACATATTTTCAAAAGAAAGAAAAAAAAATGTCAGGATGATTTTGGGAGAGAAAAGTCATGCTTTATTCTTTTCCTGCTCTTTCAGAAAGGATGTGTCTGATACTATATCATTTGGAATGGATTTTCTAGCTGGCTTCTTGTCACTTAAGCCTCTGAGTGCAATATGTTTGTGTCAATATTGTTCTCTATAAAAAGAGTGATGAGGGGGGAATCCTCTTGCAACAATAGATTGGGAAAGGTGAAAAGAAATAATAATTGCTGCCCCAAAAAGAAAAGAAACCTTCACCAAAGGCCGCCATGAAGTACTTTCTATCTGAGAATGCTGTGTCATATCAAAAGAACACTCCAGCTGCAGCACTACAATAACCATGATTTAATCAACTTTGAAAGCTGATATTTACAGTAGGTACAGAACAAGATACAGATATTAATCTGTAGTCCCAACTAGGGACTAAATAGCCCATCTTGCCCCCATCTCAGCACCCTGCAGTCCTCACAGGGCATTTGCCTCGTTCTGCCCCCAGGCAGTCCTCACCACTCTTGGGGCTGATACAGGGCTGAGACAGAGAGAAGGCAGGGTAGGGCCAGATAAAACATTGTCTTTTTTAAAAAACTAGTTATACCCAGTACTGTATAACATACACCATTATCTACATATATAAAACACTTCGATATGTTTCCGTTCCCACTCTGCTGATTGGCCACTTAGCAAACATGTTAAGAAGATGATCATTTGACACATTAATATATAACTTCTTTCAAATCAATTATAATGGCTAGCTTCATGCCAAGAGTCTCTCTGTTGTCGCCATACAACCACACAGACACACACACCAGGACACAAGGGCCCCTCCACCACCATGGACTGTGCATACACATACACCATGCTACACACACACACACACACACACACACACACAATGCTACACAGACATACCACACACATGCAAGGACACGAGAGCCCCACCGCCACTACCATGCAATCACACAAACACCCTACGCTACACACACACAAACCATGTATGCCAGAACATGAGTGCCCCTCTGCTACCACCATGCACAACCACACACACCCCATGCTACACACACATACACCCATGCTATACACACACACAAAAACATATGTGCCAGGATGCAAGTGCCCCTCCACTGCCATGTTTAGAAAGGACTTGAAGTTTTCTACGTGTTTCAACCCCAAGGCCCAAGAGCAAGGAGCAGCTACAGACAGCACAGAAGACTATGTTGCAGTGGCCAAGACTGAAGGCTGAATGCTGCTCTTAGTTAACACTTCCCCTGGCTGCTTCAGGTGTGCTGCATGATGGCAGCCAGCTGCATCTGATAGCTTGGCCCTGGTTCTTCCAAGACTTCCACAGCCAGGGTGAGTCTGCAAAGAGGCTGTGCCAGCTGCTGCAGCCAGGGGCCTAATCCTGCAAGGAGAGGCAGATCCTGACACCTAAGCAGCCAATCAGCACACTGGAAATGGCAACATATCCAAGAGAATTATATATCTAGATACCTGGTTTACTCCATTTTCACTGGCAAAAAGCAGATCAGGCCCTGCATGTCCGCAAGAGCACACTCTGGCACGCTGGCCTTCACTGCTGATGTGGTCTTCTTGACTCTCTTGGAAGGGAGGAAGGAGTCCCCCAGCATGTGACCAAGGCTGTTCATATGCAGGGGGCCTTGGTTACATGATGCATTCTCCCTTCCTGCCTCCTGTCAACACTACAATAATTCAAGCAACAGGTCAGCATGCCTGTCCAGACTTCCTCCAATCCTGTGGCCGGAATGGGGGAGCAATAGGCCATATCTGCAACTGGGGTATGCTGGCGGGGAGCTAGCGTATTCTGGCTCATGCTGATGAACCCTAGAACAGACCCACTGGATCAATGGGGTTTACGTAAATGTTGACCTACCATTCAATAATTGATTCCATGGACCCTTGCATCTTCCATATCAAACCTGAGGGCAAAATCAGAGCAAAGATCAATAAGAGCACAAGAGAACTTTGTGCACGTTGGAGGAGTATTATTTGGGGGCATTGAGAATTTTAGCCTTTGACCTGGCTATCTGAAGGATTGCCATTGAGACTTGGCAGAAAAACTGCTTTATTTGAACTACTACTTCTGATATCCCTCATTCACCATGACTGAACTGCAATACTCATGGTTGCTATGAGGAAACTGATTTTCCCAGCAGCAGTCTCTGTATTTTGCAAAGCATTGGGTGTGTGGCTGTGTGTGTGTGGCTTGGTCTTCAATGGGCAATGAAGATCCACTAGGTTTACAAAAGACTTGCTCCTGATGCAGATAAATTGTATTAGAACTAGCTTGTTAATATAGATCAACACCATTGCCTGAACCTTCAAAATCTCCTTGGGGGCCTAACAACATATTTGCTGGTACTTCAGACCTTACCTGTATTCCATTGCCTACCTTTTGCAAAGCAAATCTCTTTGCTTTAAATATGCCCATTGCTATTCTTCTGCTTCCCCCCACCTTGAGTTCCTGTCTCTGCATATTCCCTTGCCTGTGTCTTCCTAAAACTATGGGGGTGTGTAAATATTTTTATGTTTTCCCTAGCAAAGTATATCACTATGTTGCCATAGCAAGAAACATGTTATTATACTACTAAATACAGCTTGCATTCCCAACTGCCGCTGGAAGTTTCCCCTTCCCACAGAAGAGAATTATTAAAGCATTTCCTGAACAAATTCTCACACTCTTCTCTTATGATGTATATATAGCTTGGCTGTTTTTCAGACTCACATTCCTGTTTGCCACTGCAGATGGTATCAGCCCCTAATCCCAAAATGGTTCAAGACTAGGAAGGACAAACATTTTGGAGTCCAAAGAGGTGGTAGACTATCTCCTCCTACATGAACCTGCCTGTACATTAAAATCAGCTTTGGGGGATTTTTTATATATCCTACCATAAGCTTGCTTGGAAAAGTTACTTTTTTGACTCATAGTTACAAAGTAGCTTTTCCAAGCTCTGTCAAACACCTAGATAGACGTTGATGGAAACATTGGGAGAGTATTAGACGCAGCAAAAACCACGTCAGAAGATCATGACGAGAATAGGATCAGGCAAGATTATCAGGAGATTTTCAGACATACCAAAATCCCTGTTTGCCGTGCGAGCAGCCTCCCGAAACTGCTGCGTGGCAAGGGTCTTCTTCGGACGACGCTGTGCCTCTGGCGAAACCGTCCGTGTCACTTCCGTGAAGCTTGGGACGGCTCCGCGCCATATTTCAAGCACGGGCAGCTTCCGTGCTTGAAATATGGCGCGGAGCCGTCCGAAGCTTCACGGAAGTGACACGGACGGTTTCGCCAGAGGCACAGCGTCGTCCGAAGAAGACCCTTGCCGCGCAGCAGTTTCGGGAGGCTGCTCGCACAGCAAACAGGGATTTTGGTATGTCTGAAAATCTCCCTATGTCTTCCTCCAGCAGCTGTGCAGCTGTGAGTAAGGCATCCCTTTTTATTTGCAGCTTGTCCCTGTCAATAAAAAAGGGAAGCCTCATCCACAGCAGTGCTAAGCCCCCGGGACAGCAGAAGGACACGGCGTCTGATAATATTGCCCTTCCTGTTCTCCTCCTCTTCTTCTGGCATGGTTTGGAACACAGTTTTTTTGCTATGTTCCACCATGTCTGATACTCTCCATGGAATAAAGTCTTCTTTGTGGTGGCACAAACCCTATGAATTATTAGCTTGGCCCAATGGGTGGGAAGACCCTACAGAAGAAGTGTGACTTGCTAGTTCATTTTAAAAAGAAATTGAGAGAAACTGCTGGAGGGGAGAGGAACAGTGCTTGCCAGTGATAAGAATCCAGCCCTTGTCATTTGCAATTAGATAATATAATTCTAACATACACATTTAGGAGGGAATGGAAGGGTTAATTCTTCATAGCAGGCTTTGTATTACTTGTTATCTACTTTGGGGTTTTTTGGGTTTTTTCTTTTAGGGCTTTGAGGTTGCTGACAATAACTGCTAAAGAGTAAGAGTTTGGCAAGAAAGTCTTGCTCTATGCTTTGAGGGGCGCATGGAACGTCAAGAATAGCTACTACCACCACCACGCTGAGCATTGCACAGTGTTGTGTTGGGGGAGGTGTTTTAATGACCTCATAAGAAAAATTAGCACAGGAGTGCACCACAACATGTCACGCCATGGTAAGGAGGAGGTAGGGCGGAGTGCACCATATTAGGCCATGCTGCCCCTAGCCTCCTCCTCTTTCACCCTTCGTTGAAGCATGGATCACGGAGGATCACTGGCTGGTTTGGAGGCATGGGGGGAGGGGCGCATTGGGACACGTGGATGCTGTGTCTTACCTTAGGTGCTCTTCTCTCTTGCTTTGTTCTTCTTATTTCTTCTTTTCTTCTTCTCTTTTCTTTCCTTCGCTCCTGGGGGTGGGGTCGAATAGGCTCACCCACTGCCGATGCTGCCTTCTAAGGGTCTCCAGCCTCCAGTGTGGCCCGGGCAGGAGCGGAGGCCTGCCAGCTTGCTTCAGCCTCTATTAGGATCCGGGGGAGGTGTGCTGGAATCAGTATACAATATGTTGCATTATTGCAGTTTGAAGTAAAGTTTGATTTAAGTTTGCAAACAATTTAAACCTTGGGATTGTGTTTGTAGGCCAAGGAAGTAGGACAGTGGCACCCTGATTGACAAACTTTCTTCCAAAGGAGGTGATGCCAGCTCCTTTTTTCTTTAGTTTTAGACAGGCCACAAAAACATTTTTCATTCCAGGTGGCTGCTGAGTGATTCTAAATATGTGTACCCCTTTCTCTAGCTAGCATCCTTTTAGGGATTTACATTATCATAAACTAACTTACAATCAAGAAGCCAGTAGAGGTTTGAAAGCTTGCATCATGTGTTTTGCATTTGGTTGGCCAATAAAGCCATCACTTTTTTTGTGGGTTTTGGATTTTGTTTTGCTGCATGGCCAATATAGCTACCCCTGAATGTGTTTCCTAGATTTGAAGATACCTCATTTTGCCACAATAAGGGGGATTCTAAACAAGAGGGAAATAAGGACTAGAACTAAACTCTCTGAGGTTTCTACCACCAACAAAGGTAAAACTTCTCTTTCGGACTATAATTGGCTAGTTCTATCTATATGGCACCTAAAAGTTGTTTCCAGATGCAGCAGTACAGAGACTTCTTGGAAAATCCAGTGATCTCTGCCTACCAAAGTGGCCCATGGTCTCACAAAGGAACAGGGACATCCTTGATACCAGAGAGGTTATCTCACTGCTGCAAAAGGACTGAAATTTTACTGTCTTTTGTCTCAACTCCACATGGCCAGGAAGTAGATGTGGCCTCTTCCTGCATGATCCCTCCCCTGAACAACAACACAAGTAACATCTGAAATAGCATGTAGGCCTGTGATTCCAACATCATCACTTTTCTTTATTTAATTTTTAACATCTTTTCCCTGATGAAGAAGCCAGTATAGCTTTGAAAGTTTGCATAATGTGTTTTGCATTTGGTTAGCCCCATTCACTTCCTCTTTATTGCACGAGCTGCCCTTGCCAGGAGAGGAAGATAAGAGTGTGTGGGGGAGTTTCTTTTGCTGGCATAAAAATGGGGTTTTTTTTATGCTGGCAAAAGAACATTATAAGGGGCTAGTCTGATAAAGTCCCATGTGATTTTTAATCTGTTTTAATCCACTTTGAGTCCTGAACTGGGGAAAAGGCAAGATAATAACATTACAGAAACTGCTATGTAGAAAGATAGATAAGAGTTTAGAAATGTTACTTCAGATTTTAGCTCCCAGAATCCCCAAAGTTCCAAGAGCTGTAGTCTAAAAAAGTGTGTGCCCCCCCCCCCAAAAAAAACTGGTCAGAAACATAAAACACTGCCTTATACAGACTACTGGTCCTTCTAGCTTTGCCCTCAAAAGGCAATGGAATGCTATTAGTTTTAAATTTTCATGTTAACTAAGTTAATTATTGAATTTGATGAAACAAAAATAAATTGATCAGGTTTAAAACAACTGAGTAAGTGTGGCTGTATATCTGTAGTTTATTTTAACTGTATGTATAGGGTTTTTTATTTATGTAAATAAAATTGTGTTTGTGTCCATTTGTCTTTTACTGCATCATGTGAAAATACTGTAACTAGAAGGATTTTCACCAAATTTCAAAGTTACGCTTGGGATGGCCTGATTTAAAATGTAGTCTATGTGACATATATGAAGTTCACTTTGAGGGCCATGGGAACCACCCGAATTGTTCTTTCATTCACCCCAAGTAATGTGATGCATCATTTTAAATATTTTGACAAGCTGAGTTTTAAAAAATGGCCTTTTTTGATGTCTTGCCATAGCTAAAATACTAAAATTAAGTTTTCTCTAAATGACATGATCTATTTTCACCAAATTTGGAGCAGATATTTGGGATGACTTGATTTATAGGCTATGACGCATATACAGCATTCACTTTGGGGGACCCTGGGAGCCCTCAATTTTTTCCCCATTCATATAGAGTGGTACATTTGGAGGCTAATCAGGAGAGGCCTTATCCTTTAGGGCAACAGGCTGATGTGCAACATGAAGAAAATTAGAACACCCAAAGCAATAAGGACTCATCCTCCACAGCAGTTGAAATAGATCAATCATTAACATTTTTAATTATTCTCCAAATAATGTTAGGTACTATAGCAAGTGTAAAAAAAAAAAAAAAAAAAGTACTTGAACAACTCAACACATGCCCCTGGCCCTAGCATAGTTGTCCACCCCTGTTTTATAGTGTCATCTCTTCACAGTTTCACTATCAGTGATCCAGTTTTTCACCTCCAGCCTAAACCTCAAAAGATTCTACCTGCAAACTTAGAATCTTTCATATGCAATGCATATTCTGAGGGCTTTCCCTATGCAGCAGAGTTGAAACTGAAGGTATTTATTGCATCTGTTCACTATTGTTAGTTAGTTGTGCCATAGCAACACTCACCAACCATAGATTGGCGCAGAGCTGGATCATGAAACACCTGTTCACCTCTGTTGTTTCCTCCATGTGCTGAAATGTGGGCTTTCTTTCATCCACTCTATTGCCATGCAGTGGCCACATTTTGACCCAGCACACTGGTTCTGAGAAAGAAGCAGAACAGAAAATTCCCCTTCTCTATTCTGTCTCAATTAATATGCAACATAATTTCCCCACTCCCCTCATTGTGTTCTAAAAAGTGAGAAATGAAGCATTGGACAAAAGAGTAGGAGATAAGAAATTTCACACTGTGCTTTTGTAATATTCTTGTAACAGAACACAGAAGAGGAGTGTACAGAGGAAGTCTCTAATCCTGTGTCAAAACACTCTAAATCCTATTTAAATGACCTCAGGCATGCTTAGGTCTGTATTTCTAAAATTGGCTTGTATTTGTACAACACTCTTGGATAGACCAATGCCTATGTATGTGTGTGCAGCATGGAAATTGCTGGACTATTTTCAGAGAGGACAGGAAGATTGAACCAGTGACTAGAAAAATGACCTTCCTCTGGTGTCTAAGGGCTCAGCTAGATGAGACAATTAATTGCAGAAAATACTGTTTTAACTCACCATCACAGCAGCATTCATTTGTCTCCACAATCCATTCGCAAGATTGCTGGCATGGGAAGCTATCTGTATTTGAAGTTCACATGGAGCTTGACGGTGAGTGAATTACCTACATTATTATTTCCCCAAAGCTCCCCCCATTCCCCCTCACAAGAAATCCTGTGATAGGCTCACTTAAAGAGTGAATATTTCTCCCCACCTTCAGCCCTTGGCAAATAGTTCCATTTCCATTGTGATACGCTATAGTTGGCAACACTGTCCAATGGGCAGAAATGCACACCAATATGGAACATCACCTTTGGAACAAAGGAGATCAATTCATTTTTTTTAAAAAAAATGTTAATGAAAATATAGCCATAATCTTTCCCATCTTAACCAGGTAAGCCTTAGTCAGCAAAATGCAAAATCAGTGCCCCGAAACAGAGCTAGGCTGAGGAGGCCAAACAAATCTTACAGGTCTCTTCTCATCCCAAAACTATATACAAAGGGACCATAGATTCATTTTGATGGGTTATCCGCTTTCTGCTTCCAACTTCAACAGGAGGTTTTAAGGTCTCTATAAACTGAATTCACCAATTACAGGTCACTTGCCATCTCTGCGGGGGATACATTCCTAGACTTGGTGTGAATAGTTGAAACTGCAGGTAATAGGAAACCCCATAGAATCATGCTGGCGGACACAGAAAATGCCTGTCTAGACAGCTCCAGCCTAAATCTCAAAATCTCAGATTGATGGACCCCAAACCCCTGCAATGTGCAATAAACTGAATCCAACACTTTGTGGTGTCTCTCCTAGGTCTTGTAATTGTTGGAATATATAGTTTGTAATCCAATAAGTGGAAATGTTTTGCTATTGAAGGGTTAACTGATAGAAGCCAATGTTTTTATAGTTTTAAAACTACTTTTAAGTGTCTTGAGTACTTATTTGGCTAAAGAAATAACTTCGGATAGGAAAAGGGTGTTGGTGATCTGTAAGCTATATTTCTTGGTCCATGCTGGAATTATTACGCTAACACTGCTGTGTGTTTACTGTGCTAATTGGCTGTACTTCCAAGGAGTGAAGTGCATTTGCTAAATGCTCTCAAGTTTATAAAGGGGATATTGGAACCCTGTAATTAAACACTTCCAATAGGTTATGGGCCCAGTTATTAAATAATTTCATGCTGCATATTTTTGAATTTTTAAGTGTTTTTTTATTTATTTATTTATTTTTGCTTAGATAACCAAATTTTTCAGGGTTTGTTGTTTTAAAACAGTTGAAAGCATTTTGTTTCACCCTTCCCAAGTCAGTCAAGCCAAATTTAAAAGGGAAGAATTTTTCTCCAGAGAGGCAGAGTTGTTGTTTTAAGCTCAGAGTGGCAGGGAGATGTTTTACAGCTCAGGGCAGTAAAAGCACAGAGCAATTTTAACAGCCTTGTTTACATAACAGAACAAAGGGCAGGCTGTGTGAAAGATGGCTGCAGCAGAGGGACAGAGTTTTAAAAGAATTGTGAATTTGGAAGCAGGCACATACCTGAGGTGGTTGAAAGTGGTGGAGACAAGATTGGAAGCAAATAAATTATTGGATGCAATAAGGAAACCTGAGCCACAAAATGAGGATGGGAGAAACTCTTGGTATGTTAAAGATGCGGGATCGAGAGAGATAATATTCCAAAGCCTGAGGCTGGATCAGTTGATTTACATTTTAAAATATTCCACAGCCAGTAGTATACTGACAACACTGAAGGAAATATACCATGTAAATTCTCCCAAAGTACAAAATCTTGCTATTAGAGAAATGATGAATCAAGGCTAACTTCTAAAGGAGACTGTGAATCACATATCAGGAAATTCCTAGAAATATTAGAATGAATGAGTGCTCTGGATTTAATTAAAAGTGAAGGACAAAAGATTGTTTATTTTACTGGGACTTTAGGAAGTGATTTTTCTGCATTTCAGAGTGTGATTGATAGTCTAAATGGACTCACACTTAATGAGGTCTTAGCACGTTTTAGGCTAGAATGCCTATATCACAGCCAAACCCCAGGGAGAAAGCCTGAACGGACTTCTGGCTCAAGTTACATGGCTCAGAAACAACAGAGGAAAATTCTTCCCACTAATCAATCAGAAATTCGCTGTTTTAAATGCAACATGAAAGGCCATGTGGCAAGAAACTGCAAATCAGAAGCGCAGGGAGATTATGTCCAGAGGGGACAGCAATTTCCCCAAACAGGGAACAAAGGCAAGCAGAGGAGCATGTTTGCTCAAACAAACACAGCAAACAGGCAAAGTGAGTTTACAGAATCAGATTCTGTCAGAGGGGAAGCAGTTTTTACAGAATTTTAACAAAGAGAAAAAGAGCATGTTTGCTTTAAGGAAAGTTTTTAAAGCTGTGAGCAACACTAATAGAAAGACTGAAAATGATCAAAGAACATGGGTGATTGATTCTGGGTACACAGCCCACTGCACAAACATTGAGAGCAATTTCATAGAGTTAAATAATAATAAAAATGGAGATTTGCAAATCACTGATGCTTCAAAAATTCCCTTAGAGGGAGTGGGGACATGCAATTTAAATTTAGAAACAAATGATGGAACTGAAGCACATATATTGGAGAATGTTGATAATATGCCAAGGCTCCAATCAAACCTTTTGAGTGTCCCAGTTTTAGATGCTAAAAGTTTTTCAGTGTTGTTTCAAAGAGGAGAATGCACAATATTTGATGATAAAACTGGAATTACATATATAAAGGCAAAAAATGATGCTGATGGTCTTTTTACAGTTTTTACTCTTCCAGAAAAACAAGCCTATGTAGCCAAAGCATCTGAGGACCAATCCAGAATGAAAGAAGAAAGCATTGAACAGTGGCATAGATGCTTTGGACATCGTGACTGCAATGCAATTATACAGGTTCAGAATGGAGGTTTGACTACAGGAATCAAGGTAAAACAGAACCAAAGCAGTAACAATGCAGACAGATGCATAGTATGTGTTAAGCAAAAGGCAGCAAGGCCTTCATTTCCTGTGAGAACTGAGAAAAGGTCCAGCAGAGTCCTGGATCTCATTCATAGCGATATAATGAGACCTATGAGAATGCCCTCCCTTGGAGGAAACAGATATATCCTATCTTTTATAGATGATTTCTCCAAATACAGCGTGATCTACCTGTTCAAGGAAAAGAGCCAGATGTGTGATGCACTGCATGCGTATGTTGCCATGGTGAGAAATATGTTTGGAAGGAACCCAGGTGCCTTGAACAGTGACCGAGGTGGTGAGTATATGGCAAACAGTACAAAAACATGTTTAGAGGAGAATGGAATACAACATATTAAGACTGTTACTTATACCCCACAACTTAACTCTATTGCTGAGAGGAAATTTTGCTCCTCAATTGAGATGACAAGATGTCTTTTGGCTTGGTTATCTGTAAGCTATATTTCTTTGAGCATGCTGGAATTATTACGCTAACACTGCTGTGTGTTTACTGTGCTAATTGGCTGTGCTTCAAAGGAGTGAAGTGCAGCAGGGGAGCATTTGCTAAACGCTCTCAAGTTTATAAAGGGGATATTAGAACCCTGTAATTAAACACTTCCAATAGTAATGGCTTGTGACATCACTAAGGCTGGTCTCACACAAACACCTGACAATGTCACCTGGTGCGGTTTGGCCTCTCCACATACCCCTAGTGCCACCACTGGCAATGGCAACCTGGATCATACAGTAAAGCTTTCTCAGCTTAGATGTGGTTGCTTAACTGAGTTACTATTTCCCAGTCTAAAGAAACCATGTTGTATTAGCTATGTTGTCCTTTTGCTGTTTGATGACCAACCAACACATGAAATAATGAAGCCAGACACATAATTTGGGTTCAAATAGGGGTCACTTTACTTATTCTATCACCTATTTAATCTTTATTCCTTGGGATATGCAAACTAGGGGGGAAGACCCAATGTGGGAAAAGCTGGAGCCAATGGCCTCAACCAGACCTACCACCCAGCTTCCCTGGGTGAAACACCTGAGTCCCGGGTGGGGGTCCCATCAATTGGGCTACTCCTTGGCACCATCTGCTGGAAGACAAAAATCCCAGGATGGGACACATCAAACTTATGACTTATTATGACTTCTAGCAAGGGCTCAACCCTTGGGCTGGTCTCAAAGATGGTTTACTCCCCCCAGGTCACATGACCTGCAAGGATAGTTTAATAGAGCCATTCTTCACCCAAAAAGGGTGCCATAGGTGTACACGGGACTAATCCCTATCTCCCCCACAACCCACCTAAGGCCAATTCACCAAATCCCTTGGAACAGTGTGGGGTGGGCAATAAACCCCATGGAAAGGAGGGGGAGTTCCACCAGCCCTTACGCGACCAGTAAACTCACACTGTGACAGAGGTGGGAGGGTGGGTCGAATTGAACCAAAAGAGGAGGAGGGAAGCTCTTGCTTAAATGGCCCTTGCTCTGCCCAGAACCTCCTGTGTCACAGAGTGGGACGCCATGACCCAATTAAAGGTTAACCTTAAACACCTCCCCCATTGTGTAGACAATGCTATGGTGTGCTGAAGGGTGTTCATTATCACTTATGAAGCTCTACCACTTTATTTGCTATTTCCCAACACAACTATTTATATTTTAATTCTTGTGTGTTCAATACATTTTCACTTTAGATAGTTCTGTTCAGGTATGAATTATTGACCCCAATCTGTCTAAGGCACACTACAAGGTACCAAGGTCAAAAGATCCCTTGCAGGTATGTACACTCTAAACATATATAAGTTCACACGTACATTCTGCAAGCATTCCTGGTAATATCTGCATTAAATTTCACGGGGAGGGGGACAGTGTAAAAATCATTTTAGATGGAACCCTTCCTACTGTTACACTACAACTGTATGTCTGTCTCTTTGAATGTAAAAAATGTGAGAACTGTAACAGTTCATTGAACTGTTAAACAAGAGATTACACTTCAGAAAATTGTATCAGTCTCACAGTACAATAAACAATTCTTAAAAAAAAAACTTTGGTCAAAATATGCAATCAGTTTAGTGTAACAAAAATCGCTGCTTCATTTATAGCACTTCTTATACCTTACAGTAAAATCCACTGTACACCAGGAGCTGTCTTTGAAATTGATCTTTTGTCTGTCCGTCTGTGGTATCTGGGGAGGCTTGAAACAGAAACATTTAGGTCACATCTACACAGGGGGATTCTAAAGAGTTCAGAAGTGTCTTTGATCCACTTCTGAACTATACTAGTCCCCCTTCAGTTGCTGGCATTCTGTATTACAGAATAGGGTCAGTTGGGTTTTAACACCAACTGCGCAATTTTCCAGTTTCCCATTTCTGAGATCAGTTAAAAAAAACGTGCCATCTTTCATGATGGATGCACTTTCCAGGCTTTCTGTTTCATGTGACACAAGTGAAATGATACCTCTGAAAGCTATATTGCAGACATATATGGAGAGGAGCCATCCAGCAGTGAAAATATAACTAGAGAAAATGAATACATTCAGGTTAAATGAGCATCATTTGCCACACTTCCAAGATCATTATATCCATTGGAGAGATTTTCAGCTGAATTTAGTGAGTGATCCTTTGGATTTAATACCTTGAGTAGAATTTTTGTACACTCTCTGTTTATATACTCAAACAGTTTGGGTATCTGTTCCATGAGGGTAGAGATGTATGGATATCTGGTCCACGTCAGTTTTAGAAGTATTCAATAAGTCTGTTCTGTCCCATTGCCCCATCATTTTGTGAATATTTTATTTAAAGCCACTTGAAAATTCATATTTATTTTCGTATGTAAATTTCCCTACCACACACATCAATTTTCAAAGAGGTGCCCATGTTAGTCTGCTTCAGTATAAAACTGGAAGGAAACAATATTCTTGTGACATCTTTATTACTGACCAATTTATTTCAGCAGAAGCATTCATTGACTACAGCCTTCCCCTTTTATACTCATCTTTTCTAATAAAATCAGACAGTTTTTGAGATAGGGATTGCATAACAATATTCAGTGAAAGCCAGAAGCAAATGGATGGCTAAAGAGTTTAGTGGTACCTTTAAATTTTACTTAACATCATCTTTCATGGATTGCCACCTACTTCCTCACATGCAACTGATGAAGAGCATTTCATGAAGGTGGCTTAGACCCAGGCAATCTGGCATACCATATCTTCCCCTGTGAGTCTGCCTGTGCCCTGAGATCCTCAGGAGAGGCTCTTCTTACAGCCCTACCACCTTCACAGGCATGGTTGGTGGAGACTCAAGGCAGGGTCTTCTTGGTGGCTGCCCTTAGACTCTGGAACTCCCTTCCCAAGCAAGCAAGAATGGCCCCCTCTTTGTTGTCCTTTTGTCAGTGAGCAAAAATCCTTTCTATTCTGACAGGCTTTTAAAATAAGCAAGTTTTTAAAGAACAGGCTTTTAAGAGATGTATTGTTTAAACTGAAGTGTTTTTAATTGCTTTTATCTTTTTTAGAATTGCAGAATCATAGAATCACAGAGCTGGAAGAAACCACAAGGGCTATCTATCTAGTCCAGCCCCCGGCCCTACAGGAATATTTATTTATTTATTTAATTGATTGATCTTATTTATATCCTGTCTTTCTTCCTATGGCAGGACCCAAGGTGGCTCACATTTAAAAACAACAATAGCTAAAAAAAACACCACACACATAGCACAATAAGTAAGAATTAAAAAGAGATTAAATCACTTATATAATTAAAATTTCACATAATGATAAAACATTTTTAAAACTCCATAAAAATTAAAATAGATCTTGTGAATACACAATCAAAGCATTCCTGACAGATGGCCATCCACTTTTAAACCTCCAAAGATGGAGACTCCACCACACTCTGAGGCAGCACATTCCACTGTCCAACAGCTCTAACCATCAGGAAGTTCTTCCTAATGTTTAGGTGAAATCTCTTTTCCTGTAGTTTGAGTCCATTGCTCCATATCCTAGTCTCTGGAGCAGCAGAAAACAAGCTTGCTCCATCCTCAATATAACTTCCCTTCAAATATTTAAACATGGCTATCATGTTTAACCTTAACCTTCTCTTCTCCAAGTTAAACATACCCAGCTCCCTGTTTAAATTGTTTCGCTATTATGTATAGTGTGCTTTCATTTTAATATTTACTTGTGTGTTTTGAGCTGTATCATTCATAAGCCACATTGAATCCCAATTTTAGGAAAAAGGTGGGGTTGTTGTTCTTGGCTGGAGGCTACAAAAGCCAATGCCAAATAGCACCTGTTAGTCTCAATAGTTTCATAAGATTCTTTTGCTGTTTTTGCTGCAACACACTAATGCAGCTAGCCTCCTAAGAATGGTTGCAAAGGATGACTATGGCACATCTAAACAGGTGCCATAATCTGATGCTGGCTACACATACTGGCATGGATCTGTTCTGGAGCCATGTCGTAGTCCAGAATGGGCTGACAGGCTGATACCACATTGGCCCCACTGCCGCTGCTGCCTCACCCACCAGCCAAGCAACTGTCTGTGAAAGCATGGCCATCAGCATCACTGCTAGTGAGGTCAGGTCAGGGTACCCATGAGATCAACGAGAAGGGAGTAAAGTGATCCCCTCTTTGTTGATCACATGTTGTGCCCTGTGATCAATGTGGTGGGGATGTAGATGTGTGGGCACCTGGAGCACACTGGATCCAGTCTGATCCAGCTGTCCACGCATCTGAAACACCAGAGCCACTCCAGAGGTTCCTGGAAACTCCAGAGCAACCTGCGGTTTCTGTTAAACCAGATTAACAGTTAAAAGGAGCAGACTCGCTGCATGTGTTGTGTGGACAAATCACACCGGATCCAGGGTAAATATGCATTTTATCCTTAGCGTAGACAAGCTCTATATTCCAATCCACAGATTAGCCTGGGAAATGTAATTTGTGGTTCTTCTCTTAGAATTGTAGATCAAATGCTATCCCTGGTTCTCTGATTGTAACTCCCCCAGTCTTTTCTATTTTCCAAGAGCAGCCATGATGATGGTTAGAGTTTAAAACAGTGCTACAGGGAATCATAGAATCATAGAATTGCAGAGTTGGAAGAGACCACGAGGGCCATCCAGTCCAACCCCCCTGCCACGCAGGAAATCACAATCAAAGCATCCCCGACAGATGGCCATCCAGCCTCTGTTTAAAGACCTCCAAGGAAGGAGACCCCACCACGCTCCGAGGGAGTGTGTTCCACTGCCGAACAGCTCTTACTGTCAAAAAGTTCCTGCTCATGTTGAGGTGGAATCTCTGTTCCTGTAGCTTGCACCCATTGCTCCATGTTCCAGTCTCTGGAGCAGCAGAAAACAAGCTTGCTCCATCCTCAGCGTGACATCCCTTCAAATACTTAAACAGGGCTATCATATCGCCTCTCAGCCATCTTTTTTCCAGGCTAAACATACCCAGCTCCCTAAGTCTCTCCTCATAAGGCATGGTTTCCAGACCTTTCACCATTTTAGTTGCCCTTCTCTGGACACGCTCCAATTTGTCAATATCCTTTCTGAATTGTGGTGCCCAGAACTGGACACAGTATTCTAAGTGAGGTCTGACCAAGGCAGAATAGAGTGGCACTATTACTTCCCTTGATCTAGACACTATACTTCTATTGATACAGCCTAAAATCGCATTGGCCTTTTTAGCTGCTGCATCACACTGATGGCTCATGTTCAACTTGTGGTCTACTAGGACTCCTAGATCCCTTTCGCACGTAGTCTCATTCAGCCAGGTCTCTCCCATCCTATATTTATGCATTTCATTTTTCCGCCCTAAATGCAGTAGTTTACATTTCTCCGTATTGAATTTCATTTTGTTAGCTTTGGCCCAGCTCTCCAGTCTATCCAGGTCATTCTGAATTTTGATCCTGTCCTCTAGGGTATTAGCTACTCCTCCCAATTTGGTGTCATCTGCAAATTTGATAAGTATGCCCCTAATTCCCTCATCTAAGTCATTGATAAAGATGTTGAATAGCACTGGGCCCAGGACAGAACCCTGTGGCACCCCACTGGTCACATCTTTCCAAGACGAAGAGGAGCCACTGCTGAGCACCCTTTGGGTTCGGCCGGTCAACCAATTACAAATCCATTGAACAGTTAACTTGTCTAGCCCACATTCTACAAGCTTGTTTGCAAGAATGTCATGGGGAACCTTGTCAAAGGCCTTACTGAAATCAAGGTATGCAATGTCCACGGCATTCCCTTCATCTACCAAGCTGGTAACTTTATCAAAAAAAGAGATCAGATTAGTCTGGCATGACTTGTTTCTCTGAAACCCATGCTGACTTTTTGTGATTATGGAATTGCCTTCTAAATGTTCACAGACTCTCTGTTTAATGATCTGTTCTAGAATCTTCCCTGGTATTGATGTCAGACTAACTGGACGATAGTTGTTGGGATCCTCTTTTTTCCCCTTTTTGAAGATGGGAACAACATTTGCCCTCCTCCAGTCTGCTGGGACTTCTCCTGTTCTCCAGGAGTTCTCAAATATTATTGCCAATGGCTCTGAGATTATATTTGCCAGCTCTTTTAATACTCTTGGATGTAGTTCATCTGGTCCTGGAGATTTAAATTCATTTAGATTAAGAAGGTATTCCTGTACTACCTCTTTACTTATTTTGAGCTGGATTTCCCCTATTGTGTCCTCTGTTCCATTCTCCTCAGGTTGGTCCTCCTTTTCCTTTTCTGAAAACACTGAGGCAAAGAAGGTGTTGCGTAATTCTGCCTTTTCTCTGTCCCCTGTTAGCATTTTGCCATCTTCTCCACGTAGCGGCCCTATCATTTCCTTCTTCCTCCTTTTGCTGCGGACATACCCAAAAAAACCCTTTTTATTGTTCTTAACCTCCCTAGCAAGCCTGAGCTCATTCTGCGCTTTAGCTTTTCTGACTTTACTCCTACACGTGTTCGCTATCTGTTTGAATTCTTCTTTGGTGATTTCCCCCCTTTTCCATTTCCTATACACGTTCCGTTTAAAACTTAGCTCCATTGAAAGTTCTTTAGTCATCCATCCTGGTTTCTTGAGACACCTCCCATTTTTCTTCCTCAATGGTACTGTTTGAAATTGTGCCTTCAGTATCTCCCTTTTGAGAAAGTCCCATCCGTCTTGAGGTCCCTTCTCTTTTAGTATTCTTGACCATGGGATCATCCCCAGTATTTCCCTGAGTTTATTGAAATCAGCTCTCCTAAAGTCAAGAATGAGTGTCTGACTATGCCTGGCTTCTCCTTTCCATTGTATAACAAACTCCAGGAGAACATGATCACTCTCACCTAAGGATCCCACCACTTGCACCCCATTAACAAGGTCGTCTCTGTTGGTTAGGATCAGATCTAAAATAGCTGACCCCCTTGTTGCCTCTTCCACCTTTTGGACCATGAAATTGTCTTCCAGGCATGTAAGGAATTTGCTAGACCTTGTAGTTTTGGCTGAGTTAGATTGCCAGCAAATATCAGGATAGTTGAAGTCACCCATCACTACTACATCTCTCCTTTCTGCATGTATGTTCATCTGTTCTAGAAAGGCAACATCCAATTCCTTCGTCTGATTTGGGGGTCTGTAGTAGAGACCCACAATAACATCCCTGTTGTTTCCCTCCCCTTTAATTTTTATCCAGATGCTCTCCACCTGGCTTCCAGTATTGATGTCATGGATCACTTCACTGGTGTAAATATCCCTGACATATAATGCTATTCCTCCTCCTTTCCTGTTTGGCCTGTTTCTCCTATAAAGGTTATACCCCTCTATTCCTACATTCCAATCATGAGACTCGTCCCACCAGGTTTCAGTAACGCCTATTATATCATATTTGTTTTGTAGTGCAAGGAGTTCAAGTTCATCTTGCTTATTTCCCATGCTCTGTGCATTAGTGTAGAGACATCTGAGACCATGTGTTCCCTTTACTTGCTCCCTGTGCAAGTTTTTTTGCCTCCCACTCTTGGGTCCTTGCGCTGTTTGCCTTGTTCCCTCTATGACAGTTTGACTATTTTCTCCCAGTTTCCAAACGTAAATTGCCACCTCCCTTCCCCACCAAAGCTGCTAACAGATGCAGAGGGGAAAACTATATGGAGATATATTAGCCAAGATCCTATTAAGTTTTCACGGTGTATGACCTTCTACCAACATAATGATTGCCTGGCATATACTTCACCACAGAAGCTATCTAGATAGAACCACAGTTCTATCTAGATTTGCCAATTGGTTCAATTCTGAGCTTTGAGGGTATTGTTAGAGACAAGCATTATGGAAAGGGTGGCTTAGAAAAATACCTGTGCCTTTTTGACAGGCAGTTTCCCAAGCCACCTCTCTCATAATCTTGTGGCTCTAAGGACACCTGTGAGGCTTGGCATTGGGCTGATAGGCAGCTCTGAAAAGAGCCGACTTCTATTGTTACCCTAATCTCTCTGGGGCTTTAAGGACCCTCAAAATATAGACATTAACTTGGAGAATTAATGTACTCGCTGTGGCAATACAAAGAGGGGGCAACGGCAGGACCTTTTAACCTTTGTATACCAGTAATAGGGAACAGACATAAGCTAGATAGTACAATAATCTTTATTAGGAAAAATAATAACCACACTCACACACACATTTAGGCATCAAGCATTCATGCAAGGTTAGCAAAATGAAGTGGGAGAGATTGAGATAGAGGAATAGCAAAGGAAATTTCCTGTGAGCGATCTTTCCTGAAAAGATGAGGTCGTGGAGGAAACCAGCAGAGTAGCGGTCCCAATCTGGAACAGCTACACAGATGGACAGTGTGTCCACAGGAAGGAGATCTGTGAGCACTTGAGTGGGGTTTTAAGGGTTTATATAGTGAATATATAAAAGGATGGGATTTTGAGTAGAAAACAATACTTTAAGGTGTTGCTCAGAGGGTGACAAAGACATTCTGAATATGTTGATAGCGTTTTGAGGGGTTAATGTTTTGCAGATCAAAGAGAGGAAGCAACTTCCCTTTGTTTAGGGTAAGGTAAAAGGATAGAGAGTTGTTGGCAAGTTTTGGTTGTCCCAGCCTTAGAAGATAGGATTAGCCTGGGGCATTGGCAAGCTGTTGCCTTCAGCTGGTTTGCAAATTAACAATTCTTTGAAATTTAGGCTTGGCCCCTCCTTATGTGCATACCTGGCTAAGTAATATTTGTCTTCAGGTTTTTCCTAGTCCCCCAGTTTATGTTAATGGCTGTACTTCATGAAAGACCATGTTTGACCTAATTATTAAATATTCCCAATTATTATATTGGGGACCTCCAGTATAGGGGAGAGGGGTGTCAGGGCTAGTAACACTGCGAGGGAGTGTGTGGCTAATAGCCATCTCTCTCCCTCTCTCTTAATCTCTCCAAAGCTATTATGTCCTTCCTACCACCGCTCTTTACCTGGGCAGGTCTTGAACATCTTCCTGCATGAGCAAATGTCCAACCACTGGCATAAACCTTATAGGGCCCAGGCCATATATTTTAATATAGTTCCATTTTGTGGAATTTGTTTTGCTTTGTGAGACCCTTAGGCTAACCTATCATGGGGTTTTCTTGGCAAGATTTGTTCAGAGGGGTTTTTCCATTGCCTTCCTCTGAAGCTGAGAGAGTGTGACTTGAATAAGGTCACCCAGTGGGTTTCCATAGCAGAACAGGAAGTTGAACCCTGGTCTCCTGGAATCCTAGTCCAATACTCAAACCTCTATACCCATTCTGGCTCTGTGGAACTTAAATATGCATAAAGTCAGGCTCTTCCATTGACTGACTATGGACTTTTTCAGACACTAAGAAAGTAACGCAAGCAGCCTCATCAGCTTGCGAGGCTGCTGCGCTGCAGAGCGTCCCTTTCGTATGACGCTTGCCCCTGCCAGTACAGTTGCGGTACCGCAGGGAGAGTTGAGCATCATATTTCATCGTTTTTTACTCATGATCAACTTTCATGAGTAAAAAATGACAAAATATGATGCTCAACTCTCCCCGCGGTACTGCAACAGTACCGGCAGGGGCGAGCATCATACAAAAGGGACGCTCTGCAGCGCAGCAGCCTTGCAAGCTGACGAGGCTGCTTGCGTTACTTTCTTCGCGTCCGAAAAAGTCTTATATTGCACTAACAATGCTGAAATGATAATGTGAAGATCAGAAAAGAAAAGAAAATCTGTTTCATTTTATGGACTAGTGAGGTCAAATGGAAATGTCAATAATGAGTCCTTATGACATTCCATCATAAAAATTGGCTTAATTGCTAGATCAATATGGGTGCACGCATTAGCACTTCTTAGTATTCTGGGAGGACCAGCTTTCACTCAAAATAGTCCTTCAAGTGGTTCCTCCCTCCCACTCCAGTTAAAATATTTATAACCTCCACTTTCTGTTTTCTGCCTGCTGAATCTCTGAGTACTACTCTGGCATTCTCATTCTCTGCCCTTGCTGAACGAATTAGTTTCTCATCTGGCTTTTGACAACCTCCCCTCCATGGATCTGGCTATCGAAGTTAACACCAGTATGATGGTCTTTTGCATTCATTTCCTTTATAGTTCCCCCACTCCATCTACAGTGGAATTAACACAAATGAACTATTAGAAAGAAGAACAAACCAGAAGCGTGAGGAAATTTAATACAAAAACAAAAACAACACGCCTCATAGATTGGTGTAATGCTTGTTGTAACATTTCATTAGATGAATATAACATGGTTGCTAGGCAAAAGAAAGATGCTGAGGTTATCTGGGGCCATAATCTGATATATAATTAAATGTTCTCTCTCTTTTTCTTTCTTTCTTTTTTTGCCTTTACTTCAGTGTTGCTCCTACCACCCTCAAAACAGAAGCTCCTATAATCATTTAAAATGTGTTTCTTATGAATTAATTATGGCATATTTTTCACACAATTAATGGAAGGATTCATATTAAAGTAATGGAAAAGAACACACACATGCACACTGTTTTATAATCTCTCTGGCTTTTCTTCGCAAACAAAGATTCAGGAAGGACTCTTCCTGCGTTTTCTGCAAGCGCGCTGATGACTAAAAAGGCCAATTTGAGATAAACAAGTCCAGTTGCAGAAAGCACTGCAGAAGGTCTCCTTGGGTGATGTTTTTGGGTTGTGATTCTTTCTGTGTTGTCGTTTCTCTTCAAGACTTGTTCGGCGTGAGTCCTCAAATAAGACTGCAGCATTGTGGATAGTGTGTCTCCATGCCTCCCGATGTGAGGCCAGGGTGGACCATTGTTGGTGATCAATTTGGCTGAGCCTGAGATGTTGTTTCAGGGAGTCCTTGTATCGCTTTTTTGGAGTGCCCCTCTTATGCTGACCTGTGGTGAGTTCACCGTAGAGTACTATTTCTAGGAGGCAATGGTCCTCTATCCTCATTAAACAGTTTGTAAATATAGGCTAGAAACCTGCTTCAGAAGATGTATGCATGGCATGTAGCTATGTCTCTCTAGTGTTGTATCCCAATGCTACTCTCCCATGTCTACCCTCCCAGAACCCACCTTTTAAGCAACACAGTCTCCACAATGCAGCCATTTTTCTGTTTCCTGGATCTGGACACACTGGAGTCGGACACACTGCAACAGGTGTTACACAAAACCCTCACATCTGTGGAAAAGCCCATGCATGTATTGGGGAATAAAGCAACTCAAATGGCAAGGCAAGAGGCTGTAGAACTTTTGTAATCTTGTGCCCTATGTATGAGTATATTGGTGGAGTCAGAGTCATGGAGTCAGAGGTCCAAAACAACTGATGAAACTTTATTTAACTGAATTAAAAAGCATTCATACATCACACACACTTGTTACCAAGCAAACAAGACTGTCAGAGTAAGGCAGAAAATAGTTAGAAGTGGGATTAAGCTATGGCTTTTGGGTGTGATACTACACCTGATCCTGAAGCTAGGCTTTCTTTGTGAGAAGGGGAATTACTCTCAAGGAGCAGCAATCGGTTGCAATGAAAAAGAGGGTGGACAGAACTTGGGAAGGAATGTTAGGGTTAACAGATAAGGATGGGAGCACCTGCTGTGACTAGGGAGCTGGTCAGGGGTTCAAGAGGTGTTAGCAGGTGTTTGGGTAGGGAACAATGTAGTAGTAATGAGTCTAAAAATAAAATTGTATTAAAAATTCCAGGGATCTAGCCCTTTTTAAAAAACAATAAAATATCTTCTTTAAAAGGAGTTCAAAATCATTTACTTTCAAAGTGATGCAGAGTGATGCTTAGGAATGCTGAGACAGACAAGCTCAATTAACATTTAAAAGTGTATTCAGAGGTCTGTGGTCTGATCTGATCACCCATTGCATTAGACTCATTACAAAAACAAAGGAGTCAGTTTAAAAATGCAAATCAAAAGTTTACTGAAGGTATATCAATCTCAATCTACATACTAAAACAAACTTTAAAAAGAGTGTTCCTAACTAACTAGGAGGATTTAGGGTAGAAAGACTCACCCAGCCTTTAGCGGTAGAAGGTTGTATGGTGAACATCATGGCATGGCTTCATAGCAGCAGCATGGTTACAAAAGAATGGCAAAGATGGCTAAAGGAAGATGGCTACAGCCGTATGGAGACTCTAACTTAAAAGAGTCTCACAAAGAGCAATAAAATTTAAATTAGGTCATGTGTTGAATGACCCAGCACTCCAGTTGGCTGGAAGTGCCCAGTGAAATAAGAGAAAGGGAGTTTGGGAGAACAGAAGCATGCAGGGGGAAAAAACTAGACTTATCTTAGGATGTGAATGGGGTACACAAGATTGCTTTTACATTACAATTAATTATTTCCCCACATACTACAAACAAGGATCCGAGACAGGATGGGTGGAGATGGGAAGAAGTGACATGGATTCAGGAGGAATGGGGAGCCAAACCCAAAGAACTAAGTTTCCACAAGCTTTTATAAGAAATAACCCCTTTGAAGGTACAATTCTAATCAGAGAACATTTGTCTTCAGATAGTTTCCAGTGACTTAAACAAAGGAATTCAGCACTAGTCAGGATCTGGGAAATAGAGGTGATCTGTTTTTTGGTGATTAACAGGCAACCAGGTGTGAGTGACAGCATGATTTACAAAGCAATGAATCTACCAGCTACAGAATCTACCCTGTATCCATTAATTCACCAACCACTGATTCAATTATTTGTGGTTGGCGATGGTGGGGGGAGAGAGGGGGAGGGATTTCGGCTTCCCCCTTCCATCTCTGGGAGAGCTCTATTTGCAGTGGGTGGTGATGGCAAATGCAGGGGAAGAGAGGGTGAGGAGGGATCTCGCCTGCCCCCTTCCCCTGGGAGGGCTCCTGTGGCAGTGGCGGGGTGGTGACGGTGGGTGGCATTTACTATTATCTGTGGATTTCACTATCTGTGTGTATGCCTTTCTCAAACATGAAGCAGGAAGAATCCTCTCCATTTCAATGGAAGATGTTGGTTGCTAGATTCGGTGTGAATGTTGGATAATTTATATGGCCTCTTTCCTGGCATGGTATGGACTAACCTTAGCTTGACTCCTATGCCCCAGAGCACATTTATTTCCCATCAGCCCTTGAAAAGGCCTAAGTTGGCCAAACTGGTATCAAAACACTGTTGCCAATTAAAATGAACCAAGCTGGTGGATGCTGGGTGTTTCACTGGGGGATGCAAGACTGTTGCAAAGGCATCTGCAGAGATCTCCAAGGAGTCCCAGAAGGTCCCTGCAGAAAAATGTCCTTACACTGTATCCAGCTACAGGAAAAAAACTGGATGTTTCTCCACTGATCCCCTGCTCTCCAACAACATAGAAATGGCCATGTTGTAGGGGATGCATCACTTGAAAGGTGGGTTTGGGGAATATTTTGTTCATTGCACAATCCGTTAAAAAAAATGACTTCTTCAATGAGCAAAAATGTTAATTGTGATGATATAAGTCTGACTCTTGCTACCGTAATTCACCAACAGGATTCCAGCCATTAAATTCAAAGGCAAAATCAGCAAAAACTGAGAGAGGTGTAAAAGCTATACAGTCCACATGCATTTAACATAAACTGTTATTTTACTCTCTCTTCTAAAATTGTAGGAAGGTGTTGTAAGGTAACAGGATTAGAGAAACACTACTGTTCTGTGCCAGTATGTATTGTTTCTGTCAATTATGGGGAAAACAAAAAGATGTTTGTCAAATGAATCTCTCTCTATATATATATGTAGTATGATTTACAGTTGTCTTATGTCCACTGTACCCATCTTTGGATGCCATGAAACCAAGTTATAGAATATCAGAGCTGTAGCACTATGCATACACACCAGTAATACCACTGAACTCACTGAAATTTACATAGATGTGCACAGGATGAGATTGCAAGTGGTGTGAATAACTGCTTTCCCAGGAGGATTTGCAGGAGGTGAGGCATAATGGGTTGAATACAGATGCAAAATCCAAAGATACGAAGAAATGCTAGATGGTATATATGCCAAGGCCTAACCCATCACCCAAAGGCCTATTCAGCAGTTGGCAAGTGTTTTCCTGGCACTGAAAAGCAGCTGGCACACGCTTTGCCTGTGCTGTTATGTGGGTGGAAGGGGACTGTATTGAAAACATTCACTTTGAAATCACATTCATGCATGTTGATAGAACCATGTGGTGCATTTTCATTTCTTTTCCCTTTCAGCAGAATAGAGAAAGCTGGGCAACTTATTCATCTCCTACCTTAGGGCTGCAACTTGGTGGGAGAGGAAATATTCTGTATACAGAGAGTGCCAGGTTCAATCCCTAGATCTCCAGGTAGGATTAGGGGAAAAATACTGTTTGAAATTTTGTTGTTGTAGACAGAGCCGTTGAAGACAATACTGAACACGGTGGACCAGTATGGTTTTAAATATATGGTAGATTCCTATGGTAAATTCCTTTCTGTCCTGTTGCTCTGTGCTAGACTCCCAACAAAAGTACACTGGTCTGACAGTATGTGCACATTTCCGCCAGCTCTTGCTAATTGTCTGTCTCTTATCTATCAGCTAATGAGAAGCACCAGCAGCTACTTTTTCCATGGCCTGTAAGTACTCCACATTTGCCATGGATGACGCTTGTTTTGTCTTATCAAACAAGCAAAAAGTTGTCCTGCAGGCTGTTTGGGCAAGTTTTTAATCTGCCCTGAACCCTTAGATCTTCTGGGAGGGGTTTATTGCAACCAATGAGATCTAGATTAACAATAATTTCCCAGAGATCTTTTTCTGTCGCTGCTCCCAGACTATGGAATGCCTTGCCGGAAGAGATCCGTCAAGCAACCAGCTTGGAGAATTTCAAAAAAGCCATCAAAACAGATCTCTTCCAGCAGGCCTTCCTTGAATAGAATACACCATTTTAATGGATGCTTCTCCCTCTTTTTAAGTTTTCTGTTTTTATGTTTTATGCTTATGTTTTTATGTTTTATGTTATAGTTTAAAGTCTTAGGGTAGTATTTTATATTAATGGTGAATTCACCAATTATTTTTAAATATGTATTATTATATGTAATTTTAAGGGGGGTAAACTGTTTTAAATTATTACTGTCGCTATGGATTTGTTTGTTCTATATCCAGTTGTTGTGAGCCGCCTTGATTGCCTTATAGGCAAAAGGTGGGGTACAAAAATAAAGTTGTTGTTGTTGTTGTTATACCCAAGGGACCCCCAAGACTCACTGCAAATTCCAAACCCAGTGGGGCGGGCAAAAATGGCCAGGTGTGTCCCCAGAGCCCTCCAGAGATATTGTTGTCTATTTTGTGCCATTTAGAGCCCTCCATCTGCTGTTAGGCTTGGTGGAAAAAGTGATCTTGTAGAACAGACATTTTGGTCACTTCCAGTTTGGGGAAGGGAGAAAAGGCCCTAGAGGGTCTGAAAGAGGCCAGGAGGCCTGAAATAACTAATCATACTCTGCAGTTGGAATAAACTCTGCAGTTGGAAAAATATATGTAAATATTTGTTGCAAGGTTAAAAAAAAAAGGGGGAGTCCCAATGGTTGGAAATCCTGTTGTGAACAATAATAGACCAATAGAAATTTTGCACAATTTCCTCCTGAGTCTCATTCACACTACAGAATTATATACTATTGTTCCACTTTAACGGCTGTGGTTCCATCCTATGAAATCCTGAAATTTGTACTTTGGCAAGATGCTAGTGTTTTTTTTTGGCCGAGAATTCTAAATGTGCCTCACGAAACTATAAATCCCAAGATTCCATAGGATGACACCATGGCAGTTAAAGTGGAATAACAGTGCTACTATAATTCTGTAGTGTGAAGGGGGCCCCAGTTTTCAAATGACCCAAACTGTTGTGGAGGAATTATTCAGCAGTGAAAAGCATGTGTGCAGTTCCTGTTTTCTGCACAGTTAACAGAGGAATTATTCTCCTCTTCTGTTATATTTCCCTGCAGAGTAATGCCTCTACAGTCCTCCAGGACATTCAAATGCAGGGAGAACACTGTAGATGAAAGCCCTGGAGTGAGGAGAAAACTACCATAATTATTCATCATCATGTGTGAGGACAAAATAGTCAAGGAGTTATATGCCCACTCCACTAAGGTTTCTGGGGAAATCTGCCACCCATTTTTGGTATTGGGGTGCAGGGGGGTCAAAAATTTAAAGTGGGGGTAGTGCCCTCTGGGGTCAGAGGGCAACCCTCAGATGTTCCCCTACCCTATGGTAGAGTCTAAAACTGTACATGGAAAAGGTGCTGGGACAAGAATGTTTGTTTATTTATTTATTTGATTTATATCCTGTTTTTCTCTCAGTATGGACCCCAAAGTGGCTAATGTTACCTGGCCAGGAGCAGAGGATGGACAAAGGATGTTATGTCCTATAAATGCACATAACAAATGTGTTCACAAGACAATCTTGGCCAACAACATATGTTCCCAACAGCAAGCAGTCTACTCCATTCCCTCCTGATAGTATCTCCCAATCCTATCAGCTTTCTTTGTTTGTTTTTTAAAAGGGAAAAAGTAGTTGCAACCACAACTTGGGTGTGGGGGGTCTTTGTTTTCTCCTTCTATTGTATCCTTCACTCTTTGTTTTAAACAATCTGTTGAATTATTTTAACAGATCCCATTTTAATTTCAACTATTGTGCCAAATTTTTCATTGCAAGTAGAAAAGAAGAAGAAAACTTGTTGGTGATGTGGATGTTAAAAATACTTTTTTAAAAAGGAAAAAGAATCCCATCCACAACAAGAAAGTGTGCCTTGACTTAATGAGTCACTCTATTGAGAAAATGGCCAAGACTAAGAGTTTTACATTAAGAGAAAATATCTATAAAATAATGAACTTATGGTACTTAACACCTGAAAAACTGGTGAAAATTTATAAAAATATTCCTGACAATTTTTGGAAGTGCAGGAAAAGTAAGGGCACATATTTCCATAGAACTGTCAAGATATCTATAAATATTGGAAGAAGATACATAACTTGATAACAGGAACTTTGGAACTTTGGAAATAAATTGTTCCATGGAGCCAGAGATCTACTTATTAAATATGTTGCATAATGTAGATACAGAGGGTAGAAGGAAGTATGAGAGAATTATTCTTTATGCTGTATTGGCAGTGAGATTGGTTTTGGCAAAAAAAAAAAAACTGGTAAAAAGACAAAATACCTTCGGCTAGTGAATGGTTTATAAGACTATTTGAAATGCAAGAAATGGATAAACTGTAATATTAGATGACAGAAGTTCAAAGAGGAGTATTGAGGTATGGCAGGATATGACTCCATTATGGAGAGAGAACTGGGGTGATGAGTTGGTAAAGAATCATAGAATCATAGAATTGCAGAGTTGGAAGAGACCACGAGGGCCATCCAGTCCAACCCCCCTGCCACGTAGGAAATCTTGATCAAAGCATCCCCGACAGATGGCAATCCAGCCTCTGTTTAAAGACCTCCAAGGAAGGAGACCTCACCACGCTCCGAGGGAGTGTGTTCCACTGCCGAACAGCTCTTACTGTCAAAAAGTTCCTCCTCATGTTGAGGTGGAATCTCTGTTCCTGGAGCTTGCATCCATTGCTCCGTGTTCCAGTCTCTGGAGCAGCAGAAAACAAGCCTGCTCCATCCTCAGCGTGACATCCCTTCAAATACTTAAACAGGGCTATCATATCGCCTCTCAACCGTCTTTTTTCCAGGCTAAACATACCCAGCTCCCTAAGTCTCTCCTCATAAGGCATGGTTTCCAGACCTTTCACCATTTTAGTCACCCTCCTCTGGACACGCTCCAATTTGTCAATATCCTTTTTTAATTGTGGTGCCCAGAACTGGACACAGTATTCTAAGTGAGGTCTGACCAAGGCAGAATAGAGTGGCACTATTACTTCCCTTGATCTAGACACTATACTTCTATTGATACAGCCCAAAATCGCATTGGCCTTTTTAGCTGCCGCATCACACTGTTGGCTCATGTTCAACTTGTGGTCTACTAGGACTCCTATATCCCTTTCACACGTAGTCTCATTCAGCCAGGTCTCTCCCATCCTATATTTATGCATTTCATTTTTCCACCCTAAATGCAGTACTTTACATTTCTCCATATTGAATTTCATTTTGTTAGCTTTGGCCCAGCTCTCCAGTCTATCCAGGTCATTCTGAATTTTGATCCTATCCTCTAGGGTATTAGCTACTCCTCCTAATTTGGTGTCATCTGCAAATTTGATAAGTATGCCCCTAATTCCCTCATCCAAATCATTGATAAAGATGTTGAATAGCACTGGGCCCAGGACAGAACCCTGTGGCACCCCACTGGTCACATCTCTCCAAGACGAAGAGGAGCCACTGCTGAGCACCCTTTGGGTTCAGCCGGTCAACCAATTACAAATCCATTGAACAGTTAACTTGTCTAGCCCACATTTTACAAGCTTGTTTGCAAGAATGTCATGGGGAATCTAGACATTGGAATATAATGAAGATGGTGGAGGAGATATTAAACAGATCATATGTTGTTGGGGTTTGAGAGGGGTAGTAGGAAATCTAGTAGTTATAAATCACAGAAAAGAAAAAGGGACATCTGTAGTCACGGGGGGATTATAGAAAGAAAGAAAGAAAGAAAGAAAGAAAGAAAGAAAGAAAGAAAGTAAGTAAGTGGCCAACCACAGAGATTTTTCACATTTCAGGACTTTTTTTCTGAAAAAATTATTCCTGAAAAAAATGTGGCTTTTTGTGTAAAACCCAATATTTTTGCATAGAAAATAGTTTATGGCAAAATTACACTGTCTTTTGTGCAAAAATATCAGTTTTGCAATATTTGTGCAAATCAAATGTGCTTTGTTTTTTTCAGTTCTTTGAAAACAATTTTTCACCCAAAACCCGAGCATGCAATGCTTCTAATCTCACCTGGGATAGGGGAAGGGGAGAAAACTCGCAATTTTTCATTCTTTTATGCTAGAACAAAAGATGTGAGAATTTATATCCCTAGCCTGTGATTAATTAAATTAAAGGGTACAGAAGATTCTTAGCAACCTGGGATGGCTGCATTTAAGACTACATAATTAGACTCTTTGAAAACAGGGTAAACTTCTTACTGCCTATCTGAAATATCACATGAGAGGATTGGCAATCTTTTATCAAGTAGGTAAAATCTTCTATTTCATCAGAGACTATGAACATGTATAAGCTGGGGATCAATAATGTAATGAGTATAACATTGCTTGTAACGGGCATGTCTTTCAGTATCCATTTGGTAATAACATAAGGATTTGCCTAATATCAGTTAGGTATCAGACAGAAGCCAAGAATGCACATAAAATGATAGCTCAGGTCCTGTCTATATGGTCAAAATAATACATATGTGATGCGAAAGATCGGCGATCCATTCAAATGCCTTTTCACACAAATATGTCAGTCAGAAGGGGGGGCAGCCAAATCCACTACAAAGTCCAGGGCTCCATATGGATTTTCTGAAATGCTCAGTATACCTTACGTATGCGCATCTGTTTGAACCCTCATATTTGCTCAGATACGAACAGGCAGTGCAGATTGATTCGATGGATGAGCACAGGGGGGAGGGCTAGCAAAGAGGGAAAGTGGCTGCAGCTGCCATGTTGGATTTTCAGCTAAGCGAGGGTCCAGTAAGTCAATCAAACGGTGATTTTATACTTTTATTTTATTTTATTTTATTTGTAAACATGAAGTGTTGCTTGTGTGCACCCTGGGAAACCATTTTTAAAAAAATTGGCAGTGGCAGATTTAAAATCATGAGTAAATCTCTCATAGCTGCCAGCTGGCTAGGGGGTCATGTGGAGTTTAGGGGGGCTCTTTTGGCTGTGTAGGCAGATTGCATCATTGCAAACGCCTGCCTTTTTGGACCTGTTTGTATTTTTTCCCTTGTATAGGCGAGACATCAGTGTATGCTGCTGATTAACATTTCATTGAGCAAAGCTGATCCAGCAAGAATACAGATATTCATCGGGAAGCTCATGATTTGAATGATGCCGTCCCATAATGTCTTCTCAGAAGCAAATCCTATTGAGTTCAGTGGGACTTACTCAGAGATTAAAAGATGATGGCTTCTAGACTGAAATTCTCCCATCAGTCCCAGCCAGTACACATAATGATCAGGGATGATAGGAGCTGCAGTTACCTACAACATCTGAAGGACAATGGAGGTGCCCTGCTTTCCCTAGCTGAAGCATACAGAACAGAACTTAGGCTGCTAACACACTGAAGAAATAATGCAGTTCGATGCCAGTTTAACTATCATAACTCCACCCTATAGAATCCTGGGATTTGTAGTTTGTTGTGGCACCAGAGCTCTCTGATAGAGAAGGCTAAATATCTTACAAAAGTTCAAACCCCAGAATTCCATAGCACTGAGCCATGGCAGTTACAGTGGTATCAAACTGCATTATTTCTGCAGCGTGTCAGCAGCCTTATTCTTTATCCCTAAGTATGATTATAGATGGTGTCTCTACACAAATATCTGCTCCTGAACCACATTAGTTCTTTTCATCACTTCCCTGATATTTGTTTCTCTTGAATGTCAGCCACTGAAAGATAACACCCAATTAACCAACTGTATAAAGAAAACATCTATGCTCCTGTAAGAGTGAGTCATTCAGTAAGAATTTAATTTTGTTTTGAGAGTAAGAAAATGCTTTAATCTTACAGAAGCATTGCATCAGACTTCTTTAACTTGGCAACTCCCAAAAATGCTAGTTGGGGCTTTATGGGAGTTGTAGTATGACTCCAGGTTGAAGGAAACTGGACTGCATGATAAATGGAAAAGTTGTAACAGTAAAAACCATTTATCACATTACAGTTGTCCCTCCGTATTCATGGATTTGGTATCCATGGATTTAAGCATTCACAGCTTGAAAATATTATTTTTTAAAAATCCAAAAAGCAAACCTTGATTTTGCCATCTTATATAAGGGACACCATTTTGCTATGCCATTGCCTATAATGGGGCTTGAGTATTCACAGATTTTGGTATCCATGGGGGGACCTGGAACCAAATCCCAGTGAATATGAAGGGACAACTGAATATCTCATACTAATAATAGGGAGGGAAAACATAAGTAGACATGGGAAGGCCATCAGGTGAAGAAAGAGCTGGGGGGGAAATGGGGGGTGGTGGAAGAGGGAGACCCATTTTTTCCATGGAACAAATTGGAAAAGTCAGAGAGAAAAAAACTCCAATGAAATATTTTCTCTTTTGGAACAGCAAAATCCATTTTAAGACAAAGTGATACTCAGAATTCCAGGAACTGCACAATATGATGAATAGTTGGTAAGATACTCTACTGAAATGGATAATAATAATATATCTGCATTGTGTGTGTGTGTGTGTGTGTGTGTGTGTGTGTGTGTGTAGAACTCAAATTCCAGTTATATTCCTCATGAGAAGAGTATACAAATTCAGGGTGAGGCTTCATTTGTTTTGGATTGCCACTTGCCTTCTTCTGGTGATCTCTGTGGAGGCAGTCAATGCTGGAGACCTGGTGGCAGAGTGGCAGAATGCCAGTACTATAGCCACAACATTGTGAGTTCAATCCTACAGGGCTCCAAGGTTGACTCAGCCTTCCATCCTTCCGTAGGTCGGTAAAATAAGTACCCAGCTTGTTGGGGGCAATAAGCTAACACATTGTAAACCACTTAGGGAGTGCTTTGCACTGATAAGCGGTATAGAAATATAAATGGTAAATGCTATTGAAGCTAGTACCCTGTGCCTACTGTCCTTTTAACCTAGCTCTGGTCAGCCTTTTCACCTGTCCCATAAAATGAACCTGAAATAGACACTGAATGATGGCCAGAATTCTGTTGGACAGTTACATGTGCATAACCTGGAGTTACACACTCATGACTGCTTCATATTCATGATTCCTACATAGACCCTATTCTAGGATCTATGTAGGGACCATAACAGTGCCCCAATCCCTACTTTCCAGGCAGCAACCACTGTACTTGATAGGGGTCTGTTACCCTGTTGAGTGGAAGCAGCTGGCTGATGGTCCTATCCCCTTGCATAAGTGATCTGTGGTGCAAGGGGGAATTGTGACAGAAGTCCTGCTTCTGTCTGTTGCACTAAAGATCATTCACAAGAAAGGTGGGACTGTCAGTCACTGCTTCCCCAGCAACAGGGGAAATGACCCCTCATCGATGGCAATGACTGCTTCCCAGTAAGTGGGTATTGGAAAAGAATTCACTGTGTAACACGGTAATATGGTGTTTACACCTACATAAATATCTTAACAGGAATCTGGCCATTGTCTACTCCAGTGGTTCTTAACCTGTGGTCCAGGGACACCCAGGGTCTGTGATGTCCTCACAGGGGGCCCATGAAGGCTTGAAAGCTGCTCAGCCCACTTCCTCCCTGCAGTGGAGTGGCCACATGACAGGAGCCAAGGCGAAGAAGGCAGGCTGGCTGGCTGGCTTGGCCTGTGCATTGTCATTCAATCCACTCCAGAAACAAATTAGCAGGAAGAAGCAGGAGTAAATCTTCCCTCCCTCTCCAGTGCCTCTGAGGGAAGGTTTAAAAGATGGTGTGTTTGTATTATTATTATCAGCCATTATTAGCATTTTAAATCTTGAGGGGTCCGTGGCAATAAAATATATTTAAAGGAGGTACCCGGTAAAGAAAAGGTTAAGAGCCACTGGTCTACTCTATAGGCTAGGAAACAAAGAGGTTATTTGGGACAGAAATCAAAAGGCTCAGAGAAACAATGTGAAAATGTGGGTAAGAAGTGAGCTCTAATCAAGACCCACAGAAATAAGTGGATTATATTTACTATACCTGGCTGTGCAGATATGGGGTAGGTTTACAATTCTGCAGTGGTGGTGAATGGCTCCCATGTCAGTCATAGGGGGGATTTGGGCTAGGTTTTAGCTTCAACTTGATAGGAATTATCCAATGTGCTGAACCAACAGTATTTTGGCAATTAAATTCAGTGCCTTGTATAGCTCCTTGAAAACTGAGGCTGAAACCCAGAGTTTATCCACTACCCCACTGACCTAGAAACCACCAGGTACGATGCAATTTTGCTTACCATATACAAAAGTAAGGTTTGTATATTTTTAAATTTCACAAATATGGCACATAGTAGTTTGATATGCTAGGATTTATTATATGCATGTTTTAAATGATGGATTCTATTTTGGTAAAACAGTAAAATACAATTAGGATTTATATGCATTTTTCACCAAAATAATGATAATTTCCCCAAAATTGCTATTTTTTCCCCGTATACACACTGACAACCCCCCCCCCATGGTTTCAGCATTTTCAGACATTTCATATCTCTAAATGCAAGAAACTGAAAAATTTGAATTTATCTCACAAATTATGCATTTCAATGTACATTTGCAGTGGTATTGATAAAGCAGTGTTTCTTTATTTCTGTTTCTTCAGAAGTACATAGCAGGAGTTTACTCAGAAGTAAACCACAAGAGACTTTTATCCAGCAGGATCAGAGTAGTACACAAGAAAGCTGAGTGAGACAAGACTTTTTCATCCACTTCACATATTCTCAGGGGACAGAAGCCATTATTATCAATAATAATAATAATAATAATAATAATAATAATAATAATTGCTATTTTTTACCCACTTCTCTCCATGGACTGAGGTGGGAAACAACAACAGATAAATACCCTTAAGGCACCAGATCCTATATGATCTTCAAAGCTAAGCCAGGGTCAGCTCTGTTTAATACTTGGATGGGATATCACCAATGAATGCTAGGTGCTGCAGGCTATATTTCAGAGGAAGGAACTGGTAAAACCACCTCTGAGTATTTCTTGCCTAAGAAAACACTATGAAATTAATGGGGTCGCCACAGACAACTTGAAGGCACATACACACAAACACACAGGAATCTTTTTTAGAGAGATATCAATCTGTTAACATTTCCAGGGCCGGTTTAAGGAATTTTGGGGCCCCCTGCAATGCTTTACTTTGGGGCCCCCTGCAATGCTTTACTTTGGGGCCCCCATATGTTTATCTCAGATCAATGTAACCTAACCTATTCACCGTACAGGATGTTCAGATTATAGTAGGACCACCGTATTGATGGATTCATTATCCATGGGACACAAAACAGCACACCTACCATAGAGTCTTCCTAGAAAATGTGTCCTCCCTAGCCCTTTTCTAGGCCCTCCAAGGCAACTCTATGGTATTTTAAACCAGAAGTCCCATTATTTTCAATGGCGTTCACTATTATTCATGGTTTTCAGAATCCACGCCCCCCCCCAAACCAGTCCCCAGTGGATAAGAGGGGCCTACTATATTACATAATTTGCCACCAATAATTTAATTTAAAAACTATATTATAGGCACTAACATAATATTTTTTTGTTTATTAGCAATTAATGTAATGGTGTAGATTTCCTCAAAGAAAATAAAGAGTAGACTACAAGCTAAACATGAGTTAGCAGTGTGATGCAGCAGCAAAAAATGCCAATGCAATTCTACGCTGCATTAATAGTAGTGTCTAGATCAAGGGAAGTAATAGTATCACTCCATTCTGCTTTGGTCAGACCTCACCTGGAATACTGTTTCCAATTCTGGGCACAACAATTCAAGAAAGATACTGAGAAGGATGGTGTGAGGTCTGGAAACCATTACCCCCTATGAGGAACAGCTTAAGGAGCTGGGTATGCTTAGCCTGGAGAAGAGAAGGTTGAGAGGGGACATGATAACCATGTTTAAGTATTTGAAGGGATGTCATACTGAGGATGGAGCAAGCTTGTTTTCTGCTGCTCCAGAGACAAAGACATGGAGCAATCAACTCAGACTACAGGAAAAGAGAATCCACCTAAACATTAGGAAGAACTTCCTGACAGTAAGAGCTGTTCGGAAGTGGAATACTCTGCCTTGGAGTGTGGTGGAGTCTCCTTCTTTGGGTTTTTTTAAACATAGATTGGATGGCCATCTGTCAGGAATGCTTGGATTGTGTGTTCCTGCAGGGCAGAAGCCGATTGGATGGGGTGGCTGTTGGGGTCCCTTCCAGCCCTATGATTCTATGATTCTATGATTCTAGGCTGCATTTAGAGCCTGGGAAAGTTACTTTTGGATTACACCTCCCAGAATCCTCCTGCCAGCACCCTTCTCAAGGTCTGGTTGCATTGTTCCTTTTCCAGCATTCTCTAGCCCAGTGGTTCTTAACTTGGGGTCCGCAATGTCCTCACAGGGGGTCTACAAAGGCTTGAAGACTGCTTGGCCCACCTCCTCCCTGTAGTGGAGCAGCCACATGACAGGAACCAAGGCAAAGGCTGGCTGGCTTGGCCTGCACATCGCTATTCAATCCACTCCAGCCACAAACTTGCAGGTAGAAGCAAGAGTGTCTCTGAGGGAAAGTTTAATGGATGGTATAATTGTATTGTTGTTGTTGTTAGCTATTATTATTAGCTATTATTATTAGGGTTTTAAGTCTTGAGTTAAGTCTTGGGGCAACAAAAGATATTTAAAGGGGCTCCCTGGTAAAGAAAAGGTTAAGAACCACTGCTCTAGGCCAATGCCTCTCACATAACACTAATGCAATACTGGTGTTTTAGTGACAACAATAAAATCTTTGTTCCCAGTAATATTACTCCAAATTTGTCTTTATATTATTTATATTCTTCTGTTAAAAGAGCTAGAGTGTTGTAGAAGTTTCAGCATTGCCCTATGACTGTGGAGACCAGGGTTTGAATCCTTACTCAGCCATAAATACCCACTGGCTGACCTTGGGCAAGTCACACTCTCTCAGCCTCAAAGGAAGTCAAAGGCAGACCCCCTTTGAACAAACCTTCCATAGAAAACCCCATGGTAGGTTGGCCTTACTCAGAAATGACTTGAAGGCACATGGGAAAACACACACAAATTTCTTTTGCAGGCTGAACTCAGTTAGCAGCAAGGGGACGAAGCTGAAGAAGACCAAGGGGGAAAGGTTGGGGAGAGGAACCAAGACAGGTTAAAAGCAGCTGGAAAGATGGGCTGGAGTGGATCTATGTGCAAGGAAGGAAAGGAAAGGAAAGGAAAGGAAAGGAAAGGAAAGGAAAGGAAAGGAAAGGAAAGGAGCCCTTTCTGAGGTGGACAACCCTCAAATTCCCTGTCTCTCTCTCTCTTTCTCACACACACACCCTCTCCAACATGCCTCTCCCTCCAGCTTCTGCCACAGATGGCTGCTGTTTCTTTCTCTTTCTCTTTCTCTTTCTCTTTCTCTTTCATTTTGGAGAGGCTGTTTTGTTTGTTTTTTTAAAAAAAAGCCAGCAGGAGGTTTTGGGAGGAGGAGGGTAAGAGGGGGCTCCTCTTGGCTGTCTCCTTCGTCAGATTAAGGAGGCCAACATGGGGGCCCCTCTTGACCTCGGGGGCCCCTGCCAATGCTGATTTGGCAGACAGGTTAAACCGGCCCTGAACATTTCCCTAGGTGTCCTGTTTACAAGCAGCTATTTAAAATGATAAACATCGCTGAAATCTGTCAGAAGTGTGTTCAGTTCAGGCATAGTGATTTAAATGTGCATTGCCTTCTCCAGTGCAGCCCAACTTCCAGATTCCTCCACCTCTCTTTTTCTATGGATTTCAATAAAACCTGCTGCAGACCTGCTCATATTTTGTTAGAGGCCTACCAGAGATCTGTATATAAATTGCACAGTCCTATTAAACCATCTCTTCATTACCAGTATTTGCACAGAGCCTGCATTTAGCAGTCGATGTTCAACATATAACACAGTAAGCGTTTTATTGTCAACATGATGCAAGCAGAACTTGCAAATAAATAGAATCATAGAATCATAGAGGTGAAAGAGACCTCAAGGGCCATCCAGTCCAACCGCTGCCATGCAGGAATACACAATCAAATCATTCCCGACAGATGGCCATCCAGCCTCTGTTTAAAAACCTCCAAAGAAGGAGACTACACCACACTATGAGGCAGTGTATTCCACTTCTGAACAGCTCTTACTATCAGGAAGTTCTTCCTAATGTTTAGGTGGAATCTCTTTTCCTGTAGTTTGAACCCATTGCTCCGTGTCCTAGTTTCTGGAGCAGCAGAAAACAAGCTTTCCCCATCCTCAGTATGACATCCCTTCAAATATTTAAACATGGCTATGATGTCCCCCTCCAGACTAAACGTGCCCAGCTCCCTAAGCCACTCCTCGTAGGGCATGGCTTCCAGACCATCCACCATCCTGGTCACCCTCCTCTGGACACATTATAGCTTCTCAATATCCTTCCTGAATTGTGGTGCCCAGAACTGGACACAATATTCCAGGTGAGGCCTGACCAAAGCAGAATAGAGTGGCACTATTACTTCCCTTGATCTAGACACTATACTCCTATTAATGCAGCCTAGAATCACATTGGCTTTTTTAGCTGCTGCATCACACTGCTGACTCATGTTCAGGTTGTGGTCCACTAAGACTCCTAGATCCTTTTTGCATGTACTTCCCTCAAGCCATGCATCACCCATCCTATATCTGTGCATTTAATTTTTACTGCCCAAGTATAGTCCTACATTTCTCCTTGTGAGATTGCAACATCCAGGTAGGTGACACACTTTTTATGACCCTCCCCAGTTTACTTGGAAGTTCTTAAGTGTGTTTCAGTGCTTTTTGAGTGTTCTTTTTGTTTTTGTTTTTGAATTCCCAATGCTATGTATTTTCATGAGAATCTGCGGGATTTCAAATGAGGAAGTGAACAGAGCTCTGGTCACTCCTTGTTCATTGCCAGGATTACAGGTAAGTGTGGCATGGGGAGTTCTTTTGCTGGCATAAAAATGGCAAAGTTATGCCAGCAAAAGAATGGGGGTTAGGGAGGGTCTGATAAAGTCCTGAGTGTGTTCAGTCTTTATGGCAGTTGTGGGGGTAGCTACTACCATCTTGTAGTGTTTTTTCTTAAAAGTTTTGGGAGTCACTTCTACAAATTTCCCCAGTCTTCCTGGTTATTTCCTCTTCTGCATGTGTGGATATAATTTTGGTTACATAAGGACTGGCACACAGATAATGTATTCACTGTTAATATATATAGGATGATGCCGTTCTTGTAAATGTTGCTAGGTACCAGTAGGTGTTCTCACCAGTCTCTGTTATCTCTCCCCCACCCTGGCTGTCACTAACTTCAACTGATCTCACTCCAATGAATCTCACTTCAACTTGTCGGTCTTTATTTAGCATGCACAAAAGTGAAGTTCACACACACAAGGGGAAGCTGGGAAGTGTGCTTAAGAGTGAAATTTACAGGTTAAATAAAACTCTAGAAGCAATTGGCTTGTATGAACTAGAACCTGAGGACATTATCCCATGAGGCTTGTAATCGTGTGATTACAGTGGGATGGTAGCACGAATGGGGTCCCATTATCACACAACATCATTGTCTTCCCATGCTCAGTCCGTGCTCCACCCATTCATTAGGTGCCACTTTTAATTAAAGGCCAATAGCCCTCGATATCACTCTTTTCATGGTATTGATGAACATGTGAAATCACGTCCCACTGTAATCGTGCAATTACAGCATGAATGGGAGGGTTTCTGTTTCCCCTCCCATTTCCCAATGAAAACACATACTTCAACTTCCAGGGGAGAAGGTGAAGAGGACCAACAGGGTGCTGTTTTAATTAACAGTTGCCTTTGCTTGGTATGTTTTTATGTTTACATGTTTATTTGTGAAGTTCATTCATTATGTATTTGTTTTTGGTGTGTTTAAGTGAAGTCACATCTCCCTGCAAAAACAATCCAAATCATGCCCATGCAAAATCAGGAAGTAAGAGAAAAAAAAATCTTAAAGAGACATGCGCCAGGCAGCAGGAAGCATTAATATTCTGTCATTAGAAGGCGATGCGAAGACAAGCGTTATTATAGCATGAGCTGAAATCTCATTCTTAAACCACTACTGGTAGTCATGCAATAATTATTGTAATAATGCTACTATAGTTCTCCTTTCCTCAGTAATGGAATTATATCATTTTTAGATGCGAGTCTGATAAAGTCCTTACACTGGAAACTGAAAGCAAGGTGTTCAAATAGGACAAGCCAGGAGGCCCATAAACCACTACAAAATTGACAGGTAATAATTGTCCTGTTTTACAACTGTGAAGAAGAAAGACCTAACATGCCCATACCAAAAAGCAGCACAAGAGAGTCTCACATACCATCTTAATCCAGACTGGAAAGCATCCGCCTGTTGCCCATGAAGGCCCAATTCACCACCACTGATCTGAAAAAAATGTTTTAAGTGGATGTTTTCACTGACTTGTACAACTGTATTTCCTTGGTTACTAACTAATTACTACTCAAATGTGCATCTTGAACCTCTTAAATGAAAAGAAGAATACAAGAGACTTGGGGTAGACATTTGGAGTAGCAGGTCATCAGCTCCAGGAGAGCCAAAGCTCCCTGAATCCTGGATTATATGATCCATTTTTGTTTCAGCTGTTGGAAATATTCAGATTTGTCACTGGAAAGACATTCTTATTTTCAGATTACTTTAATGCACAAATAGGTTCGACAGAACCATAAATTAGAGACTTGCAGAAAGATATTGCTTAAACCCAGAGGATGCTCTGCCTCCGACAATAGAGAAACATAGGATGAGTTCATCATAAACAAAGTTGCCTCAGAGCCTTAGAATATGACATAACAGACATTTTAAACCATGAACAAGCTGGTAAATTAAAAGTTGTGTCTCATACTGATGAAAATAGCCTTGAGGTAGAAGGAAACACATTTTTAATCATCTGTTAGTTTGCTAGTTCCGAAAACAAAACTTGAGTCAGCAGAACATTCTGTCTCTTGCGAGCATGGGGTGTTGTTCAATGAGCTGCACTGAGCAACCAAAATTAATATCATGAGTCCAGAGATTAATAGCATCAATCCAGATTATTCTAACCTTAATAAGAATGGAATAAAGGCACAAGTGTGTAATTCTCAGAAATGTCAAGAAACAATGACTTTGGAAGCAGGAATAAAAAGGTTTTCACCTGCTGAAAGAAAGAAACCAGGGAGCGGGCCACCCAGACTTCCCATAGGAGCATGAAGAAGGCTGTCTCCTGTGTCTGCACCAAATGTGCCTGTGAAAGTGGTGGAACCCAGAGGAGGCCCTTCTCTGTAGATCTTAAAACTTGTGCTGGCTTGTATAGGAAGATATGCTCTTTCAGGTAGTCTGGATCCAAGGGAGAGAGTATAAACCCATCCAGCACAGGATGAATCTCTAATCTCTGATCTGCCTTATGTCCTGATCAGGAACATCTCCAGTTTGCCTGGACTAAGTTTCCGGCATAGCCAGTGGCAGCTCATGATATTTTGCTTCTTAAAGTGCGGGACAAGATTTTTTTTTCCTCCCTCCCTCCCTCCCCATTCTATATAAAGAAGCTCATTTCCCTCTGCCCCCTCCATATAAAGAAGCTGACTGGACTGCCAATGAAATTTTACCTCAACACTCAAGATAGGATAGCATTTTGCCCCATACCTGTAGGCAGCAGAAGAGTTTAAGATAGACCGTGTGGCAAACACAGCTCTGTTTTCTAACAAAAGGAAATAACTCAGGGTAATGTTGCAGCTGTCTCCCCCAGAATCTGCCATCTGAGGCAGTTGGCTTACTCTGTCTAATAGTAGGGCTGATCCTGAAGAAATACTTCCTTTGTCCTCCATATACTGCTTAGCAAATTCATTGGCAACACCGGGTAGATGAGAACAAATTATTTCTATCTTCTTTCTGTACACAACCTTGTGACGTTCATGGGGTCACCATTAGTCAACAGGCAACCTGAAGACACACACACACATTGTAAAATATCTGTAAGGACTTTCTGTTTCAAAGCACATTAATTTGTATTTATGCATAATCTTATATCTCCTGGTCTGAATTAGAATAACTAGTGCAAAAACTCAAAAGGTGTGACAAGAATGAAATAATAGGAGGCTAGTCCATAGATGACTCTATTTTAAAGCAATCATAGTAGAATGGGCTAAATTAACCATGAAGAAAGAAATCAACTTCACATAAATGAAGCCCTAGCTAGATAAAAGGAGTGCACACTTAGTATCATTTCAATAAATCACATTAATTATTTTACATAAAAATATGATTATTGTATTTATGGACAATTCATCGCCCCGATAGCAAGAACATCTGCATACCTTACAATGATGCACTTGATGGAATTGCATTCAGATTTCCTTTTTAATGTTTTTGAATCACTCTCCACAATAGTAATTACTAAGAGTGTTATTATGCTGTTGGATTGTAGAACAGGGCATAGAAATCCCAGACGGCTGCAAAATTAGAAGCTATTTTCCTTTTATGCTTATTAAACTGTGTGATCTAAAGGGTGAGTTAAACTAAAATACTCCCATCATGAATGGTGTTTACAGTATGGAATGTAAGTTTCCCCCCCAAAATGAACTACATTATACTAATTATAAATGTGTTTCTGTTTCCTCTGTGGTTTGTTTTCTGTTTGTTTCCACATCATTCCTATCCTCAGGTTACTTCTCCTGAGTAGAGCAGGATCACACCCAAATCGCCTTGTACCAAAGGAGCACAATGCTATCCCAGTGGAAAATGAACTCAATCAAACTGAGACCTTATTGTAAAGCTACGGGCATCTTTTTTATGCTGGCAAAACTCTGGCAGCACATCAAGGGAAAGAAGGTGCCATCTGCAGAGTGCAGAAGGAGCCAGCCTTAGCTGGAATCCAGAGGCACTCCCTTCTCCAACAGCAACACATTGTTATGCCTACAAAAGGTGGTATAAATTAACTTAATGGTTAGCTCTTTGGCTAAGGAGATTATCAGACAGGAACGCAAAAAGTGTTCCTGTACTACAATCTCCACTCCCACCCTTGTCCTGTCCCTGACCTGGAACAATCACCCTCCTCACCACACTAAACTCCCCTCCCATCGAAAGGGCAGTCCAGGAGTGAACAGAGCTCAAATGGAGCTCTGTTCACTTCCTGGAGTGAAATCCCGTGGATTCGCACGAGAAGACGCAAGTGCAGGAAATTCAAAAATAAAAATAATATAAAAATTAACACCGAGCACAAAACACACTTTAAAATGTACAAGTAACCCAGGGAGGGTCATAAAAAGCATGTCACTTACCTGGATGTCCCAATCTCACCCGGAAGTGTTCTGGCACAGACCATCCATTAATGCTGGGATCTCACCACAACACGGGGCACATTATCGCCCACATGTAAATCCATGACAGAAACGGAATGGGAGATCTATTGACAACTTCTCCCCTCAATAAAAAGACAGCACTGGTGGAACAGGAGCAGAACAAGTGCATAACAATAGGGGATGATGTTCTGTGGTAAGAAAGCCCCTTTGCAATCTTCTGGTGTTGTTTTCACACCACTTTTGAAACATCTGATAATCTCCTAATTCTAATTTGGTGGGGGGGAATAATGGATTTGGCAGAATTTAGACACGTTTTAAAAATTAGTAAAAGGGAAATGTATAGAAAATTATTTAAATATTTGGAAACTAACATTGATTTAAAAACACAAGTTAAAAACACAAGCTAAGCAGCATTAAACGGTATTTAAACCAAACAAACATAAAAACATAGTCAAGCTACATGGCACCGTAGCCATTCTCAAGGAATGGGCGCAGCTGGCATGCCAGTTTTAACTGTGCTAATGCACTCCTGGACATGGCCAAAACCTGGGCATCCAGGCTCAGGTCTAAGTCCAGGAGCATGCTCAAGCTGTGAACCTGAGATTTCAGGGGGAGTGTGACCCCATCCAACACAGGCTGAATCCCTGTTCCCTGATCTGCCTTCCGGCTGACCAGGAGCATCTCTGTTTTTCTCTGGATTAGTTTCAATTTGTTCACCCTCATCTAGTCCTTTACTGACACCGGACACCGGTTTAGTGATTATATTTTAATCTTTATATGATTTGTCTGCTGGCCTTGCAAGCATGGACAGTAGCAGAGAGGTCCTCGGGTTGTAGGTTTGATTAGAGTTTCCTTCTCTTAGATGGTTGACCCTACAGGGTTGGACGAGCACCATCTGCCCGGCTTTGGGATTAGAGATTTCCTTCTCCTAGGACGGTTGCCACAAGGCTAGTGAGCCCATCCTGCCCTTTGACGCTCTTTGTCAGACCCTTCGGTTTTGACCTGTCTGGCATGGGAGACCCTACCAGTGGCTATTATGCCACCGCCAGCATAGCTCAAAACATCATTAGGGTACGCAAGCCTCTCTCCCACGACAAGGGGGTGTCAATGGAGAGGGTTTAAACCTTTGGTTTAAAGGGTGAAGCCAGTTCTGTGCATGCTGCACTCCACCAGAAAAATCCATTGCACAGGCTTGAAGGACAAATCCAATTCCAAAAAAGCCCTGTAGCAATAGGCGAGGGATGAAACCGGCAGGTGTAAAGATGCACTGGAAGCCGCAGCCCCAACCCTGCATGCAGGTGGTTCAGGACATTGGTCGCTCGAGGCTGACCCGGGAGATGACAGTCTTGTTCGGCAGCATCCTGAATGACCAAGCAGCCTTTTTTAAGGAGAGCACTGCTTGCTCCATATGGAGAGGGGTCTAGAAAAGGTGGCCTAACAAAAGCTCATCCCCAACTACCTCGTTGGCTAGCCGCAGCCAACGGGAATCTTCTGATGCGGTCAAACCAAGGCAAAGAAACAAAGGCACACACCGGCCTCTAAAGGTGTAAATAAACGGACACTTGCATGCTGGAACATCAGAACCATGCAAGACTCTGAAGATAGTGGACGGCCTGAGCATCGTTCTGCCCTAATAGCCCATGAACTATCACAGCTTAATATTGACATCGCTGCTCTTAGTGAAGTTTGCTTCCGTGAGGAAGGCAGCCTTAAAGAACATGGTGCCGGCTACACACTTTACTGGTCTGGCAAACCCAAAACCGAAAAACATCTTTCAGGAGTAGGCTTTATGATTAAAAACTCCATTGCCTCCAAACTCAAAACCTTGCCAACAGGACACTCTGATCGCATTATTTCCTTACGCCTCCCACATGTTGTTCTCTTCAGTATATATGCCCCAACTATGCAAGTCAACCCCATAGAGAAAGACAAATTCTACACAGACCTACGCCAACTCATACAAAAAGTCCCTGTAGAAGATAAAATTATTATCCTTGGTGACTTCAATGCCAGAGTAGGAAAGAACTCCGAAGCCTGGAAAGGTGTCTTAGGCAAGCATGGTGTTGGAAATTGCAATGATAATGGACGCCTCTTGCTAGAGTTCTGTGCAGAACAACAGCTGACTATTCCAAACACAATCTTTCAGCAGAAAGATAGCTTGAAGACAACCTGGATGCATCCCCGATCCAAACATTGGCACCTCATTGACTATGTTCTAGTCCGTCAGAGAGATATTCGTGATGTCCATCATACCCGAGTGATGCCCAGTGCAGAATGCCAAACAGATCATCGCCTCGTCAGATGTAAACTAAATCTTCATCTTAAGTTCAAACCTAAGAGGGGTGGCATCATAAAGAAGAGACTCCAATTCAACAATCTTCAACAAGCTACCATGAGAGACAACTTCCAGGCAAATCTAGAAACGAAACTTGAAGACCATCCTACAGATCCTTCTCCTACAGTGCTTTGGCAACATATCAAAAACAGTATCCTCCAGTCTGCAGAAGAATCCCTCGGGTTCTCCCACAAGAAAAATCAAGACTGGTTTGATGAAAACAACCAAGAGATCCAGGAGCTGTTGGCAAAGAAGAGAACTGCTCACCAGGCATACCTCGCCCAGCCAACCTGCCATGTAAGAAAAGCAGCTTTCCGCCTCACATGTAGTAAACTACAACAAAAATTCCGAGAAATGCAGAACAAGTGGTGGATCAATATAGCAGAAAAGACACAACGCTATGCAGATCTGGGTGATCATAGAGGATTTTATGAAGCTCTTAAAGCAGTGTTTGGACCTACTTATCAGGTCCAAAGCTCCTTATACAATACAGATGGTCAAACATTAATTACTGATGAAGCCTCCATCCTGAATCGATGGGCTGAACATTTTCAAAGTCTCTTTAGCACCAACCAAATAGTCCAAGGCTCAGCTATCCAACATATGATACAAAAACCGATGAAAAATGAATTGGACATAGCACCCACTTTGGAAGAGACCCTTAAGGCCATACAGCAGATGAAAAATGGCAAGGCAGCTGGGATTGATGGAATCCCACCTGAAGTTTGGAAACACGGAGGTCATGCACTCCACAAAAAATTCCATGAATTCCTTGTGAATTGCTGGGGAAAGGGGGAACTGCTATCAGACCTCTGAGATGCAGTCATCATCACCCTGTACAAGAAAAAAGGAGCAAAATCCGACTGCTCAAACTATCGAGGCATAACACTGCTGGAAAAATCCTTGCAAGGATACTCCTGAACAGATTAGTTCCTGCTATCGCAGAAGAACTTCTCCCTGAAAGCCAATGTGGCTTCAGAGCCAAGAGGAGCACTACAGACATGGTATTTGCCCTTAGACAACTGCAAGAAAAATGTAGGGAGCAGAACAAGGGTCTCTGTGTAACATTTGTCGACCTCACCAAAGCCTTCGACACTGTAAGTAGAAAAGGTCTGTGGCAGATCCTGGAAAGACTAGGATGTCCCCCCAAATTCCTTAAAATGATTATCTTGCTACACGAAGGCCAGCGTGGTCAAGTCAGATATGGCGATGCTCTCTCAGAACACTTTCTAATAACTAATGGAGTGAAGCAAGGTTGTGTTCTTGCACCAACTTTATTTACAATCTTCTTTAGCATGATGCTCCAAAGGGCTATGGCAGAGCTTGAAGAAGATGACGGCATCTATATACGTTACCGTACTGATGGTAGCTTGTTTAACTTAAGCCGTCTGAGGGCTCGCACTAAGACTCTAAACTATTTAGTCCGTGAGCTGCTCTTCGCCGATGCTGCTGCCCTTGTGGCCCACACAGAAGCAGCTCTGCAGTGCCTAACATCCTGCTTTGCAACAGCTGCAGAGCTGTTTGGGCTGGAAGTCAACCTGAAGAAAACGGAAGTTCTTTACCAGCCTGCACCACAGGACGAACACCTCCATCCCCACATAGCCGTTGGCAAATCTGTGCTCAAGTCCGTTCAGCAGTTCACCTACCTGGGAAGCATCATCTCCTCAGATGCCAAGATTGACAAAGTGATCGATCACAGATTAGCAAAGGCATATAGCGCATTTGGAAGACTTCACAAAAGAGTCTGGAGCAATAAACACCTGAGGCAAAGCACAAAAATCAGTGTGTATAGAGCCATTGTACTGTCTATCCTCCTTTATGGATCTGAAACATGGGTCACCTATCGCCACCACCTACGACTCCTCGAGCGCTTTCATCAGCGCTGTCTACGCACAATCCTAAATATACACTGGACTGACTATGTGATGAATCTTGCTGTCCTTGAGCAAGCAGGGATCACCAGTATTGAGGCCATGATATTGAGAACGCAGCTGCACTGGGCAGGATGGAGGACCATCGCCTCCCAAAAATACTACTGTATGGTGAACTCGCCGTGGGTCAGCGTAAGAGGGGCGCTCCAAAAAAGCAATACAAAGACTCCCTGAAATAACATCTCAGGCTCAGCCAAATTGATCACCAACAGTGGTCCGCCCTGGCCTCACATCGGGAGGCATGGAGACGCACTATCCACAATGCTGCAGCCTTATTTGAGAACTCACGTCGAACAAGTCTTGAAGAGAAACGACAATGCAGAAAGAATCACAACCCAAAAACATCACCCAAGGAGACCTTCTGCTGTGCTTTTTGCAACCGGACTTATTTATCTTGGATTGGCCTTTTTAGTCATCAGCATGCTTGCAGAAAGCGCGGGATGTGTCCTTCCTGAATCTTCGTTTGCGAAGAAAAGCCAGAGAGAGAGAATATGATGTATACTTTTAACTGCATTTCTCTTAACTTTTGAAGCCATCTTTATTCCCAGGGCTGGGGAAAATGTAGGAAATAACTCTGAACATATCAATATAGTACAAAGTTGGGAGGCAGTGAATACTGTAAAGAGACTACTACCTACCTATAAAGAAAACACTATCCTTAGTCATATTCCCTATACTTCTGTTATACCCCTTCAGGCCTCTATCTTCCAACAACATTGTTACTGATAACTTAGGCCCAGTCTACACTTTGGGAAAAAAACCCAACCCCCTCTCCCAAATCTGGATGATAAGGCTAGACTATATGTGGCATCATCCCCAGATCTGGTGCAATAAGGCCACACACTGTACAGCCCTATCCACACCAAAATTGGGAAATACTGTCTTAATCCAGGTTTTTAAAACTCACAGTTTTCTCCAGAGTTTGCTTGAAACTCCAGAGAAACTGTAGTGTGAACTTTGCATCCACCCTGGATTTCGGGGTGGGGAGGCAGGACAAGTACTATCTGACAGGCACCACCATTTTACCCCTCCTCAATGCCACTTTTCATTCCAATATTGCCCCAGGAAGGCAGAGGTCCAGCACTAGTTGCTCTGAGGTCAGAAGGAGCAGCCTCATTCTGATCTCAGAGAAGGCAATTATGAACAGAAAGGCAGAGCCCTGCTGCATAGTTGCTGTCTCTGAGGTCAGAACAAACACATGTCTGGCTGTCTCATTTTGACCTCAAAGAGAGCAACTGAACAACATTGGGGGTACCAAGGAGGGGTGAGATGGCACCATGGAGGTGCCTGGAGGTAAAAATCCAGATGATTATGTCCAGAAAAGCCTGATACCAGCCAGCAAAGTATATATAAACAGCAAATATCTCAGAAGGTGGCCAGCTTTTAATGAGCACACAGGAATGCAAATACAGTCCAGAAAGTCAAAGGCTTACGGCAGGCAGCATGGGTCTAAACCAGTCAATGAGTCAGTAGGAAAGAGGCAGCAGAGTAATCAGGAGCAGACTGAGGTCAAGACACAAATCAAAGCAGCAAGGATCAAGGCAATGAAGTCAATAGGAAGCTTTCTCCAGGAAGATCAGTTGATCTCTGACAAAGCCTCCATTGTCTCTCACAGCATATATAAAGCAATTAAGGCTTTTCTTAATGAGCAGGGTTTTTTCATAGAGTCGCAAAGATCTCCTTTGAGCTTCCTTTTCAGCTCACTGCTGGGTATACAATGGTGGAGGTAAGTCCATCTCGTCTTCGTCCTTGTCTGAATTAGCAGGACTCTCTGCCAGGACTAGTGCCAACCCACTAGGCCCAGACTTTTCCTCTACTTGAGCCTCCAGGTTGGCAGAGTTCCCTACTGGCACAGGCATAGATAAACCTGTGCCAGTGTCCATAGGGCCATTCCCTGTCATGTTCTCCTCCAATTCCATACCCTCATCCAACTCACAGGGCATGACAGATTAATTGTGTAGACAAGCCCAGCAATGAGTGGTGCAGATTGTATTCGAAGTGGATGCAGTGTGGAATTTGGGCAAGAAAGCTGACTGAAAGAGGCTCTCTCCTGACTCACATGGAATACCATCCTTCACACTATAGTAGTACCCCCGCATCTGCTGATTCGCCATCCACTGTATCAATTATCCATGGATGGTGACGGCAGGGGGGGTGTTGGATGTGGGGCGGGAGGGGAGGAGGAGAAGATCTGCCTCCCTTCTCCCTTCGGCCCTGGGATCACCCCCCCCCCCAGGATTGCTCACATGGCAGGAATGGTGATGGGGGCATTCACTATTATCAGCAGATTTCATTATCTGTGGGGGTAACTGGAACCAATCCCCCGTGGATATGGGGGTCCTACTGTATTCAGCATATGCTCTGCAAGATGTGGCCTTGTGCACACAAGTTACCAAGGCTGAATGGGATCAGGAAATATTTGCTTCTTCCTCAGTATTTCACTCTAGGGCTTACAGTTGGGTTTCAAGAGAAGTCTTGGTTGCCTGTATAGATGCAGTCACTATACATTTGTAACAGCATTATGCAGTTGTCAGCTCAGTTGAATTAACTGTACTCTTGGAGTAACTGGGGGAAACATCATGTTCCAGTAAGAAGGTGTTAATGGAAGTCCAAACAATCTGATTGCAGTAATTAGGGCTGATTGAATGAATGGTCAAAGGCTGTCTTCCATGCATGACATGAGCCATCAGTGAGTGAAATAGATTTAAGAACAAAAACTGTGAAGTGGTATCCAGTTAATGAAACAGTGGATAGGATATTAGATATGGGAGGTTTCCACAGGAAAATGATGGGTGCAAAGAGGCTCGGGACTAGATATTGTTCTCACATGATGGATAACTTGAGAGACAGGGATGTTGCTGTGCCAAGACATTATTTGAGATGAGGAAATTGAATATAGGTTGCTTCCAAAGTGGTGTTGGTCTCAATTTAGTGTGCTATTGTAGTCTTTTGTGGTCATGTGTGATTTAAAAGTCTTTTTTCCCTGACAACAGGAAAAGAGATCTGAGCCAGATGTGGGTAATTTTTTATATAGATGGATTGGATAAGCTACTGATTGAACCTTCAGAGTTTTGCAGGTGGTTTACAAGCCTCATGATACAATGGGTTGCTAAAGCCTGACCATTCCAAACAAATGGGACCTTAATGGCTTGAAAGGAGCCTTGATTATGGGACATGCTAAATTTTGATTACATACAAGGAGTCCAGCCTTTTCCTAGCCATTTTGCAGGGGAAATTACCTCAGAGTTGCTGTGATAATGGGAATGCAGCTCACCATAATCCCTAAGCTTCTAGCAAAATGTTCCAGTGCTAATTTTACATGATGCTTGGTGTTCTGTTCAGCAACCACTCTGTTCATTATTAGCCAAGCCATGGCTAAAACTTTGGGGAAATTTGTAGTTCTTTTAACAATATATAGCATGCCTCTTAGTCTGAAGCTTGGGTGACAATGAAAAAAAAATAGTTGTTCACATAGGAGAAAGTGGAACGGATGAGATAATTTTGTATCTAAACAGTATCTAAATCTAAATAGTATTCCTATAGGATCATAGAGTTGGAAGTGGCCTCATGGGCCATCGAGTCCATCCTCCTGCTCAGTGAAGGATCTCCAGCTAAACTTTCCCAGCAGGTAGCTGTCCAGACTCTTTTTTGAAGATGTCCAGAGAAAGAGACCCCACCATCTCTCTAGGCAAGTGGCTCCATTGTCAAATCATGCTTAGTGTCAAGAAGTTCCTATCTAATGTTCATTCAAAATCTACCATACTGTAGCTCCTATAACCTGGTTCTACCCTCTGGGGGCAGCAGAGAACAGACCTGCCCACTCCTTACTGTGACAGCCCTTGAGGTATTTTAAGAGTGCAATCATGTTTTTTCATTCCCAAGCCGAACAAGCCCAGCTCTTTCAACCTTTCCTCATATGACTTGTTCCCCATACCTCATATTATCCTCATTGCCCCTTCTCTGAACTCTCTCCAACTTGTCTATACCCTTCTTAAAATGAGATGCCCAGAACTGAAACACAGTACTCCAGATGAGACCTGACCAGTACAGAACATAGGGGGACTATTACTTCCCTTGACCTGGGCTTCAGTTACACAACAGTTTTTATTGCGGCAATTTGCGCTGTATCACTGTTCCACACCAGTACTGCATCGTTCACATGAATTATTGCTTAATTGGTCTATCGGTTTAGTTTTCAGCTTTTTTCCGCTTTGATATTCACACACAGACTGAGGTGGGGGGCGTGGCCTCCCAAGCACATCCTCTGATTACCACAGGAATGCCTAGTTTCTATTCCTATAGCATAGAGTGTCAGCCAAACACACACACACAGGCTAGTAAGGGATTCTTCAGCTGGCTGCAACCAAACACGAAGATACCAAGGAGTGAGGGAGGGAAGGAAAGGAATGGGATCTCATGAGGGGAGACAAAGAACATTCTCACACAGAGACTAAAAGGCTACCTTGGAATTCTTCAGCTGGCTGCAGCCAAGCATGAAGATACCAAGGAGTAAGGGACGGAAAGAAAGGAATGGGATCTCATGAAGGGAGATGAAGAACATTCACACAGAGAGACTGAAAGGCTAGCTTGGAATTCTTCAGCTGGTTGCAGCCAAGCACGAAGAGACCAAGGAGTGAGGGAGGGAAGGAAACACACACACACACACAAGGCTAGCACTCACAGTCTTTTCCATGGCTGGAAACAACAGTGGATGGATCTTTCCTCCATCCCCTCCTTGTCAAACCCGTCCCTGGTGAGTTCAACCAATCATGGCAAAGCTCTGCTGTGAATGTATCAGAAAGATTGCTGGTAATTCACACAGCACTTAGTGTAATGGTTGATCACACTATCAAAAATGCGCTACTTTTCAAAAAAGTTGGGAAAAGTCCCAAAATCCTTTCTTGCACTACTAATGGGTTTTTGTGCCCCCTCCTTCTGAAAGAGGCGACTTTGTGGCACAACACATGTAAACAATTAGGAATCTTGGCGAATTCTTCATGTTTTTTTTCATCGTGTAACCAAGCCCTTGGAAACTATGACTCTACTAATGCAGGCTAAAATAGCATTTGCCTTTTTTGCTGCAGCATCACACTGCAGCATCATATTCAATTTGTGATCAATAATAATCCCAAGGTCTTTTTTGCATATAGTACTGCTGAGCTATGTATTTCCCATTCTAAACCTGTGCATTTTTGAGGCCTACGTGTAGAATTTTTCATTTGTCTCTATTGAATTTCATTTCATTAATTTCTGCCCAATTTTCTAGTTTAGGGCTCAGTTACACAGCAGTTTTTATTGTGGTAATTTGCACTTTATCGCAGTTTTGCACCAGAGTTCAGATGATTTACTGCTAAATCGGTGTATCAGTTTAGTTTTCTGCTTTTTTCCAGTTTGTAATTCACACACAGACTAAGGCGGGGGGGCGTGGCCTCCCAAGCACATCTGGGGAGAGAGAGAGACAGAGAGAGAGAAAGAGAGAGAAAGTGCTGGCACCTTTCCCTCCTCTGATCACCAGAGGAATGCCTGCTAATTTTTATTCCTTTATTTTTATTCCGGCAAGCCCCCCTTCCCTTCACCCCTTCTCTCTCTCTTCTCACACACAAAAACGTCTCCACAGGGTGAGGGAATGAACGAACACACGCACGCAGAGATGGGAAAAGGTTAGCTGGGGATTCTTCAGCTGGCAGCAGCCAAGCAGGAAGATACTGAGGAGCTGCGAGGGAGGGAGGGAAAGAGAGAATGCCTGCTAATTTTTATTCCTTTGAGAATGTCAGCCCAGCAAGCCCCGCTTCCCCTCACCCACTCTCCCCCTCTATCTCTCTTCTGACACACAGAAACGGCATCTCAGCAGGGCAAGGGAATGAGCACGTGTGCACACACAGAGAGAGATGGAGCAGCCAAGCAAGCGACAGCTGGGATGAGTATAGCACTCGCTCGGTCTTTTCCCTGCCTGGAAACAACAGTGGATGCATCTTTTCATCTGCAGCTCCTCCATCCCCTCCTGGTCAGTCCAAACCCCTCCCTGTTGAGTTCAACCAATCACGGCAAAGCTCTGCTGTGACTGTATAAGAAAGATTGCTGGTAATTCACACAGACCTTTGCAAAAAGGTAGTTCACACAATCGAAAGTGCGCTAAGTCATGCTACTTTTCAAAAAAGTCAGGAAAAGTAGCGAAATCCTCTATCATGCTACTTTTGAGTTTTTGAGCTCCCTCCATTCTGAATGAAGTGATACTGTGGTGTGATGTGTTGGAACAATTAGGAATCTTAGCGATTTATTCAATGGAATATTTTGCCGTGTAAACGGGGCCATGGTCTTTTTGAATTTTTTTCCTATCTTCCAATGTGTTAGTCACCCTTCCCAGTTTTGTGTTATCTTCAAATTTGATAAGGATTCTCTCCATCACACCACCTGTCATTAATAAAAATGTTGAAATGTAATAGCTCGAGGACAGAACCCTGAGGCATTCCATTTGAGACTTCCTTCCAGTCTGAAGTGCAGCCACTGATGATGGCTCTTCAGCATGGTTTTCCGACCAATTATGGATCCAGCTGATGGTGTTTCTTTCTATTCTATATTTAATCAGTTTACTAATCAAAATATTATGACCTTATCGAATACTTTGCTGAAATCTAGATAAATGACATCCACAACTTTCCCACCATCTACTATACTAGTGACCTGATTAAAAAAAAGATATAAGATTAGTTTGGCAGGATTTGCTCTTAACAAAGCCATGCTGGCTCCTACTGAACACTGCATTGTCATCAAGATACTTGCAAACTCCTGCATAATTAATTCTAATATTTTTCCTAGTATTGAGGTCAGGCTGACTGGCCTGTAGTTTCCTGGGTCTTTGTTTTTGCCTTTTTTTAAAAGAGAGAGACAATGTTTGCTCATCTCCAGTCCTCTGGTATCTCATCTATGCTCCAAGATTTCTCAGAAATGATGTCAAGTGGTTCTGTGAGTTCATCAGCAAGTTCCTTCAGTACTTTGGGATGCCTACAAATCCTACAGATTTGAACTCATTTAAGTTATGTTTATTACCCAAATAGGTGGGGGTGCTTAAGGACCCCATTTGTGATGTCAGAACTATATTAATATTTGGGGAATTATATTTAGCTCAAATGGAATGCTGCGAGAGGCCGGGTAACTTCAGGATCTTTTCACCTATGTATACCAGTACTAATTGCAGAGAACTCCAGGTTAAAGGGAAATAAATGGGTGTGGGTTTTTTTTTTTTTTGAAAATAACTCAAAAGCATTTGTGTGCACACACTCATACTCACAAGAACCACACAAGGCTAGCAAAGAGTTTAAGGCAGAAATGTTGGATAGAGGAATAGATTCAGGAAACTGGACTATAGTTACCAGTCTTGAAGAGGAGAACAAAGAAGCTCAGATGGAAGTCTAAGGGTGGCACTGGAAGTTTCGATCCAGGGGGTGCACCAACAGAAAAAGTGACTGGTCTCGTCCACAGTGGCACATCTTGCTATTGTTCACGACTAATATTTATACTGTATTTTGTGTCCTGAAAGGATATTTGGGGCTTAGAACAAAGCTTAGATGGATTTTGCACTGACTAAACAAAGGAAACTGCTGTTAATGGCTGAGAGACAGGAATTGATGAGTTTATGACAACCTCATATTGTAGGGCAGGAGGAGGGTGCAAAGGGATATTTACTGGGGATATGAGTTGTTTAGGTCACTTGTTTGTTTATGATGTGTGACTCATTGTTGATGGTGCCAAAGAAGGGATTTGCACATATTTCTGTAATGGCATTGTTTACTAGGGGCTGCTTAATCCAATATTGGGGGGGGGGGGTGCTGGTATTTTTCCATGACACCTTCCCAGGTCCTTGTAACCTCTGTTTGACCTCATTCTGGCTTACCCTGGTTTACTAGACCCCTTAAAATGTCTACCATAGTCCTTTCCCCCTAAAATGCCAACTGCTTTGATTCCAGTAACCAACTACTCCCTGTTGCTTAGGATCAAGTCCAGGATTGCTGATCCCCTTGTTCCTTCCTGCACCTTTTGAAAGAGGAAATTCTCTTCAAGGCACATCTGGAATTTATTGGAGAGCCTATTCTTAGCAGAGCGAGTCTCCCAGCCGATATTAGAATAATTGAAGTCCCCCATAACTACCAGTTCTTATACCTTGGAGATTTCTGAGAATTGTTTCAGAAAAGCATCATCTACCCCCTTGTCTTGGTTTGGTGGCCTGTATTCATTTCTAGACTCTCAAAACTCAGAATTAGGTTGCCAAGCCTCAAACTGGACATTAAAGGAACACATATTCCCTCTGATTAATTTACTTTTTTTTGCACTATGGATTTCCTCAGACGAATGTACCTCAACAGGGAGACTTAAATTAGGCTTACATTTACCTTCCAGGTTTAATGGATGATGTACAGTAATTGTATTATTATTATTATTATTATTATCATTATTATTACAGTATTAGAGTTTTAAATCTTGAGTTAAGTCTTGGGGATCCACAGAAATAAAAGATATTTAAGGGGGGTCCCTAGTAAAGAAAAGGTTAAGAGTCACTGTGCTAAACTATTGTCTAGTTTAACTGCCAAAATATTTTCTATACTGTATATTCATAGCTGGATTTGTTGACTGTTCATTGCCATCCTTGGTAAGTGCCTAGCAAAGGGGTAGGGACATTTGGCCCTCCAGATATTTTATACTACTGGTTTACAACTCTCACAGCACCTGCTCCTGCTTGCCCAGTGAAATCTTGGACATTAATATGCATACTAACCTTTCTGCTAGAATTAAAATAATGAGTGTCTGATGACCAACTTTATTGTGTCTGTTCTGCCCTTGTATGCAGCAGGCTGAAGATAACTTAGGAAGACCTTGGTCTAATCAGAGAAATATTATCTGGGTTATATAGGTTTCTTTTTTTATAAGCAGTTATTTACATTTTAGAATAGGTTTTCAGACAGAACTGCAACCGCACGATCAAACCAAATTTATGTGAGATCAGCACTAAAATATACAGCTTCCCCTGTAGTCTAAAGTTCTCAAACTTTTTTCCATATGCTTACTTTCTGTCTCATATGTCAGTACCACTTAACCAAAAAGAGATGTCTTAAGGATATTTCAAAGGAGTGTGTAGCCTAGGTAGAACTGATGGCACAGACATTCATAAGCACAGCTGTTTAATTAGGGCAGAGGTGTAAAAACTTTGGCCCTCCAGATGTTATGAACTGGAACTTCCAACAATTGCTTAGTACTAGCTGGGCTTGGATAGGCCGGATGGGAGTTTTAGGTCAGAGCATCCAGAATAGTGCTTCACATACCATCTGATGTGGGGGACCAGCAGTCCCCACCCCCAGTGTATCAGGGGCTGGTATATTTATGCCTATTGACTACAGCTTTCTTTCCTTCCTGGAAATGCTCCAGGGGGCTAGAGCTGATGGGTCATAGACCACCATGGAACATCATTTTGAGTAGAGGACCAAGGCTTCCACTGGATTATGGGATCTGTTTACAGAATATGTTGATTTCAAGGGGGAGCTGCAAGCACCTCCTAATAGAAACAAATTACATTCAATATGTAGCTGTAGGACGTTATCAGACAAGGCAGATAAGGCATCATAAGGATGCCTAATTATCATGAAAGGGTGTGCATACCACATGATGTCACCCCTTTGCGATCGTGACCTGTTTAAAAACACATACTTTTTTATTGACAGCTCAAGCTGTCAATTGATCCCCATGGTGCTTTTGTGCTGGCATTGCCAGTGTTACATGAATGCAGCATCAATGGCTGGTCCAGTGGGAACACTTCCGGGTGAGATCACAACATCCAGGTAGGTGATGCACTTTTTATGACCCTTGGAACTTGGAAGTTTTTAAGTGTGCTTGTGTGCTTTTTAAAAAACTTTTTGAACGTTCTTGTTTTTGGTTTTTAATTTTCCACACTAGGTATCCTCATGAGAATCCACAGGGTTTCAAATGAGGAAGTGAACAGAGCTCCGTTCACTCCTTGTTCATCACCAGGAAGCCTTTTGCCAGGATTACAGGTAAGTGTGGCACGTGGAGTTCTTTCGCTGGCATAAAAATGTCAAAGTTATGCTTGCAAAAGAATGTGGTTTTGGTGGTCTGATAAAGTCTGTAGACAAGCAAGATTTTGTGGTGTCTAAATTGCTAGAACTATTGCTGGGAGTCTTTCACTCTATTCTGCTTCATTTGCTTGAGCATTCCAATAAAAGATGGCCTTTGACCTTTTATTTTCTTTATCTGAAAGGCTGTCAGGCTCTTCTCATTTACTGTCTTGCATTCATAAAGAAAGAAACTGAAAGATGTTGGCTTATTTTTATAACAAACTCTCAGTGTCTCCTTTTTTGTCTCTAGTAATATATTGTAATCTCTTTATTTGCTCTAAAAGAGAATTGGGCTCTTTTTGTTCTTTAACATTGTCTTTGACATAACCCCATTAGTTTGTTATTGTGGCTATTGTTTCCTAGGCTTTATGATTATTATAATAATGCTGTTTTCCTTATATTAAGAAATCCTTTCAATGTTAAATAAGAAGGAGGTGAAAGAGGACATACTGTTGATCCCATCTTGGCACTGAAGAGTTGCCTGTGTTCCGTGTTTAAAGACTTTTTGTAGCTCCAGGTGATGCCTTTACAGAACACCTTCCTCTTGTGTGAAATGATATTTTAGTATTCTCTTTGGATGCCTGAGGTGAAAGATAAGATGGCACCCCCACATTCCATGTAGAGAAGCTAACCAGACAAGTCGCTGGATCTTTTTTCAATACTGATGATAAGACAGCATCTTTCACAGCCCCTGATTAAAGCAGGAAGGTATAGGAGCCAGTCCATAGCTGTGGGGGGCATGAAACAAGATGGAGACTTGACCACCCCAAACATCCCTCTGGCTTCCCATCTCTGAGAAGAAATAGACTGCCCAATAATCTCCCCAGCCTGTGCTAACACTGCTTGCATACACATTTATTTCCTGGTGGAAAACTGAGAGCAGGGTTGGGGAAAGTGTGGACATTCCCCCCGGGCTGTTTTTGTGGCTCTCAGCCCTCCCATTTACATGTTGTACATTGAACCATTTGAAACATATCCAGTCACTCTCAAAATTATTGACATACCACTCTTGTATAGCACTGTATTGTAGAAGTTTTAGAATTAGTAACATTTGCCTATAGTCACTGCTATTTCATTCATTTGTGTGTTTTCAGACCTCCTTTTTGTTTCACCATTCACTCTCTTCCTATATCTCAGACTTAGAACTATTTTCACTCTTCCCTCTCTCTCCTAGATTAAATGTTTGATTATGACCAAGTAGTAAGTAAAGCTGCTTCATATGTATTACAACAAAGACTCCTCTTGTTTCTTTTCTCTTCTTAACCTTATGAGTGAGAAGGTGGCTATGGGACTGGTTGTTGTTCAGCTTCTGCCTTGCCAGTTGATTACTCTGGCTGAGAGCTCCAATACAGCTCTCATATTTCTCAACAAAATGTGTCCCCACCAGCAATTTATCTAACCCATTATTTTATTAAATGTTACCATAATACTGTCTACACAAAGAAAAATGACATGTATTTATTTGAAAAATCTGCGATCTGTACAGACGGCTGTTTGAAAAAACATGTGTCATTCAGAGCGGGGTGGTGGCAAAACTTACTCTAAAGTCTGTGAGCAGTGGATTCAGGTCTTGAACAGGATCTGTTGGATAAATCCGTAGAACATTTGAATGTCCCTCCATCTGTACACTCTTGTTCATATACATATGAACAGGCAGTGCAATTTGATTGGCCAGCCAAGCAGAGGGGGCAGCGCTAAAAAGGAGGAGAATCAGCAGCGGCCACCATTTTGGATTCCCAGCTACGCAAGGACAAGGTAGGTCCAGAAAATGGCTAATTTTCACATTTTTTTGTTTTTATGTTTTTTTTTTTAATAGCAACATGATTATGGCTGTCTGTAATCATGGCACCTTTTTAAATAAAAAAAAAGTGGCAGGAGGTTTAAAACCGCTGCTTAGATTGCTCGGTCTGGCCACCTGGGCAAGGGGGGTTGTATGGATTTTAGGGGGGAATTTTTATTGTGTAGGCAGATCATACACATTCGAATGACTGACTTTTCATATTTTTTATCCCTGTATGGATTTTTTTTGTCGTGTAGATGAGGCCTGACGAATAGCCCCTAATACAGTGTTTGGAAGAATAAAAAGGGGAACTGCCTGTTGTTATACCACCACCACCCCGCAACACTCATTCATTCATTTCAAAACACACAGGAGACAGTGCCACTACAAGACACATTATACAATTGTACAACACATGAAAGTACAAGTAAAGCAAGTGCAGCTAAAGAAATTTTTAAGCAGAACAGACTTGAATGAATGTGTTTTCAGAGCTGTTTGTTTTTCTGTGCCTGCAAGAATGAGATCATGTGCATCTCTTTAGAGAGGGAGATTCAAGGCTATGGAGTCACCACAGAGAAATCCTGTTTACTTTCCACCTTAGTACTTTCCATCCTCATAGCTCTTCCTGCTGGGCCAGAGATTAAGGCTTCCAAAACAGATCTTAAGGTCTGAACAATTTCAGACAAGTGAAACAGAGTTATAATGCAGGTATGCAGTTGCACAACCTATAGCACTCTTTGTATCCCATCCTTTCAGTGAAATTTCAACTGTTTTCCTTTTCCATTAAAAAAAAAATAGCTACTGTGTCTATACACATTGAGCAGTTGGGTTAGCACCTCTCCCAAAATACCCACTGTTGCTTTTTCTCTAGTTGCTTCTTTAATGAATATGTGCTTATATTTCATTCTGAACACAGAGTGTGAGGAGAATTCAAGCTACTGTCTGTCTCTGATAAGATATCCGAAAGCTGGAGGTCTTGACTCAAGGCCTCTGGCATGTTACAGCCTGGAAATCATTCTGTTTTAACTTTATTATATAATTCATCTGTTGTGTTCTGATACAGAGTTTCTAACACATGCCCACTCACTACCTCTTTTTCTTTTTCTGGTGTGTACCTAGTCTAGGCAATGCTGCAGTTAAACTGGCTGGGGATTGTTTCCATTTTTTTTTAATCAAGTACCAATTTGTCTGCAAACTGAAGTCCAAAAAACTAAACACAGTGTTCCAGATGCATCATAATTCAAGGTTAGACATCCATGGGATTCTCTTTAAATTATATACATCCATATACTTTCATGTAATTTTAGACCATGGAATTACTCACTCTTACCTGCCCTTACACCCCCTTCTGTACAATAATTTATTAATTGGCAATAATTTATAGATTTGTCACTAAATGACAGTTCAAGTGGTTCCAGTTAACCAGGACCTCCACAGAAGGGTTCATGGAAAAGTCACCTAGAGATCTAAGTGAAGTTGTCTCAGAAAATTCCCAGAATTCAGACATGTCCAGGATTGGTTATGTGATGCCCCTTTAGACAAGCTGTTAAAGCTCTAACAGGGCTCTGGGGGTCTTCTGCACTACATTATGATTCCACCTTAAGTGCCATGGTAGCATCCTATGGAATCCTTGGATTTGTAGATTAGGGAGGGATATTTAGAATTCTCAGCCAGAGAGCTCTCGTGCCTTCCCAAACTACAAAGCCAAGGATTCCATAGGATATAGCCATGACAATTAAAGTGTCATGGTCAGTCAGGACTCTGAGGACTCAGAAGGCGAGGAGGCTGAGCCAGTAGCAGAAGAGCTGGCCGAGTCTGAGTCTAGCCCTGAAGAACCCAGGGCTCAGCAGCCTAGCCCTTCCCCAGCTCAGGGTCCAAGCCTGGGAGACATAATGGAGCAAGAGCAAGAGGTAGAAGAGCAGGTACCTACCTTTAGCCAAAGGAGAGCAGAGAAGACGTGGCTTCGTCGTTCCCAGAGATTAAGAGACAGAAGCTCATCAATCACCCCGCAGCTGGGAGTGGGAGCTAGGCCAACATAAGCAGCTGGGGGAGGCCGAGTTCCTTGTTTCAGGCAGTCTGCATTACCTGGAGGAAGCCTCTGCCTGTGACTCTCCTGGAACCTTGCTATCTTGACCTTGGACTGCCTTCGTTGACCCACCTGCCGGAACCCTTTTGACCTTGGACTGCCTCTTCGTTCTGCACTCTCTCTCTCTGTGTACGTCTGACCCTGTAGGACTGCTACTGACAACACCAGGTACTGTGCTTTTCAACGGGGTTGTTGCTGAGCCCTGCTCCTTATCAGCTATTGAGTTGGCTTCTCGACATAAAGTGGAATCCTAGTGCAGTGTGAAAGAGCCCCAGGACTGGACTTCCAGTCACTTCTGGTTTTGTGTCATTTGTCTTTTCACAGTCTGAGTGGTTGCTAGGGGGTGTTGGAGGCACAGATTTGGCCCTCAGACCTGTCAAAGTTGGCCACTTCAGTACGCAGCTTCTTTTGAGCCAGTGGCCATGAAATCAGGGCAGCATGCTTTTAGGTAGTTGTTATTTGGATGACAAAATATGCTTCTCCAGTTTTTGTCTTAGCAATGAGGGAGGAGGTTTCCCAGAGGTATATGTTTCCCACTGGGGGTGGGGGTGGGAATGCTGGCCGCTGGGGGTGTGGTAATGCTGGACAAGATAGGGATTTTTTTTTATCCTGCACAATTCTTCATGGTGCTGTGTTCCTTATCTCATAATCTTACTTCTTGCAAACCACTTGAGATTGGTGGTGTTGCTATAATTTGTGTTACCTATCTTGGAAATATGCATTTCAGTGGCTTTATGAGTATGGATAGATCAATCTATATCCACTGGCATGCATTCAGTCTGTTCTGTTATTCAGTCTCTTTCTTCCCATTTTTGCATTAGAGTTTAATATTTTAAAAAAATGAAAATTTGCATGTTGAAATGTAGTTTCTTCTCACCTACCCACCATTGTATTTTCTAACGTATGCAATTTATGGCACTATTCCTTCACATATTTGTACATAATTTCTGAGCCAAGAACTACATTGTGAAATATGGAGAACTGCACAGTCAGAAGGAGAACTGTGTTCTGACCCAAATATCCAGGAACTGTGAATTAGATTGTTTTGCTTAAAAATGTAGACCAAATGAAATGTCCTCCCATCCCTGGTCCTGGACGTGATTTTCCAATTTGGGTTTTAGTTTGAACCAGACTTTAACCTGCTCCCTCTCTATCAATAATTATAACAAGCAAAGATGTGCCCCATTCTTAATATTTTAAGCTATCCCATTGGGGATAACAAAAAGTGAATGAAGAACAGTAGAGAAAACATTATAGTGGAAACTGGCTAAAACACAACCTCCCACTTCTCATGTAAGATGTGCATGAGAAAAATATGGAACATATCCATTTTTGTCACACACAAACCCCAACTTGCTTACATTATATTTTAATGAGAAGTTTATAGTAAAGCCCCTAAAGACCCAGCAGAAGACATCTGGAGCCACTTAAATAAAAATAGCGCATACTTTGTCAAAATGACATGGCTTTCCAAATAAAAGATTCTAATTAAAAGGGAATGCTGCTATATGGAGTCCCTTCTGCAATACCTATTAACTTTGGAGCAAAATGACAGTACTTATATGGTAACTCTAGTTTGTTTCAGTGATTCTTCTACAGGGCAAGGCTTCTTACCATGCAGTCCTGGACTGCTTCTACTGGTGGTATTTTTTCCTCTTCCTATTCTTTTTTGTACCTAAGGAAACCTACCTGGTAATGTCGAGGAGAGACGAAAGCATGTCAGAGGCAGGGTGAAGTGGAGAAATCAATAGTCCTTTGGAGCCTATGCAGCCAAAGTTTCTCTTTATCTGGTCCCAACATGCCCCCCCCCTTTGTTTTTACTAGTACTGGAGCTCCAGTACTAGAAAGGCCAAGGATGCAAATGTTTCTGCAGTGACTTGAAGAGAGCGTCCATAGAGGGAGAGATCAAAACTGCCCTATGAAACCTGGAATGTCTCCTAGAGACAATAGGACAGCAGCCATAGCATCATTATTTTTCATATACTTTCTCATAATAGTGCCACTCTATTCTGCCTTGGTCAGACCTCACTTAGAATACTGTGTCCAGTTCTGGGCACCACAATTCAGAAAGGATATTGACAAATTGGAGCGTGTCCAGAGAAGGGCAACTAAAATGGTGAAAGGTCTGGAAACCATGCCTTATGAGGAGAGACTTAAGGAGCTGGGTATGTTTAGCCTGGAAAAAAGACGGTTGAGAGGCGATATGATAGCCCTGTTTAAGTATTTGAAGGGATGTCACGCTGAGGATGGAGCAGGCTTGTTTTCTGCTGCTCCAGAGACTGGAACACGGAGCAATGGGTGCAAGCTCCAGGAATAGAGATTCCACCTCAACATGAGGAGGAACTTTTTGACAGTAAGAGCTGTTCGGCAGTGGAACACACTCCCTCGGAGCGTGGTGGGGTCTCCTTCCTTGGAGGTCTTTAAACAGAGGCTGGATGGCCATCTGTCGGGAATGCTTTGATCAAGATTTCCTGCGTGGCAGGGGGGTTGGACTTGATGGCCCTCGTGGTCTCTTCCAACTCTGCAATTCTATGATTCTATGATTCATAGCAGCCTTTAAAGAAAAAATATATGTCAATATATATTAAAATTAATTGACCTTTGTTCTAGAATATTGTGCTGTGAGAATGGGCTGGACACTGTGGTGAACGGGTAAAGTTATTGGCCGCAACTTGATTGTTAAACCACCTGAAGGTAAAGTCATCCCAAAGTGTGTGCTTTAGGGGGAAATGGTAGAGATCTGGAAGTATGTGCCCTGGAAGGGAGTAGTGGTGGGGCAGTGGGTAAATGCCAGTACTGCAACCACAACAATGTGCGTTTCATCCTGCAGGGATCCAAGGTTCACTCAGCCTCCCATCCTTTCACAGGTCAGTAAAATGAGTACCCACTTGTTGGGTGCAATTAGCTAACACATTGTAAAACTGCTTAGAGAGTGCTGATGCTATAATGCGGTATAGAAATGTAAGCACTATTGCTAACAATTGTAAACCACTCTGAGACCCTTGGTGGCTAAAGAGCGGAGTATAAATATCCAAACAAACAAATAAATAAGTGATCAGTTATTTGATCAGTTCATGCCATGCTAGCCCTTGTAAAACTGATGTCTCAATGAAGCAGTTACGTATGCTATATCCATTGCTTATGCTATATCCCAAATCTATCACCAATCCAAGGACAGCCTTGAGAAACAAGTTGAGGTGGGCCATTACTGCAATTGCCCAAACCCACAGAGCAGTCTTCCCCCAACCCATCCCCCTGGTCCTCTCTGGGATTCCCTCCCCTCCACACATATTTGGAATGTCTGACATTCTCCCTCCTCACCTCCATATTCACCAGTTGCAACAAAGCAGACAGTAGAATAAAAAATCAAACACCAGCCCATGCACTCAAAAAGGACCCACCCATGTTATTACATACAATATGGTGCAATAGACTCCCCTGAAGTTAAGGAAATCCTCAGGGAAGGTGAAAATAATAATGTATGCCTACAATCACTTCCTGGCCTACAAAGTGTGACCAGCACAAGCCTGGGGAGCATTCCATTATGAGACTTCATTACAGGGAGGGTGACTGAGGAGATTATCAGACAGGAACACAAAAATCTCCAATCCCACCCATCCCGGCACAATAATCCTCCCCACTGCACTTACCTTGTCTCACGTTGTAAGGCAGCCCAGGAATGAACGGAGCTCTAACAGAGCTCCATTCACTTCCTGGACTGAAATCCTGCCCATTCTCATGAGAAGATGTAAACGCGGGAAATTCAAAAATAAAAAGTTAACACAAAAAAAGTTACACCAAGCACAAAAACACATTTTAAAACTTACAAGTAACCCAGGGATGGTCAAAAAAGAGTGTCACTTACCTGGATGTCCCAATTTCACCCGGAAGTGTTCGCGCCAGGCCTCCCATTGATACTGCATTCCCGAGAGTTAAATGGCCAAAGGTTTCACACGCTGGCAATGCCAGCACCAAATCACAAAGGGGGATCTATTGGTGGCTCAGCCATCAATAGAAAAAAATGCCATAATGACACCAGTGGAATGCAAAAGGACAATGTTGTCTGATTTTGGCATCCATTTGTGTTCCTCTGGCATTGTTATGGTGCCACATTAACCACATCTGATAATCTCCCAAGTCACCTTTGTTAACTGGTCCTCAATGTCCAGTCTATACAAGCAGGATGGACATTATGTGAGAGGCCATTGTGAGATTAGTGTCCAAGATCTCACAGGACATGCAGGCTGATGTCTTATGCACATTTACATTCATCCCACTAGGGCTATTCTGTATGTAAATGTGCATAAGACATCAGCCTGCATGTCCTTGTGGTGATCAGTTCACTAGGTGAACTGACAGCTCCCATAGCATGGTAATGTGTGAAAAGGTCTTTCAAACATCAGGAAGTAGAGGTGAGGTATAGGGAGGGGACACAGCCAGCACCATGGAAGCACATTGCAGAGTGCTAGAGGACATGTGTTGCATGCAGAAGGTCTCAAGCTCATTCCCTGCCATCTCCTGAGGCCTTTTCACACATTACCATGCAGTTACAGCTCTATGATTCCACTTTAACTGCCATGGTTACATCCTATAGAATCCTGGGAGTTGTAGTTTGGGGAGGCACCAGAAGTCTCTGGCTAAGACTTCTAAATACCCTTCCCTAAACTTCAAATCCCAGTATTCCATAAGATGTTGACATGGCAGTTAGAGTCATAGTGCTATAATTGTGTAGCTTGAAATGGCCCCTGGTAAGGCCAGGAAAGACTCTTGCCTAAATTTCTGGCGAGTAACTAGTTTTCAGTGTACACAGTGCTGGGCTAGATGAACCAATGGTCTGACTTGGTATAAGAAAACTATGGTAACTGAGTGGATGGTTGTTCTGGCATGACTACAGCCTTCTGACATCAATGGAACATACACTCAAGAAGCATGCACTAGTAAACTGATGGCTCAGGGTAATTGTGAAAAGGCCCTTCCATGCTCCATGTTGTGGGAGCTGGTGTTTTTGCCTGAAAGCTGTTGCACTGGCTGTCCCAGTCACTTTATGAGAATAAGCAAATGTATGCAGACATTCCGACCAGCAACATTCAAAATGTAGACATTTCCCAGGGACTTACACTTAGATGTATCTGGAAGGGAAAAGTCATATTTGCAATAGCAATGCATACAATTGCATACATTTGTCTTCACCATAGGCCATACCAAAACAAATATATATTCATGAAAGCAAAAACCAACCCAAAAAATATTCTCAGTACATACTATTTACAGATATTGAAAATATTACAATAATTTTTTAAAAAAAACAGTGGAAAGCAATAATGCAAGTTTTACCCTATCCCTCAAGTCAGCATCAGTCCACATTACATTCAGGTATTTATGCTTCCTACCATTTAGCTAATACTAAACCAAGTCATCAAAAGTTGTTAAATTTGAACACTAAAGCCTAAACCCAATTGTTATTGCCACCTAGAGTAGACCCACTGAATAAATGAAGTTACAAAAGTGTTCACTTGCCAAGTTCCCATGGATTCAATGGTTGAACAGCAGGGGAATGCTGGAGGAAAGAGAAATCACTCCAGATCTTGCTTGTGTCATAGCATGAGTTAATTTATAGCATAATCCTATGCATGTCTACTCAGAAGAAAGCACCATGGAAATCTATGGTACTAATTCCCAAGTGTCTAAGATTGCAATCTTAAAGGGCTTCAGAGAATAAAAGGTGCCCATCTCTTCCTCCCATCAGCAGCCCCTGCTCATCCTAAACTTTGTTTAAGCGTATCCTCCTACAACTACCTAAAGAGGCGTTTCAGTGACTAGGATCTGGAGGCGGAAGAAACAAGTTTGCAATATTCCACTTTCTTACATGAAAAATTCTTAGCATCCAAACAATTATATTAAAAAATATTTTGTCAGTGTTTTGCCTACGCCAAAACAGTGACCGTTTCTGACATCTTTATTGTCATCCGCTATTAAACACAGCAGCTTGGAAAAGTTCCTTTTCTGGACTACAGCTCTCAGAATCTCCCAGCTAGCATAGCCAACCACGCTGAGATTCTGGGATCCATAGTCCAAAAAAGCAAGCTTTCCAAGCTCTGCATCTGCTACAAAATCTTTGCTTTTCTGTTAACTGGGCCAGTGTTCTTCTCATCCCTGGAATAGGAAGAAAATTTTTCACTGTAAATTTTCTGAAAAAAGAACATTCCACCAAACAGTGTGCACACTTTCAAGTCACCCATTGATTTATGGTGACTCCATAAATTTCATAGGGTTTTCTTAGGCAAGGAATACTCAGAGATGGTTTTGCCAGTTTCTTCTTCTGAAATATAGCCTACAGCACTGGGCATTCATTGGCGGTCTCCCAACCAAATACTAACTAGGGCTGCCCTGCTTAGCTTCCAAGATCAAACAGGATCTGGTGCATTATAGTGTAGGAAACCTTTATTTAGACAGGTGTTTGGACATTAAGTGTTTTTTGTAGAAGGGTTTTTAATTCAGGGTGCTGTATTTTTTCTCATCTGTAATGTTTTACATGCTTTAAAACTATTTTTAATTCAGTGCCATTTTAAACTGATGGGAGTGTTTTTGTTTACTATTTTAAATTATTTTAAGTGGATTCCATTTTATTTTATGTTGTTAGTTGCCTTCATCCAAGGACTACTTAACGTTTCTATAAATAAAACAAATCAACTGGCTAACTAATATCTCTTCATCTTGAGACTTACAAGCTGGCATCCTGTTCATGCCTTACACATGTGTATTATGCATATAGTTTGTTGGGGAGGGGGGTTGCCTATGTGTAGTTTCTAAATACAGTTAAAGATATTGAAAGCAGAATTACACATGTGGTAGCATTGCTCACTTACACATTTTGTGTTTCTCATTGTGCATCATTGATTGTATAGTTACACATGATTGAACACTGCACATCAATGCATGATGTGCATTTGTGCAATATCAACATTCTGAAACAATATCGCATAAGCACAACTGAGGGGTAACCCTGTGATTGTAATGTTACATTACATCTCATCAATATGGATCTTAAATCTTGTTCCAGAGCTCCATGTTGGTTTCCTTGCCAATACGGAGTTATGCGTGGGTGTGAGCTTCACTTGAAAAATTCCTTTGTATATGAGCTATTCTTTCAATTGTGCTGAATGCAAAACCCCTCATGAGCAGGAGAATACCATATACACAACAGACCTTTTGTGTCTTTGAGATGCCAATTGTGAAAACCATAGCCAAAATCCTGCATTAGACATATAGCCACACTATTTTCTGCGCAGAAAATGTGGTTTTCTGTACAGAAAATGTTTGCCAATATTCTATATTGGCTACTCGGTTACATATCTTGTAACTAAGTACTGTAATATCTCCTGGCAAGACCCTTCCCCCAGGCCCACCTTCATAGCAAGCAGCCATATCAGGCAAAGGAGTTCTATTCAGCTGATGATTGCGGTACAGGGAGGATCATGTTTCCAGCCCCCAAACAAGGTTACTATGAGGAATTACAATGGGGTCCTGCTTCTGAATGTGTCATGCCCTGTGAGGCTGATGAGGCTATAGAGTCAGAGGAGGACATGGCAGGGAACAGTCCTAGGGACCCTGGTACAGGTTTATTTACACCTATGCCAGCAGGGAACCCTACCAACCTAGAGGCTTGAGCAGAGGAAGATCCTGGTCCAAGTGGGTTGGCATCAGTCCCAGTAGAGAGTCCTGCCCATTCAGATAAGGACAAAGAAGAGAGAGACTTACCTCTGCCACTGTATAGCCAGCAGTGAGCTCAAAAGGAAGCTCAAAGGAAGTCTCTGAAAATTTATGAGAAAAACCTGCTCATTAAGAAACACCTGACAAAGCCTTAATTGTTTTATATATGCTGGGAGAGGTGATGGAGGCTTTGTCAGAGATCAACTGATCTTCCTGGTGAAATCTTCCTGCTGACATTGGTGCCTGGATTCCAGTTATCTTGACTTCTGTTACCTTGACTCATGCTTAGACCTTGGACTGTCCCTGACTACTCTGCTGCCTGCTCCTGTTGACCCTCAGACTGCTTTGGACCATGCTGACTGATTGCCGTAAGTCTCTGACCTTTTGGACTGTGTTTGAATTCCTGTGAGCTAATTCACAGTTGGCTACCTTTCCAGACTAGTGCTGTTTATAATTTGCTGGTAACTAATTGCTTTCCAGACAGATTGTCACAACCTCACTTGCCAGTTGGAGGGGGCTGGAAATATCCTCTTCCTTGCACCCCAGTTGGCATCCTTTACCCCCATGCTGTTGCTGACTATTAAGATGGGCTGAAGGGGAATTTGTGTAGACTTACAATAAGGACATTTTCAGACAACGTTTTAGCGTGCCTATCGCGGGAGGAGCTCCCGGGAGAGGGACAGCGCTCTTGCGCAGCAGGGGGTCATTTTTGGACGCCGCCGTCCCTCTCCCAAAACCATCAGTGTCACTTCCGTGAAGCTTTGGAAGCTGCAGTGCCATATTTTAATCACGGGCAACTTCCGTGATTAAAATATGGCTCTGCGGCTTCCGAAGCTTCACGGAAGTGACACTGATGGTTTTGGGAGAGGGACGGCAGTGTCCACAAACGACCCCCTGCTGCGCAAGAGTGCCATCCCTCTCCCGGGAGCTCCTACCGCGATAGGCACGCTAAAACGCTGTCTGAAAATGTCCTAAGTCTATGTATTCTTACTGAATACAGAGTAGTTTAACTAGAGGTTACAGATCTATAACTACAATACAGAATGCCAGCTATTGTTTTCTGTGCAAAAGTACCAAGTTTCAAACTGCAAACAGTCACTGAAAATCAATGACTTCATTGCAGCAAGGAGAAAAATTGTAAAATGATTCACCCATGCCTGTGAGAACAAAATTTGCAAAGATTTGCATCCCTACTTCATCCCTGCTAATGAAAAATCCAAGTATTTACACCCTGTAGGTCTTTGCTCTACCACAAAACTATAATTCCAATGTTATTAGTGATTCTTTTTGGGTTTATTTTTAAAATCATGGATGAAATCATAATTTCAGCACATTGAATTGAAATTGCATGGTTTCCTTTATTTTGTTTTGCATCTATTTGGGTGCCTGCTTTCAGGTCAGCTAACAATTATCACCAAATAATAAGAGCCATGTAATTTTTAAAATCTGAAACATGTTTTCTTCAGTAAGGGCTGCCTTCATGAGTAATATTGCAGATGTTGGAATATCCCCCTTGGGAATTTCATATTCTTAGAGAAGCAATGTCTGTGAGCAATAACTTTCAAACATATTAGAAATATGAGACAGAAACCAAGTACTGCTTGCTGAGCACATACAGACAGCACCCATCATTAAAAAAAATAACTGCAGGCCACATTTGTTTCTGCAGAAAGTTACAACATACCTCGAAGCATGGTGGGGAGGGATGACTGTGCCTTGCAACATGTTTCTGTGAAAAAGTTTCTAAAGAAAAATTGTATCTGTACAAATCAATGCACAAAAGGAAAAGAGCTACTTGGTTCCCTTGGGCTTAGTCTTATACAAACACCCATTGCCCCATAGATTACAAAAATTGCAGATGATTCCAGTCTGCACTGGGTCAGCCAAAGTGCAACATGGCTCTAAGCACATTACACTTCATTTAGTCCAAATTTAGGACTGGATTATCAATTGGAACAGAAATCCAGTTCTCCTGAGCCCACTCCTGTGATTTATTTTGTGTAACTTTTCACAGGCAGACAACATGTCCATATTTCCCATCCATAAGGTTGTTTCAACATCCCTTACAACTTGCAACATTTTTCCTCTTCAAAGGGAAAATTCATAGCTACAAGTACTCAAAGTACTTGTAGAGCTATACTACATACCACTGGTACTGTATGTTAAATAAACAATATGCAATTTAGAATCACTTTCTTTTCTATATTTAAATACACTCATTCAATCTTGGTCTTGACTGGGACCATCACAAGCAGATGGAGAAGTTTAAAATTCAAATTTGGAACTCATCCCTCACCCAGTTTTGATTTCAGAATTACCCTCTTCCCAACACAGGGGTTAAAGGAGGGGGGGTATATTTTTATTGATGACAATCAAATTCCCTATAGACCTTTGGATTTCCTGAAGTGCTAAACACATTTGTTTTAATTAAGCTATATTTCCTTCCCTAAGCTAAATGTCAGCCTGGATCTAAATTAAGGACTCATTTCAATGTTGTGAGTGTGCTTCCCTTCACTGATATCTTGCAGAGTTGCCTTCAAAGTGAATGAGGCAACAGTTTTAGGTGAGTGATGGGGGGATGAATTTTTTTTTCATTTCTCTTCCCTTGTTGATATTTATATTAGCAGTTCTTTCCTTATGCAATAAATGCAAATGCAATAAAAACTTTAAATCAGATTTAAAATAAAAGCAAAAAATGCTTTAATAAAAAAGAAAATAGCAGCAACCAGCCAACTCACTCCTTAGCAAAACCCTGTCAAAATCTTATCTGAATAGAAAGGTCTTTGCCTGGTGGCAGAAGGATGACATGGAGGGACCAACCTAGTCTTCCTCAGCAAGGAATTTCAGAGTTTGGGAGTGGCCACCAACTAAGCTATTTCCCATGTGTTTTTCTGTTCCCATGGCATGAGCAGCATTTACCAAAATGTCAACTTAATTTGAAGACGTAATGCTATGTGTGTGGCAAACGAGGACCATTCCCTTGGCATCTGTTTTGGCTCTTGAAAATACTTATATTATACCCCACTCACTGCTATATGTGCATTTGTAAATTGTCACCCAATCAATTGTTGATAGAAACACAGAAGAGTGTCCCATAGCAATGTGTCCATTTACACCCAAGGTTAACTATTCTCATTGGCAGCATCTTTCTAGGTGCTCAAGCAGAGGTCTTTGCCATTACCTGTTGTTGTTGTTGTTGTTGTTGTTGTTGTTGTTGTTGTGTGCCTTCAAGTTGTTTCTGACCCTAAGGTGAACTGATCACAGGGTTTTCTTGGTAAGATTTGTATAGAGGGGGTTTGCCAGTGCCTTCCTCTGAGGCTGAGAGAGTATGACTTGCCCAGGGTCACCCAGTAGGTTTCCATGGCTGAATGGGGATTCAAACCCTGGTCTTCAGAGTCATAATCCAGTGCTCAAACCACTACAGACAGATGAGAACAATTACCTGTTACCTGGTTCTTTTGACTGAAGAGGCAAAGCACTGAACCTGAGGTATTCTGTATCTAAAGCAAGTGCTGTCCCACTGGGTTGTGGTCCCTTCCCCCCACCCCCATTTGCACATGAAGTCTGTACTACAGCTCTGAGTAGGACTTGAATCTGATGAAATTAGCTTCAGTCTAGGACAGTCCATACTATATTAAATATGCTGATATCTATGGTGCCAAAGGACTCTTTGTTGTTTTGACCAATTCATGCCTTAAATCTGAACCTCCAAACTGGCATACATGTAATATACTAGGGAGATTATTAGACATGGCTAATGCGGTGCCAGAATAACAACAGTGGAATGGAATAGGATGTTGATATCACACAATGTTGTCCTTTTGCATTCCACTGTTGTTATTCTGGCATTTCTTTTTATTGATGGGCCGGAGCTGTCAATGGAGCAAACCACCCATTTTGGTGCTGACATTGCCTGTGTCTGAAACCTTGTGCTGTTTTTGACTTGTGATTCCAGCATCAATGGGTGGTCCTGCCAGAACACTTCTGGGTGGGATCATGAGCACCAGGTAGGCCACCCTCTTTTTTGTATCCTCCCTGGGTTACTTGTTACTTTTTTAGCGTGTGCATGTGCTTTTCTGAACATTTTTGTGTGTATCTTTCTTTTTCTTTTTGTATTTCCCACACTTGCATCTTCTTGCGAGAACAGGTGGGATTTCAGTCCAGGAAGTGAATGGAGCTCCATTCATTCTGGGCTGCCTTTGGACAGAAGATAAGGTAAGTCTGATGGGGAGGGTTAATGTGTCGTGACAGGTACGGTTCTGGAGATTGTGGGACAGGAACACTTTTTGCATTCCTGTCTGATAATCTCCTAGGTCTTATATAGAGACAGACTTTTGGTTCATCTGGATCTGTGTGAACAGTATGTGCAGTGCTGACAGCAGCAGTTTTTCAGACTTTAATACAGGGTGTGTATCCCAAACCTGCTTGGAGGTATCAGGGACTGAAGTGAGAACTTCAAACATGAGCCATTGAGCTACAGTGTTTACCTATTTACAGTAGGACCCCATCCACAGGGGATGGGTTCCAGGGCCTGCTGCAGATAACAAAATCCACAGACAATAACAAATTCCCCCATCACCATTTCTGCCCTGGGAGCAATCCCAGGCAGCAATCCTGGGGGCAAAGAGAGGAGGGAGGTGAGATCGCTCCTCCCTTCCCTTCACCCCTACATCGCAATTTCTGCCCCGGGAGCAATCCCGGGCAGTGATCTCGGGGGCAAAGGTGGGAGGTAGGCAGATCTCTCCTCCTTTCTCTTCAACCCCCACATTGTCATTTCCACCTGGGAGCTATCCTGAGCAGCAATCCCAGGGGCAAAGGGAGAAGGGAGACAGATCTCTCCTTCCTTCCCTTTGCACCCGTGTTGCCATTTCTGCTCCGGTAGTGATCCTAGGCAGCAATCCCAGGGGCAAAGGGAGAAGAAAGGCAAGATCTCCCCTCCTCCCCTCCCTCCCCCATCCACCACCTCCCCCCCCCCATTGTCTAAACAGCAATGTTTAAAATAATGTGTTACTTCTAATGAGCAAAAAACTTGTAAATACATACTCTTGACATTGTTCTTTCTATACCTGTAACAGCCAGGGCTCACTAGTTTTCAGAGTAATGTTTCTTCCTGTTACTTGTTGCTGAGTGTGTTCTGACTCAATCTGAGCAATGGGAGGGAAAAGAAGAAGGATTACATCAGTGGCTACCCATATGACCCTTCTTTGCAGGATGTTGTGCAGCTAAGCATGGAGCAGTGGCACCAAGAAAAAGGGTGGGGGGAGCCACATTGAAAGTATGGGGTATAGTGGAAACTCAGTTGGCGCTTCTTTTCATATTTTTTTTTAAGTTAACCTGACAATTTCCCCCTTTGTCCATTCTGCCCAAATGAAGACGAATGTTGCTGCTTTCAGAAAGAGAAGATGGTAGACAGTGTGAATGCATGGGGTTTGGAAGAGTGGGCTGTCAGTCTCCCTCATTTGGCAGAATGAAGTGGAGAGGGGGGAGTCAGGTATGGATGGCAAAATAGCATGCAGGGGAAAGAAAGTGCAGCTATTCGCTCTCTATGTCATCATATACTGGGACTTGTTTTTCTGAGGATCAACTCCCTTTAACACACAGTAAAGGAACCTAATTTGGCTTCAGTTGATATGCTTTGCCAGTTCCAGTGCCTAAATTTGTCTCCAGAGATGATTGTATAGAGACTTCCCTGAGAAATGAATTGCACCTTGACTTCATTTTGGCCTGGGGCCTCACACTGGATGGGGTCAGTTCTCAGAGGGGTGTGCTGGCATCAAATGGAGAAGTCAAACTTCATTGCCTGTCTTCTAATGCTATTTTCCTTAGTCAGCTCATGGCCATTATGTGTGTGTGTGTGTGGGGGGGCTTACTTTTCATCCATGCACCTATCCTATATAACTTCCCAACACAAAATGTAGATGTGGTCATCACAACACCATCACTTTCCTTCCCCTGCTTACTATTTCACCATCTTTGCCTCATGAAGAAGACTGTGTGACGTATTTTGTGCCTTTTAGTTGGCCTAGCAAAGATAGATTCTAAATCCATTTTGTAGTGCTATGTTCAGAGGATAAGAGGCTCTTTGCTGTCTGCTAAAGCTTCCTTAATAAATAAATAAATAAATAAAACCCTGAAACATCAAACCACAAGAGACCAAAGGGCAAGAGAGGGTGTCAGGGTCCCTTTTTCACTTCCTCCTATCTCTTTCCCACAAAGCAATATGACTTGTTTGCTAGTTGTTTGTTCCCACTGTTTCACCACTGATGACTCTCTGCAAAAAAATGCCAGAGTAGCATTTTAAAAAGAAAATTACCACCCAGCCATCTGGCATTTATTTCTGGATACATCTTTGGAGAAGGGAGTTCCTCTTTGGCAGTTTTCCCAGGTGGAGATCAAGTGGAGTTCAGGAGTTATAAGGAATGAAGATAAAATGTGGTGTTTTGGAAAACTGTATCTTGGTTTCAGTATACTTTTCTGTACTTGTCAGCACAGCTATGGCTGGCACGGAGGTGGGTGGGTGGACCAAGGAGAATCAGATTCTTTCCACATTTCCTCGGGATTTTGTTTCTAGAGGCTAATTTTAAAATATCAAAATCACTTCATTCAGAAACACTTTTTAGGACAACTTTTGACTGTGGAAAGAAAGCCACAACCCAGCTTCATGACTGAAAACTGTCAAAGAGATTGTAGAGCCACAAGGGTGAAGACTTTGGGTAAAGTGTCATTTATGTGAGCCAAGCCCAATCATCCAGTAAGAACAGCAGAGTAACAGTATGGCCTGTGTAGAAGAGCATGTACAGGTTACTCTTGCAAACTATTTCAGCGGTTCCTGGCATATTCCAAGAAGAACAGCCTTTATGAATGCACCTGTACAGTTGCAAATGATTGGGAAACTTCACAATACTCAGATATTAAACCCCAACTCTTTGGTGATAATACCGAAGTTTGTAATTATGAATGTACAGAGTTCATAGTATTGGAAATTTTACCAATTGAGCATCGTTTCCCTTGCTGTAATTGCTGGCCCATTACTGGATTGAGTTGAGGTGCTGTTTGGCCATCATCTTTTTTTGACAGTTATGTATATTTCCATCTGTGTTACTTCATATGTCTTTTTACCCCTAAATCCATTTTATATTCATTTGCCTTTAAGCTACATTAAAAAAAACCTGCATGAAAATTCACATCAAAATATGTGTCTTAAAATAAGTGCTTTTAAGCATATTTTTTCTTTCAAAGCAGATATTTTAAAATGCATTTTAGAATTAAGAACTGGGGTGCAACATCAGGAAAGTGCAGAAGCCAGTGGAAGAACTGAGACAAATTCATTTGGGAATTAGCAAAGATCAGATTCCTCAAGCCTGGGGCAAAGAACAAGATTGTGCCCTTTCTCCATTTCCATAGTCAAATTTTTCATCAACATACTGGCTATGGGATAGTGTGTTATACCATGTCTGGAGTGAGGAGACTAGTTTAAGGGATGTAACTCAGGATTTTCCTCTAGTGCCTGTTTTCACCTCCCAGATTCTGTTGCCTGAGGAACTGCTCATACTGACTAGCAGTAAAGACAGCCTTGTCCTCAAACAGCCCCAAAACATGGTAGTGTTGGCTGCCTGGGGGTGTGTGTGTGTGTGAAAATCTGGCCCATGGGCCTCATGCCACTTTTGAGACCTCTGTGGGTCCCCTCCTCCCCACACACAATGTCCCCAAACACCTCTAGGAGGTGTTGGAGACCATTTTGACATTTTTAAAAAGCTTCCTTAGGTTATTTCAGGCCCAGGAGATGCCTTCTTTCCAACAGGAAGTGACCCAAAAATGTATTTTTGGTAAGGCTGAAGAACTATCTGGGCCTTAAAATTCCCAGAGGGGGTCAAAAACATTCTGAAAATGTCCCTCATATACCCCCAGACTGCTGGGGAGCACTTATTAAAAACAGGGTGACCAGGTAAGATAAGGGAAAAGGCTCATCTCTTTAATGGGTGGGTGCAAGAGGGAATTTCAACAGGCGCTGGTTGTCATACAAGCAACAACTGCTGAAATTTACCCTTCTACACAAATTTTAAAGGTGCAGGAGCCTTCTCCCTTATTTTACTTGGTCACCCTAGTTAAAAATCATTTTTTGCAGGAGGCACAGCAGGAATGCAGCCTTCCAAGTTGTCCTGTGGGGCCAGCATGGCACTCTCACCCCCAATGGTTGCCCAATTCTGGTCTATAGTTTATGGGCACCCCATTCTTTAGTAGAAACTGAATCATGGTGAAATTGCCAAGGAAGATTCTTTTTTTTTTTCCTCTCATGGAACTCAACCAAAAGCTAAGTGTCAACATGTGAAAACGTGAACAGCATTTGAGAACTGAGGATCTTGTTTGGTTTAGCATTCTTGTTAATTCAGCCTTTTTTTCCACAGGCCCTGCCTTTGCTGGGAGCCTTAAAACATGAGAGATTTATTTACATAAGTATTGTATTTACAAACACCCACAGCATCCCTGAGCCTACACACAGCTGCTACTTGACCCCATGTTGTCACTGACTGCCTCTTGAAAAGAATGAGGAATAGCAGCTGCTCAGCTGGGAGTATAGGAAAGTGGATGTTAAATGACAGCTTCCTAAAAGGGCAGTATACACTACGGTCTTCAAACTTCTTATTCTAAAACTGTCCTGTTGACATCTATGACATCTAGAGAACTGTACTTGGGATGACTCATTCAAGGAAAAGGTCATGTGCTATATGACCCAATAAATTGATGACTGGAAGAACAAGTCTCAGCTGGACTGGAACTGGAATTGAGATACAGCATGAGGGAAGATCCTGTGGGAGAATCTAAGAGGATTTAGGAAACATAGGCACGTAAGAGTCAAATCATAACCCAGGTTAGGTAGGTGAACATCTAGGACTTTATCACATCAGCCTTCTGTCTCAACGCAATAGCGTTAGTTCAAGAAATGGAAACATACTGGTTTTGGAATGTTCCTTATCAGAACCCTCTTGAATCACACAATTGTATTGCTTCAGTGATCTATAGGTGCGCGATCTGTCTTCACATCCTCTGATGCCACGTGACTGCCGGCATTTCTCTACTGCAGTGGAAGGGACCTATTGCACAGGTGGCTGTCATGGAAAGGTAGTGAGATCGAGAGCCATTGAAAGGGGGAAAGGTGCACTCCAACAAGGAGTTGAATACAAATGGGCAACAGGACAGAGACAATTGTGTGTTAAGGTTATTATACAGCTGCAATCATGCTGTAGAATCCTCATGTGATAAAGTCCTATGTCTCAAAATATCTGTTTTATTGTGTAACTCCCAACCTCAACTGCAGTTCTTTCTCATTCTTGTTTCCTATCAGTTTGCAAGATTTTGTGTGTCGGGGGCAGTTCCCCACATGGACATTTGTGCAGAGTTTAACTGCATTTTCCCCTTATGTTTACATTTATTTGTGTATTTTTCATCATTCAAAGCTATTGTTAAAGATGGAGATAGCAAGGGTAGTGCATTCCTCAACAATTTCAGGGTCTGGCAAGGGAACACCAAACTGTGAGAACCAGTTCTTTAAGCTGGACAAATGTGCATGCCAGATTCTTATCACAATACTTTGATTGTTAATATTCAGGGTTAAATATTAGTCAGTGGTGGCTGCTGACTACTGTGACACTGGAGCAGTTTGAGTTTCATTCCAAATTTTAAAGGAACTCTTTTGAAGAATAGGGTTCAGCATGTTGGATAGCAAATTTAAACTTCAAACTAAATATGGGAACAGATTCACTGCTTCACTAACATGGTAGTGGGACTTTTGTTATGGCTAGAAAACAGCTGTGGTTTCAGAAAAGTTATATTCATGGGAGGGGAATAATAATAATGAAAAAGGTACGGTTTCACTTCCAAAGGGTATAATATTCCCTATATTATAATGTCTTCCCACAAATCACATTTTGGTGGCAGTAATTCATAATATAGATTTTGCCCTTAAATCAAACTAGCATTGGGTGGAAATGGTATTGAATCTGTACAGATACCTTTACAATTCTCTGTCAAGGAGTGAATGTCATAGCAAGTGACGTGTCATCTGACTGAAGAGGGAAAACATCAGTGAGGCAAGCTAGATATCACTCACTGAGATGACTTCATGCCATTAAAAATAGTCTCTAAAAGAGTTTATAACCTTCAGTGCAGTTTAATACCAAGTTTAACACCTACAGATAACTGAGGTGACACATAACTGCACTTATCTCTCAAGCAAAGGAAAGAAACAAGATTATCCTTTGGAATAAAAACAAGAATGTTTTAGAATTTCCTGATACTATGAAGCATGCAGGCTGATCCTAAAAAGTGCTAGCTGGTGGTTTTCATCTCAGTGGGATGGTGAATTTGTTCTTGGTTGCAGTCTGTACATTAAAGACACTAGCCAAGGTGGTGAATATGGTGTCTAAAATATTTCAGCACTTTGAGGAGTTCCTTTAAAGTTCAGATGAAAACCCCACTGACCTGGGAACCACCAGCTGTCACTGAACCGATGCATATTTTACTCAAGAGTGTCAATGGAAATATCACCCAGGCAATTAATAGAGAGCCGGTGTGGTTTACTGGTTAGAGGAGGAATGAGGAATGTATGACTGTCCAGATGTTTCTGGATTTCAGATCCCACCATTCCTGCAGGTCCCATTATTCCTGCAGTCCAATAATGTCTGCAGGGTCACATGTTCCCCGCTCCTAGGTCACAGTGTCAGGCTAAAACTGGGGCCTTGGGGTTCTTAATTAGCCACTGAGCTCACTGACTATCCCCAGACATGTAACCTAGAGCCTCCCATTGTCTTTGCTGGCTAGGGTTGCTGAGCATTGAAGTTTAACAAGATCTGCTTTACATCTGTGAAATGTTGGAAGGTATGCAACAGTAGTGAGTCCGAGGCTGAATTTTCTGTTCCTGGCACCATCAGGGGCAGATTGCAAAAGATGGAAAACCAAAGATAAAACAAGAAGTAGCCAAATGACAACAAAACAAAACATCAGGTATTTTTATGTAAATTGTAAAGTTGCCCTCCTCCCCCCCCCCCCCCCGCACGTAAAAAGCAGAGGGAGTTGAAGTGAATAAAAGTAGCCTATCACCCACTTTGGGTTTTGGCCCCAGCCACCATTTTGGGGCCTTTAGAGGTTTAATAATAATAATAATAATAATAATAATAAAATTTTATTTCTATCCCACCTCTCTGCAATGCAATCGGGGCAGCTTACAATATAAAAACTCTATAATCACAATACCCTAGCCCACCCACCCCTTAAAATAATATTAAATTATGAAGGATTAAAAACATACAATAATTAAAAATATATGAATTAGAAGAAAAAATTAAAACATACAATCACAGCCCAGAAAGGACAGCCGAGTCTTGGGCCGGGATAATTATTCAAGAAAGGCCTGCCAGAAAAGATCCGTCTTGAGAGCTTTTTTAATAAGATGGATCTCGTCCGGCAGGCCATTCCATAATCTGGGAGCAGCAGCAGAGAAGGCCCTCTGGGAGGCCACCGACAGCCTTGTTTTCATAGGCTGTAACAGATTCCTCCCAGAGGACCAAAGTGCGCAGGGAGGGTCGTACAGAAGGAGGCGGTCCCGGAGGTAAGTTGGACCCAAGCCATGTAGGGCTTTAAAGGTCATAACCAACACCTTGTACTGTGCCCGGAAACTAATAGGGAGCCAGTGGAGAGCTTTTAGCATAGGTGTTATATGCTGTCTTCTGGAAACGCCAGAAATCAACCTGGCTGCCATGTTCTGGACTAGTTGAAGTTTCCGAGTCAAGCACAAGGGTAGCCCCATGTAGAGCGCATTACAGAAATCCAGACGGGAGGTTACCAGTGCATGTACCACAGTTCCGAGGTCCCTAGTTTCCAGGAAAGGGCGCAGCTGGCGTATCAGCTGAAGTTGATAACAGGCACTCCTGACCGTCGCATTAACCTGATTAGTCATCTGGAGCAACGGGTCCAGGAGCAACCCCAGACTGCGAACACAATCCTTAGAGGAGAGTGTAGTTCCATCAAGGATTGGAAGTTGTATTCCCAGACCTGGTTTCGGGCCTGTAACTGTTAGTACTCCATTTTGTCTGGATTCAGTCTCAATTTGTTTTTCCTCATCCAGTCCATTACTGCTTTAAGACAATCATTAAGAGGAGAGATGCCATATGAAGTCGAAACTGATGACCGAGACATGGAGAAGTATATCTGGGTGTCATCAGCATACTGATAACACCGCACTCCATGCCTCCAAATGGTCTCTCCCAGCAGCTTCATATAGATGTTAAATAGCATCGGGGACAGAATGGCACCCTGAGGAACACCACAGTTAAGCTCTGTTTATTGGATTGTGTAGAAAATACACTGTTTAAAATATCAATTTTGCCCCTGTTTAAACATCCAGACTGTACTTCACACGTTAGTGGAGAATACAGCCAACTTTAGCAGAGTTCAGAGTTAACGCAGCAGCATCTAGTGTTAGAATGTTAGCATACATGTAAAAACACTGCTTAGTAAGTAACCAAACACCGTTTGTCTTTTCCCAAGTTGTTTAACTACCAAAATAACCACTCAAGACTCAAGAGTTAGTTTAAAAAGTACAAAAGCTTCTTTACTCACAGTTTAGAGAGCTCATTCGTGGCAGGAAACAAAAACACCATCAAAACAGACTAAAACTAGTTAAAAATACTTAAAAGCTACATTGTTACAAGTCTATATTCAGGACACCCCTTTCGGGGTCCTCCCAGTTCAAAGGTCCATGAGGATTGTTAAAGATCATGGCTTCTGGAACAAAGGAGAAACATTCAGACACTCCCCCTTCATCCCAGATTGCCCAATAGTAAAACTTTAGGAAGTTACATCCTCTCATCTCATATGCCTTCTCAGTTAACCCTTCAATAGCAAAACCATTTCCACTTATTGGACTGCAAGCTATATTTTCCAACACTGTTCTGGTAGAGCAACTGTCCCCGAGCCTCACCTTCTGGGATCTGCCAGAGAGGAAAGAACGGAACAAATGTTTCATGATGGCAGTGTAGTCCTTGAACCAAAAAGGATCTGCACATCTTTAGCAACAAGTTCTTCCTGAGCTCTTGCTTAAAGGTTTGTCCTTAAGTATCCTTTAGATTCCTGTATCTTTGGTTCAGCCATCAACAGTGGCTGATCTTTGCATGGTCAAGCTTTCTGGATTCTCCTTCATGTCATGAGGAAGTAGGCAATTTCTTCAGTACTTTAGCTTATAACAAAATGGAAGGCAGCTCACCTGCTCCCTAGGTTTTGTCTCTAGTGTTCATTAGACCAAGCTGAATGAGGCCTACATTTACAAACAATAAAGCACTAACATTTCTGCATTCATTTGGTTTAGTCAGTAACACTTGTTTGTGGCACCAAATAACAATTTGGCCTATATGGAATCATAAATGTTGTAGCAACATGTGTGCAATTCAGACTATTCCTCTTCTTTCATACGTGTGCCTTTTGGGTAAGAATAAATATTATTTCAATATGCTCCTTCAGTTATGGAACCTGCACTCTTGGTGTGCTGAATAATTAGCAAGACAACAAATCTCTCACCATCTGGCCTTAGTGAAAACATCTGTTCAACAGCTGCTAAAAGTAAAACACACTTTAGAGAGGAGGAAAAACTGTAAATTAAGGAAATTGCCTGTATACAGTAATCAAAAATCATCTGGTGAATCAGCATAATTTAAGTTTTCATACTTTTGTGTTTGTTTATTTGTTTTTAAAAGATAAAAAATGTGATGAGGGAACTTACCCTATAAATATAAGCACAGCTGTTCTGTACAGCCCAGCTTTTAATCAAAATCGCAGTCATCCTGGAATGCCTTGCTTCATGTAGACAAGGTTACCTGAGGATAACAAGACCAAGGTAATGATCTCTGAATCTTTACTATACAGAACAGCTTGCATTCCAAAAAAGAAAAGGTGCACAGACTTCTATGGACACACAAGCCCTTTTTAATACAAGCTTGATTCAAAGGTGTGAAGGGACAATACAACACCTCTCCCATTTGTACACTGGCTGTGGTGCCCCATATCTCCCATCTATACACTGGCTGACCTCTGTTGTGAGTAGGGTTAAGGCCTGGCCACGAGACTCCAGTTCTCATGGGTCATCTCCAGGTGGGAGATGAGGGTACACATTCCCCAGTTTTGGTGGACTCAGCTCTGGGCAAGAGGAAACGGCTGTGTGCAGGCCTGTCTTAACAGCATTATAGGCCCACAGGCAAAGCGGTGCACTGGGCCCTGCCTACACAACCACTCACAGGAATAAAAATGTAAATTATTGATAAATAAACATATATCTACCTCCAACAAAATCCATGTTTTGACTCTCCCCAGTGTACACCTTCATTGGGACCAAAGCCCCTTCCTGTCCAGACTTCAGAATCCCTGATGTGTAAAACAGCAGAGATAAGAACAAAAAAGAAGAGAGGAGAGAAGTGCCTTCCAATGTGGGAAAGGAGCGGGGGAAGCAAAAGCAATGTCTCGGAGGGGCGTCTCCCCAATGACCTGGCATCTCTGCCTTGGGCCAGTGGGACCAGTGGGAAGGGAAAGAGAGGCAGGGCATGGGCAGACAGCCTCTGCTTCTAAGAGAGGTAGAGAGTGCAGACTGGAGGGCTGGAAGGAGGCACCCTCCTGTTGGGGCTGTTGGAGCTCCCTTAGCTAAGATTTCTGTCAATTTTCACACAGGAAAAATCTATTCTCTGTCTTTCTCATTCTCGCTCTCCCTTCCCCTCTCTCTGTGAGTGTACCGGAATGTGAGCAGCTGTGGTTGGTACTCAATGCATAACACTTAATGACATCACCAAGGGCAGTCCCTAGCTCTCAGCTTTTGGCCTGGAGATCTTAGGGCCTGGTACAATCCTGAACTGTTAACCCTAATTATGAGGAAGATTTAATATCTTCCCATTTGACTGCTAGATGTGAAAGTGTCACTGTAGGCAGGTGGACTACTTCAAAGAACTAGGATGGTCAGTCCCCACATAATACAATTTTGCTGCTGGGAATGTGTGACAGCAGTGGATGTCACACACACAATCTAGCAGAGAAAGGAAACACATTTAATCTTCTTTGTAAGACATATAAAAGTAGCTTTACTTATACTGCTTGTACCTAATCATATGGTCTAATGGAGGAGAGAGGGGAAAGACAAAAAGGCTGCAGGTTAGCGTGATACAGGAAAAGACTGAGGGTGCATCTACACTGTAGAAATAATGCAATTTGGCACCACTTTAACTGCCATGGCTCCATCCTACAGAATCCTGGGGTTTGTAGTTTTGTGAGGCAACAGTTCTCTTTGGCAGAGAAGGCCAAAGAGCTTATAAAACTACAAATCCCAGGATTCCATAAGATGGAGCTACAGTTCTTAGGATGTTATCAAATGTGGCAAATATGGCACAAATAATGAACACCTTGTGTCTGCCCCAGGGTGGTGAGGACTGCCCAGGGGAAGAATGGGGCAAATGCCCTGCATTGTGTGGACTGCAGGGCTCTGTGATGGGGCCAAGATGGGGTATTTAGCCCATGTAGACAAGCACCAACCTTACTTACCTTCCTACTCCCTCCCTTGCCTCATCTTGTGCCCATGCTATGCACCATTTTCTTTCTTCTTACAGATCTCCACTCACGCCATTCTACTCATTCTACTGTCCCTCCTAGTTCCTCCTTGCTTCACTTCAATGTCCTTGTGATGAGCCCTCCCTTGCTTCTTGAATGCTGTCACAAGTACTGCTTGCTGTCTTTTCCCTCATGCCTGAAATTCCTCTATGGAGTGGCTTCTTGCAGAACAACTTGGCAGAAGAGTACCTCCACATTTTGCCCCATATCTCAGCTTCTACAAGGGCTAGAGACTTTCCAAATGAAAGCTTGGAATCTGGGTCAAATACGTCCAAACAGGCATAGGATCCAGGTAAAACCCAGCATCCAGGTGACATGTCAACCTTTTTCATGAAGCATTCACGAGAGCATTGATGAGAGTAAATAAACCACTACGTCCTAATTTCCTTTGATAGGTTTTCCAATTTTTTAAAGGAAGCATAGGACATTAAATATTAACCATGACACTGACGAGGTGAATCAGAAAGAGAGAGATATGTTTGGATGTAGTAATTTGTGAGACCTAAATTATGTGTGATTAAAAAAAATCCGTTTCATCACAGTTGATCTCTTCTGAATGTGTCAGATTATAAATAATTCACATAAATAAGGTATCATTCATTCATATATATATTCACATCAGTATTTGTAGAACAGATGATGAATAGGGCAGCTGACAAAACAAACAGTACAAAATTTCATTCAATGTATAAACAACATTAAAACAATCAGGACCAGCTATAGAACTGAAGTATATGTTTCTTGTTAAATTCCATTTAATTTGAGGTCAGACTAGACACTGAGGGAAATGTGTACAGTATAGCCCCCATACCCTTGGCATGTATATCCATGATTTCACTGTTACCCGAATTACTGGGGGTTCATGGGATCCCCACCCATGTCAGACATTAATATGAGGAATTTTAGTTAGCTCAATATCGCAGTGAGAGGCCAGGTAACTACGGGATCTTTTGACCTATATATACTGGTACTAACTGAGGAGAGTCACAGCCAGAAAATAAAATAAAAACAGTTTTTATTGAAAAATAATCACAAACACACATCCACTCACACTTCAAGCAGTTAAACAAGGCTAGCAAAGAATAGGAAGAAGTATTGGGATAGAGGAATAGAGTTTGGGATGATGGGCTATACTATAGTTGTCCGAAGAGCAGAGATCTGTGCAGAGAAGAAGTACAGCTATGTGTACCGCGTGATACAGCAAACCAACAGAGTGATGGCCTCTGGGAAACTGAGCACACTTTGGCGGCATTTTGGGATGATAGTTATATTTGATATTCCCCCTGAAGGGGTGTTTTGAGTGGAATGCAATGTTTGCCAGAGTTTCCCACAGTTGGACAATGGGGGCTCGAGCTGCATTAATGATCGCTAATGGCTGAACCATTAAGATTGATGGGCATCAGGCAACCTTCTATTGTGGAGGAGAGGGGTGTGAAGGAAAACCAATTTGCAGAGTAATGAGTTTTCCGGCCACTTGATTGAATTAGTAAATGACTTACTTCCAGATACGTCCAGGAGATTTAGCATATTCCACTCTAACTCACTGTCCAAGGGAGGTCTGTATAATTACTTCCTGGGTGTGTCTTTTGGGAATTTGGAAAGACCTCTTCATTTGAGCAAACCTTCACTCAGTCCTTATTCCTGAGAAAGTCTGGTCTACTTGCTAACCTCATGAAGCATGAATAAATGAGCCAATTATGAAATATAGTCAATTGATGAATTATTAGAAGGGTGGGGGTGTCAGGGAAGGTAACATCACTTGCCCATATTTGAAAAAATATGCCCTCTCTAGGCATTTTCTAGGTTCTCCAGCACGATTCTATAGTATCTAAATGAATTTAAATCTCCAGGACCAGATGAACTACATCCAAGAGTATTAAAAGAGCTGGCAAATATAATCTCAGACCATTGGCAATAATATTTGAGAATTCCTGGAGAACAGGAGAAGTCCCAGCAGACTGGAGGAGGGCAAACGTTCCCATCTTCAAAAAGGGGAAAAAAGAGGATCCCAACAATTATTGTCCAGTTAGTCTGACATCAATACCAGGGAAGATTCTAGAGCAGATCATTAAACAGAGAGTCTGTGAACATTTAGAAAGCAATGCCATAATCACAAAAAGTCAACATGGGTTTCAGAGAAACAAGTCATGCCAGACTAATCTGATCTCTTTTTTTGATAAAGTTACCAGCTTGGTAGATGAAGGGAATGCTGTGGACATTGCATACCTTGATTTCAGTAAGGCCTTTGACAAGGTTCCCCATGACATTCTTGCAAACAAGCTTGTAAAATGTGGGCTAGACAAGTTAACTGTTCAATGGATTTGTAATTGGTTGACCGGCCGAACCCAAAGGGTGCTCAGCAGTGGCTCCTCTTCGTCTTGGAAAGATGTGACCAGTGGGGTGCCACAGGGTTCTGTCCTGGGCCCAGTGCTATTCAACATCTTTATCAATGACTTAGATGAGGGAATTAGGGGCATACTTATCAAATTTGCAGATGACACCAAATTGGGAGGAGTAGCTAATACCCTAGAGGACAGGATCAAAATTCAGAATGACCTGGATAGACTGGAGAGCTGGGCCAAAGCTAACAAAATGAAATTCAATACGGAGAAATGTAAAGTACTGCATTTAGGGCAGAAAAATGAAATGCATAAATATAGGATGGGAGAGACCTGGCTGAATGAGACTACGTGCGAAAGGGATCTAGGAGTCCTAGTAGACCACAAGTTGAACATGAGCCAACAATGTGATGCGGCAGCTAAAAAGGCCAATGCGATTTTGGGCTGTATCAATAGAAGTATAGTGTCTAGATCAAGGGAAGTAATAGTGCCACTCTATTCTGCCTTGGTCAGACCTCACTTAGAATACTGTGTCCAGTTCTGGGCACCACAATTCAGAAAGGATATTGACAAATTGGAGTGTGTCCAGAGAAGGGCAACTAAAATGGTGAAAGGTCTGGAAACGATGCCTTATGAGGAGAGACTTAGGGAGCTGGGTATGTTTAGCCTGGAAAAAAGACGGTTAAGAGGCGATATGATAGCCCTGTTTAAGTATTTGAAGGGATGTCATGCTGAGGATGGAGCAGGCTTGTTTTCTGCTGCTCCAGAGACTGGAACACGGAGCAATGGGTGCAAGCTCCAGGAACAGAGATTCCACCTCAACATGAGGAGGAACTTTTTGACAGTAAGAGCTGTTCGGCAGTGGAACGCACTCCCTCGGAGCGTGGTGGGGTCTCCTTTCTTGGAGGTCTTTAAACAGAGGCTGGATGGCCATCTGTCGGGGATGCTTTGATCAAGATTTCCTGCGTGGCAGGGGGGTTGGACTGGATGGCCCTCGTGGTCTCTTCCAACTCTGCAATTCTATGATTCTATGATTCTATGCTTCCACCAGACATTGAGCCAGAGGTCATTCATTTCAATGGGGTTCACTGTTATCAACAGTTTCACTTTTCCATGGTAAATTCAGGAACATATCCCACATGGAAACAGGGTTCATACTATATTCCCTACTATCAACCTTTTCTTCTCTCCCACAGTGGTATTTTTCTCAAAGATATGTGCCTCAGCAATCAGATTTTCAAATTAAGTTCATGCTTTTAAAGCTGAAAAGCAAGAAAATAAAAGAAGCATAATTAGAAACCCCAGTTTTAAAAAAATCTGAGATAAACTTTACTTTTTTTAAAAAAATCCAGCTCTGCATGGCAGGCTCAAGGTCTATCTGTGTAAAATTGATTGATTGAAATACTTATGTATATTTATATTTTAACCTGCCCCTAAATAAGATTACAAAGTTAGCATCAAATTTAATTTGATGCCCTGAACATATTTCAGGATTCTTTCTTTCTTTCAGCATTTATATCTCTTATAGGAAGGGATCACTAGATCTATGACAAAGTTTAGGTCAATTTAAATAAATTGAGAAGAATATTAAAAATCAATAGAGCAAAGGAATAAATTTGAACAGTTGGACTATAACTCTGGAGACCATAGTTCAAAACCCTGTTCAGCCATGAAACCCACTGGCTGATCTTGGGCAAATCACACTCTCTCAGCATTAGAGGAACCCCCTCTGAACAAATCTTGCCAGAAAAACTTAATTTTAAGTTCACCTTAGGGCTGCCATAAGTTGGAAATAACTTGAGGACAGACAACAACAACAGCAGCAGCATATTAAGCAATGTAGCAATTACAACAAATTAATCAGTTTAAAGCCATTTGCCTGTACAGAAGTGGGCAAAATAATTAAATCCCAAAGGCTTTGCTAAATTAAAAAGCCTTACTAGGCGTAGGTTGCCTATCAGTCAGTGGGTTTCCATGGTTGAGCAGGAATGCAAACCCTAGTGGTTGTCTAGACAATGAAAACTCCATATAGAATTCAAGGAGCAAATCTTTTGTCCCAATGAGATCCCACAGTGATTTGCATTATGCAGAAGGAGGGGGTATTCCCTCCAAATACTGTGGGTAGAAAGCCTTCACATCTGTTCCTGAAGTTTTTTGGGGGGTTTTAAAGCAAAGAAATACGCATTACCGCTCATTACAGCATCCAGTTCTCAGCAAAGACAGAACTGGAAATCTGATTGGTCAGACGTGTGAAGTGGGCTTGCCAGCAATGAAGTGGCCAAAAGCACCATTTTGGAGTTTCGTGGTATCAACTGTGTGCTTATTCACTGCACTGAGGTGACCAAACAGCTGAATAGAAGTATAGTGTCTAGATCAAGAGAAGTAATAGTGCCACTCTATTCTGCCTTGGTCAGACCTCACTTAGAATACTGTGTCCAGTTCTGGGCACTACAATTCAGAAAGGATATTGACAAATTGGAGTGTGTCCAGAGAAGGGCAACTAAAATGGTGAAAGGTCTGGAAACGATGCCTTATGAGGAGAGACTTAGGGAGCTGGGTATGTTTAGCCTGGAAAAAAGACGGTTAAGAGGCAATATGATAGCCCTGTTTAAGTATTTGAAGGGATGTCACGCTGAGGATGGAGCAGGCTTATTTTCTGCTGCTCCAGAGACTGGAACACGGAGCAATGGGTGCAAGCTCCAGGAACAGAGATTCCACCTCAACATGAGGAGGAACTTTTTGACAGTAAGAGCTGTTCGGCAGTGGAACACACTCCCTCGGAGCATGGTGGGGTCTCCTTCCTTGGAGGTCTTTAAACAGAGGCTGGATAGCCATCTGTCGGGGATGCTTTGATCAAGATTTCCTGCGTGGCAGGGGCTTGGACTGGATGGCCCTCGTGGTCTCTTCCAACTCTGCAATTCTATGATTCTATGATTCTATGATTTAAGTGGGAGATTGCACTTGCACACCTTTGATTTTCAGTTTAAAAAGTAATGTGCAGTGGCAGCAACTTGTAGAGAATCTTTCTGGCTTTTCTTCGCAAACAAAGATTCAGGAAGGACTCATTCCGCACTTTCTGCAAGCGCGCTGATGACTAAAAAGGCCAATCAGAGATAAACAAGTCTGGTTGCAGAAAGCACAGCAGAAGGTCTCCTTGGGTGATGTTTTTGGGTTGTGATTCTTTCTATGTTGTCGTTTCTCTTCAAGACTTGTTTGGCGTGAGTTCTCAAATAAGGCTGCAGCATTGTGGATAGTGCGTCTCCACGCCTCCCAATGTGAGGCCAGGGCAGACCATTGTTGGTAATCAATTTGGCTGAGCCTGAGATGTTGTTTCAGGGAGTCCTTGTATCGCTTTTTTGGAGCACCCCTCTTACGCTGACCTGTGGCGAGTTCACCACTATTTTTGGTCCTCCATCCTAGAAACGTGCCCTGCCCAGTGCAGCTGTGTTCTCAATATCATGGCCTCAATGCTGGCGATCCCTGCTTGCTCATGGTCAGCAACATTAGTCACATAGTCAGTCCAGTGTATATTTAGGATTGTGTGTATACAGTGCTGATGAAAGCGTTCGAAGAGTGCTTTCATGGGTGGCCCATGTTTCAGATCCATAAAGGAGAATAAACAGTACAATGGCTCTATACACACTGATTTTTGTGCTTAATGCAAGTAATGCACTCTCAGACACCATTTTGATTTGCAGGCATGGCTGTGTATGAATTTCAAACATGGATAGCTTTGCATAATATCGATTTTGCCAAAGGACTGTGGAGACAAATGAATGCTGATGCAAATTTGCCTTACTGTGTAGCAATCCACATTATATCACCTTGTCTAGACAAGCCCCTGGTATCCAGAGCCATAGTCCAATGCTAAAACCACTACACTACACTGGCTTTCAGGTTCACTTTAGTGTTCTCATAAGTTGGAAAATATTTGAAGGCACACAACAACATTAAGCCTACAACCTTAGGAAAAGGCATAGGGAAAATTTAGCAAAAACTGGCTAAGAGACTTTGGGTTTTAAATTCTAAGGTCTTAAAGGACCCCTAAACATCAAGTTGCCCAGGTCCTCTGTAACATCATTGTAGGTAAAGCAGTGGTACACAGAGGAATATATGCTATTCCTTTGATAAGCTTCACATTGACATCAGAGCAGACCACGTGATACCATTGAGAGAGAGAGAAAAGGCAAGAAGGACATATTGAGGGGGAAATTTGAAGAAAGGGGAGTGCGATGTTCAATGGAGAAAGGAAACTATACCTTCAGGAAGGAAGATTTAAAATATTCAGAACTTGCTGAGATGACAGTCCTTCTGTAGGAATGAGATGTTCAGGAAATCAACTCTTAATCCAAGAGCACAACATAGGAAAGCAAAGTTGAGTGGCTTTTTCAGATTCAAAGAGCAGATCATTAATGAACCAGGAATAGAGTTTAGCAGATGACAGAAACATTCCCTTTCCAAGCATAATTTTAAAAAATAGAAGGGAAAAGCATTTTTTCTTTCATTTCTGCTGATAAATGCATGGGACTGGGATAAACATTGGAACTGAAACCTGCGATGCAAATGCATAAGAGTCTGTTTTCTTCTTCAAAAACTAATGAAAATTAGATTAAGTTCTGATGCTACCCATTTCACCCCTGAGTCTAACTGAATTAGCACATAAATTGACCCGTTATAGCTCAGCGCCAAGTGTCAGGCCTGGATTTGGCATGTTTGGAAGAAACAGGACAAGACAATCTTGTTTTCCCACAACAACTCTGAAATGTATCTGCCCCTACAGGAGCCCAATTTAAATGTTCTGGAGATGCCCCTCTCCCTCAAAAAACCATCATTTCTGTAGGCTTCTGGTGATTTTGAAGTGTAATAGGGGCACAGCTAGACAGGAGATTCAATAGTGAAAAATAGTGCCTTACCTCCCTATCGCAACAGTGTTCATTTGTGCTCACAACTCATTCGCAATATCGCTGGCATGGAAACTTGGCCAAGTTTGCAGTTTACATGGAGCATGCCCCCCAAAAAGATGGTGGCCATGAGTGAATTGCCTGCCAAAAATCTTCCTCCATTCTCCCCTCCCTTTTCCCCCCCTTAGATATCAGATGCGGAAGAGCTATTTTCTGCTTTAAAAAACTTTTTTTTTCTCTGCCCTGCCACTTGAATGAATGTGCACACAATCATTCAGCTGGCAAGAAAAAACAATGGCGGCTCTTGCTGCTTTGTCCCTTGTTAGCCTGCCCCCGCTGAGGTCTGACCAATCACGTTTGAGTTCTTCTATGTGCCCCTATTCAAATTGGTTGTTCAGATGGCTTGTTATGCATATTTTCGCACACTTTTTCAAAAAGATCACAAGAAACAGCGAATGCTGTTATTGTGCTCTATTTGGATTTTAACCCTCCTCCTTCCCAATATGGCGAATCCCGGCAGGAGCTCATCTAAACAAAAGATATTCTGCCTGCATTCTTTGTGGATTTTTTTGTCATCTAAACAACCCCTAGGTCTTAATCTATGATGACAAAACAGTAGTGATTTGGTGGTATTATTACTGCTATTAGTGGTATTATTAATGGTACTATTATTATTATTAGCTGGACTTGGCAGGTGTTCTATATTGCAATTACGAATTCATAACCTAGAGTTATGGATTGATAAGTGCTCTGTATCAGTAACACTATGGACTTTATCAGACAGACAAAATACCGTGGCATAATGACACCACATAAATGTGAAAGGGTGCACATATCAGATGATGTCACCCTTTCACATTTATGTACTGGCCATAAGCTGAACTATTTTATTGATGGGACGAGCTGTTAATCGATCGGCTGTGATGATTTTTGCTGCCATTGATGGCATTTGCAACCTCACATCTTTTTTTTCACACGAATATGGTGTCAATGGATGGACTGGCCAGAACACTCTGGGTGAGATCATGACATCCAGGTAAGTGATGCACTTTTTATGACCCTCCCCATTTTATTTGGATGTTTTTAAGTCGGTTTCTGTGCTTTTTGACACTTTTTTAGTGTTCTTTTTCTTTTTGAATTTCCCGCACTAGGTATTCTTGCGGGAATCCACAGGATTTCATACAAGGAAGTGAATGTAGCTCCGTTTACTCCTCGTTCATTGCCAGGAAGCCTTTTGCTGGGATTACAGGTAAGTTTGGCACAGGGAGTTCTTTTGCTAGCATAAAAATGACAAAGTTATGCCAGCAAAAGAATGGGGTTTAGGAGGGTGGTCTGATAAAGTCCTTAGTTACACATCCCTAACAAAGTTGCCAATGTAGGATATAAGTGCTTATTATAATTGACTACAGTCATGCATAGCATCAATTATTCTTATTATTTTAGCAGACAGTCCTGCTCACAAAAGTTACATGAGATCAGGGAAAGAACCAGTGACAAACACATTAGGCATAAGTTTTGTATATTTTAGGATCAAACTAGATGATACAGTTAGCACATTGTGGGAAGAGGTGCTCCCTCAAGTGGTGAAAGATGTCTGTTGTCATTGATCCACCGTTGCTCTCCTTCTGACTGCAAGTTAAAACATTCTTGTGGCATCAGGCTTTTAGAAACTGAGTATGATAGGCTTTTATATGATGTGCTGTGCTGTTTTATGGGTTCTATAGACATTTAATGAATTCCAGTTAACTTTAGAAATCATTTCATTTTTTGATAACTTTTATATTTTTACTGAAAGTTGTGTCTATTTTTTAGAGAAACGACAATGCAGAAAGAATCGCAACCTGGAAACATCACCCAAGGAGACCTTCTGCTGTGCTTTCTGCAGCAGGACTTGTTTATCTCGGATTGGCCTTTTTAGTCATCAGCGCGCTTGCAGAAAGCGCAGGATGAGTCCTTCCTGAATCTTCATTTGCGAAGAAAATCCAGAGAGAGAGAGAGAGAGTCTTTAAAATATGTTGTAAGCCACCGTAAGTCCCTTTGTTGTGAGAAAGGTGGGATATAAAGGAAAATAATAATAATTATTATTATTATTATTATTATTATTATTTAAAAACAGTTGTTATTATCATTATTATCATTATTATTGCATGGGATTGTCAATTGTATATCCTGTATTTAGAGTATCTTGTTTTGTGATTTGGCCATTGAAAGGTAAATTTAGGCATAATTTGTATGTTTGATTTGTGAGTCTGATTCTTGAAAATCCATGGTAAGACGCAAAATGAGAAGCATCTATTTTGACCTTTAGACAACTCTTTTAAGGTACAAGACAAAGAAAGAAAACAGCAATACTTTTGTTAGCCAACCAAAATGGACAAAATACATCAAGCAAGCTGCATGATGTATTCTATGTATTTTGGTTGGCCAATAAAGGTATTGCTGTTTTGTGGATTTTGGATTTTGTTGTATCCTACTATAACAGTTTAACTATGGATACTTTCTGATAAAAAAAAAAAATTCAGTCAAAAAATCTGGTGATACTATTTTTTTTTTTACAAATGATTGTCCTCCTTCATGTTGATATACCTGTTTTGTTAATCTTTGTGTTGAAAAAATATATCATGTTCTATACAACCAATGACGCCCTCCCCCAACCCACACCACCACCATTAACCTAGCTTGTGCTGGAAATATGGCTATTTTGGGCTGAGATCCTGCTAGTGACATAGACCAATGTAACATTGATGTATGTCTTCTTCTTTTTTTGTCATCACAGAAGGAGGAAATCCCTCATGCAACAACCCTTACCCCCCTCAAAATCCACCTGTTTCACACTGCCTCCATGGCCATTTTGTGGCTGATGGAGAGTGGCAGGGTGGCAGAAAAACAACTTGCTGTGGTAAAGGCATCCTCAATTACCTTTCCACTGTATCTTCTCACTTCTGACCATGGAAGTCCTGAAGGAGGGGTGACGAGAGATGGGAGATGATGGGTCATAGTTCCACCTGGGCTGAACTTTATACTATGTCTCCTCATCCTAAAACTTGGCCTTTGTTGCTGAATACATAGGCTGACACCCAGGCACTGGGTGCCCATTCTTGCTTAGCATCCATGCTACTTTATCACTGGGTGCTTCTAACTAATTTCCCAACTGTGTAAGTGTAATCTTCAGTAATATTGATAGCAACCTGGAAGTCTAAAAGTTAGTTACTCCTGGCAAGAAATGCAGCCTAAAATTAACTGGTTGTCTTTGGGTTATCTAATTAACCAAAAAGAAACAAATGCCAGTAACTAACCAATCAAGAAATGTTTGTTTTCCCTTCTCTTTCACACAACCAAGGAGATTATCAGACATGGCAGAAACCATGTCAGAAGTACACAACGAGAACAGAAACGGGCAGCATTATCAGACGTCGTTGTCCTTCAGTGTTCTGGGGGCATAGTGCGGGAGTGAACAAAATGTCCCTTTGTATTGGCAGCTTAGCCCTGTCAATATAAAAGTGAAGCCTCGTCCACAGCAGCACTACACTCCAGGAATGGCTGAGACCGTGGGCCTCTGATAATATCACCCTTTCTGTTCTCGTCACATTCTTATGGCATGGTTTGGGGTGTGTGGGTTTGTTTTTTTGGGGGGGGCTGCATTTCCCCACATCTGGTAATTTCCTGCAAAACAAATTATTTTGGTGTCAAAACTCCACTGTTTGGATTTTGAAATGTTTGTGGGACTTAACCTTTTCAACAACTCTATTTTCTTTCTCTTCAAAGATTATAAACAACTATTTAAAAAGGATAGATGAGATCATTACTGTGGAAACTGTAGAAGAGGGAAGAGCAGAAAAATTCAGTCCAGTGAGAGAAAAACCACGCATCATTTATTATAACTGTGTTGCCATTCAGGTAGGCAACTGTGGCTGTCCATAGCCAATGGAAAGGGATAGTGAGAACTGGAGTCCAGCAATATTTGGAGAATTACATTTATCTACCTTTGTTAATATCACACAAAAGGGGGGTGAAGGGAGTGGAAAGAGGAAAAAGTTGCATGGAACCACTCAGATTTGCGTCAGAATTGGTATACATTACATCAGAATTGCCATACATTTGTTGTTGTTGCTGCTGTTGTGTGCCTTCAGGTGATTTCCAACTTATGGCAACCCTAAGGCAAACCTACCATGGGGTTTTCTTGGCACGATTTGTTTAGAAGTTTGGCATTGCTTTCCTCTGTGGCTGAGAGAGTATGACTTGCCCACAGTCACTCACTGGGTTTCCATGGCTGAGTGGGGATTTGAACCCTGGTCTCCAGAATCATAGAGGTTTATTGCACAAGGGAAGGGAAGCAGCAGTACATTCTGATAATAGTGCTGCCTGCCTTGTTTTATCACACAATATTGGTATTCAACAGCTGTTCTTCCATTCCAGTCCCATGTTAGATGGTGGTAAATGTGACTATTTTTTTCCAGTTAGAAAAAGGAGTTATGTTTACCATCATCTCCCATGGTACTGGATTGGAAGAACAGCTGTTGAATGCCAATGTTGTGCAACAAGGCAAGGTGGGCGTCGCTATTATCAGACTGTACTGCTGATGCTTCCCTTCCCTTATGCGATAAGCCTCATAGTCCAATGCTCAAACCACTATAGCATATTTACATATTTATATACATGTATACATTATCAAAAATAGGTGAATACTGTGTTCCATTACCTTTTCTTTGCTTTTTATGAAAGTGAAGACAAGAAAGGACTGGCAGAAATAGGGAGGAAAAATGCTTTGCTTCAGTGTGCGTATGTGAGGATTGTGTGGCTGAAAGCTTGGAGAAGGATAGCTCTAGCAGGCACTTGTAAGAGTCTACTCTTGGAGTCTACACTTATAATTACTATCAGTTGCACATAATTATCCCAGCAAGGCCCGATTACATGTCACACAGATGTTTAAAATTTATCTAAAATTGCAAAAGTGTAAAAATGACAGCAAGTATCTGAAATTCAACAAGAGCACAGAGTTAAGAGTAGAGATCTCCCCTGCCATGGAGTTATGACATCTCATCTTTTCTTTCAAAGAAAGTGAAAACATGACATAGCTCATGTCTTTTAACATAGCTGAGATACAATACAGATTTCTACATGTGTTCATTGGAGCAATTGCTTCAACTGAAACCTCAATTAGTTGTGATTGGGTCACTTCCATCCAATTTGTAACAGCTGCAAATTGGGTTCAACTGGCCCAGTTCATTTCATAGAATCATAGAATGCTTCGCAACAGCTGCAGAGCTGCTTGGGCTGGAAGTCAACCTGAAGAAAACAGACGTTCTCTACCAGCCTGCACCACAGGACAAACACCACCATTCCCACATTTCCATAGGCAAATCTGTGCTTAAGTCCATTCAGCAGTTCACCTACCTGGGAAGCATCATCTCCTCAGATGCCAAGATTGACAAAGAGATCGATCACAGATTAGCAAAGGCATATAGCGCATTTGGAAGACTTTACAAAAGAGTCTGGAGTAACAAACACCTGAGGTGAAGCACAAAAATCAGTGTGTATAGAGCCATTGTACTGTCTATTCTCCTTTATGGATCTGAAACATGGGTCAGCTATCGCCACCACCTACGACTCCTCGAACGCTTTCATCAGCGCTGTATACACACAATCCTGTATACACGGAGGTTGCCCGTGATTGAAATATGGCGCTGAGCCGTCCCAAGCTTCACGGAAGTGACACGGACGGTTTCGCGAGAGGCACAGCGTCGTCCGAAGTAGACCCTTGCCGCGCAGCAGTTTCGGGAGGCTGCTCGCGCGGCAAACCGGCATTTTGCAGGTCTGAAAATCTCCTTAGTCATCAACGCGCTTGCAGAAAGCGCAGGATGAGTCCTTCCTGAATCTTCGTTTGCAAAGAAAAGCCAGAGAGAGACTCATAGGACTTTTTTGGACAATGTAAAAATAACGCTAGCAGCGTCGCCAGGTTGCGACGCTGCAGCGCAAGAGGGCGTCAGTTTCGTACGACGCTCCTTCCCAGCGGTACTGTTGCAGTACCGCTGGGACATTTGACCGTGATATTTTTGCTTTCTACCGTCATATTTTACTCGCGATCAACGATCATGAGTAAAATATGACTGTAAAAGCAAAAATATCATGGTCAAATGTCCCAGAGGTACTGCAACAGTACCGCTGGGAAGGAGCGTCGTACGAAACTGACGCCCTCTTGCGCTGCAGCGTCACAACCTGGCGACGCTGCTAGTGTTATTTTTACATTGTCCGAAAAAGTCCATAGAGTTGGATCATAGAATTTCTAGAGTAGAGCAGCACCAAAGTGATTCAGGCCAATCTGGAGATCCAGATGTCTAAAATAAGTGGGGGGAAACAAGTAACATATTTCTAACATGACCATATAACAAAGTGCTAAGCTATTAATGTGGATAGTGAGGAGGGGAGCTGGGCTTTACTAATTAACAGCTACTGTAATGTTAATCTAGTGAAAGAATGTTACCAGTTCACTTCAATCACAGTGTTTATGGAAATGGGATTGTGTAAGGTCATTGAAGTCATATAGTCAGTTATCTCCTGCATCTGTTCATTTGCTAGATTAAACTGATAATAGTAGATCATTGAAACTGCTTTGGGGGATAAGGGAGATGCTGATTGTCATCTGAGTTTGGTCTCTATATCCTTCTCTAAATTTCTGGATGATTTGTCTTATTGAGGAGCCTATGTCAATCCTCTGTTTGCCTTTCTTGTGAAATTGAGTAGTAATCATACAAGTCTCTGGTCTCATCTACATGAGCCAAGATATGCCGGCTCCCCTCCGGCATAACCTGGCTGCGGATCTGGCCCTTTCTTCCCCTGTTACCTACACAGAATGGGCCAGAGTCCAAACAGGCATGCTTGCCTGTCTCTGCAGCCGCTGCCACTGCTATTTTCTTTGCTGTCTCGGAAGGCAGGAAGGGGGCCTGCATGTGACAGGGAGGCCACAGCAGCAGTGAGGGCTGGCCTGCACAGACGGGCTCCTGCAGACACGTGGGGCCCAGTCCATCATTTACTAATGACAATGGAGTAAATTGGGTATTATTATAAAATGGTTTATCAGTCCCTACCCTGCCTCCCACCCCCCGGCATCTCAGCCCCGTATCAGCCCCGGAAGTGGTTAGAACTGCCTGGAGGCACAGGGGGGCAAATGCCCTGTGTTATATGGACTGCAGGGCTCTGAAATGGGAACATCTCAGTATCAGAGTATTTAGCCCATGTAGACAAAACCTTTGCTTTACATAGTGAAACCTTTCCTCCCCTTTCACCCCAGTTGTTTACTTCTTCTTAAATGTCTGGGGGCTTTCCCCCCCAGTGTGATTCACTTTTTCAAATAATCTCTTTAGTTCTCTCCGTATGTGTGTATCCTTGCATGCAAATGCACTCAATTTTAGTCTGCCAACAAGTACATTAATTTAATCTGTAAAGTATGTATAGTTGTTGTGTACATCTGGTTCATATTTTGAAGCAAAATAAATGCAGTTATCGACTTCACATTAAACGCAGTTATTTATTGCCCATTTGGTTGAGTAAGAAAACTACTAAATTTAATTTACATTTTTAACAATTGTTATTGCTATTAAATCTGATGATTACTTTAATTCAATCAGTCATGAGGCATCTCCACAGCAGTCTTACAGATCTTACAGAGCCTCTAGGGACAGAGGGAGGCAGACTGGTTTGGTTTCAGTAAGACTTGAAATGGGCAGAAATTTTGACTGGTAGTAGAAGCAAACTTTCTTCATCCCCAATAAAATGTGAAAGGGCTCAGGGTGGTGGTTGTGAGAGCAAGTCTTCTACTTTCAAGAATACTTTCTTTGAGCCTTAAGACAAGAGGCAGGCAGGAGGCAGAAACAACAGCATGACACTGACAGAGTCAACCCTCAGATAAAAGGCAAGCAGTCACCTCAGAAAAGGCAGTCTGAATCCCTTTGAGATGGGAGTGGATATGGTTGCTATCTCCCTTAATGTCATAAGAAATTTAGCAGGGTAAATTGCTGGGACAATAACACAAGCAGCCTGCTCATGAATCTTAAGAAACAGCACCAACTTCATACTATACTGTTATAGTGCTATTATTCCATTTTAACTGTTCTGTAAGCCTCCTGTGTAATTCTGGAGTTTGCAGTTTAGTGAGGCCTAAGACCTCTCTGGCTGAGAGCTCTAAATGCCCCTCCCTAAACTGCAAATCCCAGGATTCCGCGGGAGGCAGCCATAGCTGTTAAAGTGGGATAATAGTGCTATAACAGTGTAGCATGATATTCTCAAAAGGCCATAGCAGCCAGGCAGAAACAAAACATGCTGCATCTCCTGGTAGCAGCATCAGTTGTCAATGTCTCCTCCCTGCCAAGTGGTTTAGGCAGGAACTTACAAAAGATAAGGGGTGGAGAACTATGGGGCAAGAGCCAGGCATTTCCAAAGCCAGACCTGATTACCAAATGTCTTAAACGGGGGGCGGGTTGGTCAGAGGGATTCATCAGGGGATCTCACCAGTTGGGCTTGTGGCAAAGCACCCTTTCACTCTCCCCTAATTTCTTAAGTTTTATTAATGAATTTCCTCAAATGGACTGCTAGTAGAATGAATCAAAATTTTTATCAAGGAAAGATAAGTAAGCTGATTACTTTACTATATCATATCTAATCATTAAACCTGAACAGACTTAGCTAACTGATATTTTGTGCTGACTATGCTGACTAAAGAAGGAAGAAGCATCTTCAGGCTGATGCTTTGCCTTTCTGTATGCCACTTTATGTATGCCTCCCCATATGTATTTTTTAAATTAATTTACTTATTTATACTCTGCTCTTCAGCCACAAAGGCTATCAAAGCGGCTTACAAATCTTCAGTTTAACAGTTCTCTGCCCTCAGGCTTACAATCTAAATACTATGTATGTGATGTTGCTTGTGTTCCTGGTATACCTCTTCTTGGGTTCAGTTCTTGGGCTGCATTGCAGAGAGTGAAGCACTGCAAATTGTTCACATGTAGATCTCTTATATTTCCTGTGTTCACATTCTCCGGTCATTTTGCCTGCCCCTTTTCTTTGGAGGCTTAAATTGTATTTCTAAATGCTGAACTGAAGTTTAAATGATAATTATGACAGTGCTAGAAAAATGGTGAATGAAGAAAAAATTGTGAGGGTAGAATTCATATTGATATTGGAGGGGCAGTACAGGTTGACCAACGTATCCACAGGTTCGCTATCCACAGTTTCACTTATCCACATCCAAAAATATGTGTTCTCTCTAGGCATTTCAACTTCTGGCATTTTTCTCATTGAAAATAATAGGGTTTCCTATTATTCACAGTTTCAGATATCCACAGGGGGTCTTGGAACATATCCCCCATGGATATGGAAGTTGACCTGTACCTTCCTTTTGCCTCTCCCTTCCCTATAGCTATGCCCTTGCACCTCTCTGAAATGTGGCTGGGGTAATATTAGGGAATACACTTACCTCCAAATTTTATGCAGGGAAAAACAAATAAACAGAAAGATAGCAATTTTGGGAGAAGTCAATGAGGAAGGAACAGTGAGGCAGAATTTCGAATCTCAATTTGGATTCAGGATCCAGATCAATTTGGATTGGCTCCAGATCTCTGGCTTCTCTTCGCAAATGAAGATTCAGGAAGGACTCATCCCGCACTTTCTGCAAGCGCGCTGATGACTAAAAAGGCCAATCCGAGATACACAAGTCCGGTTGCAGAAAGCACAGCAGAAGGTTTCCTTGGGTGATGTTTCCAGGTTGTGATTTTTTTTCTGCGTTGTCGTTTCTCTTCAAGACTTGTTCGGCGTGAGTTCTCAAATAAGGCTACAGCGTTGTGGATAGTGTGTCTCCATGCCTCTCGATGTGAGGCCAGGGCTCCAGATCAATCAGGACAGAATTGGAGCCATATTGGAATCACTAAAGCAAGCTTCAGACAAGTTGGGCAAACCATGCATAGCTCAAAATTCATATTACAACATAATTCTTGCCTAGCACCCACCAAACCTGACCAGTAAACTGGGAGTTGCACATCTATAAAGTCTACCTTTGCAAACTTCCTCCCTTTTCTGCCACTATACAGTTTGATGGCTGGTTCTGCCAGATGCATAGGTACGGGGGGCGGTATTTGTTTGTTTGCATGTTTTACGGGAAGGACTCTTATTTTTAAGAAGTTCAGGATTCAGATTACAATGACTTAGACCACTGGTCTATCTAGCTTACTATTATCTGCTCTGTTTGGCTGTCATTCTTTGATAGTCATGAGTCTCTTTCACCTAACAATGTACTGGGCAATAAACTTAGCATCCTCTGTGCACAAAATATATACAGTGCAATTTATTTATTTCTTGTATTTATACCCTGCCTTTCCCCCTATAATGTAACCCAAGGTGGTAACAATGATCAAATCAAATAAACAAGTACAGCAAAAAAGAGATGAAAAACACATATGAAAAGAAAGAACAGCACTCATCCCAGTTCAAAGCCTCTTCCATAGCAACCCTACTTAAAGGCCTTGCTGAATTTAGAAAAAGAAAAAAAGATTTGCCTACAGGTACAAGGATAATGGTCCTAAAAGCACCAGATCCTGTCTCATCTTAGAAGCTAAGCAGGATCAGCCCTGGTTAATACTTAGATGGGAGACCACCAATGAATACCAAGTGCATATAGGCTATACAGTATTTCAGAGGTGGGAACTGACAAAACTACCTCTGATTATTTCTTGCCAAAGAAAACCCTATGAAATTCATGAAGTCACCATAAGTTGACAGGCAACTTTAAGGTACCTACACACACACAAGGAGAAAAAAAGGGGGGGGCAGACTGACCTAGGCTGCATCTGCACTGCAGAAATAATCCAGTTTGATTCCACTTCAATTGCCATGGCTCAATGCTATACAATTCTGGGATTTGTAGTTTTGTGAGATGTTTGGCCTTCTCTGTCACAGAGTTCTGGTGCCACAACAAACTACAAATCCCAGGATTCCATAGAAAGGAGCCATGGCAAATAATCCAGTTTCAAACTGGATTATTTGTATAGTGTGAATTTGGCCCTAGTCTCAAAGTTTAGGAATGGCCACCACCTGCGGGCGGTGGAAATAAGAAATGGGCCTCCAGTTAACATCTCAAAGCTTAGGCAAGCTCAAGTGGGAGACTAGGTCATGAATCCTATCGCTATTTCCTACAAGAGAAGATGCATTGAATCATTGGGATTCCCTTATGTATTAGCATACCATTCAGTGATTGATTCAATGGGTCAACTCTAGTTGAAACTAACCAATAGGATACCAGTCTATGACTTCTTAAATAATGAATAAGCTTGTGCCCTTCATTTAAACAAAAAAGCCCAGGAAGGAAAATGACATTATTCATAATCTTTACCTTACCTCTCTCCTCACAGACATATTTCAAGGCTTCTGGTCAGTTTACATTGCCTCATTCCAGAGAGCCATGAATGCAGGGCTGTTTTGGTATTATAGAGCAAAGGCAAGCAGGGTCACAGCCCTGATAAGTAGAGTTGATCATGTTGTCTGCCACCCCTTGGACTCTCTCTGATCCCTCCAGGTTTAGCTGCATGGTAAATAGAAGAGAAATTGCTATGAACTGTCTCTATAGGAATCCAAAGTATTTTGGAGTGGTTTGGTCTTGGCAGGCGAGACTCATTAACTACCAAAGACCCAGTCCAGGTGGAGATGAAAATTCTGTGTGTGAGAGAGAGAGAGGGGGGGGAGAGGGAGAGAGGGATGGGAGGGCTACTTTTGCCCTCTCCTTGGAGGGTGTGGCTATAGGGACTGTAATGACCACTACACCACCAATATTGACACATTGATATCTGTGTCGATATTTTGGGTCTCTTTTTAAAAAAAAAAAAATTAAAACATTTCTAGCATGCTCCTCCTCCCAAAGGAGATCAGCGTAGTGTATTCTGAAAAACAGTAAAACACTATAACAAGCAGTGAAACTCACAGCAGTCAATATACCCTGGAGGGCTCAAAAGCCTGAGTAATTTCTTTAAAATGAATTGACCACCTAAATGCAAGCAGTGAAGGAGTCATATGGATAGCCCTCACTGCAAGAAATTGTATGACATTTTGGACTGCACTCTCCATCATTTCCAGCCAACCCTCTCTAAAAATCCATTTACACAGAGGCAAAGCAGTTTATATTAATTATCTCTTTAAACAAAATCAAAAAAGAAACGCATCTAAAATGCCAATGCTAAGAACTAATCGTATCAGAGGAAAACGCTGGCAAATAGCTTAAATCTACAGTTCTTCCACTCCTAGAATGTATTTTATTGCGTCTTTTTTCTTTCCTAATTGATTCTTCCATATGTTCAGGCTCTTCATTTGGTGCAAGTTTTCTTCTCTCCTAAACTGATTCTTTTCTCCTTGTCTCTTGTTATATTTCCCATTTACAATAAGAGAAAGAAACATCTGGCTCACAGACTTATGGGCTTCTCCAGATGGGGCAAATGTATTGGGAGGTAGCAGTATTTGTTACCATACATAGTTCTTGGGTGTTTTTAAAATATCAAAATGATGTTTCTGATGTCCTGGTTTTTTGGCAATTCTCAGCACCAGCTGCAATGTTTGATTTTCACTCTCAAGGAAATTTCTTTTTAATTCTGAGATCCATCAGGATCAAAAAGTCTCCTTGCTTCTCCTTTTTAAAATTTCTTTTAGAGTTATAGTGCTTTAGTATGGCAGTGAAATCACACTTTTGTACTCTAACATTATAACTCTAAGGAGAAAAATAAATCCAAACAGGAAAAAATTGCCCTTCAAACCATAGAACCATATCAGCAAACCAAACCTACATTTGGGGATACAGAACTTTGGAACAGCCTAGCATAGACCTGAGAAATCGCTACTAACAGTTCCACAAAAGAATAGAAAGAATGGATGCAGAGGTAACAAAAACTAGCAAAACCTAAGGTGTTATACTGCGAGAATTCATGCTTCTTTAGACCAATGCCTTTTAATCTATCTGATGTAGGGGACTGACATTGTTTTCCACTGTGCCAGGAAGTGGTACCATATTTGTGCCCATTGGCTACAATTGTTTCTTTCTTTCCTCTTCAAGACCCAGCAGCTTGTAGACCAGCACTGTTCCATGGGCCACCACTCTGAATAACAGTCCTTTGTTTTATTTGAATGGTTCATCATATCAGTAGGTTCATCTCCACCAGCAATGGAATTGCCATGGGGGAGAGCTATTAAAGTGCACTAGTGATTGGGAGGGGGGATTTAGTCATTGGGGATGGAGGAAGAGAATACCAACCTCTGCAATGATCAAAATGATACATACTCAAGTGGAAGGAGGACGTATGCTATTACAGTATATGTCATTAACAGGATGCTAGCCAATGCCCAACAACCTCTGGAGCATTGAATGAGTATCTCCATGGTGTAAAGCAAGGCAGAAATTCAGTATTCAAATCTAAGCAGCTTAGAATGGCAACCTGTTCACACCAGAAAATGATACACAAATGATTGGGCTAAAGGTGAATAGGTTTAAATAGGGCAGTGGCTGGAGGCTGGTGGGTCAGACAATTGACAGTATGCCTTGTCAGGTGATAGCATGTACTGGGTACCTAAACAGGTCCAGGCAGCAAACATAAAGAGCAGAGTGTTGTTCCTTCAGGCATCAGAATAAAGGCACAGACACAGGCTTGTGTCTAAAATAAAATTCTCTTTACTTGGGCATAATGAAAAGTATTTACAGATATATACAGCATTCAGGAAAAAACATCTTCCCTCCGTGAAATCCAAACACAGAACTAACAAACTTAACTCAGTTCTGCACAGCCCAGCTCCTAGGCTTTAAGCCCAGCAAATATTGATACATTTTTCAGCTAGGTCCTGCAAACTGCTGCCAGCTCACTCTGCAATCTGTGCAGACTGTTTGCTAGATTTCAGCTCTTTACAGAAAAAAATCTACTGTATGTCCCAATATCCTGATATGCCTCTGATAGCTGGATTGGTAGAGGGAAACTTATCTACAGCCTACAGCGATAAAGAAAGAGCAAAGAATGCAAAGGTGAAGTCCATAAATAAACCCAGCCATCTGATCATAACACAACAAAAATTCATGGTAAGTTGCTGAAGTAGCATTGAAGAATAGAATACAACTGAGCACCTTATCCTGGGGTGTCCACAGGAATTTTTCCAGAGGAGGGGCAAAACTACATGTTAATAGTATCAGAGCATAATCCATGCACACTGTGTGTCCTATTACAACCCATCAACATATTTTCCGTGTGTGTGTGTGTATGTGTGTATGTGCATGTGTACATACTTTGATCATTTGTGGCACATTCTATGACACTTAGGAGATTTTCACACGCCGAAAATATTCCCTCCAGAAACCGGGACAGAAATATTTCTGTCCCGGAAGCAGCGCTGCGGTTTGCACGCTCACCTCCCTCTTCCATTTTTCCGTCGTCCTCGCTTTGGGTTTTTTCCTCTCTCTTCCGGAATATTTTATTAACGGCAAACTCCCGTTAGTAAAATATTCCAGAAGAGGGAGGGAAAAACCCAAAGCGAGGACGACGGAAAAATGGAAGAGGGAGGTGAGCGTGCGAACCGCGGCGCTGCTTCCGGGACAGAAATATTTCTGTCCCGGTTTCTGGAGGGAATATTTTCGGCGTGTGAAAATCTCCTTAGAAGCCTACAGTAGAGGCATCATGAACTGCATCAAAAGTCTATGTGGAGTAAGATATATTTTTTAAAACCCACCTTGGAATAAGGGGAACCCAAAAGAACAAATACAGCTCATAGTTACTATTCACATTGTTATCAGCCATTTTTTAAATAACAGCTATCACCCCCCCCAAAAAAAAAAGTTTGCATTACTGGAATTTTAAACTGCACAAATTTTCTTTCAGAACTGCATGTTTTATGTATGAAAAAAGCCCTGGTCATTTTTGAGAATATGCCCAACATTGGGGGTAGATCTGGTAGCCTGGATACCAGGTCTATCAAGATTATCCTAATCAGGGGTGTAACTCTTTATCAATTTTGTTCTTGGAGGCAAGAACAAATATTTCACCATATTTCTCCTTACTGGGAAAAAAAGTCCTTTAAAGTTGTGCAGTCTGTGAGGACTATTTTCAAATATGGATATCTTTTGCACAAAAAAAAAAAAAACCACATGTATTTTGCACAGGGTATTTTGCACAGAAAACAGTTCTTCTCTGTATAGAAATGTTCTTTTTGACTTAGAAAACCATGGCCAGAATCCTCTATCACAGTGCATGTTACATAGCTTTATGTATATTTACCTATGTAGCAGAGATGCTAAGAAGCCCTGCTAGTGAAATTGCAAAGATGTGTAATGGGACACCGGCAAGAGTGTCCCAAAGCATTGAAGAATGCTTTGATGTGCATCGGCATTTCCTAGCTGGTGTCCCAATGTGGATTGGGTCCCGTTGAGCATCCAGTCCTGTTGAGCACTGGCCCCAATGAACATCAGTCACTTGGCTGGCTCTCCTGCATAGAACAGTAATGTAACAGCAGCCATTTACTGCATGCAGATATTATGGAGCTGCCCAATTATAGACGTAAGTTCATTACAAAGATGTAAGTCCAACCATTGTTTTCTGTGCCAAAAAATCCGAGATATTGTCCTCATTGAGTTTTCTCAAAAGTCAGGAAACCCATTTTTCATCTATCATTCAAATATTTTTGAATGTTTTCCATGTCTAATCTAGACCTATAATAGATTTACTTCTGTTCTGGGAGTACCCCTGGTGTTCAGAATATTTCTTTCCACCCACAGTTTATGCCCCCCCCATTCCCTTTATTAACCCTCTGTCCCTTAAATTGCTCTGCTTCACAGGCCCACTTTTTTTAAAAGCCCTGTTAATTTCAGAAAATTGTAGATCAAGTAGCCTGGGCATCATGCCTACCTATACCTAGGACTTTATTAGACAAGTCAAATACAGCATCATAAGGATGCCTAATGATCACAAAAGGGCGCGCGTACCAGGCAATGTACCTTTTGCGATCATATATCGTTTAAAAACCGTCCTATTTTATTGACGACCCAAGCCATCAATTGATCCCCTGTGGCGATTTTCTGCTGGCATTTGAGTCCTCGTGCCATTGTACTCACGTGAATGCAGCATCAATGGGCAAACACTTCCGGGTGAGATTGGGACAGAAAGGTAGGGGATGGTCTTTTTATGAAAACCCCCCCCCCATTTACTTGGAACTTTTTAAGTGTGTTTTTCTGCTTTCCTTAACTTTTTGTATCTTTGGTTTTTGCTTTTTGTTTTTGAGATTCCCGCACAATTGTCTTCTCACAAGAATCTGGGAGATTTCAACCCTGGAAGTAAATGGAGCTCTGTTACTACCAGGGATGCCTTTTTAATGCCAGTAAAGGTAGGTCTGGTATGGGGGGTTCTTTTGCTGGCATAAAAATGCTACAATGTATGCAGGCAAAAGAACATTAAAGTGGGGTGATCTGATAAAATCCTTAATCTCTGCAAAAATTTCACAGGAAGCCCCCACTTTGCGATGGCTCGTTATCTGATTACCGTACTTGCTCTTTTGATGGTTGCAAATTAAGCACAGGTTCTATTCATTCAACAAGGAATCCACTCTTTCAACAGTTCTTGACTACAGAGGCTTGCTTGGCACTGACTATGCACAGGTGTGTGTTGCTTACAAAGTGAGCTGAGAGTGAAAAAAAGGCACCCAGCTGACTGAGAGGCTTTGCAAGCAGTGCGTGGGCAGGTGTAGGTGCCTGTGAGCTCACACAGGCAGCCTCAAGCAAGCCACTATAATTCCCTCATGTCCCTACATAGGTTCTGCTTTCTGACCAATTCCAGCTTTTGACACTGCTGCAGTCCCTAACCTGTCCGATAAGCAAGGACTTCCCATACTAGTTGGGTTAGAACAATCAGCATTCATCTGGCTGCAGGGCCAGGGAAAATTTCTTCCAAAATAGTGCAGGGAGTCCACATCTAGGATCAGACTCTTAACAGAAGCAGCCACTCTATTTATTCTTTATTTATTTAATTTATATTCCCCCTTTCTCCTAGCATAGAACTCAGAGTGACTTATAACCTAAATTAAGATGAAGTGCAGCTAAAAATCTACCAATAACAAGGTTTTAAAAATTAAATAAGTAATTGTATTAAAAACATTAATTTAAAACGTAGGGGCTTACCGCACTCTGAAGAAAAGCAGCAAGGCAGCAGGAACATTCTGTCTTCCCTACTGCCTTACTGTATGACATCACCATTATTCCAGCGTTCTTTCTTTCTAGTACTGTGGGGGACCAAGGTAAAACTGCATCTTTTTGCTAACAGGTTTTTTGGTTAGCAAAAAGACATGGTTTTACCTCAAAAAAACAAGGACACCATGAGGTAAGGCAGTGCAGGAGACAGAATGTTCCTGCAGCCTTGCCTCTTTTCTTCAGAGTACAGTCAAGCCCATAGTGACCAGATGCAATTTTCTCACATGCCATGAAAAGTGCCTTCTGCCACAACCAATTAATAGCCAAAGGCCTGCTTAAATAAAAGTGAAATGTGTATCTGTCTGAATTTCTTGTAATTCTTGTGTTCAAGTAATTTCCAATTTATAGACACCCAAAGGTGAGTCTATCATAGGGTTTTCTTAGCAAGATTTGTTCAGGGGTGGTTGGCTATTGAATTCCTCTGAGGCTGAGTGTGACTTGCCCATGGCTGGGTTTCCATGTCTGAGCAAGGATTTGAACCCTGGTCTCATGGAGTTCTAGTCCAGCACTCAAACCACTACACCATGCTGGCTCTCAATCTGTCTGTGTATGTTATTAATAAATAAAGGATTGGGGGGGCATGCCTCACTGTATCAAAAAGGGTTTACTGTTGATAAAAGTTGATAGAAAAAATGTTGATGAATGAAATATTGAAGTATTGCAGCCAGAAGCCTCAGATCTATCACACTGAAGTATAAGATCCTAAGATTTGTAACCTTGGGATGAACACATGATTAAATCATTATCATCAACAACAATAACATCATCATTTTCTTTACTTTCTCTGGAGGGAAGCAAATAATGAAATGTGGATGGATGCATTATGGTTATAACCTTACATTCCTATGGTCTCACCAACTGTTTTTCCAACAGCAGTTTAGCTAAAACATTAATTTTCCTAAATGCATGTTTCTGGGAAACATCAAAGCATCATCTTCAGCCTCTTAAGTACAATAAACTATCAGGAGTATGCTAATGTCAGACTGTCTAATATGGGAAACCCTGAACTCACAGTGGCCCTGAACCAATCAATATTGTAGTAGAGGCTGTGTTAAGTGGCATGATAATGGAAGATGTTCATTGAAATGTCTGTGCTGAGCCATGGGTCTGTCAATAAAATGCATTTCCCAACAAAAATGTTTGTTTAAAAACAGAGGAATAAAAACTATGGAAAAGAATGTTTCATTTAGACCAGAGTACATAAGAGATCATATATCACTACATGCACACTTATGGAGCTAACTACAGACAGATCATTATTAGCACATTAGCAGGGTCTCAATTATTGTGAAATTATGAGAAAATGTAAACCATGAATTGTTTGTTGTGCTACATATATGTCAGCTGACTCAGGAATTATCAGACACGGCAAAAATCATGGAATTTTGATGTCAGAGTAACACTAATGGGCCCTGCTATCGCACGACATCGTTGTCTTCATGTTCTTACACCATTCTCCAGCTGCGAAAAAGCCATATTTACAATTCACAGGACAGGACATCAATAAATCATCAATAATGCTTTTTTTTGTGCTGTTGATGGTGTGTGAAACCACGTCCCATTGTAATTATAAGATTACATCATGAATGGGCAGTCCTCTCCCCCCCCACACAACTTATTCCCAGCAAGAAAACATCCAGATGAGAATGTGAAAACGAACCATAGGATGCACTTTTTATGAACTGTCTCCTTTAGTTTGCATGTTTTTAGGTTTGTTTCAGTGCTTGAATGTTCATTTACTTTATTAATTAAGGGTGGGGTTTTTTGTTTTGTTTTAAGTGTGCTCACATCTCCTCACAAAAACCGCCAAAATCTCATCCATACCAAATTGCAGAAGTAACTCTCTCTCTGGCTTTTCTTTGCAAACGAAGATTAAGGAAGGACTCATCCCGCACTTTCTGCAAGCACGCTGATGGCTAAAAAGGCCAATCCGAGATAAACAAGTCCAGTTGCAGAAAGCACTGGGTGATTTTCCGGCGTGTGATTCTTGCTGCATTGTCGTTTCTCTTCAAGACTTGTTCGGCGTGAGTTCTCAAATAAGGCTGCAGCATTGTGGATAGTGCAACTCCATGCCTGCCGATGTGAGGCCAGGGCGGACCATTGTTGGTGATCAATTTGGCCAAGCCTGAGATGTTGTTTCAGGGAGTCATAGAATCATAGAATTGCAGAGTTGGAAGAGACCACGAGGGCCATCCGGTCCAACCCCCTGCCATGCAGGAAATCACGATCAAAACATCCCCAACAGATGGCCATCCAGCCTCTGTTTAAAGACCTCCAAGGAAGGAGACACCACCACGCTCCGAGGGAGTGCGTTCCATTGCCGAACAGCTCTTACTGTCAAAAAGTTCCTCCTAATGTTGAGGTGGAATCTCTGTTCCTGGAGCTTGCATCCATTGCTCCGTGTTCCAATCTCTGGAGCAGCAGAAAACAAGCTTGCTCCATCCTCAATGTGACACTCCTTCAAATACTTAAACAGGGCTATCATATCACCTCTTAACCATCTTTTTTCCAGGCTAAACATACCGAGCTCCCTAAGTCTCTCCTCATAAGTCATGGTTTCCAGCCCCTTTCACCATTTTAGTCACCCTCCTCTGGACACGCTCCAATTTGTCAATATCCTTTTTGAATTGTGGTGCCCAGAACTGGACACAGTATTCTAGGTGAGGTCTGACCAAGACAGAATAGAGTGGCACTATTGCTTCCCTTGATCTGCAGTGGGTGGAGCTTCTGTGAGTTTGAATTTTTTTAAACTCCTGGGAGAGGCTGCTTTGAAATACAATTTGTACATCCAAAGAAAAGGGGCAATCCAAATTAGGTAGGGAATACAAACACAGCCAATATAGGAATTCTAGGTGTGAGTGGCTTTCCATGTTTCACTCTCTGCAATGCTAGAAATTTGGGGACTGAAGGAAAATTTCATTGGAAGAGGTGGATTCTTATTTGGGAGCAATGCCTTCATCCCCCACCCTCAGCTACCTGAGTGTATTGCTGAGCACTAAAAAGAAAAGATAAGATTTGAATCTCTTGTTGAGTTCTAATTGTATATGCCCATGGTGTGGGCATGTGTGCAAAACATCTTTTAATACTGCTAGATAAGATTTTAATTTCCAAGAAAATATCCTAATAGACTTCTTCTAAGAAAATTGATCTCAGCCTCCACCTGATATTTGTCTGGTACAGCAAACAATTGCTGAGTCATTATTTAGCTACAAGGTGAATTATGTTTATCTTCATTTCCTCCAGTTTTGGATGAAGGCTTTGAAAAAGAGAGATGGATATTGTAAAAGCCTCATTCCCCCCGTACAACAGCATGGTGTTGGGACCATTGGCCCACTGCATGGAAATGGATCGCTGATGCCTCAGCCTGGTTATTACTTTCTCTATTCAGTGAGTAATTATAACAATAGTGACTCAGACTTTGCAAAACAAGCCAACAAATATCTGGCTGTTGCAAAACATTTGCAATCTCACATTAGAATGAAATATGCAAATAAAATTGCTTTGGTGCCACAGTGTGGTGAAATTAAGAAACACGCAATTTCCTAGGGTACTAAAATTAAGAAATAGACCAATGACAGCATTTTGAAAGTGATACATTAAAACAACACATTCTGTTATAAGACATCATGGGTACCTAATGATATGGAAAAGTGGCATAATGCTACTTTTGCCTTCTGCAGAGTGGCACTCGGCAGGTGTGTTGAACTACAATTCCCATATTCGCTTGAGATGATGGGTGCTGTACCTCAACACATTTGGAGGGTCAGATACAGGAAGTCTGTTTTAAATGTATCACTAAATCACTGAAATGCAAATTAAATTTGAGGGCCTAGTTAGTTATTGGTTTGTTTGATTGATTGTTTGTTTGTTTGTTTTCATCCTGCATTTGTGTCTACTACAGGACTCAAGGAGGCTTACTAAAATTAAAACAGATGGAGATGTGTATGTGTGTGAGTGAGTGAGTGAGAGTGTATTATTGAACTGTAATGAAACTATTTATAAAACAATTCAAATATATCAATTCTAAGATATACACAAATATACAAACAATCCTTTATGGAGTTTTATATACAGTCAGTCACACAAAGTCAGATAATAAGATAATGAGAACAAAGATCTAAGATACAGGTTAACCCTCATATCCATGGGATACTGGTATCCACAGTTTCACTTATCCACACCTGAAACACTATGTCCTCTCTAAGCATTTTCCAGGTCCTCCAGTGCAACTCTATGGTATGCTTCCACCAGATGTTTGGCCAGAAGTTATTCATTTCAATAGGTTTGCTATTATCCATGGTTTCATGTATCCATAGTAAGTATGGAAACATATTCTCCATGGATATTGGGGCAGGGTACCTGTACACACTTAGGGAATCTCAGTTCTCCAAACATCTTGTATGTAATCGCAAGTTGTTCAAATTGAAAACTCTCTATCAACATGGGAAAGCAGAAGTCAAAATTATACCCACTAGGCTTTTATCAACTATAGTTTCCAAGTCAGAATGTATCTGAGCTATTAAAGTTTGTCTAATGAAGACTGACTGACCTGAACCAGCCTGCATCTTGTTAATGTAGCATAGCTTCCTAAGTGTCAGCTCTGACTTGTGCCATGGATGGATATATTCATCCATGATTTGGATTTGTCCAATATTATATTTTCTAGTCCTTTATTGTTACTTTTCTGGGGCAGGGGTTATAACCTTCAAAAGTCTTATACGATAACTTAAATCATTCTAATCCAAAGTGATCAATTGAAAGAGGTTGTAGGAGTTGGACGTCAAAGACATTCAAAGGCCAAAGTTTCCCCACCCTTGCAATAGCATATTTTAAAAATTCTGTTCACTGTTCCATGGCCTGATTCACACAGATGTGCTTGCTACCATCTGTTAGGGATTCATATTTCTCCATACTGTCTCCTGCTTTTCTGCTTGGGTTTTATAAACAAAGCTAATATTCATAAAAAAAATTAAAATAACACAGTTGACAGTTCTCCCGTGTTACATGTTACCTGAATTATCTTTGCAAGCAGATTCTGACATTTGAGACTTTGGAGATTATCAGACACTCTAAATATGATGTTATCACAACACCAGGAGATCGCTAAAGGTTTCCCTTTCACATGACGTTGTTCCCCTCTTGTTATGCTCCTGTTCAGCTGTTGTTATGCTGGTGCTGCTTTTTATTGACTAGCTAATAATAATAATAAATAATAAAATTTATTTATACCCCACCCCTCTGTTAAAACAATCGGCTATCCTGGCTGGGAGAGCTAAGCCATCAATGGTGTTTTAAGCCACTCCCACCCCCTCAGGAACACGAGCCAGCAAGCCCGAGGTTCTGCAGCCTGCAGCAGCCTTTTACCCCACTCCACCGGGCCAGGAGGCCATAGTGGGGCCCTGAGGACTTCTGGGCAGCAAGGCAGCAGCGGGAGGGGGCGTGGCCAGGAGTGGCTGGTGTCTTAAGCCACTCCCACCCCCTCAGGAACACCAGCCAGCAAGCCAGAGGTTCTCCACCCTGCAGCAGCCTTTTACCCCACTCCACCAGGCCAGGAGGCCGTAGTGGGGCCCTGAGGACTTCTTGGCAGCGAGGCAGCAGTGGGAGGGGGCGTGGCCAGGAGTGGCTGGTGTCTTAAGCCACTCCCACCCCCTCAGGAACACCAGCCAGCAAGCCAGAGGTTCTCCACCCTGCAGCAGCCTTTTACCCCACTCCACCAGGCCAGGAGGCCGTAGTGGGGCCCTGAGGACTTCTTGGCAGCGAGGCAGCAGTGGGAGGGGGCGTGGCCAGGAGTGGCTGGCATCTTAAGCCACTCCCACACCCCTCAGGAACACCAGCCAGTAGCCAGAAGAACTCGAAGCCAGCAACTGGAGTCGGCTGAGGCCGGGAATGGAGTGGGGGTGGAAATTGGAGTTGTGCTGGGGAAAGGGAGGTATGGTTGGAACAGAGTGAACAGATGGTACAAAAGAAGGCAGGATCGCTGTTTGTTAGCTATCCCACCTTCAGTTCACCCTGTTTCCCAGAATGGATTGGAGAGCGTACCAACCATTCCACAGAACCTTACTTTGCTCCTCTGCAATGCCAGGTCGGTTAAGAATAAAACTCATATTATTTACGATCTTCTCTTGGATGAGGATGCCGACCTGGCTTGCTTCACAGAAACCTGGCTGGGAGAGGATAGCGCTGTCATGTGGGTGCAGGCCCTCCCAGCCGGGTATTCTTTCAGTGAGCAGGTGAGGGGAAGTGGGCAGGAGGGGCAGAGTGGCTCTGGTTTATAAGAACAATCTGACCTTGACCAGGATGCCTATCCGAAACACAGTCCACTTTGAGTGTATGTACCTTAGCCTGAGGACCAGGGATAGTTTGGGGATTCTGCTAGTATACCGACCACCCCGTTGTCTAGCAGACTCCCTAACCGAGCTGACACAGCTGGTCTCAGAGTTGCTGTTGGAGTCGCCCAGACTTTTAGTTTTGGGTGACTTTAACATTCTACTCGAGACCAGCTTGACAAATCTGACTGGTGCGTCTCGGGAGTTCATGGAAACCATGACAAACATGGGCCTATCCCAATTGGTCATTGAGCCCACACATTGTGCGGGTCATACTCTCGATGCGGTCTTTAGTACGGAACAGGAATATACGTGGGCGGCAGTTATTAAAACCACTGCATTGTCATGGACGGATCATTTCCTGGTCAAAACTGAACTAAGAGTCTCTTCCCGCCCCACAAGGGGTGGTGAACCCATTAGAATGGTCCGCCCCTGAAGGCTAATGGAACCAATAGGATTCCAGAAAGCCTTGGAGGGTTTAATGGTTGGTAACGCCGGTGACCCTGTCGAAGCTTTGGTTAATACTTGGAACACCGATCTTACCAAGGCTATTGACACGATCGCTCCCAAGCGTCCTTTCCAACCCGCTTCTAACCGTAAGCCATGGTATACTTCAGAGCTTAGGAAAATGAAGCAGGTTGGACAATGACTAGAGCGCAACTGGCAGAAAACTCGAATCTTACCCGACAGGACTCAACACAGGAATTTTCTTCGGTCCTACCGAGAGGCAATACGTGCAGCGCAGAGATCCTTCTCCTCTGCACATATTGCATCTGCAGAGTCCCATCAAGCAGAGCTGTTTAGGGTGGTAAGGGAGATGACGCAGGTTATACCTGCGCAGAACCCATTGCTTAACCCAACAATGGCCTGCTGTGACACATTTAACAACTACTTTGCAGATAAAATCTCTCGGATAAGAGCCGACTTAGATGCCAGCATTTTGACAGAAACAATTGACGAGGTGTCCAGCAATTCCATTGATGTAAGTTTAATGAATCAATTTCAATCTGTGAATACCGAGGACGTGGACAAGCTACTTGTTAGAGTGAGGAAGATGACCTGCCCTCTTGATCCTTGCCCTTCATGGCTGGCCATCCATTGTGGGGGGTACCTTGATGGTGTTCCTTAAGGACATCATCAATGCATCCCTCAGGGAAGGGTGTGTTCCATCCTGTTTAAAGGAAGTGGCGGTTAGGCTGCTCCTGAAAAAACCTTCTCTAGACCCCCTGGACATGAACAACTATAGGCCGGTTTCTATGTTACCATTCTTGAGCAAAGTGATCGAGAGGGCAGTTTCTCTTCAACTCCAAGTGGTCTTGGATGAAACTGATTATCTAGACCCATTTCAAACTGGCTTCAGGACGGGATTTGGAGTTGAGACTGCCATGGTTGCCTTGACCGATGATCTGCGTCTAAGCATCGACAGGGGTAATGTGTCCCTGTTGGTGCTTCTGGACCTCTCAGCGGCTTTTGATACAATAGATCATGGCATTCTCCTGGATCACCTGAGTGGGTTAGGAATCGGAGGCACTGCGCTCCAGTGGTTCCGGTCCTTCCTCTCGGGCAGGTCCCAGAGGGTGCAGCTTGGGGACAGCTGCCCCAGCAGAAAGGAGCTTACTTGTGGTGTTCCGCAAGGCGCCATCCTGTCCCCGATGCTGTTTAACATCTATATGAAGCCGCTGGGTGAGATTATTCGGAGTTATGGGGCTGGGTGTTATCAGTACGCTGATGACACCCAGATCTATTTCTCCTTGTCCCGATCATCGGCCTCGAATTCCAATGGCATTTCTCCTCTTAATGACTGTCTTAAAGCAGTAATGGGCTGGATGAGGAAAAACAGATTGAGACTAAATCCGGACAAAATGGAGGTGCTCAAGGTAGCGGCCCCGAAAGCAGGAGTTGGGTTGCAACCGCCAGTCCTGGACGGGGTCACGCTCTCCGTTAAAGACTGTGTTCGCAGTCTGGGGGTGCTCCTTGATTCATCGCTTCAGATGATGAATCAAGTGAATGTGACGGTCAGGAGCGCTTGTTATCAGCTTCGGCTGATACGCCAGCTGTGCCCTTTCCTGGAAGTAAGGGACCTCGAGACTGTGGTGCACGTGCTGGTAACCTCTCGTCTAGATTTCTGCAATGCGCTCTACATGGAGCTACCCTCATGCTTGGTCCAGTAACTTCAGTTGGTACAAAATATGGCAGCCAGAGTGGTCTCGGGAACATCTCGGAGAGACCATATAACTCCAGTATTGAAATCTCTCCACTGGCTGCCTATCAGTTTCCGGGCCCAGTATAAGGTGTTGGTTATTACCTTTAAAGCCCTAAATGGCTTGGGTCCAACTTATCTTCAGAACCGCCTCCTCCTATACAATCCTCCCCATGCACTCCGGTCCTCTGGGAGGAATTTGCTTCTGCCACAAAAATCTAGGCTGCCTGCAACCTCCCAGAGGGCCTTTTCGGTAATCGCCCCCAATTTATGGAATGGCCTACCAAATGAGATCCGTCAGTTGACACGCTTGAGTAGCTTTAAAAAAGCACTAAAGATGGATCTCTTTCGCCAGGCCTTTCCTGATTAGATCCCGGCCTCAGGATCTCAGTCTCCTGGCTTTTTAAAATTATGTATATATTTGTTTTTAATGTGTTTTTAGTTAGAAGGTTTTAATTTTATAGCGTTTAATGTCTTTTTATGGGGGAGGGTGGTGGTGGTGGTGTTTTTAGTCATTATTATAATGTTTTAATTGTTGGAAGCCGCCCTGATTGTTTTTAGCAGAGGGGCGGGGTATAAATAAATTTTACTATTATTATTATTATTGATCCCCCATTCCATTTCTGTCATGGAATGTCCTGCAAGTAAAAAGGTGCCCCGTTTCGCTGATGTGATCCCCGGATCAATGGGATGTCCGTGCCAGAACACTTCCTGGTGAGATCAGGGCATCCAGGTAAGTGACACACTTTTTTTGTACCCTCCCCAGGTTACTTGTAAAGTTTTAAGTGTGTTTAGGTGCTTAGTTTAACTTTTTGACATGCATTTTACTTTTTATTTTTGAATTTACCACACTCTCATCTTCTTGCAAGAACAGCTAGGATTTCAATCCAGGAAGTGAAAGGAGCTCCTTTAGAGCTCCGTTCACTCCTGGGTAGCCATGAAGATGCAAAAAAGGCAGGTCTGGAACTTTAAGTTATTATTCCGTGACAGGGACGGGAGAGGGGCGGGAGAGGAGACTGCAGAACGGGAATGCTTCCCCCCTCCCCATCTGATAATCTCCTTTGTTCAGCTTTGAATCATTCATAGTAATCACATTGGCATTGCATTACTTTATTTCCAATGGAGACCTCTCCAGATGACTAGATGTTAAACATTTTTAAGCATGAAAAGGGTGCTAAAAGGTTTTAAATATGCCCAGATTGTCTGGCAAGGAATCCAAAAATCTTAGATCAATAGCTTCTGTGTGAGTTAGCTACTTGTTGTTATGTGCCTTCAAGTTGACTCCAACCTATAGCAATGCTATCCTAGGATTTTCTTGGCAAGATTTATTTAGAGGAGGTTTTCCATTGCCTTCCTCTAAGGACTTTTTCGGACAAGTAAAATGCAGCACAAGCAGCCTCGCCACGTTGCGAGGCTGCAGCGCTGCAGGGCATGAGTAAAACGATTGTGGGTAAAAATCGCCAAAATATTACACTCAAATGTCCCTGCGGTACCGCAACAGTACCGGCAGGGACGGGCGTCATCCGAAAGGGACGCCCTGCAGCGCTGCAGCCTCGCAACGTGGCGAGGCTGCTTGTGCTGCATTTTACTTGTCTGAAAAAGTCCTAAGGCTGAGAGTATAACTTGCTCAAGTTCACCCAATGGGCTTCCATGGCTCAGTGGGAATTTGGACGCTGGTCTCCACGAATCATAGTCCAACACTCAAACGACAACCTCGTACTGGCTGTCAAGCACCAGCCACAAGTGCCCAAAATTCAATGTATGCATGAGCATTGTACTAGCTGAATGTCCAGTTTCTAAAGTAGAAAAAAAAAAAGAATGGATGAAACAGAATAGCTTTTGGTATTTCTGGATTTGGCATAATACTCACATTACTTGCATTTCAGACTTCTTTTCTTTAAAGAATGTTTTCTTTAAACTATTAGTCAGCCACATCCTGGCTTTTGTTAGAACTCTCTACTGGAAATGGCTTATCCCATTCATATTCTAGAGCATCACATTTCCAGCTCTCCTGCAACATGTTTCAAAGGAAGCAGCATTAGGATGTGGGTGGTATTTGATCTTGTACATGTGTTTTTTTAACCATCTGTTGTTTGTAAGACTATTGATAGGGAGAGATAAATCAAATGCACTCTGCATCTCTTAAGGGATTGCTATATGATGTCTCCTTACAAGATCCAAATTATCTCACTTCCCACACAGTCTGCTTGATCCAACAAGGAAGATCAGTTTGCAGAAGAAATATTACACATACAAGGAGACAAATATACATCTTCCATACAGATCCATCTTGGGTATATTGCTGTTCCCAGTGTGCTGATTGCTCAGGAAACTTCCCAACCAATCAAAGGTCTTCATTGGTCCGCCAATCAGCACACTGGGAGCAGAAACACGTGGAATGCTTCCACTAGCTGCAGGGTTTGAGTGCACTGCTGGGCAGGTCCATGGGGGTATACTCACAAGTAAAGGGTTACTCCCCCCCCCCACTTCAGGCTGTTCAGCTGAACCCACACACGCTGCCAGAGCCAGGTTTCTTGCAGCTGCCTTGAAGGCCCACACCTAAATCCCAGGTGGGTTTACTCAGGAGTATAGGCCATCTGGGCTTCCTTTCCCAAGGAACTGGCAGAACTTGGTCTCTCCCTCCCCCCCATGAAGCATGTTGGAGGAGCAGGATAAGATAACGTATGTTACACTGGGTACAGCTAGTTAATGTATATTGTCCTTGGAGCCACTGTCCAAGGCCAGGAATTGTGGAGCCTTCAGCCTGTATGCAACCCCAAAGGCATCCTGTATGATCCCCAAGCCTCTTTCTGATCTCTCCCAACTCCCGCCAATTCTAACAAAGAAAAAGAGGGCAGATAATTGAAATCCATCTGGGAAATGTGGTTCACCATTGATAAGTTATTTAGGGAGGGTATGCCTCTTTTTTCAGGCCTAAAATAGCATTTTTAGAAAACTGGAGATGAACCTCTAATAACTTTTGTTTTTGTAAAATGGGTGAGTGCAACCAATGGATAGCTGGGAAGGAGATTGGGGTGTGTTCAATCCTTGATCTCTCTGTGGTTGACCACCCCTACACTAGTGCACACAACTGAAGCTACTTCCAATAATCCATAGAGTCCTAGTGTCCAAGAATGTTGCAAAATATTTGTGAATCTGAGGAGGTGACAGGATCCTCGTCAGGTCATCAACAGCATTATGGCATAGATTGACAAGCTTTGGAAGAGAAATTAGCATATAAAATGACATTGCAAGAGGTCAAATTTAAAAAGACAAGTCTGAAGATGTTTGGTGGCAATTCACCAGCAAAGACTCATTGGAATATAAGCCACCCCCCAGTCAAGCAAAATTCTAGAGGAACCCTTTCTGAGATGCTGCATTGTGATTCTCTCCTCTTGCTCTTCAATAAAAGCCTGATAACCAGTAAAGTGTGAGTTGGTGAGGGAGGGATGTTTATTATTTTTGTGTAGTATTCTTGTCTTTGATATAATTTAGCAAATGCTAATTTTAAAAATCATTGTCATAGCAATAACATTTAGCATTTATATTTCTATACCGCTTATCAGTGCAAAGCACTCCCTAAACAGTTTACAATGTGTTAGCTAATTTACCCCAACAAGCTGGGTACTCATTTTACCGACCTACAGAAAGATGGAAAGCTGAATCAACCTTGGAGCCCTGTAGGATTGAACTCACAATGTTGTGGCTGCAGTATAAGCATTTAATCACTACGCCACCATGGCTCCCTCATCATCATAATCTATTTATACTACCTTTACAGCACTGATTCCTTTGTTGCTAAAGTGACACCAGCGTTATAAAAGAAGGTCCAAGATCCCTTGTTGCCCAAGGCAAATCAAAAGATGGCACCTCAACATGCAGTGTTGTTAACCTAAATGCTCAGGGGTCATGAGGACCCTCCAAATAGCAATATTAATTTGGGGAATTAATATATTCAGCTCGGCTATGTGAGAGGGTGCAACAGATAACAGGGTCTTTTAATCAATGAATACCAGTACTCAGGAGGAGACATTAAGCTAGAAAACAATAATAACAACATTCACACACACACACTCAGGCTTCAAGCATTCACACAAGGCTAGCAAATAAAGTAGGAAGTATTGGGATAGATGGATAGAGAAGGGAGTGTGATGTGACCTAAACAGTGGCCTACCATAAAAGGTGTCAACCTATCACAATGAGCCCAGATTAACCTGCCCTGTGATGCTTGGATTGCATGGTTTGCATATACTCATACAAATGGAAATGACACATTTCTTATACAAAGTTAGTTTATTGGAAATTGAAAAAAGAAGCAACATACATTCAATAATACCCCCTTTCCCATACACACCAGTTTGTTACTAAACTCCACACCCATGTAAATAGTCCTGTATATAATGTAAATTTTAAAAATCTTTTTTACTGCAAACAAATGTTCTAAGTTTTTGGGGGGTTGGGGGATCTATATACAATTAGTTTATTGGAAACTGAAAAAAGAATCAATACGCATTCAATAAGATAACTACTATGGTTCAAATGAACACAGTAAAACAAAACACACATGAACAAAATATGTGTCTATTAGTATACTGGGATTCCCACTGAAAACACTTTGCCCCTCAACAGTAAATGTATATGCATACCTTTAAAATCCCCCCTTCTCCCTCTCCCCATGTGAGTTTGTTACTAAAACCCCACACCCATGTAAATACTCCTGTATGTGATGTAAATTTAATAAATCTCTTTATTTCAAACAAATGTTTTAAGTTTATAACATACATTATATATTATATATTATTTTTTTATTTAGTTATTCATACCCTGCTCTTCAGCCACAAGGCTATCAGAGCGGCTTACAAATTGTTTTAAGCAATAACAGTTTACACATCTACACTGCAAGAAACAGCTTCCAATGTGTGTTAGCTAATTGCCCCCACAAGCCGGGTACTCATTTGACTGACCTACGAAAGGATGGAAAGCTGAGTAAACCTTGGAGCCCTCTGGAATTGAACTTGCAACGTGGTGACTTGCAGTACTGGCATTTAACCACTGCACCACCAGGGCTCCTAGAACTCATGGAAGTTCTTTGTGAAATAAAAAGTGGCACCTTTTCCTTCTATGTGACACGGAAGGAACACAGAGGGTAACACGTGAGGGATGGCAGCATCCAAAAAAGACCCCCCTGCCACGAAACAGGCACATACCTCTCCCGAGCCCTGCGCAGCACTTTTTACGTGTCTGAAAAAGTCCTATGAAGGCAAAGAAAATGAAAGAATAATAAGCCAGAGAAAAGAAGGAGGCACCCCATCTTATGGATCTACAGGGCTCTATGGTGAGGAATGATTCTCTGTCACAGGGAGCAATTCTAGTTGCCAGGAAATTTCATTTGCAGTTGTGGCAGTGGGACCCTTCAGTGGCAGCCACCAAAATCTGGTAGCATTAGCTGAACTAGGATTCAATACAAGCTTCTTGTTGTAACTTTCAAACGCCTACACAACCTAGCTTCCCCTATCTTACAGCCCTTATTTCTTTTTGCCCAGCCAAAGGTTTCTTCTTTCCAGGGTCGGCTTTGTCCTTTCTCACTCGCTGCCCCATATTCTTGGAATTCCCTCCCTGAAAATTTGCAGACTGCTCCTTCTCTTGCCATTTTAAAATCTCAATTGAAAAGTTTTATGTTTTCCAAAGCTTTTTGGAATTTTAATTTATTATCTTATTATCTTTTATTTCTATAGCACCATCAATGTACATGGTGCTTTACAAGAAAAAGGACAACAAAACAGTTCCCTTCCCTCAAGCTTTTGATTACATCTACTGATCAGTTTGTTTTATATTGTGTGTGTGTGTGTGTGTGTGTTGCTGTTTTATATTTGATTATATGTATTGATCAGTTTATTTTATGTTTATATTTTTTGCCATTTCATACTATGTTGTTGTTGTTGTTGTTGTTGTTGTTGTTGTTAATGTTTTGTAGTTATCTGGATAATTTGTTTTGCAGTTGTATTTTATAGTTTTATGTTTATTATGTCTTCTATCTGTGTGTCTTTATGTATACACTTATTTTAGATTGTACACCTTTGGCTGGACCTAATGTGTTTTTGTATGCTTGTTTTACTGGAAAGTGGCATGTACATACTGTAGATAGTTCTATATAAATAAATGATCATAATAACAGTGACAACTTCAAGAGTGTTAGAAGTAGTGCCGCTCTTGATGGTTTGGAGAGGGTCCAGTGCAGCAGATGTTACCTGCCTAATTTCAGATGCCCCAATCAGCAAACATGTTCACAAAGGCTCAGGCAGTCTTGCCTGACCTTTTTTTTTTTTTTGGCCCATTGATGTAGAAAGGTTTTGTTGGCTGGTCTAATGATGGTGCTTCCTTTGGCAAGAGCAGGGCAACTCTCCATGTATCATTCCCCAGACTATCAATTAAATACCCATTGGGGTGTAAGCCAGAATGGAGACACCCTGACATTTTAAGGTTCGCCAACTGATTTTCAGCTCTTCTAGAGGGCTGCAGCACCCCATCACAGCTGCCATTTGGGGCAAAGGAAAGTGATGACATGTCCCTCCCAGTCACTATTGTATTTTGAACATATCGAAGAGGAGGGGGGGGGGTCCAAAGAAACCATGTTTCTTTTAGCCAAGAAAATAGTTAGTGGGGCATCAATTATCAGTAGGGGTTCCAAGACCCTCCTCCAGCCTCATTCAGCTTAGACCCCGCACAATCCCCACCTCCAGTGTAAGACTTGTTATTGCCATAGAAAGAAACTGAGATAATGGCTGTGATTCTAGATCAGCTACTTAGTTATGTAACTGCCTTAGTTACATAGCTAAGTAGTTTCTCCCAGCCCACCCACCCTCCAATCTGGATTTACTTAGCAGCAGCCACTGTGAACAACACAAGTCCTGACATCCTGACATTTCCACCTGCCCTCCCATCAGCAATCTCTGGATCCCTGCCATAATTCCTCCTCACACCAGAGATGGTTCTCTCTCTCTCTCTCTCTCTCTCTCTCTCTCTGTGTGTGTGTGTGTGTGTGTGTGTAAACCTCAGTCTGCTCTGTCTTGATCTTCTTCGGGAGAACAAACCCCTGTTACTCTCAGCAGCTCCTGCCTGGTAAATCCAGATCAGGGGATTTTCACAATCTCTATGTATTTCCTACACTATTAAATACATAGATTCATAACTACAAACCAGTCACAAATGCATAATTCTAGGTTATGCATTTATAACTGCAGTCATGAATTCCAGTGTGGCATAGTGGTTTAAGTGTTGAACTACAACTCTGGAAACCAGGGTTTGAATCCCCTTGACTATGAAAGCCCACTGGGTGAACCTTGGGCAAGTCACACACACTCAGCCTCAGAAAACCTGTGACAGGTTTGCCTTCGGGTTGCCATAAGTCAGATATGCCTTGAAGGACAACAACAACACTTCAGGGTGGCCACTAGTTCTACTTTTTCAGCGAAAGAGCAGCATGCCTAGAAAAGGTCCATAGTTCAGTGAAGGAGCACATGCTTTGGATTCAGCGGGTCCCAAATTCAGTCCTTGGCATCACCATTTAAATATTTAGGATATTTAACTTCTATCATGTCTCCAAATTTTTATGTGGGTGAGTGGAAAAAATAGGCAAGTTACAGCCCTTTTGTTCTTCAATACAAGTCATTGGGGGAAGGCTGGTGGTCCAGATTACCAATCCTCAATTTGTATTTTAAATTAGATCAGATTGTGTTTGGATCAATCTGGATTAAGACAGGACCAAATACAAAGCACTAAACTGAGCTCTGAACCAAACTGGGGGCTCTATGTATATCCCTAGTTCTGGGTTCAATCTTTGGCAGCTCTCATTAAAAGTGTTAGGTAGAAAGTGATGATATGGTTTTAGGATCCGGTCCTTGGAAACTACTATCAGTCAAAGGATTTTATCACACAAGACAATAAATCACAATTACAGCAGGACAATAGTGTCTTTGGCTGGGACTTATCACATGACATCACCATTGTTGCATTGTATCTTGATCATTATTGGTTTGCATCTTTTCATTGACAGGAGAAACCCATTCATGGCTGCAATATCACTGCTGTTCAACTATTGTTTCAGGTGTGATAGGTTCATTCTGCTATAGTTGGATTTTACAGCAGCCATGCAGTGTGGGTGGGCATAGTTTTTTCTCCCCCTCACTATCCCCAAGCAGGTGAAAGTCACATAATGGTGCACAGGAAAAACTTTACTCTGTGTCTTTGTGAAGAAGTGGAAAGGAAGGGGTTCCTCTCTCAGATCTTGCTTATAGTTGATAGTAGGATTTTTTCCTAAAATAAATTTTCAGAACCTGGAACTGCTTACTTGATGGTGATCCAGCATAAATTGCATTTCAATAAATTTAATCCCATGGAAACTGATGGGACTAAATTGGATCAAGTGCAAGTACACTAGGAGATGGAGCCAAGCTTCCTCATTGCCTCCTTTGATAATCAGAAGGTTGTTACATCCTTGTTCTTCTATCCCCTCCTTCCTGGCATTTTCTCCCTCCTCTCTCTCTCTCTTCCTATGATATTTGAAAAATTATGTATATAATTTATTTTGTTTTCAATACTCTGGGGACTTGAGGAATGTGTTCATGTATGCTCCAGAGAGGAGGAAAAGAAGCTGACAGATTGCACCAGTGCAGGCAGGAGTAGGAGAGAGAAAGAGAGCCCATGGGTTGTTAGTCCACTTAACACACACACACACACACACAGAGTCATGCCCCATGAGTCTGATGAGGGTATGGAATCAGAGGAGGAGGACATGGCAGGGAATGACCCTATGGACCCTGGCAGAGGTTTATCTGCACCTCTTCCAGCAGGGAAACCTGCCAACCTGGAGGCTCGAGCAGAAGAAGAGCCTAGCCCTAGTGGGTTGGCACCAGTCCCAGCAGAGAGTCCTGTAAATTCAGATAAGGATGAAGAAGAAGAGATGAACATATCTCCACCATCATACAGCCAGCAGCAGTCTCAAAAGGAAGCTCGAATGAAATCACTGAGACTTTATGAGAAACACCTGCTTGTCAAGAAGCACCTGGCAAAACCTTGATTGCTATATTTACACTTTGGGGAAATGTGGAGGCTTTGTCAGAGATCAACTGATCTTCCTGGGAAGAGCTTCTTGCTGACTTCATTGCCTTGATTCCTGTTGCCTTGACTTGTGTTTAGACCTTGGACTGTTCCTGACTACACTGTTGCCTGATCCTGCTGACCCACGGTCCTACTTCTCAATTACGCTGCCTTCTGTAAGCCTTGACCTTTGGACTATATTCTGGACCCTTCTCTGTGTGCCTTCTTGCCTGTATTGCTGCTTTTCCAAGAAACAGAACCTCGCTTGTTCTGAACCTTATCTGGCTCTCCTTAATTGACTTTGCTATCACTGGGAGTTGGCCACTTTCCCAGACCTTGTTTGTCCTGTTGCCAGCACTTTGGGCAGCTTTCTTGGACACACACACACACACACACACACAAGTTGGTGAGGATGCATGTGAGGAATTAACAGGATTGGAACTGGCAAGTTTTGTATCCTGTAGATTCATGCAAGTTGTTCTTTTTTTATCACTGCTTGTGGGAACTTCTCGCACAGGCAGAAAAGATCTCATTAATGCCCAGTAAAGTGGGTTAAGAACCAACCTTTCTAACCCTTATTTTTTTTACCACATGCAAGTTCACTTTGGGCTTCTTGCCTCCTCATTTGTTGTGCTCAGCAAAGTGCCTTCCTGAAATTGTGCAATTGTGGCAAAACATTTTCTTTAAAGTGCTCATGTGCTAAGTAGGGCAGACACGGGTAAGAAGTCGAGGTCAGCACAGCAGTGCAGAAGACTCATACCAGGATCATGCATCACCAAACAGCACCGAAGCTCTATTGCAGAGAAGTGCGATAGTAATTGTTTCCATACCAGTATGTTTCCACTTAAACAACACAATTGATGTGAGACAACAGGCTAGTGTGATAAAGTCCCAAGAGGATAATACTGGCATAAATGGACAAACAGGCTAACTTGTTACAAGACAGCTTCCTATGTCACTATAACCATTAAGCAAAGTTAAGCAGTTGCCTCAGGCAGCAATTATTGGGAGCTGCAAGGGGAGGGAGGGGAGAGGTATGGCTGTGCAGCCTGCTCTTCATACTGTAAACATCTCTGCTGTCTTCAGGAGCAGGGCAGAACACAATCAATAGCCAATACTGAAGAAAGATGCAAGTGCTAATTCAGTTGGGTTTTGCACATGGATTGGGAGGGGGTGTCATTTTGTCCTTTGTGTTAGGTAGCAAAGTATATTGGTCTGATCCTGCAAGTGACCATCATTTCTGGTAACCAGGAAGTCTTAGTCCTTAATTGCTTTTGTTTTGTTTATTTGTTTTGCTAGCCATTTCAGGCCAGCAACTGAACCACTCCGTTTCAAACTACAATGTGAGAATCATCTGCCATGCCTGATTTTACAGTGTCTCTTCGTGGCTCACCAGCTGACAGCCCACAGAGCTGCGAGAGCTGGTTAGCTTCCACATGATTACAAAAAGTCTGGCATTTTTTAAAAAATAGCAATCAGCACTGGACTCATTGGGTATTTTAAGGTGCTTCACTGCCTGCTGATGGGCCCCAATGGAGCAGAAGTAGAGAAAATAAGTGAAGTGGAATCAATATCATCCACCTGACTTTTTTTTTTTTTTTGCAAAATACCTGCTCACTATGACTTGCCTGTGCTGCCATAAACAGAAATTTAAAGTGAGTCACCACAACATTCCCTCAAATGTATTCCCAACTGTCCTATTTAGATTTCTTGCCTGACAGCAACTGAATGCAATTTATATACATACCCTAATCCTCCTGATATTCGATAAGCTGTCTTTTAATTGGAGTGCAGTATTTACTGGAGTCCCATGCTGATGTGTTTTGTTTATTTGTAAAATATATATTCTGCTTCTGAACCAGGGGTGCTATTGCAGCACATTTTTTAAAAAAAATCAATGTCATATGTACCACATAATAAAATAATCAGCATGATACGCAACTGACAGACATAAAAGCCTTCAACAGAGACCTATGATGCCCTCACTACCACCCAAATGAAATCCGAAATCCACAAGTGGGCAATTCCTTTACTGGGATCAACTAAAATTCCACAGGAATGTGTAAGCTTTTGAGTTCTCCGGAACTCTTCTTTTGGTTTAGGTGGCTTAAAATGGAAGTGAGCTAGGAAGAAGAATGGACATCCATTTTGTTCGCTCTCCTCTACACACTTTCCAGTTTGTCAATATCCTTCTTAAATTGTGGTGCCCAGAACTAGACACAGTATTCCAGGTGAGGTCTGACCAAAGCAGAACAGAGTGGCACTATTACTTTCCTTGGTCTAGACATTATACTCCTATTGATGCAGCCTAGAATCACATTGGCTTCTTTAGCTGCTGCAACACACTGCTGACTCATGTTCAGTTTGTGGTCCACTAAGACAGTCCTAGATCCCTTTTGCATATACTGCCGTCAAGCCAGGTATCACCCATCCTATATCTGTGCATTTCATTTTTACTGCCCAAGTGTAGTATCCTACATTTCTCCCTGTTGAAATTCATTTTGTTAGTTTTGGCCCAGTTTTCTAATCTGTTAAGGTCATTTTGGATTCTGATCCTGTCCTCTGGGGTATTAGCTACCCCTCCTAATTTGGTGTCATCTGCAAACTTGGTAAGAATGAACTCTATCAGGTCAGATGCTCTAGCTAGAGAATGGAATGTTAGACATTTCATTAACTATTGGTGAACTTAATAATAATAATAATAATAATAATAATAATAATAATATTTATACCCCACCCCTCTGTTAAAACAATCGGGGCGGCTTACTTAAAATTCTAATCCATTTATATTAATATTGGGTGGGGGAAATTATGACATTGTTATTATGTTATTTGCTAGCATTAATATTAGAAATTAGAATAAAATTAATAAGAAAATGGTACAAAATACTTTGGTTGCCACTATTGTCTGAAAGTGGCACATTTTGTTACTAACTCCTTAAAGATGATCTTTTGGGAATTTAGGTTGCCTTCCTTGGTGGGATTCTTTCCTGGTGTATTCAACTCCCATAATCTAGTTGCTGGCAGAGGACGGTGGGACTTTTCAACCAAGACCTCTGCAAACTGCCTATTTGGGAAAACCTGTCCTTCAAGAATAGTAACTAACAGCCTGTTATTAAGTTTGGCAACTGATCCACTGTATCTCTTCACCTCGCTTTCTATGCCCATCTGTTCTGGAAACATGTATGCTATTCATTTACCATGACTGCTTAAGTAAGAATGGCATAAAACTTGAAAATTCCTGTCAAAATGCTTTAAAAAATGTCTCTAGTATTTATTTTTTTAAAAAATTAATTAACTTTTTTTAAATAAAGTTTTTATTAATAAAAATAAACATGAATAAGTGTCAGTTTATTACAGAAATCTTATGATATCAACACTAACATAACCAAAAATAAAATACAGCAAACAGTCAGAAAAGGGATGTGAAGTTGGAAGTATAACAAGACCACAGTACTTCAGGCCAGACATGCGATTTCATTGAAATGGGACAGAGAAAACATCATTCCACATTTTACCATGATGTGGTAGAGGTTGTGCTGCAGATCAGGCCTCGGAAAAATATATAACTATAGGGAACCATTGTTCAATGAAGGTGTCAGCAGCATCACCAGCAGTTGACTTCTGAATATTGGCGGAGAGCTTCTCTATAAACCATATGTCCCAGAACTTATCCCACCAGGCACTCATATTGGGCATTTCTTTTTTCCAATTTTTAGCAATCACTATTCGGGAGATGGCAAGTAAGAAGACAATAAATTAACTTTTAAAAATAACTTTAATATATTACTGATATATTACTGATATATTACTGTCACACCAAAATAGGTAATGTGTATATATATATTTTTTTTAAAAAAAACTTTTTAAAATGTACACAATATGTTACAGTCATACATACCAAAATAGATAATGTTGTTACTGCTTAATACACTATTTTTAAAAATGTAATATTAGCCTCCAAAATTAATTCATTTCAGGTAGCAACATTACTTTAATTTGTGACTTCCCATCTCTGATTGTAGCCTCAATGCCTGCAGTTAAATTTAAGCTCATGTCCTAATATTATTGTTTTTTGAAGCACTTAGCCCTCAAGATCTATTGAGCCCAAAATTAAACCCACAGAATAAGAGCATGGAAAGTAGAAGTTGCTGCTGTTGTTGCTTTTCTTAAAAAAAACTATTGTTCCTCATAGCTGCTACCCTGTTTGCAAAGTAGCAACGTGACCATTACTGATTTCAGTGTTGAAAAGTAATGTGTTACATAATGTGTGGTTGCCCTGCTTCTTACTTTTCCATTTCTTCCTGATGTTGTTTTTTTGTGGAGGGTGGTGGTGGTGAAAAATGATTGGTATAAAAACTTGAAAAATCCCAAGGTGCCTTTTTAAAAAATTCCCTTTAAAAGGAACTTTTGAATGGAACTTAAATCCAATACTCATTACACTAAGGATGGGCAAAGTGCAGCCCATGGTCTGCATGTGCCATCAGGGCCATTTTTGTGACAACAATTGCTTGCAAAACATTTTTAAAAAAATCAAAAATTGAGTGTGGAGGGCATTTTCATCATGTTTGGAGGCTTTCCAGGGGTTAAAAAAATGCATTTTTTTAAAAAAGAAATCCCCCAGATGCCCCCAAAATTTTTGTAAAGGCCCAGGAAGGCCCAAAAACATGGTGAAAATGACTCCATGTCACTTAGAAGGTATGCGGGGGGGGGGGGGGAGAGAATTTTGTGGGATTGGGTGCAGGAGGGGTGCAGCTCTCCAACATCTCCTGGGAGGGCTAATGTGTGCCAGGATATTGGGACATAAAGTAGATTTATCCTGTAAAGAGTTGGGATGTAGCAAACATTTGCAGAGTGATATAGCAGAGATTTGCAGAAGCAAGCTAGCTGGGTAAATGTATCAATATTGACTGAGCCCAGGAGTTGAGCTGGTGCAGTGGTGGGCTGAAAGCTAAGCAGTTCTGCTTTGGATTTCACAGAGTGAAGATGTCTTTCTTTTGCATGCTCTGTATATTTGTAAATACTCTTGTACTCTTCATTATGCTCAAGTAAAGAGCAGTTTATTTTAGACACACTGTGTCTCTGCCTTTATTCTGATGCCTGATGGAACAACACTCTGTTGTTTATTATATGCTGCCTGGACCTGTTTAGGTTCCCAGTGCGCACTATACCAGCTGACAATGTGACCCCTTATCTTCCACAATTGCCTACCCCTGCATTACACCAATAAAGGAATGTCACTCTTATTCATTGCTTTGTTTCAGAAATACAACTTCATTTTGAAAAACAACTTCATTTTATCATCACTGCCTCCAAAGGAACTAGTTCCAACAAACATTATTTGTGCACCAATCCTTCCACATTTGCCTATGCCCAATACTCCTATATTCAATAGGAGTACAGTGTCCCTTCACATTCTCAGGAGTTAGGGGCAGAGCACCACCATGAAAATGAAAAATCCATGAATAAATTAAGCCCCACCACAAACATGCTGTATTCTCCTCTCCCGCCAACAGCACTGCTGGAACCTCCCTTTCCTGCCTCTGCATGATGCCTCAGCTGATTTGCAAAGTCCCTCTGCCTACCTCCACTCCAAATTGTTAGTAACAGCAGCTGCTGCCACAGCAACCACCAACTAAGCCTCACCTCTCTCTATCCTCCTGTCCTTGCAACAAAACCACTCCACATCTCGTGCTGTCCTGAAACCCAAACTGATCTGCACCACCTTAAAAAAATATTCTACCACATTTCTCCACAAACCAAAGTGTAAAGCACAGTCCCCACCACAGCAGCAGAAATGGTTCTCGGGCACACAAAACTTTCCCACCCTTGCCTCCCCCTCCCTCTGCCTGGCCAGCAAGAACACACCACATCTCCTGCTCATCTGGAATCCAAACCGGTATGAATTGTACACCATGATCTGGAGCTAAGCACTGCTACACCACCTTAAAAGTCCACTGTCATTCAAACATGGGAAAGGGAGAAACAGGCAATGTTGTTGTCTGGAGTGGAGGAAGAGAAGGGAGAGGACAAGGATGGGGTGGGTGTTGTGGGGCGGAGCCAGTCTTCCTGCCAGAGTGGAGGGAGATGGAGGGACTTTGCAAATCTTGCAGAATCATAGTAGTACAGAGATTGTGGTTTTTTCAGACAGGAGGAGGGTGAGGAGAAGGAGGACAAGGTCTTGCAATAACAGTACTGTTGATGTATTCCAGCAGTAGCTACAAGCTGTGAATATGCAAAACCACAAATGTGAGACACGTGAATGTGAAGGGATGACTGTATAGTGTCTAGATCAAGGGAAGTAATAGTGCCACTCTATTCTGCTTTGGTCCTGTTCTGGGCCTCAAAATTCAAGAAGGATATTGACAAGTTGGAACGTGTCCAGAGGAGGGCAACCAAAATGGTGGGAGGTCTGGAAGCCATGCCCTATGAGGAGCGGCTTAGGAAATTGGGCATGTTTAGTCTGGAGAAGAGAACGTTAAGAGATTATATGATAGCCATGTTTAAATATTTGAAGGGATGTCATACTGAGGATGGAGCAAGCTTGTTTTCTGCTGCTCCAGACACTAGGACATGGAGCAATAGACTCAAACTACAGGAAAAGAGATTCCACCTAAACATTAGAAAGAACTTCCTGACAGTATGAGCTGTTCAGCAGTGGAATGCACTGCCTTGGAGTGTGGTGGAGTCTCCTTCTTCGGAGATTTTTAAACAGAGGCTGGATGGCCATCTGTTGGGAATGCTTTGATTGTGTATTCCTGCATGGCAGGGGGTTGGACTAGATGACTCTTGTGGTCTCTTCCAACTCTGATTCTATGATTCTGCATAGAGTGTTGTCCAAAGGGACAAGAGAGGACTTCCTTTATCTCTACAGTGACTGCAGTTAGGTTAGAAGCCCATCCAAACTGAAAGGCCTCAAACATATACTCAAAACATTTAAAAAGTAAAATCCATAGAATCATAGAATCACAGAGTTGGAATGCTGATAATTTATCTCTTATTCTGTGAATCCAAGAAAATAGAAGTGCACTGCTGATTTGTGGATACACCTAACTGTGTATATCTGGCACTAGCATGGTAAAAGAGAGTCCTTGTCTTTCCTGTAACCTCCTCTGTGTGCCCTGATAAGCTTTTTCAGATTTTTTCCCCCAGAAAGGACAAAGCTCCTTCAACTGAGCAAAACAATAATCCCCACAACAGTCCTTTATGAGAACTTCCTTAGAAAAAGCTCAGTAGGCCTCCAACAAAACCACAGTAATTATGCTGAGCACATCATTTCCCTTATTATTACAGGTGTGGCAGGAGACAGATACATTAACCTTAGAATATTTCTCTTCCTCTAGATGGTCTCTAAGAACTTATTCTTGGGTTTTCAGGACCACAGGAAGAATTTTAATCTGTTGGCCTACTCTGTCTGGATCTCTCTGCTGCCCTTTATGTTTAGGATTCTTAAGAGGCAACAAGAATAATAATGCTGGGTGGTGTTAAAAAAACAACAGCAAACCCTTTTTAACACCTATCAACATTTGTTACCACTTTCAGTGTTTTCTTCCCTCTGAACAGGAAAGTATCCTTGCTACAAACATTCTTTATAATTATCAGCTTATTAACACTTCTCTAGCTGTGAAACATACACATTTTCCGTAGTTAAAAACAAGATAAACAGCTCTTTCTAGTGGCAATGGGAATAATTACACCAGCAACAGAAGAAGTCATTCCTAAAGGGAATACAAAGAGCCATTCCTACAGGCTAAGTTGGTGGCTAAGGAGTTAAGTAGTATAAAAACAGATCCATTCACAATGAATATTTTCTGTCTCTACTGTATATTCCCTGAAGGAATATAGACCAAAGCATTTGAACTACACTCTTCAATAGAAAATATCATTTTCTAGCATAATCATAATCAATTTATTGTGCCCTGAACTGCTGAAGCTCTGTGACTCAGGGCTTATCCTAAATGGAAAAATGTCCCTGGAAGTAGTGAGACTTTCTAATCCTTTTTGTTTGTTTATTTGTTTTGCTTGTACCTGCATACCCATGGTTTTGTGTCCAAACTCTTGTTTGAAATATCCCAGGCTTCCCGATCTCTCCCTACTTTGTGTTCTCCCTCTTCTCTCTCCCTCTGATCTCATGTCATTTCAAGATTCAGGGGTCATCTACATCAGCCAGGATATGCCAGCTCCCCAATGGTGTATTCTGGCTGTGGAGGTGACCTGTTCTGCCCCCATTACCTGTAGAAAATGGGCTGGAATCCACACAGGAATGCCAACCTGTTGTTGCTGCTGCCACCGCTTCACTGCAATTTTTCCTGCTCTGCCAGGTCTGACAAGCCAGCCACACCATGTGATAAGCCCGCGGTATATGACCAGCCTCTTTTCCTCACTTGGCCTCTGTTTTTGAGTCCTAGAAACACTCACTGTGTTTCTTGGTGGTGGCCTACCAAGCTAGTTCTGGTATAACACAATCAGAGAGCAATGGAGAGCTACATTTCAATTCTGGAATTACTGGGTTAATTTAAATTGACCTGGGGAATAGGAATGAAAAGTCCTTGGTAAAGGAGTTCTCTGGGAATACTTTGGGATGAGGACAACATCATGAAGATCTCCAAAATAAATGAGTTTGTACAAGAAAAAATCAGGGACTTTCAGAGACATTTTTCTTGTCTTGAGGGGCTCTTAACAGCACATCTCAAGTAGTTATTCTATTAGCTCTTCACTCTACAGAACTGGCTTAGTTGTTCAGTATTGAGAAATGTTTGCTTGCTTGTTTGCTTTTTTTCCTGAAAAAGACAATTCTTCATTCTGAGGATGAGCAAATATAAATATGTCTGTATGTGGTAAGAAAATACTTGAAAATTTAAATTCAGCTAGAAATGGGAAGCAAAACATGAAGGTTTGGGACAATTATTGTTCTGTGAGCCAGCCCGGATTTTAGATATTTGGGAGAGAATTTTCTATTATTCCCAGCACCCTAATAGACACATTTGGTGAGGTTCCTCTAATATTCTAGTCTTGCCAATACACTTTCCTTTCCTAATATATCATTCTCAATTTTTGTAGCCTTGGATAAGTACCAAACAACCTCCAAAAACTATTATGGAATAGACAAATGAAAAGAAGTAAATTTGTCTTAGCGGAATGCACTTACACATTGCATGTTGGGACACCAGGCTTTCCCCAATTTGCCACAACCCACTCAAATCTAGGTAGACTTCACCTATACATCTGTACACAAGTGGAATATTCATTATCACAAATGTTCATCAAGGGAAGGGGGAGGTGGTATGTGATGGTCAAGACTGAGCCCTTTAACTTCATTGAGGTAAATAGGTTCATCATCCCCCTAGAGCTGTGCTGCTTCTCCTGGGATTATTATTATTATTTTTACAGCAAGATTTGCCTTTTAAACTTGTGACATGACAGATAACGGCAGCCTCCATTTAAAGAAAACTACTTGTTTTAAGAATAGGAGCCTCTGAAAAATTCAGTGAATGAGGCAGGGTGAATGCACAACGAAAGCCTTATGTGGAATAGGTCCCCAAAAGTCTGCTCACACAATACTTTCTCTAACTGAGGGTGGATTTTTCATTATTATAATTGCCAGAATTATTTACATGAACTGGAAAACAACAAGTGATATTTCAAAATGACCCTTGAAGAGTTAAGTACTCCGACTTTGTAACTGTATTATAGATTTCCATCCTTCAGGCTTTTTTTCCCGTCTGCTTTTCAACTTCAGTTATGATATCTACTGAGCCAGCAATTTAAAAAAAAATGTTCATTTGCCTGCAATAAGAAGTAATTATCTTTATTCTGCAGTTATTGCAGTGAATAAAGCAGGATTGGGTGCTTATTGCTAAATCAAAATACAGCACAACCTCCATATCCGTGGGGGATACATTGTTGGACTTACCATGGAAATGCAAAATCATGGATAATAGTGAACCCTATTGAAGCAAACAACTTCTGGCCCAAGCATAGCACAGAGTTGTGCTAGAGGACCTAGAGATTCCTAGAGAGAACACCTCTCTAGGCACTTTCTAGGTTTTCCAGCATGGCTCCATGGTCAACTTCTAGCAGAAGCATACTATAGACTTGTGCTGGTGGATCTAGAAAATGTCTAGAGAGAACATGTTTTTTTCGGATGCAGGTAAGTGAAAACATGCGTACCAGTCCTGTACATAGAGATAATTTAAAGTGATCTGAAAAAAGGTACTCTTAGTGACCCTTTACTTTTTAAAGCATTTGCTAGTCTCACAATCATTGTGCCTATTTTTCCTTCATCTTCGTGATAGCAAAAGATGAAAACAGCCCAAGAGGAAGGGCAATAGTACTCCTCACACTCTAGTTAGTTGGCCGGCTGGCCGCATAGGCTGTATTTCTAACTTTCTCACATGCATCTCAGTACAATACCTTTTCATGTATAGTACTTTGCATTTTTAAAAAAAATTCTGCAAACCAATAATAAAAGTTCCAATTGCTTTTCATAATTACAGTAGGGCCCCCGTATCCACTGATTCATTATCCACTGATTCAGTTATCTATGGGACATAAAACAGCACACCTACCATTGAGTCTTCCTAGAAAATGTGTCCTCTCTAGCCATTTTCTAGGTCACCCAAGGCAACTCTATGGTATTTTAAACTGGATGTCCCATAATTTTCACTGGTGTTCACTATTATCCATGGTTTTCAGTATCCACACCCCCCACCCCAGAACCAATCCCCAGCAGATAAGGGGGTCCTATTGTACTGATAATTGCTTAGTTAGTCTTTTGTATCCATCTATCCACTTTATTTATATTTACCTTTTCCCCAGACTAGGACTCAAAGGAGCTTACAAAAAGTCATAAAATACAATAAAGCACATACACCAAAGCTGAAGACCTGTATGTTCAAGAGGAGTGTAACCCCATCCAGCACAGACTGAGTCCTTATTTCCTGATCTGCCTTTCAGCTGACCAGGAACACCTTTGTCTTGTCTGGATTGAGTTTCAACTTCTTCACCCTCAACCAGTCCATCACTGTGGACAGGCAGCAGTTTAGAACAGAGACAATTTCCATGAACTGAAGGGGATGTTATCAGCATTCTCTCTCTGAAAATGTGTAGTGAGAATGTATTACTCACAAAAAAATTCTTGCATGTTTATCAAGCATTTTTACAAATTGCAGTAAATATTTTGCAAAGGTAAGGAGGACTCAGCCTCTGGAACTTCAACAAAAATGTTATGCATATTATCTCAGAACCAATCTCCCTAAGTGTTTGTTTTTTGCACTGTAATGTGCTCTTTGTAATGGTGTTGTCATGATACCAAATTAAAACTGATTTACTTACCAGTATCTTTTTTTTTTTTTTTTACTTACCGGTATCTTTTTTATTTACTTATCTTTTTTTTCTTTTAGAAAACAAGTTCCACATTGTGAAGTCGAAGGCTTTCATGGCCAACATCCATAGATTTTCCTTGGTTTTTTCCAGTCTGTAAGGCCGTGTTCTGGAATAGAACACGGCCTCACAGCCCAGAAAAAAACAAGGTAAATCTAAGTTCCACATTATTATTTTTTGTTTAACTTCTTAATTATATCATAAACTATTTTGTTTTATACCTGTTGGTATTCTCTTATTTTCCCACTTAGAAAGTAAAATATATGACAGTCATTTAATTCCTGGTGTACATACTAAATTTTCTGGTGACTCGACCTTCATGAAGGAAGATTGACTGGGAAGGTCATTGTCTTTCCCTTCTTCTGGCCAGGTCCTCATATTCTCTCCACCACTATGTTCCTCTTTCTCCCTCTCCTCAAAATGCCTCACCTAGAAATGTGGCTGCCCCAAGCATCAAGAAAGGTTGGCTGCAAGAAGACTGGTCTTAATGCATGAATACCTCCTTACATTGACAAAATATGTGGATCAATTCATGTAATTTCCCCCTGTAACTTACTAGGAAAAACCATGGCAGCTCTTGTGTCTCAATCCAAGATACTTTCCCCATGGATACAAGGAGCAGTGAACTGGAGTCAGAGGCCAAGCAGGTTTCCATGTTTCTACACAATGCTTCAGCTGAAACAATGTTATGCCAGAGGCGTTGTTGGAAAGGAGGAAGTAGGGGTTGTTATCCTCCTTCTCTGACCAGGGGAAGCAGCCATAATAGAACATTGCAGTAAGAGCTACCAAATATCATTAATTTTTACTTAAATTTACAGAGTGGTGTATACACAGCCAGAATACAGTTGTCCCTCCACATTCACGGATTTGACATTCACGGATTTGAGTATTAACGGCTTGAAAATATTCTTTAAAAAATAATAATCCTAATAGCAAACCTTGATTTTGCGATCTTATATAAGGGACACCATTTTGCTATGCCATTGCATATAATGGGACTTGAGTATTTGCGGATTTGGGTATTCACGGGGGGTCCTGGAACCAAACCCCAGCGAATGTGAAGGGACAACTGTATATTAAGAGTAAGTCTTTAAAACTTCCTGAGACCCTCACCTTTCATTGTTCTTCCCAACTGATAGAACAAAAAAATCAGGGATGTGGGTGTGGGTAAAAAATAAGCTGGGATCCAAAGCCCACTGTCATGAAAAGAAGTTCCACTGAAATAATAAGGCTGCTTCCACATCATGTGTTAAATACAGCTGAAAGAAAGAAAGAAAGAAAGAAAGAAAGAAATCCTTATTGAGAGGAGGGACTGGAAAACGTTAAAGGCTGAGAATTGTCTGCCGGCCAAAAAAGCATACCAAGTGGAAAAACAGACATGGGGATTTGCTAGGAGTTGGCAGGCACTTGCTTGAGGAGATGCCAAGAGAGAACACACAAAGTGACTGAAATGAGACAGGGCTTATAAAAGCAGATAGAAGAAAGAAAAGCCAGTGCAAGGGTGGACAGAGAAAAGCAAGATAGCTCCAAGACTTGAGGCATTTTTTAAAATGCAAGATAAAAATAGATGGCAATCCCAGCCTATCCAAATTCATTTGACCCACCAAAGACAGAGAAAGAGACTGAGGACTTTTACATATGGGGGGGGGGCCAAGGAGGTCGAGAGAAGAATGGTGCTGTCCCACTTACAGCACTCCATTTTGGATGCCACCATCCTCCTCCCGACCTTTTCCTGTGCTTCCTCCATGCCACAGGCATGAGAAACAACCCACTTTAATGATAGAAACCCCCCATCAATAAAAAGTGGCAGCTGCAGCACTGAGGAAGCATGGGGGAAGGTCAGGAGGAGGACAGCATTATCTGAAATAGAGTACTGTAAGCAGGACGGCACCGTTCTTCTCCTGACCTCCCCAGGGGGGTTTTCCCCATTTGAAAAAGTCCTGAGAATCCCAACTTTGTTTTCAGCTAGGGTGGGTTTTAGTGCAGCTCTTCTAATCAGTCAGTCCTTGGACACAGAAAGATGTGCTCCTGACTGAAGACATTTTCCAGACATGAAAAATAGAGACCAGTTCTTGCATTGTGAAGTCTAAGGCTTTCAAGGCTGGCATCCATAGGTTCTTCATGGGTTTTTCCCTGGCTGTGAGGCCATGTTCTGGAAGAGTTTATTCCTGATGTTTTGCCTGCATCTGTGGCTGCCATCTTCAGAGAATGGTGGCATAGGGCACTTGCGCAGTTTTGCATTGTTTGAAACATTGATTCATGTGTGTATCAGCATCAGTGAGGATCTTGGATACAAATTTTGAATTCAGGGCCCTTAGAAAGTTCTGCTGGACATAACTGTTTCCCTACAGCAATACAAAGTTTTAGGACTAGCAATAGCAGTTCTTTTTCTATACTACTTATCAGTGCCAAAGCACTCCCTAAGTGGTTTACAATGTGTTAACTAATTGCCCCCAACAAGCTGGGTATGCCTTTTTCGGACCTACGGATGGTTGGAAGGTTGGGGGAACCTTGGAGCCCTCTGGGATTGAACTCATAATGTTGTAGCTGCAGTACCAGCATTTAACCTCTGCGCCACCAGGGCTCCCTTTATTTTATCCCTACCTTCTGGCAATGTCTTTAATGTACAATCTGCTAAAAGTAGCATAACAGTTATACACTTTTGGCAGGACACTGTTTTTAATTATTTTACGTGTAAAGCACCATGTACAACAACAACAACACTACTCAATCACTTTCAGGGGGTTTAAGGTAATATCAACATCATGCAAAACTCTACCATTAGGAACCTTTTAAAGATGCAGTAGATCACAATAGTTAAATACAATTGGATGAAACTGAAAATAATATGTTGCAGAGCAGTCTGTCATCATACTAATTGTTTATTTATTGCATCCACACCCAATCCTAAATATACACTGGACTGACTATGTGACGAAGTTTGCTGTCCTTGAGCAAGCAGGGATCACCAGCATTGAGGCCATGATATTGAGAACACAGCTGCGCTGGGCAGGGCACATTTCTAGGATGGAGTACGATCGCCTCCAAAAATAGTACTCTACGGTGAACTCGCCACGGGTCAGCGTAAGAGGGGCGCTCCAAAAAAGCGATACAAGGACTCCCTGAAACAACATCTCAGGCTCGGCCAAATTGATCACCAACAATGGTCCACCCTGGCCTCACATCGGGAGGCATGGAGACGCACTATCCACAATGCTGCAGCCTTATTTGAGAACTCATGCCGAACAAGTCTTAAAGAGAAATGACAACACAGAAAGAATCACAACCTGGAAACATCACCCAAGGAAACCTATTGCTGTGCTTTCTGCAACCGGACTCAGATTGGCCTTTTTAGTCATCAGCTCATTTGCAGTAAGCGTGGGAAGAGTCCTTCCTGAATCTTCATTTGCAAAGAAAAGCCAGAGAGACAGAAAAAGAGAGAGAGAGAGAGAGAGAGAGAGAGAGAGCATTCACACCTCATGCTATAGCATCATAGGCCTTCATGACAACTCACAAAGAAAAGAATAAATGCAATGTTAAATAAAAGTATCCAACAAAGAATCATAGTGATACTTAATGGAAAACAGAGGCTGATCATTCCTCAGTAGTCTTCCCTTTGTGCATCATATGTGCCCCACAGAAACTTGTCCTAAGAGACTTAAACATAGACTGAGATCCTGCATTGGGAGATGTGCATCCAGCACATAGCTATGTCTCCATAGCTGTTTCCTGGTGCGTCTCCCCATTTTAAATGGCACTTTTAAAATGTCACATTTTAAGTGACCTCCCCCCCCCCACATGGCCACTTCCATGTTGTTGGAGAACAGAAGGATACGTGGAGATGCATCTGTCTATCGTGGGAGAGAGGCCTGCATACCCTAATTATGTTTTGAGCTATGCTGGCGGTGCCATAATAGCCATTGGTAGGGTCTCCCATGCCAGACAGGTCAAAACCGAAGGGTCTGACAAAGAGCGTCAAAGGGCAGGATGGGCTCTCTAGACTTATGGCAACCGTCCTAGGAGAAGGAAAACTCTAATCCTAAACCCGGGCTGATGGTGCTCGTCCAACCCTGTAAGGTCAACCATTTAAGAGAAGGAAACTCTAATCAAACCTACAGCCCGAGGACCTCGCTGCTACGTCCATGCTTGCAAGGCCACGGCAGATGAACCTCTGATTTAAAGGGTGAGGCCAGTTCTGTGCACGCTGCACTCCACCAGAAAAATCCATTGCACAGGCTCGAAGGACAAATCCAATTTTCCTGTAGCTAGACATTCTGCAACAAGCATCCACATGGACCTCTAAGAGTCCAAAGCAGAACCCTGCAGATGACATCCTTGCAGTGTGTCCAGCTAAAGGAAAATTAAAATAACATGAATAGTATCTATGCTGTGATGCCATCCAAATTGTAGCCTGTGCTTGATTGTTTTCTGGTCCATCTATAGCAATACCCACTTATCTTAATAGTGTGTGTGTGTGTGTGTGTGTGTGTGTCTGTATTTATGATCTTAAAACCATAACCACTGATTGTTGCATAAGTAAACACAGTAGAGTTTAATAATAGTCAAAATTGCTCTTATCTCAATGTTGACAGAAATGCAGGCATTCTCATCTCTTTGTTCGCATTTGAAAAAAGCCTATCTCTTCCCAGTCTCTCGCGCTCTCTCTCTTTCTCTTTCTCTCTCTCTCTCTCTCTCTCTCACACACACGTTCTAATACATGTAGCTTTCAGCATTATATCTTATACCCTATATGTTATAGTGTATGGGTTATACTCTGTACTCTATATATACATTTCCAGGCCTCAGAATTGGCAACCAACATAAGCTTGGCCTGTAACAATAACATTAGTCATTCGTAAGAATTAAAGAGGAAAAGTAAAGGTGGAGTAAATGCATTGTAAAAGTGTTGCCATTTATGATGTCTGCCGGAGTAAGTGTATATTTCCCAACCTACAACTTTAATTTAAGTGCTGATTATTTTATATTAAATTCAATGATCACTTTGAGCTAGTGCAACACATTTCTACTCAGACAGCAGGGCACCTTATTTTCTTTAAAGCCCTGTCTTCCGTCACATGGAATATAGGGCAAAAGAATGCATAAGGGGTTTGTTGTTTTTGAAGTATGCACACAAGGGTAAAAATTCTGTTAATTGGGCATTTTTGTTTCATGCACAATATCTACTGATTGAACTGCTATCCAATATTGAACTGATATCCAATATCAGTTCTAGGCCATGGAAACAGAGTTGAACAAGCAGTGCTTCTGTGTCTGTGGATGCACATTCTCAAGGTGATGTGTGGCCATCCACTCTGATGAAATTGGTAATAGTACTCCTTAAGTTGTGCTTTCACTTGTCCAACATTACCATAGTGTAACATCAGACTTCGTGTAGGATCTCATCCCAATTGCCATTGGGAGAAAATTGTGCAGTTGGAAGGCTGATAGGTACACTGTTGGAAAAATATTACCAAATATACCAAATATTACCAAAAATATTACCAAAGGTAGAAGTTGGTGCTTGGAATAATCAACTGTCTTCTATGAAAAGAGAATTCTATTAAACTACATACTCTAGAGAAAGAAAAGATGGCATCTACCACCTCTACCTACATGACTAAGAGAGAAGGGAGAGGTGGGGAAAGAAGAGAAGCCATACATGAGAGTATCAATCTTCAGAATAAGGAAGCAACAGAGTAGACAAGACAAAGGGCTTGTCTACATATGGGGCAAAAACTCCAAGTGGAGTTTTGCCCATGTGCCCCCACAAACCCCTGCATTTCCCCCAAAGCCCTGTGCATTATTGTACCCCACAGGGACATGTTTTCACTGTCCCTGTGAAGTTTTGTGTGCTGCCACTGCCACCACTGCCACTGCTGCTGATACTGTGTCCAGTATTAATAATAATAATAATAATAATAAAATTTATTTATATCCCGCCCCTCTGCAAGCAATCGGGGCGGCTTACAATGATATTAAAGCTCCAAAGCCAGTTCATGGTGGAAGGGAGAGGTTTTCTCCCTTCCCTTGGCTCAGCAGTGCCACCTCTGCCAGTTCTCCCACTCACCCATCACTTCCTTGAAGTAGTTCCATTGCTTCTTTCAAGAGCCTCTTTTTGTGACGGGAAGCAGGAGAGTGGGCAGAGGCAGTGCTGCTGAGCCAAGGGATGGGAGAAAAGCCTCTCCCTTCAGCTGGGAACTGCCTCTGGAGCTTTAATATTGGACGCAGTATTGGCAGCAGCAGTGGTGGTGGTAGCAGCAGCTGGGGTTGACAAAACCCCAAATCTCACATAGTGCACATCCTGGTAAGATACCCCCAAATGCTGCAACTCTGGGCCATGACACATATGCTAAATCTAGTTTGGGGATAGGGTTCACCACGTTGGAACATTTTCTCCAAAAATAATATTTTGAGGGATCATTTTTTAAAAAAACTGAGGTGTGTGTGTGTGTGTGTGTGTGAATGGGGCCTAAGAACCACAGAGGAACATACACATACATGCACACACACACACACACACACACACACACCAGTCACATACAACCCAGCACTGTTTATATAAGTAACATCACTTTCAGCAGCACAGGTTTGATGAGACAGCATGAACAGACAGATATCTTTGGTATTGAACTAATGCAGATTGAGAAAGAAATAACTGTTCTAATTAGAGAACTACTGGTTCCTGTACAAAAACCATCACTACTACAGGGTATAAGGAAGGCACAAGCCACATTTTGTGCTCACACACCCTCATCCTCCTTTTCTTTCTTGCTGTCAGGGTCTGACATGGCATTTGTACAGTTTTAAAAAGAACTTTCAAAAGCACTGTAGCAGAAAGGGAGAGTCAACAAAAATCACATGTCCTTATGAATATCTTCATCTGCTATAAACCCTAACAACTACTGAGTACGATTTAAATTTTTACTCAGAAAAACCAAATGTTGTACATACATCAAATGTATTCTGTAGGTATTCTTGCAAGTATTCCCACGCCTTCACAAATTTACTATTAAATTTACCCACTAATAAAACTTATCTAACTCTGTAATCACAATAACTGTTATTTTTCATGGTGTCTAATGTTACTTAAATGACCACAATAAAGATATAGTTTTTTTTAAAAAATCACATGCTCTGACCTGTGCAAATGGAAGTGTTTTCTCCTAGCTCAAAGGCACTACTGGGTGGCATGACAACCTCCTATATATAATTATCACTATAATGGTCTACGTTATGCATCATTCAGTTGAGAGACTTGCCTAATCATGTACCTGTACATTGTAGTGTATATGTTTTGCTTAAGGCTGTACTATTTTATTTGTTTAAAAGGCACAAAACAAAATACCAATAGTTATCTGAGTGCAGAATGAGAGTATTGGATCAGAATTATGGATGTGTCCAAGGAATAATCACATTTGCTCTGAAATAGGGCCATGTCTTTCTTCTCTGAACAACACCTATGCATCCATCACTGAAAATATAGAACAGTCTTAAAATCTGACCAACTTTAGAAGACATTGTAAACAGATGTGCATATGTTTTCCCAAAGGCTTCTGTGAATCTAGAGATTTTCCACTACATTTTATCTGCAGCTTTGGCCTTTGATAACCTCAGTGATAGCTATGAAGACATGTCATTCATACCAGAGTACAAAGTTTTAGCTGAGAATCTGTAGCATGTGAAATGATTAGGGATTTGGTCTGCATTGATGTTTTTTCCATTATTTTTATTGGTTACACTTATTATACAATTTTTCTTAATTACAATATATGCCGTGTTCTTCTCGATTCTTACATCTTCCATATAATTTTTACATACATTACTCCTTGTAACTCTATTACAATATAATAAAACATAAGTTTCATCTTATCCAACCATGGTTCTGTAATTCTTTTATATATATATATATATATATATACACACACACACACACACATACACAATCCTCATTCCTCATTCTCTCTCTCTATACATGGTTCCTGCAATGCTACCAATCAGAGATATTTCTTCCTTCCTCTTCCTTACTGCATGAGAGTCTTTATCCTCCCAGTTTCTTTTGATTTCTGCTTGTCTTTTTCTTTCTGCATTGATGTTTTGACTGCTATCAGTAAAAGAGGATAGATTCTATCAGTATCATTTGTAGCACAAGGTAAAAAGGTGACTAGAAAACAAACTTAACAAGAGAGAAAAATAAATGAAAATAAAGTTTCATTTTTCTGGCCCCATAGTTTTATTTTAGGCATAAGCTGAAAGACTTGAATCTGTTGCACAGAATTTAGCTAACTGCACTTGTTGCTGTTGTGTGCATTCAAGTCGTTTCCAACTTATGACAACCCTAAGGGGTACCTATCACAGGGTTTTCTTGGCAAGAGGGGTTTTTTGCCTTCCTCTGAGATAGCGTGACTTGCCCAGGGTCACCCAGTGGGTTTCCATGGCCAACTGGGGATTTGAACTCTGAACTGTACTCCAACACTCAAACCACTGCTCCATGCTGGCTCTCAATTGCACTCATACTGAAAGTTATTTGAGCCTTAGGAACCAGTTTAATCTCCAGTGATATACTCACTCTCTCTCCCTCAACTACTGTGCTTTCAAATACAGTGATGGCCACCAACCTAGGCAGCTTTCATGGAGCATAGGGTGTGCTGCTTTTAATGTCTTTTAACATTCATATTTTTTTATTGAAATCATGTTTTTATTATTTTTTAAATCTTAATTCTTTTTTAACTTTTGTAATGCTTTAGCAGCATCTTTTTAAATTATTGTAAACCACCTTGAGTCCCATTTGTGGGCTATAAGTTCAATAAGTAGGTAAATAAATAAAGTATTATTTTTGAAATCACCATGCAACAGTTTTGTAGCTTTTTGGCAAAAAGGTATGCTATATGGACATAAATAAATAAATGTATTTTAAGCAGCATGGGTTTTCAATGTCTCTCACTGTATTGAAATAAGTCCCCTGACCACCACCACCACCCAGTCCATTTCTAACTGCCCTTCAGTGTGCTGACATTGTCTACCTGTAAAGCAGAGTTGCAGGCCAAGTCGCCCTCCAGATGTCAGGATAGTTTCCCTTTAAGTGCAGAGAGAAAAATGTTGGAGCAACAGAACACTCACTAGCACAGCTGAAGTGGGTGTGTGCACAGCTGTGGCTAGGCAGAAGGTGACTAGCCAAATACTCCTATAAAGATACACTCTGTATGAGTTACTATTGTGGGTTGGTGTTGAGGAGTGTTTGGAGAATTTTTTTTTATATTTTTTATTTATACCCCATTCTTCAGCCACAAGGCTATCAGAGCTGGCTTACAAATTGTTTTAAGCAATAGCTATTTACACATCTAACTGCATTAAACAGTTTCCAATGTGTGTTAGCTAATTGCCCCCACAAGCTGGGTATTCAATTTACCAACCTATGAAAGGATGGAAGGCTGAATTGCTATTGGATTCGTTATTGAGGTTTGCTGTATATATTCTGTGTTTGTTTTGTACTGGAACTGACGATAAAGCCTCCAGAAGGACTTTGCTGCTTGTAAGTCTTCTTATTGTGGGTGAAAGTGGGTCAGAACTGTGATAAAACCAGCTAGCTGAAGCCTTTGTATTTCAAGCCCTATTCTGCTGCATAATTTATCTGCTATTTGGCTACTCCTGTGCTTGGTTCATCTCCAGGCAGTGCCAGTCACCTCTCAGTGAGCCTATACTGAGTGGTCAGTTATACTGCAAATCCCATCATCACTCAAAATTGACTATGCTGGCTAGGGCTGATGCCCACCCTTTCTGTAAAATGTGAGTGCAGTTTATTCATGCAAGCAGAATGATGGACTAAGGACTTTATCATACCAGCTACCCCCCAAACCCCATTCTTTTGCCAGCATAATTTTGCCATTTTTAAGCAGCAAAAGAACTCCCCATGCCACACTTACCTTCCCATCCATCCAAAGGCTTCCCTGGCAATGAAAAGTGACTTCCTTGTTTGAAATCCCACATATTCTTATGAGGATATATAAAATAGGAAATTCAAAAATAAAAACAAAAATAACAAAGTAAAAGTTTTAAAAAGCACATAGAGCACAAAACAAAAAGTCCCAGGTAAACTGGGGAGGATCATAAAAAGTGTGTCACCTACCTGGATGTCATGCTTTCACCCAGAAATGTTCTGGCCATACTGGCCATTGACGATGAGTTCAATGGCATGCTGGTTCAAATGCTGGCAATTCAAATGCCACCACTAAAGTGCTAGGGAGATCTATTGGTGGCTTAAGCTGTCAATAAAATATGACGGGTTTTGGCCAGTACATAAACACAAAATGGCAATGTCATCTGGTGTGCGCACCCTTTCACGTTTTTGCGGTGCTGTTATGATGCCATATTTGATGTGTCTGATAACGTCCTAAGTCATCATGAAACTTCACTTAATTCCCTATGAGCAATTGATTACCTGTAGTAGCTTTCTGTTAAGGAGGACCAAGTGTCACACTTTATAGAGAAAGCCTCTATTTCAAGGCCTTTTCTGTTTCAAGGGTGAAAAACATGTGTCTCTCCAGTTACTGGACTGTAACTCCCAGCAGTCCTAGCCAGGACATCCAATTATGAAGAATGCTGGGAGCTGTGGTCCAGTACCATCTAGGGGAGAATATCTTCTTCATTCCTGCTCTGTTTCAAGGGTTGTCAAAGCCAAACTTAGTTTAAAGATAAACAACCAAAAGAAAGAGCAAGGGCCTCAGAGCTGCTTATTGAGAGAGTTAGCAGCCAAACAAGCAGACTGAGCAGCATACACACAATTTACAAAGGTACTTACCAGCAATGATAAAATGTAATGCATTTCTACTTCACTCACTGTAACTATTTCTAAATTTGTATACATAGACATGTAAATATTGTGCAAATCTATGTATTCCTTTGCCTCTTCGTTGGTTCTACATTTCTTCTTTTTTGATTCTGTGTAAGTCCTGTTGTTCAGACTCCAGAGAGGTGCACTTCTCTAAATATCAAGATCTCAAATTGTATAGAGCTGCACAGTGAATTCAGATGAGAAACATATTGGTAGCCACTGCAATCACTTTAAGATGAGTTTTATGTGGTTTCTATGTGATATTCCAGTCAGTAATCTTGTTGCTAACTGCTTTCAAGTTGACTTCAATTTATAGAGACCCTATGTATGAGAGACTTCCAAGTCACCCTATCATCAACGGCCCTGTTCAGGTCTTGCCGATTCAGGGCCGTGGTTTTCTTGACTGAGTCTATCCATCTGGAATGTGGCCTTCCCCTTTTCCTACTGCCTTCTACTTTACCAAGCATTATTGTCTTTTCTAGTGAATCATGTCTTCTCATGATATGTCCAAAGTACAACAGTCTCAATTTAGCCATCTTGGCTTCTAGGGAGAGTTCAGGCTGGATTTGTATATATTTAGCCATAATCTACTTGCTGCATTTTGCATTAGCTGCAGCTTCTGAGCCATTTTCAAAGACAGCCCCATATATAACAATTTCCAGTAGTCTAACTGAGAAGTTACCAATACACAGACTACTCTAGCTAAGTTGTTTTTGTCCAGGAAAGGTTGTAGATGCTGGGTCAGTTGAAGCTGGCTCTAGGCACTCTGAATCTCAGAGTCCACCTGGCCTCTAGTGACATATATGGATCAAAGACTACTCACAAGGTATGTACCTGCTATCATAGGGGAATAAACCGAAGTGACCTATCTGGGGTAAGTCACTTACCCAGTTGCTGGGCCCAAGAACCACCAATCCACAGAGCTTCCATCTCATTGAGATTCAGCTTCAGAATGATGGATATATAGACAAAACAAGGGTATCTAGACCTGCAAGTGACCGATGTTTTACTTCATTAATCACATGATTTTACTATGATAAATCAATCAGTTTGAGCAATATGTCAACCAGCCTGAACATGAGTCAATCAGTTTGAAACAGATGTACATAATATTAACTAAATGCAGATGCATTTTGAGACAACCATTTCTCTTAAATGTGTGAACTTGCAAATTAGACTTCACTGTATATATTTACATGAGAGTACATTCCATAGATTCAGTAAGGGTTACTTCTGAATAGGCATACAAGGATTACTTGTTAATCAATTGAGAATAAGCCTCAATGTCATTTATCTTTATTCTCCCCCCCAAAAAAAAAATTTCCCAGATAATCCCACTCATTCAAAGAACACAAGAGGGTTGTGTTAGGCTGTTTGATTTTGTTCTGCACCTACCAGCTGACCCATGCCTGCTCTCTCCTGCAGACATGTCCCTCAACCAAGATATAATTAGAAAGAAAGACCATTATTAATAATTTTATATTCTAGGCTGGAATATAGATTAAAACCCTAGATCCAAAAGGACTTTAAATATGAAGAATTTCAAATTTCACCAATATTTTGGAAGATTCCCATTTAAAGGTATATTCGCCATCAGTTTCAGTTGAGCACTGTGGATTTGAATTTCATGTAAGCCATTTTGCTGTAGGAACACCCCAGTAATTTAATCTTGCAGCGTATAATACTGTAGATCTCAACTGTTTCTGTCACCCCCACCAAAAGGATAGTCAAGGAAACAATATATCTCAAACTTCCCACCCTGGTGCTTTTCCAGATGTTTTCAATTGCAACTTCTATCATTCCTGACCACTGACTACACTGACTGGAATTGCTGTCCAAAACACTTGGGGACCTCCAGATTGAGGTAGAATGTTTAAAATGTACCATATTGGTCTCCATTTGTTTTTGTCTTATTTTACAGTAAAGCATGTTTATCCTGACATGGATTAAAATTCCCTTTCCTTTGCAGCAGAAAGAAAGAAAGAAAGAGAAAGAAAATCAACTGGTATCAACAGAAGTTTTTCTTTCATCAACAGGGGAGTTTCAGGGGAAATGGAAAGAAAATGAAGGATTAAACTCCCCACTTCACACATGGTGGTCTTGCTCCAGATCAGGAACCCACATTTACTTCAGACAAAAACAGACACAAGCAAGCCATGTCTTTAATATAATGTGTAGTTTGATCCTCATTCCCTGAAATAAATAAAACTGTGTATGAAATTATCATGAAAACAATAAGCATTCTCTCCCTTTTAAGCATAAATTTCATGCTCTCCATCTGGGAGGAAATTCCAAATGGCTTAAAAATTGATGGTAATTTTCCCTTACAAAGGACACGGCACTGGGCTCATTGAAAGATTCTTATTGTCTTCCAGTTATTTTCATTAATATCACCTGTATGTAATCAAGGACAGCAATTATTCAAGCAAGTTTTCATTAAGCATCTGTTCCTACTCTTCAATGGCAAAGGAAGATGCAGATTTATTATGAACTCAGTTGGTATGTGTACCCTTACAATAATCCACACAATAAATGTACAGCAACAACTTGTGTCAAGGAATGGACAGAATATCCAGTGGTTTTAGAGCTAAATATTAAATTGGTGTGGTGGAACTTTTTAGGCAATGGTTTATAATAGCAATCAGGTAATGGTGTTGTTGCCAGATGAAAGCAAAATAATCCATACTATAGAGTGTTGGTCTGTCTGGTGTACGATACAAATCCATGTGCTTGATCACAAACTTGATGTGTAATGGGACCAATATGAAGATGGTAGTGAGGTTTGGACCTGATCAATCAACTACGTTGTGTACCTTCCAACCAAATTCTTCCTTTTTTTTCCTGTTTGGTTTTCATCTTTAATTTCATTTGGGGGAGGGCATGCTATTTACATTTTGGTATCCTTACTTGTTTAATTTTATATACCACCTTTCTCCTGGAACACAAGCTTGGGATTGACAGAAAACATTGGCCTTTAAAAAAAATAAAAGTGGTTTGGATCCATACTGCATGGCACTTGGTATAAAACAAATTCTAAGGATTGTAGGTACCACCAGTGAAGCTTTTTTCCCCTTACAAACACATAGTTTCCCACCCGCACCTGTGATTTCCCAAAAATAGGATCCATACTGGAGAAAAGCATTCCTGATTTCAATGTGTTTCTCCTCCCTTCAGTTTTGATGTTTATTTGTTTCTGACATTTGCACAAACCTTACAGTTTAAAGTTTTGTTCTACTAGTCTTCTTCTCTCTACCCACTTCCTTTGGATTTCCTAATCCTTTGTGTGTGTCACAGCTGTCCCATAACACAGATCAGAAACTAACTTGTAGATGCTAAACATTGAAAGAGATTTTACTGTTTTGTTGTATAACTGCAGAACAATGTTTCATTTACAGTACATTGCAATCATACATGTATCCACTCTGAAGTAAGTCCAAATAATTCAGTCAGACATAGATTTTCAGATGGGCTTTATATTTCTGTGGTAGGCATGGAACCGGGTCAAGGGTCTCCCTTTTAGATGACGTCGACCCTGTTTGTCCTGCTCCCATTCTGCCCCCGTGCTGCTCCCAGTATATAGTATTCATGATGAAACATCATGAACAGACCACCCGTTCTGTATCTTTCATGGAATCACGGGTGTGTGAACAGAAGCCCCATTCCTGTCCCGCGATGCCAGCCACAGGGTGGGGGGAGGGGAGATCCACTCAGAACACTTCCGGTGGAAATCAAGATGAGGAGGTAAGTGGCACACTTTTATTCCTCCTCCCCAGGTTACTTGTTTTTTTTTTTGTTTTTATTCGTTTTGGGGCTTGGGTTTTCATTTTGATGTTTTGTTTGACTTTTATTTTTAAATTTCCCACACGATCATTCTCTTGTGAGAACAAGTGGAATTTCATTTCCAGGTCATAAATGCAGCCTTATGATGGCTGCATTTATTCCCAGCCAGCGAGGGGAGGGGGAGGACATTCCTGCCATGGGATCAAGATAAGTGTCTAGAAGATTTTTCTTGATTCTGTGGCAGGAATGGGAATGGGGGTAGCGAGGCAGGAATGGGGCAAAATGCCCCAACTGAAAATCTCCTTACTCCTAGATAAATACATACAGGATTGCTGCTCTAGCTATTATAATAGTCATTGGAACACATATGCTTCTTTATGACAATCATATTTTTCCATCTATAAACTAATTACGTTACATTTATCCCCTGAAGGTAAAAGTATTGCACATCATTTCCCCACCCCATTGTAATTGTAAGAGCAGTCTTATGAAGTAGGTTAGGCTGAGAGGATGCAATTAGCTCAAGGTGCCCACATGAATGTTGTGTTATGAGAAAGCTGGATTTGACCTGATCTGTGATGTGTATTAAGCAAAGAGTATGGGTATGAACATAGAATTCATATAGCGGATCTGAGAGAAAGCCATAATTTCTTTTCTTTCTTTCTTTTAATAAAAAGCTATAGTTTCAAGAAGGTCTGACAAAGATATTTTGACAATATTATATACTGTAAAATATTGTTAATCATGCTGTGCACACACATGCACACACTAAAATATTACCTGATTTGTTTTTGTTTTTTCAGAATTTCCTAAACTCAGTAAAATATATACACTTTCCTTAAAATAGTACTTTTGTGTGTTCTTCCTGATGAATAACCTTTGCCTGAACACACCATTTCAGGCACACATTGATATTGCTCTGCCATATTTGTCCCAATTTTCCTCACTGAGATGTTGCAGGTATGCAGACTGAAAAGCAGTATAAATCCATTATGGATATGGTATTGGATGTAGAGAGAGTCTTAACATTCAAGGAGCTTGCCTAATACCTCAAATTTGCTAGAAATAGCTGTTTGGAACCTCGCCAAAAACTCTCCTGAGCTATTACAAGTCTAGTCCACAAGTCTGACTAGAGGTTTAGAGTCATCATCTTCATTGTCATTGTTTTAGCCTTAGAAACATGTGTCATTAATTTTACTGTTTCTTCCCGGTGCAAATGGCCTTTCAATTTGAAGTCGAAGGCTTTCATGGCCGGCATCCATAGATTTTCCTTTGGTGATTTTTTTTTTCTGGGTTGTGAGGCCGTGTTCTGGAATAGTTTCTTTCTGACGTTTTGCCTGCATCTGTGGCTGGCATCCTTAGAGAATGGTTGGGTAGGTGTGTGTGTGGAATTTATATGCTGTGAACCCCTGTTGGGGAGAATATGTAGATTTGTGTAATTGAATGGTTAGTTTCTGGGTATAGAAATGCAAGGCTCGTTAGTGTCTTTTTGGCTAATGGTTGGTTGATGAGCCATTATCTGCTGGGAATCCCCCTGCCCCTGGGTTGAATTCTTTTATAAGTGTTGAGTTTTGATTCTATTGTATTTCAAAACTGGGAGCCAGATTTTGTTTACTTTTAAGGTTTCTTCTTTCCTGTTGAAGTTGTCCAGGTGTTTGTGGATTTCAATCACTTCTCTGTGCATTCTGACATGATAGTTGTTGGCCTGGTCTAGAATCTCTGTGTTTTCAAATAGCATTTTGTGTCCAGGTTGGTCTATAACATGTTCTGCTACTGCTGATTTTTCTGTGACTCCTTTGATATATGGTAAAAATACCTTCCCCTTTGGGTGGCTGTTTTTCTTCTTCATTCCTACATTTTTTTCTGGGTCTGGCTGCTCTTGTGATGTCTGATATGGAGTAGATATTTTTACCGTACATCAAAGGAGTCAAAGACAGAATAGGGAAACTGATGAGGAAACACAACCTCCAAACAATCTATAGAACAACCAGAAAAATCCAATAAATGCTACGCTCAGTGAAGGACAAAATAGACCCCCTCACGGCTGCAGGGTTTACTGCATACCATGTAGCTGCAGACAAGTTTACATAGGGACCACTAAATGCAGTGTGCAAACACGAATCAAGGAACATGAGAGACACTGCAGACTGGGCCAGCCAGAAAAATCAGCAATAGCAGAACATGTGATAAACCAACCTGGACACAAAATGCTATTTGAAAACACAGAAATTCTAGACCAGGCCAACAACTATCGTGTCAGAATGCACAGAGAAGCTATGGAAATCCACAAACACCTGGACAACTTCAATATGAAAGAAGAAACCTTAAAAGTAAACAAAATCTGGCTCCCAGTTTTGAAATACAATAGAATCAAAACTCAACACTTACAAAAAAATTTCACCCAGGGACAGGGGGATTCCCAGCAGATAATGGTCCATCAACCAACCATTAATCAAACAGACACTAACGAGCCTTGCATGTCGATACCCAGAAAATAACCATTGAATTACACAAATTTACATATGCTCCCCAACAGGGGTACAGCATATAAATTCCACACACACACCTACCCAACAATTCTGTGAGGATGCCAGCCACAGATGCAGGCGAAACGTCAGAAAGAAACTATTCCAGAACACGGCCTCACAGCCGGAAAAAAAAAAACCCAAAGGAAAATCTATAGGCCTTTCAATTCTCGCTTTTCCTTTTCTTGTCCCTTTCCATTCTTCAACATGGATCTCATTTTAAGTGTATTTACTTTCTTTCTGACAACCCATTCTAAATAGCACATTTTCAATGATGCACTTACATGTTGTTCTTTAAGAAGCAGGCTATTCAACTGAAAGGAAATCAAATGGACAAAATTGAAAGCTTGTGTAAGTGACATGATGGCTTACCGGTACTTTGTGGAAAGCAGTGCATTTACGTTTTTAAAAAGAAACTTTAAGGTCTTTCTGTGTTGTTTATCCAAAAGAAGCTCACTTGTTTGGTTGGAAATGGTTGGAAATGCAAACCCCCAGCATAGCTGCTGCCTTTCTTAGCTTGGAAAAGAGCTCTTCATAGCACATTTTCATAAATTCAGCACTAAAAGAATACCATGCTTCATATTTATTTTGCTAGAACTGAAGACTGTTTAGTCTTTTCTGAAGCAGACCAGGACAAAAACGGAAGGTATGAATCTTTACTATCACCTTGTGTTTCTAGATTATATGGATTCTTTTAAACTTAATTATGCCATTCCTCCAATGTAGGGTAGCATGTAGACTGGGCTCCCATTGACATTTCTGCTCACCCTTTCCACCAGAGTGGCTACCAAACAGTGTATATTGTTCTAATCATCCTTCATTGGAGTTGGATTAGAATTTTTTTTTTCTACACAGATGGCACTGTGTGAAGATATCCAGGCCTGTTTGAGATGTGAAGTTCTATGTTTTAGAAAATGCTACCATTCCTTGTGAACTTCATGTGTGTTAAGATTGGGTGTCGGTTGTTTTCCATGTTACGGTTTGTTGGAATTCCACTCAAGCCTGCATTTTTGTGATTATTTACTTTGGTTTACTTATTATCTGAACTGAATATTGGAACGAATATTGTCTGAAATATTATATACTGTTCCTATCATGGGTTTGAATCATCTTTATTTATTATGGTTTTCTTTAGTATGAGTTCTTGCATTTCAGGCCCTTCCTTCTTGTAGTGATTGTGGTCAGTTTTGACAGCCAGGAGATATCATGTTTGATATTTTTGCCTTTTTGTACTTATTGGTCTTCTGTAGTTGGTTTGTTGGGTTTTTTTGCACCAGAGGCTCAAGGAGTTTATTCTAGTCTTGCTGTGTACTAATAATGGACATTTGAAAGACTGTCTCAGCCATGTCTACTTTCCTCCTGCTATCAGAAATACCCACAATTCTCAATAGCACAGCACACCCATATGCTTTTCTTTTTTAAAGCAAGAGGGTTATTTGCAAACATCCCTCCATAAACCAATGCAATCAAGAAAATTCCTTATTATAGTAATAGTAAGATTACAGTATTGGTACATTTCTGTACTATTGTTCTGAATTCCTTTCATGTTAAGGCCTATATCCTTTTCAAGCTCCTTGGCATTGCTGTAAACAACTGGAAGAGAAAACAGATGTTAACAAAAGAATATATAAAAAATTCTTTGTCCATAACCTTGTGGCCTTATTTGACATGCTTTACACACCCTTAAGAAAGCAGCTGACAGCTGCTAAGAGAACCTCAATGTTTCTTTTATATCTTAAGACCTAAGTATATTCTGTTGTATTGTATGGTCAGCAATAAGGCTGAGCCAATTTTTCATGTTTTAATTTATATATTGAGAGTGGCCCCTGTCTAGTTTACTAGTTGCATGTAATAGATCCAAGCACCTAAATGTGGCCCATGGCCATGCCACTGCTCACCTCTATTTTACATTGCCTCCTTACCTGCCCCCTGACAGGCACAGCTTGGAATCACAGTAGAGCTGGAAGAGACCAAGAGGCTTACTGCACTCCAAAGTAAAGTGGTAGGGGGGCAGGAAGGTTCTGACTTATGTGCTGCCTTACCACATGATGTCATCATTCTTCTGGCATTCTTTCATTCTGGTCCCATTGGGGACAAAACTAAAACCACTTCTTTTTGCTAATGGGGACAGAACAAAAGAACAATGACATCATGCAGTAAGATAGCACAGAAGATGGAACATTTGTGCTGCACTGCCGCTTTTCTTTGGAGTGTGGCAAACCCACCAAAGGGCCATCCAGCTTAACCCCCTGCCTCGCAGGAATACACAGTCAAAGCACTCCCAACAGATGGCTATCCAGCCTCTGTTTAAAAACCTCTAAAGAAGGTTAAAAACCTCTACCACACTCTGAGGCAACGTATTCCACTGTTGAACAGCTCTTAGTGTCAGGAAGGTCTTTCTAATTTAGATAGAATCTCTTTTCCTGTAGTTTGGGTCCATTGAGTCTAGTCTCTGGAATAGCAGAAAACAAACTTGCTCCATCCTCAGTATGACATCCCTTCAAATATTTAACTATGGCCATCATATCACCTCCTAACCATCTCTTCTCCAAGCTAAACATACCCAGCTTCCTAAGTTTGAGTGTAGACATCTGCAAGATAGAGCCTATATTTATAGAACTCAATAGAAAATGGAATCCCAGTCCCTCAGAGTTCCAGCTCTCATGCAAACCTGCACATCTAAATGTCTAGGTGTCCCCTGCAATGTCCATGTCCACTGCATGGATGCTGGCATACTGTGTGAGAAAGCCATGCGACCTGAGGGGTAGGATCAGAGTCATGACTTTTGGAGTAAAGCCATTGCCCCACCACTCCTTTCTAAGTGTGTGCTCACTTAATTGTAACAGTTTCTGAACAGGGCTACTGACCTTTTGATGAACTGGACCTCTTAGCAACTTGGTGGACAAGCTATAAGGAAAAATGGGTATTTTTTTCAGGAAATGTTATATTTGAGATATACTATCTATGGGTCTGCATCCCAAAGCATCTTAGGAGAGGTGGCAAAAATAATTGAGAAATGGGAGCATGTGATGATACAAGATATAACAAACTTAACTACAATTAAATACAGTACACTAGCTTGTGGGGGCAATTAGCTAACACACATTGGAAACTGTTTAATGCAGTGTAGATGTGTAAATAGCTATTGCTTAAAAAACAATTTGTAAGCCGCTCTGATAGCCTTGTCGCTGAAGAACAGGGTATAAATAACTAAATAAAATAAATAACTCACACAACAAGTGGTGATGTCTATTGGCTTTGATGGCTTTAAACGGAGATGAGAGAAATGAATAGAATATACGGTAGTTGTACCAATGATTGCCATAGATCTGCCACAAGTTGGAGCTCTTGCTGAAATCTCCATAAATTGCTGTGCTTAAGAAATTCACTAGTGAACTGGTATTTCTAGGTATCAAATATTAAACTGCCCCATAAAATGTAGGATATTCACTGCTACTTGAAACTTCTGTTAAGACTTTGAAATACATTCACATTCAGTCAAAATAAATACGATAATATCTTTTTTAAAACACAACATGCTTTCAAAAGAAATGAAGCTTATTAAAAGTTATGTGGCTGAATTCAGTCTTCAGGTGCATTAAAGTAAAGTAATATGAAAGCAGCAGTTTCTGGTAACATAAAGAAATTAAATAAAGGCCATGCTGTTCTTACTCTATAGGTTTGACCCAGTGCCTTGTTATGGATCAAATGTTGTGCATACAATCTGCAACATTCTTCTGGATGCAACTCTCATTAAATTTGCTTCTCACATACCTATGACTCGACTGTTCTAAGTTTATACCCCAGTATAAGCCTAGACTGATTACATTCCCCTGTTGGGGACTGTTGATGCTTCACTGTGGTCTACAGCACCCTTTATTACAGTAAATTCATTTTAGCTGTCTACACTGTGGGATCATCTACACCACAACTCAATTCAACATATTCTCTCAGTCTTCTATGTATTATTTTTAGGGGTCTGGAGAGGCTGCAGTGAGAACGAGGTGGTGGTGAAGTCCATTTCCACCAGCGTAGTTGCAGATGCCTAGATCTGGATCCAGCCCACTAAAAACTGATATTTCTTATGAAACATATAATGCCAACTACAGCCAAGCTTTACAGATGCTTATGAAACACAAGTAAAACAACATTTTAAAAAAATATCTGACTTTTTTGAGAGTATCCCTTTTTAATCAAGCAAATTTGTTAATTAAAAAGTAAAATCAAACTATACAGCCTTGTCATATAAACATTGATTGCCACATTTTAACTGAATCACTTGAGATTAGTATATTTTGTAATATGATTTTTTTTCTTCTGCTAGGATTTCAGAAATGGATTTTCATATTTTCAGTTATGTATAATTTCCTCTTTTAATGATTTTTGTTAGAATTATGAAACATGTATAAATTATTATATGTTAATTATTAACACTGAGCATCATTGGTTGCTGTTTTGATTTTGGTTTTCCAGATTTGGTTTTACAAGGAGAGGGCATTCAAATAAGCAGAAGAACCAGCTTTTGGACATATTCAAAACAAAAGTATTTTTCAAGAGAATTATTAACTTTGATCCTCAAACATTTGGGCATGTGTGTGTATCACATTATGGGGCTGCCAAAGATGGGATACAACTTTGTACACACACATTCCCCTTTTTTAAATGTCATGCTGAACACCTATACATCAGTGGGCATGATGTATAGGTGTTCAGCATTTTGACTTTGGAAGTATGGCCAGCAGACATGGTCCTGCTCTTCCCTCTGCATATCAGAAACCGTGTGAAGGAAAAAGTTGTTTAAGAGTCTAACGTGTAAAGACTGGAAATATATATGGCCTTGCAGTTGTATTATCTCTGACCATTGGTGTTGTTGGCTACATCTGATGGCACTTGCAAGTCAAAAACTTCTAGCGAGCAACATATCCCTCCTATAGTGACTAGCTTTCCATCGCAGTGACTTTCATGGTTGATTGGGCTTTGGATCTATGTCTCACTGCTCCTGGTACAACACTAGTACAACTGTCACCCCACAAGAGCATAATGTTTTGGCTGTTACAGAGGCTGGAACATATGAGTCACTCCAAAGATTGAGCTTTTTTTTGAAAATAAAAGACCATGGAACTCATTTATTGCCTATCTTTCTACTTTTTATCTGTCTATCTATCCATAGATATTTATTTATGTATACATTATATTTATAGAATTTTGTCTTAATAAGGGACCCAAGGTGGCTTACAGTATAAGACTGAAACAAAATACAACTAAAACAATACATGGTACAAAAGTTTAAGAAACCATTAATTATACAAACATGTTAAAAGTAGTTTAAAATACAGCTAAAACATAAGCTCAAGGGCCTTATTGCACTACACTGTTATAGCACGATTATTCCACTTTAACTGCTATGGCTGCCTCCTGTGGAATCCTGGGATTTGCAGTTTAGGGAGGGGCATTTAGCATTCGCAACCAGAGAGGTCTCAGGCTTCACTAAACTACAAACCCCAGAATTCCACAGGAGGCAGCCAGAGCAATTGAAGTAGAATAATAGTGCTATAACAGTGTAGTGCAATAAGGGTACAGGATACAGCACACCCATTAAAATACCCTTCTACCACACTCAAAGACCAGTGGCTTGTCTGAATACAAAAAGGCCTTTGCCTGTTAATAAAAAGAGATCATAGAAGGACCAACCTAGGCTCCCATGGGAAGGAGTCCCACAGTGTGGGAGCTGCCACTGAAAAGGCTTTCTCCCATATCTTCATCAGCTGTACCTATGAGGGTGGTAGTACCAGGAAATAGCCCTTCCCCCCAAAATCTTCAGGTTTGGATGGGACTGAACAGGGAGATAATGGTCTTTTACATAGTCTGGACCCAAGTCCTATAAGGCCTTAAATATGATAACCAGCATCTTGAATTGTGCTTAGAAAGGTTCCAGCAGTCAGGGAAGCAGTTTCAGCAAGGTAGTTATATGTTATCTATAGCCAACCTCAGTCAGCAGTGTGGCTGGAACAGTTTGGGCTCACTGAAACTTTCAGTTTCCAGCTACATTACTGTAATCCAAATGGCATGTGCTGTCTGTCTATCTGTTTTACTATGCACACACACAGAGCTCACTGTGAAATACGAAGGAAAATGGTGTTTTATAGACCTCCTATCATTAAGAATACGCTTTCCCATTTCTTCCCACCACCTTTTTTCACTTGCACAGGCACTCTGTGTGCTCTCTGCATACAAAGAGAGACAGTGGCAGTTGGGGTGGGGAGGCGAAGCCCAGAAAATGACATCCCTCAATGGCAAGACAATTGTTCTGCCTACTTCCAAGCTTTCTTCAGTTTCCAATAGCAACCACAAACACTCTCAGTCTATGTGAGGCCGTGTTTTTCACAATCGCCTTCTTTCTTTGTTGTCTGTTTGTTCTGTGAACTTAGTAGTAAGTTATATTAAACAGCAAAATTAGCAGTAGTCCATAATAAATTAAAATATTTGTGCTGTTAATCTCTAAAGATTCCCCAACCAGACACTATTCTCAAAATACTCAACATGTTACAGCTGGAAAATAAGGGCACCTGTGCAAGTGGGACAGTTTTGCTGGGATGCTATGAATATTTACTCAAAAGCAGTACCCAAGCAACATTTGCTTAGGCCCCTTTCCTCTCAGTCCTATGAAAAGCCACGTCTGCTTTAAAAATGGAGGATTGATTAGCATCCTTTATATTCTTTGGGTCCCTTTGTTTAAGCTTGTTGTATTTCTGGTTGCTTAATGTATATTTATCATCAGTCATAACGGCAGTATGGCATCTATACATATGCACATGTGGCAAATGGTCTTAGACACTGCTCCTTGTCCCCAGTTTTGTTGTGTTTTGCTTTTTAATCTTATAGGCTGATACCATTTGATCTCAAAAAACTTTGTTTAACTTTTTTCAGTGCCTTCTTTACTTCTGTGTGGAGCACATTCTGTCCTTCCCACTGGTAGCTTGAAATAATGCATTAATGTTTTATCTATATGCGGGGGGGGGGGGCTATTTTACATTGGAGGAAGCAGTTCCTCCTCCTCCTCCTACACACACACACACACACTATGGTACACACATGACATCAGGGGGTGTGGCCACCTGGGACTTTTCCACTGGTCAGAGAATGACCTGCTTTCCTATTTTCAGCAAAGAATGATAGGACCGAAGAACTATCAGCCAGTTGCTTCAAGGAACTGTCTACTAGTCACTTGCAGTTTACATCCAAGAAGCACCAGCTAATGTTTGGCTTCACTCCTCCTCCTTCACCATACCTCCAGCTGCCCCAATTTGGCAAGGGCAATCCTGATTAATCCTCTGTCACACCACTTCTTCAGCTGCTTTTAAAATGTCCCAGTTTCTCTCTCCTCTTCCCCCTTTATCCTTGGATTACTTCAGTTGCTGAAAACTGAGACTGAAGTGCAAAAGTAATTTGTACTCAATTAACACTGAAGTGGGAAGAGGGGAGGAGAAGGAAGATCTTGTCCTTCCCAATAGGTTTAGGCAAAAGCAAACTGCTGCAGCATCTCCCATCTTGTGTGTTCTTCCTCATTAATAACTTCCCAATTTGACAGTCTGATGTTGTATGGCCACATGGATCCCAGTTTTCATCTGTGAAATGTTGGAGGGGATTGTCCTATTGTCCAGTCAGCAAGTGGCCCAGGAATCAGATGGTTAGAATACAAGAGCAGTCCAGGCCAGTAACAGGGTATCCAGCAGGATGAAGAAAGAAGCAAGAGGGTGGTAGTCAGGTGGTCCAGGTGTCATTCAGCAAGTCAGTAGTGCTGATAAGCAAAAGCCAACAAGAAGTAAAACAGTCGTAAATTGTAGCCAGTCCTGGGTCAGGAAACCATGAATGCTGAAGTGTACTGCTGGTTTTCAGGAAGGAGAGTTGAAAGCAATAAAACTGCCAGGGAGTGTCCAGGAAATTTATAGACAGCTGTCTCCAAAATACCAGGTGCAGATTACATGACAAATGTGTAATCCAATGAAATATGGTATGATAATGATGCTAGGAGATCGCTAAAGGGCTTGCATTTCAGACGACATTGTTCCCGTGTCATCATGCTCCTGTTCGGCTGTCATTATGCCAGTGCTTCTCTTTATTGACATGCTAAGCTGTCAATGAATCCCCCGTTCCGTTTCTGTAACAGAATGTCCTGCAACTGAAATGATGCCCCATTATGCTGGTGCAATGCCAGCATCAATGGGAGGTCCGTGCCAGAACACTTCCAGGTGAGATCGGGACATCGAGGTAAGTGACACACTGTTTTGTACCCTCCCCGGGTTATTTGTAATGATTTAAGTGTGTTTTTGTTCTTGGTGTTACTTTTACTGTTGTATTTTGCTTTTTATGTTTGTATTTCCCACACTCTCGTCTTCTCGCAAGAGCAGCCAGGATTTCAATCCAGGAAGTGAAAGGAGCTTCATTCAAGCTCCATTCACTCCTGGGCTGCCCTGCCAAGGCAAGGAGCTATGATTAACGTAGGTTTAAAAACTGTTTATTATGGGGCGTTACAAGGATGGGAAAGGGGTGGGAGAGGAGATTGCGAGATGGGAACGCCTTTTTTGTTCCCGTTTGAAAATCTCCTAACTCTTTCCCACATCTACAGAAATTAATATGAATAAAAAAGAAACTGAAAGAGCTTAACGGTAGTAACTGTGAACCCATTCCTTTTTTCTGCTCCCATGATTGCCTCCCTCCCACTATTCATTCCAAAGGGAGCAGAGATCTCTCTCCAGTTACATCACTGCAGTAGCACAGAGCCTGTTGCATTAACAGCTGTAAATGTTCAGAATTAGTGCAATTGGAAGTTTTTTTCATTAAAATGGTTGCATGCGGAGTTGTACAACTTTTTGCACAAACACTTATACCAAGGTGTCATCCAGCACAACTATGATAGTGTGGATTAGCACTCTAGTAGTATTAAACTGGATTTAAATCTCAAGGTTTCATAAAACTAGAGACCCAAGAGAACAAATTCTGGGTATATCATACTGTGGAAAATATCAGTAAAAAATCTAACAGGCAATAATCAAACTTGATATATGTCAGATGTTTCCTGAACAAATTCTGTTGGAAATTAAAGGTAGTCACGCAAAGCAAAACTGAGTTTTAGTGCTGATACAAAACAGATTTGAGATTAGAACATTTATGATTTATAATGATTTAGCCTCTATTTTCTGAATTGTCACAGTCCTTATTAGGGCCATGTGGTGAACTAAGGGGATGGCACAGAATGAAATGAGAAGTGATGCCAGTCAATCTAGAACATGGACATTACACTTATTTGATAGTTCTAGAACTGTCCAAGCCTTACGTTACAAAAGGGGATCAAAACAGTCAGAATGCCAGTCTGTCCATTCCATACATATCATACAGTTTGAGAATCCAATCTTTTTCTGTCGGAATTTCATGAATTTTCCATGAATTTCTAACAATGGAAATGGATGTAAGCATTTCAGCTAATCTAAAGAAGATTGGAAATATGTAATACCCCTGTGGAAAGGAAAATGGGGAGATTTAGCAGTTATTAATATGGAAGAATAAGGAGAAAATAAATGTAAGATGGTAAAATAGAGAGGACAGGAAACAAAATAAAAGAAGAAAAAAAAGTGAGAAGGAGGAGATAAGTATCAAGGAAACCCCACATTTAGGAATTGGCTAGGAAGTATATAAGTGTTCAGAGATATGTGGGTTCTACATTTATTTGTGTTTAGAAGTATTTGTTTTTATTAGCCTTAGTTGTTGTCTATGTAATTACTGTTTTATTAATGTGTGAAAACAAGTAATTAGAGATATATATATAGATATATATATAGATATATGGAAAAACAGTCAGAATGCCTAAGGTGGATACAAAATAGGGAGAAGCATAGTTAAAGAAAAAATGCTATAAAGTTTTGTTGTTATGTCAGTTTCAGATTTTGGGGGGGGGAGGGGTTAGGCAAGATGTCCTTGGTGTTGTCATTGCTGCTATTGCTCAATCCATACACTTGCTAAGAGGGAGAGTACAAGGTGAGTGATAGATGCCACACCAGCTCTTTATTCTTGTTATTCTTTGCATGCTTTGAGAGGGAATGCGAGGGATGCAGAAAGGAAGGAAACAGGATCAAGAAACTCCAAGGTAAGCAGAAGGGTCTTAGCAGATTTCTGCTAAAAACAAACCTTGGTACTGGCCCAGCTTCTAGACCAAGTTAGTTGCACTTAGATACCCATGGGATGAATGGGACTAGTCATGACTAGCTTTTCACATGGTTCCACATGCAGTAAGCAAGGCTAACTTGCAGGGGAGGATTAAGTATGTTTTAATTTTTGAACTATTTAATTGTTTTTTAGAGGGGTGGGATTGGGGGTGGGATGTATATTTCAAATGTTGTAAGCCGCCCCAATTGCATTTGTAGAAGAGCGGGATATAAACAATTTTTTATTATTGTTGTTGTTGTCTAAATGGTCAAAAAACCCTTATGGAATTTGCTGGGAATCCTACCTGTCTAAATGGGTTCCTGCACCAACCCACACTATTCGGAAGGAGGGGGGCCCAAAATGACAAAACAATGCAAGAAAACCCTTTGTGGCTTTTCCCATACTTTAAAAAAATGGTGAGGGGGCTGCACATTCCTACTTGTTTGGACAATCAAATGTCAAGAAATCCAAAGGGAAGCAAAAAGCTAATTGGCTGGGCAACAGTAGGGGCAGGGCTTGCTAGCAGGACAAGTGCCTGCAGGCACCGTGTTGAATTTTCACCTTAGTGATTGCTTGCTAAGGCAATAAAACAGGATGGTTATTTTTTGTTTTGCTTTCCTGTAAAATTCAAAAATCACTATATCGCTCCAGCGCACCATGGACGACTTTAAAAAAAATGGTGCTGGCGAAGAACTAACACAAGTAAATCACTCCTGGCCACCATCTGGAATGCGAGGCTTATGGGGGCTCCTGAGGCCAAAAAAACCATTAAGACATGTTCTTGTTGCTGCAAGATGCCTTTACTATGAGTTACTCTGCGTTTTTTTTCCACTCATGTAGATGGGCCCTTGGCCTGGATCCAGCTATTTATTTCTGAAATATTGAGTGTTGGTCTAGGACTCTGATCAGCCATGGAAACCCTGGGCCAGTCACATATTCTCAACCTAAGAAGAAGGCAATGGCAAACCTCCTCTGAATTCATCTTGCCAAGAAAACCCTATAAATTCAGAGTCAACTTGAAGGCACGTAACAACAAACTATTGATTGTTCCTTCAGATTTTCTTCTTGCTAGGATAATCGGCTCAACATTTAGAAGAAAAGAAAGAAAATGCTATAAACTCTGGGATCTAGATTGATAAAGGAGAAGAAAAGAGAATAAATAGAAAGCAGAAAATAATGCAAGTAGACTTTTTATATATATAAAAAACTACTCTTTAATGTTGTGTAAGAAAGTGATACAGTCCCACCATATTAAGTGACCTACAATCCTTCCTTTCCTAAAAGGAAGGATTCTAGTCAAGTACATTTCAATACTAAGCCTGATCTGTATTTGTCTTTCTGCCCATGGTGAGTTTGTGCCCAATCAGAGTGGGGACTCATGAGATTCTGATTGTTGACTTCAGTGGAGCACAGATTTTACCCTAAGTAAATAAAATGATGTACTATAATTACAAAAATGAAAATCGGCATTTACAAATATAACTTCAGACCTAACTGGCTGTTTTCTTTCCGAGGGATTTCTGAAGGTAAAATAACGATATATACTAGTGTTTCTTTAAATATAACAATATATTATCTTAAAACTAAGATAACAAAGTACATACCAAAAGCAAAAATCTCTCATTTGCAGGAGCTTTCTTAAAAGCCCTGGATTAACTCCAAGGACACAGCTAAGCATTTCTTTTATAACAATATTCCAAACACAGTATTCATGTTCATTAGCTTTTGAACTGGTTTCAAGACAAGTATTTACACCATTTATTCAGAATGGACTCCTAACGTTGAGTTTTTTTTTAAACAAATGTCAACTCCCAGTTGTGGGTATAGCATACTGAAATGATTCTGTTAATAACTCTGATATGTTGAATGTTTTTGGATGTACACATTCATGCATTCTTAGAGGCGGGTTGATGAATGACAGGGCAGTAGAGCATATAGCTCACTTATGACTAAGAGACAAAATGCCTGGTGTCTGTGGTGAGCACCCAGCAATAAACCACAAGAAGTATGGGAAGACCACAGTCTGAACTGGGAGTGAAGAGGGAAGGCATTGTGTGACCTACTCAGAACCTGAAGGGAAGTCATAAAGTATATTTCTGAAGGAGGATAACTAAGAAGTGTCGAAGTCTACATGTTGTAACAGAGAGCTGGGATATGATTGTGTCTGTGTATATAGATGTATATGTAAATGTTACATAGCACAAGCCTCCAATGATTTCAAACCAAGTACTCTTAACAGTGGGGTCCAGGTATCTAACACTCAGTTTTCTCATGTAGAAATAGTGGCAAGAACAGGGAGGGCACAGTAGTCACAGCCAGCCCAAGATACTTCAATACCTATAGCTAATGGCAACTTCCCCCCTTCAATTAAAAGAAGTGAACGGGACAGCAGCTGATTCCTACTTTGACAATGGTAAAAGGACAAGTGACCTTCACTGCACCTAAGGACAACAGCCTAATTTAGGGTCTGCAGAACAGGCCCTATGGTACAACCTGCTCTGTTCTGCAACAGATGGAGTGGTTGGAGACTCAGAAGAAATGACCAGGGGTCTGCCACTTCTGCATTTGCTACCTGGAATGGTTGCCTCACTGTGCATCACTCTAGGAGTAGCCCAGATTAATTACCAATTAACTAATGCAGTGGCAAAAGCAGAAGGAAATACTAGGAATCCATGAAAATGGGTCAGGAATATTTCTTAACAGAGGAACAAACAAAACCATGTTCAAAATGTTTGTAAGAGACACCTATCGTTTACATACTGAAAGATAAGTAACCACTGAAAAAAGCTTAAGTGGTACATTTATCTTTTGGGTGTTGATAGAAATATGAAATGTGCATTACAGATGAGCTTGGCAGAATGTATAAAAAATTACAGCTTTGTAGATGAAAAGTACTTATTTGAAGTCACTCCAAGCTGCATCCTCTGTCAGGTTATTTTTGTGTAAAATGACCTGGACCCAGATTGACCTGAACAGCTGGTTTGCAGGGCTGTTGCAGGACAGGCAAGTGCAGCAGGGAGCCACCATCTTCTTCCTCTGGGCTTCAGTCTCCGTCCCAAATGACATCATGCTTATAATGGGCTTCAGGAGCATCAGCTAACTAACCAGGCTGGTGGGTGGTGGGGATCTTTTCCCAGGCAGGAATGAAATTGTAGATCTACCTGGAGAGGATAAAGACACCCTCCTAACATTCAGTCTCTTGTGGCCTTTTGATCTCAAATAGATCGTGTGTGTATCTTGACTGCCTACATTGGCTCCAACTTCTTGCTGTGGGGCCTGCAATAGATCTCCATACTCTTAGTCCAGTGGTATGCATGGAATTTCTTGTTGCATTTGTTTAGCTCATGGGCAGGGATTTAGTGAACCACCAAATACTGTTGAGCTGTAACTCCCAGCATTCCTCACCATTACTGTGCTTGCTAGGATTGTTGGAAGTCACAGTCACATGGCATCTGGAGGGCTATACAATTTCCACCCCTGGTTTTTAGCCTTATATGTAAATTGATGAATCTATCCAGGATTTAAGAAGCAAGCTGATACGATCCCATTTATACTCTCAGAGTATGGTACACTGCAGGATGAGGATAATAATGGGAGACAAGTCACAAATGTTGTTCTCACTTTTGGGAGTAAGATATAAAACACTGCAATAACAAAAACAATTTATTGTATGTATCAGGTGTGGTATTTTTATTTACCAAGAGCAGCTTTCTCTAATTTCCAGGATTTGTAATTCTGCTAGAAAATGGATGCAGTTTTACAATTTTTGGTAATGTGAAAAGCCTTTCAAAATTTAACAATACACTGATCAGAAGATTCAAGAATGGAACTGGGGAATCCTCTAATCCAAAAAAATAAGATGGCAAGGTTCCAGTTTGGATTTCCAGAAAAAAATGCTAGGATGGATGGATACTTCCATTAGATCAAGTGTACAGTGGATACACTGTACTGCCTTTACTTCATCACAGACTATCTCAGATCCATGCCTGAGAGGTTATTCAGGCAAATGCCTTCCTGCACTGCCACCAAAGTATATTCTACATTTTCTGTGATCTTTTTAGGTCAATATTACTGTGTTGAAGTCATAACTCGAAGGGCATTTACATGAAGAATAGAGACATTTGAAGGCAGTTGTAACATTGCAGCATTTATGTTCTCACAGATTGCAGTCCTATGTATTTGTTGTTGTGTGCCTTCGAGTCATTTCCCACTTATGGCAACCCTATGGTGAACCTATCATGGGGTTTTCTTGGCAACATTTGTTCAGAAGAGATTTGCTTTTGCCTTCTTCTGAGATTGAGAAAGTGTGACTTGCCCAAAGTCACCCAGTGGATTTCTATGGCTGAGCAGGGATTCGAACCCTAGTCTCCAGAGTCATAGTCCAATGCTTAAATCGCTACACCATGCTAGAGTAATTCCCATTTTAACAGAGTGTGGAACAATTTAACTTTGGATTTAACTTGCATTAACAGTCAAATCCCTTACACAAGTCTGCATTTGGGAAATTCTAGTTCTGAGATATTTTTCAATGCTACTTTTAAATGCTTCATTGTGACACTGCTACCAGGCTAGAAACATCTAAGAATAAGGAGATTATCACACTACACTGTTACAGTGCTATTATTCTACTGTAACTGTTCTGGCTGCCTCCTGTGGAATCCTGGGATTTGCAGTTTAGGGAAGGGCATTTAGCATTCTCAGCCAGAGAGCTCTTAGGCCTCCCTAAACTCCAAACCCCAGAATTCCACAGGAGGTAGCCACAGCAATTAAAGTGGAATAATAGCACTATAACAGTGTGGTGTGATAAAGTCCAAAGACTCAGATGTGTACTCTTCCAACCAAAAGAAGATCAGTCCCTGTCATAATGTTCCTACTCCAGCCTAGTACCCTCCGGATGTGTTGGACGAAAATTCTTCTCAGGCATCATGCTTACTGGAGATGATGGGAACTGCAATCAAATATATCTGGAGGGTACCAGGCTTGGGGAGGCTGTTTTAGATAGTATATCTGATCAGCAATTACCTATATTAATGCTACACAGGATAAACAAAGGCAGAGGGATGATATGTCCATCATACATTAAATCCTGTTTCGTTTCTCTGAAGAAACATTCCCACAGGTTTCTAGGAATCACATTTTCACTTCCCACAGAATGTCTGATATTGAATTACTATTATGTGTTGCAGGACTGGCTGTGTTCCAAAGTCTTTGTGTCAGAGCAGTGTGTGTGTGTGTGTGAACTAAAATTCAGAGTAAAAGAAAGGTTAATTCTTCTCGCAGGTAATGAAAGCAAAGTGGCCTTTGCCCAGGTAAAAGGAAATTGGCAGTAAGCGTACCAAAGGACTGGGTAGCTTGCACTCTTTAGCTGTTTCCTTTTAAGTTCCGTTTCAGAAACAATGACCTAAACATTTTAGAATGAATTTCGGTGGCAAGAAAGTTGAAGGTGCAAGCCAAGATTAACAGCAATAAACAGAAGGCATGTACTACACACTCCAAAAGAATGTTCCTTGCATGAAAGCTGAGAAGTGGAATGAAAATTAAATGCAAAGAAGAATATATACTCCAAAATAATATAAACTGAGCACTTCTGGAGTTCAGAAGGGATCTGATAATGAACTCTGACTTAATGGTTTCTGGATTTGTTTGTTTGTTTACTTTTTTGTTACAGTACAACATTACATTTTTGGATATTCTTTGATGTAATCGGAATGTTATGCTGTTATGAGAGAGCTAGAAGTGACAATGCCGTTTAGTCAAGAGTTCACTTGGGCAAACCCAGGCTTGTTACTTCACAATGGTACTTTGTGTTTAAGCACAAAGTCTGGTGGCTATAGGTGGCAAGAAATAGCACACGAATACTTGGATGGCTATTGGAGTAGGGATGGAGCACTCTGTCAACCCTCTATGGCCTAGATAAAAACTAAGCAGACTGCAACAGGAGAAAATAAATACAGCAGAAGACCACTCTGAGGAGACTTTCACACGGGCTATATATCCCATGGCAGGAACAGAACAGGGTCAGGAAAGGTTTTCCCTTTTGGACGGCATTGACCCTGTTCCGTTCCCTAATTGTCATCATTCTGTTTTCTCCCCGTGATATAGTATTCACGGGGAGAAGTCATTATTAAGCATCCGGTTCCATTTCTGTAACAGAACACGGCTGTGCAAATTGGATCCTGTCCCTGTTCTGGAATGACAGGGATGGGGGAGGAGCTTCCTACAAAGATCGGGACATCCAGGTAAGTGCCACCTTTCCCACCCCCCTCCCCAGGTTACTTGCATTTAATTTTTTTTATTCTTTCATTTGACAGCTAGGGAGGTTAATTTGAATTTCCCTCCCACTCGTTCTCTTGCAAGAACGAGCGGGATTTCCCCTGGCTGGTTGTAAAAGCAGCCTTACAATGGCTGCATTTACAGCCAGCCGGTCAAGGAGGGAGGACACCCATTCCTGCAGTGGAATTGAGGTAAGTGTGCGAACATTTACCTCCATTCTGTTGCAGGAACGGGAGAGGAGGTGGCAGGACAGAACCGGCGCTTTTAGCCCCGGTGTGAAAATCTCCTGAGAGTCAGAGTTATCTGTCACTCTCCAACCAGCTCACAGGTAGCTAATCACTTTTCTGAGCTTATTTACAATGATGGAGCAGTATGAGAATCAGTCAGGCAAGTTGCTGCCTGGGGGTGGAGGTGGTCACCTCAAGTTGGTGTACTATAATTCGCAGCATTTTGACCATTCACTCTACTGGCCAGGACTAATGGAAGTTGTAGTTCAACAACATCTGAAGGGCCACATTTGCCTACCTCTGTCCCAAATACTGGTCCTCTCGAAGCTATGCAAATAACATTATGAGGCAGCAGTCAGAATCAAACCAACACAAAATGGTTAAGAAGCACACAACTGCAAAACATATGACAAAAACCAATACAATCGCAATACAAGAATGTGATGGACTGCATGTCAGGGTCACTTATGGATTGTCCAAACAGTGGAAAAACTCCTCATGGAATGTGAGGAGAATCCTACTTGGCGTAATGGCATTCTGTGTGATTTTGCCATATTATTGGGGGAGGGGGGCAAAAAAGGCCAAAAACCTCACCAGAAAAGCCTTCATGGGTTTTCCTGTCTTTTTTTTTTTTTTAAGAAGTGGTGCATATTTCTGCTCGTTAGGACAAGTGAGTCTATCTGATTCACTTGCTCAAATGAGAGGAAGTCCAAATCTGATTGGCCATATGAGCACAGAGGGCAGGGCTGCTAGCAATGCAAGCACCGTTGCCATCATGTTGGATTTTTGCCTTAGTGGGCAAGCGCTAAGGCAAGAAAACAAAGTGTTGGGGTTTTTTGGTTTTTTGTTTTTTGTTTTGTGCAACTGTTAAATTGCACCTTGGACATCTTTTTTTTTAAAAAAAAAAATAAGGCCATCAGCAGCAAATTGAGGCAAATGCAAATGTGAGTAAATCACTCGTGGCCGCCATGTTTACTAGAGGGCATGCGAAACTTATGGGGGCAAAAACCCCATTAGGACAGGTCACAGCTGCTGTGAAATGTCATTACTACAAGGGACTCTGTTTTTTATGGGCTTTATAGGCAAGCATTTTGTAAGGAGTAATCAATGTGTTACAATAACATTATGTGCTGATCCAGTTGTGGATGGGGTTAATGAGTACAAAGATCTCAAAAAATGTGATTCCACTAAAGAGCTGAATGATTTTATCTTCCAAACTGACAGTTTATAAAATCATAAACTTTATTTATATTGTTGAGAGCCAGTATGGTGTAGATTCATAGAATCATAGTTGGAAGAGACCAAAAAGGCCATCTAGTCCAACCCCCTACCATGCAGGAACACACAATCAAAGCACACCTGACACATGGCCATCCAGCCTCTATTTAAAAACCTCCACAGAAGGAGGCTCCACCACACCCCGAAGCAGCACGTTCCACTGCCGAACAGCTCTTACCATCAAGACATTCTTCCTAATGTTTAGGTGGAATCTCTTTTCCTATAGTTTGCTGCATGTCCTAGTCTCTGGAGTCACAGAAAACAAACTTGCTCCATCCTCAGTATGACATCCTCTCAAATATTTAAGCATGGCTATCATGTCCCCTCTTAACCTTTCTTCTCCAGGCTAAAAGTATCCAGCTCCATAAGCTGCCCTTCATAGGGCATGGCTTCCAGACCTCCCACTATTTTGGTTGCCCTCCTCTGGACATGCTCCAGCTTGTCAATATCCTTCTTGAATTGTGGTGCCCAGAACTGGACACGGTATTCCAGATGAGGTCTAACCAAAGCAGAATAAAGTGGCATTATTACTTTCCTTGATCTAGACACTATACTCCTATGTAGTAGTTTGAGTGTTGGACTAGGACTCCAGGAGACCTCGGCGCAATCAGCTATAAAGTCCCAATTAGTGGCCCTGGGCAAGGCATGCTCTCTCAGCCTCAGAGGAAGGCAATGGTACCCCCCCCCCCGAACAAATCCTGCCAAGAAAACCCTGCAATAGATTCACCTTAGAGCTGCCATCAGAAATTACTTGAAAGCACACAACAAGAGAGCACCATCACCCAGAAGAGGTGGGGGACATGTGCCTTTCAGAACTTGTAGAACTTTAGCACCCACCCGCTCCAGCCAGCATAACCACTGCTGAGGGATGATGGGAATTGTAATCCAACCACATTTAAAGGTCTACAAATTTGTCCATTATGCAATAGGAAACATGCTAGTTGAGGTTTTACAGCAAGCAGTCCTTTCTGTTTCTAAAATGGGCAGTCAAGCCTTTAGGGTTGGCCAGACTTGGCTTGATTCTGCACTTTTAATGGAAGCTTGATCTATAGAAAGCGTAAGTATTACCATCTGATAATGTCTGAATGTGAAATTGCTAGAAGTACTGGCACTGGTTAAAAAAAATGGCAATCCTACTTTGGAGTTGCCAACTTTGGTAGTATTTTAGTACCTTTAACATTAGCGTAACATGCAGAAATGTAACACATGATTCTTTTTCCAGCACAGAAATGCCCTTATGAGAGAAACAATCACCTAGTGGATTTTGCTGGCATGCAAAGAAAGGCACAAGAGTCCTGTGAAAGAGGAATTGGCAAATCTTCCGCATGTGTTAATGACTGCAATTGGCAAGTAAAAGGCTTTTTGGGAACATGTGTGGAACAGAAGGCCTGATCATTGTGTTTGTTACCTAGAATATGTTTTTCTTTTTGCTCAAGTTACATTGTGTACCAAAGATTTATAAAAGTTGCAACATCCTTCAAGCCACAGTCTTATGTGCTTATATAATTTATAAACTATTGCCAGTTTTCCTTTTGTTTATATCCTTTGCTGTTATGATTTTTTAAAAAATATGACTGTTCCGTCTTCAGCATGTGCCTTAAAGTTCATTTGGAATGCAGAGAAGATAGCAACAGCCAGAGATGGTAAAATGAGAGTGAAGACATGGATTAAAATGATCACTGTGTGCAAATTATGGAAAGATGAAAAAAAATTCTCTTATTTACCAGTTTCTTTGATGAATTCTTAGAGGAAAGGTGTGTATGAGAGGAATTATATATGCCACCTTCCACACCCCAAAAGTAGTTTCTTGCCTATCTCCAGTCAGCTGTCCTTATTTGAACCACACAGACTGCACCTGATTCAGATCACTACAGATAATAATTATCCCCAGCCCTCTTGTATGGAGATTATTTGATCACGCCTTATCCTGAGATTCAAGCAGCTGTATAGAGAGCAGAAAACGGTGGCAGTTTTAGATGCAACAGCACGGGCGGTAACAACGGTGTCAGTAACGCTACTGCCTCGTTGTGTATTAGAGATCTAAAAACCTTGCCAAAAACAGCCAGGCAAATGAATGCTAGCTTTGCTAGCATTATTACTTGAAGAAAGGTCCCTTTTGTCAGTCTATCTTACATGATTTTTGCTTATAGCCAGGAGCAATTTAAATGTAAGAATGAACATAGTATATAGCATCTGCTAAAAAGCACTTATTTCACATACTTGAAAAAGTTCCTTTGTTGGACTACAGCTCCCAGAATCATGGCTGGGGGATTCCTTTAGAGGGGATGAAGGTAGGATCTGTTGGGAGTGGGGGGTTATGACTGGATCAACATTTAGCTTTGGAGAAAAAAATTACTGCTGTTTGCATTTCTCTTTCTCTTTTGGCATTTATATTTTAAATACATGCTAGTGTGAATTATTAGTGGATTTTTTTTAAAAAAATTAGATTTTTAGCAGTAAGATGTTAAGCCTATTGTATGATTATTATTATTTTTCAAAAAAAAAATCTTCAGTAGCAACTGATGTATTATCTGGAAATGCCCTTTTTCTATATTCAACTCTTTCCTGATATTGCTGTAAGCCACTCTGAACATGCTTTTACCATGGAAAAGCAGCATACAAATAAACATGATGCTGTGAGAATTCTGAGCAGTTGCATAGTTGGCTAATTTTAGATGCCACAAAGAGAATTAAAAAAGTTGTAGAAGCCCCAACCTTGGGAAAAACTATACTTGCTGAATATCTGCATTTCCTGAAAGCACACAACTTTTGTGAAAAGGGGTATGAAGGAGGAGCTGGGCAAGCATGGCTGAAGGCAGCCAATCATGGACAATTTCATGGTCCAAAAGGTGGAAGAGGCAACAAGGGGGTCAGCTATTTTAGATCTGATCCTAACCAACAGGGATGACCTGGTTAATGGGGTGCAAGTGGTGGTGGGATCCTTAGGTGGGAGTGATCATGTTCTCCTGGAGTTTGTTATACAATGGAAAGGAGAAGCCAGGCACAGTCAGGCACACATTCTAGACTTTAGGAGAGCTGATTTCAATAAACTCAGGGAAATATGGGGGTGATCCCATGGTCAGGAATACTAAAAGAGAAGAGACCTCAAGACGGATGGGACTTTCTCAAAAGGGAGATACTTTAGGCACAATTTTAAACAGTACCATTGAGGAAGAAAAATGGGAGGTGTCTCAAGAAACCAGGATGGATGACTAAAGAACTTTCAACAGAGCTAAGTTTTAAACAGAACATGTATAGGAAATGGAAAAAGGGAGAAATCACCAAAGAATTCAAAGATAGCGAACACATATAGGAGTAAAGTCAGAAAAGCTAAAGCACAGAATGAGCTCAGGCTCACTAGAGAGGAAAGAAAAATAAAAAGTTTTTTGTGGTATGTCCGCAGCAAAAGGAAGAAGAAGGAAATGGTAGGCCAGTACATGGAGAAGATGGCAAAATGCTAACAGAGGACAGAGAAAAGGCAGAATTACTCAACACCTTCTTTGCCTCAGTCTTTTCAGAAAAGGAAAAGGGTGATCGACCTGAGGATAATGGAACAGAGGACACAACAGGGGAAATCCAGCACAGAATAAGCAAAGAGGTAGTACAGGAATGCCTTCTTAATCTAAATGAATTTAAATCTCCAGGACCAGATTAACTACATCCAAGGGTATTAAAAGAGCTGGCAAATGAGAGGATCCAAACAATTATCATCCAGTTAGTCTGACATCAATACCAAGGAAGATTCTAGAGCAGATCATTAAACAGAGAGTCTGTGAACATTTAGAAGGCAATGCCATAATAACAAAAAGTCAACATGGGTTTCAGAGAAACAAGTCATGCCAGACTAATCTGATCTCTCTCTCTCTCTCTCTCTCTCTCTCTCTCTCTCTCTCTCTTTTTTTTTTAAATAAAATTACCAGCTTGGTAGATGAAGGGAATGCTGTGGATATCACATACCTTGATTTCAGTAAGGCCTTTGACAAGGTTCCCCATGACATTCTTGCAAACAAGCTTGTAAAATGTGAGCTAGACAAGTTAACTGTTAAATAGACAAGTTAACTGTTAAATGGATTTGTAATTGGTTGACTGGCCAAACCCAAAGGGTGCTCAGCAGTGGCTCCTCTTCCTCTTGGAAAGATGTGACCAGTGGGGTGCCACAGGGATCTGTCCTGGGCCCAGTGCTATTCAACATCTTTATCAATGATTTGGATGATGGAATTAGGGGCATACTTATTAAATTTGCAGAAGACACCAAATTAGGAGGAGTAGCTAATACCCTAGAGGACAGGATCAAAATTCAAAATGACCTGGATAGACTGGAGAGCTGGGCCAAAGCTAACAAAATGAAATTCAATATGGAGAAATGTAAGGTACTGCACTTAGGGCAGAAAAACAAAATGCACAGATAAGGATGGGGGAGACCTGGCTGAATGAGACTATGTGTGAAAGGGATCTAGGAGTCCTAGTACACCACAAGTTGAACATGAGTCAACAGTGTGATGCGGCAGCTAAAAAGGCCAATGCGATTTTGGGTTGCATCAATAGAAGTATAGTGTCTAGATCAAGGGAAGTAATAGCACCACTCTATACTGCCTTGGTCAGGCCTCACCTAGAATACTGTCTCCAGTTTTGGGCACCACAATTCAAAAAGGATATTGACAAATTGGAGCGTGTCCAGAGGAGGGCGACTAAAATGGTGAAAGGTCTGGAAACCATGCCTTATGAGGAAAGACTTAGGGAGCTGGGTATGTTTAGCCTGGAAAAAAGACAGTTAAGGGGCGATATGATAGCCCTGTTTTTAAGTATTTGAAGGGGTGTCATGTTGAAGATGGAGCAAGCTTGTTTTCTGCTGCTCCAGAGCCTAGAAAATGGAACAATGGATGCAAGCTCCAGGAACAGAGATTCCACCTCAACATTAGGAGGAACTTTCTGACAGTAAGAGCTGTTCAGCAGTGGAACACACTCCCTTGGAGCGTGGTGGGGTCTCCTTCCTTGGAGGTCTTTAAACAAAGGCTGGATGGCCATCTGTCAGGGATACTTTGATTATGATTTCCTGTGTGGCAGGGGGTTAGACTGGATGGCCCTTGTGGTCTCTTCCAGCTCTACAATTCTATGATTCTATGGCTCAGAGAATGCTGCAAAGAGGTTCCTGCAGGGAAGAAATGTTGCAAAACAGAGGTTTGCTTCTGCCAGAGGGCAGATAAGGTAAAGATGACAAAGAGACAGGGTTTTGGATTTGAGAGAGATAAGGAACAGATGGTGTAGAGACAGGTCATTCAGAGAGATAGGAGCACCCAGTGAGGGTTTAGGGAGCTGTGATTGATTGAGAGTTCAAGGGTTAATATATTGTTTACATTGATCTTAATAAACTTCCATTAGTTTGTTTCTGTCACTGTCTCTGTTCATATTAAGTTTGGCGGAGGGTTGGTCACACTAACCACAGCGAACCCACCACCACAACACAGCCACAGGTCCACATATAAGGGGTCGCTCTCAGCCCAAGTACCCAACCCAGGAAGGGATTAAGCAGGGAACAAGGACAGGGTGAGTGATAGGATTGCAAGTGTTGGAACTATGGGGCCAGCCTGGAAAGGAGAATTTGTTACATAGATCATGGGGGTTCACAAAACAAAATGTGCTGCAGGTTGTACACTCCTATGTTACCTGCAAAGAATCTGAGAAAACCAAATCTTTTATTTGTAAAGCAACTCAGAAAGGAGTGCTTCTGAGTGGGAGCATAGCAGCGTGTATTATGCATTGGTCAGTTAGTTCATGACCCACATTTTTGCATAATGAGCAAATAATTTGAACAATATGCAAATCTGGCTGCATGAATGTAGGGAGTGAGACTATGACAACCCTGAGAGACACAAACTGCTGGTGCCTGGTATGAAGGAAAAAGATTAATGAACACCTCGAGCAGGAAAAGACCATCAAGAGATGAAGGGTTGGCGAGTAAGAAAAATACAGGGGGACAGTGTTGGTAAAGGCCACGTGAGCACCTGGCTGGAGGAGAGACCAGTTTGAAAGGAAGAGCTGGGGTGCAGGAGAGTACAAAGAGCACTGGCCTATGGGCTTTTAATTAGGTAATTTTGCCAGTGCAGAATCAAAAGCAAATCAATCCATTAAGAGCTCTTGATCAGAGAGAATTTAGGCAGATGGTTGAAATTAGACTTTAAGGTTGCAAACCTATCATGGGTGCTTGCACAAGAGTTAAATCCTACTAAGCCAAGTAGAATGTACAAGATGGAAACAAAGTTATTTATTACATTTAAATGACACCTTTTTCCAGTAAGGGAAATACATGGCTCTGCTCCTATGTCCCCATTTTACCCTCACAACAACCACTTTGTATAATAGATGGGGATGAAAGACCATCCCAAGGTTATTCAGTGAGTTTTTAAGGCTGCACGAGGACTTGAATCTGGATCTGCAAAACCCCGTTCTCAACACTCTTACCCATTACATCACACTGGCACCCCATGTGTAAGGTGCCATTGCCCAAGCCTTTGTAGAAAATCATAATTGCCTCTGCCCTATGTCTTCATTTGACATTTGATTCTCCTGATGTGTAACCTGTACTCAGGACAAGAGGCTACAATTAGCACAGAATACAAAGAAATGGAATGGTTTCCAGTTGGCAAGGGGGTCAGGCAAGGCTGCATTTTATAATTCTTTCTATTTACTGGTAACTTGTATGCTGAACATATCATATGTAAAGTGGGATTAGACTCAAAGGAAAGAGGTGTGAAAATTGGAGGAAGGAACATGCTACTAGAAAATAGCATGCTACTAGAAAATAGCAAAGATCTAGAAGGATTACTGAAGAAAGTCAAGGAAGAAAGTGCAAAGGGGCAGGTTTACCACTGAACATTAAGAAAACAACAACCACAATTTATTTATATAATTTTAAAGTAGAGGATGAAGACATCAAAATGTTTGAAAAATTTTAATACCTTGGCTCAGTCATTAATCAGAATTGAGACTGCAGCCAATGGGTCCTAGAGTAAATCAAGCCAGAACTCTCCCTGGAGGAGAAAATGACTAAACTGAGACTTGTACTTTGGCCATATCATGAGAAGTCATGACTCAGTAGAAAAAGACAATAATGCTTGGGAAGGTAGAAGGAAAATAGGAAGAGAGCTTTCAAGATGGATAGACCCAATCAATGTTGACCCTGAGCCTGCAAGACCTGAGCAGGGCTGTTGACTTAGAGGTCTCTTATTCATGGGGTCTCCATAAGTCGAAGTCAATTTGATCCCATCCAAACTCCTTTTTTAGGGATGCTCCAGGCCCTTTGGTTTGGGATGTGTCCTTGTCAAGCCTTGTGGCCCGTGAGGGAGGGAAGAACATAGTCAACTTGCCTTGGGCCCCCATAAAGTAAAAGATCCCCTTCCTCAGCTTCTACATGTACTATGGCTCCTATCCCGACTCCTCCGTCCGGGATGTCATACCGAGGATGGAGCAAGCTTGTTTTCTGCTGCCCCAGAGACTAGGACATGGCGCAATGGGCCCAAACTACAGGAAAAGAGATTCCAGCTAAACATTAGGAAGAATTTCCTGACAGTAAGGGCCCATCTACACAAAGGGGGGCGGGCGGAATGGAGCACCTTGTAGTAATGGCATTTTGCTGCAGCAGTGACCTGTCTTACCAGGTTTTTTCACCTCAGAAGCCCCATAACCCTTGTTCCAGATGGTGGCTACAAGTGATTTACTCATGTTAGTTCTTTTCTGCTGCTGATTTTTTTAAAAAAGTCATCCAAGGTGTGCTGGAGCAATATAGTGATTTTCTGATTTAACAGGAAAGCAAAACAAAAAATAACCACCCCATTTTATCGCCTTAGTGATTGCTCACTAAGGTGAAAATCCAACATGGCGGCAGCAGGCGCTCACACTGTCAGCAAGCCCCACCCCCACTCTCACCCGGCCAATCAGCTTTACGCTTCCCTCCCAATCGCCTGTTGTTTGATTGTCCTAAGGAGCAGGAATGCACACCCTCGCTGTTTTTTAAAAAGTACTGGAAAAGTGTGCTGTTTTTGCCGTTTTGCACCCCTCCTTCCGAATAGTGTTGATTTATGTAGGATCTCATTTAGGTAGATAGGATTCCCAGATAATTCCATGAGGGGTTTTTTGGACCATTTAAACAACCCCCAAGCCCTGTTTGACAGTGGAATGTGCTACCTCACAGTGTAGTGGAGTCTCCTTCTTTGGAGGTTTTTAAACAGAGGCTGGATGGCCATCCCTCGGGAATGCTTTGTGTGTTCTTGCATGGCAGGGGGTTGGACTGGGTGACCCTTGTGGTCTCTTCTAACTACTGTATGATTATCCTTGGTTTTTTTCAGGGCTGTGAGGCCGTGTGCTGGAAGAGTTTCTTTCTGACGTTTCGCCTGCATCTGTGGCTGGCATCCTCAGAGAATGGTTGGGTAGGAGTGTATGTGGACTTTTATATGCTGTGACCCCCCTGTTGGGGAGTATATGTAAATTTGTGTAATTGAAAAGTTTAATTGAAATTGTGTAATTGAAAGGTATAATTGAAAGGTCCACATACATTCCTACCCAACCATTCTCTGAAGTTGCCAGCCACAGATGCAGGCGAAATGTCAGAAAGAAACTCTTCCTGAACGTGGCCTCACAGCCCTGAAAAAAATCCAAGGAAAATCTATGGATGCCGGCAGTGAAAGCCTTCGACTTCATACTGTATGATTCTACTCACTCTCCACAGAGCTATTCTATTCTCCACAGAGCCTGGCAAGCGCATGGGTTCCGGTGCTGGGTTGGGGGCAAAGGTAGGTCGCTTCCCCGCTGTATCACATCTACCCCAAACCCATAAACCCTCGGCAGGGGTCTCTGGAGGGGTTGCTAGGTGTTCCCATCCACGAACCCTGAATTGTGGTCCGTCTACGCTCGGAGGCTCAGCCGTGTGTGTGTGTGTGGGGGGGGTGTCGACCTGGGCCCTTCGCACGCCCTCCGAAGCTCTTCGCGTCTCTTCTCCACACCCCCCGCAGACTGAAGGGCTTGAGGCCCTGCATGCAAATCAGAGAGTAAGTTTATTCGGGGGGGGGAGGCGGCGGGCGACACCTTGGCAACCAACGGGGCTCTCCAGCCGGCCCCAAACGCCCACGGGGAGGCAGCGTCGCCTTGCGCCGCTCGGCCGGACTCAGAAGGTGGGGCTTGGTTTGGGGGAAAGGCGGTCCTAGGGCCGGGAGGGGGGCGGGCGGTGTGGGGCGAAGGCGGCGAGAGGAGCAGGTCAACTTCGAGGTGGGCGGCTGGCGCGCCTCGGGAGCCAAGCGCATTGGGGATGCCCGCCTGGTGGGGCGCCTGAATCCCTCCTCCTGGCCGGCCTGAGTCTTGCTTGCGCGCGGGAGCTGGGGCAGGTGAGGCGACTCCAACCTCCTTCCTCCTCGGGCGGGCGGGTGGGCGCGGGGGCAATGAGGTGAGTGGGCCAGGCTGAGGCGGGGGGCGCTAAGGCATGAGGAGGAGGAGGAGGGACTTCTGGGCGGGAAAGGGCTTGGCGGTGCCCGACCTCGTCCCACGCTTGACTCTCCCTGGAAGTCCCTCGCCCCTTGCCCTTCCTGTGAAAAGTTGAATTGCGAATAGAGAAAAAACAGGGGGTGGGTGGGAGGTGTAAACCCGGTCGCTTTCCTCCTCTCTTTCCCCTTCAAACACCTTCGCCTCAGGAGTGCCAAATGTAGCCCGCCGGCCTCTGAGGGGAGAAGACTGTCGGCGGTAGAAGAGCTTACAGGAGACACGCTGGGAACGGCCCCGCTGGCTTCGTATGCGGTCGAGGGAAACGTGGGAATTACTGTAAGGCCAAGAGGGGAAAGGAGGGGGACTGTACCTTTTCCCCCTTAAAAATAATGAGGCTACCTACTTAATCTCCAAGGTTTCGGCCGATAACAGCACAGGGACCCGGGAGAGTGGGAAAAATATTGAAAAGAAAGAACTCTGGTGTAAAAATAAGCAGCCACAATCCGGTTAAAAGACTTAAAACATAACAAAGGGCTAAAACACTCTCTCCTCTAAAGGGGTAAAAGAGGTAAGGTGTTACTTAAGGGCGCCTAGTAACACTCAAATTCTGTGCATGCCCCGCCCGCCAAGTTTAAAAAGAGCTTATTCCTGGATAAGTAAGATAAGATATGCATGGCTTTTCCCCCCAACATTAGGCTCAATGGGACTTATTTCTAAATAAATACGCAAAGGAGTGCTCTCTTGGTGCATTGGATCAAAAAACATTGTCTGAATGCAGGCTGTTATGGTCCTGTGCTTGAAAGCAACAACTTACTTAGTGAGATGCATGAGAGAACTTTTGCCTGTGCAAAAGTAATAAATGTTCTAAGTCTGAAGGTGCCGTTATGAGATGAAGTGGGCTATGGTCTGATTTATTACAGCTCATGCTGTAATAAATCTCATAGTCTTTAGTGCGGACACAGGGCTCTCCTGTTTAGACTTTCTATTGTAAGGGATTATTCTGGATGAAATATTTCTGACCTTGCTCAGGATCCAATGAGCAGGGCAATGGTCTACAAGTCTATAATCAGAAGTAATACCATTGACCTTTGGTGCTTTGACTTCTGGTTCATTAGTGCTTCCTCCTAGGTAAATTGATAGAGGATTGAAGCCTGCTTTCTGCTCAAGACCAAGGATACTGATCTTGTGATGTACTAGCACAGCTTTTTGCAGCATGGGAAAATATTTTTGTTTTGAAACTGAGAGGTATTTGGAAACTAATTATTTGTGATAAGGCACGGTGTTCTGCTTTGCAAACATTTTTAAAAGTCACATTAGCTACAAATACTTCTTAAAGGTATGCCTCTGGACAACAGCCTCATTTTTTAAATGTTCTTCATCCCACTTGTGTTTCCAAAATAATCACTGTGCATTGTGCATACTGGATTTGTCAGGCAAATTTTGAATGATCCTTAAAAATGGCAGAAGTATGGATTGATGATAGACATACTGAGGGCTGGAATCATTTTGCTCCCCCCCCCCGCCCCGGACCCAAGTGCAACTTTTTGCTTTGGTGGACCTCTTCCCAATGGTGCGAGGCCATAGGATACCGTAATCTCACCATGCTGTCCAGACCTCATAAAATATCCTTTTTAGTGAATGCATTACTCTAGGAAATCTAAAGGAATCTTAATATGTAGATGGAAGTAAATTGTGCATGGCATGCTTTTCCACCAGTAGAAGTCAATCAATTAAAAACTACTGCTTTACCTGCTTTACTTCTTTACTGAAAGCCACCATGGCAATAACCATTTATGGAAAATTATTCTTAGCAAACATCCTAAGTCTGTAATTCAGTAGTCCCATAACTTGAAAATACAGCTTTTCCTTTGCTTTATTGTTTAACCACTAATGTGTATATCTATGGGATAAGAAAGATCTCTATTCTTCTGGATTAAACACAAAACTTTCCTTAAAAGATTCATTCTACTTTGATGAAAATAGCTACTTTTTTTAAAAAAAATGTCTTTGTAGGAATACAAAGAACAAGTCTAGGCCCCAATCCTACCAGAGCTCCGCTGGGGTTCTTTTCATGGATTTTTCTATAGAAGACAGAGTAATAACCCCCCCTCCCCCATTCTGCTGACTAGAGAGGGCTAGGATAGGACTGGAGAGGGACAGGAGCTCTTCTGGTGGAAGATCCAAGTCTACTCCAAAAGTCTTAATTTGTCCTGTGGAAAGTTTCAAGGGCACAGATTTACTGCCAGCAGTGTTCCTGCCAGTAACTTAAGGCATTCTGGAGAAGCCCCAATTTAAGGCATTCTGGAGAAGCTTTAGATTCCAAACATCTTTGTACTTGTGAGATGGCCCAGGATTGAGCCTGGCCCTACCCTACTTAACCCCACTCCTGTATACCTTGGCTTTAGTGCAGGGCAGGAAATTTAGGTGTGTGTGTGGGCGGAGGATCTACTATGCTTTGCTACATTCTACCTGCTACCCTAGCCACAGGGTTTTGGAAGTAGTGGATGGCCACCAGTTTGCTACCTTTCCTCATTAGAAACTACCCTTTAACATTATAAGCTGCTCCAGAATTATTAGTTTTGCTTTCTTTTTTCTTGTTTAAATGGACAGGTTGCACTCCTGATGTTCAGTTGACTTTAGCTCTTGGTATGGATGGGCAAAATGAAGTGGATTTTTCTAATAACAACATTGCACCATTGTGGAGGAGAAGGTCTGCTCATCAAGTCCATTTGCATACAAAGAACAAGTCTAGGCCCCAATCATACCAGAGCTCCACTGGGGTTCTTTTCACGGATTTTCCTGTAGAAGACAGAGACACATTCACTTTAACTCAGCCTGCTGAAACAATAATTACTTCTCCAGACAGCAAATCCATTCAAATGAGTCCTCTACTTTTTGGCTGCAGCCTTGGCTCTGTGCCAAATGGCAAGGTTCAATTTCCAGAGTGTAAAACTGTCTCCCCAAGGCTTTCTGAGCCATCACCTCAAGCATTGAAAATGGTTTCAAATAAGTCTATAAATTTTACAGCCAATGGTTCAGCAGGAAGTAAGCTGGTTAACCGAGGGAGGGTTTCTAATCAAACAGTACAGACTCCTGAGCAGGATCAAACTGCTTTCATATCAGGTCTTGGATTGTCAACTACAGAAGTCATGCATTCTCCAAATAACAACACAACTGCTTCCTTTGTGTTACAACCCAGCCAACTTTCTAAAACCTCAGAGAATACATCTGTCTGCCTATCTGCTCCCTTGGAGCAACAGCATCTGCCTCTCCAGAGACTACCATCAAATAAGAATGAGATTACAGAAACACCACCTGTGGTGCTGAGCACAAATAGTCCTGTTGCTTTAAAAGCAGGGAAGCAGCAGATCATCCCTAAGAGTTTAGCTTCTGAAATAAAAGTAACCAACAAAGCCAATAGTCAAAATGTGGGACCAAACAGAAGGGTTCTTAAGGTCCGTAGTATGGTGGAGACCCTTGGTATGCCTTTGGTAGCTGGTGGAGAGGAAGAGACAGAGGGTGAAATGGAAAGCCCAGGGATGCTGAGACGTAGTTTGCGGTCCACTTCATACCGGCGAGCTGTTGTGAGTGGTGTTGATTTTGACAGTACTGCCAACTATAAAATGAAAAACAGGATATCTCAGCCAGTGCTGAAAGCAGTCATGGAAGACAAGGAGAAATTCTCCAGCTTAGGAAGAATAAAGGTATGTAAATTGATGCATTTTTTTTTAATGATTTGTAATTTGGGCTTTTTTTTAAAAAAAGTCTATTTTTATGCTGCATAATGTACTCACTTTACAAGAAGTTTAGAATAGTCTCAGAACAGCCCTGTGAAACAGTTACAGATAGTGACTTGCCAAAAACCACTAAACTGAGTGCCAGTTCACACTTTAATCTATGTTATGCTTCTTGTAGTAAAATTCTGTCAGGTGTAATGGAAAGATACATGACTGCAAACATGCAGTTAAGAAGGACAGCTAATGATAGGACAGTGATGTTTGGAACAAGTGTAAGGGGAAAAGCTATTTGTCCAGTTTGTTTTTCTCCCTGAATGACACTGGCTCTTGGGTACGGTGAAAGAAATTCAGTACAGTTAGAAAACACCAGAGAAACACCAGCATGAGAAGCCAGGTAGTACACAGGACTGGAGAGTTGTTCCCCACACGTGAATGACTAATGACTTAGGTCTATGTTGCAGTGGGACATGAGTGCTCCCTTCTTTCCCTGCATTAGCCTTTACTAACCAGCACTTGCATAATGTTTTAAAGAGTTAACAAAATTATCTCTCCTGAAGATACAGGATTGCAATTTCTGTTGCAACATGCTGGCCAGGGATAATACCAGTTGTAGTCCAACCAAACATGCAGATCTTCCCCAAGCTGAGGAAGGCTTATCTAAGTACAAGTTCCTTAAAGGTAAAATAGCCTCATTATTGTTTACTGTCAACCCCAAGGAGTTTCTATTGAAAGTGTCTCCAAAAAGGAATCATTATGGCCACATGACTAGTCCATTTGAAAGCTTCATTAAAGGGTAGTAGCTTATACTTCACAGTGTTTGCTTTTTAAGTATACATTTGCCATTCAAATTATGAAGTTAGGTAGGAAGCCATCTTCAGACTATCATAGGGAGTTGTTACACTCACCCACAGGGAATATCAAATTTTGGCTGATCTTAGTGGCCTACAAAATTTTATTTTCCAAAGGTTTTGCCCCTGAAATGTGTCTTTGAAATCTACTGTAATGGCCAAAAAATAAAAAATAAAAAAATCAATAGAACTCTCCATCTCTGTGGTCAGAGCTGGGGAGGGAAGAGGAAGTTCTGCCCAATACAAGACTAAGCTAGGCATGGGGCTGGGAAAGAAGCTTGTTTTGGCTTTGTGTTTGTAGGCACTCAAAAATTCCTCTAGGGAGCAAAGGCAAGCCATGCATCTCCTCTTGTCTCTAGTTTGGACTGGGAGAGGAGATATAGTATGTGTTGGCTTGCTCTGTCTCTGTGCTTGACTGGCTGGCTGCTTGTGCTTGGAATGCCAGTCAAATCTGTAGACAAACTTATGCACCTTCACCCTTCAGTCTGTAAGAGTACAGAGCCAAGACAAACTTCAAACATTTGGTTCTGCCAAATGTTGAGGCTGGAGAGGATATGGGATCCTTCTCCCATCTTTTCTAGTTCCAGGATCTTGTGTGCCAAGGCCTGTCTGACTTCTTGCCATGGTCAGTGGATCAAGCAAGATTATCAGCCCTTTATTTATATATCATATCTGTCTTCATTTATACTGAAAATAGTTTCCCTGCAAACACTCAGAGGCTTGAAATGTGTGTCTCCTCTTTGCACATTATACGTTCTGTGACAAAGAGCAGTTTACACGGAAAACACAACTACTGCATAAAACATTAATAAGTCCTGGTTGGAAGTCAAGAACCTGGGTTTCTTGTGTCTTTGATCCACTGCTTTAAATATTGGAATACGCTGGCTCTTCGCCTGTTGCCAACATCTATATAGACCTTTCATAGAATCATAGAGTTGAAAGAGACCTCAAGGGCCATCCAGTCCAACCCCCTGTCATGAAGGAATGCATAACCAAAGCATTCCCGACAGATGGCCATCCAGCCTCTGTTTAAAAACCTCCAAAGAAGGAGACTTCACCACACTATGAGGCAGTGTATTCCACTTCAAACCACTCTTACTGTCAGGAAGTTCTTCCTAATGTTTAGGTGCAACCTCTTTCTCATTGCTCCATGTCACAGTCTCTGGAGCAGCAGAAAACAAGTTTGCTCCATCCTCACTATGACATCCCTTCAAATATTTAAACATGGCTGTTATGTCCCTCTCAACCTTCTCTTCTCCACACTAAACATGCCCAGTTCCCTAAGCCACTCCTCATAGGACATGGTTTCCAGACCTCCCACTATCCTGGTCGCCCTCCTTTGGACATGTTCCAGCTTCTCAATATCCTTCCCGAATTGTGGTGCCCAGAACTGGACACAGTATTCCAGGTGAGGTCTGACCAAAGCAGAATACAGTGGCACTATTATTTCCCTTGATCTAGACAATATACTCGTATTAATGCAGCCTAGAATTGCATTGGCTTTTTTTATCTGCTGCATCACACTGCTGACTCATGTTCAGCTTGTGGTCCACTAAGACTCCTAGATCCTTTTCGCATATACTGCCGCCAAGCCAGATGTCACCCATCCTATATCTGTGTATTTCATTTTTACTGCCCAAGTGTAGTATCCTACATTTCTCCCTGTTGAAATTCATTTTGTTAGTATTGGCCCAGCTTTTTAATCTGTTGAGGTCATTTTGGATTCTGATCCTGTCCTCTGAGGAATTAGCTACCCCTCTTAATTTGGTGTCATCTGCAAACTTGATAAGCATACCCTCTGTTCCCTCATCCAAGTCATTGATAAAGATGTTGAATAGCATTGGGCCCAGGACAGAACCCTGTGGCACCCCACTAGTCACTTCTCTCCAGGATGAAGAGGAGCCATTGGTGACTACCCTTTGGGTTCGGTCAGTCAACCAATTACAAATCCAGCTAACAGTTGCATTGTCTAGCCTGCATGTTACTAACTTTTTTGCAAGAATATCATTGGGGGACCTTGTCAAAAGCCTTACTGAAATTGAGATACATTACATCCACAGCATTCCCTTCATCTATCAAGTTTGTAACTCTATCAAAAAAAGAGATAAGATTAGTCTGGTATGACTTTTTTTTTGAGAAACCCATGTTGACTTTTTTGTGATCACAGCATAGCTTTCTAAGTGGTTACAGACTGTCTGTTTTAATGATCTGCTCTAGGATCTTTCCTAGTATTGATGTCAGGCTGACTGGGTGGTAATTATTTGGGTCTTCTTTCCCCTCCCCCTTTTAAAGATGGGAACAACATACACCCTCTTCCAGTCTTCTGGGACCTTTCCTGTTCTCCAGGAATTCTCAAAGATTATTGACAGTGGTTCTGAGATTCCTTCTGCCAGTTCTTTTAATACCCTTGGATGAAGTTCATCTGGCCCTGGAGACTTGAACTCATTTATACTGGCCAGGTATTCCTGAATTACTAATTCTGTGCTCTGTTTCCCCTACTGCATCATCTGCACCATCTTCCTCTGGTTGAGTACTGTTCCCCCTTTGGGAGAAGACTGAAGCAAGGAAGGTGTTACATAGTTCTGCCTTTTCTCTGTCCCCTATTATTAGCTTTTTGCCATCTACTCCACGCAGTGGCCCTACCATTTCCTTGTTCTTCCTTTTGCAATGGACATAACCAAAAAACCCCTTTTAATTGTTTTTAACCTCTCTAGCAAGCCTCAGCTCCATCTGAGCTTTGGCTTTTCTGGCTTTCCCCTTACATGAGCTGGCTATTTTTTTGAATTCTTCTTTGGTGATTTTCCCCATTTTCCATTTCTTGTACATGTCCTTTTTTAAAGTTTTAGCTCAGTTGACAGTTCTTTCGACATCCATCCTGATTTCTTTATACACCTCCCCTTTTTCCTCCTCATTGAAACTGTTTGAAGTTGTGCCTTCAATATCTTACTTTTAAGAAACTCCCATCCTTCATGAACTCCTTTATCTTTTAGTATTTCTGATCATGGGATCACCCCCAGTAATTCTCTAAGTTTTCTGAAATCAGCTTTCTTAAAGTCTAGAATGTATGTCTGACTATGCTTGGCTTCCCCTTTCCTCTGTATAACAAACTCCAGGAGAACCTTTGTGGAATCATTTTCAGTATAACTTCTGTTGAGTTATTTTTCATTTTGAACCATACTGTCAGCTTTGAAGCAGATCAGTAAATACAAGGAAATACTCTGAAGCATCTTTCTAGAATCAACCCAACTGCAGGGGGTTCTGTGTGCTGAACTACAAGCATGAGGAGTAGGATGCAGATACCTTCAATTCTTTCTGGAGTGGATAGAAAGATTCCTTTTACCTGAACCTTTTGTGAAAAGTATATATCAAGTGCTGATCCCAGAGTGTGTACTGATAAGGATGTTTGGAATTGCTAATTTTGGAGTATAGATATGCACAGATAAACATTTCTGGCCTTCCATCTCCACTTTGTGGAGAAGCATACAAAAATGGCAAAGGAGAAGTTGCTTCTAGTTCTTTACCTTTTGCTTAGTACCATTGCATTTATAGAATTATTAGCATAGTCCTATTTACCACATCCCCCTTTGTATGTGGCTGCGCCCAAAGACCTTTCAAATCCACAAATCAAGTAATTTGTTGTAAGTTGTTTGTTTCTACCCAATGTAAACATTCCTTCTGCTTCTAGTGTCTTCCCAGATAAGCCCAATAAGGAAAATTCAAGTAAACATATTTGAATAATTGAGATACAAAAGTAGGATTTTTCCTGTATTGCCTTGCTAAAAATGGAGTGCTTATATTAATGCCCAATTTAGGTTTTAAGCAAAAGACTTAGCAGTATGATCACACAATTGGTTCATTTAATAAATTTATGACATTTCTCTGCAATTATTTCCAAACAAGTTATTTCCAAATAAGTGTCATTAATATTTCAGCTTTTAATTATATTGCCTGAATAGTCATGTAATAAGATACTTCGAAGGAGTGCGTTAACCTTTGATTGTTTGAATCTATGATAGTTATTATGTATTTTATTTGCAACCTACACTCTAGGCTTGTTGTTCTGTAACTTCAAGTTGATTCCAACTTATGGTGATCATAAACAAGGGTTTTCCTGGCAAGATTTGTTCAGAGAGGGTTTGCCTGCCTCTGAGGCTGAGAGAGTGTGACTTGCCCAAGGTCACCCAGTGGGTTTCCATGGCTGAGCAGGGATTTGAACTCTGGTCTCCAGAGTCCTAGTCCAGCACTGGAACCATTATACTACTCTGGCTCTCACCCTCTAGGCGAGGGGTACTTTTAATAAAATACTTGGTTAAAAATATATAGGACACCTTAAAAATTGTATAGTGAGACACTCCAGGATTAACCATAATTAATATTGCTGTATTCAAATACATGCCCATGTAGTGAAGTTGGTACTTGTGTGGTTTTTTATGGCTTGTTCGTTATACTACTGTACACCCATTTTAATAAAATGTCCTTTGTGAAGGAGTCCTTAGCACACAATTTAGAACCAAGTGGTATTTTATAGAATGTTCTATAGAAACTAGAACTAAAGCTTGTCTGTTTTATACTAATGCTATGGACTTTCAAAAATAATTGCAGATGAATGAAATCACTTGCATATTTATTAAACTCTACAAAAATGAACCATTTGTCCTCTTCCTTTAAAAGAATTTATTCTATTCAGAAGTAAAAATTATTCACATCCCAAATGTACCATGTGAGGCAACCCGATATGCATGTGGAACTCCTCCATTTGCTGATTTTTATACCATTAATTTCGATGGGAGTACCAAGTCCATATGTGCATCTTTTTGTGGTTGTTATGGTGGGGTCTGAAGTACACTTAACTCTTCCAGAGTTAGAAATATTTTGAGAAAGATGTTGCAAGCATGTCTTGCTAATAACAAAACATTTAGTTGTAGCATAGAATATGACATTTCTTTTTCTTATGTTACTTGCTACATATTCTAATACAGTATTCACCAGTTTTCCACCTTTTTTCTCATCTTAGAAGAAAATGCTGAAAGGACAAGGGACCTTTGATGGAGAAGGTAAGAATGGTTTCAAGTTGTTTGTTTAGGGTTTTTGGACAAATTTGATGTGATATCTGCAGAAAAGTCATGGAAGGAAACAACTAAATAAGGTTTATTTTGCAAACAAAGTTTTGTACTAGGGCATAACTAAATGGATTTCTTTGTGTGTATTTTATTGAGTTACAAATATTTTTCTGTTCTGTTGAGTTTAGAGATGCCCAACTACTATATATTACAGTAGTTATATATGGGATTTTATAAAATGATATAGTTCTTCAATACTTTCTTAATATTTACACAGAGATTAGGAAAATAATTTTTGAGGACTATAGACTCCAGAACCTACCAGCCTATTGGTAGGTGGGGGGAACTTGGCAAGTGGGGAAGGAATAGGGAACCAGTGGCCCTCAATAAGTTGTTTGACTTCAGTTCCCACCAGTTCTAGTCATCCTAGCCAGTAGTCAAGCATACTGGAAATTTAGTTCAGCAACACCTTAAGGATCACAAGTTCTCTCCTTTAGGCTTAAGAAGACTATGGCTGTTAACATGATGTTTGCAAAATAATTGATTTCACAAAAACTTAAGAGAAATGACAGGTAGTGTAGCAGTTTGGTTCTTTATGTCTATTGCAAGTTATCAGTCTTGGCTACAGTGGATTATCTCTGCATTCACTCCCCTCCTCTTCCTTGCATGTGTGCTTTATTTTGTATCTGCTCTCAAGTCCATCAAGAAGATCTGCTTGTCATCGCAATGCTTCGAGCTCTTCCATACTCCTTTGGTGATAAATTTTCCAAGCAATATTTTATTTATTGTTTGCCAACTAGACTGTTCCACCAAAAACTTTTATGAGTACTTCTTTCTTTCAGCAGCAATTAAAAAAAACTCCTTGGTCTTTGCTGTGCTTTGCTTCACTACTCTCACAACCGTACCAAGCTTCTTTTACCTTCTTTGGCTCTTAATGCTGGTTTTGATTTAGTTTCTTCTTTAAAAGCCTCATTGCTCTAAGTCTGAAATTACATTGTGTTGCTGTAGCTCATGTGCACACAGAGCTTGCATGATGTATTGCAGTTGTCAATTCCTTTTTGGGTTTCCCGAAAGTTAGTTGTTTGGCAGAGTCCTTAAACCATGTACTGTTACCAGCATTACATATTTACACATGACACATATTTTCCTACAGTTTATAGACTCTAGACTTTCAGCTCAAGTTGTAAAGGGTGTTTAACAGCTGAGCTCTGACATAAGAAATTAACAGGAATGAGTGAGTACTTAGTGAGTAGATAGGGTTCAGGTTTTGTCCCCACTCAACAAAAAAGATCAATAAAGGAGAAGAAAGGATTGAACATGTACAGAGTGATCCTATGCAAATACCTTTAGAACCAGTTCCTGCAGAGCTTGATAGCGCTTTCTCACAACTAAATGTGTGCAGATTTTCCTTCGGTTTTTCCCCCCGGGCTGTGAGGCCGTGTTCTGGAATAGTTCCTTTCTGATGTTTCGCCTTCATCTGTGGCTGGCATCTTCAGAGAATGGTTGGGTAGGGGTGTGTGTGGAGTTTATATGCTGTGAACCCCTGTTGGGGAGAATATGTCAATTTGTGTAATTGAATGGTTACTTTCTGGGTATAGACATGCAAGGCTCGTTAGTCAACACTTACAAAAGAATTCCACCCACGGACAGGGGGATTTCTAGCAGATTATGTCTCATCAACCAACCATTAGCCAAACAGACACTAATGAGCCTTGCATGTCTATACCCAGAAACTAACCATTCAATTACACAAATTTACATATTCTCCCCAACAGGGCTTCACAGCATATAAATTGCACACACGCACCTACCCAACCATTCTCTGAAGATGCCAGCTACAGATGCAGGTGAAACGTCAGAAAGAAACTATTCCAGAACATGGCCTCACAGACCGGAAAAAACCCAAGTAAAATCTATGGATGTCAGCTGTGAAAGCCTTCGACTTCACATTAAATGTGTGCAGGATTGCAAGATGGAGACATAGTTCAGTCTACTTGCAGTAGAGGTTTCATTTTAACCGCTTAGGCTGATTTCTGTGTTCTTGCTAAACGCACAAAAAACTTATTATCTTATAACTCTTTATGCTTTATCCATATGTCTTACCCCATCTCTCCATGGGATCTTTTTAACTGCTCACTATTGTAGGTTTGTACCAGCTGGGATTGTACATGACATGCCAAGGATCCACGAGAACCCTGGCTTGTCAGTTATGAGTGGCATGCTGGTGCTTGCAGAAGGAAAAAAACCCCTAATAAAATCATAATGCTTTACTCCATTGTTGTTTGGGTTTTTTTTCCTCTAAACACAGATAAAGCTGCTGGTGTTTCCCTTGCAACAAGGTAAACCTGGGTTTAGACTGCTACTATAGCGTTAAACAAACCCTGAATTCTTTGTCTGACTTGTTGCAGGAAAATAAGCCAGAGCACTAGCTGGACTTGCATTCTGATGACACAGTAAACAAGCTGCAGGTTGAAACAGAAAAGACAAATTAAACCAGCTTGCTGTTTATATCTATGTGATGGTATGACAAAGCATGGTGGGAAGATATTTTGCCACATTGAGTCACTTTGCAAGCAGAATCTGGATTCAAATCATAGTCACAAAAAGTTTCTTTTTTAAAAAATTGGCATTAGTCTAGTCTAAGGCACTTTTGGTTAGCTTTATTGATCCTTGTTTAGCCATGGCAGTCACTGGTACAAAAGGGTTGTTTCCATAGCAGAGCAATACATTAGCGGTAAGGGTCTAAAACCTCAACAGGCATTTGCAATAAGCATTCCCTGCAAGCAGTGCTGACTTCTGCAATATAAGAAGCTGTCATTACATTCTTGATTTTAGGAAGTATGCACAGTATAAAATTAACACACAGAATTGTTTTGTACTGAAATCTTAATTTTCCTTTAGGTCAGTATTGGAGCTTTCTGCTATGCTTTTTTAAAAAGTTTGTTTCAGTGTTTCAATATATAATATTGCTTTATTGGATATTTTAAATTATGGGTTATAAATTACCTTGCACATTATTTTATGGAAAGGCAGATAAGGAATAAAACATGTTAAGGCTTCAATCCAAAGGTGTATTTGAGAATGTCTCAGAGGTTGGAGGATTTTTCAGATCTTCCCCTGCACACAGAATCATAGAATCATAGAGTTGGAAGAGACCTCAAGGGCCATCCAGTCTAACCCCCTGCCATGCAGGAAAACACAATCAAATCATTCCCGACAGATGGTCATCCAGCCTCTGTTTAAAAACCTCCAAAGAAGGAGACTCCACCACACTACGAGGCAGTGTATTCCACTTCTGAACAGCTCTTACTGCCAGGAAGTTCTTCCTAATGTTTAGGTGCAATCTCTTTTCCTGTAATTTGAACCCATTGCTCCATGTCCTAGTCTCTCGAGCAGCAGAAAACAAGCTTGCCCCATCCTCAATATGATACCCCTTCAAATATTTAAACATGGATTTCATGTCCCCTCTCAACCTTCTCTTCTCCAGACTAAACATGCCCAGCTACCTGAGCCGCTGCTCATAGGGCATGGCTTCCAGACCACCCACCATCCTGGTTGCCTGATGAGTGGAGAGATCTATTCTTAGAGGGAAGATCCAGTGTTGGATGTCCCTCCCAGTGTCCTTGGGGCCCTCTGCACCCTTTTTGTTGTTTTTGTATGCCTTCAAGTTGTTTTTGGCTTATGGTGACCCTAAAGTGAACCTATCATTGTTTTTTTTTTTGTTTTTTTGCCAAGATTTGTGAAGAGGAGGTTTGCTGTTGCCTCCCTCTGAGTGTGACCCCAGTGGGTTTCCAAGTCTGAGCAGGGATTTGAACTCTGATCTCTAGAGTCCTAGCCAAGTGTTCAAACCACTACATCAAAGGTTGCATCCCTTATCTCTCTGCTAAAGCTCCAGTATCAGTAGAGGGCAGATCTGGGAGTGATCCATGGGAGTAAACCAGGATCATCTCCTATGCTGTGAGAATGGTGGAAGGAAGGAGAGAGAATTGTGTTATCTTTTGGCCTGGAATAGTTCATTTCTGTCCCATTGGTGTGATTTTAGGGCTTCTTCTCCATGCTCATCAGCAAAAAATCTGAACCCTATCAATTCATCCTTTTAATGATTGTTATTCATCTACAGTTCTCCCCTCATCCAATTTTGTCCTCATTGCATTGCTGTGACTGAGCTTGTTTACACTGACAAAAAATGCAGACTCACTCCAAATCTGATGCTGGCAGTCCAGATGATGTACAGCTACTTCTGGGGAGGAACCACATTTTTTGCTATTAACCCAGCTTTGCTCTGAAATAAGCAAACTCTGGGGTTTCCTGGAAACTCTGGCATGATCACAGGTTCTTTTGCTGTCTGCTCAACTGGATTTGGTTCGATTTGGCCCAGTCCAGTTGTCCACATGCAAATGCAGTGCCATCCCCCTTGTCCCACACTGAGCAGCCCGTGCAATCAGTGAAGAGGGGGTAAAGTGACCGCCTTCTTTTAGATCAGATGTCTGTGTGCCCCATTCTGACTTCAGCAGAAGTGACACTGCCAGCCAGGGAACTACTTGGCTGGTGAGGTGGTGATGGGTCTGAAAACAGGGAATGGGACAATGACACACCATTTTACTGGATTTGGCCTGGTGCATGTGGCCACCATCATGGTTGATCCAGGGCCAGTCCAAAGCATATTGCTCTGGACTGGCTCTGGATTAAGCAGTCAGTGTAGATGAGTCCAGTATTACTGGCCTGCAATTTAGCCAATGGGCTTAGTGGCCCTCCGTGGCCATTTGAATCTGAGTTTAGACTGCTACTCTAGCTACTTCTGTCTTCTATAACCATTGCCTTTGTGGTTTGATGGAAAGCTTGGAAATTGTGGGTAGTTCTACCAAACAAGCCTTTCTATGAGGCTGTGATCATCAGTGCATGGAATTATGTGGCATTCCCTGTTCAGTTCATTGGAAGAAGCTGGTCTGTATGTGCAACCATTTGCATGTTGCAGAGCTCTCTCCATTGAAATAAACTGGGAAGTCTTGAGGAGGGAGGAGGGATTCTTTGTGCATATTAGATTAGTGGTGGTGGTGGGGGCTCTGAAAGGGCTTGAGAGTGACTACCACAGTTCAGGGCAGAGGAATGCCTTGTTTATCAGGGCAGTTTCTAGATGAAGTATTCCTGCAACTCATCTCTATGCTTTAAGGGAGGAACTGAACATATTTAAAATCCTTTTAAAATAAACCTGAAGCTGCTTCAAATCTGCTGTCAGAATCAGTGGGGCTATATTAAGTTAATATATACTAATTTTGCTTGATCATTCCAATGCCAAAACATGGAGTTTTATGACTTCTGAAATTGGGGTTTTATATCTTATGAAGTTGGGTTTTCTGTTGGAGAATTTTAGATGCTTGGGCCTTAAACCTGCAGGAGCTTGCCTTTGCAGTAACTGTGTTCATTCTACAGTGCTGCTGTGGCTTTGCAGCCTGCCACTAAGAGACTATCAAGTTTCTCGATCACTGTTTTTTTCTTTATTAAGATAGTTTGTACTTCGTCTATATTTTTTTAAAAAATCAAGGAAAGCTGAATATAGTAGCCTGTACAAATTATGCCAACACAAGGAAACAAAACACATATTAAGCTATCTCATATTATTTATCATGTTTCCACTGGGGAAATAGAAGGAGCAGTGTGTGATATTAAAGTTTGTGCTCTTGGAATCCTCCTGAGATTTACCAGGCACTGCCCATAGACGTTCAGCCAACATCTGAATAAGTTTCATTGCTTACTTGCTGGGACACTGCATAACTATTCATGTAACTAGTTAAATCAAATGTATTTCACTCAAATACTCTGTACTCATTTAAGCATGAGCTGAAAGAGAATACTGATTTTGGTTTTCCTTTAACAAAGAACACAAGCTATTATTGAATTTGGGTGGAAGGCATCTTTTTTGGTGGTACAGTGATCTATTGTTACTGTAATATGTAGTATGCTTGCCCATTGTCTGTCTTGAACAACACTCTATCTTTGTCTGCAGAGTTTGAGAGTAAGATGCATAATTATGCTATTTAGAAACTCTTCTCAAACCAATTTTCTTTTTGTGTTATTTCAGAAAATCCTGTGTTATATCAGAACTACAAAGAAAAAGCTCTAGATATAGATTCTGATGAAGAGTTAGAATCAAAAGAACATAAGTCAAATGAAAAGATAGTTATTGAATATAAACCTCTGAGATCAACATGGAGTCAGTTGTCTGTGGTAAGTGCCCTAATGTTACACAGTCCAAATCCAATTTGGAATGCAGCAGTGCCTGTAAGCAAGTCTCTTTATCTGTCAGTGTCCTTTTCAACTTGAAGTTTTATAGCCTTTCCTTTGCCCTCAAACTACCTCCCAAAGTGAAGTGTTATGTACATGCGGTTACTACTCAGTAGTTGTAATTGACAAAGAGGTATAGCTGCCAATTCCTAACTTTGTTTGACTCAAGTTTTTAGGCAAACAATCCACACAAGTCAACTGTGCTAGGGGTTAAGGAACCATTTGCCTTTGAGATTTTATTGGAGTGAAGGGGAGACCTCAGAGCATTTTAAATAAAATAGACATATGGAGAGAGTTAATGAAAATATGCACCATGAAAATGGAGAGGATGAGCAAAGGTTTTATTTATATTAACACTGTACTACAGGAAATATATCTTGGTCTCAAAATATGCCAGTGCAGGCAAAATACTGTCTTTGTGCAAGTCATGGCTTGTAGAGTTTGTGTGAGGGAGAGTGAACACAGATATATGTACACACATAGTGCTGGTGCTTACCTTTAAAGCCCTACATAGTTTAGGATTCAGGTACCTGATGGAATGTCTTCTCCCACATCCATCTACCCATACGCTAAGATCTTATTTGAAGGCCCATCTCGGTGTGCCTTCACCATCCAAGTTGAGACCAGTGGCAGCTGACAAGAGGACGTTCTTGATTGTTGTGACTTGTTTGTAGAATTTCATGGTGGAGGCCAAGGAGGAATTTCATCAGGGAGGCTAATATAGTTTAGGCAATATGTTGAAGGACTTTAAATCTTATTTAAAAACAAAATAGACTGGGCTTTTAATATCGTCTCTGATGGCTTTTACAGTGCTTCTCTTTAATGGTTTGGTTTTTACATTGTAAACCATACAAAATTTTAATTGACAATTGTGCTATATATCTTAAATAAATAACAAAAGATGTAATTTGGCTTTTGAATAAACACTGTAAGTAGTTGTGTAGTTTTAACAGTAGCTCCTATTAACTTCATGGATAGTTTATTTCTTTCTAAGACCATCTTCTTACATTAGCCTAGTTTGGATTTAATGCCAAATTATATTTTAGTCCAATGTGAAAGAACCTGTATGAGCCTCAGATTGTGTGCTTCCTACTCCCCCTCACCCTCCAATCCATGCTAGAGAAAGAAGCTAGGAGACCTACCTCCAGGTTTAAACTAATTGTAGGGTTTTTGCTCCATAAGTCCCAGCTGAGAAACTGCTTAATTTTAAATTTATGTTTTATTGGAATGAAATAAGAAAGGGGTTGTTGTTGTTGTTGCCTAACTCCCAGAAAGTCTCAGCCAGCCTGGTGGTGATGATGACTAGGGGATTTGGGGAGTAGTAGTAAAAAAAATAACCCTTTCCAAGTACCATCAGAAACTATTATTTGATCTTCTGTCATTCCAATAAAACAGACTACTCACATTTTGGTTAGTACAGACCTTTAAAGCAACCAGGGTTATTTTTGATCTTCTCCTGTGGTGTGTGTCGGAGTGGGAGAAGGCTGAGCAGGGGTTGTCAAACTCAAGGATGCTGATAAGCAGGGTGTTACAAATCATGCCAATGGTTTTGAAGCACTAACACTTAATCTGTCTGTGATCTTAGTAGTATGGTTGCCAGTTTCATGTAGGTGATTCCCACACTGTTCCATTGATACTGGGCAGAACTGTCAGAGAAATCTATATATCATCAACCCCTTCCCATATGATCACCAGGCTCAGCATTACTGGAGCAGTGATTGAATCAAACATGTACATGCAGATCTAGGATATGAGCTTCCCTGTAATTTCACAGATACAGAAACATTTGAGCAAATAACCTAAGCTCTAAGGGGTCAAAGTCCTTTCTCTTGTTTGTGTATTCTAGTCAGCTATGGTTACAAGTGTAATTTAATTAAACACTCAGAATTTTGTGATTGGTTGCTTATATATGATTTTAATACTTGGTTGTAGCTTTCCATATTATCTATTTTTGTAACAGCGAATTCAAGAAGAGTGCAAGTTTATGAGTTTTTTAAATAGATGCTCCCTTTCTTGTGGGTGAAGGAAATTTTTAAAATTTTAATATGTGGCCAGATTGTAGTGTATCATATTGGAACATGTGGATGTAACACAGTGGCTGGAAAGAACTGGACATAAAAATGTACTTTTTTGAGTATGGTTATGTGAATCCTTTGGAACATATTCAGTGGAAAATATGTTACCTACAGATCATTGCATCATATCTTTGGAACTGGGTGTGCAGTTGTGACCACAAAGCCAAATAATTTGCTAGCCTAAAAGGTAATAGATGGCTCTCCTGTTATTGCATTTCCAGGCAAATATCAAAGCCAGGAGATTTGCTGAGCTTGTTGACTGAACTTTGCTTTCTGAGTCAAGTACAAGCTGTTTTGCACTAGTACTTAAATTGAAGCTAGAACCTGGAGTATGCCTAAAGTTTGGCATAATGGTGTGCATGCAAGGAATGTTTGGAGTGTTGGTTATGACCTATAAATCATACTCAGATTGAGACTAGATTTATTTGAACGATTGGATTCTACCATGCCATCCTGCCCAGGTCTTCAGGTCTTCAGAAGAGGCTTTTCTCTTGATATACCCAATGTTGGAAGCACATCTTCTACCGTGTCAAAGATGGCCTTCTCATTGGCTGCTCCCAGACTCTGGAACTCTCTGCCAAAGGAAACTAGGTTGGCTCACTGCTGTTGTCCTTACACCTGGATGAAAATATCTTTTTATTGAGGCAGACCTTTAGCATGTAGGCTAGTTGGCTGGTTGCTGATATTGTCATTTATTGTTTTAATTGTACGTATGATTCCACTTCAACTAGCATGGTTCCATCCTATGGAACCCTGGGATTTGTAGTTCTATGTGTTTCTTAGAAATCCAACCACGAGAGCTCTAGTGCCTCACCAAACTACAAATCCCATTATTCCACCACATGGTACAATGGTAATTAAAGTAGAATCCTAGAGCTATAATAGTGTAGTGTGAAGGGTCCCCAGGACTCCTTTGTGTGATCAGAAGTGTGCTTTTTGAGAAGGGCAAGCTAGTAAACCCATAGGATCACATCCTATATACTGTATTTGTATCTTTAAAATATATAGAGCATATATACACTTTTGGTACAATGTGTGTGGGATGATTATATTCCTCTTAATACATTTTAATGTTTTTTTCTACATTGCTGCTGCTTTCATGTAAGATATTTTATCTTGCTGTTTGCTTATCTGTACTTAATTGACTCCATAAAAAAGAAGCATTGGATGGGAACAGAAAGTCTTTTGAAAACAATTCTGAGGCCCTCTGAGATGTGATACAATTAGTAGGGTTTTTTTAAAAGCTCTCTTTGTTTACAGTTCTGTGGCTTTTATTGAAGAAGTAAATGCTGTGCTGTCCCATTCAGTATACAGGAATGGGAGGATAATATGCATGTGACAGATTACTTGAGCTGTAAGCACACAAGGAAGTGAAGGGGAAATGATTTTAGCTATAATGATGAGAAAAACTTAGATTAAGCATGAAGGCCCTCATTAGACCAGCTGGGCTGGTGATGCCTATACTGTAAATATGAAACTGAAATCACAGTTTTCTCCATAATTTAAATGGAAATGATTCAAGTGAGTGGGATAATAAACAGAGTTTAAATGCATGTGTCTATGATTTAAGCAGCAATCCTGTACGTGTTTACTTGGGAATTAGCTCAGTTGAAATGCTGTGGAAACTCATTCTGAGTAGGCATATATAGGAGTTCAATGACCTTTGAATTTCACAGTTCTGTTTTTGCTCCCATCCAAGTTGATGATATCTTAGTAACACACACATCTCAAGATACCTTATAGAACAATCTGTAGGGAAGGATGCAGTCCTCTAGGCATTGGGGGGCGGGTGGAGTGATGCACCCACTCTACTCCTGAAAGTTGCCTATCTTGCTGTACGTGAAGCTCATTCCAGAGCTCTGGAGCTACTACTGAAAAAGCTCTGTTACTTCCTGGTTGCTGACCTAATCTCCATAGGAATATTGAATAGCTTTTATTGGCAAGGAGAGGTTCATAGAATTATGAGGTATTTAAATCTAAGCTGTTAAATTCAAAACCAACAACCTAAAATGTTTACTGAAGTTTAGAGGGAGTGGTTTGGTGATGATGTGGCTCTCTTGCTATGGAGAATATAGAACTTGGCTCTGAAACTTTCAGGCTGCATCAGGACCTAAACATTCTTCCACGTGAAATTCTGAAAAACTAGTGTGACTTTTTATTCCTCTTGAAAGCAGAAAAAAATTGAAAACAACATCTTAACCCACCAGTCCTAGTACTAGAGTGCCATTTGGATCATATTTCAGTAATCTGAAAGGAGCAGCAGAAACAGAAAAAAAGAAGATGAAAACACAACAGCAATTAAAATGTTAAAAAAAAAAAGCACTGGCAGATTAGAAACAGAAAATTGCATATTAAAAGTACAGTTGTCCCTTCATATTCACTGGGGGTTGGTTCCAGGACCCCCTGTGGATACCAAAATCCATGAAGACTCAAGTCCCATTATATGCAACGGCATACCAAAATGGTGCCCCTTACATAAGATGGCAAAATCAAGGTTTGCTTTTTGGATTATTATTTTTTAAAGAATATTTTCAAGTCGTGAATACCAAATACGTGAATATGGAGGGACAACTGTACTCCTAAAGTGGAAAGTTTTGGCCCTCTTCTGGAAAGTCATCAATGAGAAAGTGAAACTGGCATTCTTTGGAACAGTTACAGAGCTTAGGTGCCACCACTGAAAAAGCTCTTGTGCTTCATCCAGCCATATCTTCATGATATGTCCCAACCTAGGATCTCCACTGCTCCATCCTGGATTCGCCCCTTCTCGCTTGCTACCCCTCACTCCTGGAACCTTCTTCTCCCTCAAATACGGGACATTACTTCTCTGTCCACTTTTAAATCCAAGTTAAAGACCACCTTGTTCAGGGAGGCATTCCCCGGCATTGTCTGACTTACATTTATTTCTTCTGTCACTTGGGTTTACTGTGGATGTTGTTATTAATTGTTGTAATTATCCTTGTTTCTAACTGATTTTTATTACTTTGCCTATTGTTTTATTTAGATTGTACACCTTCGGCAGGTTTCATTCTGTTTTATCCTTGATTGTCTTTGTACAGCGCCGTGTACACCGACAGCGCTCTAGAAATAAACTTTAATAGTAATAATAATAATAATAATAATAATACAGAGATTAGCATGTTCATCCAAGTTTAAATCCTGGATGAAAGCTGGGTAGCCTGGCACCCAGTAGCAAAACTTTCATACCCTTTGGTTTCAAATGATATAAACATGCACATTCCTTTTAGGAATGTTTATGGCTTTTCACATACATGATAATATCTTGTGTATATTTAGTTGGTCCCATCAAGATTCAAAGACAGGGAAACAAATTCATTTGAAGGAAATAAAACTGCTGGGTGAAGCTTGGTAGTGCCTAAGCATGCACTCTCTATTTCCCTTTTATCCACAAATGACTTGCCCAGTTATTACTGCCCCTCACCTAGAGGTGCCCCAATCTTTAAAAAAGCAAGGGTTTAGAATATGGGATTTGCTGAGGCTATGGAAATGGCAGGATCCAAGTTGCGTCCTGACTTGGCTGCTCTCAGTTATTTGGATCCAGTTTATCTGGAAAAGTGTAGGAGGTGAGCTATCTTCTCCTGCCTGGTATGCAGTAATAAGGTAGAGAGGGATAGGAATAGCTCCTACTGTGTTCCTTCATAATCTGTGCTAGAATCCTTTGTAGGCTTTTTAACATTGGTAGAATTTTACAGTATGTTTCTACATCTGTATTTCCCATGGTAACTGGGAGGTAAATTGTAGAAATGTACTGGGAAGTTTAACCCTGGCCTCATTGACCAGTTTGACTTTTTGTGGTCTTTGAGTCAAGATGAGATGAAAAACAGGCTAATGTGTATGTGAATGTATGTTTAGGGCAAAATACATTTACGAGAACAGCATTGTTGAATGTTTGCTGAGGTTTATACCCCATTGCTGACTATACAGTACATTCACTTTGCTCAGTCTCCTCTTTGTTGTTGCCTCTTCAGCAGCCTCCTTTGGGCATCCAAGCAATGTCAAACACGAGGAGAAGAATCAGTATCCTCCATTTGCCTTTGCCTTTCCTCTGTGTGGTCATTTGGTGTTCAAGAGGGGACAGAGTAAGCAAATAGGCAATGATGACGGTGACAAAGAGATGGTCCACTAGGAGTAGCATATCCATTGAGACTATCTCGTCCCAAATCTGGAGCTAATGCCATCCTCTCATGCCATTCCCTAATGAGCATGTCTGTTGGAGAGATATTTTGTAATGTTAAAAAAAGCATGCACACAAACTTGAGGAACATATGCTGGCCTTGTTCTATCCTAACATCTATTTTTTTACATGTTCCCACCCACACCTTGTTCCATGTGTTTGTTTTCTGTTGTATTCTGTATTGCAGTAAATTCTATCTCTTTCTGGACTCTTACTGTCTCGCGCAATAACTGTGCTGCTCTTATTTATTTTTTTACCATTTTTTTGGTAGGGAGCACTCCCAACATTATACTTAAAAGCAATGCTATTGTGCTTTTCCGCAGTAATACTTCATTTAAATAATGTAACATTTTCCATTAAAGATTGTAAAATGGTTGGGGCATGCTTTTGTTAACATTGTGAAATAGGCTTGCAGGGCAGTATTGCCCCGATGCAAGAGGAGTGTATGTAAACAAATTAGTTCCTTTGACTGCATAACAAAGATATTGTAAGCCTAAAATGTAAGCTTTTATATACACATTTCATATCTTCAATCTTAAATTAATTAACTCACAATCTAAACATGTGTTGGCCTGTGCATTTAGGCAGAACTCTTATTTTGGGATTGTTTTGAAGTGACAGGTAGTAATTTTGATTTTGAGCCTAGATAGGAAAAAAAAAACACAACCCAATCTGCTGGATGAATGCTCCTATTGGGACAGAGTCGAGAACATTTTGGCATTCACTTACCAGTCCTAAGTAAGTAAATATTCTGTCCTTTTAGCTCAGGATATAATAAGAAAATAGAGGACACTCTGGAGCATGTTTCCATAGCAGGGAAACACTATCAAAGTGCTAAATTCTTTCTCTTCCTGTGTAAAAAATGGTGAAAATAGGTCAGGAGTGGAAGAATGAAAAGCGAACACGCAGAATTTAATATTTTACCACATGAAGATTTTTTTTTTAAGGGAACAGTCTTCACAGCTGTGAAATACAGTTGATTCAAATTTAGGCTTAAATCCAGCTGCAAATTCCAACTTGTGAAGGCCCACTGAATCAGTTGAATGGCAAATTAGAAGTGGCAAGTCCCATACTTTTAGTGGATCTAGTCCACTAAATATACATGCTCGCCATATTTAACTATTTAAAAGGACATCATATTGACGAAGGAACAAGCTTGTTTTCTGCTGCTCCAGAGACTAGGATACAGAGGAAGGGATTCAAACTACAGGAAAAGTGATTTGATCTAAATATAAGGAGGAACGTCCTGACAGTAAGAGCTGTTTGACAATGGAACATGCTGCCTCAGGGTGTGGTGGAGTCTCCTTCTTGGGAGGTTTTTACACAGAGACTAGATGGTCATCGGTCTGGAGTGCTTTGTTTGTGTATTCCTGCCTGTTGGGGGTGGACTGGATGGCCTTTGTGGTCTCTTAGAACTCTATGATTCTACTCTAAATGGGACTAGCAATTAGATTTAGAGCACTTATTTTAGCTTGCAAATATTCTACCTATAATAAAAAACTAGTTAGCCGCTAACTTTAGTTTGTACCTAATTTTCACTTTGATCAACTGTTTGTGCAATCCTGGTACAATATTGTGGCATGTAAAATTATATGGGTGCTGAGTGTGGCCATGAAGCTCTAGGTATTCCTGGTTAACGTGAAATGTTTGTTCTAGCCTGGTTTTGTGACTGAATGTGTTCTGGGCTGCCTTATTGGATGCACTCCACCCTCAGATATTCAAAGAAAGTGAGATCCTGTTGATTCTTCCTGACCTGTGCTTTTCATACAGTCAACCATGTAATAATTTTGTGGACTTGCTATTGGGAGTGGGAACTGGAGGCACCACATGTTCTGGTAGTTCCATTGTTCCATGACTAGCAGATTGAGAGGTGATATGATATCCAGCTTTAAATATCTGAAGGCATGCCAGGTAGAAGATGGAATCAGCTTGTTTTCTTATGCTTCCAAAACTAGAATATGAACAAATAGATTCAGATTATAAGAAAAGAGTTTCTGTCTAAACATTAGGAAAAACTTCTTTATTGTTAAGAATTGCTTGACAGTGGAATAATCTGCCTTAGAGAGTGATGGAATTTCCTTCCTTGAAGGTTTTTAAACAGAGGTTGAAGGGCCATCTTTCAGAAATGCTTTAGTTGAATATTCTTGCATAGTACAGGTTGGACTAGTTGTCCCTTGCTATTTCTTCTAACTCTATGAGTCCAAATGGTGATGCTGGTAAGGGGTGGTGCTGATGGCAGTGGTGGACTACTACTCTACACCACTGCATTTATAATTCCACAGGTGGATTTTTCTTTAACTTCCACATGGGGTGGGCAAAGTGCAGCCCACAGGTCACATGTGGCCCTAAAGGGCCATTTATGTGACTTCAGGCACCCTCAGCCATTTTTATGGCTTTCCAATCCCTCCTTTTTGCCTCCACATGTCCTCTGGGGATGTGGGAGCATTTTTGCCTTCCTGAGCCATTTTAAGTCCAGGGAAGGTATTTTAAAAAAAATAAAATCAAGAAGTGATTCTGGTCACTTCCTGTTGCTAAAAAAACCCTCTTCTGGGCCTAAAATGGTCAAGTAGACCTCAAAACATGGAAAATGCCCCCCGTGTCCCAGAGGGTGTTTGGGGGAAAGTTGATTTTTTTTGCAGGGTGTAGTGTAGTGGGGGTGAAACCCCCAAGGTGTCTTGGAGCTGTTGTTGTGGTCCCCTAGCCTCTCACAGTTACTACCCTGTTCTAAGATTTGTATGGAACCACTAGAGAACATTATTTGGAGGTGGGGATTATGTGTCATAAATAAGCAGACAACATCACAAATCTATTTCTCTTCTTTAAAATCTAATTCTAATGTATCTGTGAGTGTCTTGAATAGCTGTTTGGAGTTTGTAATGGGCTGAATAGCTGCTAATATGATTATACTGTGGAGCATATGTACAGTACATTTTGTCAATGTAGACAAAGTAGATGCAGTGTTGGTAGGAGGTCCATCAGACCATGGAGTTGGAACTTGACCTATATTGTGTGGAATTGTATTCTTTCCCTGCCCCAGTCTTATGAGTGATGCTTCTTTATTAAGCTTTGCTAATAGATGTATAAAAGCCAGTCACAACATGGAGCAGTTTTTATCAATTTATGTTAAAATAGCAATTGGGGAAAAGATCTTGGCAGCCTTATTCATTTTATGATACCAATTAGGTTTGATTATGTCAGTGTTAGGCAACCCTCGAAACTCAGCAGAATTGTAACAGTGAATATTTTTCTGTAGTAGATGTTCAGTAACTTCTATTCCCCACCCCCAGGAACAATTAAAGATTATGGTTTTTGGCCCAGCCTGTCTATAGGACAGTATTTTCCTGTATGAGCCTGCCATGGTTTCAGGATCTTCAGGGGAGGCCCTTTTTTTGGTCCAGCCACTCTCACGGGCACATTTGGTGAGGACAAGGTGGCTATTTCTAGGTTGGGCACTTTTGGTCTTTGAGCCACTTTCAAGAGGGGCTAGACTGACTGGCTTTCTACTGTTCTTTTACTGACTGGTAAAGTCCTTTTAATACAGGCAGTCTTTTGGCATCTGACTGGCTGATGAACTAAGAGCTTTCAGTGGGAAGGGAGCTGTCCTTCCCTCCCTCCCCCATGTGTAAACTGTTTTTAATTCAGTTGTCTTAATATTAACTTTTAAATTGTGTTTTTAGCTGTATCTGGTTTTATAACCAGATGTGAACTGTCTTGAGTCCCAAATCCTGGAAGAGAGGAAGGATCCAAAATAAATAAATACATGTTTTTGGCATGGTATTTTGAGGCCAAGTTTTGTACTGGACCATCTTATTACATGAGAGCTGGAATGATGTCATTGTTTGAGTGTTTGAGTAGGATACTGGGAGAGCAGGGTTTGAATCCCTGCTCAGCCATGAAAACCCACTGGATGACCATAGGCAAGTCACACTCTCTCAGCTTCAGAGGAAGGCAAGCCCTGTCAGGGAAGAAGATGGTACAGACGAGAAAGGCACCCTGCCACCATCACTGGGGTGGTGCCAAGTTGCAAGGAAGATCTGTCTTGTAAAGTTTGTTCAGTATAAATTCTCTCTGGCTTTTCTTCACAAATGAAGATTCAGGAAGGACTTATCCTGCGTTTTCTGCAAGCGTGCTGATGACTAAAAAGGCCAATCTGAGATAAACAAGTCCGATTGCAGAAAGCACAGCAGAAGGTCTCCTTGGGTGATGTTTCTGGGTTGTGATTCTTTCTGCGTTGTCATTTCTCTTCAAAACTTGTTTGGCGTGAGTTCTCCAATAAGGCTGCAGCATTGTGGATAGTGTGTCTCCATGCCTCCCGATGTGAGGCCAGGTCAGAACATTGTTGGTGATCAATTTGGCCGAGCCTGAGATGTTGTTTCAGGGAGTCCTTGTATTGCTTTTTTGGAGCACCCCTCTTATGCTGACTCATGGCAAGTTCACTGTAGAGTACTGTTTTTGGGACGCGATGGTCCTCCATCCTAGAAACGTGCCCTGCCCAGCGCAGCTGTGTTCTCAATATCATGGCCTCAATGGTGGTGACCCCTGCTTGCTCAAGGACAGCAACATTCGTCACATAGTCAGTCCAGTGTATATTTAGGATTGTGTATAAACAGCGCTGATGGAAGCGTTCAAGGAGTCGTAAGTGGTGGCGATAGGTGACCCATGTTTCAGACCCATAAGGGAGAATAGACAGTACAATGGCTCTATACACACTGATTTTTGTGCTTTGCCTCAGGTGTTTACTACTCCAGACTCTTGGGCACATGTGGTACTTTGTGTCCTATATTTTTGACTGAGTAGGAAAGACTTCTGCAGCCCTTTTATGGACAACTTCAAGGGGGAATTTGTCATGGCAAATTAATGATATTATCAGATAAATATACATTTTCACATTCCAAATGGCAAGGTTTGCCACTTTGGTTATTAAGTCTAAGTCAAAGTTAAAGCCTAATATTTTGTGGCAGATCAGGCATTTTGCTCTAAGTTTCCTCATATTAGATACTACATTATTCGTAGTCAGGTTTGTAATGTGTTGTTTTTCCTTTACTGTTTTAAGATATGGACTGCACCCCATTGGGAATTTATGTCATGAACCAACTTGTGATTGTGCAGTTTAGAATTGTGATGTTGTGCAGAAGTTGTATTCCCAGGTGGAGAGTGTTGTTGAACCTATGCCATTGGGACCATTGCACAAGTGGAGCAAGCAGTACAGTTGGACCCCCATATCTTCAAGGGTTTGGTTCTTGGACTTATCTTGGATACCAGAAAACGTGGATAGCAGTACACCCTATTAAAATAAAGGACTTCTGGTAAAAACATGCCATTGAGTTGCATTGGAGGACCTAGAAGATGCCTAGAGAGGATGCCTCTCTAGGCATTTTCCAGCACAATTATGGTATGTGTCCCTATTTTGTGTTCCATGGATAACTGAAACCGTGGATATTGGTTCCACAGATATAGGGGTATGACTGTATTGCACAACAATCATGATATACAGTAGTATGGCAGGCTGCTCTTGTGCAATGTCAGCACAAGGCAGTGGCCCCCAAGGGAGCCACAGACCACTGGTAATCCAGAATGGAGGGCAATGGAAAGTCATAGCTGCCCTGTGCATGGCTGGAAAAATACCCTCACTTTTCATGGTGGCCTGTTGTGCAGTGGGAACCCCATTGTACTTTGGGACATCTTGCATGGTGCTCATTGTGCATTACTGCAGTTCTCTAGGTTGCCTATTAGTGAGGTGGCTCCATCATCATAAAGCTATGCATTGCAGCCTGTGATGCAGAATCTTGGTCATGGTTTTAATATACTGTACCTGGAAATGTATATACAGTATATGGATGTGTTTGAACTTAACCATGGAATTCTATTGTGTTTTATTGTATTGCAATATTTTTGTTGTTTACTATGGTTCTGTGCTAAAGCTAGAAAAAATTGTTGTTGATGATGATGTCAACCAAGCCAATGAAAATCTTAATAAATTACTGATTCCGAAAAAGTTAGCAGACATAGATTCATCATTCACAATTTGTTTCAGGTGAAGAAAAATGGCTTATCCCAGACTATCTGCCAAGAAGAAAGAAAAAGACAAGAGGTAAATTAATAATTATATTTTTAGCTCATTTATTAGAATTATTAGAGTAAGCCTTTTTATATACTTGCTTTTAGGGAGGCCAAACTCAATGAATTCTGGTTCTCTTCTTTTTTATATATCTGAACCAAATCATGATAGAGTTCTGTCTTTTCATTCATACTTCCTGGGTTAGGCAGCTTGTGTAGATTAAAGGTTGATTATCCACAGAGTGGAGTTATGTGGAGACATATATACAACATGTCTGGTAAATAGAGAGGTGTCTAATGAGAGACCCAGATTAAAAGGGTCTGCTGACTCATTTGAGGCTTTTTCCTATCTGATGTAGATGCTTGAAAAACCTGGTATCAGAAATAACAAAGTATGCAGAAGTAATCTGCCCCATTTCTACAATTCTCAGGTTTCCTTTGGAGCCAGTTATGTTTATGTCACGTATGTACATGTATGGAAGTGACTGTAAGGCAGCAACTGTGGACTGGATCCAAAGTAATCCCTCTGTGAAAGAAAAGTTTTCTTCCATTTGCAGAAGGGCTGGCTGTCCAGTGGAGGCAGCTGCCCACAGGAATGAGAGGGAAGGTGATTTTTTCTGATTTCCCCTCCAGCCCCCTTCCCATGTTGTTCCAGAAGACCTTCAATCCTTCAGAGCAGAATTTCATCCACAATGTTAATGTGAGGATCTGTCTGGAATAGGAGGGAATGGGGAAAAGCATCTCCCCACCTTATTGTGAACAGGATCAAAGTTCCACTTATGGAAACTCCTGGATATAACTTTATATTTTTATAACATGAGGAGCGACCCCAAAAGTCTCCTGGTTTCTCCTCCTTGGTCCTCTATAGGCTTCTGCTGTACTCTTGATGATTGTGGATAGTCTCCTCTAGCTGCTTTGGATTTGAACAGCACCTGTCCCTCAGATCAGTCTTGTCAATTCAGTGAACGACCATAAAGAAGGACTGAAAGAGGCTTTTGAGTGTAATTCAAGTCAGATTTTTAACGTGAATAGTCAGTGTAGGACACTGTGAGAGGAAAATGAGCATTGCAAAGCATATTTAGGAGGGACTGTGGCCCATTGACTACAGGAAATCTGTGCTTATGGTTGCAAAGTCAGGAGTCTGCATAGCTGACAAGGGAAGAGCTGGAGGCTGGAGCAGTTCTCCTCATCTACAATCAAGGACAAAGTAGTGAGAGGTCATGCAGAGCTGGAGAATGACTCAAACTTAAGTGGGAAGGAATGTTGGAATGAAGAGATACGCAAAATACATCCTAGGATAAAAATGGGCAGGGAAAGTCTCTTGAGAAGTGTTTGGAAAACTATCTGATGAGTAGTGATGGGAACAATTTGGCATTTGAAAGAAACTGAGAAAAGGCTAGGGTGTGAGATATTGTGTGTCAGGAATACATGGAGGTGATAGTGGATGAGTACTGTAAAACCTATTTCTCCAAAACATAGAATACATATCAGTGAGAAGTGAAGGAATTCTCTCATGCTAAACCTGGAAAGATCCTTCAAGGTTCAGTTCTCCAAAGGATGAAAAAGAATACATGGTGGGTAGTAATATGTGTGGTTTGTTTAAATAACAGAAACCATTACCATCTATTTAAAGACAGATAATAATTTCAACCTGTCTGTTCTTATATGTGGATTTGGAAAAAAGACATAATGGCCCATCTTCGGCAATATCTGTTGCTGCACAATTCATGAATTCCATGTACTAAATAATACATTTGGTTAAGAAGAAATAAATAGGCTAGCCTAAACACAAATGTTTTTAATATTTTTTAAAAAATATCTCTTTAAACCATTATCAAATTCTGTTTTTGAACATGTCTGCTTCTCCCAGGGCCACATGCAAAACTTCAGTAACATTACATCTCAGAAGAGTTTCACCAAGTATTCATACGCTATCAAGCTTCAGACATCTGTTTGCATTTATGCCATGCAAATGTACTGCATTTTACACTATCACTCATGGGACTATCACTTGTCTTGAGTGAGAAAAAGTAATTGACAAATATGTTACCATTCTTCATCTCCAGTTAGCATTGTTTGATTATGCATGAGCTCAAACATTCCTTGTTTTGTTGTTGGGAACCAAACATTTTCAAGTACAGTACTCTCAAATTCCTTTGAAAATCAATTTCCATTATATGTTTGGCTCCTCACAGATTTTTGTGGCCATTCATATCCCATTTTCACTTTCAGAACTGGTTTGCCTAGCCTTGGACTTTTTTAGCTTACAAGGAATCAATGAGCACTGTCATAAAAACTGGAAACAAAGAATCTTTAAATAGTATGGAAAACCAGGGCACCAATGTCCTTTAGCTGAACAAAAATGCACAGATTGGAACAAACAAGTCAGAGAACACTGCTGTTCTCTTTAGTAAAATCTTGTTCTCATGATTGCAGCAGCTAAAGCAAAAAATTGCCTGTGATGGTTGCAGAAATTTGAGGGCAAGAAACCTGACATATTACAGGAATACTTTTCATGCCCTCTCCAGTCACTTCATGCAAAGCATGTATCTTTGTGTATGCCTTCTCATGGCTTGAGGAACATAGAATCATAGAACTGCAGAGTTGGAAGAGACCGCGAGTGCCATCCAGTCCAACCCCCTGCCACGCAGGAAATCACGATCAAAGCTTCCCCGACAGATGGCCATCCAGCCTCTGTTTAAAGACCTCCAAGGAAGGAGACTCCATCACGCTCTGAGGGAGTGCGTTCCACTGCTGAACAGCTCTTACTATCAAAAAGGTCCTCCCAATGTTGAGGTGGAATCTCTGTTCCTAGAGCTTGCATCCATTGCTCCGTGTTCCAGTCTCTGGAGCAGCAGAAAACAAGCCTGCTCCATCCTCAACGTGACACCCCTTCAAATACTTAAACAGGGCTATCATATCGCCTCTTAACTGTCTTTTTTCCAGGCTAAACATACCCAGCTCCCTAAGTCTCTCCTCATAAGGCATCGTTTCCAGACCCTTCACCATTTTAGTCACCTTCTTTGGACATGCTCCAATTTGTCCATATCCTTTTTGAATTGGGGTGCCCAGAACTGGACACAGCATTATGGTGAGGTCTGACCAAGGCAGAATAGAGCGGCACTATTACTTCCCTTGATCTGGACACTATACTTCTATTGATGCAGCCCAAAATCGCATTGGCCTTTTTAGCTGCCGCATCACACTGTTGACTCATGTTCAATTTGTGGTCTACTAGGACTCCTAGATCCCTTTCGCACGTAGTCTCATTCAGCCAGGAGTTCTCAAAGATTATTGCCAATGGCTCTGAGATTATATTTGCCAGCTCTTTTAATACTCTTGAATGTAGTTCATCTGGTCCTGGAGATTTAAATTCATTTAGTTTAAGAAGGTATTCCTGTACTACCTCTTTGCTTATTCTGTGCTGGATTTCTCCTATTGTGTCCTCTGTTCCTTTATCCTCAGGTCTATTCCCCTTTTCCTTTTCTGAAAACACTGAGGCAAAGAAGGTGTTGAGTAATTCTGCCTTTTCTCTGTCCCCTGTAGTGGCCCTAGCATTTCCTTCTTCCTCCTTTTGCTGTGGACATACCCCAAAACCCCCTTTTTATTGTTCTTAGCCTCTCTAGCAAGCCTGAGCTCATTCTGCACTTTAGCTTTTCCGACTTTACTCCTACACGTGTTCGCTATCTGTTTGAATTCTTCTTTGGTGATTTCCCCCTTTTTCCATTTCCTATACATGTTCCGTTTAAAACTTAACTCTGTTGAAATTTCTTTAGTCATCCATCCTGGTTTCTTGAGACACCTCCCAATTTTTCTTCCTCAATGGTACTGTTTGCAATTGTGCCTTCAGTATCTCCCTTTTGAGAAAGTCCCATCCATCTTGAGGTCTCTTCTCTTTTAGTATTCCTGACCATGGGATCACCCCCAGTATTTCCCTGAGTTTATTGAAATCAGCTCTCCTAAAGTTGAGAACATGTGTCTGACTATGCCTGGCTTCTCCTTTCCATTGTATCACAAACTCCAGGAGAACCTGATCACTCTCACCTAAGGATCCCACCACTTGCACCCCATTAACCAGGTCATCCCTGTTGGTTAGGATCAGATCTAAAATAGCTGACCCCCTTGTTGCCTCTTCCACCTTTTGGACCATGAAATTTTCTTCCAGGCAAGTAAGGAATTTGCTAGACCTTGAAGTTTTGGTTGAGTTAGATTGCCTGCAAATATCAGAATAGTTGAAGTCACCCATCACTACTATATCTTTCCTTTCTGCGTGTGTGGTCATCTGTTCCAGAAAGGCATCATCCAATTCTTCCATTTGACTTGGGGGTCTGTAGTAGAGTCCCACAATAACATCCCTGTTGTTTCCCTCCCCTTTAATTTTTATCCACCTGGCTTCCAGTATTGATGTCATGGATCTCTTCAGTGGTGTAAATATCCCTGACATATAATGCTATTCTTCCTCCTTTCCTGTTTGGCCTGTTTCTCTTATAAAGGTTATACCCCTCTATTCCTACATTCCAATCATGAGACTCATCCCACCAGGTTTCAGGAATGCCTATTATATCATGCTTGCTTTGTTGTGCTAGGAGTTCAAGTTCATCTTGCTTATTTCCCATCTAAGACCATGGTTCCCTTTACTTGCTGCCCGTGCAAGTTTTTTTTTGCCTCCCACTGTTGGGTCCTTGCGCTGTTTGCCTTGTTCCCTCTATGACAGTTTGACTATTTTTTCCAGCCCTTTTGCCTTCCAGAATACTGTCTCCCTCCCCGCTATGACTCAGTTTAAAGCCCTCCTGATCAAATTCTTGAGACTGTAGGCAAAAATGCTTCTGCCAACATGTCTTAAGCAAACAAACCAAATTTATTTAGTTCAGCATTATAGTGTAGCATATTGCAGAGTCCTGGCTAACATCATTTGAAACACAACGGCAGTAAAAAAAACACACACACACAACAGGATCTTAACTGGTGTGTCAAAACATCTTTCCATCGCAAACAACAACAAACACAGTGCATGTGTAAGAATTAGATACATTTTTTACATTAACATTCTCATGCTACTTAATGAGCCTGTAACATAAGTTAGTGTTAACTGAAACAGTCACACATTCTCCTTTTGATCCCTTCTTTATTCTTTGTTTCCTCTGGTGAATTTTGGATTGTAAACTACTCTGGGGTGGGATCTATCACCTTGTATTCTGTAAAGAACTATGGGGACACTACATAATCTGAGTAATGCTTGAATCAAGCCTCACTTTCACATTCTACTTCAGTTGTTAAACAAGTTGAAGGAAGAGGGGAAGCACTAGAAGGGGACTGATAGTTGTGAAGGATTTGACAGAGTAGAAGAGAAGAAACAGGCTGGGTTGGAAGGCATGTGAGATGTGAGAAAGGCTGCATGTACATTCTAGAGACTACACTTTCCTTTTTCAGCCATCTGACCTTTTGTAAAGAGCATCTGGCACAGCTGCTTCTCAGTTCCACTGCTTCAAGAAGATGAATCTTTAAGTGCCCAGATTTTTCATGCCCTGAAAAACCTTTCTTTGGGGTGGGAAGCAGACTTGGGTTGCTTATACTGTACTGTACAGTATACAGCATTTCCTAACAAGAAATAGAATTTGATTTTTCTCTTATTTTGTATTTCAAAACAAAAAAGTTATCATTTATTAACATTCTGCTAGCATACCATAAACAGTCTAATCTTCAAAAAATGACAGTGTCATCTCCTCCAAAGGCTAGAGCAGCCAGAATGTACAAGTCTATTGTTACTAATTTCTGATTTTTTTTTAAAAAAATAACATTTAACTTTAAAATTATTATCAGTTTTATTCTTACAACAAATATTGAAGAGGACTTAGCTTAAGAAATTGGTACAGTTCAAATGAAATGAACTTGATGTAATTAAAAAAAAAACCAACTTTCCTGGACCAAGAATGAGCAATTGTACCCACTGACTCCTTTTTTCATTCTTATGCATACCTCATTTTGAGATTTCTGAGACTTACTAAACCATGGTTTACCCTTATTTTCCAACCAAGGCAACTGTGGTTTTGGCACAGCTTACAAACCAGATTTGAAACTAGGTTCTGATTAAACAAGTATAGTTCTAGTTCTCAGTCCCATAAACCAGTACTACTCAAGCTGTCTGATGTGGCAGGCTGGCAATTATTTTTTCCCAAGGTGCCAAGGACTTGCAGCCAATGGCTGAGGGACTGGCACCTACCTAGAGACCACCAGTTTGAATAGACCTACTGTAAACTATTGTTTATTCAGTAGGTATAAGTGTATATCTAAATTTGGCCCTAGTAGCTATCTGATGAGCTTTTTGGCTGGGTTGGGCTTTGAAACTTGTATTTCACACCCAGATCCAACCCTTTAACTACTGGGGTGGCTAAGGCCTGCATTGTAAATTTAGCATACTTCTGCAATAAACCCTTGAATTGGCAAAATAAAAGCATGGATGCATTTCATTACAAAAACTTGTTTCATGGACCTACGATTGCACTGATCTTAGTTCAACACTGTATTGTTTTAAAATGTGCACGTGTTTATTATTAGATTTTTGCTGAGATACATGCTAAATCTGAAATGTATGAAATGGTCCTCAATATATACATCCTTGGAATATGTTTTGAAAATAGTAAACTTGGAGTAATTTGTAATATGAACTACTGAAAAATGCCCAAAGAGATCTATTAAGAATCTGATATTTGTAAGTTCAAAATGTCCACTGTGAAAAGATGCTACTGTGCATTTCCTTGTCACCTAAAGCCAAAAGAATTTTGTGTCTTTCTTCTTCCCCACTCCCCATATGCAGGCTATATTTGAAGTAATATCTTCAGAACATTCATACTTACTTAGTCTGGAGATTCTAATTCGGATGTTTAAAAACTCTAAAGAACTAGCTTCTACAATGACAAAGACAGAAAGCCATCACCTCTTTTCCAATATTGCTGATGTCTGTGAAGCAAGTAAAAAGTAAGTTTTAAAGAGACATCTATTCTGACTTTTTTTTTAGTTATTTTTCAGAAACATTTATATGGTTTAAAGTTTGCATTATTGGCAAATTATCATTGCTACCCTTCCTTAGGCAGCATGTTTAATTAGCTCCAAGTTAATGAAATTAAAACATACAAATGTACTATGAAACCAAGTAATTCATTGGTTACTGTTTTGCCTTTTCCTTATAAAAGAAGATACCTCGTAGGATATTTTAGAGTTTTGCATTTGTGTTTATTCTCAGAGTCACTGTTTTGTGGTACTAACTAGAAAAATAAAATCTAGTCCATATGGTCATGGACTAAACAAATGCTGTGTGTATACTAGGTAAAAACTCATGGGTGTGATCCATTTTTGTAATCCAGATGATTCTCCATAACACTCAACAGACAGAGCCCTCATCTCTACCCCACCCCATGCCACCCTACCCTGAACTTCAACTGTAAGGGTGTGTGTTTCGGTAACAAAACAGAGTTAATATGAAGATGGTAAAGTTGGTTCATAGCACTTCCTGTGTATTCATACAGCCTTGCTGTTTTACTAGAGTATGAAAGCTTGTGTGATTTGACTAAGCAGAGTCAAAGATGACTGAATGGGGACCTAGGAAGCATGCACATGCTTACAGTTTCACTGAGTGCCCACTGGTTATGCATGTGGCTTGGACTGGGAGAGGGATGCATAAGTCCTATTGGGATTCCTATATGTACATGTCCCTCTGCTGTACCTGCATGGTGGAAAATCGTGTTCTATATGTATCGCTGGAGGTTTCATGGGATTTTTCTTCTGTTTGGTAAAGATGCAGTCCTTAGCTGGTTTTGAAATATAGCTGTTCTCTTCTGCTGTGTAAGCTGCAGCAATGGAAGGAAAAGGCAAAACTGCAGATGAATCTGTAGTTTTTTCTCATATGCACATACTATGTTTCTGTGATGGCAGCCTTTAACAATTAAGAGCTGCCTGCTATTAAATCCTTTTTAAGTCCTATTGATTTGAACAGAGCATGCATGATTGGCTGTAGGATTGCTGTTTAAAGCTGTTTTTTAAAAAAGATGTTTTCTTTTTTTAAGTGATTACTGCTTGAACTCATATTGTGATTGATATCTTTGCCCCAAGGGATATTTTATGAGATTGCTTTCACACAAAACATTGCGTATTTGTGACATAGGTCGATTAATAATGGATTTACTGATGTGGTGTTATAAGTGTTGGCAGACAAGTGTTGGCAGACAGTGTGCAGTAAAATATAAACAATGTTACAAGATTTGACAGATCTCTTTAATTAAGGCATTTCTGGTTTGGGATCTGCATGTCTTTTCTGGGTTTAAACCAAGGAAATAGCTTTTTCCAGAATTAGAAATGTGTGGGAACATGATGCATCCAAGTTGAATGTGTGACATTCAGTAATTTAGTTGTGCTTCACAACTTAAAATTGATGATTGTGAAATGTTCATATTTGCTGATACCGTATATTCCGGCGTAGAAGATGACTGGGCGCATAAGACGACCCCCCAATTTTTAAGTTAAAATATAGAGTTTGCCCCCCCCCCCCCCGCCAGCCAGCCAGCTGGCTGGAAAGCCTGTTCCCCACCAGCCAGCCAGCTCAGTGGCTGTAGATGATGGAATAGTCTGTGAAATTAAAGGACTAAGAACAGCTAAAAAAGCATGGGATACTTTGAAAAATCTCTGTGGTGTTCAATCTTTGGAAAGTAAGGTTGCATTAATACTATAAGTTGGTTAATATGAAGCTATCAAATCCCAAATTTTTGAATGAGCACATTAATGAATGAGCACATTAATGGTTTTAGAGCCACATTGGCAGACAAGAGAATTTCACCATAGACAAAACTTGATGCAAAATGAGAAGTTGAATCCAGAAATTCTAATTTTAGGCTAACTTATCCTGAAAAGAAACATCATTTTGACTCTCCTGAGCTAAATAGAGGGCCATTTAACTCTTCAAATGCAAAGCAGTCATTCTCACAGCAGGAGGAAGGATCTGCTGGGAAAACTACCCAGGCCATTTTACACTTCAATCATTCTCACAGCAGGGGAAAAGGTCTATTGGGGGTATAAGACCACCCCCCCACTTTTGAGGAGATTTTCAAGTGTTAAAAAGTAGTCTTGTATGCAGAAATATACGGTACTTTTGTTTCAGCACAAGTTTGGAAAACAGTCTGTTTCTGGTGATCCTTTAGATTGTGATCTGAAGTGTTTACATTTTAGTCCCATCATCTTCTTTAGTCTTTTCTTTCATAGGCAGGGGTATACTAATGAATATCCTTGTTTAGGCTCCACCCCCTTTCTAGGGAGAAAGCCCCACTGAAATCAGCGTGGCTTACATTGAAGTAATCTTGAATAGGATTGTATTAGTGTATTGAATGATATTTCTTACATTTAGTAGTAATGTCTTTTCATCCTACATGACTTACTTTGTTTTTGGTTTTTGTAAGTAGTATATACTAATGAGAAATATGTTGCATTTTATGGTCTCAATTCAAATTCTAGTCCCACCTAAAGCCAATAAAACCAAAGTTTTAATTTACCAATCCTTCACTAAGTCAGCTCTGGTTTTAATTGCATGTGGATTGAGGCCGAGATGGACATATGTTTGAGTGACAGGAATAGCTATTTCCCTTTCACTTTTATTGAGGGTCAGATGTTAAGGCAGAAATGGCAGTCATGTGGTCCTCCAGATGCTGGGCTGCAATTTCCAGCATTTTGGTCCAACAACACCTGTATTGGGGGTAAAATAATGTCAGGTCTCATGCCTGGAATGTGCCTTTATGTCTAAATCTAGCCAATATGTCAGAAGATTGTGCCATTACTTGGTCATAATTGTTACCTGTAAGCTGCTACACTAAAAAGAGAGGCAGTCACAATTTCCCCCTAACATTGAGCATTCTCAGTGCTTGAAATACCAGCAGAGAAACTGGGAAGATGTTTTCATTTGGTCTTCTAGTATTCTTTTATTCAAATTACTCTCCCTGTTCTCAGTTTAGATTAAAACACTGTGAGGCAAACAAAAAACAAAGATTAATTCTTAACCCATCTCCTGTTTTTCCATTCACTCTGTCTTGCCCCCGCCCGCCACCTAACTAGTATGAAACTTGATGGAGGGCTGTATGTAATTAGTCTAAGATCATGTGGTACATGGCCTGTGGTTGTTGCTGCTTGTGCAGCTGGAGCTTTTCCAGTGTACTGGTTTCCTTCATGTAATATTACATTGAATTCAAACCATTGCTCCCCTCCCCACAGTAGCTTTTGCCAGAGTTAGACTTTGGCGGCCAATTTCTCTGACGGTCCATCATCCTTTGGAAAAAGGTTTGTTGTGCTATCAAGAGGAAGGTCTAAAAATGTGTAATCCCTTGTAGCAGTATTAGTTTTTTTTTTAAGATGTAAATTTTTCAAAACAACTATATTTCATGCATCTTTACCAAACAGAAGAAAAATCCCACGAAACCTCCAGTGATGCCAAGTTTTCTGATCATTTTATGCTACTAGAACTTAAAAGGACTCCTGTATGACATGTTCAGAAAGACCTTGTGTTTTGACTGTGTAATGAACTTTCTGAGGAAGTTCATCAGAGTCACTAACCTATGACTGATCTTGGTCTTGAATCCTGATCCTTTTACCCATCAAAGCACAGTGATCCCTTGTTATGATTCATTGTAGATATGGATTGACTGGTTAAACAGTTCCACAGATAGGCTATTATTATGTTACATAATAATAATATGTAACATGGTTAGTGAATAGGCTTTTTATTTTTTGGTATTTTTGAAGAAATAAAAATATACGTTGTATTTACATATTATGGAACAGAATGAGAAACTTTTTTCTTAGAATACTGGCATTCATGATCATCTAATAAAACTGACTGTCATATTGTAACAAACAAAAAGGGGTGTTGCTTTATATTTTGCTTAGGGAATACAGTATATAGGTTTTCACAGGGTGAAAGATACCACATGGTGTACAAATGTTGGTTGAAAGATAAAGCCCATGAGGAACAGTTTCCTATGATTTGTTGTTGTTTGTTGTGTGCCTTCCGGTAATTTCTATACTAAGGCAAACCTTAGTTTGGTAAGGTTTGTTCAGATGGGGTTTGCCTTTGCCTTCCTCTGAGGCTGAGAGAGTGTGACTTTCCCAAGGTCACCCAGTGGGTTTCCATGGTTGAGCAGGGATTAAAACCCTATTCTTCAGAAACTTAGTCTAACTGTCAGACCACCATGCTGGTGATACAATTTACATATCTGAATAGTCATAATTCTATATACAGAATTAAACATCTGAATATTCCTTGACATAAAGAAAGAAAAATGGTCTCACATACAGAAATTACTCTGTCAAAAATTAGCATCCATTTCTCATGTTGCAACAATGGTATAATATTTACCCTTGAGCATTAACTAATGCTAGAATTCTTAAAGCAGTTGAGTTACTGTTTACCTTCTCTTAGAGGAAACTTGTTGTACTGGATTACATGTCATTGAGTATCTTGGGTAAGTGAAACAGTTACCTTATTGTGCTGTATCAGTCCATCTCTGTACTGCCTGAACACTTAACTACAGAAAGAAGATACCTGATTCTCTACAAGAACAGGGTTGTTGACCTTTTCATAGGTAGCCAATCAGTTGTTAACAAATAAATGCAGTTGTTGGGGCAAGCAAATCTAAATTAAACTGTGGGTTGCCTGAGGGAGACCTTTTAGCAGCTTTACTTAATTTCTTTGTCTACCTAATCATTTTCTTTGTTTTCAAAAATAAAAAATAAAAAAAGGTATACCACATGTGGATGCTCCAGAAAACAGTCTGAAGTGTAGTGTCGTAGAACTGGAAGGTTTTTGTTTGTTTGTTTGTTTGTTTGTTTTTGCAATCTAGTCCAAGAGCTTGATCAGTACAGAAACTGAAGGGCTAAAGTAGCCCTAACAGATAGTTGTCCTTCTTCCGGTAATAATTGATCCATTGCTGAGCTACTGTAATAAAATTACCACTGGTGTTTAATGGACATTGATTCCCTGGAACTTTGGCACATTCTATCTAGTTTTATCATTTGGGATGTGGAGAACAACAGTTCAGATATGTGAAGAATGCTTCAATCAGAATACCGTAGGTTTCGGAATACCCCCACGGGGATTCTCAGAGGGTATGTGTGTGTTTAAACAACTCTTTGCGTACTCTACCACTGTGCTGTATCTGTGTGCTTCCTTGATGCTGTTGTGTAATGTTGGCAACAGAAAGTAATACACAGATGCAAGTCTTCAGCCATTAGTGTTGGGTGTTAAACTGAAGGAAAGCAAATGACCTGCTGCTTTTTTTTGATATAGTCTGAGTCTGAAGGCTGAGATTGTGTTGGATTGAACATAAGTTTAGCTATGGAGGCTGTGAGCCTTATTCCTTCTTTCCCTGAATGTTTAAGTTAGGAGACAAAATGTCCCTCACAGTTTAAAGCAGGGGTAGGCAAGTGTGGGAGGCTAGGGGGCCACATTAGCCCCCGAGGAGACCGTGGGGGGCACATAGCTGGACCACCACCCCACAAACACATTTCCCTTCAATGCCTTTAGGGGCTATGTGGGGCATTTTTGTCACCTTTTTAGGCCTTTCTACCCTTTTTCCCCCAGAGTGGGCTTTGTTGTGTTTAATTTTTTAAAAAAAGTATTTTGAAATATCAGTGTTTGGCAGCTTTTCCTCACTGAGTACACTGTAGAAATAAATGTGGATTAAATTTCTGAAGCACATATGCAGGATTTTTTTTCACTATTTTTTATACAGAGTAGTTAAACTACATTTAATTTGTTTCCGGACACACATTGATTTGGACATAATGCTAAAGCAGTGGTTCTGAAACTTTTGTCTTATAGGTGTTTCGGACTTCAACTCCTGCATGAAGGGATGTCACACTGAGGATGGAGCAGGCTTGTTTTCTGCTGCTCCAGAGACTGGAACACGGAGCAGTGGGTGCAAGCTCCAGGAACAGAGATTCCACCTCAACATGAGGAGGAACTTTTTGACAGTCAGAGCCGTTCGGCAGTGGAACACACTCCCTCGGAGCGTGGTGGGGTCTCCTTCCTTGGAGGTCTTTAAACAGAGGCTGGATGGCCATCTGTCGGGGATGCTTTAATCAAGATTTCCTGCATGGCAGGGGGGTTGGACTGGATGGCCCTCGTGGTCTCTTCCAACTCTGCAATTCTATGATTCTATGATTCTATGCTCCAGCTGGCTTAGCCAACAGCCAGGAATTCTGGGAGCTGAAGTAAAAAAAAACACCTGGAGGACCAAAGTTTGGGAACCACTGTGCTAAAGCATGGGTTTTGCTTCTGTCCAAAACTGAGACTATGGTATAAGAAAACAAACCAGGATAATAAAACATAGTTCATAATTGACTTGTTTCCCTAAGCCATAGTTGACTCCCTGCAGTTCATGTAAATTCAAAGAAACAAGTAAACACAGCTCTGCATCTGAAAAAGTGGGTTTCTATCACTGAAAGCTAATGCAAAAATAAAACCAGGTAATTTTAAAGGTGTTGCTACCCCCCCCCCCAATTTCCTTACTCCTTTTTAAAATAGAAGCAAATGTTTGTAATCTGTTTCTTGGAACCCTACCAGTGCAAGAAAGGTGATGGAAAACCCATGAATCCAAGGCTTGTTCATTTAGCACTAAACTATAATTTAACATTATGTGCAAAGCAGCTATAGGCTCTAAGCTGGAAGAACTTGTTATATGCTGGAAGCTGGGTACTCTTGAGTCATATTTTCTCTCCCAAATAAAGGTGGACAGAAAATAGATCTGAGTGGTTTGGTGTAGATAAACAAATATTTTTGATTCCCAAATGTCTGCTGATAGTAATTGACTCCCAGTTGTTTAATACTAACATAATCATATCAAAATGACCTTGTTCCCATTCAACCCCTCCATCCCCATTATATGGTTGAAATGGAGAAATCTTGGATTAACCAGGAGTATATTTTTGTGTAGAGTGACTTGGAATGCCAATCAATTCTGATACTTACATTCCTGCATTCAGAATTTTTTTTGATTCTCTGAGTATGACTTTTTCAGCAAGATCTGATTAGATAATTCAATAACAATTATAACTCAAGATTTAAATAATTGTACAATGAGTAAAACATCTCACAGTAATAAGCAAACAATAAGCAATATGCAGTTCTCCCTTCACATTCACGGTTTTGCATATTTACGGTTTGTAGCTGTTGCTCAACTAGTTCAAACTGCAAGACCCCACCCTCCTCCTCACCCTCCTGCTGTCCTGGCAACAAAACACTCCAGCTTGCTTTCTTACCTAGCACCAAAACAGCAATGCCCATTTAAAACACTCAGTAAGGTTGTGTTGTTGGCAGGGCAGAGGGAGGGAGAGCTGGCAGGGAGGTGAGTGTGGGTGAAGGATGTGATTTGTGTGTCCTGGGGGTGGGTGTTGCTACAGTTGCAACTTTTAGCTTTGGTTTGGGAAAGGAGCAACCTTACTGTTTTAAATGGGCAGCACTGTTTTGGTGTAAGGTAAGAAAGCAAGCTGGAGTTGTGTTGTTGGCAGGGCAGAGGGAGGGAGAGCTGGTGGGGAGGCAAGTGTGGGTGGGGTCATGGTTTGTGTGCCAGGTGTGGGTGTTGCTACTGCAGTGGCAGGTATCCGCAGTCCTGTTGGTGGGAGAGGAGTCTACAATACTGTAGTGTAATACATATGTTGGGGGCTGGACTTAACTTATCAGAATATTTTTCACTTTCACAGTGGTGCTCCACCCCTAACCCCAGTGAATGTGAAGGGACAACTTACTAATAATGCATATTAAAGCCTAATGAGAAAAACTGAATGAAAGGAGGAAATCTATACAACACTTCTTATCTGAAATGAGGCTTATGAAGCTAATGCAGGAAAAGTGCTTTGTACACTCAAAAGCACTTTTAAGATAGCATTCGGATGAGCCTAAATGACATTAATAATAGCAAGAAGAGAATAAAGCAGTCCTTCTTTGATAAAGGAACAAGTTTCTGTTTTCAAAACACATGTCTCAGAACATGTGCACCTTGGACATAAAGTTCATTTTTAAAGCAGTGTTGAGTCCTATCATGTTTTCTTCAAAGTAAGAACTATTTAATGCAATGATGATTGCTCCTGGATGAGTGGATGCTAAAATAGAGGGACTTTGTATCTCTTCATACCCAGAGGACCTAGATTAGGAAAAGGTAGTCTAAGCAAGGGAATTATGCATATCTGACTTTGGGAGCTGTTCACTGGCTAATTTCAAATTTGCGTCATGACACTGCGTTGTTGTGTTTTAATACATTTTGTAATAATTGATTTCTTTCCCACATATGCAAGAAATAACTATCTTTTCTTAGAATGTTGCTTTAAATCAATACCGTATGGCCCCCATATCTGCAAGGGATACATTCCTGGATTTACTGTGGAAACGCAAAACCACAGATAATAGTGAACCCTATTGAAATGAATGATTTCTGGCCCAAGCATATCATAAAGTCACACTGGGGGACCTAGAGATTCCTAAAGAGAACACCTCTGTAGGCATTTTCTAGGTCCTCCAGTATGACTCTGTGGTCAGTTCTGGTGGAAGCATAACATAGACTCAAGCTAGAGGACCTTGAAAATGCCTAGAGAGAACTTTTTTTTTTTCCGGTGTAAGTGAAACCATGCATACCAGTCCTGTGGGTATGAGGGATCATACTGTATCTTTTATTGAAATGCTATTTTTTTTTCAAGGTCAGAATGCATCAAGGCCAGTGGAAAATGTACAGACAGACTAGGGTTGCCAGTTGCCCCTTTTATAAGGGATATCTCTTATTTGAGGGCCAGGAGGCTTGTCCCTTACACGGCTGGCATGTATCTCTTTTTTATAAGGGAAGTCCACAATTTGGGGTCTGGAAAGCTTTTCCTTTTATATAGACTGAACAAGATGCCAAAAAATCCCACTTTTGGAGGTGTAAGCTCTACATAAAGACAGAAATGTGTGCATCATGTAATTTGTGAATGTGGACAATATATTAACTTACATGGCTAGGTTAACTGAAATCAATACTATATTTATGCAAAACACAGACTTGTTAATAGCTGCTTCCCGCTTGTAAACCCTGCATGTCATGAATTTCAGCTATCCTTTATTGCTGCTTTGAAAACCTAGCAACACTAATACAGATTCACATAGTAGAGGCAGTTTTAAAACTGCCATCTCATAACTGCTACCAGCTCCTTGGAGCCAGTTCAGATCTGTTTGCCTGTTAGCTATGTTAGTAATTTCAGTGAGAACTAATAGGTTACTTATTCATGCTTAATATTACTTGGTTTGTATTAGGAGTGCTTTTGAATAGACATATTAAAATGTATGTATATTATAGATACAATTTAGGGAATGAAAATAGAGAAGAGTAATGTGGGGGGCTGTGTGTGTACTGTATGTATGTGATTTACAGCATATGAAATAAAGTTTCTGGCTGTCTTAGGAAAAAAATAAAAACTGTTATTTCAGTTATTTGTTGTTTTTTCCTAGCTTGTAATTTGCAGCCTCCCTTGAACATGTGTCCTATTGGGAGGAAAGGTCATTATGTCTTATCAAGGTGCTTTCAGTGAGAATAAGGCTTCAAATATGAACACATGACAGAAAAATTAAAGACTTTGTCACATGGCAATGGAAGGGTTGTTGTGGAAACCAGCTCCACCTCCAGTACTCAGCTGTTGGGAACAAAGTTCAGACAGCATCTTGGTTTTTTATGTTTAGTGTGTAAAATGTGGAGAGATTGAGTGCAGGAAGTCTCAAGCCCTGTTTTGTTCATGCAACAGTTACTAATCTCATTTTTGGATGGATGGCATTTTCATGTAGGAGCAAAGAACACGTGACATTCCAGATGCTAGTGAACTCTTAATAATAATAATAATAATAATAATAATAATTTATTTATATCCTGCCCCCCTACGAAACACAATTGGGTCGGCTTACAACAATTAAAATATACATCCAACCCCTCTTAACTCTTATCAGCCTTAGCAAGTCAGTGGCCAGGGATAATGGAGTTAAAGTCCAACAACATTTGGCAGGTGGTGGGTTCCCCACCATGGTTTTAACTTTTTTGTATCAATGTGTAGTAAACCTTTCTGGAATGAAACAAAGAAACTGACATGACTTGAGTGGTATTTTCTTGCTCCCAGCTACATTCAGACAGTAACAGCTTGTGGTTTCCATGTCAATGGAGAGGTGAATCCACTCTGGGATTAAGTCTGAACTTCAAAGGAGCTGTCCTAGTAGTTGAAACCCAATCTCCAAATAGGTGCACCACCAGAGGTTGCTAATTTAAAGTTTGGAATAAAACCTTCAGTAGATTTACCACTGTTGACATGGGAGCCATCAGGTGGCATTACATTCAAATATATCTTAGGGTAGTAAAGTGTACTGAGAAGAAAGCCATATGTATCATTATAGAAGATATGTACTTAATTCTTCTGGCTTATAGCATGGGGCATTTTTTTAATTCCAGTTTTTAAAATCTCCAGTGCATTATTATTGATCAAAAGAAAAAAAATATCCAAATGGTAAAAAGCAGCTTTTTTTTTTTTTTTTTTTGGTCAAAGACTCTTTCTAGATTTAGGAAAGAAATGTCTGTTTGGGCTCTCAAATCTGCCACTCTGAATCAGGTACCTGTTGGGGGGGAAATAATCTAACCCAACATATTACATTGGCTGGTAATTGACTGTAAACTGGTAATGTTAATTATATTTGAAAGTGGTTTGCATTGATTAATATTTTATGCATAAACTGTTCTCAAAAATCTTATTGAATGTAGTTTAATGTAATTTGGTTTTATTTTATTTATTAAAAAAACATATTTGCCTTGATCTAGAAAAAAAGTTTCCATGAATGCAGACTGCTCCAATCTATGGATTGGGGTCCTCTGTTTTAATCTGTAGAGAGAAAGCAATTTGTAGTTGTTTTATAGAACTTCATGGATCAACATAAATTGTGAATATTTCATGAGAAGGTTTTATCTGGGGGTTTTTCTGACTGTTGCGCAACAGCAACAGAAATCATTATAAAAGTAAGCAAAAAGGACTTTAAAAGGGAATGGCATTTCACCAAAGGTCTTGGAAGTTAGTTTGATGTTTTAATCAGTTAATCCAATATATGGAGTTATAAAGCGTATGCAGTTATGTGAATCCATTTTAAATCCTGTTGAGCCAAAAAAAAAATCATCCTTAAAATAGTGAGCAGTTTTGTTTTGTTTTTGTTACTTCATGTGTGCTGTTTCATTTTGTCAAACATTTATCCTTAAGAGATGCATGCAGTTTTCTCATTTGGGAAGAAATACAGAATTTCATTAAATAAAAGCTTCTAGGCATTTTTATGAGTAGACTGTTCATTCTCCTGTGAACCATAAAAGAACATTTCCTACACATAAAGAAATAGTGAAGGGAATATGTGATAAAATTCAACTTGCTTCTGATCTTGAATCCAGAAATGTAATTGTATAATGGCCCACAGAGACCATGAGTCTTTTTGGCAACCATCTTCTTCTGGTCACCTAAGTATGTTGACACTCTTTCCCTTCCCTCATTTTTCCATGCCTAGCAGAGAACTCCAAATTCCTAGGAGTAGGCCCTCAGGGAGTTCCACATTTTCTGGCAATGGTAGAACCTGTCTCTCATTTCACATTGAGTTTAGAGACTCTCAGAAGCAAGGATGTGAAGAAATCTTACTAACACCTTGATCAGTGGTTCCATAATGTTGGTCCTTGAGATGTTTTGAACTTCAGCTCCCAGAAGATGCAGCCAGCTTGGCCAACAGTAAGGAACTAAGAGATCTGAAACCCAAAACATTCAAGGTGACCAGATGTCATAACTGTGAAGGAGGACAAGGCACTGCAAAATGTAGGACATTTAAGAAAAATGTAGGACATTACAAAATAAAAACTAAAAACGCTACTATATAAAGGAAGGCAGTGGTGACTTTGGCCAGCAGAAAAAAAAAGGTGAGTAGGAATGTTCATTGGTGAGAGCAGGTGGTTTGGCACATGAGATGGTGATGCAGTGTAAGCAATAGTTTGAGCAAAAAAAATGATTTTATTGCCAAGACAGGACAGATAATGTATGGCCTTCCAGATGATGCTGAACTGCAGCTCCCAGCATCCTTCAACATTGGCTAGACCTAATCAGAGTGGCAGTCCAACATCGTCTGGAGGGGCATGGGCTCCCCAGCCCTGCTAGAAAGAGTTGCAAGTTCTAAGAATTGATAAACTGAAGAAGGCTTTGAAGGGGACTTGTATTTTCAGGAGTTAATTCTGGGGACTCTCTCTTTGATGACACTGACATGACCTCAACATCATTATGCAGTTGGACAGCTTTCCCACCAGCTAGGAGGGGAGGAAAAAAGAGCTCTTTGCTTCCAAGGGGCCCCGCGAGTAAAGGGCGTCCCTTTACTCTCAGGCTGCTTGCAAGAGCCTCTCCGATCACACACTGGCTAGGAGGAAAAGGAAAAAAAAAGGAAGAGGGGGAAAGCTCTTTACTTCCAAGCATCCCCAAGAGTAAAAGGAGTCCCTTTACTCTTAGGCTGCTTGGAAGTGCCCCTCTCGTCACACACTGGCTAAGAGGAAAAGAAAGGGGGGGGGGAGTTCTTTGCTTCTAAGTATCCCCAAGAGTAAATTGAGTCCTTTCTATTTGGGGACTGCTTGGAAGCAAAGTTCTACACTCAACATTGCCCCACTCACCACACAGCACAAGGCCTCCTGAGTTTGGCATGTCTGCTCACCAACAATCTTTCCCCCAACTTCTGGGCTCTCTCCTCTGCACTTGGCACTGATCTCTGCCTTCTGGGCTCCAGCTCTGGTGGGCTTGCACAGTAGACAGGCATGAAGTCTCACAATGCACAGCACAGCCGCTCATCACATTGCCTCGGGTAGTGGGGAGAGGGATATTGGCCTGGTTGGGTCGGTGTGGTGCCTGGCCACTAGGTACACACTCCTGTTCAAAATGGAGGGCATTTCAGAATTCCTCCCAGATCCCTGAACAGAAGGTTGAAATGTAGGACATATCCAGGACAAGAAGGACATCTGGTCAGCCTGAAAACATCTGCAAGACCAAAGCTTGGGAACCATTGATCTTAATGATCCTGTTGACAGTTCACCAGCCCTGATGGCAGTTCCCACTTCCATTTTTAGCTGAGGTAGAAAAAAAACCCTTTTTGTAGTCACATTTCCCACTTTTTGTGCAAAATAAAAAAAAAAAAAAACAGAGCTAGTGTCTTTTCCCTAAGCACCCACAGCCAGAAAACATAGCAGTTTATTATTGGCAAAGATGCAAACAACCTGTCCATTACTTCTACATTTTAAAAGTTGATGCAACAAGGCAAGAGTCTTCATACTTTCAAATTTTGTGTAATTGTGCACAAAAGAATTCTTGCAAATGTGCAAATTTTGTCTGAAACAAATGAGTCCCAGAAACATGCTGCCAAAAAGTAGTGTGTTTTCCTTCTGAAAATATAGTACTTCATATGGTACTTCATCTCCTAACAACTTTAGACTGTGCCTTTTGGCTACCAATGGTAGGGACAAAGATACTTGCAAAGTAATGATAACCAGCATCTTATATCAAAGTTATATGGGCTCCTCCTGAAGCTGGAAATGGAGGAGGAAGTAGTTAAGAACCATATGATTAAATGGACCCAAGAGATCGGACAAAGTAACGATAACAGGACATGTTGTAGGTGTTTGGTGGCAGTACTATGCTTCTGATAACCTTAAATCCCCCATAGAAGGTTCCGATAAAAATGTTGTTAGTCCTTGGGGAAAGGGCCCAGTCTTTCTGCCTTAACTATCATAGGTCAGTATAAATAGTGATATAGGGCTACCTGCACCAAGCAGTGTTAAAGATTTTGTTGTTGACATACAAAACCCTAATACCTGAAGAACAGATGACATACAATAGGAAGTCATAATCGCTTGAACTTTTTTTTTAAAATTTATTCTTTATTTAGAATTCATCAATCTATAAACTCTTCAAAATTCGGTGTTTTCCAAAATCAACTTATATACATCTTATATAATCAAAACTTTACCTTACCATCTTACATTCTACAAACATTTTTGATTTGCCATATTTACATATCCATGTCTTACTTACATATTATATCCAAGATGCTTAAACATGACTTCCATCATATGTTATTTTGACATCAGAAGACTGGTGATTAACATAAATACATTAACTAACTTCTGCTCACTGGCCTTTTGGCTTTCTTCTTGTTGTTTACTTCTACACTACTTTACTTTCCTATTTGTAAATACCCTTTTCAGTTTTTGAGTACACTTTGCTTTAACTGCTGTTGACTATAAAACTTCCATCTACAGGTATTTTCCCTTTCTTAAAGTATTCCACTTCCTTGTAATTCACCCTTATTTACCCAGAAATCTATCACCTGTTTCCATTCATCTTTCCATTTCCTTTCTTTCCTGTTTCTTAATTTGTTTGTTAGAACATCTAATTCCAACATCTCCATCAACTTACTTTTCCATTCATTTAATGTCGGGTGCTCTTTCACTTTCCTTTTTTTTTTTTTTTTTGCTATTACCAATCTAGCAGCCGTTATCATGTAGAGTATTACCCTCCAGTATCTATTTATTTTCCATTTTGTTGATCCTCGATGGCATATAGTACCACCTATGGGTCACTTTAATGTAATTTTCTTTTAAATTTTGGGTGGCTGTAAATGCAAATGACCTTTTCCTTGCTGTCTCCCATTCATCTATGCTTATGGGGTTGCCAATATCTTCCATCCACTTTAACATGTAGTCTTTTATAATTTCCTTTTCTGTATGTCTTGTCAATAATAATCTGTAAAATTTGTAATAGCTTTCGAATTGTTATCTTTCCGTAATAATGTGTCCAAGTCATCGCTTGAACCTTTTGATACTTTACAGAGGCTTTATTACCATATATTCCAGCATATAAGTCGACCCCCCCCCCAATTTTTAAGTTAAAATATAGACTCACCCCCCCCCCCATCCAGCCAGCTACCTGGCTGGAAAGCCTGCCTCCCACCAGCCAGCCAGCTCAGTGGCTGTAGATGATGGAATAGTCTGTGAAATTAAAGGACTGAGAACAGCTAAAAAAGCATGGGATACTTTGAAAAATCTCTGTGGTGTTCAATCTTTGGAAAGTAAGGTTTCATTAATAATGAAGTTGGTTAATATGAAGCTATCAAATCCCAAATTTTTGAATGAGCACATTAATGATTTTAGAGCCACATTGGCAGACTTGCAAACTCCTGGAGAGGAAATCCCCAAAACTATGCAAATGGAAATCTTCCTGGCAAGTTTACCAAAATGCAATCCCTAAATGGAGGGCAATTTACACTTCAAAGACAAGGCAGTTGTTCTCACAGCAGGGGAAAAGATCTGCTGGGCATATAAGACGACCCCTCACTTTTGAGGAGATTTTAAAGTGTTAAAAAGCAGTCTTAAATGCAGGAATATATGGTAGATATTCCACAATCCAGTGGTGTCCTAATGGGGGGGGCAGGGGGCACTTTACACCCAGGTGTCAGAAAAGGGAAGTAGAGATTATCTGCCAGGAATACAGGGTGGGCAGGGGACTCTCAGGGCTTGTCTAAACAGCAAAAATACTCATAAAATTTGAGGAGAATTTGTTTTGTCTAAATGGGATCCCACATCAATCAGCTGTATTCGGAAGGACGGGGGCAAAAAACCCCAAATACTCCACTAGAAAAGCCTTCACAGCTTTTTCCATCTTAAAAAAAAACTCTGAAGGAAATGTGCATTCCCACTCATTGGGACAACCAGTTCTCTTTGCTGCACATTCCCGATAAAAGCGGAAGTGAAACGCTGTTTGGTCAGATGTGTGCAGGGGGCAGAGCTTGCTGGCAAGGCAATCACCCAGAACTGCCACATGGGATTGTCACCATAGCAATCGTGTGTTGAGGTGACAAAACAGCCTTTTCGTTTCTTTCTTTTCTGTTTATTTAAGTGAAAGATCGCACTCCCACACCTTGGATTTACTTTTTTTAAAAAAATACTGTTTGGGGATAGCAACTAGTGACAATAAAAACATGAGTAATTCACTTGTGCCCTCCTTGATTCGTAGGCATGCCCGCTTGAACAACAAATACGTATGGCTTTGCATTCCTGCGATCTTGGGAAAAAACCATGGAGACAAATGAAAGCTGCTGCGAATTGGCGTTAGTGTGCATCAATTCACATTTTCTTGTCTTGACTAGATGAGCCCACACAATCTGCATCAAGTCAACCCTGTCTATTCCACCCTCCCCTTGGAATTTCCTTGAGTAAGGCAGAAAAGAGGGGAGGAGGTGGGGGTGGGGTGAAGGTAGCTTCAGCTTCTTTTAGGAAACGAAACCAGGAGAAAAAAATGGGAGGGAGGGGGAGGAAACAGGAACCTAGCAGTCCCTTTAAGACTACTGTAACTGGTTTATATTTTAACATGAGCATTTTTGGATATCAGTCCACTTCCTCAGGTGCAATGATGGAGGAAGTGGTTTGATATCCACAAAAGCTTATGCTAAAATATAAATTAGTCTCTCTCTCTCTCTCTCTTTCTCTCTCTCTCTTTTTTAAAGCCTCTAGCCCAGTGATTCCCAAAGTGGGCGCTACTGCCCCCTGGTGGGCGCTGGAGTGATCCGGGGGGGGTGATGGCCAAAGGTGCATTTGGGGGCAATGAATAACTGTAAGGGGGGGGCAGTGAAAGCATAAAAGAAAGAAGAGAAAACTTAGAAAAAATTATTTATGTATTCCACTCATAACACTTAATTTTTCTTTGAACAACATACTGGACGTTGGCTCAGTTCCTGCATACTCCCTCACTTGCATTGTGGTCAATGCAACATAATCAGCTTCTGTGATTAAGAAATGGCCAAATATGACGCTGGAGCTGTGATCTGTACAGGAACAGAATCGGCAGGGGGACGGTGTCATACAAAACGCCCCCCCCTGCCGTGCAGCAGCATCGCAAGAGGGACAACCCTTCTTGCGGTGGATTTCTCCATCTGAAAAAGTCCTAAGTTAGATCGTTGTGATATTGTGACAAGTTAAAGTTAACTAACAAATAGTGTGACTATAATTGATGAGTAGTTATTTATTTTGTAATAATTATATGTGCTTTACAATTAATAATATCATGTTTATTTATTTCATTAGTATTTATTTTAGTTTGTTTTTTACAAAAAAATTTCAAAAAATTTAAAAAATAATTAAAAATACCTCCATTAAAATTTTATTTTTTCTACAGCTAAGAATGGCTCAACCAAAGAAAAAATGTAGACAATATAATATCTAATATTTAAAATAAGGCTTTATTGAGTCGCCTGTAAACAATACATTACCAATGTGCCTGATTTGCCAGAAAGTTTTATCAAACGAAGCTATGAAGCCTTCCAGACTAGAAGAACATTTGACTAAAATTCATGGTGATAAAAAAGATAAGGATTTATCTTATTTTCAAACACTTAAAGAAAACTTTGTCAAACAACCAACATTGGCAAAACTCTTTTCAACCGCAACCACACAAGATGGCGATGGCTTGCTTGCTTCTTACAATATTTCGTTAATGATTGCCAAATTGGGAAAACCTCATACTATTGGTGAAGAACTAATTATACCAGCTATAGGTGAAGTAACACGTACTGTGCTACACAAGCCAGCATCTGATATTATCAAGAACATTTTGTTGAGCAATGATACAGTGCAAAGAAGAATTGATGTTGAAGATTCCTTGTGTGGCTACTTAAAAACATGTCGGTTTTCTATTCAACTTGATGAGTCAACTTTGTTAGGAAATGAAGCTTTACTTTTAGCATACGTGCGGTTCACAAAGGAAGAACAAATTTGCCAAGAATTATTATTTGCTAAATATTTGCAAACTGATACTAAAGGAGAATCAATATTTCATGCATTGGATGAGTTTTTTTAAAGAAAAAGAAATACCTCTGAGTAATATCTTATCAGTAGCCACAGATGGTGCTCCAGCGATGGTAGGGCGCTACAGGGATTTTCTTGCATATTTAAAAAAGGAGGTGCCGAATGCGTTCACAGTACACTGTATCACCCATCATTAACATCTAGTTGCCAAAAATTTAAGTGCACACCTACATAATTCATTACAATATGTAATTAAAGCTATCAACACAATCAGAAGCAGATCATTGAATGACAGATTATTTAAACAGCTTTGTATAGAAAACGATGAAGAATTTAATCGTTTGCTGCTTCATACAGAAGTTCGTTGTTTGTCAAAGGGTGCCTGTTTAGATAGGTTTTATAAGCTGTTTAACGGTGCTGGAGTTCTTGAAAAAAATGATGCTTTACAATCAATTTAATTCAATCCAAAAGTGACATCGCTTACTTGACTGACTTGTTTCAAAAATTTAATGAAAGCAATCTTCAGCTTCAGGGTGATGAACTGAATTGAATAAAAACAAAATCTGTTATTTTGTGACAAAACTTATTCTGTACAAACAAAATTTTGGACAAGGGGAATTCAGCCAGTTCCCAAATTTATCAGGAGCAGAAAAAAAAAAAGATGAAGACATACTTTCTTATTGTGAGCACCTGGATGTTCTCCATTCAGATTTTAGTTAACGATTTGTTGATATTTTGAAAATGAACATACCTGATTGGATTTTGGATCCTTTTTCAAGTGCAAACACAGAAGAATCTCCACAGTTACAAGAACTGATGGAAGTAACTACAAATGATGAATTGAAATTTAAATTCAAAAGCAACTACCAACAATTCTGGCTGCAAAAGGAGATCCCTACGGCTTAAAGCCTGAAATATGGGCTGTAATTCAAAAGTTCTTAATTGCATTTCCTTCATCATATTTAGTGGAATGTGGATTCAGTGCGATAACCAATTTATTAACAACAACAAAAAAGAAACTGATTGCAAATAGTCAATCGCGGTGATTTAAGATTACTGCTGATGAAAATACAGCCGAGAATTACTAAATTGGTAGCAGCATACCAGGTTCATCCTTCTCATTAAGATGATTTTGAATGTTTAAACTTTTTTTGTATTACCTTTCTATTCTGAGTTCAATAAATAGTTTCATAATTTCAAACTTCAATGTTTCTAATTTACACCTTTCTTTACTATATTTTACAAAAAAGGTAGAAACATTAATACTGTACATATATCCTTCTGTTTAATTGCTATTAAAATTAAAAAATAATAATTTCCAGGGGGCGCTGAGTAATATTTTTTCTGGAAAGGGGGCGGTAGGCCAAATAAGTTTGGGAACCACTGCCCTAGCCCATCTGGAAGCAGATATACTGCCAGTCTTGGGTGGTGGGGGGAAGAGCTTGATTTTGTTATCCAAAGTTTCCCAGGTAAATGTTGTAATTTCTTGGTTTGTGGTCTTCAAAGAGCAGAACTGTTTTCTTTTTCTTTCTTTTTTTAAAACAGAGCTCTAAGCATACAAGCACACAGAAAAACATGGCAATCATTACATGGTTTCCCCAAAAATGTTAGTGCTATTGGATTTTCCCCAGGCTTCTTGAGAGCTGAACTGGATGCTCACAGGTGGAAAGGAAAAAGCCAGATAGAGGATGCTCTATGAATCATTGAGAAAGGGTAGATATTTACTGTGGGATTTAGATTTCTTGTAAGTTATTTCAATATAAATGAAGTTCCTTGGGAAGGGCTAATTCCACATTTCCTTATCTTTGGTATATGATATGACCTTTTGAACCCTTTACTCAGACACATCAACCCCTAAATTAAATAAGTCTTGAAAGTAAATATGAGTTATATATTTGTATTTGTCAGGATACCATTCCATTCCCTACTGCAATGTATTGCATAGTAAGGAAACAATATAGAAGCTATATAGTGAGTTAGGGGTGTAGGACTGGAGGAATTTATTTTAAAAAGTGGAAATAAACTATGGGAGGGTGGTGTTAATGGGGAAAAAGGTGTTCCACACTGGATTGTTACTTGCTTTGAAAGTGTGTGTGTGTTCTTGCACAAAGGAAAACAGACTTTTCAGGAATTTTGTTGTGTTAGTCTTTTTCAGGAAAAATGACTAAAGAGTCTTGTGGTAGCTTAAAGATTAACAAATTTAATTTGACATTATCTTTCATTGATAGATGGATTAGTCCTCCCCTCCCCCAAAAAACACATCAGTGTAACTTAATCATAGTAATTCATTACTTTTTCCTTCTTTTTGTACTGTAATAGTTCTTTTATTTCATTCATTCATTCATTAATTTATTAATTAATTTTTAATGGCATAATTATATACACAAAGTTCAATAGAAGAGAATTGTCACTGTCTGCATTTCTTTTCTAGCTGCTATTGTTGTTGTTGTTGTTGTTATCATTATTACTAGCTATACCCGGTATAACATACACCATCCCCGTGCCCTCCCCGTGCCCCACAGGCACATGCTGCCCATTCATGCCACCCCCACACCACCCCCTGTGCCCTCCCTGTGCCCCAGAGGCACATACTGCCCCCACACCACCCCCTGTGCCCTCCCTGTGCCCCAGAGGCACATACTGCCCCCACACATCCCACTGTGCCCCACAGGCACATGCTGCCACCCCACACCACCCCTGTACCCCCTTGCAGGCATACACCACCCCCTGTGCCCTCCCCGTGCCCCACAGGCAAATGCTGCCCCCCCATGCACCCTGGAGGCACACACCACCCCCTGCATCCTCTCTGCACCCCAGAGGCACACACTGCCCCCACGCTTCCCCCCATGCCCTCCCTGAACCCCAGTCACACGCCGCCCCACTCCCCCGTGCCCCGCAGGCACACACCAACCCCCCTGCACCATCGCCCCACAAACACACGCCGGTCCCCCACACACTACGCCTCCCATGCTGGAGGCACATGCCACCCACACACACCGCATACGCACACACCATGCTACATTCCCCCCATGCTACTCATACCCATCATGCCTGGAAAACAGAAAGCCCCTCTCCTACCACCATGTTTAGAAAAGACTAAACTTCATGTTCCCGCACCCAGTGTGATGATTGGCTGCCCAAGGGAGAGCTTTGATTGGTTGGTAAGTTTCCTAAGTGGCCAATCAGCACACTGGAAACGGCAACATACCCAAGAGAATTATATATATACATACACACACACACACACACACACACACACACACATATATATATATATATGAAGAGAGAGAGAGAGAGAGAGAGATTATTATTAGTTTCATTTCATGATTATTACTGAAAATAATTTTATTGGGGTACGTTAAAAATGACCTGTACCTGATGTCATATATGCTAGGTACGCCACTGCCAGAATCAATGGAATAGCAAGCTTCATGTATCATAAAGTGGAGCCTTCTTAGTGGTAGCTTCCCCTGTCCTAGAATACTCTCCCTTACATGATCTGTATTCATCTGTAAATGTCTGTTGGGGAAGGTCTGTAAAAACTGGTATGTTTCGATCTGATAACAATTGCTGACCTTTTTGTGTTATTGTTGAAATGTTTTTAAGTATAATTTTTAAAATGGTTTGCATTGTATTAGAAATGTATTTTAATGTAAACCCCTTAGATATTATATCAAACAGTACACTTTTTTTTTTCCGAACCAGTGTGGTGTAGTGGTTTGAGTGTTGTACTGCAACTCTGGAGACCAGGGTTCAGATCTCTGTTTGGTCATGGAAACCCCCTGGGTGATCTTGCACAAGTCACACTCTTAGCCTCAGGGGAAGGCAAAGGCAAACCCCTCTCTGAACAAAGCTTGCCAAGAAAACCCTGAGATAGGTTCACCTTAGGGGCACCATAAATCAGAAACAATGTGAAGACACACAACAACACCAATACAAATATTCAAATAAATAGATAAATTTGGATAGATGCCTCATCTGGAAAGGTACATAGGAGGGATATAAGAGGGCCAGACCAGATGGTGTTTGTTCTCTCCCACACTCCTGTACTTTTGCACAATCGTGCTGCGGGTCACTAAATAATGACATTTCAACTATATAAACAACAGACAATGGGTAATCTCAATCTGCTGTTGTTTAATTCTTATTTTGGTTGATGTGCTCACTGATTCTTGTATACCTGTGTTTTTAAACTGTAGCTCTAGCATTCAGGCATGCTTTGTAATAACTGAACAAATTTCTATGAAAACTGCTTAAAAGCCAATATAATTATAAATTTTTTATACATTCTTAACCTTTGGGATGAGGAGGAACAAGAGAATATAACCTTGATGTGCAGTGAGATGGATCAGCATGGAGAAAATATTTATTATACTATTATCCCACCTTCCTTCCAAAAAACCCATAGTGGTATCCCATTTTACCCTCATTAAAACTGAGGTAAGTTAGGCTAAGATCTAGTGATTGGTCTAGGCTTATCCGTAAGCTTCATAACTGAGTAGTGATTTGGAACCCAGATCTCCCTGATATGTTCAGAATTCTATTTACTACTCTACATTGGATATCCTTATTAAAAAGAATAAATCTTGAGACCGTAGTGCACGTGCTGGTAACCTCACGTCTTGATTTCTGTAATGCACTCTACATGGGGCTACCCTTGTGCTTAGTTCGGAAATTACAGCTGGTACAAAATATGGCAGCCAGGCTAGTTTCTGGAACATCTAGGAGGGACCACATTACTCCGGTTCTGAGGTCCCTCCACTGGCTGCCTATCCACTTCCGGGCCCAGTACAAGGTGTTGGTTATCACCTTTAAAGCCCTAAATGGCTTGGGCCCAAGCTATCTCAGGGACCACCTTCTCCCTTATAATCCTCCCCGTGCTCTCCGGTCCTTTGGGAGGAATTTGTTGCAGCCACAAAGACCTAGGCTGATGACCATCTCCCAGAGGGCTTTCTCAGCTGTTGCCCCCGAATTGCGGAATGGCCTGCTGGATGAGATCCGCCTATTGACATCGTTAGACAGCCTTAAAAAGGCTGTCAAGATGGATCTCTTCAGGCAGGCTTTTCCGGAATAGCTAACCCCGGCCTCAGGAACCCCCTCTGGAGGTTGCTTCTGGAGCTCCAAACTGATGCTGCTCGCTCGGAAGGGTTTTTAATAAATTGTATTATATGCTGATTTTAATTTGTATTAATTTAATAATGTTTTAAGGGGGGGAAAGGGATTTTGAGTTGTTTTATACTGTGTACTATTTAATTGTTGTAAGCTGCCCCGATTGTTCGCAGAGGGGCGGGATATAAATAAATATTATTATTATTATTATTATTATAAAAATGAATAGCAGTGTGCATTCTTTTGTCAGAAAGAAGCCAAGCACTGACTCAAAATAAAATGAAATGAATATTATTGTTTCTAGGGAAGGCGTAGGAGGAGGAATCTTGTAAGGTTACAAAAGAAAAGAAAGCAACTAGATTAGCATTTTCATTTGGTCATCTGAAGGAGTGCTGAGGTGAGGATCCCTAATTGATTTGCTGACACAACTATCTTTAGCACCAGTGTAGGAAAAGACTGCTAACTGGAATTTAACAACCTAAAAGCCCACATGACATATTATGAAATGAGGATGGTATTAATTGTAACTGATTGCAACAACTTCTAAACAAGAATAGGGCACCATGGGCTCCTGGTTAGACACTGCAGTGGCAGGAAAGCTTCACATTTTAGTACTGTAGTAAGCATGTAAAATGTGAAGACATTTTACACCTGCATCCACACTCTCTTTCCCAAAGGGATTGGGGACAGGCACTTAAAATGCAGTTACATTTTCCCTTTTAAATTCTGTTGGAGTCAATGAAACAGCAAGACCCTTACTTCAGTCTTAATTGAAAAGAATGTGCAAATCAGCATATTGATTGTGAAAAGGCCCTTCAGCAAGATAAACCAAATTAAAACAGAGAACATTTTCAGGGAGACCTCATTTTGTCAATGCGTAAGTGGGATTGATTAAAAGTCAGCTACTTTCTCTAACTAGCTGGAGTGAAGGAGATGTACATTTTAGATTGGTTACTGGAACCTCTTGGGAATGGGCAAAATGAGTTAGGTTTGATTATTATAGTTCAGATATTTATTTTAACAAGGAGATAAAAGGGGAAAGAATAAACTCTCAAGAAGCTTAGTTTATACTGAGATTAGACATAAAGCATAATCTCATAGCCTCCTTAGTTTCAAGTGAAACATACTGAAAGGAGCTACTTTGTGCCATTAAAGAAACTTGAGATCTAATTTTACAGTCAGTGTCCCATAGAATAATTTACAGTACTTAATCCCTCCATCAAATTATTGTGCATTACAAGGAAGAAATCCATACATTCTGTTTCGATCTTTGAACATTATAAAGCTTTCTATGCATTGCCAGTGCTGATCAGCACCAAACTACTTTAGTAACAAGAAGAATTGTCATGTTTTCCCTCCTGATCTGTATTTCCCAGACTCGCTTTTTAAATTTTACTTATAATAATACAACAAAATAGCACATTATCAAAATAATATTAAAATATTATGAATCATCAGCATAAACATTCACTTTATAGGAATAGATATTGGCATATACATAACAGCGCTTTGTACAATTGTCCACACGCAGACCAGGAGGCATTGCATATTTCCCTGGAGATATCATGTATTTTAATAGGCATAGTTATATATTTTCTTTACAGTATTAAAGAGATGGGTAGTCCAACAGTTCTGCCTTTTCCAGAAGAAACTAATTTATTCTTCAGTATTGGTAAGTTTTAGCCAATACAGTAATTTCCAGAGGTTAGTTGCAAACATTTTGTCATTTGCTCCAATCTAGCAGATGCCATTTACATGCAGAAACAAGTTTCTGCTCATTGGCATTCTGTACTTGGGTGCAGAAAAATTATTGTCTGGTGCGGTAGTTGAAACTCTGTGGACATGTTACAAGACTTAGGGCAGGATCTCAATCAGTAGTAGTTTTCATTTCAAATACCAGTGGTTGTTTTCACTTAAAATACACATCTGAACATTTGAAGAACTTGGAAAGTTGCTTTAAGAGTAATTAGGTACTGTAGAGTTATATCCTCAATAACTAGGAAGCATTTTCTAAAAATGCTATTAAAAATAACTAGGTGGTGTTTTTCAAAAAGTAACCATTTCCTATTTCTCAAAAGTGACTAAAGTAGTTACTTTTAGAAAAATATGGATGCTGCAAATTTTTGGCCTGTAATACAGAATACACTCTCCTCCTATCTATCCCATGTTATTGTGGTTTCAACACCCACAAAAGAGCACAAGACAGTACTTAAACTGTGTAATATTCCTTTTCCACCATTTAGTAGGGCTACATTCTCATAACTATAAAAGAAACAAAAAAAAAATTAAAGTTATAGCACCAGAGGAATGAAGTTATGCCTCATATCCTCCACTTGGAGTTAATTCTAGTTCCATGTTTGTAATGCCAGGACATGGTTTAGTTCTGAATCCAAACGAGCCCACTGTTCTTCAGAAAAGCATTAGGGTTAGTTACACATGAGTGGAACATTTAAATATAAGTTTTTGTGTGATATATGTCTCCTCTGAAGATGTCTATAATTTCACTCTACATAAAGTAGCATGAAGGGCATGCACTGTTTTTACAGAAAACAAGCAGTTGAAATGTTGTTTTGTTCTTTATATAGATCTTGAATGTATTAGCCTTTCAGTTTTTGATGGTGATATGTATGATCCATGGATGTACAGTATTGTTTCACAATATGGTTTTGCAAGATTGTGTTTTGTTTTTGGCATCTGTATTCTATTCATACTCATCAAGTGCTTGTATGTTGTTACTGGTTTTTACTATGGCTTCAGGCAGCAGTAACAGAGCTCATTTTAGTAGCTACTCCTACTGGCCACCATTTTCCCCAGGATGCTGTAGATGTTGAATCATTGGAGTACTCTTGAAGAAAATAGTAGCTATCATAAACAGGCACAGTGAAGCATCCTCCACTAGTGGCTTTCACTTTTTTCTTGTACCTGCCACACTTTTGAAATGGCTGCGGGTGAGGTATGTCAATTTAGGAAAGGCCCCTGAATTTAGCTTCTGCTGCCAGCAGAGACAGATAATCTTTCACTTCCAGGGGTACAAATGAAGAACAAATGGGATGCATTTGAATAAAGTTTCCCTTTTTCCTGAAACTAATGTTTCTTTTTTGTTTGTTTGTTTTTTGCAATTTTTCTTTTGTTCAAGATTTCTTTTGTTTCTGTTTTTGTAAGGCAGTAAATGAAACATATTGGTTTACCTTCTGAATGCAATCTGAGTTGTGGTAGGTTGATCTATAATTAATGTAAACCAAGGATGGACAAAGTGTTGCCTTGGGACTAAATGATTTTGTTGGCTACTCTTGCAGCCCATGACTCCCCTCTCTACCTCTTTTTTTGTTTTTTAAAAAGGATGAACTGCCTCTCCTTGCCGCTTCTAGGAGGAGTGACTTCCTATAATAATTAAAAAGTCAATTTTTCCTGGAAGTAGACTTCTAGCCATTCCTGTTGCTGTTGTTTAGTAATTTTTGCAGTCTGGGCAACCCATGGAAGATCCCAAATGAAATTGCCCATGCCTGACAGACAAATCTAGAATGGTATGGTTCCCATCAATAAAAGCATGCACATTTTAAATTGGATTTTAAATGTAGGATTACAAAGAAAAGCAAAAAAAAAAAAAAAAAAAAAGAAGAAGAGAAGAGAAGGAAGAGGAAAAAGAGGAGGGAAGATCCACAAGTTATGAATATGAGTTGGCGATATACAGTAATATAAGTTGACCAGATTTCCTAGTTGGCTTCTATAAAATACATGTTCATGGATAACTAAAGCAGTAAGCTCTTCTGACCATTGAACACTAAATAGTGAATGTTTATCTTTCCAACCTTGAAGTGTAAGCCTTTTTTGCAACAGTAAAAGCATGCAGGATCCAATCACATTGACCTTCCTTTAGATGCTACATTACAGGGATGTAATTTGAAAAAACATGCATATCTAACAAATGCCAATAATTTTTCTAACACAAAATTAATATGTTGTGCTATAGTCAATCATTTTTTGTTGGAATAAAAGCATATGTACAAAAATCTGACAAAGAGAAAAGCTGAGTCTCTTCTCTGATACAATAACTCCACGTTACCTCTACACAGAGGTTGATATTTGAATATATAGCCAATTAAAGACATGTAAGCCTTTCACCTAACAGACCACAATGAAATATATCTTCTCAAATTGTTATCTTTTAGGTTCTTTAGAGAGCTTGAAGCAAGACATCAGAACAATATATTCATAGATGACATCAGTGATATTGTAGAAAAACATACGACGTCAACTTTTGATCCTTATGTGAAATATTGCACGAATGAAGTCTACCAGCAGCGAACGCTCCAGAAACTACTGTAAGTGATGGAAGCTACCATTTATATTTTAAAATATCCATTTTAATACTGTATGGATTTCCAACAACAAATTGGTTGATTTCTGATTTATGTAAATAGTTATACATATGTTTGCTTCTTCATATCATCCTTAATTCAGTCAAAGTAACCAAGACAGATTTGCTGCACTAACTTGGGGCTCAGATCTTGACTCTGTCTGAGTGATGCACTTAGTGCTATTATTTATTTAAAATGTTTCTGAACTACCATTCATCCAAATTGATTCCAAGGTGTTGTATTAAAGGCATGAAGAAAATGAACCACACTGATATAAATACAGTACAACTAGACATCAGTATCAGTTAAAACAAATGAGAGGCTGGTCAGCTACAAAGTATGTAGAAGCAGCATCACTCTTTAAGGTAACATGACCAGTAAGAAGTCTTAACTCATGCTGAAAAGACTGTACAGTCGTCCCTTCACATTCGCGGGGGTTAGGTTCCACAGACCCCTGCGAATGTGAAAATTCCGCGAATAATGACAGCCCTCCCTCGTCCTCCTGAAAGCGGCGACGGGGCCTCTGGAGGCCCCATCGTCGCTTTCCCCCGCCTCCCCACTCCCTCCCAAAAGTGGCGACAGGGCCTCAGAGGCTCCATCGCCACTTTCCCCGGTCTCCCATCATGGCAAATCATGAATATGCGGAACCGCGAGTGTGGAGGCCGCAAATGTGGAGGGAGGACTGTATTGTTGTTGTTAGATGTATTTTTGGAGGGTATTTCAAAGATGTAGATACATAAGGCACTAAGGAAAGGGCCATTAGTGACTGTTGGAGGGAGTAATTGTTGGAAGTGAAGAAGCATCAGTGCTTGTTTACTGTTCTGTGTGTAAACTTTGTTTACTTTCTGCTTGCATGCAGAGGTCACTTCCCCTCCCTTTGCTCCAAGTAGTTTTAGTGTTTTACAACCCTTTGCCTCAGAAGCTAGCATGCATGAGGCAGCTCTGCCTTGAGATTGCCTTACACACAGTCAATGAGAGTCAGCTTTAGGGACTCTTCCATCCAAGTTAGATAACTCTCTTCTGTCTATCTGTTCTTCCTATCTACGATGTATTCTCTGCCATAATAAACATAAGTTCTGCTATATAACTTTACTAGAGCATCTTGCATGTTCTATGTCCTGTTTTATACCAGAAGCTCATGATGCACTGGGGCTCTGCTGCAATCTGCTCAATATAAATAAAAAAAATATCCTACAGTAATTGTGTATAGTTGAGAGCTGCTCATCTGCAGCCAGGATCTGTGCAATTAATTGCTCTGAGGCACTAAGTAAAGCTGCAGGTGCTGCACCATCCACTCATTCCTTCACAGGTCCTCATCTACCTTCTCACCGATGATACAACTAGTTAGCCCCATAGCAAGAGAGTAACAATAGTCTGGAGCAGGGTTTCTTGACCAGGTTGAGGGTTTCTCGACCAGGAACTTGGGGGATTCAGTTCCCAGACGTATAGCAGATAACAGAAACAGCGGATAACAGAGAATCCTATTAAAATAAAGGATTTCTGGCAAAAACACACTGCAGAGTTGCCTTGGATGACTTAGAAGATGCCTAGAGAAGATGCCTCTCTAGGCATTTTCCAGTGAGACTCTATGGTATGTGTCCTCTGTTTTGTGTCCTGTGGATAACTGAAACTGCAGCTATTGATTCCACAGATAGAAGGGTCCGGCTGTAGTATGTTTATTAGTTCATAAATAACCTTACAATGTAACATGTGCTGTGAAACTTCTTATTGCATGACCGTGTAGCATTATATATACTGTAGTATACAGCATAGTATAGAATAGTATAGTGCCTTTGTTTGAGCTGTGTATGTAATAATTTTAATGAAAGGGTTCCCTGAGAAAATTTACTTCAAGGGTTCCTCCAGGCTAAAAATGTTGAGAGAGGCTGGTCTGGAGAACTGATTGATTAATGAGACAGAAACAGCAGTGAGTACAGTGGCTTTGTTTGGATAATCATGTTTCAGCATAATATAATATATGAATAAGATTTTATTATGAGAAGGAACAAGCCATGAAGTCTCTCACCTACTCTAATTTGCTGTTCTGTCTGAACTGGAAAAATGTGCAACAAGCTTACTTATTGAGGCTTTCTAGTTTGTTTGCTTTAAGAGACTATCCTTGTGAGCTCTTCTGGGGTCAGCTTATTAAGCTGAGATGTGGTTGTTTATAGTTGCCCTTTCTGGTTTTGTGCACTTATAGGAAAGTATTACCATGTTTCTCACAAACATGTTATTACATTCATAATTAAGATTGTCTTTAACGTTGTTGATATTATTTTGCACAGAGCTACTAATCCAGCTTTCAAGGAAGTGTTGTCGCGGATTGAGTCCCAAGAAGAATGTAGGAATTTACCTATGATTTCTTTCCTTATTCTCCCAATGCAAAGGGTTACACGACTTCCACTACTGATGGATGTAAGTACTTGTGACTCCTTGTTTGCTGTAATTGTATCCATTTTTACTTATATATAAAACTGGTTTTTAGAAAGCATCCTTTAGTTCCATTCCATCACTGCTTCAGCTCATGTTTTCCTTTGAGTTGGCAAGAGTTCAGGTGCTTTGTTAAGGAGAAAGGCTTCATTTTTTTATTGCAGTGTTAAGGCATTTTGGCACCAGTGTAAATTACACTGTGCACATTAATTTGAAAAGGTTTAAACTGATGTACCCCATGCCTGTTCAGTTCTGAAGGGAATTATTGCTGAAGGAAGACAGACTTACTGATAAGCAACTTTAAGTTACCGTTGACCCTAAGCGAGGACAGGATTGCATCCATTGTTTTTCCTACACTTTAGCTTTGTGTCTGTTTCTGTATCTGGTGCTGCTTTCCTGTTGGGTCTGATTCTTAACTTTGGCGAGATTATTATATTTGCTCCAAAAACCCCACTCCTGTAATAATTGTAATAGCTGGCATCTAGAATGGAAGAAGAAGGCATATCAGTTATGGTCTATAGGTAAACTGTTGCATTTCTCCAGTAATCTACTAGGCTGAGAATAGGAGAAATACTAGTATAGCTTTGTTAAGACATTAATTTTGAGAAGTGTAGTTTAATTTAAGAAAACTAGTAAGGAATCTAGATATTTGAAGTGATAACCCACCAAATTATTCCAAATTAGATTAAACCATGCCACCCTAAAATGTTGTTTTGTTGAGACTCATTATCCAAGAGAAATTTTCATTGTGACATTTGTAACTCCAGATTACTTTCAAAATGATGGTATCGAACAAGCAGGAAAAAAGCTGAAAAATCAGAGTGTAATCCAACTGACAATAAGCATAGTAAAATCCCATTGATTACAAAAATGCTTAATTTTGGCTGATATGCCCTAATCTTGCACCTAGGACCAGCCATGCCATAAAGCAGGAGAATATGTTTACCTGTGGCAGTATGGGAGGGATGGGAGTTATGTGATGCTCCAGAAGTTGTTGAATTGCTGCACTAGCATCCCACACCAGTTTCTGTGCTGGCTAGGGCTGCTTAGAACTGCAATCTAACATCTGGAAGACTGAACAATTTTCACTGCAGCATAATATGCAGGTGGTGAATTGGAGCCCCTCCCTACTAGGAGGGCCTCTGCTGTCACAGCAGAGAAAGACTTGCTCACAATGCAAGTTGCTTAGAGTAATCCTTTCAAGCTGCTTAGAGTAAGCAGCAGAGTAATCTCTTCAGAATGTGGCATTGGCTTATGCTGGAGAGATGTTTCAGCTACTTTCCTGGCTATAGTAATTCTGCAGCAGAGAAATGGACAGTACATGGCTTTCCAGAGCCTTCCAAATGCCTTGCTTTCAGGAGTTCCCCACAGTAGGTATTGTGGGCAGAATGACTGTAGGGTTGCCAGTGTTCTGATAGCATAGATAGTCTTCCTGACCATCCTACACTGAATGCCTCGCATTGTGGAAGCATCTGGGAAGAGGGAGGCGGTAGAGGGAAGAGGCTGGGAGAACATGGTAGGTGTTAATAGACCTTCTCCCTCAAACAGACCTTTTGCTCTTAGAAGGGTTCCTGTATCTTGATTGTATTGTTGTTGGAATTAATTATTAATATTGGGGAAGAGGGGAAAAAGGAATGTCAAAGAACCAGAGCAAGAAAAGGCAATGTTAGAAGATACAGAAATAAAGAAAAGGTGTCAGAGAGAGGGGAGGGGGTGCTAAAAACGATGTGAAAAGGTGCGGGGGAAGAGAGAGAGGGAAAGAGGAAAGAGATACTGTATATTCTGGCATATAAGATGACTTTTTAACCCCCAATCATCTTCTTAAAAGTCTGGGTGGTCTTATACGCCAGTCCACGCTTTCCCAACTCGCGATGAGTCCATCGTGCATTGGGGAGGTGCAGGAGGTGGCTGGCAGACTGGGGAATTGTGGGACTGGGAAATCTCCCCAGCCAGCCAGCCATCTCCCGTGATTCCCCAACTCGCAAGGAGGCTGGCCAGCCTCCTCGGGGGTTGGGGAATCACGGAAGGTGGCTGAACCTCTCCCCAGGCAGCCAGCCATCCCCTGCAATTCCCCTCCTCAGGGGTTGGGGAATCGCGGGAGGGGGATTAGCCTCTCCCCAGCCAGCCAGCCAGCCAGCCAGCCATCTGCAATTCCCCAACTCGCGAGGAGGCTGGCTAGCCTCCTCAGGGGTTGGGGAATCATGGGAGGTGGCTGAGCCTCTCCCCAGCCAGCCAGCTATCCCCTGCAATTACCCAACTCGCAAGAAGTCTGGCCAGCCTCCTCGGGGGTTGGGGAATCACAGGAGGGGGCTGAGCCTCCCCCCAGGCAGCCAGCCATCTCCTGCAATTCCCCAACTCGTGAGGTGGATGGCTGACTGGGGAGATTCCCCAGTCCCGTGATTCCCCAGTCAGCCAGTTTGGGGGAGGCTTCAGGGAGGGTGGAAGGGTGGCAGGCTGGAGGGGGGAAGCTTTCCACCCACCACCCGCCCTCCCATAAGCCGTGATCAGAAGCCCGATCGCGGCTTTGGGAGGGTGGGTGGTGGTGGGTAGTCTTATACGGCGAGTATATCCCAAACTCTATAGTTTAAAATGGGGGGGGTCGTCTTATACACTGGAATATACCATAACTGCTCCCACCCGCTTCTACTCAATGCTACTGTGTGTCCCTGACAAACTACTACCAAGGGAATGATTTCCTGAGAGGTAGCTGTTTGTTGCTGCAAAACAGAGATTTTGTGGTACTGTAAAGACTGACAAATTGGTCTATCAAATCCTAGGTTATGATTTTATTTTATTTTTCTTGTGTGCCTCAAGATCTTTTACTGTTATCAGCAACAGGTATGGTTGTTTTTTGTTTTTGTTTTACTTAAAGCCTAGTTCAGGTAGATTATCTGCTTACCCTTAATAAGACAAAGAATCAACAAGCTAATTAATAAAACAATATAGTAAGAAACAATGGCAGGATCTAAAGTGAGATATTCTGGGTTGGTGGACCACCCAGTGAGTTTTTTCGGCAATCGCCTTGGGTCTTTTGCCTCTGAACTACCCTAGGTCTGTTATTCATTAAGGCCATTTTATTGTAATTAATTTTGATCATGTTTTTTGGCCAACAATTTAGGAATAATGATTCTCTTTATTACATTCAGACTGCAAAAACAACATATTACCAGAGAACAGTTTTATGGTGCTTTGGCTTCTTTCACACACAAAATGCATAATACATACCCCTTGTCATTAGAAACCTATCAGTGCAGGATGTTTGCTTTGGTACTACTTTGTTTTCATAGTTCCCTTATGAAAGCAAGTCTGAAGAATGTTGATTTAATGATCAGACTCCTTTTACTTTTTATGGTGTTTCTCCAAAACTTGGATTTCATCTTCTGTTTGATCTAAATAGCTTATAAGTCCTCAGGATACTTCACTAACAAAATCAAGGGAGGATCAGGTTTTTGGTTTTGTTTTTTTGTTAAAAGGAACAGAATGAAGGGATATTTCCACCTGAAAACAGAAAAGAGGGAAAGGAAATCTCCAAGTATAGCTGGAAATGGATTTAAGGGATGCCTCATTAGAGATGGTAGATAAAAATTGTTCTTCTTTCCTTCTAGAGCAGTGGTTCTTAATTGCTGATCCTCAAGATATTTTGGATTTCAACTCCCAGGAGCCTCAGCCAGCATGGCTGTTGATCAGGGATTTTGGGAATTAAGCCCCAAACACCTAGAGGCTCAAAAAATGAGAACCATTGATTTATAGCTTCCATTTATCATTCAAAAGAAATTAACATGTGCACTTTGGAGGAATCAAAATATACTGCTTTCCTAAAGCTCCAGTGTAGAACTTTGAAGAACTGGGATATATTTTAGATTTGCCATAAGAATTACTATACTCGTGATCTTTGACCGATTTACCTATTTATTTATTTATTTTTGCATACTTCTAAATGGTTTCACTCTTTGTTTCAGACTATTTGCCAGAAAACACCTAAAGACTCACCAAAATATGAAGTTTGCAAACGAGCTTTAAAAGAAGTTAGCAAGGTATGTTTAGTTTCTATTTAGCAAAGGGTTCTTGCTGCTGTTCTGATGACTGGGCTGCAATGCAATCATGCACACTTAGTTGAAAATAAGACTTGGTGAAGTCCATGTACATTTCCATCAGTATTATTTGAAACAATTCTGTACTTCTTTTTCAGATATCATAAAAGCAGAAAATACAGAGCAACATGTTCTTGTTGTAAAGATTTCTTTACACCAAGAACCCTTAATATAGTTGCTGCATATAATTCCTGTTTGACAGTGGAATACACTGCCCCGAGTGTGTTGGAGTCTCCTTCTTTGAAGGTTTTTAAACAGAGTCTGGATGGCCAGATGTTTGGAGTGCTTTAATTGTGTATTCCTGCATGGCAGGGTGTTGGACTGGATGGTCCTTGTGTCTCTTCCAATTCTGTGATTCAAGGTTTTATTTACAATGGTTGGGCTGAAATGCTTCAAGTAGGCCCTTGCTTTCCACTGGGGTTTGGTTACAGGACCCCCCATGGATACCAGAATCTGTGGATGTGCAAGTCCCATTGTATACAGTGGCACAATAAAATGGTGTCCCTTAGATAAAATGGCAAACAGCAAGGTTTGCTTTTGGGATTTTTTGGTAGGGAGGGGGAATATTTTTAATCTGTGAATGGTTGAATCTGTGGATGTAGAATCCATGAATACAGAGGGCTCACTGTACTAAGTTAATACACCATTGTTGCAGTCTCCAGTCTTCTGTGTTTTGGATTGTGCTTAATCTGGTATTTGACATGTTTGCATGTTTATATGCCTTAGTCTGTGAATTTGACTCTGTGGCCTGTGAGATGTATATTGACATTAGCATCTCTCTTTTATATAAGATTAGTTTATTAGCAGCCCTTTTCCTGAGTGGGTTGAACGGTAGGGAGAAGGAGTATGGACTCTGAGATCAATTCTCTACTATTTCTTCTTGTAAACTGATTCTTTATTCTTGTATTCTTGTATTAGAATAATTATGATTGAAGTAATTTTTGATTACCAAAATCAATAACAAAATCAACAGCACTTAAATAAAAATGTGAATATGTATAGATTTGGTCCATTGAACTGTTACCCTTCTAGAAATGGGCATCTCATTTTTTAAAATAATACTATAAAATTTCCTGATGCCCTAAGTTATTCTTATGTAGATCATGTTTATTTTTTGCCCCCAAACATTTGAGAGTAGGGTGGGAGATGGGGGAGGAAAATGGATTAATTCAAAGGACTGGCGTTGCTTGTTAATATTGCAGTGTAACATTATCCAATCAATATTGTTAGTGGTTCCTCTGGGAACAGTAGAGTGATGCAAACAGTATTCAGAATGCAGAAGGAAGAAGAAATGCAGTTTTTCTGACTAGTAGAGTTTTGCCCTGTGTGGATGCCACTAAATTATCAGTGATAAGTATGACTTTTATCTTTAGCTTATAAAAATGCTTCTGATGGCTTGCTAACAGTTTGCCAAATAGTTTCCAGGCAAAAGATGCCCCTTGGGCCTTTTTAAAAAGCCTTTGTCTTCATCTTCTCCAAATTACTCATTACTTGCACTGAATTCATTGCTACTGAAGAGAGAAAATAACTTAATGTGCCTCCTACGTACAACATCACTAGAAATAGAAATGCTCATATATAACTGTTTTCTCTCTCAGTAACTCCAGGTGAATTTCCCCCTCTAGGAAATTGTGAGGGAAGTTGATGGGGGGGGTTGTGTTTTACTGCTTCCTTTTGCCCCCATCCAAGGCTTTAGATGGGGCATATATAGAAAACATTTGGTTTGTCTCCATTTTCACAGCTCTTAACAAAAGTTTCCCATTAACATCTCTGAATTTTTTAACTATTCTGACACATGATGTGGCTGGGAAATAGAATCAATAGAGTGTGCTATTAAGGTTCTTGTATTTTGATCTTTGCTGTAGGAAAAAGATGGGAAACAACTTCGGTATTTCTTTTGGTAAAATTAGAAATAGCAAGTCTTAATATCATGTTAATTTTTCACAAGATTATTAGGACTTTGCATTACATTCTAATTGTTTGGTTGCTTTGCAACTCAAAATATACTTACCTTACTGATTTTTAAACATAAACATGCATATCTATGATTTCCTAACATGGTTTATTACTGAAATACAGATGGTATAAGTACACTGGTCTTTCAAAAGCAATTGTTACAAGTACTCATGATATCTCCAGTCACAGTTACTCAGTAGGGTACTTATACATGTCTGGAATGTACCCATTGCGATTCATTTATAACAGTGGCATATTTCTTTTATGTTTGTATGGTTGGTCCAGATCTCCCACTGAAAGACTGTTCAGATATAGAAATAAAATAATCAATTTATGTTGTGGGATAAAGAATACACCGACAAACATTTGAGTTTGGCTAAGTGTGTAGGAAACACATCAACACTGACTTCCATTGGGCATAGAACTCTTTCCTTGAAACACCCAAACATTAAAGGTCCAAATTATTTTCTTGCTATTCTCCCCACCCTCCATGGGAGGATAGAGTCACATGTTACAAGACAAATATTCTGTTTTGTAATGCTAATATGTTGGCTTCAGGAAGTCAGGTCATCATTTTTTGAGGCAAATCAGCCAATGGAAGGTGATGTTTTAATCCTACCCATAATTTCAGTTTTGCAGATGTCCCTGGGCAGTCTTTTTCCTGGCTGAGTTCTGATATTGGAAGTAAGACTTAGTAAGTAAGTAAGACTTAGTTAGAGGAATAGATGGCCTGGGGAGAGCATTTCTGGGAAAGGACCCCCATTCTTTTGTAGCCTAATTACCCCAAATGCTGTCTTCCCCCCATATTTGCATTTTGTATTATGCCAAGATATTGCATTATCCACATTGAAGGATAGAGAACAACTATTAAGTTACTGCTGTCTAAAACCTTTAGTCGGGAAGACTGGACATCTTTCATAGGGCCATTTTCTGTATTATATTTATAAGTTACAAGTGGACTGCAGAAACATTAGTATATTAAGATGTGTGGAAATATAGTGTCAGTAAAGTTACTATGATATAGCAATAGCACTTACATTTCTATACCACTTTATAGTGGTAAGCACTCTCTAAGCAGTTTACAGTGTGATAGCTAATTGCCCCCCCCCCAACAAGCTAGGTACTCATTTTACCAACCTACAGAAGGATGGCTAGCTGAGTCAACCTGGAGCCCTGCAGGACTGAACTGACAATGTTGTGGCTGCAGTACAGCATTTAAGCACTGCATCACCAGGGCTATTATTTATATTAGAATAAGAGCATCCAATTCTGAAAGTTTATGAAAATCTACCATGTACAACTTTGTGTTTAAAATCATATATATAGCATATCAAGATATCTAATTTGATAAGTGGCTCAAACAAAGATATAGGAGAAAGGCAATATGTATCAAAGTTTTCAGAGATGCAGTAAAAAAAGATTAAGAGGAAAAATCCTACAGTGAGGCAGCCTAATGGGGACTAAGCCTATTGAAAGGCCATAAGGTAAGGATGTGGAGGGCAGTAAATGAGGGGAAAATGGAATGGGGTATCCTGAAAGATAGTGTGTCTGGTTAGCTGGCACACTGAACAAGTGTTCTCAACAGTACAATAGTTTGTGGCTGGTATTTCTTGCTGAAGTATATGCCTTAAATTTCAAATGCTGTATTTTCATCAATTGGAAAACAAAGGTGGCTCTTAGCCTTGAAAACTCATACGTTTTCAAAAAATTAATGTAACTAGAGATTCTGAACACAATATAAATTGTATGTAGAAAGAGCAGATTCATAGTAAGTTACCTGTAAAAATAAAAGTCTCCTTGACCTCCTTTCTCTTCATTATGAATCTCTGAAAAATAGCACCTTGTAAAGAGAAGTAAGAATGTTTTCAGTACTGAATACAAATATGTCAGGATGAATAAAATGACTTTCCCCCCAGTTGGTTCGCCTCTGCAATGAAGGTGCTCGAAAAATGGAAAGGACTGAAATGATGTACACTATCAACTCCCAGCTGGAATTCAAAATCAAGGTTTGATATTTTCCTTCATACTTGTATTATGCAAATTTTAACCTTTGCTTAGTTTTGATGATATATTGTCACACCTAGAGTAAATACAGTTATCTGGGGAATGAAGGGTTATTGGGCTGATGTTCTAGGAGAAGGCAAACAAGTTCATATCTTGAAAGCAGCTGTGATGCTTGAAGCATACTCAATTGACATAATTGCTGATGGGAATCTAGTCCCTCAAACCAAGCAGAAAAAGGGTTTTGTTGGGTTGTTGCTTTTTTTTTTTTAAGATGCTGCCATCCAGTTGACATACATTACCTAGACATATACCCCAGATAATCCTAGTGTATTTCCTCTGCAGTGTGTTTCAACATGCAAAGTTAAAAAAAGAATTCACTTTTGTCTTACTGCATTTATCTCCCTTGACTTCTCCCATTTCCAATGTTTGTCATGTTATCCCCTTTTTTCATTTTTTAAAGGTGGAGTTGTTTTTCCCTCTTCCACATACTTCAGGTACCAGCTGAATTTACTGTTCCAAATAAGCACATTTTGGACTACATTCTACTAAATACAGTATAGGCAATTTCTCAGGCCACCTAATTTTCAGGCCTAATTACTCTTAAAGAAACAATCAGAGAAGACAAATTGAAGGTTGTTGTGTCTTCTCAGCCATTATTTTATCATTCTTTATACTGTGCTTGACTTAGTTTAGATAATGATATTAAAAATACCGTACAGCTAAATTATGAAATTCAAGATGGATATTTTGTAATAAAGGAAACCACATTGTGGGAGGGGGAATCAAGCAAGCTGGAAGAATCAAGAATCACATCTTTAATTGAATTATCAGTCATGGAGTCCTAACCTCCCTGTTGCTCTGGCTAGGAGTGTAGGATGCAGTGGTTAGCCCTTTCCACCCTGGGAGGCAATTTCTGCCACCTGAGGGGATGGCAACATTTCCTCCCCAACTCTCCAGTTACACTCATGGAAATTTCCATTGGTATAAAGGTACAACTGGCACTAAGCCCTGAAAGTGTTACAAAGTCTCCCTTCATTGTCTCATAAGAACCAGGTTTTGTGCTCCTTACTTAATTTTGCCATGGGATGAGTGCTTTCAGATGGGTTGGAAAGATTAAGAGTATTCTTGGTTTAGTTTTTAGGTCACTTTATTGAGGGAGAATTGGAAGGTTATTGGGGAATAATCCTAATAAAACCTATTAAAATAGATGTCAGAATTTAAGCAAATACTGTATATGCATTTGTGTTAAAATAAGGTGTTTTTATTTCATAGGGGAGAAAACTTGGATGCATTTGTCTATGATAGGTGAAGGAAAGCTCTTAGGTTTTAATAATATTTATATATTTTTATTTATTTTATTTATTTAGTTAGTTATACCCACTCTTCAGCCACAAGGCTATCAGAGCGGCTTACAAATTGTTTTAAGCAATAGCTATTTACACATCTACACTGCATTAAACAGTTTCCAATGTGTGTTAGCTAATTTTATTTTTGCAGTATTTCCCCTACTGCAAAACTCTGCAAAGCTCCCAGGGATGCTTGGCATTATGATATTGTCTTTCATTCTTAATATAAACCAGATTGTATGATTTATGGATTATTTTATTTCATGGTGTAGTTTCAAAAGTTAAGAAGCAAATTATTGCAGGAATATTACAGAACATTTTTTCTCCTTTTGTGTTTAGATTGTAGGCTTGGACAGAACCCAAAGTTTATGTTAGCATGTCTGTGTTTCTCCAGAAAAAAGTGCTGCAGAATTTTTTGTAAGAGTTAAATATCAATATTCTTCCTTTCTAGCCATTTCCACTGGTTTCCTCTTCTCGGTGGCTAGTTAAAAGGGGTGAATTAACAGCCTATGTGGAAGACACAGGCCTTTTCTCTAAAAGGACCTCTAAGCAGCAAGTTTACTTCTTCCTTTTTAATGATGTACTGATTATCACAAAAAAGAAAAGGTAAGAGCTGCAGTGATTACATTATATAGTGTACTGGAGAATTACAGTAGCAAAATAGCTTAACTATCTCCCTCTTTGGATATTGATTTAGCACAAAATTGTACAGAGCATTTATGGCTGCATATGTAAATTATGGAATACCTGAAGTAACTCATGCAAGTCCCCTGATGATTCATTTACAAAAATTTATAGCTTTGAGACAAGGACTAAAATAAGTAGTACTGGGCTCCTCCAGACTATCAAATAATTCCAAGAAATCTCAGGTTATTCTCCTGTGAGGTTTCATGCTTTGTAATGGTTGTTTTCAGTCCCACATCTAGTTGTTCCCTAAACATACTATATTTTGACCCCCACCCCAGTATCTCCATTCTCTGCCTCCCTGTCTAAAAATAAGGAGCAGGGGGAAAAGAAACATTTAATTTAGCAATCAGAAATGTAGCAAGGGGATGAAGTTCAGTATAAAACCTCTGTGGCAAAAGTCATATCTCCATTTGAAAGGTCATCAGTTGGACTCCTCCCCCCCCACCAAAAAATATAGTGGCAGGAACCAAGATAATAGACACAGATGTGTCCCATGAAGAAAGCTATACAGAAGGTCAGTGGGATTAAGCACTCCTCTGCTTGCATAATAAAGACAGCTAGGTGACTAATGGCTGAATATGGCTTTGATCTGAAGATTTGTAGAAAATATGTTCTACTGTGTATCTCCAGTTATGCAGATTTGAGAGCTTCATTGCTCTCTTGTAAAATATTTTATCTTCTTAATCAGATCAAGCATTTACCTGGTCTTACTGGTGTACATTTGCACAATTAGTTCTAAAATTAATCCAATCAAAGAGTGCTAGCACATACCAACTTTGTCTTATGAACTACTTTTTGCATTGGTTTAACATTGCATGTACATTTTAAAGAAAGTTTTTGCAAATGCTTTACATACCAGAGATATCATTAAAAGAATTACATATAACTCTTATATTGTGCAAGAAAGCTTAAAGGTATTTGAGCAATGTGACAAAACTTAGGTTTAGTTATAAAAAGTAGTAAGAAGACAAAATGTAATAAGTCTTATTGTTGCATGTACTCCAGTGGATCTTTGTGCTTTGGTTCAGTACTTTTTTAGTTCAGTTCTTCAGACAGATGGGTCACAATATGTTCCTAGGTGCATTGCACAATGAAAGGCTTTTCTAAAAACATACCTGTCAAATTGTGTGACCCAATTAAAAGGTCACTCCCCCTTCCCTTCCCTTCCCTTCCCTTCCCTTCCCTTCCCCTCCCATTGGAAGATTGAGTATGTTTACAGGACAGCCCAATTAAAAATATTTCAAGAGCATTTTGAAGAACTACTTCAAGCATTGCAATAATCAGTTAAATATGTAGTTGGCATTTTTAACATTGTATTTTTCATGTTCCTTGAATTTAATGGGATAGAGTTAATTTTTGTTTTGTTTTTTTCTTATGATAAAATCTGTACTCACCTGAATCTTCATGATAACCTTTGTTATCAGAGCTTTTTTTTTCCCTTACCAAGTGTGCAGGATGGAGTAAACTGAGCATGTATGTACAAATAAATGGAGCAATATTGTCTGAATGTTTTCTATTGGATTCTTTTATTTTTGCTTTTTGAGCAATCAACCATATTCTTTCCCATATCTTTAAAATGCAGAATCAGATTCAATTCAATGGAATTTAGTAATTGAGATTTAAGAACTTTGTCCATATATAATCATATTATATGTAGTTTTGAGGAATCAATTCAGGGGCGTTCATTTTGTGTTCTGTATATACATGGTAAAATTAGATGAATATGATCGCTCTGTAGACGTAATTAAAAGAGGTTTGAACTGATACATGCAAAAAGCTTGACTCTTAAATCAGTGATGAGCTTTATTTTAACATGAGCTGTATCATGACATTGGATGGGTAAGCCCAATCTCCAAAACTTTAGGAAAGCTCTCCCATTCAGATTAACCATGGAGTGTCCCAATTTGAGCCCCCAGTTGGATAGAGGTGGAAAGGAGATGTTCCTGTATACCAGTTACCCTTGTTCTCTCCCCAGGGAGAGCCTTAGATGATGAAAGTAACATCCCCAGTTAGCCTTAAAGGAAAGAGTTTTTTTTAAGTTACTCACTTCACTGGACTGCTTCTAGTCTGTAGTAGATGTTGTTAGGTGCCATAAAGTTGATGCCAACCTTATGGTGACCCTATCATAGGTTATTCTTGGTAATATTTATTCAGACGTTGCTTGCCATCTTCTTCCTCTTGAGACAGAGAATGTGTGACTTGTCCAAGGTCACCAAGTGGGTTTCCATGACTGAGCACGGATTTGAACTCTGGTTTCCCGGAGTCCTAGTCCAGCACAGAAACCACTACACCACACTGGCTCACATCTGGTTTGTATTAAAGATTATTAAATCACTATGCTTCGTTCTGAGCTTGATACAGGACCAAATGTAAAGGTGCTTCCACTTGCACAAGGCAACTTTGCCAAAAAAATTCTGTTTTCCCTATTCTGCTGCAGCCCCCATTCCGTCTCACACTGTTCTAGAGGATCCCTTGAGTAGTGTGGTGACATAGGGAGAGAAGAGGGGGGAAAGTCCTGTTGCCAAGGGGAAATCAGCTCACTCACCTTTGGATCCAACTCATACAGTGATTTCATATTTTTGGAGACCTGTAGCCATTATGTGTAATTAGCTACTTGCCTGGGGTTAGTAGCAATTAGTCATGTCATAAAAGTGAGCACTAACATCTCTCAGACATCACATCAATCTTACAAGAGCTGTGCTCCATTGTATATTTTGGCTCTGTCAATGGAGTACAAATTTCTAACTGGAAAAAATGCCAAGGCTTTATTGTGTCAGCCTTCCTTTGCATTCAGAGAAAAGGAGAAGCAACAGAAATGATGATGTCTTCTCTTCTTGGCCCAGAGAAAGGATAGCTGTGAAGCTATTAAAGCCACCTTTCTCTTCTTAGGAAGGTATAGAAAAGTATTTACTGCTTCTCATTTATCCTTTCAAGGGATATCGATGCTTGAGATAAATTGGTAGATACAAAATAAATAGGAATTAAGCACGCCAAGGTTGTAAGTTCAGAGAGTTTGGGGGGAAAATAATGGCACATTTTCCCTATTTACTTTGTCTTTTTCCCTTTCTTCAGTATGTTATCAAAAGAAATCTGCAATTCAAGAGCAATATCCTGAAAAGGATTCTAAAAACCTGAGAGATAAAAGGGAAAAACATAGTTCCTTTGGGAACACATGAGCAGGGATTTTTCTCAGAGGTACAGAAGTATGACTTAGATTTCTTCCTTAAAGTTCAACATACTTACCTTGACCTGGTCCAGTGGTCCACTATGTGTGCCCCCTCCCTACATACCCAATTACATTTTGCTTCTTTTACAACAATTATGTTATTACCACTTTTTATTTTCTCCTGACTGCTCTGAACGCTCATTAACAGAAATACAGATACCTGTCAATGTGGTTCGCACACATTTTGAGAAGTTCTATATTTTTTTGACACATGGGTTATTAAATATTTTTACTTCATGGTTTACAATCCCCTCAGGATACCACTAAAATACATTCTCATTCTCTCTCTCTTTTTCTCTCATGGCTTGTCAGCTCCTGAGATAATCCTGGCTGTGGAATGCAGCTGGACTTCTTAAATATGAAGCCAGCCAAAGGTCAAGTAATACTTTGGAATGTTACCTGTCCACAGCTGCTGACTAAAACTGAGCTTGTGCTACACTCACCAGGAAGAAATGTCAAAATAATTTTAAAATCCTTTCCTAATTAAACTGATACTAAAATCTTTAATTGACCTGTAAAGCTTACAGAGCCACAGTACAGAGTATTAAAACACAACAAAATTGTAGCCAAAATGTGCTGCAGCCTTTGCTGATCCTTGCATTTTAATAATAAAAAGAACTTCTCAACTCACACAAAAAGAAAAATAAGGGGAAGTATATTTGAGAAGAAATTATGCCTGTGTTCTTTGGCATTAAATTTGGAATATAGAGAGTACATGAGAAAGAGGCCTCTACTTATGGTCAGATGGGATATTTTTCTTTACCAGTTCAAACTGATTGCTTTCGCTTTTTCAAACAGCATCTGCTAGCTGTGTTTTCCAGTGTTACACCCATTTTATTTATTTATTTAATGTATTTCTGGGCTCCCAGAAGGGGTTGCAAAGGTGATGAACAAATAAAAATAAAATACAATACGACCCCCATATCTGGTAAGTACCTGGACTTACCATGGTAACGTGAAACTGCAGATAATAGCAAACCCTATTGAAATGAATTACTTCCAGCCATAGAGTCGCACTGCAGGACGTAGAGATTCTTAGAGAGAACACCTTTTTAGGCATTTTCTAGGTCTTCCAATATGACTGTGGTCAACTTCCAGCAGAAGTGTACCATAGAATCATGCTGAAGGACCTCGAAAATGCTTGGAAAGAACTTTTTTTTTTTTTTTTTTTTGATGTGGTTAAGTGAAACCATGAGTACTACAAAGATAAAAACATTTTAGAATACATTAAAATAAAAACTTTTAAAATCAGTCTGAACGCAATCCTAAAATACAATTTTAAAACAGAGCAGTTTGAAACACTAAAAGCCATGTTTTGGTTGCCTGCCAGAAGCTTAAAAGAGATGTAGTGGTTACTGAGAAAGTGTAGGGGTGAGAGCCAGCATGGTGTAGTGGTTTGAACATTGGAATTCTGGAGACCAAGGCTCAAATACCTGCTCAGGCATAGAAACCCACTGGGTGACCTTGGGCAAGTCACACCCTCTCAGCCTCAGAGGAAGGCAAAGTCAAACCTTCTCTGAACCTCTGGGAGAAAGAAAGAATCCAAAATAAATAAATACATGCTTTTGACACAGTATTTGGGACCACATTTTATACTGGAGCATCTTATTACATGAGAGCCAGTGTGGTGGTGGTGTTTGAGAGTAGGAACCTGGGAGAGCAGGGTTCAAATCCCTGCTCAGCCATGGAAACCCACCTTGGGCAAGTCACACTCTCTCACCCTCAGAGGAAGACAAAGGCAAACCCTTTGAACAAATCTTGTCAAGAAAACCCTGTGATAGATCTGCCTTAAAGTAATCATAAGTTGGAACATATTTGAAGACACACAACAAGGGGATGAGAACTTGGAACTGATGGTATAGATTGTATTCATATTGTAAACCAAAAAAAAAAAAATCTCCACACCCTCTCCTAAAATTAGGCTCTCTTATTCCAAAGCATTCCAACATTAGCTGACTTGCAAAATCCAGAAAACTGATTATTTAGGTAATTTTTCCCATATTATTTTTGTTGGAATGCATATTCCATAAAGCCTCATAGACTGTACTGGACCTGGTGGACTGTGATTTGCAATCATTTGTGGCAGAGGCAGTGGTTTGCTGTGTGGATTGTAATCAGTTATGGGGAAATGCTGTGCTCTCTGACAATGCAGCAACGGCTGTGTTGGAGGAGGTGTTACCATGCCTTACACCCTTTCCCTATAATACTTCATAATTGGTAATATTAAGACATCCCACAAGGTCTAGTAGACTGGGGTGGACTATGAGTGAGGTCAGATGGAGGTCACCAGGACCTGAGGAAGGTGTGGAAAACTACCAGCAGAGACACACAAGATAGGATTAAGCGAAGCCCCTAGTAAACAATGCCATGACAGAGGTATGTGCTAACCCCCTCTTGGATACATTGGCAATGAGTCATCTATCATAAACAAACCAATGACCAAAACAACCATTATTCTCAGAAAGCCTTTCCTTGCACCTTTCCTATCCTACAATATGAAGGTTGTCATAAACCCATCAATTCTAATATCTCAGCCATAAATAACAATCAGTGGAGTTGTGGTTTTCTTTGTTTAATGGTAGGAAATCCATCAAGTTCAAACCCCCTTCAGGACATGAAATAGGGTATAAATAGCAGCCCCAAACAATAGCAAGGTGTGCCACTGTGTATGACACCCGGCCACTCTGTTGGCATGCCTCTGGATCGGAACCTCCAGTGCCACCCTCAGATTTAGGTCTGAGCCCCTTGCTTCTCTTTCTCCAAGACTGGTATTTATCGCCTTTCCTCCTGAAACTATTCCTCTATTGAACCTTCGCTCCTTGATTCTGCATTAGCCTTGTGTGGTTCTTGGGAGTGTGTGTGTGCACGAGCGAGAATGCTTCCATGTTATTTTCCCATAAAACTCATTTTATTTCTCTTTAACTTGGAATCTTGGCAGTTAGTACAGTACATATATACATAGGTGCAAAGTTCCCGTACATTACCTGATCTCTTGCACCCATCCATTTGAGCTATATTAGGTCTCCCAATTAATAACTTAAATTTATTGTCATGAATGGGCTCCCTGCAAACCCCCATGCATTTGGGAAACAGGGAGTCTGCATGGCTTACAAGGTGGATGGGGGGCATTAAGTGATGTAGACATAGCTATGTGAGACACACAACATCTCCCGATGTTGGCTATATCTTTTTAAACAAAATTGGATTCTGGTCAGTCTCTGTGTGTGTGTGTGTGCACATGCACATTTGTGCATGTTTTTTAATTATTTTTCAAAATGGTTGGTTTAGAGTGACTATTCTGTGACAAAACTGAGAACAAGCCTGACTGATAGGACAGTAGGATTAGAAGCAGCAACCTGCTGACAGAAAAAAATAATAGTTTTTGTTGATCAGAATTGGATTTGACTCTCATGTCTTTACGCTATATATGGAAGCATTTTTCATGCAAAATTTGCTTAGTATCATTATCCTTGACATTGCCCTTGTTCAATCATCATCATATTATTCTTATTCTTATTATGATGTTGTTGTTGTTGTTGTTGTTGAATCATAGAATTGGAAGAGACCATAAGGGCCATCTAGTCCAACCCCCTACTATGGAGGAATACACAATCAAAGCACTCCCGACAGAAGGCTATCCAGCCTCTGTTTAAAACGCTCCAAAGAAGGAGACTCTACCACATTCTGAGGCAGCGCACTCCACTGCCAAACAGCTCTTACTGTCAGAAACTTCTTCCTAATGTTTAGGTGGAATATCTTTTCTTGTAGTTTCAGTCCATTGCCCCGTTGTTGTTGCTGTTGCTGTTGCTGTTGTTTCTTACACACCTCTCCCTATGGATCGAGGTGCAGAACAGCAAATGAACACATAAACATGCTTGCTGCGTGGAAAACATGTCTTCTGCTTTTGAAAGTCTGTGGTTTAGGACAAGAGTGGGCAACAATCTCCCCCACATCTTTTGCATTCCCTTGATTTCCCGAGGTCACAACTGCAAAGGCAGTACTTTTCCTTAAAACATAGAGAACTGGTGCTCCTAGAGACCTACAGAAAGCTTCAGAAGTGGTGTTTATCTTTTAAAGCAAAGCCTGGGGCCTTGTTTTAGCAAAATTTGGCCTTTTATAAACTGTGACCTGTGGTGGGTCCTGGGAAGTCAAAATTAGTTGGAACAGTCCACACTGGTTTAATGTATAAAAGAACATTGTACAGTAATTTTCAATGGGTACACCAGTGCACCCATTAGTTTATTTCAAAATTAAGTAGGGCATACAGGTTGAGATGATGATTTCCCTCCCATGCTGGCAGTTCTCAAACTGTCAGTTGTTGCATCCTTCATCTAGTAATCAACTGATGCTGTTTAGTTACTCAGTAATTCAACCTTTTGACCTGCTTTTCTAGCAAGAAGCAGTGGAGGTGAAAGTGATAAAGGAGGGCAATCACTACTGTAGCAGCATACTGTCAAAATCTGATAGAACACATGCTGTGAGCTGACCAGAGAATGTTGCTTAATCGAGTGTCCTGATACTCTCCTGAGTTCATCTGTTGGGGTGTGCCTTCAATTCGTTTCTGACTTACAGCACCCCCAATGTGAACTATCATGGGGTTTTCTTAGCAAGATTTGTTCAGGACGTGGTTGCCTTTGCCTTTCTCTGAGGCTGTGTGACTTCCCCAAGGTCACCCAGCAGGTTTCTATGACCAAGTGGGATTCGAACCCTGCTCTCCAGAGCCCTAGTCCAACACTCAAACCACTAGCAATAGCAATAGCATTTATATTTCTATACCACGTATCAGTGCAAAGCACTCCCTTACCACTTTACAGTGTGTTAGGTAATTGCCCCCAACAAGCTGTGTACTCATTTTACTGACCTACAGAAAGATGGAAAGCAGAGTGAACCTTGGAGCCCTGTAGGATCTAACTCACAATGTTGTGGCTGCAGTACCGGTATTCAACCACTGGCTGTCTTGAAGTTCAATGGTTTTACCTAAATATTCTGTAACATCCCTAAACACAGAACTAAAGGTACTTTAATAATCTGCAGAGAAGCTTGTGCACTTGATACATAGTAAAAAGCTTCCTGTTCAGACAGATTTCTTCCATCAAGTTCACATAAGACATCACTTTGTCTTTTTCCATTTCAAACTATTCCACGTAGGGAACTAATCTGTATGACTACTCTTATAGTAAAAGCATTGCTCAAGGTTAGGCAGATAGTGTTGATATTTTGCTTTGTTTCCATTTTGGGTGACTTTTAATATGAGATTAATTCTGCTTTCTAAGGTTTTAGGGATAGCTCTGTTGTTAATCTAGTTGGTTACTTTTATGTTAATATATATGTATGTTTAATTTCTGTTAAGTTCTTTGGAGGCTTTGTGTGGGCCAAATGGTGATGTATACATATTTTTAAGAATTGATAAATAATTATTACAAAAATAGTCCCCATTTTCGTGCATAGCCAGAATTTGAATTTTTAGCTTATTATGAAAAAGCATATAGATAGAGAATATACGGATATATTTTGATGGAAGTAGTACACAGCTAAGCTTCAAAGTAAAGGGTAAGTATCAAAGAATTCTGGAAATGGATATGTAAGTGTGGTTGATGTTCCTTCCCTAAGGCTTAAGGGTTTATGATACAAATAAAAGATGGAAGACCATGTGAATGGCCAAGATAATTCTGTGTGGGAATTATCATTTCAATGACTGTAACCAAGCCAAGGCAATTGCCAGTCTGTGTATGAACTTGGCAAGACTTGTGCATCCATTTAATCCAATAAAAACTTCATTCTTTTGTCATCTTCTCACAGTTTACTACCCATCTTGAAGTTGCTTCATCTTTTTCATCCATCAGTTTCTTCTCCAGTAAGAGCTAAATAAGGATGTTACTGTTGGTCACTGCCAAATAGCAATTCCTCCATTTTCATACAATGAGAATATTATAACGGAATTCTTTTCTGTGCTGTTCAAAAAGAGTCATTATCCTAAATCATTTCTTTCACTTTTTGTAGTGGAACTTCATGGCATTCACAGTCTGCTGTAAATTGTGAGTTCATGGGTTTGGAAATGAACAGCCTGTTCCCCAATGTAGTCTGTGACTCTTTTCTAGGAACTTCAAGTTTCCTTCAAGTGGAAAAATAAAAGCAAAATCCTACTGTTTTAAAAGTTCTTGAGCTCTAGAATAGACCCACTTAGTTCATGGATCACCAGGTATGGGGGCCCCACAGGGGCTGGATAGGCAAAAGTTTTTGATCTCCGTGTTGTTCTGCAGCAGTGGTATTGGCAAGGAGTTCATGAACATGTCTGGTAGGCAGTGTTTGGTGTGATGGTGCAAGCTTTTTACAGAAGCTTACTGCATATGAGATTGTATAAACTAGGGTATCTCAACCAGTTTTCCATGGAACCCTAGAGTTCCTTGAAAGCACTCTAGTGGTTCTGTGAGAAACTGTGATTTTTAAAAAAGAAAAGAAACATTTTTGAGGTATAGATATACAGGCATACCTCAATTAACAAAGGCTCTGATAATGAAGCTCTTTTTTTTTTGTAAAGTATTTTTACGGAGCCCAGCCCAGCCTCTCATTTTCCTGTCTTCTGTGGAGCTGGAAATTTCTTTTCTTTTTTTGCCCCTCTCTGTTTTTTCTAGCATTGGCATTTAGAGTACAGTGAAGGGGGGATAGAGAAAGACAGGCTTTCAGTGTTGGGTTGCAGCAGTGTGTCTGCTGTAAATAATGCAATAAAGCTTGACCTGGAATTCTACTGTAGGTGATCCTACTGTAGTAGCTGTGTGTATTTGTATACAACAGGCAAGGCCAACAGCTGCCTCCAGAATTGCTTCTAAGCATGTATGGAGAGCAACACAGAAAGGAGAAAACAGATTAGCCTGTTTCACCAACTACCCTGGCATTTTGAAAAAGCATAGATCTATACATTTCTCCACCAAAATGGAAACCATAAAAAAATGGAGGCTGTTGGAAGAAAAAAAAATAATCATCCTTAGATATATTTTGGAAGATCCTTTCAAGTGGTCTCTAGAAGTTTCAATTGTTTACTTATGCAAGGCATACCTGACCTGGTTGTTTGATTTTACATGGACATAATGTAAGGGTCCATCTACACAAGGGGAGAAAAAAATGGAGTACCTCATAGTAATGACATCTTGCAGCAGCAGTGACATGTCTTAATGGCTTTTTTGGACTCAGAAGCCCCCATAAGCCTCACATTCCAGATGGCGGCTGTGAGTGATTTACTTGCATTAGTTCTCTACTGCCGCCAATTTTTTTAAAAAGTCATCCAAGGTGTGCTGGAGCTATATAGTAATTTTCCCATTTTACAGGAAAACAAAACAAAAAATAACCATCTCATTTTGTTGCCTTAGCGAGTGATTGCTAAGGCGAAAATACAACATGGCAGCAGTGGGTATTTGCCCTGTTAACAAGCCCCACTCCTGCTGTTGCCCGGCCAATTGGCTTTGTGCTTCCTTTCAAATTAATTGCTTGTTATTCGATTGTCCTAATGAGCAGGAATGTGCACCCCCCCTCACAGTTTTTTAAAAAGTACGGGAAAGCTGTAATGGCTTTTCCTGCGTTGTTTTTGCCATTTTGGGCCCCCTTCTTTCTGAACAGTATGGATTTTTAGGAATTATATACAGATGTAGCAGATACTTTGCAGGTGTGTGTGTGTGTGCACCTTCAAGCCGCCTGTTGACTTTTGCCAACCCCATGAATTTCATAGGGTTTTCTTAGACAAGGAATACTCAGAAGTGGTTTTGCCAGTTCCTTCCTCTAAAATATAGCCTACAGCACCTGGTATTCATTGATGGTCTCCCATCTAAGTACTAAGCAGTGCTGATCTTGCTTAGCTTTCATGATCAGGTGGGATCTGGTGCCTTTAGCATAGTTTTATTTTCACCTTAAAAGCACAGAATACAGGATTCTGTTGTCTGTGAAAACAGTAAGGGAGAAGTGCTGTATTCTGAAAAACATATTCTGCTTGATCACTTAAAATTTATTTATTTCAAAATATTTCTGCTCTTTTCTATTCTGTTCATTTGATTTTCAGATGATGTACAAACATAAAAGCACACTCTAACAAAATATAAAACCTAGAAGGTAAAAGCAGTAGATAAGAAATTCAAGGAACTCCTTAGTCAGTTAAAATCAACTGAAGTGCCAGTAAATTGATAATGTTTTTTGTTTGCTTTTCTCTTAAAAGATAGCCTTGTTGGGGTCAACTGATTTCATTAGTTGGGCCATTCGATAAATGGTGTGCAACTGCCCTCTTCCCTGCTCCCAATTCTGTCCCTTTTTGGTGGACATCTGACTTCAGAATGAACAGGTACATTGAAAGGGCAATAAAATAATAACTTAGGAAAACCTATAGCTGGTGTTCCTTTGATTGACATTAGCTTATTCCGGGGTTGGGAACTATGCACCCCTCAAGATATTGTTTGACTGTAACTCTCAGCATTCTTCATTATTGGTTATCCTGGCTGGGGTACTAGGAGTTATAGTTCAACAACTTTGGAGGGCTGCATGGCCTGGTTTTATTCCTTCCTATAGTGTCAACTAAGTTAAGAACAGTTAGATCACCAAAAGAACATCAAAGACATGTAAACTTTATCACTGATCAGAATTTTGGGGGCTCAAAGATTAAATTCATTTGTCTTCTTGACAAGCAGCTGATTGGTAAATATTCTATTTTTTTCCCCTCTACTTTGCTGAAAGGCTGAAAATGTCCAAATAATTATGTGCAATGGACTGATCTCAAAAACTGGCTATACTGCTAAACATGACTCCTGATGCATTTTGTAATGATTTGACTCTAAGCAATTGTCTCTCTCCTCTCTGTCTGGCTTTTGTGTTTGCAGTGAAGAGAGCTACAATGTCACAGACTATTCCTTAAGGGATCAGCTGTTAGTTGAACTGTGTGACAGCGAAGAGCTGCATTCCTCCCCTGTAAAAAACAGCACACCTATTCTTTACTCTCGGCAGAGTTCTGCAAATCACCTCTTCAGATTAAATATCCTAAGTAACCATGCAGGAGAGAAGATTGAACTACTGCTGGGGACTGAAACTCAGTAAGTAAATAACACAGTTTTCTCTATTTGATCGTTATATCCAGGCTTCTGAAAGCTCTATTCATCTTTTCAACTATTCATTGGGCTGGACTAGACTATATACTTTCCAGAATCTGTTGGTCTTCATCCAGCTAATGTAAAACAATGAAATGTGCCTGACTATTCAGTGACCCAAGAAATAAATGTCATAGTTAGCAACAAACAAACTCTTTATTTCACATAAGGCACCCAAATGTTGTGAGACAGTTTCCTCCCTGGAACAACAGATGAAACTATGGCAAAGGTCCTACATTAAGCAGGCAGAGTATAATACTTTGTCTGCACTGTTCTGTGTCCTCTATCCACTTCAGCATCTGTCAAGCTCCAGTGCTTACTAGTGGGGACAGGAGAGAGTGGGAAGGCAATTCAGATGATAAAGAAACAGCTGGTCTTGGCTCAGGCAGTGGGAGGGGAGAGATCAGAATGCAGTCACAGATGGAGTACACCTTCCTTTTCCTTCTCATCAGAAGCGAGACCAGCCGCATCTTTATCAGCTTAAGTATTTCCCCCTCCCATTGTAAGCCGCAGCAGCAGCGATTCCCAGGGCTTTGGATGGGACCCAAAGGGGTAGAGCATAGTCCATTGCATTAAAAAAGAGACATAAGCATACACACACATGGGTATATCGCTAACAGAATGCTGACATATGTTTAATTAAAGTCTTTCTGCTATAATCACGGCATGGATGAAAGTTCCATGTAAAAGGCATGTGCATATTTCAACTTAATAAACTGAGATATAATTGTCTGAACCTGCTTCGTGTTGATAAAAAACCTATCAGGCATTGTTATTAATAGCCCTTTTGGTGTAGAGACAGATATATGAAGTATGGAGTGCAGGGGTAGGCAAAATGTGGTATTTGAGCCACATATAGCTTCTAGGCTCATTTTATAGCCCCCTCCTCATGTCCTTGTACCCCTCCCTGCTTACCCACCCAATTATTATTTTTTTGGTCATTCTCCCACTTTTTCCCCACCAAAAATGGCAAATTGTGCCCCCAAAGCCATGATCAACCATCCTCTCCAGCCTGTTTCAGTTTCAGGCTGTTTTAGTCTTCAGTTTTAATAACAGGATTCCTCTAGTGACTACTTCTGAGTAAATACACATATGTGCATGCACACACATGCCTTCAAGTCTCCTGTTGACTTATGGTAACCCCATGAATTTCATAGGGTTTTCTTAGTCAAGGACTACTCAGAGGTAGTTTGCCATTGCCTTCCTCTGTAATTTAGCCTACAGCACCTGGTTTTCCTTGGCCAACCCCTGTCCGAGTACTGACCAGGCCTGTGACAGGAGCACAAAGAATGAGGAAAGTGGTTAATTGCTCTTCACAGAGCATTTGGTGGCAAAGTTAACCAATCTGGGGGTTTAAAAAAGTGGGTGAAATTTGGGGATTCAGGGTAGATGCACAGGAGTTGGAAATGATGGGTGTTGCCCTCCAGAGGCATATTGTCTCCCAGCTCCTGACAGTTGCTCACCTCTGATACATTGAATGATTTTGGTATGTTGCAATTACAAAACAGGAATGAATGTGATAGAAAGATACTCATGCACAAAAGAGTAGTGATACCACTAACTTGGTATTGGTTGAGAAATATAATTTTTGGCATGGATGTAGTAAATCAAAATTTGTATTTGTTTTTCTCATACATATGTTGGAATGTGTTTCTCTATTATTAGAGAAAGAGCATCTGTCTGCTGATTAGCTCATATATATATATATATATATATGTATATATATTATCCTTGAAAGAACACTATGAAACAGGTTAGCTTGAGAGACAGTTAGAAGCTCCAGCCATCCAGTAACCATTGTGTCTGAATAGGGATTTAAATATAGATCTTTCCAGTCCAAGTCCAACTAACATTTGACCACTTCATCCCAGCAGTTTCACTGCTACATGGTGAAATCATGAGAATCCTCATGTTTTGAAAAAAAAAATGTGTTCCATCTCGGCAATTACAGAAGACCACTTCTCCACAGAAATACTGTGGAGAAATTTCACCTTGGTGTTGTCGTTTCATATTGAGAAGATTGTGTTAATCAAGCTTTCACAGCATAAAAATGTTCATGAATGGCAAGACAAGGAGGCAGGCAGTGGAGAATCTTTTGAGGCTCTTACAGAAAAGCTGGAGGGAAATTCTAGATTGCTAGCAACTATCTTGTGAACTTTTATTTTCATTTGAAGTCAAACTGTTCAGTGGTTAGTGGGACCAATTATTATTTTCTTTCATACCTATTTTTAATCACTTAGCATTGCATTTTTCAGGTCAGGCAAAATGGAACATCTGGAAGCCATGTTACAGAACTGTTTACATAGACTAGAGAACCTAACTATTAGGGAAGCCAAGAAAATGGAGATAAATGCACAGAGTTGGGATTTGTTTTGTTGTTCGCTTTGTGGTCTTGTTCCACATCCTCTCCAAATGTGAGGTATGTGGGTGGCTTGTAGTTGTATCAAAGAGGAGTGTCAGAAGAGAGAAGTCTGCCATTGGATTACATTTATTGTAAATGTTCATAAATTCAAGACTTCTAAATAAATTCTATACTTTTAACACTTTATATACTAATTTGGTTGAATGCAGATTAACTTTATGAAGTGGTCATATGAAACCGAAGCCAGGTGATCATAGAATCATAGAATCATAGAATCATAGAATTGCAGAGTTGGAAGAGACCACGAGGGCCATCCAGTCCAACCCCCTGCCACGCAGGAAATCACAATCAAAGCATCCCCGACAGATGGCCATCCAGCCTCTGTTTAAAGACCTCCAAGGAAGGAGACCCCACCACGCTCCGAGGGAGTGTGTTCCACTGCCGAACAGCTCTTACTGTCAAAAAGTTCCTCCTCATGTTGAGGTGGAATCTCTGTTCCTGGAGCTTGCACCCATTGCTCCGTGTTCCAGTCTCTGGAGCAGCAGAAAACAAGCCTGCTCCATCCTCAGCGTGACATCCCTTCAAATACTTAAACAGGGCTATCATATCGCCTCTAAACCGTCTTTTTTTCAGGCTAAACATACCCAGCTCCCTAAGTCTCTCCTCATAAGGCATTGTTTCCAGACCTTTCACCATTTTAGTTGCCCTTCTCTGGACACGCTCCAATTTGTCAATATCCTTTCTGAATTGTGGTGCCCAGAACTGGACACAGTATTCTAAGTGAGGTCTGACCAAGGCAGAATAGAGTGGCACTATTATTTCCCTTGATCTAGACACTATACTTCTATTGATACAGCCCAAAATTGCATTGGCCTTTTTAGCTGCCGCATCACACTGTTGGCTCATGTTCAACTTGTGGTCTACTAGGACTCCTAGATCCCTTTCACACATAGTCTCATTCAGCCAGGTCTCTCCCATCCTATATATATGCATTTCATTTTTCCGCCCTAAATGCAGTACTTTACATTTCTCCGTATTGAATTTCATTTTGTTAGCTTTGGCCCAGCTCTCCAGTCTATCCAGGTCATTCTGAATTTTGATCCTGTCCTCTAGGGTATTAGCTACTCCTCCCAATTTGGTGTCATCTGCAAATTTGATAAGTATGCCCCTAATTCCCTCATCTAAGTCATTGATAAAGATGTTGAATAGCACTGGGCCCAGGACAGAACCCTGTGGCACCCCACTGGTCACATCTTTCCAAGACGAAGAGGAGCCACTGCTGAGCACCCTTTGGGTTCGGCCGGTTAACCAATTACAAATCCATTGAACAGTTAACTTGTCTAGCCCACATTCTACAAGCTTGTTTGCAAGAATGTCATGGGGAACCTTGTCAAAGGCCTTACTGAAATCAAGGTATGCAATGTCCACAGCATTCCCTTGATCTACCAAGCTGGTAACTTTATCAAAAAAAGAGATCAGATTAGTCTGGCATGACTTGTTTCTCTGAAACCCATGCTGACTTTTTGTGATTATGGCATTGCCTTCTAAATGTTCACAGACTCTCTGTTTAATGATCTGTTCTAGAATCTTCCCTGGTATTGATGTCAGACACAATGGACTGGATTCAGATTTTGCCATGCCTTTGTTAAACCAAGTAAAACAAATGGGACTTAAATCAGTCATGATCATGGTGTTGAGTTGATGTTAGTAAGCTTACTCTAATCGTGAGCAATATCATATGTTCATTAGAAATCTTATTCTGATATGTTAATTAGAAATTAAAAAGCAATTTCTGGCATAAGCTTTCATGGACTGGAGTCTACTAAAGACCATTGGCTATATATAATAAAGTTTATGATCATGACTGACACCCATAAATGTATAATCAGAAGTGATGGATGTAAAAAAATATATATCTAGAAATATAAGAGGATAACTTATTAAAAAAAAAGTAAAAAAAAAGCTTACGTTGGAAATGCCTTTTTCTTATGCTCAAAGGTGCTGTAGAATTCCTTTATATCTTTATATCTGAAATAGATTAACACAGCTATGTGTTTTCATATCTTCATATTAATATTGTGGCTTCAAGCTATGAGGCAGTAGAGTTCTCAGTTTTGTTTTGTTCATTGAAATTGCACCCCTGTATATAGAACATTGATATAGTCTGTGAGGCTGCTGTACCTGGGACAAAAAGAGGTGTGTTGTGGCATGAGCTCATTTTTTAAAATAAGCATATATTTCCCATCTTGCACACAAATAAGGACTCTGCAAATCAAATGGTACGGTAACTAAAGGAGTTTGTGTACCTACTGTCCTGGCCCCCTTCCCAGAGAATACAAAACTGAAGAAGAGATGATGAGGGTGGAGAAGCAAGAGTTAAGGGATTTCTCTGCCCCTCCCCCACAGGTAGTGTTTATAGCTTATAAAAACACTGCTTACAGAAGGGAAATCATTTTTCCTTTCTACTTTGTGGATGAGGGGAAGAAAAAGCCTGGCGTCTCTGCTTCCCCATTGGGCCTTAGTAGGAATTGGCAGCCTCAGTGAATTGCTGCCAGGAAAACCACTGCTATTTTCCTCCACAGAGAACCTGGGAAGAATGGGGAGATATTTCTTTTTCATATACATAATATCTACAGAAGGCAGCAGCAGCAATATGCTGCTGACATTTGCTGCAAGATCCTATAACAAAAACAAATGCCCATCCCTTTCTTAAGTACTCTCAACATGCCATGGGGCCCATGGGAAGTGAAAATTCAATAGTGACCCTGATTTGTTTGTTTGATTGATTGATATCCCACCTTTCTTCCAGCTGCTCAGTTAATCATTCAAACAAAAATGTTTGGGACTCTCAGTTTTCTTTAGTACCTGTAGATTAGTACCTGTAAAAATATCTCTCTTAGTAAAGAATGGAAAGAAGACCTTGTCTAATCAGGCCACTTCAAAGTGGCAGATGGTTTCATAAGCAAGAGTACCGTATTTGTTTTTAACTGAGATTGAAACATCGGTAGAAAAGGTTAAGTTTTATTAACTATTAGTGAGGTCAAAAATCTAATCCATTAACACTGGAAGGGAAGGAGGAATGGGTTGCTGTTCTGTTAGTTGTTAACATTATATACCATACATTTGTCGGGGGCGGGGAGGCATGAAATGCCTTGTTTGATATTGTAGCCCACAGATGGCATTTTGTTGTTGACTACTTCAAAAGTGCTTTGGGGGGCATTTTAAAGTTCCTTCCCTTCCTTTCAATTTCCAGATCTGACTGTCCAGTTTTTGGTTTGAAATAGTGAAATAAATCTTTATTGCTAAAAGCTATAAGCCATGGCAATGCAATTACTTTAAATAAGTTAAAACACATGTACACAAATAATTACAAAGCCATACAGTTTAGCACATATGCGAATAATAAAACCATTAATATCCAAAATATAAAAGTATAAAGAATTAAAACATTATTGTAGAAAGCCGTTTACATATAGCACTGTAAAAATTTTATTGATAGTTTTGATATCTGCCTCTTATCTTATTAGAGGCCAAAGCAAATTTTGCCACCATATCAGTGTGGTACACATTGTTGCCAGCTAATAGGACACAAATTTGTTCAAGAGGAAAATGATTAACCAAGGAATGAAGTTTTGTCCCAACACTTCTGGAAAGTGTCAGATGAGTAAGGCTGTCATGTAGCATGGTACAGAACAACCTGCACAGTTATATTTTGACACTGATCTGCTGCATGTCTTCGTTCACCTCACCCCCTTGGGCAACATGTATGTTGTTAGCTCATTTTCAAAATACCATGAGTTGTTTAAAAAGGAATAGCATAAAACTTAACAAAATGCCTTTAAGATAACATAAAGGTAATTGGATTACTTTTATAAGTATAAATTATATTTTGTAGTCAGCATGGTGTAGTGGTTTGAGCATTGGACTATACTATGGAGACCAAGGTTGGAATCCCTGCTCGGCCATGAAAACCCACTGGGTGGCCTTGGACAAGTCATATTCTCTCAGCACAATGTCAACCCCCTTCTGAATAAATCTTGCCAAGAAAATCCCATGATAGGTCATAAGTCAGAAATGACCTGAAGGCATACAACAACAATTACATTATATCACTAGTAACAGAAGAACGAGTAAACCTCCACTGTTTACACTACTTTTGAAATGTAACTTGTACATTCATTAAAACAAAAAAATATTTCACGTAATAATTATGCATCTGTGTGTTTTTAAATTAGTTCCTTCCAATCTCTGGTTTCTGAAATGAATGTAAAACAGAATGAATGTATCTCCATTCCTGGGGAGTCATAAAACTGAAACAAAGATTTTATATTGCGGTGCTTAGCAGGTAAATACATTTAGGGATGTTCTGTGGTAGTGTAGGGATTCTGAGCGCTCTGAAATTGACATGGTCTGAAAACTGTTCAATAGGAAGCATGGAACCATTAGTTCAAAAGCTGGCAAAGAGTCTTTTATAGGAGCTGTAAATGAGTATCACAGGTAAGACCAACATTCCTTTTTCAAGGAGCATTGGAAATAGGATGGGATCTTGAGAGCTGTGGAAATAATAAGACTTGAGCCGTGCTCATTTAAAGTGCCCATGTGTCAAATAAAGACATGTGCAGAAATTAGGGCTTGTACCATCTGACCCCTCTCCATAAGACGTATATACCCGCTTCCCTCACCCTTACTGAAGATATTTCTGCTGTATCCATAGATTGGTTCCTTAAGAAAGAAAACAGGAAAAAGTTAGCAGGAATTGGTGGCTTCCATGTCAGTGGGATAATGGATCCACTGCAGGTTCAGCACCATGGATAACTCTTCTGAAGTTTAGACATGGAAACAAGCTCCCAGAACCCACAGAAATATTTGGAACTTTGCATTTGAATAGTTAGTAAATAACAACTTCACATGACTCTCCATATCTTTCAGATATATAAACACTGCAATAAGATCTATACACAGTGACATTAATTGTACCTTGATACTTATTCTTTTTCTTTCTTTCCTTTTTACTTGTACACTTTTACCTGTTTAGTAATAAAAAGTATGTCTTTTTAAAGCCTGGAATGGATTCAGTGCCTCATTAACATAGAAGCCATCAGGTGTTACTGGAAAATATCATACATTTTGGATGAAAATGTTAAAATCAGAAGCATCAGAAGAGAAGCTGGGTCTTCACTATAGTCTGTGTAGAAATGGAAGCGTAATGAAAGTAGTAAGATAAAAGAAACAAAATGAACAAAACAGTAATGAGTGCAAAATGAAACAAATGTGACTATCAGAAAAAGAATGACAAAATGAAACAAAACAACCATGTCCATGGTGATACGTTTTGTTCTTGCTGTGCCTTAGAGTTAACTCCCTTTGAATTCTTGTTAAGACAAGATGTGGTAATTGTGTGGCCATCTCAATGTTGTTCAGCTGCCACTCCTGCATTCATTACCATTGACTATGCTAGCTAGGACTGCTGGGAGTTGTAATATAACAACAGCTTGAGGGCTATATAGTTCCCACCCTGAGTTGTACCTTAAGTTGCATGACTCTTAGTTGGTTTTAATTAATGAAAAATTCTGCAAATTCTGAAAGCTTTAATAGTACCATTTGTAAATCAAACGTCATACATAGCTACTGAAGACAGAGGGCTTCCCCACTTTTTTGTTTAAAAAATCCTGGTGCCCCCAGGTGACATAACTGCAGAGTTGTCTTCTAAAATAGTCATGCTAGTTGCCTAAATTCTGTTTCTAGCCCCAGCTAGAGTAGATCCACTGACTTGGGACAATCTACACGAGGGGGGGGGTTAAATAGTACTGGCATCTCGCAGCAGCAGCGACATGTCTAAATGGTTTTTCTGGCCTTGGAAGCCCCCATAAGCCTCACATTCCTGATGGCGACCGCGAGTGTTTTACTTGTGTTAGTTCTTCACTGCCACCGGGCTGTTTTTTTAACAAGTCATTGCAAGGTGTGGTGGTGCGATAGAGCGATTTTCCAATTTTATAGGAAAGCAAAACAGAAAATATTCATCTTGGTTTATCACCTTAGTGAGCAATCACTAAAGTGAAAATCCAACATGGAGGCAGCGGGCACTTGCCCTCCTAACAAGCCCTGCTCTTGCGCGGCCGATCAGCTTTGTGCTTCCCTTCAATTTTTTAATTGTTCTGTAGTCCAAACGAGCAAAAATGTGCACCCACCTCACGGTTTGTGAAAAAGTACCAGGAAATTTGCGAAGGCTTTTACCCCATTGTTTTTGCCGTTTTGTGCCCCCCTCCTTCCAAATAGTATGGATTGGGGCTGGATCCTTTTTAGACAGATAGGATTCCCAGTGAGTTCCATGAGGGGTATTTTCACCGTTTAGACAGACACTTAGTTACTGAATTGTGAATTCAATTATTCAATAGGTCACTTTACTTATTTAAATATTTATAGCCCTCCCTCTATCTAAAGACATCAGGGCAGTGTACAGTAAAACCAATGTGTCCAATTTAAATGAAGTAAATGATTTAAAAAGTCCCATTAGTTAGGATTAGTAAATAGATTTTGGCCCTTGTTTTAGTACCTCCCCCTGGGCTGGCCTAGACCATCCATAATTGTCCACCCTTGGTTTATTGTAGTTTCTTTGCTGTTTCCTTGATGGAAAATTGCTGTATGAAGTCTTTTAGTGGTGGCAGATTAAATAACTGCTCCTTGTAGAGATTCTGCAAGGTCTCAGCACAGGCTCATTTTAAGCAAGAACATTCACTACTTCACTGGTAAAACTTCTAAAGATATATACGATTTTGTTGTCTCTGTTCTGGGACTATGTTGTGCACAATACATTTCCTGTTAACGAAGTAATGTAGTTCACTTATTCAGTGGTGGATTCAATGAAGCCATGAAAACTTCCTAGTAAAATTCAGTGCAGGGCTAGGGACTGTGAAGTTCTGAGGGGGTAGGGTCAGCTTTCTTTTGCTGGACCAGTGTCAAGGCATGTTTCAGCTATAGACAACAACAAACATCTTGTTTTCACTGGTGCAAATTCTAATGAGAGAAAATTCTTTTACTTAGGGTGCCTGTAGCTTTCTATGAAACTCAAAAGAAGTTGTGTTTCCATGGAAACTGGAGGGCTAAGGGGGGTTATCTCTAGCCCATATTTAATTTCCCTCCCCCAAATTTTTACATTCTTCCCAAAATTAAAAAAAATCCTGAAATGTCATATGTCATTTTTAAAAGCATTTGCTTCTGAACAGAAATTATTGCTAACCAACAAAAGACTACAAATGATACTAAATTAATAAATGCCTCTGATGAATGTAGTCTGTTCCCAAACCCATGAATAATAATTGTAGCAAATTTCTCCTTATAGCTGCCCAACCTTATTATCCCCTTTTCAATAGAACCTCAGTGGAGAAGGGAAATTATCTTTAGGGCTGTCCCTTCCATTAGACAGGGTGAGATTGTTGAATCAAGCAGCAGATGTTGGGAGATGGCAGCAAAGTATTGGAAGAAAGACTCCTGAAGCCCTTTCAGACTACGTAATTATAGCAGTGTGATTCTACTTTGCTGCCATGCCAACAGCCTATGGAATCATGAGATTTGTAGTTTGGTGTGGTGTTAGAGCTTTCTGACTCTGGTTTTGCCAGTTCCGTCCTCTGAAATATAGCCTACAACACCTGGTATTCATTGGCAGTCTCCCTTCCAAGTACTAACCAGGGCTGACCCTACTTAGCTTCCAAGATGAGGCAGGATCTGGTGCCTTTAGGGTATTTCAACCTGAATTCTACCCCTCCCTAAACTGGAAATCCCAGATACCAGGCTGGAACCATGAAAATTAAAGTAGAATTATTACACTCACCACAGTGGTTCACCTACCTTCATATTCCTGCCTACCAGATCTCGTTTGAACTCTTGTGAGACTGAAAATCCCACAAGACATTGTGTGAGATTGGGTGGGCAGGCAAAGTCAACAACCATTGTTGGCCAAAGACTTCTGCTGTGTGGTGGTTTGCCTGCCGAGAAGGGGTGACCTCCTGAGCAAGCGGCACAGTGAAGTAAGCATGGTGGTGAGCCGTGCCGCAATGGTGGCAGTTCCTTTCTCTCCCCTGGGTTGGGGAGAGAGAGCAACTGCTGCCATCTCAGGTCTCACCCCCCCCCACACACACATACACTGTGCTTACTCACTGTGCCGCTATCACCCCCTCTAGGCAGGTATTTTTCTAAAATATTTTATTGGGGCCTTCCTCATCTGCCCCCTGTCCTGGCCCCGTCTTTGCCCTGGCGGGTAGTGAGGTGTCAACAGGATTGCAGGACTCTAAGATGGGGGCAAGATGGCATATATTGACCATGTAGACAAGCCCCTTGTCATTGCTTCAACACCCACAGGTGAGCACGAAGCACATGAGCCAGAACTTCAGCCATGTGATTTTCCTCCCACCACACAGTGAAGCCCTGTAATAATAAACATGACAAAAAGTTAGTCGTTATGTTGCAGTTGTAATAGTAACTTTAGTTATTCTTTTGTTCTTAAGAAAAGAAATTAATTGCAAGCAACTAGTCATTTTAAACTAGGTACCACCAACCTGTGCAAAAGTTATTTATGAAGTTTTCATGGTATTCTTTTTATTCAGTTTCCTTCATATGAGTCAGCTTGTCTTTGTATATTCAAACTTTGTATGATACGACACGTTTTTGAGATAGCTTCATGCATACTCTTTATGTTTTGGGAAATAAGCTTCCAACTGTCTTAAATATGTCATAAATCATGTTTGATATAATTGGGATATTAAAAAGAAGTTTACCTTTTTCCTAAACTATATTCCTTCCTTGAATTACCCATATAAATGAATGAGAATCCCTCTGACAAAGGTCACATAAAAGATCATGTTTAACTGAAATAAGCTTTTTACAGTATTAGGACATGCTCACATCTTAAATCTGTCCATTTCTAAATGGTTGTAGCGTAGCTCTTTATATGAATGATTTGGAAGGAGATTATTCATCAGTTATCAAAATTCTGCCCAGAGCATTTTTAGTTAATTTGGCAGGGTGAAAATATATTAAATTAAATTAATATAATGATTTCACCTCTGACTTTCCCAAGCCATTGTTCTTTCAACAATGTGTTTTTTTCCACTGGTTTGGCTGTAGCTGGAGCACTTTAGGGCTCTAATAATATACACATGTTACTCTGTGTAAGCAGAGGCTGCCATCTTCTGAGTAAGAAGAGATTGCTATCTTCAGCACTGGTTAATATTTTGCCTACGCGGAACGTATCCTGATAGCTACAGGTGCTGTCTATATGGCAAAAAAGTCTGAACGGGGTTAGAAAAATTTATGATCTGTACACACAGCTGTTTGAACACACACAAGTCATTCGGGTATGTGTGTGGCAAAACTCACCTTAAAGTCCGTGAGCGGCAGATTTGGGGCTTCATCCGGATCTCGTGGAAAAATCCGTACGATTATTGAATGAGCGATCATTTATACACCCCTGTTTGAACAGATATGAACAGGCAATGTAATCTAATTGGCTGGCTGAGCAGAGGGGGCAGGGCTAGCAAAGAGGGGAATCGGCAGCAGCCACCACATTGGATTCCCAGCTACATGAGCATCCAGTAAGTCCATGAAATGGCAATTTTAATGTTTTTTCGTTTTTATGTTGTAGAGACGTAATAATAACTGTCCGCGTCACAAGGAGCTTTTTATTTTTCTTTTTTTAAAGGCGGGAGATTTAAAACCACCAGGTAGATTGCTCACTGCAGCCAGCTGGCTAGGGGGTTGTACGGAATTTAGGGGGGGAGTTTAGCCATGTAGGCAGATCATATGTGTTCAAAATGCCTGCCTTTTTGAATTTTTTTACCCTTCGTGTAGATGGGACCACAGTATATCATGAAAGAATCCTCTGTTTGCAAGAGAGAACTATATGTCGCTACATCTGAGAAATTCCACTTGTTTCTTTAACCTCTGTAACTGAAAACACTAATGCAAGAAGTCTCTCCCAATATTTTCAGCATTTCATTCAACTACATATTCCCTAATACAGTTGTCCCTTCACATTCGCTGGGCTTATGGGTGGAGCACCACTATGAAAGTGAAAAAAACATGAATAAATTAAGCCCCACCCCCAACATGCATACTACGCTACAGTATTGTAGACTCCTCTCCTGCCAACAGGACTGTCGACACCTGTTGGCAGGAAGAGGAGGAGGAGGAGGGTGGGGCCTTGGAGTTTGAGCTAGTTGAGCAGCAGGTACAAACTGTGAATACAAAAAACTGAATGTGAAATAAGCATATGTGAAGGGACAACTGTATAGCATATGACTACATATACTCTATATATGTTTGGACTACTGTAACACACTCTACATGGGGCTGCTTTTGGAAACCGTTCAGAAACTTCAGTGGGTCCAGAATGCTGTATCACTCCCTCGTTGAAACAGCTTCATTGGCTACCGGTTTGTTTCTGGGCACAATTCAAAGTGCTGGCCATGACCTATAAAGCCCTATATGGCTTGGGTCCAAACTATTTGAAAAATCATATCTCCTGATATGAACCTGCCAAAATTTTAAGATCATCAGGGGAAGGCTTTCTTTCGGTCCCACCATCATCACAGGCTCACTTGGTGAGGACATGAAAGAGAGCCTTCTTGGTGGCTCCACCCACCCCCTGGAACACCCTCAGGAGGCTAGGCTGGCAGGTAAAGATGTTTTTATCCAAGCAGGCTTTTAATTTGTAGCTGCGTGCACAGAGGTTTTTTATTGGGGTGTGTTTTATTTTTTAAAAAAAAGTTTACATTTTTATATAATTTTAAATTGTCATGCTTTTAATTGCTTTTCAACTTTTAATTGTCATATTTTAATTGTATGCTTTTATGTGTTGTGAGCCACCTGGGGTCTTGTTCTGGGAGAAAGGCTGTATATAAATCAATAAATAAAATGTGAGAACAGTGCTTGAAAAAGTTTGTGAATGCGAAGGATTCTAATTTTTAAAAGGCAACTTTTCCACGCTCTGGATCCACTCTCATGTGTATCTCATCTAGGTAGCACATTTTTTTTATATTTCAAGAATTGGCAACCTAGGTTGAATGTCTTTTTGGGTGAGCAGATCAAGTAATCTAGATGCACAGTCCCAGTGCCACTTGCTTCAGGAACTGGTGTAGCTATGTCCATGGGTTTGGCTGACTGGATTGCTCAGGCAGTGAACACACATTTCAGCACCGTGCAATAGTAAAATGGGAGTGTTTCACTTCACGTTGCAAATTGAGAATGTACATATTTATGTATTTATTTATTGGATTTATATATCTCTGTGCTCCCAAAATGGGATTCAAGGTGGCTTGAACCACTACACCATGCATTTTAAAATTTCTTTTAAAAGAAATCCTCCCTGTAAGCCCAAAACATAACATAGTAGTGAGTGACACTTTTCTCCTTGATGTGCTGTATTCTAAAATGGCATCTCCTTATTGAAATTTAAAATCATGCAAATGAGTGGCTAGAAACAAAACACAGATAATGTGACATTAAATGAAATCTGCCAATTGTTTTAGTTTGCTACACACTTGTTGCTTCCTGGCCTCTGCACACATAGTGGGTGAAATGGTTGTTGTGTACTTTCACATCATTTATGACTTATGGTGACCTTAAGGTAACCCTATCACAGGTTTTTCTTGGCAAGATTTGTTCAGAGGGCGGTTGCCTTTGCCTTCCTCTGAGGCTGAGAGAGTGTAGCTTGCCCAAGGTCACCCAATGGATTTCCATGGCTGAGTGGAGAATGAAACCCTGGTCTCTAGAGTCATAGTCCAGTGCTCAAACCACTTTACCACTTTACCACACTGGCTAAGAGGAACAGTGGCTGATAAGGAGCCCTGGTGGCGCAGTGGTTAAATGCCAGTACTGCAAGTCACCACATCGCAAGTTCGATTCCAGCCGGCTCCAAGGTTCACTCAGCCTTCCATCCTTTTGTAGGTCAGTAAAATGAATACCCAGCTTGTGGGGGGCATTTAGCTAACACACATTGGAAACTGTTTAATGCAGTGTAGATGTGTAAATAGCTATTGCTTAAAACAATTTGTAAGCCGCTCTGATAGCCTTGTGGCTGAAGAGCAGGGTATAAATAAATAAATAAAATATTTTAAAAAATCATAAAAGATAAAGAAGGGTAAATTGAACTATCAAGCTGAGACAAAAGTGTTCATTGTGAATCAGCTATAGGTACAGCATGACCTGGAAAAAGTGGTCACCTTGAAAGGGAATAAGCCAGAGTTGTGAAGAATCCTGTCTTCATCTTTTAGAAGCATTGTACTTGTGTATGCTGCCAGATTGCTCCCACTTGGTTCTTCTTGGAAACGAGTGTGTAAGCAAACCACAGGCTCTCCATCTTGGGTTTGTTGTGGCATCAAAACTGGGAACTCTGGATTTTATCTCCCCAAGCAAACCACAATCATAAGACAACAGGAAAACATAGGTTTTGTCTCTGGGTTATTCGAAAGATTTCTCACTTCAGATGCCATGATAAACTATGGATGGAGAGTCTGTGGTTTATTTAGCCTTTCCTGCTTTCAGGAGATGCCAATTGGGAGTGATTGGGCAGCATGCATCAACACACCAGTCAATCCTGATAAGCTAAGTTTCCCCAGAGCCCATGTGTATTTTGATATGTGAAGTGGCTCTTTAGTTTCTTCATTTTGATTGGTGTGTAGGAGTATGTGGGCAGCGAAGTTGATTAGTGATTTGCATGGATCCAACAGTGGGATTTGGTTTATGGTCTTGACACCTTGATAGCTCATCAAAAAGAACATAAATACATTTTCATAAAAGTGGTGAAGGATTTTGATTCAGGGAACCCAATAAAAAATGACACTGGTTAACTTAAAAAGAGCTCAATTTTTTCCCTTTCTCCAGGAATGAAAGGGCTCGCTGGATTACTGCACTTGGTCAGAGCACTGATAGACGGACTATGGATAGGACAAGTAAGTGAGACATAAGGAGGTTCTTCAGGGGTTTGACATTCTATGCTGTGCTCCACAGTGACCTCTTGTGGAATACTTGAATAAAAGGTTGAATGTATACATTTACTGCCTTCCTTTGCATGGTTGCTTGTTGGAGGCAGGGCAGGAAAGACCCTAAATATAATTATCTGAGTCCTTCTGGACTTCCTCTTTTGTATCAGCAAAAATAGAAACTTGTAACTCTTTCAGTTTTCTTGAAAGAGAGGGAGAGACATTTTACATCTTCTAACATCATGTAAAATTTAATAACAATAAATTGTGCCTTGTATTGGTGCTATAACTGAGTGGATGATAGAAACAACCATAAAAAAATGCTCACATGCACATTGTGGTAGCTTACCACTTTTAAAATAGTTGCTTGAATTTTCTGCCTGTATATTGTGAAAGAAAAAGAGATAAGAAAGATATGAAATTTCTCTTTCAAAGGAAATTGTAAAGAGACAAGTCCCTCTGTTTTCAACTCCCTTTGAAAACAGAGGGATTTCAGCATTCTTCTGTTGGTTTGTATTTTATTTCCCTTATAATAAACGCAGATACAGTACCACTTTTTCAGTTGTCAAATTAAGGTGGGAAGCAATATGCTTGTCGTTTCTTTGTAGTCATATAAACTGCACGCATGAGCTTTCTGTTGGATTGGCCATGCGGATCAGTAAACATTGTCTCCTCTTTTTTAGCCCTGACCCAAGTAGAAATTGTCAGATCATATACTGCCAAACAGTCAGATGAACTCTCCCTCCAAGCTGCTGATGTAGTTCTCGTCTATCAGAAAGTGAATGATGGTGAGTTGACTTTCTTACTGCTTAGTGGCCCCAGTTACTTTCAAGCGCATTGCAGGGCTATTTAGCATCTGCCTCAGAAGTGTGCCACAGAAGATAAGAAACCAAAAGCAGTACTTATTTCTGTCATTTATTCTTATAATAAAATGCATTCATTCAAATTATTAATATATGAGATCCATATAACCTAGGTTTATGACCTTGTAACTCTTCCCTATTTACATTTCTAATCATGGTACCATAGCCACAATCATGAATGCACACAAAACTACTCTTAAAATCCAGTGAATTGTACTGAGGGACAAAGTTCTGTCACACTGGCAAGTGGTGTACTACTACTAATCCTCTGACATTTCATAACTCTCTTACTCACTAGTAACACTCACGCTAACACCTTGCCTGTAAACCAAACAATAACCCAGCAACAAATCTAACTGTAATCTTAGATCTTGCTCCTAACCCTAATTCAAACCCTCAAATCCCCCCAATCCTGCTCCCTTCTGCCACTGATCAGTGGTGTGGCAACAAGTTGCAACAAGACCCTACAAGAGTCCCTGCTTCTGCTCAGCACACCACTCTTAGCTACCAGGAGAGGGCTGGGTGCATCATTCTCCAGCACTGTGCTCACTAGTGCCACAGAACGTCATCCCTTGGTGCAGCTGGCTGGATTTTAAGCTGGTTTTGGGATGCAGATTGGGAGACAGATTCTAGCCATGACATTGAGCCTACATGTTTGATGCAGGATCTTGGTTATGGTGTCCTTTTTAGAGTTAAGGCACTGCGAGGTTGCAGCATAAGTAGTTTCATCTGTCACCTCTCCTTCAGAGTCAACCATTTTGGAAGCAGCCAGCTTAATACAGCAAAGTTGGCAGCAGTACAGAAGGTTCTAGCTTTCTCACCTTTACCTTCAGCTTCTTGGGTTGGGATGGGAAGAACAGGTTGCTTACCTGTAACTGTAGTTCTTCAAATGGTCATCTGTGAATACACACAATTGGGTTATGTGCGCCTGCACAGAGCACTGTTCAGAAACTTCTAGAAAGTTAAATGTAAGCATTTTGGCCGTAGCTCCACCCATTCTTCCCCTACCCTATATAAGGGCCCTTCCTGCCTAAAGGCTGCAGTTCCCTGGACACCGCTGTAGCAGCATCCAATGAAGCCCAGGTAGGCAGGACAAGAGGATAGGGTGGGTGGGTTTGTGTGAATTCACAGATGACCACTCGAAGAACTACAGTTACAGGTAAGCAACCTGTTCTTCTTCATAGTCTCTGTGAATCCACACAATTGGGAGATTAGCAAGCTACTTCAAAAGGGAGGAGGGGTCCTGCATACATGAAACAGGCCATATCCCCCCAGTATCAGTGAAATGAAGTCAGAGGAAAATGACATGGACAACGTCATGCAAGAACAACACAATGTATTGCAACCAGGTCAAATCTCAAATGCAGGTAAGCAGTACGGAATTGATCACAAGACAGAAGCCAGAACTGCCCTCCCCACTGAGACACCAGTTTTATCCCTAGAGTCCACCCTGTAATGGGATATGAAAGTAGTCGGCATAGTCCAAGTCACCGCACAACAGATATCTTGCAATGGCACACCCTTCAGGAAAGCTGTAGAGGCAGCTGTAGCCCTGATGAATGACTTTGTGCTTTGCCCAACACTTTTTATCCCTTTCCCTGAGAGTAAGCCCCATTAAGAAAGTTTATGCTCACATTTGATGTTCACAAAAGAAAAATACATCAGATACCCCCCCATAATACTTCTAAGTCTCAAAGCATATTTTTAAAAAATATTTAAATTATTTTTAAACAGTTTTTAAACAGTACAATAGCAGAAGCAGTCTGGCAGCACATCTAAGCATACTGCTTCTAAAAGATAAATCCAGGCTTCTCCAGAACCCTGTCTTACGATTGTATCTAAATGTGATCTGACCCAATTCTCTCTGTAAATCTGTGGCTGAGTCATAATGATATGTCTCTTGTCTAACATGATAGTCTGATAGAGCCATTGGCTTTCCTTTATTAGATCTTTTATGATCAGCTACAATTCATCCACTATTAGTGTAGAAGACAGAAAGCGACAAGTAACTATGAGGAAGGCAATTGCAGGCTTCACTTACTCTCTATTTTCTCAAAAGAAAAGAAGAAAAATATTTCCGATATGCCTATCATCACCAATAGTTCTGTGCCTTAAAGCATATATTTGAATAATGATAGTAGCACCTTTGATGCATAGCTGTCCTTATAATTCACATTTGTAGCACAAGTCATTCTGTCTTATGTTTTGACAAAGACACTGTATTGACAATGAGATGGCTGCATAGTGGTTAATATTGCATAGAGGCTAGTACTGGACCAGGAATTGGAAGATCTAGCTGATCCATGAAAACCCATGGCAGACCTTGGACTAGTCATCATGGTTCAGTCCCAACAGCATCCTACAGTCTTCAGGCTATCATTGAACACAACTTGCTACAAAGCAACAGCCGGGGAGACTTACTGCCTTCAGGATATGATAAAATTAGTTTCTTAGGATTCTTCTTTCAGTTTTAAGATGTTTTTTGTTACGTGCTTTTCAATATGTATTATTTGCAGGTTGGTATGAAGGAGAGCGATTGCGCGATGGGGAAAGAGGCTGGTTTCCAATGGAATGTGCCAAGGAGATCACCTGTCAAGCCACAATTGAGAAGAATATGGAAAGGATGGGACGTTTGTTAGGCCTGGAAACAAATGTATAGACTCATGCTCCAATAGACATACTCTAGGAGTTGCACTCAATGAGGTCTGTGGCATGTTGGTCTCCTCCAGATGGTCAAGGTTGCAGCTATAGCATGTGAAAAAGGTATCACAGATATTTGCACTCATTAAGCATGACAGCAACCATGAAGAGATTGCATGAAGATAAGAGCTTTTCAATACAACTCAGTAACAGAACATTTTTTAAAGCAATAATCTCTTGTAATTAAAAGTTAATTTTACATTTATAAAGTTCATAATAGAATGATTCCTTGGATTTCCGTAGTGGACAAGCCACTCTTAAATCTTAATTCAGGTGTACCTCTGTTCTAGGGTTTTCTTGTTTTATCTTCTGTTTTAGTTTATTAGACCTGTTTTGTTCCTGTGTAAGTGCCTCAATCCAGCAAGGGACAGTAACGTGAAAAGCCTACTTCCATGCCAGCAGCTGCAGTGGGTGCAGATTATGATCAAACTATCAGTGTGTGTGCATCTTTTGATTCAGAACTAGAGCTGCAGTATTAATGTAGAGTAGAATCTAGTGAGCATTAATTAGAACTATATCCCACTGAAGTGCCACATAATATTTATTGGTAGTGTTCTACTGTATGCTTCAGGCACCTCCATCTTAACACCTGCCATGGACAGAGGAAGAGGACATCCAACAGGAAAGCGGGCCAGAGGGGGGAAGTAGCCACCCAAAATGAATGGAGTAGTTGATAATTTCATAAAGTTGACCAAATGTCAGTTTCTGTTTGAAAGTATATACAGAATTCTGATCAAGTGACAAGACACCTCATACATGGATCTTGCTGGGAGCTAGTTTTAATCATACTAGCAAACAATGGACTGTTCAGAAGTAAACCCTTCATCTTTTCTTTCAGTAAAAGGGTGAGGAGGAAAACCTAGCGTAGTCAGCTAGGGGGGCCAAGGGAGACCCCCTAGTCAGCTAGATCACAAGATTCAAGTAGAGGTAGGAACTTTTACATATAAAATATATATTAACGATCCAGCAAAGCAGAAGTGCCTACCATCACCTGCCTTGGGAAGTCAGTATGTATATGTGGCATTGACCATTGTTACTTGGGCTTAGATGTTGTTCTGTGCCTTCAAGTCATTTCTGCCTTATGGGGATCCTAAGGTGAACCTATTACAGGGTTTCTTGACAAGATTTGTTCAGAGGAAGTTTGCCATTGCCTTCCTCTAAGGCTGAAAGAGTGTGGCTTGCCCAAAGTTTCCATGGCTAAGTGGAATTCAAACTGTCATAGCTTAGAGTTGTAGTCCAGCACTTAAACCATCAGTATGTAAGATATATCAAGATCATGCTGGTCCTCAGGCTTTTTAATTAAATCATTAGGCTTCTACTGGGCATCCCAGTTAACTTGTTTCACAATTGTTGTAGCTCGTTTCGTCTGTTTTGTTTGTTATTGAAGAATGCTTGCAAATGCTATGAAATCATTATAGAAGACCCATCATGCTTTTTGCAAAAATATGTTCTGCTACAAATGCAGGGAACCTGGTTTCATCTCTTTCCCCCGGCATCCCATTTTTCTCAACTACAGTGAGCCTACTTGCTATGAACTCACATTCAACAAGATTGAGTGCTTGATCATTTGAGAAATATTTTCCACCATTTGCATATGCTTTTCTATGTTAACTGTACCAACTAATCTGATTGCCAAATCAGGGTCACACATTTTGCAGTCAGCAAAGTGTGTGACCATGATTCCTCATTCTGCACATATTAGCTTTCTCCTCACTTTGTATCATACAAAAAAACCACAGTAGGCATAAGAGAAGCAGAAGTGATCCAGTACATGAACCAAAGAGTAACTGAGAGTTTAAAAACTGCTTGTCCCTTTTCTTGGACCACATCACCTGCTGGTCAAAGTATTCAGACTGATCAGCCATAGGACACGGCTGTGATACAGACCACCAGAGACCTACTTGAAACTCAGGTAAAATATCAAGAATCAGTAGAGTTGTCATATATGTGGGGATTTTTCAGATCAGTACTTCTGCTGAAGGTAGTAAAACTGGAAAAAGCTAGTAGCTGTGTTGACCATAAAATAAAATCTAACATCCATATTGTGGTGATACCTTTATTAGGCCAACCAAAAGGTGCAAAATTCATCACATGACCTTTCGATGCTCAGAGGCATTTTTAGCATTTTTTTTAAAAGCATGCCGGGAAGGAAAGTGACAATGTTAAAATCACATCCAAAACTTTGCCATCCAGGGGTAGTAAGCATGTAGTAGTAAGTCCTCATTCATTCGCCTGATGGAAGAGTGCTTTACTTCTGAATAGTCCTTATGAGTGGCTCAGATCTAGTCAGACTCTTGTGTGTCCTCTGCTTTTTGTTGGAAATACGGATGTCCTGGCAGTCCAGGATTTTAGACCAGACAAGAAACATGTCTCCTTGCCATACCATACATAAATGTCTTCCTTATGACACCTAGAGCACACCACTTTACTGCTTCATAAGACTGACAGAGAAGGAGAAAGTGTCTTGTTTCTTAGAGCTTTTTACATTCAGTTACTTAAGAAATTGACACCCTTTTTTTTTTTTTTTTGGTGTAGTGGGTAGGGGTCTTTAAAAAGGGCTGTCAGTCCTTGAAATAGCTGTTAGGAGACATGAGTGCATCATCCATCTAAAGTATATTTTGTTGTTAATGCTGTGTGCCTTCAAGTTATTTCCGACATATGGTGACCCTAAGGCAAACCTATCACAGGGTTTTCTTGGCAAGATTTGTTTGGAGGTGGGGTTGCCTTTGCCTTCCTCTGAGGCTGAGAGGTGTGACTTGCCCAAGGTCACCCAATGGTTTTCCACAGCCGAGCCAGAATTCAAACCCTTGTCTCCAGAGTCAAAGTCCAACACTCAAATGACTACAGAACAGTAGCTCTCTTGGAAAGTATATTTTCAAGACCTTCATCAATACCATCAGTATGTAAAATATGTGGAGGCCACAAATGCGTCAAGAAACATACTGTTCACATAAATGCTTTGCAACTTTTGCTTGATTCCTCTTCCCTTGGAAACAAAAAGTTATCACAGAGAGACTGTTTTTAGGCTGTTTTGAAGTATTGTGAGAGTAACAGCATTTGCCAAGTCTGTGTTTAACAATTCAAAAGTGTGCTGTTATCAGATATTTAGACACTTATACTGAGCAAAGATCTTGAAGAACCTGAAACAGACCAGGAATTGGTTTTTAATGGTTTCATAAGGACCTGTACTATTGTCAGAGACAAGTTGTAATACAAAGCACACTAGGCTCAGCAAATAAAGGGGTTTTCCTTGATTTTATGTTAGATGTGCTACCTTGCTCCATTAATGTCAATGGGTTTTTAGCATAACCAGTTTTCTATCAACTGAGACTATTGGTCTGTGGCCAACGTGTGGTGTCTTTCCTTTCCTCAGGAGCAGGAGACCTTTTATGATTGCATTGCCTGCTGAATGTCTCATTATAAATATCTACTTTGGAGTCTGACAGCAATTTATGTTGTCAGGTGAAGATGTAAATAGGAATTAATTTGTAATTGCATTTGTAATTAATTTATAAATAGCAATTAATTTGCATTGCATTTCCTTTTTATGTAAATAGGCATGACATTTTTACATCATGTATTATAAGGAACTTTGTTGTTTCTTTGCACTGCTTGTCCCTTAATAGAAATCACAGGAAAAAAGCAAAATGTGATAAGCTTTCTTTGTGACTTTTTTCCAAGTGGATAAAAAGATATGTACTATAGTGTTTATATAATGCAGTAGACAGTGAATATTTGAGTAGTTACACCTATACACCCATCTTACACATAGTGGTTCTATGTAGATGCTGAAGTCCCCACTATAAGGCAAGTGAAGTATCCAAGTGTACAGAAAGTGTGTATGTTTTTTTTAAAGCTGTACAATTACGGTAGACTGTTCCATGTGGTTTATGTTGCTGCCTGTTTTTCAAGCAATGCTTTGGGTGACAGCCTGTGCAAAATTGCATCACTTTGCATGTAAATAAACCTGTTTCCACACTCATGCAACAGATAATGCAAGTATGTTCTTTAATAATGCAGAAATTATAAATTGTAGATCTAACCCAAGAAACTTGGTGCAGCTGAAGTCTGTTACTTTCCAAAGATGGTATCAATATGGTCATTGTAGGATGGGAAAGGGAGGTAAGAACCTTGAGCACATTCTATATTCATGTTATGAGAAAACACTTTCAAGGACTTAAGGAGCCAACATAAGATAAATGGGGCTACTTGGAATCTCAGAGAGGTAAATCTCAGTGAAGCTATAGCTAAATATTCATTAAAGGCACTACATTAGCAGATATCAAATTGTTGAAATTGGCGTGGGAGTACAGCATACATTTTCAAATGTCATATTCATTACTGAAGAGCTTTCATGTTTAGTTTCTCCATCTGCTTTTATGGCTTCAACCAAATATTTATGTATAGGATAAATTTGACACCATATAGTCAAATCAAAATTATATAAATTCACACACAGAAGGATCATCTGGTGAAGGAACAAATGTACATCTTGTGCTTTCTTTCATTCATCACCCTTTTTGAAAAGGGATAGATTACTGAAATTATGCACACAAATGACATCTGTGGTATATTACTGTCTTGTAGAGGATGCCAGGTGGGCTATTTCACTGACAAAGAGGTAATTTAGCAGAAGAAATAATGGGTTAACAGTATAGTTAATTCCTGTGCCTTTGAGATTTGGTTTTGAATTCATTGGCTGGTATGCAGGCATAATTCCTGCTATGCCTCTGTGCCAAAAATTTGCATTGTTGCACTGTGGTCATATTCAGTACAAGGTTGTGAAAGTAGAGTTATGTCAGACCTTATGCACTGAATTGTTGAAATTCTCTTAACGAAGTGGTGTAACACAACCAAGGCATAACTCTATGAGCATAAAATTATTCTGTCTTCACGATACATGATCTCGACCATCAGCAGTCCTTGTATACATTTTAATTTTGGTGGAATATTTTCTTGACAAAGCTGTATCTGTCCACACGATAGTAGTGATAGGTAGCTTAAGTTACTTCTGGGCATTACAACACTGTAATGTGTCTACACTGGACTTATGCCAAGCTAGAATATAGTATACATACAACTTGTTGAGTCCAGGCAAATCTAGAAATGTTGGCTTGCTTTTAATGTTAAGAATTATAAATATGATTAACCTTAGAAGACTGTGACACATCTAACTAGAACTGCCAAGACTGATAAGAAAGTTAGAAAAATCATTTTGAAATGTTCTGAAAATCTGTATTGAATAATTTTCAACGAATTGTTCTGTGACCATGTTTGACACACAGAAATGAAAACCAGCTTGTGCCTTTTTCTTAAGTTACCAGTTTTTAATATTCTGTTCTACATAGTGTTACACAGTGTTGCACCCTTACTTTAGCCTGAACACTCCCCCTATGAAATACCTCCACCACTCTAGGGATGTGCTATTTAAATGGCCAAATATTAATAAAGGCGAGTTAAAAAAAAGTTAATGCATCATTATTTTAAAAACTTGATGCATCCTTAGATTTTCCTTGGTTTTTTTCCGGGCTGCAAGGCCATGTTCTGGAATAGTTTCTTTCTGACGTTTCGCCTGCATCTGTGGCTGGCATCTTCAGAGAAGATTTATTCTCTAAAGATGCCAGCCACAGATGCAGGCGAAACATCAAAAAGAAACTATTCCAGAATAATTAAACAAAAATTCTATATAAAAATACCTGGGTGGATTTCTCCAATAGAAGCTTGGCAGCGTAGGTGGACAAAACGAGATTTGTGGATTAAATATAAAGATTTAATAACTTGGAAAGGGGAATTGGCCATTTTGAAGTCAAGGGCGGAACTTAGAAGTCAGGGTTATGAGATCCACTGGTTTAACTATCACCAAATTTGTGCCAAATTCAATGAAGATATTCAAGGAGATAACGTGGATAAATATGAAAATGAGTTAGACAAAATTATTTGGGGTTCTAATAAGAAGAAGATTTCAAAAATTTACAATTACTTCTAGATAGAGAGATGGAAATAGAGGTGGTCAGAGACTCTGTGGTGAAATGGGCTAGGGATATCGGGGAGCCTATACCCTTAGAACCATGGGGAAATGCATGGAGGAGGACAAATTCTTTTACAGCTAGCCAAGACTTGAAAGAAAACCATTTAAAGGTCACCAACAGATGGTATCTTACACCCATGAGATTGAGCAACATGTACAAACTAAATAACAAAAATTGCTGGAGGTGTGAAAAGGAACCAGGTTCACTCTATCACATGTGGTGGCGTTGTAGGTTAATCAGAAAAATTTGGGGGAAAATTCATAAGGCAATACAGAAGATACTGAAGATCTCTTATCCATTAGACCCCAAATTGTATCTCCTAAATATAACCTCAATATTGGAAAAACAAATAGAGGAACGTTATTGGAGAATACTTTTGTACTGTGTTACGGCAGCAAGACTAATTGTAGCGGCCAATTGGAAAAGTACAAAAAGTCCGGATATGGAAGGTTGGTTGCTTAAACTTTTGGAAATGAAAAATAATGACAGGTTAACTAGAATAGCTAATAAAGGGGATATTGGGAAAATCAACTTAAGACTGGGCTCCAATCACTGAATATTTGAATTTGAGATGGAATATGTAAATAACTTTAATAGTTTAGAGTGAATATCTTTGACAAGATTATAGGAATCGGTAAAACTGCATGTTTAAGAACTAAGATATGAGGACAGTAGGGATAGAGGTAGTAGCTACTATTTGTAAAGAAAATGGATTACAGTTTGTATTTAAGGCTGTTTGGAACAGAAGGATAAAATGAAGAAAAGGTAAATAACCAAATCAAACACACGCAGCAGGGGAAGCCAAGGGTGACAATGTTAAGAGAATGGGAAAATGTGGGTTATAATGTATGTTTATAATGATGAAGGTTTGATTTATGAATGATTGTATGTAATGGAAATGAATGACTGTATGAATGTAAAGGTATGTAATGTAAACTTGTAAAGTCGGGGGGGGGGGGAGGAAAAAAAAGAAACTATTCCAGAACACGGCCTCGCAGCCCGGAAAAAACCCAAGGAAAATCTGTGGATGCCGGCCGTGAAAGCCTTCGACTTCACATTGATGCATCCTTATCAAAATGATGTTAAACGTTGTTGTGGTGGAAGGCTAAACGTTTCACACTCATCATACAGCTTGCTATAGTTTCAACATTCATCTTATGGAGCCCTAACAAGTTACTTTGAATATAAAAATCACCCTAGATATTGCTAATAGGTAATCTTCAACAGTATACTTAATACAAATGATCAAAAAGTGAGTGTGATCATCCTTAATTCTTTCTACACATTTCAGTGGAATATTTGACAAGTTCTCCCCATGGCTTTTGGTGCTTTTTCTAAACAGACAGCTTAACAGTGATAATGCCTCTTGTTGCTTCCAAGTGGACTTTCATAAGATACCATAGGCAGCACCAGACTTAAGGGGTGTGTGTGAGGTGCCTGGTCACTTGGGGTGCCAAACTGAGCTGGTGGAGGGGGTGCCAAGCTCAGGGTCATTCATTTTTTAAATGTACTATCTTGGAAACCACTATCTACACATTCAGGCTGGTCGCAATGGAGTATCAGACAGTGTATATATATCTATCATTCATTGTATTTATTTATTTAATGTTTATCCTGCCATTCACCTAACATAGTACTCAAGGATTCTTCTCTTTTACTATTTAATCAGGCCTCTTGGAGACAGAGCTTTCGCCATCCTACATTAATAGACTGGATTGTCTATACCATGGCTACTCAAAAGTGGTTGTGTGTGGACCAATGCAAATCTATAAGCCATTGTGTGCTGGACTGTAGGAAATTGCCAGGAAAGAAAGAAAAAGTTGTAGCTGATAGGCAGAAATATTTAGGAGAAAACCTTGATAACACCCCACATCAGTTGGTCTGAGCAGCACTGGTTTGCACTATCCTCACTAACAAATCACACTATTACTACATGAAGAACCCTGTGGGATACTCCAACAAAAAACACATTAAATGCCCTACCATAGTAGGCAGTATCAGCCTTGTGCTGTACATGTGGTTGGCATACTGGCCTTGGTTACATGGTTATACAGCTCTACATTAGGAGCCCTGGTGGCGCAGTGGTTAAATGCCAGTACTGCAAGCCACCACGTCGCAAGTTCGATTCTAGCCGGCTCCAAGGTTCACTCAGCCTTCCATCCTTTCGTAGGTCGGTAAATTGAGTACCCAGCTTGTGGGGGGCAATTAGCTAACACACACTGGAAACTGTTTAATGCAGTGTAGATGTGTAAATAGCTATTGCTTAAAACAATTTGTAAGCCGCTCTGATAGCCTTGTGGCTGAAGAGCGGGGTATAAATAAATACAATGGTAATTTTTCAACATTTAAAAAGAAGAAAGGAAAGAAGCTGGGGGGGGGGAGGGCAACTGCTTAGGAGACTCCAGCATACAGATGGGATTGGTTCCAAGACCCCTCAGAGTTACTCAAACCCACGGATGCTCAAATCCATTATATAAAATGGCTGATAAACCAGCCACGAATGACCTGCTGAATGCTCCAGCAACCACATGCACTGTGAAGCCAATGGAGAAGCAGCAAGGACCACACCACCTTGTTCCCAGTTCTCCCTCAGCAATGCAACTCCTTCAATCCCCGGCGTCAAATATCAAGTACAGAGTCAGTAAAATCCAGTTGGTTGAATACATGGAAGCAGAACTCACAGATACGGAAGGCCAACTGTATAGTGATACTGTCTTTTATTAGTACAGGTCAACCCCCATATCCATGGGGGATACTTTCTAAGACCCCGTGGATACCTGAAACTGTGGATAATAGGGAACTCATTTTCAATGGGATGAATACTGGAAGTTGACCATAGAATCACACTGGAGGACCAAGAAATGCCTAGAGAACATTTTTGGATGTGGATAAGTGAAACCATGGATACTGAATCTGTGGATACAGAGGTCAGCTGGTACTAATGCTCCAACAGAAACTGTTTCTTCCAACTGCAGCTCAGGAGGCATTTCCATACAGGAAACACAGGCTGGGATCCTCTTTTCTACCCATATAATCCCTTCCACCCCATTGCAGCTCCCATGCACCAGGGTGCACTATGAGTGGCTGGAGAACTGGGATACCTACCTGACCATCAAATGTTTTTGCTATGTGTCCCAGCACATGGAAGCTGCCCAGCTGCTTACGGTGGTGGCAGCAGCAGTGGCAGGGGGCACTGAACATCATACAAGGAGGTACCAAATCTCTCTTTGGCAACATCCAAAAAGGATACATGCCACTAACAGGATTCCAGCTATTTTGTGGGGGTTTGTAAGATTGCAAGCTTACAGTTCCACAGGGTCATCTTCTGAGAGCCACCTACACCATATGACAGAGAATTCACTGGGATCCTAAAACTGGAGCTGCGGAGCACTAAGCTCATGCTACACCCATTTCATAAACATACCTGGGGCAAAGTCTAAGAAGAGCAGGATCTTTTAGATGCTAGATTTTACAATTCCGAACAAACCATACAACTTCCCAACACTTGCACGGTTCCCCAGAGGTCAACTAGAGAAATATGCCCCTGGCTTTCCACCTCAGTTCCTCTGTATAGTATTGGCTATTGCTCTGACACAGCACATTGCTGAGCAGACTTTGGTATTTTATTTCATGTTTTCATAAAAACTAGAAGTGACATATTAGTATAACATGACAATCTTAACATGTAATTATAAGGGAATCTCTACCCATGATATATGATGTATGCAGCTTACATAGTCATGTATGAAACAAAATAGATGTGTATTTGAGGCTTAAGTGTTTGTTTCAAGCACTGATGTTCATATTAAAGGAGTTGTCTTTGCTCCTTCAGTAACACTCAAGCTTGCTACTGAATAGATGGGAAGCTAGAAGGAAGGAATCTTGTTTTCTGGTTTTGCAGTCCAACTGCAAGAGTGTCTGAACAATCATAGTAAGCTAAAACTTTTGATATCTGGATTGCAATTGAACTCAGTTTCATCCAAGCAAGCTCAGGACAAGTTTGTTGTAAGGAGAAAAGGAACAGAGAAGACTGTACTGAGGAAATTCTATGGCAGAGCTCGCTGTTATTGACTGGGGATGTAAATCTTTGTACATTTCATTTTTGCAAGCAAGAACAATTCTGTTCCTCCTCACTGCAAGAAAGTTCTCAAAAACTGCACAGTTGAAGACTATTAGCAAATAAAGACATTGTTTTTATACAGCATTGTTTTTCTGTGCGGGGAAAAATGCTGCTGTCTAAAGAAAAACAAAACAAAATCGTGCATTTCTGTAGATCCTTGTCCCTATGGTTTTCCGCAGCTCATGCCCAGGAAACCCTTATTTTCTCTGTCATTTGAATATTTTCAAATATTCTTTCCATCCCTATTCCAGGTTCACTGAGAAAGATTTCAAGAACAGGTAACTTAAGTCCACTTAAAATTTCTAGGTAAGGTTCCACTGGAAAACGATTTTCTGTGGTATTTATTACAGGAATACAGGAGGACCATCGCCTCCCAAAAATAGTACTGTACTCTATGGTGAACTCGCCATGGGTCAGCGTAAGAGGGGCGCTCCAAAAAAGCGATACAAGGATTCCCTGAAACAACATCTCAGGCTTGGCCAAACCTATCACCAACAATGGTCCGCCCTGGCTTCACATTGGGAGGCATGAAGACGCACTATCCACAATGCTGCAGCTTTGTTTGAGAACTCACGCCGAACAAGTCTTGAAGAGAAATGACAACGCAGAAAGAATCACAACCCGGAAACATCACCCAAGGAGACCCTCTGCTGTGCTTTCTGCAACCGGACTTGCTTATCTCGGATTGGCCTTTTCAGTCATCAGCGTGCTTGCAGAAAGTGCGGGATGAGCCCTTTCTGAATCTTTGTTTGCGAAGAAAAGCCAGAGAGAGATTACAGGAAAAGGTATCAAGAGGAGGTTGAGGCTAGCCCTTAATAGAATACCTGAGTGAATAGTTGAGAAAGCTGGCACCAAACAACCACCAGAAGCTCAATGAGATAGAGATGCAGAAATGTGAAAGAAGCTCTGCCAGAAGGCATCTGGAATCTGGAAGAGATACTCAGAAGCACAACTGATCTTATTTCCTATTCCTCATGTAAGCAAGGCTAAAGTTCATCTATCATTCTATTTGATCCCACAGCACTGAGGAACTGCACCAAGATTTGCTAAATGTAGTGTGGATACAATTATTCTTGCAGGAGGACTCTAGTTTTCTATATTGATCTATATTGTGGCCTTACCAAGGCTGAGCACGTGTGCGGGGAACCTGAACACATTCATTGCCCAGGGTGCTATTTATCCAATGGTCACAAGGCATGTAAAGAAGCAAGACAACTCACTTGAAATTCTACTCTCCTTAAGCATAACCAGACCATAAGAAACAGCAAAAATTGTGAAGCAGATTAAGTAGAAACACCACAGCATAATTTAGCCTGCAGCATAATAAATGTTGCCCACCTCAATAAGCTGAGGGTGCTGGACCTCAGGAAACTGGACATGTTCATCAAAGCCAGAGCAGAGAGATTATTGTGCTACCATCTATTATGCTACTGGTAGCTAGTCTAAACCATAAGCACCTCACATGAGAATTTTGACCGAAACATTTGGAAAACTGATAAATGTACTGACATCATAACTTTGGCAAGCCATTTTTGACTTATGACAAACCTAAGTTGACCTTATCACAGGATTTTCTTGGCAAGATTTGTTCAGAGGGGGCTTGTCTTTGCCTTCCTCTGAGGCTGGGAGAATGTGACTTGTCCAAGGTAACCCACTGGGTTTCCATGGCCAAGCGGGGATTTGAACACTGGTCTCCAGAGTCTTAGTCCAACACCCAAATACCACAACTACCAACATACATTTGTTAAAATTATTTTTGTAAACAATTTTGGAAAATGCCAAGTTACCCAGTTTAATCTACCAGTTGCTAATACCTTCAAGTTTAAATAACTGTGCAGGAAAACACTGGTAGGGGGCAGAAATAGGTTTCCTACTAGAGTGACCAGGAAACCTGCACTTGCCAACTTTCTCACTGACATGCACCTACTGAAACTGCAGGAATCACTTGTGCACTCTATACCTGAAAATAATACATTAGTAAAGTCAATATTCTTGGTAATAACATTGCACATATGAAAATAACTAGGATATGGGCATTTGGCAAAGACATAGGAATTTAATTAAAATGATGGGACAGATCCATTTGTTGTTTTTAAAAAGAGCTATTAAATTTTTAAAAAGCTGTATTTACGTTACTGAAACGGAACTCAGGCTGCTACCTAGTGTGCAAGTATTTGATTCTTGTGGAACTTAAAAGGGTTTTGTTTTCTCCAGGCCTAATACAAATCTATACCCCTTGCCATGGGCGGGGAGTAAATCCCAAACAGACAATTACAGATACTGTAAATATCTAACTGGAGCTATATGTATAGTCTTAGCTGCTGGATGAGCACATGCTGGTTCTCACTGTGATAGTACATGGTTCTTACTGAGACTAGAGTATACACGTTTGCTCAAACTCTTCTCACAGCAGCCCTCACAACTCTTTTGGGACTGGCTTTAATTCAGTTTACAACACTCACAGCAATGGATGCTTCAGTTCTAACAGCAGCTCACCTAGAATTTTGAAGAGAATGTAAATAGAAAGCTGGTAGCTTAAAAATGGGGAAGGGGGAGAGTTTATTAGTAATGCTAATCATTATTTTTCAAAAATGGCAATTCCATGGACAGCAGCAAAACAGTGGAAAGAGTGGAATGCAAAAACTCATTTTCCATTTCATCCAGCTTTTACCTCACAAAGATTACAGTCCTCAAGCAGCAGCATATAGATATGACACATACACAAAAATACAACAGCCCAAGCAGCAATGGCAACTATGTAAACAGTTACTTTTATACACTGCATGCAATATACAAAGCCATCATAAACTACTGACACTAAAAATGAAATTCCAAGATGCCGAAAGGTAGCAACAACAGCAACAGAAATTCTGGTGTAGCTGTCACCTCTGCAGCAATGAAGGAACAGTGTTAACTGTACTGTTCAGTCTGGAAACGAGGGGCAAAGTTTCTGGCAGTTTCATTCTCCTGTGTTGTGATTAAGTCTATAATGGCTGTCAGCACTGCAGTGTCCCTTGATTTAATATTGTTCCAGTCCACAGGCTGGGGGTTTTCTATTTTCTCTTGTAGAAGGTCATCCAATTCTTTTTTCAAATCCTGTGGATAAGAGAATGTTGGTTGGGACAGAAACAAAAAGCTACAGTTTTGATGGATAGTACAACTTTTCTGCAGGAATGGCAACACAACTTAGAATAAAAGGGACATTCTTTTTTCTATATTCCAGTAAAATAAGTATCAAATCTTTTGAAAATTTCACTAGCTATCTTTAGATTTAACTCATGTAGGAATAGCTTTACCTGCTAGATTATTCAAGTACTGTATTGTACAATATATTTTGTGTAGTGAAGGTATGCAGGTTCTGGCAGCTATCAAAAAGAACTACTTCCCAAGCAGTTAAGGTGTTACAAGGATCTGATTTTCAAGCTTCAGATTCCAATGTTATATTTCCCTATCCAAAGCCAGTGGAATGGACTTTCTCTCCCTCCCCCTCTTGGTACATGGCACCAATAATGCTTCAGAATGTTTTCCACTCTGCAGTGGTTCTTAGGGAGCCGTGCTACCAGGGCTGAAAAAAGCAGCAGAGCCAAATGGAAATACACCACTGGAACCTGGCCCATGTTTTTAGTTCATGTACCTTTAAAAGGGAATTGCTAACCAGCACAAAAAGCAAATTAGGTCAGGATCGTTGATACAGTTCAGTTCCATTACAACTACAGCACAACAGACCAAGAACATACTCAAATGAGAGATTTCAGTTAATGGGTTCCAAGAATGTTTGAAGAGCAATTGTACGAATTTAGACAGAGAGGAGGAATGAAGTTAGACAATGAGTCTTTGACAAGTAAATTGGATGTTTTAAATCTTCCTCTCATTGTTATCCACCCACAAATTATAAGCAGTTCAATTTTTGCATTCCAGAAAAAAACCACATCCTAATAGCATGTGTCTGTATGAAATAAACTGTACCAAGTTATGTGCATAGGACTACACCACGTTCATCTGAAACAATCTCTTCCTTGAATCCCATCTTGGGAGAAAGGCAGAACATAAAACCAACCAACCAATCAATAAATTTTAAATTCCAAAAGTCCTGTTCATTCTAGAAAAAGATCAGGTGAACAATGAAGACAGGCCAAGTTGTTATATTTTGCTAATATTATGCCCTGCAGGTAGCTACTTAGAAGCTAATAGAGAGAATGACTCCTCTCTATTGATTATAGCTATTCTACACAAATGCTGTGTCTGTAAATGTACTACAGTGCTGAACTAAGTTGAAACATGATCTGTACTGCATAAGAAGATAGAATCTTTACAGGCACTGCAATGTATTCACAAGGTTGAAAAGCTATCAAATGCTACAATGTATGTAAATGCCTATCTGCAAAATCCTCAACAGATGAAATATGATGTCTCAATATTATGTAAGGTGATGTTCTTTATCACTGCAATGCACCTAAAGTAATGTGTGCCTTATGAGAAATTTGCGTTATAAAAGGTAATATGCAGAAGAGGCCTAGACCATATACTGTCTATAGAAGCAATATACCTAGATCATCCAATGTCTTTTAAAAAGAATGTGCGAAGACTGAAAAAAATCTGTGATATGATGAATCCTGCACAGGAATGTGTAAGCTGCACACACTAACTGTTGTACGTAAGTAATACATAAAAGACATAAAGGCCCCTGAGCATGTAAATGTTGATCTGCCTGCTAGACAATACTGTTGTTTACAACCTTGAGAGAAGAGGCGACCAAAAAGTTAAAATCCAAACGAACTCTGGCTAGATACAGACTGATAAACATAAAGCATAGAACTTCAATTCCTCAACTGAGAGATGGGGTGGAAGAACCATGCCTGTTTGAAAACCATACAGAAATTCATTTAATATAACCCTTCTCATTATTTTCACACCCACTACATTAGGAAGGAATGAGAGCGAGCTTCAGATTAACTCTTGGATTGACATTTCCATCCTGGAATGAAATGTCTAAAGAGGATTTATGCCTGAAAATATCTTTCATTTTTATGCATTTCAGAAAATGCCATGAATGAAAAGGATATTATTCTTAAAATATTCACAATATAATATAGCATAATATAGTTGAAAAAAATTATAAGCTGTTCCAAGAACACACACTTAATTTCTTTCAATATCAATCTGAAAAAGTAGTCAGCACACTCACCTTGACCAGATGAGCTATTCTTGCTGGAGACTGAAAGACTATCCATTCATCCACAGCAATTGTATCTTGATCTTTGTCTTTCTGTATAGAAATATCTCCTCCAAAAAACAAAAGACAGTATGGCGAGACTTCTGTGCAATCATACAGGTATATCTGTAACAAGAAAAAACATGCAGCACACAGTACATTAAGAACAGTAGGATACACTTGGTTGTACTCTCAGAATTAAATCTTTGAGTTGCTTGATTTTACATCTATGTGGCTATGTTTGGAAGTGGGGGAGTAAGCCTGCCCCTTCCAAAACTCAAGTGTTCCCCCCCCTCCCAGTGTGTCAAAAACTTGGGATTTAGTAACATTTGCCTGATTTTTTTATTAACTATGGCTTCCTGTGAAATCTGAACCAACAAACTGATTCATTTTACTTCAGTCTGCTTGACCACAGCAAGTTCAACTCAATTAAAAAGTTGGCTTGTCTCAAGACGATTTAGTCCAAAATGGATGTAAAAGCTTCTTATCTCATCAAAGCCATGCTGGAAAGAGGATGGAGTGCATGGAAGCCCTAAGTGTTGAAAACTCCTTTATCTGCAAGGTTTTGTGAAGCCAAAAATTGGTCACCTTCTAATAACTGTATAATGATTTTCTGCTTCACACAACAGCATGGCATGCGAACAAGTGTTGAAGAAAGGGTTACTAGTAAACTAAAATGAAAAGATAGATATTGGTAGACTTGTCCAAAAAAACCTATACCCATCCCATGAGCTATGGCTCTCATTAAACAATCTTGCATTTTGTGGGTGAATGATAGAGCATCAGGGAGAAAAAGGGAAGCATGTTACTCTAAGGAATTCCACCCTAAAGAGTCAGCCTCTGAGAAAGAGGGAGGAAATGGACAGCAATGAGGTACAGTAAAAACAGATTAAGCAAGCTATACATATTAACAGCAATCTGCATTTATTTATTGACCTTTGTTTCTATGCTCCACAGAAAACTATTCGTGCCCAGTGATTATGGCAGTTAGCAAGGCTGCCCACAGATCAAACTCAAGACATTAAGTAAAGTAAATATGGAGTTGTTTTGACAGATTGTAATAAGGGGACTACTTAAAATAAATCAACACAAACTTATTTTAAAAGGAACTAAATAAAGGTTGGCTTACACTACTGGTCCGCATTTTCAAATGGTAAACAAGCCAGTTGTAATGAAACTCTGTCTCCTCGACGTTCACAGATTTGGGATGAATGTTAACTGTTCCATCTGTTTTAGTGGAAACTTTAACCCTTAAAACATACAGATGTGTCAGAATTCAGGTGCAAGTAAATTGGATACAGAACAGTTGAAAGATGAAAGCTTGTCTTGTATTCAGTTAGATTCCATGGGTGCCATTCCCCTAGACTTCCTGGCCCACTTCCACCAATGCTATTCTGCTTAGTGGGGGAACCCTCCTGAAAGGCATAGAAGCTTTGCAGGGATGGGAGAAAGTTGCCATCCTCTTCCCTTCCTCCAATAGAGGGCCTGTAATAGATGCCAGCTCCCTCTACAAACGGAAGGGGCCCTCTTGTTTACAGAGGGGCAAAGTCTGGATCTAATCTAGTATATATTGCTGCAACCCACGTGTTAAAAACCATCCTGCACATTAGATATTACATCAAGAGATCTGGGAAAGAACTAAACACAAATAAGTGAAAAACATATTTTTAACATTTTTTAACATATTTCATTCAAAGTTCCCAAAATAATACCAACAAAATATTTTTTTTGAAGATGTCTGTTAGAAAATAATAATGTAGTATTGTAATACAGTTGTCCCTCCATATCCATGGATTTGGTATCCACGGATTTAAGTATTCACGGCTTGAAAATATTCTTTAAAAAATAATAATCCAAAAAGCAAACCTTGGTTTTGCCATCTTATATCAAGGACATCATTTTGCTATGCCATTGCATATAATGGGACTTGAGTATTCACGGATTTTGGTATCCACGGGGGGTCCTGGAACCAAACCCCAGCAAATATGAAGGGACAACAGTATACACATTTGTAATACACATTGTAATATCTTGTAATACAAATATTTTATTTTTCTTTGTGCTCTAAATGAGGAAGATAACATGTTTGCATAGAGATAATTTCAATGATTCAAAGGTGATAACATTATTGTATTGTTACCTATATAAACATATACTCTATTATTATTCATATTATTTGTTTAGATAACTAATGCACTTTCAAGTAGAGGGAAACAATGCAGAACATAACAAAAATCCATTTTCTACTATTATTCTTATTCAGCAGCATCAAGATAAAATATAATTAGTGTATTTTTTTTATAGCCACCTATCAATTAATAAAGAGGTGTCTTTGGACTGTGGAAAGGGAAGCATGGAAGTTTTTATTTGTGCTCCACCTGCTGGCAAAAGAATACTACTGCAATTTGCTCAATTCAACAGGGCAATGAATTTGTCTCTGTCTGAAGACACAATTGTATTTTTGATAATGATAAGAATTATAATGGCTTTTCAGCAATATTATATTAGTTGTGTTTTTTCAGCAATATTATATTAACTTTTTATGATCAATAAGCATATGAATAGGACCCTTTAAAACTCAAATCCATCTTTATTCTCACTTCTAAAAAGGATTTTTAAAGGCCATGATGGTTAAAGATTAGATTATTGGCGGGGGCAGTTTCAACATAACATAAATGGGAATTGAACACCCCCCTTAGGCACTTCAGATAAGGGAAGAGAATGAGCAACATATAACCCTCCACTTGATTTTTTAATGTTCTTTAGCCCATTCAGTATTGATGGGTTTTTCTCATTTAGCAATTTAAAAAAAAAAGCAATTTCAACATTGGCCTGAACCAACTATGCACTGCGTGAAAGCAGTATGTTATGTATGTATTTTACAAGAGGTATTAAAATGTTTTAATTTGAAGTGATGATGAAAATACCTGAAAGAATGTGATATCCGCTATTATATACTTGTCTACAAGTTGACATTCGTACATTGAGGGCAAGTTTGGGGGCCAAAATTATGGATTTTGATATAACCCATGGATAAGTCAAAGGTCATTCCGCAAAGAGGGGAAAGTGCCAGTGATGTCTCAGCGGGCCAGCAGCCCTGGCTGCCACTGCTGCCATTTCCCTGGCCTGGCATTCAAAAAGGCCTTTTGCCACTCAGAGAAGGGGATAATTCCATTTTTGATAAAAGTTAAGGTACAGCATTAACTCTTATCAAAAAAGGAGCCATCCATCCCCTTCTCTGAGTAGAGTTGTGAAAGGCAAAAGCATAGTCTGTCCCAGAAGAGCCTAAAAGAAGCACTGACCCCCCTCTACTCTCTTTGCGCTCCTTTGAAGGAAAGTGGTAAAGAGTTGCCACCATCATTTTCTCACTTAGGCATTAAAAAAGGCCAGAAGTGGTGCCACAGCAGAGTGAGTAGAGGCAGGCCGGTGGTTCCTTTAGACTCTTCTGGGATGGACTAAACTCTCGCCTTTCACCACTCTAGTAACAGAAGGGGATTTTCTTTTTTTGGTAAGAGTTAAGGTACCGTACTTACAAAAGTCAACCCAGGTTTTTGGTGTCAATTTTTAACTAACATTTCTCAACCTACTGACAAGTATATATGGAAGTATTAAATCTGATATAATATAAAGGAGAGAAAATATATTTTTTCTGGATCTTAAGATCCAATATGAAAACAATTATCTTCTGCATTTAAACATAATCTTTTCATGCTCCCCAAGTGTCAAGATTACAGAGAAACTGTAGTAAAGTGAGTTTCTTGAAAGAGTTTAGCTCACAAATGCAGAAGTTATAATAGAGAGTAAGACTTTCGAACTGCAAGCGAAAAATGTAGGGACAAGGCCATGTTAAAAGATGAAGTTGGAAACAGGTGAACTGATAAAATAAAAAAGCCAGTGACAATCAGTGCATACAATGAGTAAGAAAATGTGATCATCAAGAGTCTGGGTATCTTTAAGGTTGCACACTTTCAAGACTTCTTATAAATGATGAGTTTGTTAATGTATAATAACTGATTGTGAATTTTTATATATTACTAAACAATTCTACATTGTTACATAAGATAAACTACTCTGATACACAGTGGGGTTTTTCGTTTATTATATTAATGTGAGATCACATTAATTTTGTTTATTATATTAATCACATTAATTTTGTTTATTATATTAATGTCAGATTAATGTGAGGAACATGAGTCACCTATCGCCACCACTTACGACTCCTCAAACGCTTTCATCAGCGCGGTATCTACACAATCCTAAATATACACTGGACTATGTGCCGAATGTTACTGTCCTTGAGCAAGCAGGGATCACCAGTATTGAGGCTGCGCTGGGCAGGGCACATTTCTAGGATGGAGGACCATCGCCTCCCAAAAATAGTACTCTACGGTGAACTCGCCATGGGTCAGCGTAAGAGGGGTGCTCCAAAAAAGTGATACAAGGACTCCCTGAAACAACATCTCAGGCTCGGCCAAATTGATCACCAACAATGGTCCGCCCTGGCCTCACATCGGGAGGCATGGAGACGCACTATCCACAATGCTGCAGCCTTATTTGAGAACTCACGCCGAACAAGTCTTGAAGAGAAATGACAACCAGAAAGAACCACAACCCGGAAACATCACCCAAGGAGACCTTCTGTTGTGCTTTCTGCAACCGGACTTGTTTATCTCGGATTGGCCTTTTTAGTCCTCAGCGCACTTGCAGAAAGCATGGGATGAGTCCTTCATGAATCTTCATTTGTGAAGAAAAGCCAGAGAGAGAGATATTAATGTGAGATACTTTTAATTTACATATTTTATAGGACTATCTCTTTTAAGCAAATAATAGCAAGTATGTCATTTTTGGGAACTTCGGTATTTTTAAAAATAGAAGTCATGGATCATAAAGGAATTGGTTCCTTTTGTTGGATTTAAGTTAAAGCTTCTCCTGAGTTGAATTAAATTGGCAGGAGAAAAGCAGTGCACATATTTTTCATGCATGAAGGATAAGTAATATCTGAAAGACTCTGCATGAGATAGACCATACATGGGTTTATTCAGCCTACAATTGTGTATATTAATAGATCTGAAGGCAAAGTTTGGAATTTACAATTAGATTGTACAACAATCTAAATACAACAACCTGGCCAGACCAGCATTGTTAGACTGGACGATTACTTATTATGCAATTTTCTTAAACTTTACAATGTTCCACAGACACATGTTTATGAAGAAAGGGTATGGAAGATTTAAATATAAATTAATGTAGTACGTCAGAAACATCAATTCTGATGTAGAACAGCCTGTAATATAATTCACTCCAGAGCAGCCAAGCAACCATTGGAAGATGAACATAATGCAGAAACACACTTGGCAATTTGACCTGTCATTCTTTTGAGCTATGGAGGACTAGCACTATCTTTCCACACCTTACAAATGCTTCACTACTACGCTGAAAAGTTTTGGAACTTCATTTTTTCTCCTAAATGTTTCCAAATGGTCTACACCCACTTAATTTCAGCACACAGGCATATTCAGAAAAGTGTTTCTTACAAGACTCAGTACATGGTATCCTGAATACTATTTGCTGCATCTATATTTTCTGGCTTACGCATTACATTGCAATATCTGAATTTCCATATACTCTCAGTAAAGAATCTGAGAATAGACCGTCAAAAGCCTTACATTTTTCTCTTTTTGCTGAAGTTTGCTCGAATTTTTGCAACCTTTGGATACAAGCCAGCACAGATAACAGCTTTGAGTAATTTCTCATTGTCTGGAAAAGAAGACAGGATTCACAAAAAAGTGAAGTGCAGCAGAATTAACAACAGAAGAACTGAGAGCAGACCTACTTCATTGTTCCTTTTTCAGAATTTACCTGAGTTAGTGTTGGACTTGGGATCTCTGGGACTTCTACTATTCACAAACCCAGCAGCAAGGAGATGCTCAGCAAACTGCCCTTTCATATTACTCAGCATCTAAAAGAACAAAACAAATTGACCAATAAGATCTTGCAGGTCTGTCCAAAAAAAATTTCCAAAGTACAAGACCTGAGACAAAATATTACCTGTAAAGTATTTGGAGAAAGAAAATACTCCCAGCAGTAATCCTTCTCACACCTGAAGCCACGTCGTCGAGCTTCTTCCCATCCCTGAAAACACAAAATGTTTGGTATCAATCCAGTTAAGTATCTGAAAAGAAAAGAAAAAAACTAGTACAATGGGCCCTCCTAATATGCAGTTACAACTGCCTGCAGACTGTCATACCCCATACCTAAAATGGTGGAGACAAGCACACGGATGCATTGTCACCATTTTAATAATATGGGCATGGCCATTTGCAACGGGTCCCAGAACTGAATCCCCACAGATCCAGAGGACCCACTATATAGATAAGTGATAGTTTCTAAATGGAATTACATGGTAAATGCCAGAGAGAATTGGAAGACATTGTACAACCTATACTAAGTGAAGAAAAACAAACCCTCTCAATTAGAGGGAACTATAAAAGAAGCTAATTAAGTAGATTAAAAGCCTATATAAAGTTACATATTTCTATAAATTAACCCAGATTAAAATCAATTCAGCAACATAAAGGTAGTAGAAAACCCTTTATTACATTTCTTTTATGCCATCCTGTGCAAGAGAGATTTATTTTCTGGCAATTATGAATCCATTTTTTCGCTGAAAAAGGAACTTTTCAGAAAAACCAGGGGAAAACATGGTACAGTGGGACCTTGGTATCCAAGGGGGATTGGCTCCAGCCTCCCCCCCCCGGTGGATACCCCAAAACATAAATGCTCAAGTCCTTATTTAAAAAGGCATAGGTTATCAGCAGAGGCAGTGGCAAGTCCCAGGTACCAAGTGCACCACAAGGTGTGCACTCTTACAGTTGTTCTAGGGAGCCTGCCAGCCACTGTCCTCTGCCTTCCAGCAGCTTCTGCAGGGACATGGTGATTGGCAGCAGTGGCAGCGCTCCCTCTCATTCATTCATTCATGAATGAGCAGGCTTGCTGTTGCCAATCACAGGGTGGAGAGCAGCTTCCACAAGGGCATGGTGATCAGCATTGGTGGCAGCACTCCTGCTCATTCATGAATGAACAAGAGAGCTGTCACCCATCACCCATGAACCAAGCAGGAGCACTGTTGCCAATCGCAGGGTGGTAAGCCGCCTCCACAGGGACATTGTGAGTGGCAATGGCAGTGCTGTGCCCACCTGCGAACAAACAAGCAAGCATGAGCGCTCTGCCAATTACCACACCCCTGTATTATTTTTATTTTGAATCCACCATTGCTTAAATCCATGGATCCAGAGCCCATGGATATGGCAGGCCCACTGTACTCATATCAGCATCCTTGACAATTAATCACTTTGTTGCTTTAGGAACATAAGGTGTATCATATACATAATGATTCTATTATACAATTGTTTGGCATAAATTATGTTTGGTATATTAAAAGTACTGAACTTTTAGTTCAGATAGCAGTAATAAACTGAATTCACTTTTAAAAATATTTACTTTTTGTACAGGTGACAAAGTCCTGAACTGTAAGGAATCTCTTTGGTTTTGTCTCTTTATTAAAGCAGGACTCCCCTCTTCCAAAGCAACAGAAGAAATTATCAGCATAAAATACAGAAAATGATTTTGTCTAGTCTTCCATAAAGGAGACATAAAGGATTTATTTGCATAAGACGAAACAAGAGAAGAATACCAAGAACAGCAAGTGCAATATTCAGATGTTTTATGTTGTCCCCGTCTTACATAACAGTCTTGTTGTTATATATCTTTTATAAATAATTTTGGGGGAGTAAATATATGAACGCTGTGTCTAAAAATTGGTTCATTATTGCAGAAGAAAATATTCCAAAATCAATTTTCTTCCCCACCCCCAGCAGTATTTTCAGAGAGGGGAAAGCTTTGGGTAAAAAACTAATAAAAACTGGGGGGGGGGTCTGAATTTTTCAACCCCCCCACCCAGCCTTCACATCTCTAAAGCTCCACAGTAGCAAAAATCAATCCTAGTGTGTAAAACCAAGTCAGAAGAGACACTACATGAATTTAAAGTTGGAGGGGAGACCGATCCAAAATGAAATCCGTAATTATTTAGGACAAATCACAGCAGAAACCAAGATAATAATGCTTGCAATATGAAGATAAGCCATTTACAGAAAAGAACAATTTACAATACCAAAAACAGTTCCTCTCCACTAGTAAATCAATTATTTATAATTTTATTTATTTGTTTCATTTATATGTCACGTTTCTCTCACCAAGGTCAGATTAAAGATGATAGAGTCAATTAAAAAACCCTTAACAATAAAAATTTTAAAAATCAGTTAAACTCCCCATAAAAAACAATTTAAAATCATTTGAAAACAAAGTTTTAAAAAATAAATAAAACATCCCATAAAAGCTTCCCTGCTTATACCTTAAAAGCCTGCTTAAACAAAAACAGACTGAACTAATAAATACCCTCAAGATTTCATCTATGTGTAATGAAACCAATCTTGCTAATATATGAATACTGTTATTTTTGAAGAGGCAACTTTCTTCCATTGTGAATTAAATAGACAATCAATTAAGAGTATATCTACCTTAAAAGCATTTACAACTGTGAGGTGATCGCTTTTAGAATTCTTTGATAGTTCTTTTCTTCTTGCATCTGCTACTTTTTCTTTACCCTTAAATAATAAAAAGAGTTGAGCTAATTAATGCATTTTTCTTTTAAAATAAAATAAAAGAGTAATAGAACAAATTAAAATAATATCTAAATTGAGGCAACTGAAAGGGAGGTTTTTGCTGAAATTGCAAACCTAGCATTCTGTCTTTCACTTCTTAGCATCATTAGAACAAAGAATTAAGATATTTTATACTTCACTTTTAAGTCTCTTGTTAAATACCTTACCAAGGGGATAACAAAAGGATCCTTGAAGCTGAGGCTGGCTGCAATAGTGAGAACAGGATCTAAGCAGCAGAATAAAGCTCCGAAGAGAATCATCTTTCCTATGTGAGGCTCCACTGGTAACCGGGCTAAATGGACTCCCAAGGGGGTTAATTCTTCTTGCCTGTCCAATGCATTCTATTACAAAGAGGACACAAAGGGAGGGAGGAGAAATGGAAAATAAAAACAAGTGTGATGCCATGAAGGACTGAATCTTGGAAATTTTATTGTGAAATAGAATACAGGCTGAGTATCAACTTATCCAAAATGCTTGGGACAAGAAGTGTTTTGGATGTTGGAATCAAAGCAGCATACAGTTGCCCCTCCACATTCGCGAACTTAGCATTCGTGGTTTTGCATATTTGTGGTTTTGGGAGGGGCCCCCTCCCTCTCAAAACCACGACACGGGGCCTCCGGAGGCCCCGTGAGGGGGGGAGGGCCGGGGAGACCTCCACGGAGCCTTCCGAGGTTCTGTGAAGGCCCTGGGTGGGAGGGGGGAGGCCTCCATGGAGCCTTCCTGGGTGGGAGGGGGGAGCGCCGGGGAGGCCTCCACGGAGCCTTCCGAGGCTCTGTGAAGGCCCTGGGTGGGAGGGGGGAGCGCCGGGAAGGCCTCCACGGAGCCTTCCGAAGCTCTGTGAAGGCCTTCGGGGGGAGGGGGAGGGCCGGGGAGGCCTCCACGGAGCCTTCCGAGGCTCCGTGAAGGTCCTGGGTGGGAGGGAGGAGGGCCGGGGAGGCCTCCACAGAGCCTTCCGAGGCTCCGTGAAGGCCCTGTGAGGGAGGGGGAAGCACCGGGGAGGCCTCCATCAAGCCTTCCGAGGCTCCGTGAAGGCCCTGTGAGGGAGGGGGAAGCACCAGGGAGGCCTCCATCAAGCCTTCCGAGGCTCCGTGAAGGCCCTGGGAGGGAGGGGGGAGGGCTGAGGAGGCCTCCACAGTCTTCCAAGGCTCCGTGGAGGCCTGGGGGGAGGGGGAGGGCCGGGGAGGCCTCCACAGAGCCTTCCGAGGCTCTGTGAAGGCCCTGGGAGGGAGGGGGGAGGACCGGGGAGGCCTCCACGGGCCTTCGGAGACCCTCCAGAGGCCCCATGAAGGCCCTGGGAGGGAGCGGGGAGGGACGGGGAGGCCTCCACGGAGCCTTCCGAGGCCCCGTGAAGGCCTTGGGGGGAGGGGGGTGGGGCAGGGAGGCCTCCTCGGGGTCTTGGGAGGGTCTCCAGAGGCCCCGTGAAGGCCTTGAGAGCAAAGGGGGAGGCGGGGGAAAGCGGCTATGTGGCCTCCGGAGGCCCCATAGTCGCTTTGGCGGGGGAGGTGGAAAGTAATCATTATTAGTGGAATTTTCACATTCGCGGGGTTTTGGGAACCTAACCCCCACGAATGTGAAGGGACGACTGTACTACATACTGTATTTGTGAGGCTGGAGAGAGACATGATGCTGGAGAGAGTGAGGATCTGTAATAACGGCAGGAATCCAAGTGTAGTGCTCCATGCAAATCCACACCTTCCGCCATTTCACAGATCCTTGCATCTCTCTCCAGGCTCACATCTCTATGCAGGAGATCTCCAGGGAGTCTGCCAGCCACCCACTTCTACCTTGTGAACAAATGAGCAGAAGCACAACAGCCACCACTTCAAATGTGGAAGTGAACAGCTGGCAAGCTCTCTGGAGGCAGGGGAGCCTAAAGAATGTGCGCTTGGCATCCGGGGCTTGCTGCCACCTTCACAGCTGCCCTATGCTATTTCATAAATAAGTTTTTAAAAGTTTTAGATTTTGGAGCATTTCAGATTTATAGATTAGGGATGCTCAACCTAGACTCAGAATCTTGAAGACAACTATCTTATTAAACTGAAGCTTTAGAGAGTCTTTAATATTCTGTGTTAATTTCCATGTTGACAATTTTGCCTATCAGCCTTATAGCGCAATCTGTCTTTTATTATTTCCTTGTACATATCCTTTAACAATGTGTTACCTTCTAAGCAAGTTCTTCCTGAAATTTGTTATACATTCTACTTTTCCTTCAACTTTATTTTAAAGCATTTGAGAATTTTAACATATTCAACTCCTTCTAAACACTAGCAGCTTTCACACATCATGAGGGGAACATAAGTGAACGCTTGCCGAGGAAGGGTCTTGCAAATAATAAAAATGATTTCTCAACAGTAAAATAAAAAAAACCATTTTTAATTCCTTATTACTTCTCAAGTTCATTGCTTTCAGACTGCAGGCATCAGCTAGAAGTTTGTTGGTAACATATGCTTTGCCAGTGCTTACTGGATCTCAGCCAAAGACTAATTCAAGAAACAGTGTGGTGTAATGATCATAATGTTGGAGTGATTCTTTAAATATAGAAGCTCCAGTTCCCACTGGGCCAGTCTCTCTTTCTAAGCTTCATCTGCCACATGCTGTGAGGATGAAGTAGGTTAGAAGAGAACCACATAAGGAGAGCTCAGTTGAGGAAAGCTGAGTTATAAATGTAGCCAATTAAAAAAAACTCCTTGATGTAACGCCACTGATTAAGAAAAAAAATCCCTGCATCCCCAGGGTATCGGAGAAAGTATCTTACGCTTTTTTGTAGAGTACTATGTTAAGTATTTTGACTGGACACTCTCAAGTCTGAACAAGTTTAATAATATGTGGAGAAGATAAAAAATTACCAGCTCCATGAGATGTTTTATAGACAGCAACACTGTGTCCCTTGATGGTGGATCCATTACCTTGCTCAGAAAATGAGCAATTCCTCCAAGCCTTAAAATCTGAAAGAAAACCAAGTTCACATATGTTTATAATTCAAGCTGAGCTACATTTCAAGTCATAATCTTTATGACTGACAGTCACCATAAAATGGAAGACTAGTGTTTACTATGAAAATCCCCCTCCCTCGTCTGCTATCAATGAGACATTCAAAAGGATAGGTTTTGGTTCATCTTCCACCCAGAAAAGAAAGGACCACATAACTATAATATAAGTTCCTTTTCCAGCCTGTTCAGTTCCAAGAAAAATAGATTAAAAGCCCCCACCCCCACCCCAGCACAGGTTGTTCTCCAAGAAGGAAGGAAGGCTGCTGCTGAATTTGGTATGTGAGGGTGGAACGGGGTTGAGCAGGGGATAGGGAAAAGATAGAGACAGTGAGAAGGAAGATACAAAATAAGTAAAGAAGTTTGAAAATAAACAAAAGAGGAGCTACTAGACAAAGAAGATAATATTGATCTCAGATAGACTGAGCTCTGTTGTAGGCAAAAGTATGAAGAATTGGAGCATGGCCTCAGGTCAGTAGAATAAGATACAAAAGTTATGGTTATGTGATCCCTGCCTTGCTGGGTGGCAGGACAGCCTAAGTCTGTCAAAAGTCTCCTTACCAGACTGATTGCTAGACAAAAACAAAACGCTAGCTACAGAATTTCAATAGCATACCTCCAAAACAGACCCTTATGTCAGCTGATAGCTACGAATTTATACTTACAAATTATTAGACATTAAAAATTATATAATCATATAACATTTCAAGACATGGGCTAGTTACAAGAATAGCAAATGTGTTAAAAACAAATATGCTCATCAGTCAAAAACTATTCAAATGTGCTTAGCCGCATCTAAAGCCAGCAAATTATGGTTTGCATTTATTCTGTGAGATTTTCCTTGTTTTTTTTCCGGGCTGTGAGGCCGTGTTCTGGAATAGTTTCTTTCTGACGTTTCCCCTGCATCTGTGGCTGGCATCTTCAGAGATCTTCAGGATAAAGTACTCAACTATATACCTTTAACAACCCATTTCATGCAGGCTGCAAATGTTCTTAAGATTTAAATCCTCCTTCTTCAAAGTTTCAGGCAGTTATAATATAAAAACAATAAAGCAGAGCTGCAAAAGCACAAATAATGGCTATGAGACAGTAAATGTTGTAACACTTCACAGCAAGGAACAATGAAGTCTCATAAAAAACTTAACAGCCAAAACACCTCCAGTACAAGAATTTCTGACTCCCCAAAAGTCTGAAACAGGGTGTGTTACCATACTTCACTGAAAAGCTCACTCCACAACCTCAGGGTAATGGCAATAAGAGATCTCTATTCCTTGCCAGATGGTTGTTACTTCATACAACAGTTCAATTCCTCATTTGCAAAAATGAGTGACAGGAGAGTTCATATAGCAATGCAAATTGATGCAGAAGTAGTGCAGTGTTAGTTAAGAAAAAGGCTAGAATCATGTTAACTCAGGAGCACAGCTGATATAGAAAATAGAAGTCCCCAATATGTACACAATCTGGATCAAGATCATCTTGGTACACAATATTCTTTATCAAGACAGGTTTGCTACTCTTACAATTTACAGCTGATAATATATATTACCTTTATTTGTAAACAAAGTTCTTCCAAAGGTATCCTCAAGATTTCTGGCAACTGGTAATCATCCAACAGACTTGCACGAAGACCATTGTACAAATGATAGCACTGACCTGGCTGGACTCTGAAAGAAAGTATCATGTATTTTCTTCTCCAACAGAAGTACAAGGATCCTGTTTAAAACTACAGTTGTTCAAGCACTGTTATTTCCATGGAGAAGTGACATGGATTTTTAACAAAAGTTAAAGAAACTAGAATAGCTATAGTGGGAGAACAGAAGCTTACATCATGGTCTTATGGCAGAAGTTTTAAAGATGCACAATAATCTGGGGAACAAACCAGTGCAACAAGGTGGAACAGTTCTACCAAACTAGCAACAAATCTTTATATTTTACAGCAATGAATGAACAGGAATATTAGATGATGGAAGAAGGACATAGTTACATTTCTACATTCCATTCTAACATCTTTCAACTCACCACAGAACTATGCACAAGAGTGCAATGCTACTTGGCCAATATACAACAGTAACTTTTTGCAACAGGATTCCACCCCATCTGCATTAGTGATAGTATGTGCTCAATTCATCTTACACAATATGAGTCAAACAATGATGCACTATCACAACTATTTGCATCTATCAGGTTGTCAAAACAAACACAGATTGTCTTAGATTCAACGTAATATATTTTTTTGGTCATTCACCAATGTACTTGAATATCCAAAGCTCAACTTGGGTTCATTTACCAATGATGGAACAAGACAAAAGGTCTGAACTGACAGATAATAAGTAGCTCCACAAAACATAAAAAGATGCATTTTGTGTCTTGTAGAGCAAATTGGGTTCAGGAAAAGCTTCAGAATTAAAAGTCATCACAGTAAAAGGAGAAAGGTTAGGTATTAAATGTTTAAACAAAAATGCAATTATGGTAATCAAGCATCTTTTAATTGTATAATGACAACCATCACTCTTACCTTCCTGCTCTACCTTTCCTTTGCTTGGCATTTGCTTTGCTAACCCACTCAGCAGCCATTGTGCTAATGTTGTTCTGTGTATCAAAATTAGTTTCCTTTATCTTCCCTCCATCTATAACATACACCACATCATCTATGGTAATACTGTGGAATTGGGAAGTAAAGAGAAATTGTTAGGTTTTGCTCAGTAAAAAACGACTGGCACTGAAAAATTGTTAAGACAACCACTATGCACAAACTGTCTTTCTGTAGGTGGTCACACAATCAAGAACAATGACTATCATTGGCTTAGGAAATAATTAGTCTAACAAAATCAAGAAATAGTTAACAAGAACATTCTTCCTGAAGTTACAACAATTTAAGCTTGTCAGGAGACAAACATACAGTATAACACTAGATACATAAAGTAACATGAAGCATGCTTACAGGAAACAAGTTCAATTTCAAATTAATAGGATGTAAAAGTAAGAATGCTTAATTTTGCAATCTTATGTTACAAAGCATTTAACATGACACTTTTAAGACTATGAATTTTAAGCTCTGGGTTCCAACTGCTGTCCAGCAGGGAAATCCAGGTCAAGTCTCACTCCTGTCCCATCTCCTATATATCAGGGTATGCATGCTATGGAGGGAAGAGCCTGAAGCAGAGTGCCAAGCCAGCAACTGTTGTCTTGCCATGGCTTGGACTGGATGCCCCCTTCCCTAGCAATACATATGCTTTTGGGATGTACAGGAAAAAGCATTTGTAATACCTCCAACTTATTCCACACACACCCCGAATCTAACTTTAGGCTCAAAACTGCAAATTAATTTTTAAATGCTAAAAAAAAGTATCCTCCCTTTGTATACCAGTTCTATAACAAATTTTGAAATGCAATTCTCTAACAATGACCAAAAACAGAGAAAGAAGCTTTGCTGCATATATTTTAGTTTCTTTTATTACTCCTTATATTACCCAGAGGAGTTAGATATTTTAATTTACACATTTAGTTGTTTAAAGTATTCTACTAACAAATTAATTTGAAACACTGCAGAAAACAAACATTTACCTAGTCTCAGCAATGTTGGTAGCAATTACAATTTTACGGACTCCAGGAGGGGTTCTCTTAAACACCTATTGGGGAAATGTGCAGAAAACCCAGTCAGAGAGAAAGAAGACATATAAGGAATCTATTTCTCATGCTAAAAAGTTTCACCAAACTCAAAGCGTTTCATCTGAAACACATACACAATATATATACAGCAGAGCAAGTAAAGAAAGAGTGGAAAACTGGCTACCCTGTGGTTATTGTTAAAAATACAATTTCCAACAGCTCCAGCCAGCACAGGCAGAGGTAATGGGAGCTACAGTCCAACACTGCAGGGCAAAGATTCCCCAGCCCTGCATTAAAAGATCCTTGAAACATTTTACAAGGCTATTATTACAACAGCAAAATACAAACAAAATTATTCAGAAAAAGGGGTATGGCACTAGATACAAATTTAATTATACTTAGAGAAGACTTGTTAAAATTAATAGGATGTAAGCTAGTGACACATTGATTTCAGAGCATCTGTTCTACATATGATTACGTCTGGGTTCAACCCGTGAGCTTTAATCTCCTGAAAAGCAAGGTCAGAATGTATGACAAAGATTCTATGTTTAAAGCACCATCACTCCACCCAATTTGCCCAATTACAGGCTTTGGTTGTATTCACACAGCTGTTATAGCACCTTGACACCATTTTACCCATGGTGGTCCCATCCTATAGAATTGTAGGGTTTGTACTTTGCTGAAGTATTTCACCATAATTCTCTACAAGAGAGCTGAAGTTATAGCTCAGAGGAGTGGACTAGTGCTCTCTAGCCCAGATTGTTAAGAACCTCGCTAAAGTGGTGGGTGGGTTAACATTTATTTTTGTGTTTATATGTGTATTGTTCATTGTTCTTCCCTTGTGTGAGGTTTTTGGATTGTAAAATTGTGTTTAAATTTTTCTTCTCTCTCTCTCTCTCTCTCTCTCTCTTTTTTTTTTTTTTTAGGAAAAAAACCCCTCACCAATCTGTAAATTCTAAGATTCCACAGGACAGAGCCACAGCAGTTAAAATAGTATCCAATAGCTATAATTGCCCAAAGTATGAACACACCCTAAGTTCATAGGGAAAAGAGGTTGTGTGAGTTCATGATTTGTTTCCCACTTAAGCATTTATGTGCAGATTCCACGGTATTATCTGAACATGCTCTTAATCTTACTAACAATAAGGAAGAAACCTGTTTTACATGTTTCTCAGAATACTCAATTTAGTGGAGCATAAAGTTAACATAACTCCTCTTTAGTATTCTTTTAATTTTATTTAAATACTGAAAAAAATTTAGACTGCTGTGCACAGAATACATTCTTTATTATAGACAATTTCATTAAAATCATGATGGTTACTAGTTATAGTACTTACTGCAGTCTGGTTAACAGTAGGCATCAATGAATGCAAAGGTATGATAATGAACCTGTCTGCAAATTAAGACACAGATAGCACACCATGTAAAATTCAGTTTGAAAGCAGAATTGACAAAAATGAATACATGTTGAAGACTAAAAAGGAGCATATTTGTATGAATAGTACTTAATAGAACTGTTTGCTCAGGAGAGTTAAGAGTACAGAGAGTACAGTCATATAAAATCCAATTTATACTAACTACAAGTTTTGATAGAACCACAGATAATTCATTTTCTTTTGGTAAGAATTATGCATCCCCCCTCTGGTTTTATTATGTGACAAAAAGGTTTTGAATTCAACAAGTTATATATAATTTAAAGAGAAGCTTATAAAAAAAATATTTCCAGAATCATTAAGTTTCTACTTAATGCTTCCATCCAATACATCTATTGTAGAAATTTCTTCCCAATATTAGATATCTTGCATTAACCAAACCTTTATCAGCAAAATAAATGATCCACTAATGGTAACAGCCTTTAGTATCCACTGTAACCACAGTGTTTTGTCATAGCCAAACCCACATCTTCCAAGAAATTAAACAAACACTAAACATTAACATGGTAAAAACAGACATCAATACAACTGATGCATTTGTTCTATATATAATCATCTTCATGAAATGTCATCATGAAAGCACTCGTGAGCAAAGTGCAACTTTTGGGCCACATGCAAGCCTAGGATCCACCAGCACAAGCCACTTTTAAACTGAAAAAGTCCCCTTGAAGCCACTGAAATGTGGGGGACACAATGTCAGGGGGATCCCTGGACTATTTTAGGCTCATCTTTTCCCCCCAGACTGGAAGTGAATTCATTCACTTCTGTTCTTGCAAAAATGCTCCGTCCTAGGCTTAAAACAAGTGAGCTCCCCATCTTCCAATATAGCAAAATTGTTCCTCATGCTTCTAGAGCTTTTGAGGAGCCTTTTTGATTAAAAAAAGAAAAAAGAAAAAAATTCAAAAGTTTGGGTGGGGTGAACGATGTGAGATGGGGTCCTATGAAGTTCTCTGGGGTAAGTGTGTTTGGCCCCAGATGTCTGAGCTGTCCAGCCCTGATATAAAATCATGTTAATACTGGCAAGTTATGCTCAGTGCTTTTCAGTAAATGATTTATAGACATTAGCCCAATGAATTCAATGGTTTTTCTTCATCATTTGTGTTTCTGTATGTGCGCATAGGATTACTGGCACATGTAATGGATGAGGGAAACTGATGGATTTACCAAGCAACACACTTCAATGCCACCACAGATACTACTGTTTCATAGAATCACAGAGTTGGAAGAGACCACAAGGGCCATCCAGTCCAACCCCCTGCCCTGCAGGAATACACAATCAAATCATTCCCGACAGATGGCCATCCAGCCTCTGCTTAAAAACCTCCAAAGGAGACTCCACCAGAATGAATGGCAATGTGCAGGCCAAGCCAGCCTTTGCCTTAGCTCTTGTCATGTGGCCACTCCACTGCAGGGAGGAGGTGGGCCAACAGCTTTCAAGCCTTAGAGGAGCCCCTGTGAGGACACTGCCGACCCCTGGGGGTCCCCAGACCACAGAACCACAGCAAATATAATCTTTTGTGAGCCACCTTGGGTCCCATTCTTGGAGAAAGACGGCACATATATTATACAGCTGTCCCTTCATATTCGCTGGGGGTTGGTTCCACAACCCCCCCGTGGATACCAAAATCCGTGGATACTCCAGTCCCATTATATGCAATGGCATAGCAAAATGGTGTCTCTGATATACGAGGGTAAAATCAAGGCTTGCTTTTGGGATTTTTTTTTAAGTATATTTTCAAGCCGTGCATACTTAAATCCGTGGATACGGAGGGACAACTGTAAATCAGAAACCCACGCCAAGGGCGCTGGCAGCAACCCGGTCCTCCAGCTGTAAAGCCCGACACTGCAGAAGCCGCTCCCGCACAGGCATGGGGCGACGATGGCAGGCAGTGACCTGGCTGGCGCACGCACTCTCCTGGCTGGCTAGCTGGCTGACTGCGCACGGCTGCGGAGGAAAGGGGAAGGCGGCCCCATCTTCCCTTCCCGACTCCCTTCTCCCGAATCCATCTCCATCCGTTCCCGGGGCGGCGTTTCCTCGACCAAGTCCTGCCCCGCCGCCTGCTGCCCAAAGCCCCCGACCCAGCCGCACCATTATTTCTGGAGCCCCCCAAAAGAGAAGACATCCAACCCCGCTCCCTTCTTTTATCTTCATGGCCCTGTCCACTGTGTGGCTACTGAAATAGGAGTTCAATCACAATGTTGCCTAAAATATATGTTGATTTTAAAAATGACAACTGAGTTTAGGGTTCTAGCAGCCATTCAAATGTAGCAAAGAAAACAAAGGGAGGATGGAAAAAGACAGGCAAGACACTTCAAGTGCTAACTGAACAAGTTAAGCTGGCTTCTATGCATCACATGCTGTTCTAGGACTATCTAAGTGTTTTGGCAATGTGAACTTTGTTATCCAACCCCATTTAAAAAACTAGTAACCACCTGAACTACTAGTTGAATTCTTACGGTTAGATTTGGTCTTCTAGCTTATCTATGCTAAGCAGGTGTACACAAATAGTTGAGTTAGTACAATGTCAACAATCATAACAATGAAGCCTATCACAGACAAGATGTTTGAAGATTTGGGAAACAGAGTCTAAAGCAACATGCTCTTACTTTAAAAACATGTTCAGTGATGAAATCTTACCTGACTTAAACATAACTTGAGACATAAGAAGGTCATGTAGAGTGCTAATATTGTCCCATCCAGGAAGAAATACCAGTATTGCACCTTCCTACATAAGCATGTGTATGAAGAAAACAGGAATATATATTTAAATGCACAAATACATCACATGTTTTGACTGCATTCAAACATAACAGAAAGCCATAGCTTGCATCAACAATTTCATGAGGAAGCTAGGATCCCACTTGCATGTTGTCCGAGCAACATCTCTGTCTCACATTGATTCAAGCAACCTATTAAAGCCAGCAAAGCTCCAAAAATATTTGTGGAACTGGCTCACAAACAAGAATTTACTTCTATTTTTTCTTCTTTTACTGCCACTCTTGAGCATTTCTTCATTACAACTGAAGTCTAATGGCCATCAGATTCTTGATAGTTTAGCAATTACTTAGGGCTTGTCTACACTGGAGGAAAACCCTCCACCTACCTCACAGTCACAGTGGATTTCTTTGATCTATAGTGGCTGCATAAACACCACACGCACTGTGGCATGGCCAATTGCGTCGGAGTAAAAGGGCAGCCCTACGCTGATCATGGGTCCTATATGTCAAGCCACACAACTAGGACGGCTCCATTTTTTATTCCTGTTCACTTGTGCATGCGAATAAACAAATATACGTGGTCCCAGAGTATTGTGTTTATTGGATAAGCAGATATACACTTATCCAGATATGTGCACAATCAATTAAAAAAAAATTTAAAAAGAAAAAAAAGTCCCGTCTACTGGAAATCCCATCCTGGCTTTGCTCTGAATCCAATCCTAGGCCACCACACAGCCAAAAATTCGGGTTTTCCCCTCAAATGCAGAGAAAACTATGAATCTTACAAATCTAGGATTTCCTACAGAAACCCCAGTGAAAATGTACATCACCAACTGTGCTGCAAATATGGGGTGAGTACAGGGGGGTTTGCCTGGGCAGACAAGCCCTTAGTAACATAAAATAGCAACAAATGAGATGCAGGTTACTAAAAATATAGCAAAGACTCGGGAAAAAAATGACAACAGGAAGCTAGGGTAATATTAATACCTACCAGAAACAGAGGAATAAATTAATCTCAAACGTTTCATATCTCTCATGGTCAGGCCAGAAAAATGCCAAGTGTAAATTGCTTACAAAATCTTTTCTTCCACAAGCACAGCATAGAACTAACACCCATTTTCTCACCTTCAACTATGATAATTCAGTCAACATCAAACATTTGTAAGCCTCACTGAATTCATCAAGTGCTTAAGAGTGCAATCCTAAATTCAGTGTAGCTTCTGAGCAGACATGTAACTCGTATAATGTTGTAGAGGAAGCCTCCTCTTGAAATCAACCAGATTTAGATATAGTTTTAGGATTACAGCCAACATACAGCAAGCCTGAAACTCACCTCTTCTTCAAGAGCAATATATTTGATCAGTGCGGCAATCAAATTAAGGTCAATTTTATCATCATCCATCATTTCCAGTGCATCAATTGTACTTTCTGAATACCTATGAAATTATGAATGAATTAAAAGCATCAATTAAGCTAATGTACAACAATTAAATCTGGCATATGTACACAGCTTGGAAAAAGAATACCGTAGTTACACCAATGTATATTCAGAACAAGCTAACAGCAAGACCTACTAAAACATGACAGCAGTAATAGATAGGCCTTTATTTGCTTTCAGGAAAAGCACAAAACCCAGGAGTGTCTTTCTTAATGCAATATACTGGAATATGCTAATGTTGCATAATTCAGTACATTTGACTGAAAAAAAGAACTTTAATTCTCTCCAGTACTGAAATACTGCTACGATGTCTGATACTTCTGAACAGAATGGATGTTGATATTTGTGCAGTATAATCCCATGCACATTTTCTTAAAAGTAAACTCCATTATGTTTGGTAGAGTTTGCTCTCTAGGAAGTGTTACAATTTTATCACTAAGTGTCAAACAAACAATTAAATTTTCCTTGGGTTTTTTTCCAGGCTGTGAGGCCGTGTTCTGGAACAGTTTATTTCTGACGTTTTGCCTGCATCTGTGGCTGGTATCTTCAAAGAATGGTTGGGTAGGAGTGTGTGTGTGGGGGTTATATACTGTGAACCCCTGTTGGAGAGGATCTGTAAATTTGTGTATTTGAATGGCTAGTTTGTGAGTGGAGATATGCAAGGAGGATTAATGTCTGTTTGGCTAATGGCTGGTTAATGGTCCATTATCTGCTGGAAATCTCCCTGTCCCTGGGTGGAGTTCATTTGCAAGTATTGAGTTTTGATTTTAGTGTTTTTCAGGATTGGCAGCCAGATTTTGTTTACTTTTAGGGTTTCTTCTTTCCTGTTGAAGTTGTCCAGGTGCTTGTGGATTTCAATAGCTTCTCTGTGTATTCTTACATGATAGTTGTTGGCCCGGTCAGAAGCTATATCCTCCCCAACAGGGGTTCACAGTATATAAACCCCCACACACACTCCGACCTAACCATTCTCTGAAGATGCCAGCCACAGATGCAGGCAAAACATCAGAAATAAACTCTTCCAGAACACGGCCTCACAGCCTGGGAAAAAAACAAGGAAAATCTATGGATGCCAGCCGTGAAAGCCTTCGACTTCACAAACAACTAAATTATATAAAAGTTTTTTTAAAAATCCTACCGTCCTCTAATCTGCTTTAAATAATCTGGCCATTGCTCATTATACATTTCTTCTTTTTCTTCTTTCTCTCTCCTACTTATACGTCCTTGCATAAACCTCTTCTTCCAATGTGGTCTGTGATCTGTGTTTTCTGGAATGTACCTTTCAGAAGTACATAAAAAATTGTAAGTATAGAACCATATATATTTTAAAAAAATAAGTATATTTTATCATACAAGGCAAAAATCACGACACATTGATATAACATTTACTGCCACAGTGCAAAAAGAAACTCAAAATATTGTCTTCAGACTAACCTAAGCATCTCTATTACATCTTCTAAAAGATATTCCTTGACAGGATAGGTGAAGCCAGGAATGTGGATCATAGGACAATTGTCTGTTGCAAAAGAGAAAGAAGAATGTGTTAGAACCCCTTCATTTTTACAGACTTCTGAAAGGTTTTAATGATCCAGCAATCAAGGAAGAACAGAGCAATCCAGGAACTAGCATGTTGTAGTAGTTTTATTGTTGGGAGTACAGTTATCCCTCCACATTAACGGATTTGGCATTCATGGATTTAAGTATTCACGGCTTGAAAATATTCTTTAAAAAAATAATAAACCAAAAAGCAAAGCTTGATTTTGCCATCTTATATAAGGGACACCATTTTGCTATGCCATTGCACATAATCAGACTTGAGTATTCACGGATTTAGGTATTCACAGGGAGTTCTGGAACCAAACACCAGCGAATGTGAAGGGACAACTGTAGTACTTCAGGAGAACAGGGTTTGAATCCCTGCTCAGCCATGGAAACCCACTGGAAACCTGGGCAGATCACAATCTCACAGCCTAAAAGGAAGGCAGTGGCAAACAGCCTCTTTCAGTGGCCAAGAAAACCCTATGATAAGCTCACCACAAGTTAGGAGTCAACTTCAAGGCTCATGACCAAAAAAACAAAAAACCCAAGGAAGATTGTTTTTGTTCTGTTCTTTAATAGAAAGACCAAGCTTGTTTAGATCTGAAGCCTTTTTACATTAGATGTTTATGTAAGTTTAACTACCTGGGAAAACACACATACACAAACACATAGAGGACTACCATAGGAACATAACATTTCCTGTACAGATTAAAAGAGCGCTGCAAATGTACCTATGTTTTAAAAGCTTGTCAGCTAAAGACCAGATGTAACTGGTAGTGGCCCACTGTGAGCATCCTGGGAGTGGGAAGGGTACCATTCATACAAAGGGGTTGTTTGCTCAGATATTTGAACAAATATTTGTTATTTGAACAAATACTTCCATCCAAGTAATATGGCTACTGTGGTTTGCAAAGTGTTTCCACAAATTACATAAATCATAGTAGCTGCATAAGTTTCTCCAACATCAAGATGTTGGTTTATACAATGGAATCTCAGGATGATTATAGCTCAGAGGCAGAACATTTTCCAAAGAAGAGCTGCCCCATATTGCCTTTAAGGTACAGATAGCTAAAGTTGTACAGTATAGGGGCTACAGAACTCTTATGTTTAGGGAGGAATTCTCATCTACACATAATAATGCAAAGCAAATATCATGCAATTTTTCATGCATATTTGAATTTCCCTATTAAGATTCATCTACATACCACTTATCTTTTATAAATATACTATATACTATGTAGCCCAAAATACTAGCATAAAAATAAGGATTTTTTTAATATATCAAAGCACAGTTAATTTCACAAACCAAAATATTCTGAAAACTTCTCAGCATTCAGTGTAGCACTCATCAGTATTACTTTCAGGTCTAGCCGTATACTTAGGAGATCTTTAATGATTGTCATTAAAACATCTGATTGTAGGTTTCTCTCATGGATTTCATCAAGGATTATATGACTTACACTGGACAACTGCCTGCAACAATAAAAAAGCGCTCATAACCATGTTTATCAGAAGCAGAACATTAATAAATTAGAAATAAATGGAGTGCATGGACATAGCAAATGCAATAAATAGGAACCACTCATTTGACAGAATTCACTGAATATATCCTTGCACAAATGCATTTACTAATTTCTGACACAGGAAGATACATACTTGTCCGACTGGAGCCACTGTAGGACAATTCCTGTTGTGCAGTACAAAATTGAACCTTGTCTCCTTGGCAACCGGCTGAAAAAGAGATCCATTAAGAATACTTCAGTTCCCTTTTTTGTTGCACTTGAAAAATTACAGAAAAGCTAGAAAGAGGACACATACTTTTAAGTGTTATAATGATAGTCACAATGCTTTCGACACTAGCACTCACCTATTAAAATTCAAACATGCAACGTGTCATTGTGCAATAAAAACAAAGTTTGAAATTCTACAGACACATTTGAGGTGGGGACACTGTAGACAAGAGTCTGCACCAGGCAGGCTCAGTGAAATTCCAACAGTACTGGAGGAATGGTTCCCCTGAACTACTCTACCCTCAAGATATATCCACAGAATAAAACAGCAGCTGGGCAGTCCATATTGAACCCATCTGCTTGGAGTGTCTCCATCTGATTTTCTCCTAGAAATATGGCTTCTGTAGTCCTTGGATAACTGGCTTTAGCTTAATCAAGAAGCCAGAGGTCGAAGGAAGTCTACTATTTATTTCAGAAAGCAATCTGGTTTAACTATAGCATCATCAGCCTGTAAACTGACATTTATGGAGGGCTACAGCAGCTCAAATGTGGATTGGGGCTGGGACGGCGGGGGGTTGGTTACTGCACAAAGTCAGTAGAGAATTCCAACCTCAATAATGACTAAACATGTCTTATGCAGGTATAAGGGAGCCCTGATGGTGCAGTGGTTAAATGCCAGTACTGCAGCCACAACGCTGCAAGGTCAATCCTAAGGGCTCCAAGGTTCACTCAGCCTTCTATCTTTTCATAGGTCGGTAAAATGAGTACTCGGCTTGTGGGGCCAATTAGCTAACACACATTCAAAACCGCTTAGTGCCTAGCGTGCTATATAGTGGTGCGGATGTGTAAAATGCTGTTGCTTAACAATTTGTAAGCTGCTCTGAGAGCCTTTGTGGCTGAAGAGTGGGATATAAATACCCAAATAAATAAATAAGCACAACCAAAAATATTTTTTTCCACTTGTTTTCTTTGTTGGAAGCCCCAATTCAGTGTGATCTGAACACTGAGTACACTCTGCAATATCATCCTTCAATTTTGCCAAGGTTCACAAAGTGGGCATCTGTCATACCTCCAACCCTAGCACTATCCAGTCGTGGCATGAGGGGGGTGCAGAGGTCAAACTGCACCAGGTGATACCGTTAGGGGGAGGGGTGTCAGCCACAGGCACTATCCTTCATTCCCTTCTGAGACCAAACCCCTCTTTCCATGCTCAGAGCTTTCCCTTTGCCTCTGCTACAACATTGTTATTAAAGCCCAAACTGGTCCTGTTACATTGTATACCCAGTTAGAAGCTTTACCTTCTGAACCTGGACAGAGATTCACTGTCCTGATGAAGCACCCATTGTGACACTAAATTTGTGTTCACCACACTGGATGTACAGTTGCTTACAAGTGGCGCTAGGAGGAGTTTTGGGGGGTTGTGACAATTCAGGGAGTTGTGCATCTCTTGAACCTACAGAGAACAGTCACATCTTAAACTAGGAAACTGTCAACCTGAGGTCCACAATACTTAGGTCTTGGTGCTTTTCCTGTTTCACAATCAAACTAAAATCTCAACGTATTCAATTCTGCTCAGCAGACGTTGTGAATACTGAACACTGGATCTAAATAATGTATATTTATTATCTAGGTGTCCTTTTTTCCCTTTTTATTAAGTTAACTATTCTCTTTCCATATTTGCTATTTTTCTTGGATAATTAATGTTTAGGGAGAAACGTCTTTCAGCTCTTCATTCAAAATTCTATTTTTGCAATGAAACTGTTGGATTCTGGATGACTCAGACATTTGGATTCCCTATTGTTGCCTTTTACTGCCAATTAGTTGTTTCTGTATAACCAATATAAAAGTGTTGACACCGTCAGTGTCGTTACACCATTTTGACTTTATGACCAAAAGCCTGTAAACTAGAGACCTCTGAATTTCCAAATACGTATGAACAATCAGAAGGTGTTGTTTTCCTGTGCTCCTTTATGTTCTTCTAATGCTGAAACAGAGTAAATACTTCCACTTTTGCTATTGATCTTTGTTCTTATACTGTTGTGGATCTGTCCCATGTAATTACTCTGTGGCATTACAATGTAAAAAACCTTACTGCATATAGTCTTCAAAGTCTTGCTTTCCATTTTGCCCTACTATCATCCTACTTTTTATTTGGTAAACTATCGCACCCCAATTCTGTCAATCATTGCCAGTGTACCAGTTCAGTGCTAGGAGGCTGGAACACTAACCAAACCTTCTCTTTTCTGCACATATTAGATGGTTCAATAACAGTGCACATTTACCAGAAAATTACCAACCTACTTTATTTCCACATTTTGAAGTGTGTCCCATGATCCACTAGACGCACATCTTACATCTTCCCATATTTCTAAGAACATCAGACATACAACTTTACACATGGGTGAATGAGAACAGATAGCAAAAAACAGTTTATCCAAAGATATTTCTGCTGGATTCAGCAAAAACAGCTTATCAAAAAACACTTCTCCTGATTCAGTAGTTCACAGGAACAGTAACTATTTAATCCTTGACAGTGTAAGTTGTAAGATTTGTACAAGAAGCCCTTCCCCCTTGTAAAACCAAGTACAGAGGTGAACAGCTTAGCCACATTATCGTGAGTTCCCGTGTCCAAAGGTTCTCACATACAGGTGCCTGGAAGGTGTGCATATGAAGAGTTCCTTAAAAACTACTGAGTCACTGAAGGCTGTGGAAAAACTGTATTTGCAGTTTTAAGAAGGCTCTATTTTTAAAAAAAAAAACAAAAAAACCCCCTGTATTCTACTTCACCAAGATCAGATGTTGCAGGCCACAAGGGCAAGTAATATTTGATCTAGACATTTAAATATAAAAACATTTCTACTCTAAATAGAAAAAGTTCCAAAAGTTTTACTTTCTTCTCAATACATACAATAAAAAAAAAAAACAAAACCATCTACCTTTCAAGACGAATTTGATACCCGGTGCTCCTTCCATTACCACATACTTCAGCCCTTTCAGCTGCAACTCGTTCTGCTACCTTAACATGAAAGCACACATATCATTAAAAATCAGTGTATTTGCTGGTGAACATAATTACTATTTTACCAAGAAACAGATAAATAAATAAATGAAACTTACAGAAATAGCACTGATCCTCCTAGGTTGAGTACATATAACCCGGCAGGAAGATCCCTTCCCTCTCTCAATATAGTCATCCAAAATGAACTGGGTAACTTGGGTAGTCTTTCCGCAACCAGTTTCACCACTTATAACAGTAACCTGACTGCTGTTTATGAGGTTTACAAGCTCCTATTTCAAAAACAAAAAAGCACACCATGAGTAATTTGATATGCAAAGTATTCATTTACGAACTGAACATTTGAAGCCATATAGAACACTTGTTCCAATATAAATAAAAGTCCATAATTTCAAATCTTATTTATATGTTACCGTTGCACCAATTCTGCCAGAGAAAGAAACAAACACTTGCATGTTCTGACAGTCTAAGGAAGCTGTTCCTTCTGTCTTCTGGAAAAGAATACATGATAGCAGAAGCATCTGCATACTGATTCTTTCTAAAAGAAAGAACCTTCTAAAACCTGATTCTTTCTAAATGAACTCCGATCAGCTCAAGATCTCTTCTTGGACAAGAACACAGCTAGGCTAGCAGTGTGGGAGAGGTCAGACTCAATTTGTCCAAAATAGATGGATACAAAGTTTGGGTTAAAGGTCTTCATTTCAGTCACCATCCTCAGTATTAAAAAGATAAACTAAAATACCTATCGGACAAATTGAAACAGAAAAAGATCCCATTTAGATGAGATAAGTTGGAAGGAGTGAGTTTTACTTTTAAGCAACAAAGATCTTCAGTGAATTTTGTACAGAAAGCAAGAGAATTTGTAGAAAATTTCAAGGGAAATCTGAAAGAAATGCAAGAGGAAGAGAAGACTGATGAGACAACAGATCGAGAACATCAGATGCAACTGGAAGAAGATTCTGCTACATTATCTCTGCAGGTGTGGACTCTTAAACTGTCAGCTTGACTGTGGATTACAAATGCCTTACATGGAATATAAATGGAGCAAACACTCCTCAAGAGAGTAATAATATTTCATTATTTGAAAACATTTAAACAGGACATAATTTGTCTGCAAGAAACACATATTAGAAAAAAGAACATTAAGTATTTGATCTATAAAAAATATGTGAAGAATTTATCTCTGCTAGACTGGAAAAGAAAATTTGAATTGTTTTATATATAAAACCTCAACTATATCCAGAACTGATATTGGCTGATGAACAAGATAGATATGTGGCCGTGCAGGTTGATATGCAAGGAATTAAAACTTTGGTGGTGGGAGTGTATGCTCCGAATGAGGACAAGGTAACGTTTTATAAGAGGTTTATGGAGAAGTTGATGGATCTATCTAATGAGAATGGGTGCCTTATTGGAATGGTGTGGTATCCCCCCAAAAAGACAGAATTGCTGAGAAAAATATTAGGATATCTCAAGGCAGGTTATCAACAGTCCTTTTTTTTTTTTTTTAAATTAAATGGACAATTCGGAGTTGATTGACTCATGAAGATACAAATATGGTGATGTTAAAGAATATACTTCTGTTTAAACATCTGTAATTTTTACTGTATTTTGAATACTATGTACACACACACAAAAAAAATATATTAAAATAGCTGTAACTGCCTATCTGAACAATAATGTGTAAAGACCAGAACATTTTCACAAACTATGAAAAGCCAAATATGCAGGCTTCACACAGTCAACTTAGTGCTTCCTGGGTAATGTTCTATCTGCACATTTTCAGATATAAATAAAGAAACCAAACATTTTATTAGTGCTTAAGGGCACTTTCCCATCACCAGCAGGAGAGTGTCCAAAGATCACCACATACTGTGGGTGGACCTGGAGAACTGCAGATAGAGTAGAGGCTCTTCCACCAAAGGTATCCTTGTTGTGGTGATAGAAACTTTTACTGGCAGCAATGCTCCAAAAGCAGAGCACTGGTCCAGTGGCAACTGGGCATGCCAAGAGCAGATTCAATGAGAAAAGGATTCAAAGTCCTTCAGATCCACAAATACACCCTAGATAAGAGAGGACAATACCATCAATGCTGGACCCTGGTACACTTTGCCTCCCACTGGAAGGAAAGGAAGGATGTGAAAGCAAACAAAAATGAAAGAAAACAAAAGCACACATGAAGAAAACACCTTGTGCCCCAGCTAGCACAAATCTAACAGGGTAGAAAGCAGTGACAATAGCTCTGACACAGATTCTTCCCAATTTAAACCCACAGGATTGCACTGTAAATCAATGAAAGGCCACTTTAATATACATTATGAACAGCTATATTTGTCTATAAGTTCTGAGTTGAGGTTCTCACTTTAAGTTATAGTTGCCATTTTAAAAAGTGGCATTTTAAATTTAGGTTTGATTCACAACTATGTGACAGCTCTTCTCTGAATAAATGAAATAATTTAATGGAACATTATACCACTAAATTCTTATTCCTTCATAGAAATAATTATCCTATAGATTTAATATTTCAGTTCTGAGTTCTTAATACTCATTTGGGTTAAGACTAGTTCATGTTAAGCCTATACATACCAACTGTGAAGATTAAAATAAAATACATAATTTCAAAATACTTATTTACCTTCCTCATCCCGTAAGAAGGCAGTTTCTCACGAAACCTCTGAAAAATAAAAAAATAAGGTTAAATGAAAGTATCTCATGTTTATAACCAATTTGATTAATAATTTTAATATAAGGATATCATAGAATTTACTGTTATCACCTATGATAACTGGGAGCACAGTTCTAATACAGAACTAGGTAGCTTTTAGCAATGTTTTTAACTAAATTTGTGAGAACTACTACTCTCTTTCTCCAACAGCTACATATAGAAAAATACATTCTGAAAAACAGATATACTGAAACATCAACGGCAGGGAGGCACAAAGGAATCTATCTACCACTGTACCACTTGTTTACAGCCTCAGATGTAACTGACTGACACAGTACTACTTTATCAAGAGATAATAATTTTTTTTTAAATCTAATAGAAATAAATTTCCTTGATCTATAAAAGTAGTATCCTCCATTTCACAAGTTCTTAGTACCTGCATTTCAATATATCTGGAATCATTCCTCTTCTTTTTCAGTTCTTCCTTAAGTTGCTCATCTAAATCAATATCTGGCCGATTTTCTTGTAGAAGATATTCTGAATCTTGATCTAGGAATGTTTTTTCAAAGGTTGGTCTAGTTCTAGTCCTTTCAGGAGCCCTTTCCACGACAGGTTTCTCCACAACAGGCTTTGGCTTGGCAGGAGGCTCTTTTGTGTACCTGAAAGAGATTTAATTAGTCATAAAAGAGCAAACTCTTGACAAATAAACACTAATGTACAATCCTATACTAGTCCTATACTAGTCTACTCAGAAGTAAATTACACTGAGTTGAACAGAGCTTACTCCCTAGTAAGTGAATACATGACTGCAACCTTGAATATATTTGATATTTAGTTTTGACCTGTAGTCCTGTGTCCAGCTATGATGAACTACAGGTAGGTAATAACAACTCATATAGTATATATATACATATATATATATATCACTGTTCTGTTTGCCTGACTTTTGTTCCCTCCAACACCACACAGCTATTTTCCTTCTGCCTATTTTTTAATACTATCCCAAGTATTAAAGCATGTCTTGGTATTTAAAGTAAAAACTAATAAAATGCATAGGACTATGATTGCTACACACTCAGCTCTCTGATCTCAATGGGCTACCAACCTAATAAATGTGAATACAGAAAGACTGTCTTTCACTGAATCATGGACTTGGAAGAGACCATGAGGGCCATCCTCTGCCATGCCAGAATACACAATCTTTAATGCTTCATCTTTCGTGCAGTACAAGGAACCCTTCCCTGTTTATCTTCCAGAAATTTCAGCCAGCATAGAAAATGGCAAAGGGATTGTTCAAAATAACTAGAGGGCAAGAAGTTGCTCACTCCTGCACTCCCTACAACTGCTAAGTTTTGGGGAAAGCATTTAGAATTATACTACAGTAACAGCACCAGCAGAAAGGTAGGACAAACGCAGCTGTTTACTTGGGAAGAACCAAGTATGCAAGCAGACTTCAGCATGTACAGTTGGGCATAAGACAACTGTCATTTTTTAAAATTACCACACAATTTTATGATAAACTTCGTAAGAAGAGAATCAAATTTAACTCCCAATCAACTGAACTAGCCACTTCTATCATTATGTCAGTGAATGGAAAAACATCTTTGATCCAGGACGATCCTGGATGAGCATGCCAACCTGGCTTGTATTACAGAGACCTGGCTGGATGAAGCTGAGGGGGAGGGGGTAATCTCTCCCAGCCCTGTCCACCTGGGTTCTCTGTACAACAGCAGGCAAGACCTAGGGGGCGGGAAGGCAGAGTGACAGTGGTCTATCAGGAATCCATCTCCCTCACCAGGTGCCCTGTACAATGATCTGCTGGATTTGAGTGTGTATTTTTGAAGGTGGACGGGTGGGCCAGAACAGGGATTCTGTTGGTGTACTGCCCACCCCGCTGCACAATACTCTTCCTGCATGAGCTGGTTGAGTTGGTCACGGCGGCAGTGTTGGGAGTCCCCTTGTCTGGTTGTACTGGGGGACTTCAACATTCATGTGGAGACTGCTCTGTCAGGAGCAGCTCAAGACTTCATGCCTGCCATGACAACCATGAGGCTGCCCCAAGTAGTATCTGGGGCCACCCATGCTGCAGGACATGCTGTGGATTTAGTTTTCTGTTCTGAGCAGGATGACATCGATCTGGATGTGGAGGAACTTTCTATCGTTCCATTGTCATGGACTGATCACTACCTGGTGGGGTTTAAACTCACTGGGACTCAGAGCCTTTGTGGGGGTGGAGGACTGATTAAAATGGTTCGCTCCAGGAAGATGATGGATCCAGATGGATTCCCAAGGGCTCTTGGGGAGTTTCCTATTGCCTTCACAGGTGATCCTGTGGAAGCCCTGGCTGAGCTCTGGAACAGGGAATTGGCAAGGGCAGTGGACATAATTGCCTCAAACAAACGTCCCATCCCACGAAGTGGAGCCAAGCAAGCTACCTGATTCACTAGGGAGATGACAGTGATGAAATGCATGGGATGGAGACTAGAGCAACAATGGCAGAAGACTTGGAGTGAGTCCAATCAAACACAGGCGAATGATCACTGGAAGGCCTATGTGCGGCAATGGTGGCAGCAAAGAAATTATACCTCTCTGCCACAATTGCATCTGCACAGTGTTGCCCACCTAAGCTATCTCAAATCGTCAGGGACCCTTTGCATTCTGGCCCACAAGAAGAAAATAAAGACCACTCGCCAGCCCGCGGTGAAGAATCTACAATACACTTTGCAGACAAAATTACTTGAATTCGATCTGACTTGGATGCTATAGTTGAAGCAGCTCACATGGATGTAATCTTGGTGCCTGGTTGTGCTGTATTATTGGATAAGCTTAAATTTGTGCACCCTGAGTATGTGGACAAGAACCCTGGAGAAGCAAGTGCCACTTCCTGGCTGTTGAAAGCATCCAGAGGCAGGTTGGCTGAGTGGGTGAGGGGAGTGGTGAATGCCTCACTGCAGCAAGGAAAGCTTCCATCCTGTCTAAAAGAGGCTGAGGTGAGGCCATTACTAAAAAAGTCCTCCCCGGATCCCATCATTCTGAATAATTATTGGCCAGTCTCCAACTTTCCATCTTCAAGCAAAATTCTAGAGTGTGTGGTGGCCTCGCAGCTCCAGGGGTTTCTGGATGAAACAGATTATCTAGATCCATTTGAATCTGGCTTCAGGCCTAGCTATGGGACAGAGACAGCTTTGGTCACCTTGGTGGATGACTTACACAGGTACCTGAACAGGGGGAATGTGTCCCTGTTGGTTCTCCTGGACCTCTCAGCAGCTTTCAGTACCATTAACCACGGTATCCGTCTGGGTCATCTCTCTGGGATGGGCCCTGGGGACACTGTTATGCAGTAGTTCTGGTCTTTTTTGGAGGGGCAAACTCCGAACGTGGTGCTGGGGGGCTCCTGTTCGACACCCTAGCCACTGGCCTGTGGGGTCCCTCAGGGTTCTGTTTTGTCCCCCATACTATTTAACATCTACATGAAACTCCTGGGACAGGTCATCTGGAGTTTAGGGTACAGTGTCACCAATATGCTGATGACACCAAACTCTATCTCTCCTTTCCATCTGATTCCAAGGAAGCTGTCTCAGGGGTTAGCCAACCTCTGTTGTCAGTAAGGAACTAGATGAGGGCAAACAAATTGAAACTTAATCTAGACAAGACACAGGTGCTCCTAGTCAGAAAAAAGGCAAATCAGGGAATAGGGACCCTGGGCTGGATGGGCTTATGCTCTTCCTGGAATCCCAGGCTCGTAGCTTGAGTCTTCTCCTTGACTCAGCTCTGAGCCTGGATGCCCAGGTTTCAGCAGTGGCCAGAAGTGCATTTGCACAATTAAAACTAATGCACCAGTTACCTTAAGATGTCAGATTTGGCTATGATGACACGTGCCTTGATTACCATCACATTTGGACAACTGTAATGCACTCTACATGGGGAGGCCTTTGGAAACTGTTCGGAAACTTCAGTGGAATGCTACAGCCATAATGCTGACCAGGGCCAGTTACAGGGAGCATATAACTCCTGTGTTAAAACAGCTTCACTGGGTACCGGTTCGTTTCTGGGTACAATTCAAAGTGCTGGTCTTGACCTATAAAGCCCTACATGGCTTAGGTCCAGACTATCTGAAAGATCCTATCTCCCTCTACAAAACTGCAAGGGTTTTAAGATCTTCAGGGAAAGCCTTTCTCTCAGTCCCACCACCATCACAGCCTCCCTTGGTGAGGAGACAAGAGAGCATTCTCAGTGGCTCCTCCCACCCTCTGGAACTCCCTCCTGTGGGAGACTAGGCTGTCCCCGCCCCTGTTTTTGTTTTCCCAGTAGGCAAAAAAAGTTTTTGTTCAAGCAGGCCTTTGATGTATAACTAAGCCTCTGTGGCTTTTATTGGGCTGTGATTTTTTAAGTTGGTTCTGTGAGCCACCTTGGATCCCACTTTGGGAGAAATGTGGCATATAAATTGCACAAATATATAAAATAAATAATAGGTACTGAAAGGCAAATATTTCCAAATTAAGCAATGATCTTGTAAGCTGCTGCTCCATAACAATATCCAACAAAAGAAGCTATGAAGTAAACTCAAGTCCACAAAAACTTATGCAGAAATGTCTTTTTCTCAGTTAGCCTCAGAAGTGCTACAGGATTCCCTTAACTTTTTATGCTGAAACAGGCTAACATGGCTACTTCTTTAAATAAAATAACTTGTACATGAAGTTCTATCATAGTGCACAAAAATAAAACAGAAGCAGCATAGCATGTTCAAAATTTTGGAAAGCAAGCTTCTCTTTGCTTTCTGATATTGCTTTTTTTGCTATCTTACATAAAATTACTATTTAACCAGACATGAAGTGAGTGTAAGACTTATTACCCTTCTTCATCAGACCACCAAGATATGGATTCTTCTTGCTCTTTTTCATTTTTACTCTGGACAGTGTTCAACAACTGCACAATCTGTTCTTCTCTGCGCTCATCCATACACACCACAGCTCTCTGTATGGAGAAAGAAAGCACATTTTGACAACATAGCATTCTCCAAATTGGGGAATTAATCATATTAATGCTTCAATTGTTTCAGAAATTAATGATATCAGTATGAAAGTATCAATGCTATACCTTTGCTGAATACACAGATCAACAGGTAGGCCAGCAGATACAACCATCCTCTCCACCCAGTGACAGTGGTTGCAAGATTAAACTGACTCAAGCACCCATAATGTCATTAAGCTCACTTTTGTCACTTTCCCCTTCTCATCAACAGTCAACCTAACTACCTCGTACATCATAAGAGATGCGGTGGATAGACTGTGAAGATCAGACTACAAAAAGGAGCACTTTTAGATTCTGTACCATCCTATGCAAAGTGCAGACTAAAAAAGAAGTCTCTATCTCACGCACATAGTGTACTGCTTTTTGCAGGTCACCTAACAATGTAACTACAGTAGGACTCCCGTATCCGCTGGAGATTGTTTCGGGGGGGGGGCGTGGATAATAGCAAACACCATTGATAATAATGGAATTTCTGGTTTTAAATACCATAGAGTTGCCTTGGAGAACCTAGAAAATGGCTAGAAAGAACACATTTTCTAGGATGACTCTTTGGTAGGTGTGCTGTTTTGTCCCATGGATAATTGAATCAGTGGATAATGAATCAGTGGATATGGGGGTCCTACTGTACTTTATGGAACAAAAACCTGTACAACGTGCTATTTAAAAGTGTTGTGCTGGAGTTTGGAATATCCAGGATCTAGTCCCCACCACTGAACCATTAAACTTACTGTGTGTGATCTTGGGTCTATCTGCCTCTCTCTCTCTGGCCCTGACCCACCTTGCAGGGTTGTTTCTGATGTGTGAATTATGTGGGGAAAGAGGGGAAGAGCTCTGAATAACACCTTGAACTCACTAGACCAGTGGAGTCCAGAAAGGTTTAAAAGTTGCTTGGCCCACCTCCTCCCTCCAGTCAGCCATGGAGTGGCCACATGACAGGAGCCAAGGCAAAGGCTGGCTGGCTGACTTGGCCTGCGCATTGCCATTCAATCCACTCCAGCAACAAACTTGCAGAAAGATGCAAAAGAAAAGTCTCATCTCTCCTTCCAGTGCCTCTGAGGGAAGGCTTAATGGATGGTACTGTATTATATTACTCTTTATTTATTATTATTATTGTTCTTCATTGATTTTGGCTTAAGTCTTGGGTATCCGCGGCAACAAAAGATATTTAAAGAGGGTCCTTGCTAAGGAAAGGTTAAGAAGCGCTGCACTAGAGGATAAAGAGGAAAATAAATAAATAAATAAATAAATGTGCAAGTAGGCCAACCGGCTAATACCCAGCAGGTCTTAGAGCCGGGGCGGCCTCTCGCTCTCTTTCGGGGTACAATTCAGACACCAACAGAGGTCCTGCGCATATAGGAGGTAAAGCGACCCCTCCTCGGCAAGGAGGCCCTGACGGCGCCCATCCCCACCCACCTGCTGCCGCTCGGCCTCTTTGCTCTTCTCGCCTTGTCTCCGCGCGTACCACAGGCCAATCTCGCGGCCCTTCAGGTGGGGAGGGGGGCGGCCTCGACCGCCACCGCCTCTCCCGCCTCCGCCGCCACTCCCGCGGCCAGAAGAGGCCGACGAAGAAGAGGCCTGAGAGGCCCTCGGCCCGCCCCCGCGGCTCCAATCCCGACGGTGCTCATAACTCATCCTGGCAACGGCGAAGGAGAAACAGGGGACGTTCTGAGGAAATCTCCCCGGTGCCGGCGGACAGCGAAACCAAGCGCACCGGAAGCGAAACCAAAAGAAGACGCAAAGCCGGGCCGGCCGAAGCGGGTCACTTCCGCTCTGAGAGCACGGACGTTAATGCGCAGGCGCAAACGAGAAGCATGGGTTCAGCCCTCCTTTCTCTCACCCTTTCTTTTCCTACTCCCCCCCCTTCCCCTCGGCTACAAAAGGGAGGGGAAGGGGGGGCTGCCAGTGGCCCGCCGCCTTTATATAGAAGGAGGAGGAGGAATAACGAGGGAGGTGTGGCGGGTGCGGCGGCTGCCCTCCGGCATCGCCGTAGCCACGGTCGTTGGTCCTGAGTGTCGCCACCGTTCTAAAAGCGTCTCCCTCCGCCTTCAAGGTTCTAGCGCAAATAGTGCAGCAGGGAAGCGCTGAAAGACCTCCATCACCTCACAGAGCCCTTTGAAAACAGAGCGCAAGGGCGTGCGTGGGAAGAGATGTGACACTATGAGATGTGGAAATTATGAAGCCGTGGGGTTAAAAAAAACTTTTTTTTTCTTTTCCCCCCCGCCGGGAAAAAATGTAATTTTTCAGAATTTTTTTTTAAATGCAACATTACCACTTTTATTTTATTTTTTTAATATTTTATTTGGATCAATTCATGAGTCAACATAGAAACAATAATATCTCACAAACAATTGAACATTCAATGACAAACATAGGATGGTTACAAAGGAAAGGAAAACCATTCGCACTTTTAAAATTTATTTTATTTATTTGATTTTCTAAATTTCTATGCTACTTATCAGTCCCAAAGCACTCCCTAAACGGCTTACAAGCGTGAAGATAAGTAAAAGTAAGACAAATTCAAAACAATTCAAATTATTTTTAAAAGCTTACGTTAAAACACATAAAACGTACTTCAATAAAAGCCATCTGTGCCTGCAACTGCAAATTAAAAGCTTACTGATATAAAAAAGTTTTTGTCTGCCAGCCAAAGGAAATCAGGAGGGGGCCAGCCTCCCAATTTTTACAGATTGAAAGTCACTGTTACTTTAGGAACACAAAATAGAATTCTATGTAGAATTCGATTTGGCATAACATTTTCACAGTTGGTGTATTAAAAGATTTTATTGTCTTAAAAGGTTTTATTCATCATGCTAAAATCATTCTGTAATCCATTTTCTTTTTTCATTTTTTTCAACATTTTGGGAAAACACAAAGGCTTACGAAAAAAACTGGGTTTTCTGAATATTCCCAGGTTTTTTCTAGGCCTTCACACCTCTAGGAAGGGCCCCCACAAGGGGAGGGAGGCTAGTAGGGCTCTGGTATTAAAAGGAGGGGCTGGTGTGATACTATTGTAAGTTTTTATTATGTAAATCTGTTTAGTTTTTAAAAAAATATATAAATATTACAGTTGTCCCTTCATATTCGCTGGGGTTTTGTTCCAGGACTCCCGGTGGATACCAAAATCTGTGACTATTCAAGATTTGCTTTTTGGATTATTATTTTTTAAAGAATATTTTCAAGCCGTGAATACTTAAATCCATGGATACCAAATCCGTGGATACGGAGGGACAACTGTACTTTGGTGTCATCATTTAAACTGACTTATTTTAATTTTTATCCTAAATCTTGTAGACAACATCTTGCTGCCCTTAAGCTTAGCAGTAGATAGGGGCCCTACCAAAGATCCTGGCCTGGGGCCCACTTCAGGATGTGGGGGCCATGTGGAACATGTTGAATTGAATACCTTAAATATGCATTAACCCACTATGGTATAATGTGAAGTCAAAGGCTTTCATGGATGGCATCCATAGATTTTCCTTGTTTTTTTTCTGGGCTGTGAGGCCGTGTTCTGGAATAGTTTCTTTCTAATGTTTCGCCTGCATCTGTGGCTGGCATCTTCAGATACTATACTATACTATGTATATTATATTATACTATATATTATACTATGGTATAGTATGGTAGCAGTTTCTGAGAGACAGTTTTACACAACATGATATTCAGCCCTGAAGCAATAAATAAAATACCACAGCAGCAAAAACCCACCCGGATTAAACTAATGTCTAATGTAGAGCCATGGGGAAAGGACACCATTTGCATCTTTCTGTCCCACATTCTGTCCCACTCCCACAACTGTAGAAATATGCTTTATAAGCTGTGGCTTTAGTATCACTCTACTGCATCTGAAGAAGTGGGTTTATATCCATGAAAGTGCATACTAAAATAAAAACCAGTTAGTCATAAGGATGCTGCTACAGTAGGACCCCCGTATCTGCTGATTCATTATCTATCCATGGGACACAAAACAACACACTTACCATAGAGTCTTTCTAGAAAATGCCTAGAGAGACATCTGTCAGGATAATAGGCTCTGAAGTCCTGAAATCCTGTGCAGGCCAAGAAATCCATACTGTATACAAAAAGTATGCAGACCAGGCAGGCAGGCTTCAAGTGCAGTGGAGCTTTAGAGTTGTGAAGGCTGGGTGTGTGTGAAAAATTCAGAACACCCTCCCCGCCCCCAGATTTTATTAGTTTTCTCCTCTCTGAAATTTTTTCTGGCTAGCCCAGTCTGCAGTGTCTCTCATGTTCCTTGATTCGTGTTTGCACACTGCGTTTAGTGGTCCCTATATAAACTTGTCCATGGCTGCATGGTATGCGATAAACTCCTGTGGCTGTGAGAGGGTCTCCCTTCGCTGAGCATAGCATTTCTTGGATTTTCTTGGTTGGTCTGTAGATTGTTTGGAGGTTCTGTCTCCTCATCAGTTTCTCTATTCTGTCTGTGAGCCCTTTGATGTATGATAAAAATACCTTCCCTTTGGGTGGCTGTTTTTCTTCATTCATAAAGAGTGAGTAATCTGATCTCAATGATCATGAAATAGATGGAATCTCAGGGGAAGTTGCTACTGTTTTCCATCTCCTCTTTCACACTCCACAATCTGCAATAGGGTTCTACTATATCTGCCATGGCTGCATCCTATGGAATATTGACATTTCAAGTTAGAGATACGAGAGCTCTGGCAAAGAATTCTAAGTACCCTTCCCTAAACTACAAATCATAGGATTCCATAAGGTGGAGCCACAGCCATTAAAATAGAAAAACAATGCTATAAACGAGTAGTGTAGAAAGGCCCATATCAAGCTTTTGGTCAATTTTTCTCCAGTACATGAAAGAGTTGCTAGTTTTTATGATGCAATTCTTATGATTTATGTACGTGCTGCTTAAAAAAACAGACAACCGTGCCAAAAGTGTACAATCTAATACAGAGAGAATGGAATGCATATTACTAAGGCCTTAATAGATACCTGAATGCTTACTGCAGGGAAACAGAGAAGGAATGATGCAAAGCCCCTCTGTGATGTCCAGCCAGGACTGTGTAAATCTCCCCTGCATTTTCCTTTGTTTTCTTTTCAAGGCCTTAGCATGTCTGAGTATAGGAATACTTCATTGTATTAGACTTGTGGGAGGAGCTAAGAATTCCCCTGCATTTTTCCAAGTTTGGTTTGTCCTTTCCCAGCAAGCTCTGTTCACCTAGAAGCTTTTTGTTCCTTTGGGCAGTCTTTGCTGTGAGCTTGCAGAGAGCAGTTCTGGTGGCAAACAGGCCCAGACAGCCGGGAAGGGCATTTCTTACACCATCAGCCAAATTAGTTACCAATAGTCATCAGCCAAATTAGTTACCAACAGTCATCAGCCAAATTAGTTACCAATAGTCATCAGCCAAATTAGTTACCAACAGTCATCAGCCAAATTAGTTACAACAGTCAGAGGAATCAGGAGCTGAAAGACCCTGCACCAGCTCCATTGAGTGAGGAGATCAAACCCAGAGAGATGTCACCCTGAAGACTGCTGAAACTCCAACTGTAAAGTACATTTCATTTCAAGCCTTTTAGAGCTGGGGAGGAGAAAGCCCTTTTCTTTTGTTCTTTAAAATAAACTTCCCCCTTTTTTGAACTGGATATTCAGCATCAGAGCCTTTTTGGGTAAAGGAGTTTGATCTCACCAGGGTACTGGCGTTGCACACCCAAACCTGCCACCACCTTTAGTTGGGTGTGTCTTCACACCCTCTATTGACATTGTGAATTAAGACTGAGATAAAATTCAGAGGAGATGAATCCACATTACTTTGTGAATTATATTTTGCTATGTGACTAAGAAATGTTTTTAACTATGTCTTTACATTTCAAGTGTTCTTCTTAAAATGCAGCTAGCAGCTACTGTGAGAGCCAGCGTGATGAAGTGGATTGAGTGTTGGACTAGGACTCTTATGACATTCAGCCATGGAAACCCATTGGGTGACTTTTGGAAAATCACTCTCAACCTTACAATGAAGCAAATCTCCTCTGAATAAGTCGTGCCAAGAAAACTTGCAATAAGTTTGCCGCAAGTCAGAATGTATTTGAAGACATATAATAACAATGGGCTCAGCTAGATGGGAAAATTAATTGTGAAAAATAGTGCATTAACTTACTATTGCAGCAGCGTTCATTTGTCCTCACAATCCATTCGCAAGATCACTGGCATGGAAAGCTATCCAAGTTTGAAGTTCACAGGGAGCATGCTCGTAAGAAAAGATGGTGGCCGTGAGTGAATTACCTGCATTATTATTCCCCCAAAGCTCCCTCCATTTTCCTTTTTTTTTGCCTTGTTAAATAAAACATGCACGAGAGCAATCTTATACTTAAACAGTTTTTTTGGGTCTGCTCCTTGAAAATAGTGCACAATCGCTTCTTTGAAAGACAACAATGGCTGTTTCAGCCACTTTGTGGCTGGCAATCCTGCCCCTGCTCACGTCTGACCGATCATGTTTTGACTTCTGGGATGTGCCCCCATTCGAATTGATTGTTCAAACAAGCAGTAATGTCCATTTTCGCATTAAAAAAAAAAAAGATCGCAAGAAACAGTGAAAGCTGTAATTATGAACTACTTGGAGTTTTCAGCCCCCCTCCTTCTGAATATGGTGAATGCCGGTGGGAGCTCATCTAGACAAAAGGCATTCCCCTTGCATTCCTTGAGGATTTTTTTCGCCTTCTAGACAACACCAATAACAGCAGCTACTGGGATTTGACCTATTATAGGGTTTTCTTGGCAGAATTTGTTTAGAGGGGGTTTGCTTTTGACTTTCTCAGAGGCTGAGAGAATGTGACTTGCCCAAGGTCACCCAGTAGTTTCCATGACCAAGCAGGGATTCAAACCATGGTCTCCAGAGCCAGAGCCCAATGCTCAAACCACTATATAGGTGGTTTTTAATTTGATACTAGTTTAATATCTTTTTATGGGGGAGGGTGGGGTGGGTGGTGCTTAAGTATTTTGGTCAGTATTGTTGTATTTTAATTGTTGTAAGCCGCCCTGATTGTTTTTAACAAAGGGGCGAGGTATTATAATAATAATAATAATAATATCACAGTGGCTCTCATTTAAAGGGTACTAGTGATATATAAGATTAATCCTGTTTTTCAAATACACATCTATGTAACTAAAACATGAATCTGACCACGTGTAGCTGTCCCATTCAATTATTTTCATTCCAGATCTTTGATGAATTTGCATCAAGTCTTGTTTACTTTTCTGAATTGATTAGTAGAATTTTAAAGAGCCAGCATGGTGTAGTGGTTTGAGTGTTGGGCTACAACTCTGGAGACCAGGGATTAAATCTCCTCTTGGTCATGAACACCCACTGAGTGACCTTGGGCAAGTCATACACTTTCAGCCCTCAGAAACCCCTGTGATAGGTTCACCTTACAGTCACTATAGGCTGGAAATGACTTGAAAACACACAACAACAAAATATTTAACACTCTCTTCATTGTGCTGGGAGATATATTGCAGTGCTCAATGCCTATGTAAATGTGGTGGCTGATTATTCGGAAGAGACCATCAGATAACGGATTGTATAATAGGACCCCCATATCCACTGATTCATTATCCACGGGCCACAAAACAGCATACTTACCATAGAGTCTTCCTAGCAAATGTGTCTTCTCTAGCCATTTTCTAGGCCCTCAGGTCAACTCTGGTATTTTAACCGGAAGTCCCATTATTTTCAATGGCACTTGCAGTTTTCAGTATCCACAGCTCCCCCTGAACCAATCCCCAGCGGATACTGGGGTCCTACTGTACTTAATCTCCTTGAATCACATTTACTGCACAGGGTTTCTTGTTTACCCTACCTTCTTATTTACACTTTACATTTCACTGAATCATTTTTTTCGTACTGTTTCACTTCCTTGCACCAAAAGTTCCTGATTTCCCAAAGGAAATTAAGAGTGGTCAGAGACTTCAGAGTCATCAAAAAGAAGCTGGAAGTCTGCATTAATATCCTGTTGTCTAGAATCTTGACTCCTTCTTGATGTTTAATCTTCTTCAGCCAAAATGGGTGAGGGGGAGATTTCCCCCCCATCCATTTTAGGAATATTCATTTTAGGAAATCATATTTATTTGTTTAAATATGCTCATTTTTCTAGTCTGTGCTGAAAACATTTAAAGGTAGATGTAATAATTCATAAATAATACCTGTGTAGGCAGGAAACATCTCTGGATGCACAGTTCTAAGTTTAGAGCCTATTTTCCATTGTGTCTGCAAATGTAATATATACAGTTGTCCCTTCATATTCGCTGAGGTATGCTTCCAGGACCCCCTGTGGATACCAAAATCTGTGAATACTCACGTCCCATTATATGCAATGACATAGCAAAATGGTGTCCCTTATATAAGATGGCAAAATCAAGGTTTGTTTTTTGGATTATTATATTTTAAAGAATATTTTCAAGCTGTGAATACTTAAATCCATGGATACCAAATCCGTGGATACGGAGGGACAACTGTACTTTGCTCACTCCATGCAATTGGAAAAAAAACAGTGGCTGGCCAGATTAGTACTCTTCACATTACCCATTTGTCTTGTTGGGATGAGGCAAACAGCCTTGCAGACTCACCCTAAAAAAGTGAATAGTCCACTTTTGTGCCTTGCAAAAGGGAATTGTTTTGGGTTTTGCCCTGCTCTTCCCCATAACTACACTGAATGTTGTGAAATTCACTGTCCCTGTGAGGAAAACTGGAACTACTGACATAACAGAATGCTTTGACCATGTAATCCTCTCCTTCTGGCCTTATTGCCAGAACCCCCTAATACAGACGGTCTTGAGAGACATGCATAAGAAAAAGAAAAAGGACAAAAACCACTGCACATGGCCTGCTCTTCTTTAGTTAAACTGAAAGCTGTAATTGACTGTTACATTTAACTGATATTGACAACAGCTGTGTGGATAATGCTATTGTATTATTTAGTCAATAAGTAGCACTGCATTTAGTTGTATCTGGGTGGATTCAGAAGTTGATTGTTGTTATAGTGGACATACCAAAGTCTAGTGTAGGCTGTTAAGAGTCACCACTAGCCAGTTCAATTTATTACCCCAAATTTCAATAAAGATGGTAACATGGTTGGTTACACATGTAGGTACCAGCATGTAGTGAACTGCTGTGATTATTGGTGTAGTCTTCAGCAGAACATACTCTTGTGAACTAGCATTGAGAACTGGATGCGCAAAATTTGTAATTCAGGAATAGCTTGGCTGTAGGCTTTCCCCTCCAAATCTATACTCCATGTACATTAGGTTGCTCAAGAACATCAATCTGTTCTTTTGCTATTCACATAACCAAAACGTCTTATCTATCCAGCTGCAGGGTTATTTATGTTATTACACATGCTTATGTAAATTGAAGTTACTCTTGGAATATTTTCATAAATAGCTATCAAAATTACAATGTCCTTTTCTCTAGATAATTTTCATAATACTGTACTGTACTAAAATTTCGCACATCCCTGTCTTTTCATAAGATCTGTTATCAAAGGTTGTTTTAGTTTGAAACTAGATGGATTCAGTTCATAATACCACTGCAGTTATAGGAAGAAAATTACATTTCCATGGTAATGTTGCTTTTTCTTAATCTGTTAAATTGATTAACAACAGTGCGGTTACTGATTATTCAGAAGAGGCAGTTAGTGAAAGTATGATACTTAATTAATCTTGTTTTGAAGTATAAGGACCCACTGATATAATTCAACATCTGGATGGATTGGTTGTCAAGTACTAAATGCAGAATGCCATTATATTTATTTGAATTTTTATGATTATGTGTCTTCCCTGGCCTAAATCTTATTGGTAGTCCCAGCTAGAGTACATCAGTTGAATCAATTTGTGAGTCCCATACATTCAATAGGTGTTTTCCAGTGGATATTTCTAATAGGATTCAGTCCTTAGTCACTCTTCATTCGTGTAATTTTGTTTTAAAAAAATGTATATTTTTGATGAGATAAATATAACAACAACAGTATTGTATCTCATCCTTCATCCACTTAGGGCACATCCACACTGATTAAAAAGATCAGAAAGTCCCTGGTTTTGTTCCTGTTCTTTCTGGGGCGGGGGGGGGGTGTAAGGTTGGAGATCCATATGATGTCTGGCTTATCACAGAATATTTTGGGTCAGTTACAGTTATAATCAAAGGTTGATAATACACTGCAGAAATAATGCAGTTTGACACTGCTTTAACTGCCATGACTCAATGCTATGGAATTCCAGGATTTGTAGTTTTGTGACATATTTAGCCTTCTCTGTCAGAGAGCTCTGGTGCCAAAACAAACTACAAACCCCAGGAGAGAGATAACGTAGAAAACTTTATGTATTTTTGATAAAAGGCCAGTGTATGAATGAAGGACTCTCTCAGGCGGAAACTTGAATATTTGTTTGTTTTCAGTTTGTCAGTCAGGACCTAAATCTATTTACATGAGTCACAAAGGACCAGGGGATTGTCTAGACAGTGAAAAAATGCCTCATAGAATGCAAGGGGATTACCTTTTGTCCCAATGGGATCCCCCAGTGATTTGACATATTGTGAAGAAGGGGGGCCAAAAACTCCAAATACTCTGTGGGAAAGCTTTTGCAGCATTTCCCATAGTTTAAAACTCCGAAGGAAATGTGCATTCCTACTCCTATTCATTCAGACACCTATGCGATTTGTTGCGCAGCCTGGGGAAGGTGGAACTCTTCATTTGATTGGTTGGATGTGCACAGGCGTGGGCTTGTTGTCAAGGAAGTGCTAGGAACTTTTTATTTTTAAAAACTGTTAAAAAGGGAACTGTACCACCCAGAGATGACAAGGAGGGCAGCCACTGCGAGGAAGAGGTGGAGAGCCGACCACCTTTTACCCATCTTAGTGGCGGCGGCAGCCTCCAATGCCACTTCCAATTAAAGGGATGGGAGGAGCCGCCAGGCCAACTGCTGGTTGTGGAGAAGGAAGAGGAGGGTGGCTCTTCACCACTCTGGCTTCCTTTCCACAACCAGTGGCTGGCCAGGCAGCTCCTCCCGTTCCTTTGCAGCTGCCTTCCTCGTTGTTTCCAGGCGCTGCTGGGTCCCCTTCACCTTCCTCGTCCCCCCCAACACCACCATGCGAAACAATAACACAGCTGCAATCTTGATCTATGGCCATGTGAACATCACAGCAGAGAGATTCGCATACTATCGTTTTCGCCAAAATGCTGTGGAGGCAAAAAACCCGCTGCTGCGAATTGCCTATAATGCATAGGTATGTGCATTATTTCTTAATGTATAGACAAACCCAGGTTACAATTACAAATCAAATGTATAAATATGTGTAATTTGGAAGAGGGGTAGCCAAATTTACCACAAAGTCCATGTGTGTCATGTCTGGGCATTCATCTCGATTTTTAAAAGTACTCTGTAGGACACACGAATGTGCAATTGTTTCAACACTCACATTCACACAGATACAAACAGGCAGCATAATCTGATTGTCTGGACGAGTGTGGAGGCGGGGCTAGGAGGTAAGAGGGAAAGTGCCTGCAGCCACCGTGTTAAATTTTCGGCTAAGTGAGGGTCCGGTAAGTTGATAACATGGCGATCTTATACTCTTCTTTCTTTCTTTCTTTCTTTCTTTCTTTCTTTCTTTCTTTCTTTCTTTCTTTTTCTTTTTTGTTTTGTTTTCTTTTTTGTAAATACGAACTATCTCTTGTGCACGCCATGTGAAACTTTTTTTAAAAAAATGGCGGCAGCAGATTTAAAATTGCGAGTAAATCACTTGCAGCTGACATCTTGGCTGGGGGGTCATGTAGAATTATGGGGGATCTTTTGACTGTGAAGACAGGTTGCATCATTGTGAATGTCTGCTTTTTTGGACATGATTGTATTTCGTCCCCTCATATTGACAAGACCTTATCTTAGGAAAAAGCCATCATATATTGTTCATCCTTTTATGTATCTGTATCCATATTTTACAAAGCCAGTTTTAGAAATTTATTCATAAATACTCAGCCACAATAATCTTATACTCAAACAATATGTAGATATATCAAAAACACAAACATGGCATTCTGGTAAGACTGATTTTGTTCTTAAACTTCAAATTACTGTAAAATAAACTCTTTTTCTTCTGGAAGCTGATGCATTACTCTCTCTCTGGCTTTTCTTCGCAAACGAAGATTCAGGAAGGACTCATCCCGCGCTTTCTGCAAGCGCGCTGATGACTAAAAAGGCCAATCCGAGATAAACAAGTCCGGTTGCAAACAGCACAGCAGAAGGTCTCCTTGGGTGATGTTTTTGGGTTGTGATTCTTTCTGCGTTGTCGTTTCTCTTCAAGACTTGTTCGTCGTAAGTTCTCAAATAAGGCTGCAGCATTGTGGATAGTGCGTCTCCATGCCTCCCGATGTGAGGCCAGGGCGGACCACTGTTGGTGATCAATTTGGCCAAGCCTGAGATGTTGTTTCAGGGAGCCTTTGTATCGCTTTTTTGGAGCGCCCCTCTTACGCTGACCCGTGGCGAGTTCACCGTAGAGTAGTATTTTTGGGAGGCGATGGTCCTCCATCCTAGAAACGTTCCCTGCCCAGCGCAGCTGTGTTCTCAATATCATGGCCTCAATGCTGGTGATCCCTACTTGCTCAAGGACAGCAACATTCGTCACATAGTCAGTCCAGTGTATATTTAGGATTGTGCGTAGACAGCGCTGATGAAAGCGCTCGAGGAGTCGTAGGTGGTGGCGATAGGTGGCCCATGTTTCAGATCCATAAAGGAGGATAGACAGTACAATGGCTCTATACACACTGATTTTTGTGCTTTGCCTCAGGTGTTTATTGCTCCAGACTCTTTTGTGAAGTCTTCCAAATGCACTATATGCCTTTGCTAATCTGTGATCGATCTCTTTGTCAATCTTGGCATCTGAGGAGATGATGCTTCCCAGGTAGGTGAACTGCTGAACGGACTTGAGCACTGATTTGCAGACGGCAATGTGGGGATGGTGGTGTTCGTCCTGTGGTGCAGGCTGGTAAAGAACTTCTGTTTTCTTCAGGTTGACTTCTAGCCCAAACAGCTCTGCAGCTGTTGCAAAGCAGGATGTTAGGCGCTGCAGAGCTGCTTCTGTGTGGGCAACAAGGACAGCATCATCGGCGAAGAGCAGCTCACGGACTAGATAGTTTAGAGTCTTAGTGTGAGCCCTCAGACGGCTTAAGTTAAACAAGCTACCATCAGTACGGTAGCGTATATAGATGCCGTCGTCTTCTTCAAGCTCTGCCATAGCCCTTTGGAGCATCGTGCTAAAGAAGATTGTAAATAAAGTTGGTGCAAGAACACAACCTTGCTTCACTCCATTAGTTATTAGAAAGGGCTCTGAAAGAGCATCGCCATATCTGACTTGACCACGCTGTCCCTCGTGTAGCAAGATAATCATTTTAAGGAATTTGGGGGGACATCCTAGTCTTTCCAGGATCTGCCACAGACCTTTTCTACTTACAGTGTCAAAGGCTTTGGTGAGGTCGACAAATGTTACATAGAGACCCTTGTTCTGCTCCCTACATTTTTCTTGCAGTTGCCTAAGGGCAAATACCATGTCTGTAGTACTCCTATGCATTACATAATTCAGATATAATGTCATTTTAAATCCATGTGAAGCATCCATCTCATTTTTATTTTATTTTATTGAGTTATTAAAAGTATGACACATTGGCATACATAATATAACCATTTTTTAAACAAAACAAACAAGAAAGTCATTCTAGCTGAGGTTCTGTTGTTATATAGCCTCAAACTGTTCTAATATGGCATGGGCAGTCTCAATTAATACTTTGTCATCTCACTCTTTTAGCTGCTTTTAAATTCTCTTTGTTTTTCTTTCTACTACCCCCTTTGTCCTCAGCTTACTTCAGTTGCTGCAAACTGAGTTCAAAGTGCAAAAGTAGTTTGAACTCAATTAACTCCGCAGGGAGGAGAGGAGAGGAGAGGACAGGGATGAGTCTTGCCCTTCCCAGAAGGCCCAGGCAAAACCAAACTGCTGCAGCCTCTCACAGTTTGTGTGTTCTTATAACTTCTGCCATCTTGACCACACTCTAATGTTGCTTGGCTGCACATGTCTAGAGATGTAATTCTTTACTAAGTTTCTTCTTGAAGGTAGCAATGAATAATTTGAGTAATTTTCTTCCTGCTGCAAAAAAAGTCTTTAAAAAGTACGCAGTTTTTGAAAGCTACGGTATTTGCAATTTGGACTTATTCTGTGAAAAAAATTGCATGTGGTTGTTTTGCACATAAAACAGCACTTCCTGCACTGGAAACAGCATTTTCTGCATGGATAATAATATTTCAACACAGAAATATTAATTCCTGCACAGAAAATGCTATTTTCTATGCAAATCAATGATGTGCAAATGTTACATAGGACAGATCTTCAATTACTGTACAGCTTTTTCCTGTGCAGAAAACAACTTTTCTGTGCAGGAATTAATATTTATGCATTGAAATATCATTTTCCATGCAGAGAATGCTGTTTCCTGCACACACAAAAACTCTCTCTTATGTGCAAATGAGCCATGTGCAAATTTTACACAGAATAAATTTCAAACTACAAGGATGCTTTTTAGTCCAGGATTCTTCTCATCAGGGTTTGTTAACACTCAAAAAAACATGTTTTTTTAAATTATTTTCAAACTATTTTTGACTATTCTTTCCATCCTATTCTTTCCATCCCTATACTGTCTCCATTTTCATCTGTGAAATGTTGGAAAGTATGTTACGGTAAGTCCCAGGATACAGAAAGTACAGGTCGACCCCTGTATCCATGGGGGATATGTTCCAGGACCCTCCCCCTGTGGATAACTGAAACTGTGGATAATAGGGATCCCTATTATTTTCAATGATACAAACACCAGATGTTGACCATAGGATCACACTGGAGGACCTAGAAATGCCTAGAGATAACATAGTTTTGGACATGGATAAGTAAAACCATGGATATTGAATCAATGGATATGAGGGTCAGCCTGTATGTTTAAGTAAGTCCCAAACATTCTAGAGAGATTTGACCCCTAGTCTTTCTCCTTTAACTTCCTTTTTACCAGTCTTTTCATTTAGGAGAAGATTCCTCCTTTGAAGTTGAATCTGATTGTTGGACTTCCCTGGCAAATTTTTGCTTATGTATAAATTAGAATTGATAACACTATAGGCACTGCTTATTCCATCACTCTCTCACACTTGGCTCAAGGCTTTACTCAGGATTAAGTCAGCACGAGAGTAATTGAAATCACCTATTGAATAATTGAGTTCATATACCTATTCTCCTTTGAATGCCATTCTCCATCTCAAAATGGTGATCAGTGTTTTGGTCAGTAAAATGGCAGCATGTCCTCAGAACTAAATTACTTTCAGGCCTTGGTATTGTCACCCTTAATGTTTCTGTTACCCTTTTAAGATTTCTGATCAGTCTTTGGGCCTGTCTAAATGGTGAAAATACCCCTCATGGAATTCACTGGGAATCCTACCAGTCTAAACAGGATCCAGCGCCAATCCACACTATTCAGAAGGAGGGGGGGGCAAAACATTCCCTGTACTTCCTCACAAACCACGAGGCAAGTGTGCATTTTTCCTCATTTGGACTACTGAATAATAAAAACCTTGAAGGGAAGCACAAAGCTGATTGGCTGGGCGAGAGCAGGGATGGGACTTGCTAGGAGGGCAAGCGCCCACTGCTGCCATGTTGGATTTTCGCCTTAACAATCTCTTGCTATGGTGATTAAAAGGATCAATATTTTCTGACTGGCTTTCCTGGAAAATTGCTCTATCGCACCAGTGCATCTTAGGATGACTTAAAAAAATGCTTGGTGGTGGTGAAAAACTAATGTGAGTCAATGACTCGTGACCACCATCAGGAATGCAAGGCTGGCTGCATCCGAGGCCAGAACAACCATTTAAATATGTTGCTGCTGCTGCGAGATGCAGGGCCGTGAGAAGGCATGCTGCTGCTGTCTGCGGAGGCGGCCATGCCGCCGCGCCATGCCCGCCACTCCATGCCACGATGGAGTGGACCTGCCTCTCCCGGCTGGTGGGCAGCCGCACCCCCTGCCTGGTTTCCACCTGAGCGTGGCCGCAATGCCACACTCCACTACCCCCACCCCGGCAGTGAAGGCGTCCGGGAGCGGGGCGGCCGCAGCACCGCGTTCCGCTGCCCCCCATGCCGGAAAAAGTGTGGAGATGCGGCCGACAGGCTGCGCTGGAGAGGGGCCCCGCCCGCGCTCCGCTCCCCCCCAGGGGAGGCGTACAGGAGCGGGGCGCTGCCCCCCCATGTGGGTGATGCGGCTGCCAAGCCGCGGCCGTGAGGGGCCCGCCCGTGCACCGCTTCCCCCCCAGGGAAAGCGTCCCGGAGCGGGGCGGCCAAAAAGCGTGTTCCACCGCCCCCCCTGCCAGAACGGCTTTGAGCCCTGCGGGCGGGCGGGGCGGCCCGAACGCAGCGCCCCGTTCCTTTCCCCCTTCCTTCCCCGATTGCCCATTACCTGCACAAAAAGGGGGGGTTGCCAATTTGGTTGCTGCCTCAGATCTGCGAGGGGCGCGCCCGTGCGCCCCCTTTTATCCCAGATCGTTCGGCCAATCGGGAGTGAGCTGACTCGCTCCCGATTGGCCCTTACTCCCTTTCCCCTCCCCAGCCGCAAAGGCGGCTGGGAAGAAGAAACGGGAAGATGGCGCCGCCCGTGCAGCGCCACGCAGCCCTCTTCCCCTACCTCTCCCTCACCCCCGCCTCCGCCGAACCCAATGGGCGGGGCGGGGCTTTTTGGCGGTAGTTTGGGGCACCGGCCGGGCCGCAAACAGGCCCGCCGGCCAGCGGCGAGCCCCCCTTATGTACATATAACTGAATCTCACTGGCTCCCCCTCCCCAGCCACAATTTCCATTATGCCCACCTGGTTTCTGCTAGATTTCTAAAGTAGATTATATCTATGGTCTATTTTAAAAGGAAGGACTCCAACTCTCTCACCTTTGCCTGGGGACTTCTAGTTTTAATATATAAAAACATTTACTTGGTACTTCTCATCAAATGCTGTTGGTATGTGCATTTTTACCTGTGACACTTTGGCCTCTTTGTCTAGCTATCACAGTTTATTACATTTTTGTGGTCTATTTCCATTTTATCTACATTTAAGCAATCCAAACTAATTTCCCCTTCCTCCTCCAGAGATGATTCTACTTAGATTGAAAGCCCCCAGCTTGTTCCAGCTCTCTAGAATTCAGTTTAAAAGCTCCTCTAAAAGGTGATGGAATAGCTTCTTCTTTTTTGTCTTCTTTCACTCTGCTTGGCTACTTTCTTCTTTCTTTGCTGTTCAGAGTAGCCAATAACACATTGTGTTTTTTTCCCCTATATAATTCTTTTCTTTTATCTTGATGTAAAATGATGAGGTAGTTACATGATGTTCTGAAAGTATTGTATGAAAGATTAATGCTTTCCATTCAGTAGCTCAAAGCGAAAGACAGTCTCATCACACAGAGAACCAAATTCAGTGAATCCAATTAAAAGCATTTAAGATGTACCTCTATAGAACACTTAGGCTTGCTGATTGTTGGAAGTTCCAGAAATCACTGGATTCTAATGTGATCATGGTGAATATGACAGAGAACAATTACAGGAAAATTTAAAACAAGGGGTTTATCAAAGTATTGTCTTGTTTCCCTGTGATTTTTTTTATGCCATTGTTTTCAGAATGACGGGGGCATTTCCCCACCCACCCACCATGTCCATACTATAGTCATCATAGCCCTACTGAACATCATTGCATCCTGCTGTTTTGCCTAGGGATGAAAATCTTTCTTTTTATTCTCACATACTGGGGAACAAAAAATACAAAGGTTTTCTCTCAGCTGAGTAAGATAATATGTTTTGATTTGTTTTTGAACATCCCCCCCCCAAAAAAATTACAAGGTTTTGTTTTTGTTTTGCACAAAACGCTGTGCCTCTTTCTTTCTTTCTTTCTTTCTTTCTTTCTTTCTTTCTTAAAGAAGACGCATGGGGAGGGATGCTTGCCTGCTTTTGATCAGTAATCCTGCCATGTGGTTGCTGCATGTGCATACTTTGCTCAGCAAAGAGGGTAGTTTTCAGCATAGGCTTTATCCACAAATTGCAGATACCTTGACCAGGAAAAAAAGCAGGGACAGTCTCTCCACTCTCATGCTGGGGCAAAATAAAATAAAATAAAATAAAATAAAAATCTCATAGCAGTTGACAGTGTTTTGAGACACCATTTCTCCTCAATGATAAGAGATTGAAAATCAGGAATAGCCAGGGGAAAGGTGGCCTTTCTAGTGGCCATCACCTAAGGCAGAAGGGTATCCGAGCTAGCAGTACTATTGGTCAGGGAGTACCTATGCTTCTTCAACAAGGATTATGTGTCTCTACACATGGATCTCTCCTTCATTTCCAAGGTACTCTCCACCTTTCACAGGATTTGATCCTGCTTTCCTTCTGCCCCAATCCATCACACCCTAGGAAGAAATTGTGGCATAAATTAGATGTGTGCAAGGCACTCAAGATTTACATCAAGAGGATGAGGCCCATCAGAATTGTGATTCCCTGCTCGTTTCGACCTAGGGATGAGGGCTCCCAGAGAGACCATCACTAATTGAATCAAGGCATTCAGTCTAATGGCACATGATGTGGCAAAGTTGCCTCAACCCACCAGAGAAATGATCCACTCCACTAGGGCAGGAGCCACTTCTGCAGTCTTTTTCTCTGACACTGTTATCATAGAGATATGAAGGGCAGCCACCTGGAGCACCCTTTCCTCCTTCATCTGTCATTACAAGATTGACAAGCTTAGAGTAGTGGATGCCATCTTCGGAAGGAGGGTGTTGCAGGAGGTAATCAAGGATTGAATGAATGGGTAGTCACTCCCTCCCTAGACAAAGGAGAGCTTGGGTATACCCCAAGTGTAATGGATTCCTCCTCTCACTAACCCAGAGAATGCCACATTGATTACTTACCATGAAGATGCATTCTGGGGTTGTTGAAAGGAGGAATCCACCCCTCCCTCAGTGACTGCCAATCCTTTTCAGGATGTGGGGAGAAGTTACTATACTGTACTCCTTATTGCAATTTTCTGTCTACTCTCTCTACTGGGCTTTGCTAGTCAGTGAACTGGCCTCGTGGAAGGCTATATGGGAGGTGTCTGCAGTCCTCTTCAGCTAACGCAAGACCTGGAGCCTGTCTATATTTAAAGCCCTAAATGGCTTGGGTCCAACTTATCTCCGGAACCGCCTCCTCCCATACAATCCTCCCCGTGCACTCCAGTCCTCTGGGAGGAATTTGCTTCAGCCACAAAAATCTAGGCTGTCTGCAACCTCCCAGAGGGCCTTTTCGGTAATCGCCCCCAAATTGTGGAATGACCTGCCGAACGAGATCCGTCAGATAACAACCCTGAGTAGCTTTAAAAAAGCACTAAAGACGGATCTCTTTCGGCAGGCCTTTCCTAATTAGATCCCGGCCTCAGGGGATCCTGGCTTCTTTTAGTCCGCTGGCCATTTATAGTATTTTATTGTATTTATTGTTTTTAATTGTGATTTTAGATTAGTTGGTTTTAATTTATAATTGTTTAATATTTTTTTATGGGGGAGGGTGCGGTGGGGGGTGTTTGGGGATTTTATCTGTATTGTATTTTAATTTTTGTAAGCCGCCCCGATTGTTTTAACAGAGGGGCGGGGTATAAATTATTATTATTATTATTATTATTATTATTATTAGAGGCAATAATAATAATAATGGAGTGCCTTGCAGTAATGGCATTTCGCAGCAGCAGCAATTTGTCTTAACAGTGTTTTTGCCCCCATAAGCTTCACATGCATGATGGCTGCTGCAAGTGATTTACTCATGTTTGTATTGACCTCAATTTGCTGCTGCTGAACTTTTTTTTTTAAAAAAAATGATGTCCAAGGTGCACTAGAGCAATTTTTCGACTGAACAGGAAAACAACCACACAAGCCCTGTTTTATCACCTTAGCAATTGCTTGCTAAGGCGAAAATCCAACATGGCAGCAGTGGGTACTTGGCCTGTTAGCAAGCCCCACCCTCACACTCACCTGCTTTGCGCCTCCTTTCCTATGGGAAAGCGATTCATATCAAATCATTTGTCCCAATGAGCAGGAATGCATACTCCCTTGCTGTTTTTGAAAAACTCTGGGAAAAGCCACGAAGGCTTTTCCTGCGGTGCTTTTATTATTTTGGGGCCCCCTCCTTCCGAATACAGTGGATTGATGCAGGATCCCATTTAGACAAGTACGATTCCCAGCGAATTCCATGAGGTTATTTTCACCATTTAGACAACCCCTGATCTTCTTCCTGCCTTTTTCTGGGTGGTGAAGGAGAGTAACCCAAGTGTAATGGATTCCTCCTCTCAACAACCCCTAGAATGCACCTTAACAATAAGTAACCAATGTGACATTCCATATATTGTGAATATTTCAAATATTCATCTCTCTCTCTCTCTCTCTCTCTCTATCTATCTATCTATCTGTCTGTCTGTCCATAATTTCTTATATTTTGATGTGGGGGACCAGCAATCCCCCCCACCCCAATGTGCCAGGAACTGGTAACTTATTTGTCCCCATTGGCTTCAAAGTTTCTTTCTTTCTTGGAAACTCTCTAGGGAATGGCATTGATCCATGTACCACCACTTTGAGCAGCACTGTTCTATGTGATAACATTGTTTTTATTGTGGAGAAGCTGCTTGACTTCTTAGGGCCAGAGTATTGTGATTTTAAACAAACTAGACTCAGCTTCACTTGCTTTGAAGATATTAATATTCTTATAATCGTCAGCAAATTGTGGCTGGTTGGACTTAGCTGCCAGTCATTATTCCTTCTGGCTAGCTGTAAAGAGCTGCCACAATGCTGAAGTGAGAATCAAAACACACACACACACACACACACACACACAGACCACATATGCAGGGCTATGTTAATAAAAGAAAAGCTATTTTTAAATGTTGGTCTATATTGTAAAACACTTGAGCCTCATCATTGTTTGCAGTTTAACACAGAGACCTCTCTTCTACAAAAGTCAGATGGCAGCCTTAAAGGAAGAACAAAAATGTCATGTAATTTTTGTTTAAAACTGGAATGGAATAAGGATGGTTCCCAAGGCTCCTTTTCCTCAAACACTTGTATTTTCAGGTCACTTTCTGTTTAGGAAAAAAGCCTTTCCTGAACCTAAAGCATTTATTTAATGTAATGCAACCTATGCATTTTAAAATCTCAGTTTTATGTTGTGGTGGTGGTGGGTGAGTGGTGGTTTGTTTTTGTTTGTTTGTTTGTTTTGAATAATAGTCAGAAAAATCAACAAAGTTTGGTTAGAGAAATGGAAAATAACATTTGGGTGGCAACCTTTAATTATGGCCATGAGCACATCTGAACATGGTAAGTAGCACTTATGTTTGTGGCCGCAGCAGAGGGCTTCCCTCAATATAATATAGTAATTATTCGAAATATTTGCATCCTGTTCTGTCAGTCCAATAGTGTTCAGAGCAGCTTATAGTTTCAAAGTTATTGCTTAAAAATTGCATGGAAAAATTGCATAAATACTACAGTGGTTTTGTGATTTGGAAGTTGTTGATGAAGTACTTCTTATGAATCTAGAAAAGAGAACTGATAATATTTATGTGTTTATTCTTTTGCTTATGAGCACAGTCTAATATTATAAGATGTGCCATGGCAAGGAAGCAAAAAGCCACTCTACAGTAATCATGTATTCATTATTATGCTAAATGCTGAAACCCTACAAGGTGCTTATGGAAATAATCCATTAGCACAGTGACAAAACCTATTAGAAATACTTGAGGAGGGATTTACAGTAAGGAATTAATTACTAATGTAGAAGACTAAGGCAACTTTTCAAAGGTTCTTCAAGATGGGAAACAGATTTTATTCCACATCCCATAATAGTGGATTGCAATCCACAACCCAGTTGCCTTATTTTTGGCCTGAACATGCTTACATAGGAGATTATCAGATGTGTTTAAAGTGGTGTTACAGGAATGCCAGGAGATCACAGAAGGGCTCCCTTATCAGATGGCATGTCCCCCATTGTTATGCACCCGTTCTGCTTCCGTTCTGCCAGCGTTGCTTTTTATTGATGGTAGAAGCTATCAATAGGCCCTCCCATTTCTGTCACGGATTTCCATGTGTGCAACAAGGTGCCCCATTTTGCTGGTGAGATCCCAGCGTCTATGGGAGGCCCCTGCTAGAACACTTCCGGGTGAGATTGGGACATCCAGGTAAGTGACACATTTTTTATAGCCCTCCCCAGGTTACTTTAACATTTTAAACTGTGTTTTTCTGCTTGTTGTCACTTTTTTTTTGGTTATTTTTATTTTTTAATTTCCCACGCTCAAGTCTTCTCTCGAGAATCTGCAGGATTTTGATCCAGGAAGTGAAGGGAACTCCATTAGAGCTCTGTTCACTCCTGGGCTGCCGGAACAACGTTAGGGAAGCTAAGTGCAGTGGGGAGGGTGATTGTCAGGGACGGGGCAGGGCGGGAGTGGAGATTGTGGGACAGGAAATTAAGGTGATTGAAATTAAGGTGATTGAAATTTGCTACCATTTATATGTTATTAGTTTTCACAAGTTTAACTACTGGAGCTATGCAGATATAAAAGAATTTTAATTTTAATTTGTGTGTGTGTGTGTGTGTGTTTCCTGTTCAATGATGCAGATCTGGGAGGGCAACCTAGCCACAAATCTATAAAGCATTTTGCATATAAATAGGAGACTAATGCAAAATGCTTTATAGATTTGTGGCTAGCTTGCCCTCCCAGATCTGCATCATTGAACAGGACCCTAAAACAAGCACATCAATAACAAAATTGCAGCTGGGCAGTGGGGTTTAGTTTTACTAAGACAGAGGCAACATTCCAAATTTTCTGAGAAAGCACAGGTTGTTCTGCTAAGCTCTGTAGTCCAGCTAAATAAAAATTGAATGATGGAATCTGGAATCCATGTAAGTAATAGAGAATGTTCTAAATATTAAGCTTCCCAACATTTTCAGTATGCATTATTCAGTACCTAAAACTACTGCCATCTGCTAAGCTCAGGTGCAAGATGCATCAGCTTCTCGTATTTCCCTAAGATTTGTCTTCTCTGTAGTGGGCTGACCAGATCTCATCACTTTGAAATCACCTTCAAAAAGGTCACTTTGACAACCAACCTTCTGCCCAGAAATGTCAAGCCTGTGTTCGGATACACTTTAAAGGTCGGGGGAAGGCGGTTCAAAGAGAAAAAGGATGGAATCATTTCTCATTAGATATGTAAAAGGGTTTTAAACATTTAAATCCAGCTGTGTTTCTAAAAATGAGAAGCAATGCACCATTTCCAGCACTCTTTAATTCATGAACTGGAGAAAGGGAGAAGTAATCTGTGTCTCTTTGAACACAATATGAGTAGCTCTTGGTGGACAAATAAGTAATGTCTGGTCATTCACACTCTGACCGTTTTACCCAGGGTTAGAAAATGAAGCACAGACCAGTCAGGCACACAGCAAAGAACAGTTTACAGAACTGGCGTAGAAGGAAATTTATTCTTTTTCTATCATACAACAACATTACGGTACTTTACAGTTAAATTGGGTTGAGAACTGCTTGTATGTTCTATTGTAATTATCTAAATTCTAACCCAAAATAAACACAACTAACCAGTGTTAAAATATTGCCTGTAAAATTGTTTTCTACACAAAATATTGAACCTTCTAAAAAATAAACAATTAAGCAGGATTTGTAAAGCAGAGATGGCTGAATTGTTTTGATGCTTTAGGCCCCAAATGTCCCTTTCACTGCCTTGTTGACACTCTATAGTTCAATATTTTTGTCCAAGAGGCTGAGGATGGGTACCTCTTAATTATATCCTGTCATTGTCTTAAATAGCAAAGAATATGTGATTTCCATGTGGACTGGAGGATGCCCTGGCATTTTGGCTGCCATGACATTTTGAGATTCATGGAGATATTCTCCTGTAGATGTTGCTGAGGAGAAACATTGATGGAACATTGAAGAAACTACAACTGGTCATCGTTGTAGGTGGGGGACAGTACAATGCTGCTAGCCAGTAAGTCTTGTCAAAGTTTAATGTGCAAACTGAATCTGAAGAGATATTTGCAAAAAACATTTGTGAAATTTCAGTAGGAAAAGAACACTGGTGATCCCCACACCCACACTAGGAGGTTCAAACACACTGGACTACATTCAACATCATGTGGCTGGGCTTTCACTTATATTTTCCCTCCTCTGTGTTGCAGACCCATGCCTATCTAATTCTGCTAAAGAGTCCTTTAAACCCCTGGGTGATTCTGGGGGGCCCGTGCAGCTGCAAAGAGGGATCTTTTTCACCAGTAGTGTCTGTCTATATTTCATTTGGATGGATACTATGGGATACAACCTGCTTAATTGCAACTAGGTTTAGCCTAAACTTTAGAGTCACTACAAAACCAGTTTTTGTAAAAGGGGTTTTTACAAATCCAGAAAGGGACTTGCAGCCACTTCCAGTTTTGTTTTGAGGTGTGTGTCGCCTGACCTAAGTCTCACAGGCTAAAAGTTATCCCCCAGACCCCTGGAATTTATCAATCCCTAATCTACAGGAATGGTTTAGGCAAATTTGGAAGTCCTTACTTGGGATAAATAGAAAAGAAAAGGGGGGTGGGGACACAGAAAGCTGTCAGTAAGTCCAGTAAAATTTCTCAAAGGAGGTCTGGATGCACCAGATATCCTATTCCACATCCAAGCTGTTCTACCTAAAATGCTATTCTTTATTTCTTTTGTACATCTAGTGATACACTTTGTGGGAATAACGTTTACATCTTTGCAGTGGGCATGGCTACTCCCTTACTAAATTCTCTACATTGCTGTTCCTTAGAAGAGTTGCAATAAGTATGCAAAGCCAAACCCATCACAAGGGCTGAGTCAACTCCTGCAAGTTATCATACTTGTCTGTATATGCACCTGAACAATTAAAAAACTCCAGAAGATGTTCTGAAGTGCCCTGAACAATTGGCTCTCTTTTAAAGGATGGAGTTAAGATGAGAGAGGGGTTGCAGAAATATGACAGTTTCTCATTCTACTGCATGCAAACCTCAAGTTCTTTCCATTCTGAATATGAATGCATTTTGGGATTTTGGCACGTTCTTCAAAAATGAGATGAAATTAATCTTCCCCATGGATCCTTTTCAGAAAAAAGGGGTGGCAACTCTAATCCAGCACTAACACAGAGGCTGAAAGGGAAACTTTTAAGTGTTAAGTACTCAAGACATATGTACTTGGGAAGGCCTAGCAATTCCACTTTCTCCCATATTTGAATTTTTTAAAAGCTCCCATCACAAATATTAAGATATTTCTGAATCTTGGTAAGCTGGATGTAGTATACTGAAATGAAAATTTTAGCCATCACGAGACAGAAGTTAAAATGTGCATTGTCTGTTTTCACTTATTGTTTTATGAAACTTTCTCCTTAAGGGACAATACCTGAAATTGGGCAGGTAATAGAACTGTGGTAGATAGAAATTGGGTAGGTAATAGAACTGTGATAGTTCATAGAATGGATGCAAAGTGGGGTGAGGAGATGGATGCAAAGTGGGGTGAGGAGACAAAAGGAAGTGAGATGGTTGGGTCGGAAGCAGCTGTGTCCATGTGAAAAAAAAATGGGATGGTCACAGCTCTACTTGAAAACAAGTGGAGTGATGTACCATCCTACTGTAAGCATTCTCATGGTGACTGGGAGATTCTGGGAATTCCATTCCAAAAAGTATCCCTCCCCCATAAGCTCTGAGCTCACAGAGAAATTAATAACAACCCCAGCTGGTAAACCAAACCAAACCAAAAATTGCAGCACTGATGCTAATCTGTCTAGGTTGAAAAGTTTGGAGGCTTTAAGAAAGGATCAAGCAGGGCTCTGATGCTTTGGCCAGCAGCTTTTCAGTTCCATGAGACACAGTCCAAATGCTCTCTTGCTTTTCTGGGATTCAGCTGTCACAACAAATACAAAACTGAGATGATAGCAGTTTGGAATCAATAATTTGAAGAAGGGTTTTCTTTAAAAGGACCTAATTGAAAAATCTATTTTGTGTTAATGGAAATCAGGACAGAATGAAAGATAAATTAATCACTGTGATTAACAGCCTGATGGGTTCAGTGCAGATTAAAAATAGAGCAGCAGTGAATCATAGCCAGGCACCTACACCTCTTTTTGCTACCATTAAAAGAATATGGCCGGATTAAGGATGAGTTGATTCAGGAAACTAGATATTTTCCAGAACGTGATCTCTTTTGCAGTCATTGCCCTAGGAGAGTCCTATGGAAATAGGTTGCTTGAAGAAGTCTCAAGCTTTCAATAGATCAACAGGAATGGTTACTACTTAGTCTGGGGTACTACTTGATCTTGGATTCTTTTAACACTACACAATTATAGCACTATGATTCCACTTTAACTGCCATGGCTGCTTCCTATGGAATGCTGGGATTTGTAGTTTGGTGAGTCAACAGAACTGTCCAGATGATAATTATAAATACTCCTCCCTAAACTGCAAATCTCAGGATTCCATACAATGGAACCATGGCAGTTAAAGTGGAATCATAGTGCTATAATTATGAATTGTGAAAGGGCCCCTGGTAAATTTCATAATGCATTATCATTACTACAGTTGTCCCTTCATATTTGCTGGGGTTTGGTTCCAGAACCTGCCATGGATACCAAAATCCGTGAATACTCAAGTCCCATTATATGCAATGGCATAGCAAAATGGTGTCCCTTATATAAGATGGCAAAATCAAGGTTTGCTTTTTGGATTATTATTTTTTAAAAATATTTTCAAGCCATGAATACTTAAATCCGTGAATACCAAATCTGTGGATATGGAGGGACAACTGTATTCCTAAATTTTAAGTCAGTACCTACCAGGAGGAAGCAACAGTATTAGAAATGAGTTACCCATAGGTGTTAAGATTAGGGCAATGAAAAGCAGGCCACATCAAGAGTTTATTTTCTGCTATGAAGTCTGAAACAAGGTTGGCCCCAGCAAAATGTTCTGGCACATCTTTGCTTTCAAACTTTAATGGGATCAGATCATTTTAAGCCTTCAGAGTGATTCAGTGATGTGTGAATTCAAATAATTCCTGTACCTCTAAAGATCCTCCTTTTAAACAAACTACAATGGTTTCTCCATTCATTGCAATGAGAATTTATTTCAGTGTGCACATATGAATGTACATATGGAGAAGTTAGTCTCCTTTGCTGGAGTTAATGGGTAGCCTATCCATACATATAGGAGCTCTGTGTACGCTGGGGTATCTGTAAGGATGATGGGTTGATTAGTTTTTCATTACTACAAAACATTGGCAATTAACTACCTGGTACCAGTTGTCTGGCTCTGTGTTTATGTGATAATCAAACTTGACGAAAACAGTCTTGTTGTTACTGTACTAACATTGTATTGAATTTTGGATACCAACAGTGACTGATGTTGACTAAAATGAACTGCAGGTCTTGGTCTGGATTGTCAGGGCTAAACATTGCAACACATGATTCAGTCTTTGTGTTGGATTACACAGTGTAATGCAACACAAAGCAATTACGTTAAAATGCAAGCGACCTTATTTACAAGATGTGGATCATTGCATTTTGCTACCCAGATTTAATGAGTAGGAGGCCAGATTGTATTTTTGCATTAAAAGAGGAAAAGCAACATACTTTCACTATTGTTTGCGAACTGTTTGAACACCGCATATAGTCTGTCTCCTTTCCATTGGGCTGGATTAATACATTGGATTTTCCAGAGCCACAAAATAATTAATTAGGCAGGTTGTGACATAGCTCCTGTAGTTCTGCTGCTATGGACAGTTATCTGTACCCAATTTTCTGTTTCCGACTGGTGGCTTGATGTGCAAGCTAGCCAAGAGTTCACAAATGGTGATGTATATCCCAATGCATTGCCCGCTGAAAGCAAAGAACCAAATTTACATTGCAAATACCATTAAATATAATGGATACCATATGCATTTCAATGCACAGTCCAGTTTGTGTCCATAGTTCATAAAAGATTGCAAAGACATAGCCATGTTAGGAGATTATCAGATGCAGGGGAATGCGGAAAAAAAAATCGAGTTCCCAACCACGTCAGAAGATCGCTAAAAGAACAGAAAGGGAGACCTTACCATACGCTGCGTCCTTCTGCCATTCTGGGGGTGTAGTGCTGCTGCAGACAAGGCTTCACTTTTCCATTGATGGGAGAAGCTGCTAATCAAAAGGGACACCTTACTGATGCCCAGGCTATGCTCCCAAAATGCTGGAGGACGACAATGTCTGGTAAGGTTGCCCCTTCCTGTTCTTGTAGTGATCTTCTGACACGGTTTTTGCCACATCTGATCATCTCCATAGTTTGGAATATCAATAAGCAAGGGAATCTTGTAGCACCTTTGAAACTAACTGAGAGAAAGAAGTTGTAGCATAAGCTATTGTAGACTTGGTCTACTTTCTCAGATGCATGGAGGAAGTACACCAAGTCTATGAAAGCTTATGCTACAACTTTTTTCTCTGTTAGTCTCAAAGATGCTACAAGATCCCCTTGCTAAAAGACTGCGTATGTAAGAGTGCAGAGAGTATCTGCTGATATCTGAGCTCATGGACAGTGATGCAGCTGGGGAATGGGCCTCAGGCCTTAACTGCAGGGCTCCACAGCCCAGCTCTCCATGACCATGGCCATCCAGAATGCAATAGGTGATGGGGACAATGGAAAACATGGTGGGCTTTAGCACCTCTGGGCCTGTGTGGCCATGCTGGAGCTGTTCCTATTCACCACAGCAGGCTTTCTTACTTTAAACCCATTTTACAATCAGGCTTATCCAGCTGGGTATGTATATATTTACAGCTCAGGCACCTTTTTCATTCTTATTTTTACTTTAACAATATAGCTTCCTTTCCAATAACAAAATGGTGCTTATACCCAAGTACAGGCATCTCTCAGTTAACAAAGCCTCTGACAAAGAGCTCAGTTTTACAAAGTCTTTCTTTTGGCCCCCAGCCCCTGGCCTTTTCCTCAACTTCTGCTTAGCTGGAAGGTTTTTTTTTAGCAGCATCACCATAGGGAGAATAGTGAAGGAGGGCTGGAGAAACATTGACTTTTGATGTCAGGTTGCAGCAGTGTGTCTGCAGTAAAGAATGCAATAGAAGCTTCAGCTGGGAAAGGATTCTACAGTAGCCAATCCTACTGTAGCTATGTGTGTTTGCCTACAACAGGCAAGGTAAAGAACAGAAGTATCCAGACTCCCTTGCTGAATATGCATGAATAGCAAAACAGAGAGAAAAAGGAAAAGCAGATAAACCCCCTCCACACACACATGTTAAAAAGCCTACTGAAATGGAAATCATAAGAAAAGTGGAGTCTGGGGAGAGAAAATGTCATCCCTGGATGCATTTTGGAAGAAGCCTTCAAGTGATCTTAGAAGGGTTGAAACTTTTTTTTTTCCTTATGTTAGACTTACCTGACCTGGTTGTTTCATTTCACAAGTACATGTTGGCATATTGTTAGTTTTGGATAAAAAGTTTCCTGAAACATGTTTAACTTCTTTTTTGTGATGCAGCACTCTATCTCTATTTTTTCCATGCTATTTCTGCCTCTGGTACCAAATTTTCTGTTACAGAAACACATCGACTTTGTTAACTGAGGTATTCTTGTACATGCGTTTAATATCAGGGTACCTGAAAATAACTTCTGTATCATTTATCCCTATGCTCATGATAGTGTTAATATTGGGGTCAGGGGTAAGAGAAATGTTAGCTGAATGCCTAACAACTGAAGCCATACAACATAGCTGCCAGGAGGATGGTGAAAGTCCAGAGTTTAAAATTACCTAGCTGCATTTCTGAACATAAGGCAGAGAAGCAGAAAAATCCATCAAAATAAGTGGCCAGATTTCATGACTTTTAACAAATATTTTCTTTTAAACATGTCTGTTTCTTACAGATGACGGTGAACAAAAAATATTGAAAGAATAAGAAACACTCAGATGAGAAGTGGCTTGGCTATCTCTTCTTTTATGAGCCTCATAAGTAGGTAGCCCAAGACTAAAAATCAAAAGAAATGGTAGTAAGTATTGATTTAGATTAGAGCTACATTAAAAGCTTTTGACTACAATCCTGAACACAGTTAGGCTATTTAAATCCCACTGATACCAACAGGAAGATGTGGTAGGAGTAATACGTGGTAGTTACACCTGCACATTCAAGACCCAATCAGCTCATTGTAGCCAAAAAGGGTGGGTGGGCAGGTGGGTTAATGTTTGTCTCGTAACCCCCTGTTCCCAGTTCAAGGAAATCTAATAAGCCAGCACCATAGCTGGGAGAGCTCACAGCCCATTACAGTGGTGTAGTGGACTCAGGAGTTTGTGGGGTAGAACATAGGAAATTTTTGATTAGCAGGGATGGCAACTTCATCTGCCACACCCCTTAGATTTCTCTGTTTCCTCCGAGTTTAGCAGCAATCCTGGAGATAACTGGAAAGATGGATGGACTTTCTCAGCAACTATATATCATTGTGAGCAGAGCATGGTAAAGTGTGTGTGTGAAGGTAGACTACAAATCCCATAATCTTCCAGTTACTCAAGTCTGATTTCTCAAACTGTTTTTATTTTGCATTTTAGTTGCTGACACCATCTTCTTCTCTTTTTCTGTATGCTTTGTTTAGCATTTGTATCTCTTCTTGATAACCTTCTTTCTCCATATGTTGCTTTTTACTATTCTGCCTGTGAGCTTCCACAGTATCAGGAATGGATATATTAATATCGCTGTTGGGATTGTTCGATGGTATGAAGAGTGAATAGGAAGCTGTTTCCCCTAAATCACATGAGACAAATCTGTTCTCTTTCCGAGAATAACGCAGTGATGGAGACCGGACTTGGGTGGATGACTGGCTGATATTACTGATAATCGATACGGTGTCCATGGCTTCTTCGTTGTCACAGATTTCAAGCACCTCTAAGTGAATCTTCACACTTGTGTCAGCAAAGGTGGTTGGAGAATCCTCGGGGTTTGGCTCATGACCCACACTCTTGGAGCGATACACTTCGATTTTCTTTGATGTGGGTGTAATTTTCTGTCCTTCTGTGCTTACCTCATATGTTGACAAAGAGAGGGTTTTTCCTGTGGGTGCATGGAGAGATACAGTCCCTTGAAATGCGCACAAAGGAAGAGCTAAAGCACCGCCAGAACGCTGGAAAGAAAGAAAATTGCTATTATTTAATCTTGCTTCCACAAGTCAAAAGAATCCATTGTCAAAACCAAAATTACTTCTCACTTATTGTTTTCATTGCTGTGCACAGAGTGTGCTCTCTTTCCTCTCTTGGATGCTTTCAATTTAACCAACAACATAAAATACATTATTTTTACACACATATATGTACATATATTAAAAAAATCACAATCCTTTATGCTGAATTACAACAGCACAATGCAAGAGCTTCCATGACAGATTGTCTGTAATATAATTTAAACTTCTTCTTCCCAGCACACACACATAAAAAGCTGTTCTCTCTTTTAGGACCTTCCGCCCTTAAAGCACCCCAAGACCAAGATGCACAGACCATGCTAGTTCCAGTTAATAAATTAAGTAACAAATAAATGAGGGAAGAAGCAAAATGTCGGGTGTCCGTCCTTCCTTCCTTCCTTCCTTCCTTCCTTCCTTCCTTCCTTCCTTCCTGTTTTCAGACTCTGCTACCCAAGGGCAATATGGATGAGTTTTAAAATGGTTAAGGAGCTCCTGGCCTCCAGATGTCTTGGCCTCACAATGCAATCTTTCCCACCCTGCAAGGCCAATGGTTAGGGACTGTGTGAGTTGTTGTCCCAGGTAGCTGCAGGGCATCTGATGGCATGCCCTAAGAGGTAAGAGAATTTTCCCACCCCTACAGAGAAAAAAAAATAGAAAGGAAGCTGAATAGATCAAGTCTATGATCCTATGCACAGTTGTTTTGAAGCTAGTACAGTGAAGCCAGAGTGATCTATTTTTTTAGCAAGCATAGAGAGGCTTGGACAGTTACGCCTACTTGATACCTATACAAAGAGTCTGGCTTGTATTTTTTTTTCCTTCAGTTTCCTTCCTGATGCTATGTACCCCATGTTTAAGTGGGGTTTTTTGTGGGGGGAGGAGGTCATTAGCTTTCCATCAGATTCTCAGAGGATTTGTGTTTTTTTTTGGGGGGGGGTGACCCAATATAAGGGTAAAAACCACTGTCTAGCCTGTATTCTGAGACCAGGACCTTTATTCTTTTTATTCTTTCAAAAGATGGGGAAATTAAGTTTGAATCAAAAATTGAATTGTCTGAAAAAGGCAGAAAACAGCATTCCAGCTTCATGATGGAGACTGGAAAAACAGGAAATATATTTATGAAATTCACTTTCTGATAACCTGTAGGAAACATACGTACAGTGCAGTGCCCTAGGTAGCCAGCCATCTGGTGCTGTCATGACTCCTGCTGTAAACATCTGGGCATTCTTCTGTGCTCAGTCTCTATATGTCAACATTTTGTTGAATGTGTATAGCCTAAAGTTTTTGTCTAAAATCCATTTAGTGCACCTGAAGTGCACAGAAAAGGGAGATGAATGAAGATGGATTCTAATATGCACTGAGTACAAGGTGAGCTGGCTTCAGGCTGGTATAATTACATTGCTGGAAGACAGGACTGTATCTCATAAGTCAACATGATAATTCTTGGGATTCATCAATGAGAGTGAATTCTTGCTGAATAGAATCAGTATCTGTAATCACTATGGATCTGCTTTCCTCTTGCTCATTGCTACAGGTTCTGACTGAGAAGACTAGATATCTGATTAAGCCCTGATCATCTTCTCTCTCTGATGTTACTCCATTTCCTTTCCTCCCATCTCTCTACTGTCTATTATACTGTCAAAATTAAGGTGTGGAGAAAGTGGGTATGGAGAAGCTTTTCACTCTCTGTCACAGTACTAAAACCCAGAGTCATCTGCTTAAGCTGAATAATGGTAGAAAGACAGGTACAAGGAAGTACATCTTCAGACTGTGCCTAGTAAAACAATGGAATTCACTGCCACAAGATACAGTGCTGCTTTCAACTTGAATGGCTTTAAAAGAGGGTTGGATAAATCCATTCAAGTGAGAGGGCCATCAGTGGCTGCTAGGATGGCTATGGACTTTATCAGACGAGCTGCTTAAAACGTCTCTTTTCCACCACATTTTAAAGCATAATTGTCTTGGCACAATGACCTCCTTTATCAAACCTACCTGTAATAGTGACAAAAAGCAGCCCCAGCATTACCAGAGTACGAGTGCTAGCACTGTTACTTTCACATTAGTTATTTTGGTGATTCTCATGAGAAGACATGAGCATGGTAAACATTTAAAAACAGCAAAATCAATACACAAAATGTACACATAAGTACAGAAACACACTTTAAAACTTCCAACTAAACCAGGGAGGTTCATAAAAAGAGCATCCCGTACTTGGTTTTTGTGATTCACCTGGAAGTGTTCTGCCCATTGACGCTGTATTCATGTGAGCACAATGGTGCATGGTTTCAGATGTGGGGAAAACCGTGGGGGAAAATGGCTACGACAGATCTATTGATGGGTTGGGCCATCAATAAAAAGGAACACCATATTCACCTCTTAAAATCACCACAGCATGACGTCGTGCAAGACTTAATTCAAGATTTAAAACAACAACAACAATACTTGAATACTAAACCATTAATGATTACACCAGTGATTTTTAACCTGTGGTCCGTGGACACCCAGGGGTGACAATGTCTTCACAGGGGTCCTTGAAAGCTTCTCAGCCCATTTCTTCTCTGCAGTGGAGCAGCCACATGGTAGGAGCCAAGGCAAAAGCTTGCTTGACTAGCACATTGCCGTTCAATCCACTCTAGGAACAAACATGAAGGAAGAGAAAGGAGAAAAGTATTCCTTCCCCCTCCAGTCCTTCTGAGGGAAGGTTTAATGGATGGTGTAATGGTATTATTATTATTAGGTATTATTATGATTATTATTAGGGTTTTAAATCTTGAGTTAAGTCTTGGGGGGCAGTGGCAACAAAAGATATTTAAAGGGGGTCCCTGCTAAAGAAAAAGTTAGGAACCACTGAATTATATCACCTGCTAAACCTTCTTCAGAGGTGCTTCTTCCACTTTTTCATGCTAGTTTGCAGCTGGATTGAATAGCGACACACAGGCCCAGCCAGCCTTTGCCTTGATGCCTGTCATGTGGCTGCTCTGCTGTGGGAAGGGAGGTGTGCTGAGCAGCCTTTAAGCTGTAAAGCCTTCACAGATCTCCTTTGAGGACATTGCAGCCCCCTGTGGGTCCACGAATCACAGGCTAAGAACCACTGGCCCAGAGTCATGGTTGATCTATACTCCAGAATTTGGAACTGGGATTGGAATCATGCAGTGCTCCAGATGTTGTTGGACTACAATTGCCACCATTCTTCACTATTGGCTACACCAGCTAAGGCTGCTGGGATTTGCACTCTGATGACATGGGAAATCATTTATGCCTCCAAATGTTTTTGAACTGGATGTCCTAAAAGCCCTGGCCAGCATAGCCAATGGTGAGGAGCACTGGAAGGTTGCTAGCTGGCCCTGTTCTCTGAAGCCCCTTTCTGAATTTGGTATCTACTGGTACTGCTTGGACAGGGCTTGATTTTTCTACAAATTTGAAAGAAAAATCTTGGTCCTTATGAAGAGGATATAAATGGATTTTAAAAGAAAGCACCTGAAGCTAGAAGAGAAATTAACTTTCTCTTCTTTTTTGGAAAAAAAAATACAATGATTCCCCCCCCCCCCTGTTCACATCTTCATTTGAAATACTCTGAAAAATGCAGTAATTCTTTTCTCAGTAGCAGGTTCCTGCATTCCTACATTATGACACAAAATGCATTTTTAAGACTAGTTTGAGAAGCATTTGGAACTTATATACCAATTAACTTCTTATTTCTCCTGCTACACATTATATACTACATTTATTTCTTTAAAAGCATAATTATAATTATTCCTTAAAAAATAAAAAAGGAGGAGGTAAGTAAGCAAGTAAGGCAGAATCTTTTTACCTCTTGATAAGAGCAAAAGAATTCAAATGCACCAGGTAAAAGATTTTTTTTTCATTAAGGAGGATGAAGCTATTTTCTAAATGGGAAAGTCTCTTCTAAACATAGTTATGGCACGAGAAGTATATTTTTAGTGACTAATTCTCCTGGTTCTTCCATTATTTGGGCAGTTTAGACCATCCCAGTTTAAGATTATTATCACTGGTCTCATCCACCAGTCTTAGAGTGAGAATTCTAATCTGCAGTGCTCAAATCAGTTACAGTTATTTTATCTGTCATGAGTCATACCAGTATACAATCTGAGCGTTAGCAAGAGTTCTGACACTATTATCACAATTCTAGCTGGCAAGCAATTACTCTGAAGCTGGATGTCAAATTCTACTCTGGTGGTGAGGCAGCTGTCCCATTTCCTACACATATTTACTCCAGAGTAAAACTAAGGTCCCATCTATACAAGGGGGAAAAATACGAACACATCCAAAAAAAGCAGCATTAACAATTATGCGACCTGTCCTCACAGTCAAAAGAGCCCACCTAAACTCTGCATGACCCCCTAGCCAAGATGGTTACTGCAAGTGATTTAAATCTGCCGCTGCCAATTTCTTAAAAAAAAAAAAAAAAGTTCCCCATGGTACACACATGTAATATTTTGTATTTTTTTAAAAAAGAGGGGAAAAAGAGTACAGTATAAGATCACCATTTGATCGACTTACTGGACCCTCGCTTAGCTGACAATCCAACATCATGGCAGCAGCCACTTTCCCTGCTTGCTAGCCCCACCCCCCATGCTTGTCCAGCAAATCAGATTGTGCTGCCTGTTCATATCTGTGTGAATGCGACTGTCCAAATGATTGCACATTCACATGTTGTATGGAGCTTTTTTAAAAAAAATCTGGACAAAGCCCCGGACGCCATGCACATGGACTTTGCAGTGGATTGGCTGCCCCCCTTCCTAATGACACATATTTATGCAAATGTCCATCTGAACGGATCGCCTTCCATTCGCATCCTGTTTGGATTATTTTCACCATTTAGACAGGTCCTAACTAATTTCAAAAGGACTAACTTCCAGGAAAGTGATATAACAATTGGAATTCAATGCTATTGGGAAATAGAATCAGAATCATAGAGTTGGAAGAGACCACAAGGGCCATTTAGTCCAACCCCCTGCCATGCAGGAATACACAATCAAAGCATTGCTGACAGATGGCCATCCAGCCTTTGTTTAAAAACCTCCAAAGAAGGAGACTCCACCACACTCTGAGGCAATGCATTCCACTGCCAAACAGCTCTTAGGACTTTATCAGATGCCTAAAATATGGCATCATAATGCTGCCACATAACTGTGAAGGGAAGCGCAGATCAGAAGACGTCACCCTTTTACAGTTAAAATCAGCCCAAATCCCATACCTTTTTATTGACAGCTGAAGCCATCAATAGATCACCTGTGCTGCTTTAGTGCTGGCATTGCTGGTGTGCAAAACCTCTGACCATTTAACTCTTTTGACTGCAGCGAGAATGGCCAGTCTGGTGCAAACATTTCCAGGTGAGACTGGGACATCCAGTTAAGTTTCACTCTTTTTATGACCCTCCCTGGGTTATTTGGGACTTTTAAAGAGTGTGTGTGCGTGTGCTTTTCAAAACTTGTATGCTTTATTTTTGTTTTTGTTTTTAAATTCCCTGCGCAACAAAGTCTCATGGGATTTTGAACGAGGAAGTGAATGCTGCTTCATTCACTTCCTTTTCATTGCTGGGGCGGTCTTTGCCAGGAAAGAAAGGTAAGTGCGGCGGGGGCGGGGGGAGAGATGTTCTTTTGCCGGCATAAAAATGGGTTTTTTTTAATGCTGGCAAAAGAATGTTTTAAGGGGTTCGTCTGATAATGTCCTTAGTGCGAGGAAGTTCTTCCTAATGTTTAGGTGGAATCTCTTTCTCTTGTAGAAACAATCGTACAAGTACGGATAGTGGTGGTGGTAATAAAAGAGGGGGAGAAACCTTGGCAGCAGGTAGCTTCTATGTCAGTGGAGTAGCGAATCCACCCCTGAGTTTTGTCTGAAGTTTAAAGGAGCTATCCAAGGTGCTGAACCTTGTCCCTAAAATAGGTTCAGTACTTTGTATAGTTCCTTTAAACTCGACTAAAATCAAGAGGTAATTCACTGCTCCACTGACACTAGAGCCATGACCCACAATTGTGTGAGAGAAGAGAGATTTCCTCCCACACACATTACCAGAACTTGGAAACTACAGCTCCAGTGAATTTAGATCACTTCTGCTTTTTGCTTACAGCCAGCTCTAAGAATGTTAGGTGCCATTTACACGATGAAAATGTAGTGAGATGAATTTGTGTCGATCTCTGGTAGTTCACACGTCCTGTGTGACCGTCTTGAGCTTTTCAGAAGGGGGGCACCTTTTATCCCTCAACCAGCAGAACATTCCATCCCCCTGTTTGTTCTGTGTTCTTTAAAAAGTTTCGCGAGGATGTGGAGAATCGGATATGTGAACAGGTCGGGACAAAAGATCTCGGGAGTAGGTGATGGCCGGAAATTGAGGTGGGCAGGGGCGGGCACAGAGTTCAGAGAAGGAGGGTTCAGTCACCTGTTCAATAGATGCAGCCTCACCGGCTGAAAGCAAAGGCTTCTCCAGGCAGCAGTAAGGTTTGTGTGTGTGTCTGTGCCATAAGTCACCCCGTTCAATGGATTTTTACACTGCAAACCCCTCAGCTCTAACCTGTCCCTCCCCTGCATGGAGGTTTTAATTTTTAAAGGGACTGTCACACTGCAAGCCTCTGGGCTCACAATTGCATCATTCATTCCCTCCTCCTTATCCCCAGCATGGAGGGTTTAATTTTTAAATGGACTGTCACATTGCAAGCCTCTCATTCATTCCCTCCCCCCATCTCCTGCACTCAGTTTCCTGGCTGAAAGCAAAGCAGGCACGTGGGGCGTGTGTGTGTACCTCAGTAGATTGCAAACCACTTCCCTGTTGAAAGCAAAGCAAGCATGTGGTGTGTGTGTGTGTGTGTGTGTGTGCCTCAGTAGATTGCAAACCACTCGGCTTCCCGACTGAAAGGAAAGCAGGCATGTGCAGCTCTGCTTTTGACTTCTCTCACCATCCCCTGCACCAACTGAGGCTTATATGTTAAAATGCCTTGTGTGTCTGTACCAACATTCTCCTTTTAAATGGATTTTAACATTTTTTGGGGCATTAACGTCTGTGGCAAGCCAGTCAGGGTTTTTTTTTTTAATGAAATTGTGCAGAGGGGGTTGCCTTTGCCCTCCTTCTCCGACCAATGCAGAAGCTTGAACAAACATTTGTGGCAGCCAATAGCATCACTCGTGGTGGGAAACTCTAAAGGAAGTATGTCACTGAGGTTGTGAAAAAACGAGTAATCACATCCTTGACTGACAGCTACAAAAATAATAATCCCAGAACCTTTTCCCGTGTAAACAAAAAAAACCCCATGGGATACTATGTCTCAGGATCTTGCTTTTGTCATGGGAAAGATTGTCATGTAAACAACAATCCCGGGATATTGTTCATCCAGTGACAAATCGTGTAAACAACAAGGGACGAACTCGGGATCAGGAAATCCCATTTCTCCCCGTGATAAAAACTGTCATGTAACTGACACCTTACTTTTTGGGACAAGTCCCTGAATTCCCTAGACAGTGATCTGGTAGTTAGAGGTTTGCAGGGTGAGGCATAGTCCAAAAAAGTAGCATTTCCAAGTTTGGGATTTTTACCTTGTCTCCCTAGTTCAATCTGTCAGTTTGAACTAGCTGCCTTCTGACTTCCTTTCAGTTGCAAGTCTCAGCAGAATAGCTGCATCATTGAGCTATGCATTGCTTTTGGGAACCCATGGCAGTAGAAGGCAGAATGCATGTGTAGCCCTCAAGTCTCTCTGATTTGGCTATGGGGGAATCGGGATTTTCTCACATAGTTGCAAGTTCTATTGGATGCATTTGCCCTCCAGATGTTTTTAGACTGCAGCTCCCATATTCCATCACCATTCACTATGCTGGCTAGGGGCCATGGGAATTGTAGACAAGAAGCCTCTTTATACTGTATTGTAGCCTGTGTGTTCATTTAGGCAGTTGGAGTCATTTTTATATACAGCAGCTTGCTTCCCAGACAAACTGGGGATAAGCTGGAGTTAGAAATAGTCCTGCACTGGTAGCAATCTCACGGTTTGCAAGCATATTCTCTCCCCCTTTACTTTCTCCCTTTTTATTAACAGAAAGTACACCATTCCTAACATTGACCTGAGGATGGACAAGTCTGAATGTGTTTACTGCAAAATAGTTCAGAGACCAGAAAGAGCAAAGGATGCATTAAATACATTTTTACATAATACATATCTCTGCATTTTATTGTCTTTGACTGTTGCTCAGTTGTAGGATGGGAGCAAATCTTGGAGGGGGGTACAAGATGCAAAATAATAGCTTTCAGGAAAGAAAGCTAAGCAGAAGGTGGACATCTGGCAAGCTTAAATGTATTTAGATTATTCTTGTGCATGCAGTTTCCAGTTTCCAAGATGCCATTAAGTCCTCTGGCATGCTTTTGACCTTTGCTGTTTCTGAACAGCTTATCTGATAGTGTAATAGCATCATATAGGAATGTAAGAAGAACCCTGCTGGTTCAGACTGAAGGCCACATAACACAGGGGTTGTCTAAACGGCAAAAATACTCCTCATAGAATTTGAGGAGAATATGATTTGTCTTAATGACATCCCACATCAATCTGCTGTATTTGGAATGTGGTGGTCCAAAAACACACACACACACACAAATATGCAGGAAAAACCTTTGCAGCTTTCCCCAAAGTTTTTAAAAAGCTCTGTGGGGAATGCACCTTCCTGCTTGTTGGGACAATCAATTTGCTTTGATGAGCATTTTTGATAAGAGTGGAAATGGAAAGCTGATTGGTTGGATGTGCGCAGGGGACAGAGCTTGCTGGCAAGGCAAGTGCCCCGAACTGCTATGTTGGATTTTCGCTGTAGTGATTGTGTGCTGAAGTGATGAAACAGCCTTTTCTTTTTCTTTTTTTCCCTTCTATTTATTTAAGCAGAATATCACATTTCCGTACCTTGGATATGCTTTTTTAAAAAATACTGTTCAGTGGTAGCATGAAGGAAAAAGAAATGGACTGCTCCACAGTAATAGCAAGTTGCAGCAACTGGACCTGTCTTAATCGTTTTACAGCCCCCATAAACTTCACATGCCTGTAGCTGAGACCACAGCCATGAGGGGATTACTTGCATTTTTAAATCTGCTACCCTCAAACTTTTTTTTAAAAGAAACTATTTTTATGGTGTGCAGAAGTCATATTCCACCTTTCCCAAAAAGGAAGAGAGAGAAAAATATAACACAAACCTTCATTTTAGTTCCTTAGTGATTGCTCGCTAAGGCAAAACTCCAACATGGTGGCAGCAGGCGCTTGCCCTATAACCCAGCCCTGCCCTCTGTGCTCATCTAGCCAATCAGGTTTGCACTGTGTCCTGCATGGTGAAGCATGTCGAATCGCTTGTCTTAACAAGTGAAAATGCGCATATCACTGGAATTTTTTTTAAAGTTGGGAAAAGCCGCAAATGCTTTTTTCACGTACTTTTTGCTCTTTTTGGCTCCACTTCTTCACAATATGATGAGATGATGCAGGACTCCATTAAGACAGCTTGTTTTCTGAATTAATTATGTGAGGAGGATTTTCACCATGTGGAAAACCCATATGTCTTAAGAAAAATCTTGAAGAAAGTCAGGAAGGTGACCTAATAAAGTGGGAGCTGGTATCAAAAAATAAATGACCAATGAAGTTCTGAATAGAATTTGAGTGTGTACAGACTTCACACATATAGGTTCTTTCTATGCAATCAGGAAATCTGCAAATGTCAGGATCCCTGATTGTCCACATAGTTGTGTTTGTGTAGGCTCAATTCAGAACTTTGGCTGAACTTGTGGAAGTGAGGGAACCTGCTCCTATTTTTCCATGTGTTCACTGAATGTGGAGTTGTCACAGGAATAGGACTATGATGTTAGGGGAGTAGGAGAAGTGACTCAAAGAATAAACAGGATAAGCAGGGAACACAGGGAATTCTGCTCATGAGTGCATTAATTAATCAAAGGATTAAAAAGGGCTCACAAAGAAACTTAACCACAAGGAGAGCCAAACTAGAAACAAGACAACATGGATTTGGACCTCCCAATATTTTCAAACAAATGAAAACTATATTTTTAGAATGAATGGAATATGTTTCCTGTTCAGTGTCTCCCTTTCAATAAAGAGTTAGTATTCCAAATTACTCTTTAAAAAAACAGGCAGAGAGAGAGAGAGAGAGAGAGAGAGGCCACAACTGTTATCTTCACTGAAGAGCCTGTAATAAATTCAGAGCTGCATGTGGAGTGACAAGGATATATGAAGCCACACCAAATGGTATGGAAAGCAATGAAAAAGACAGAACAATGACAATCTGTCCACATTTATATCTGGAAGCATATTCACATAAAAAGGAAAACTGGAGATATTCCAAAAGACAAGCCAGAAACGCTAAATTTACCTCCTATGACATTTGTGTGGGCTTGACTGCTGTATAAAATGATTATTTGTTTTTTTGGGTTTTTTTTGCTTCCAGAGTTTCTAGCCTGTCCTTAGTGTGCTACATTGTCCTTAAAATGCTTCTAATCTTAGACAATTCACTATGTCCAGGGTTTTTTTTTTTTAAGTGTTAAGAAAACGGTCAATGATCCTGGAAGATAAACTGCCAAGCCTCTCAGGAAATGACTGCAAATGGTTTTGGGGAGGATAAAATAGTTTATTATGGGACATGCTCTCTGTGTGTGATGGGATTTTTCTTTCCATGGATTTCTTAAAGCTGCAGCAGTGGCCTCAGGCTCCTGACCTCTCAGGAAATGTAGGAACCTGTTATAGGAGGCAAGCCCCACACTGGAAGTATATTTCCAGCAAAAGCTGCATTGATTGAACAAATGAATATAGCATTCAAAGACAGTATGAGAAATGAGCTACTTCAGCCTCCGGATCTATACATCAGCTGAAAGAGTGTCATTCTCTGACGTCTTTGTTGACAGTCTGGTGAACTGCAGTGTGGCTTATTTATCTCGACTTGTATTTATTACCATGGCTTTGCAGCAGCAAAGCTCATTGAAGGAGATACAACATTCAGTCCATCTTCTTTCCTCCCATTTGTTGTGTACCTAAATAGGTTCTGTGTGCGTAATAGAGCCTCTTGAAACAAACTGCTGGGGGCAGTCGACAGATGAGGTTGTAAGTCAATAGAAAAATTTGCACAGCTTCTGAAAGCAATACGTGGAATTCTCCGTGGTCCTAATATACCAGGGGGATCTGTCTGTACCTGAAGTCCTTCAGAAATATATTCACATCCCGTTCTGTTCATCAAAAGCACTCCACTGAGAAGGAATGGTCAACTTGTCCAGTTCTGGAAACATTGTGAAGCTGAAGGCTTTCAAAGCCAGCATCCATAGGTTTTCTGTGGGGGTTTTCTGGGCTGTGAGGCCGTGTTCTGCAAGAGTTTATTTCTGATGTTTCTCCTGCATCTGTGTCTGGCATCTCTGAAGATGCCAGCCACAGATGCAGGTGAAATATCAGAAATAAACTCTTCCAGAACACGGCCTCACAGCCTGGAAAAAACCCACAGAAAACCTCTGGAAACATTTCTCTTACATCCACAGTTGCAGGGGGAGGGGATAAGCCCCTCAGTGAGAAATATAGTTAATCACATTGAGCTTTTTTCTTTTTCTTTTTACATCTACCTGCATCTCTTACTCTTGACTGAAAAACTGTCCCAGTTTGGCAGCAACAATCCTAATTAATCCTCCCTCATCCCACTTTTTGAGCTGCTTTTAAAATGTCCCAGTTTTTTTCCCTCTTCCTCCCACTCCCCCCCTTATCCTAGGCTGACTTCAATTGCTGCAAACCGAGTCCAGAATGCAAAAGTAGTTTGCATTCAACTCAGAGTGTAGAAGGGAGAAGAAAGGGCTGAATCTTGCCCTTCCCAGTAGACCCAGACAAAAACAAACTGCTGCAGCATCTCCTACCTTGTGTGTTCTTCCTTATTAATAACTTTGCCCACCTTGGCTGCACTCTGATGTTGCTTGGCCACAGATGTCCTGGTTTTCATCTGTGAACTACTGGAAGATAAGCTTTTGATATCAGTTCAATAGGCAGGGATAAACTCATGTGAGGTAATCAATGCCTACAAGTAACAATGGCACATATTACCTCTGGTATTAAAAGCAGCCTGCCTCTCAGTTGTATGTGCAGCCAGCTGTTACTACACTCATGTCATGCTTGTGGGCATCTCACAGGCCTCTGGTTGGCCACTGTTCAAACAATCTTTGGTCAGATTTAACATGCCCTGTCTTATATTTAATTCACAATGCCATTTGTGGTAGGTGGAGTTGCTATTAGCTCCTTACACTAGAAAGTAAGGCCCCACTAGAAAGTAAGCTCAGAGAAGCAGTTACCTCAAAGGTAGAGATGGTTAAGAGAAGGTAGGTCTGGGGAAGGAACAGAAGTAGAGAGCAGATATTTTATTAATTTTATCCTTCAGTTCAATACTCACTATATGATTTCCAAGCAAGAATCTTGAGGTCTGCTAGAGAGGATCTCTGTGTCCCCCCAGTGAGAGCAACAGACTGTGAGTGGACATAGGAGAAAGCCTTCTCTGCTTAGCACCATGGTTGTGGAACACCCACAGCCAGACACCTTAGAGGCCTGATTGAGACTAACATTGGTGTCATTCCAGCACCAAGTAAAACATTGCTTTACAATAAAGCCTTGACAGTGTGATTGTTTTCATTCAAATCTGCATATGCCCATGGTTTTAAATTATGTTAAATTATTTTAACTGGTATAAACCCGTCTTGCTTTAACATGTCAAAATGCTTTTACAGTAGTATGTTTAACATATTTTTTTATTGTTTAAAATTGGTTAAATGGATTTTACAGTATACCGCCTTATATCTTTAGTTATAGGCTGGCATATAGATATTCAACATCAACATTAGCATTGTTGTCATCTGGGTCAAGGTGCATAGTATTTAAAACTAGTCAGGTTATTTGGGCACATAAGGAAGATAATCCTGCAGACTACCCAAGGCCCATCTTAGTCTAACTGACAGGTTTAGGATTTTATCAAACCACCTTCCATTAATGTTCTTTTGCCGGCATAAATTGTGGTGTTTTTATGCCGGCAAAAGACCCCACCACCACCAGACTTACCTTGAGCAGTGTAAAAGAGGCTTCCCTGGCAGTAATAGAGCATGAATGGAGCTCTGTTTATTTCCGGGGTTGAAATTTCACTGATACTTGCAAGAATGTGCTAGCGCAGGAAATTTTTAAAAATAGAGCAAACAACCCCCCTCCCCAAATGTAGACACAAGCACAGAAACATACTTTACAAGTCCCAAATACACGGGGGGAGGTTCATAAAAAGAGCATCCCCTACCTTGCTGTCCTGATCTTGCCTGGAAGAATTTGCCCATTCACGCTTTAATTTCCCGTGATCACAATGGTGCAAAGTTTCAAACGCCAGCAATGCCAGCAACAAAGCACCATGGCTGATCTATTGACGGCTTGGGCTGTCAATAAAAAAATACGGTTTATTGGCAAGATACGATTGCGAAAGGACAACATTGTCTGGTATGCACACTGTTTCACAATCATTAGGCGTCTTTATGACACCATATTTGTTGCATCTGATAAAGTCCTTAGAGCCTTATCACACTGCACATTTATAGCACTATTATTCCACTTTAACTGCTATGGCTGCTTCATGTGGACTCCTGAGATTTGCAATTTAGGGAGGGGCATTCAGCATCCTCAGCCAGAGAGCTCTTAGGTGAGACTAAACGACAACCCTCAGAATTCCACAGGATGCAGTCATAGCAGTTAACGTGGAATAATAATGCTATAACAGTGTAGTGCAATAAGGGAGTCAGAAAGGAATCTTTCGCAGTCCTGTGTTGAATCCTTAACCTCTCCACACAAGTTGTGATATCTCCTGTGGATAAGTGTATGATAACTACCATTCTCAACACCCAGTAAAGAAAACACAATGTGTGTGTAGGTTTCAAAGAAGTAGCTGTGTAAAAAGAAGACTAAAAAGGAGGCTACTACTCAGTACTGTATCTGAAGGAGTGGGTTTATATCCGTGAAAGTTTATGCAAAACTGAAAACTAGTTAGTCTTAAAGGTGCAGCCACATTTCTTTTTCCCCTCCCCCTTCCTTCCTCCTTTTCCTCCTTTTTATACAATATGTGTATCTTGACTGCAGAGTTGAAATCTATACTACCAGGAAGAGAACCATCATGGTGTAGTGATTTGAGTGTTGGGCTAGGGCTCTGGGAGAACAAACTTCAAAATCCCTGTTCAGCCATGGAAACCCACTGGGCAAACCAACAGTCTCTCGGCCTCAAAGGAGAGAGCACTGGCAAACCCCCTCTGAACAAAACTTTCTGAAAAAAATCCTGCGATAGATGTGACTTAGGGTTGCCATAGGTTGGAAATGACCTGAAGGCACACAACCGCCATCATCCGGCAATGTGGTAGTAAAGCTGCAGTTTTGTCTTCTGTTTCCATAAATTCAACTTTTTACTAATATGGTTGCTCTGTTTAGATATGCTAATCTCTCACTCTCCACATGTCAGTACTTTTATGGACACGGGGAGGGGGGAAGCACCCAGTTGCCCCTTGATGATGGCTAGTCTAGCTCCTGCACAAACTGCTCTAGCAGACAAACAACGTCCTCCCACTTTGCATCCCCCATCAACTCAAACCAAGTTCCTGCATGCAGAGATGAAACACAAATTTCTGCCCAGGGAGCATCCTTGTTTCTTCCTTTCCTCCTGCAGGACTGTTCCCTGCCTACCACCAACATGGCCACTCAGTGACCAGCAGAGAGCAGAGGTAGCAGAGAAGTATCTGGCTATTGCCCATAGCCAGCTGCACAATGACACAGGGATCCTCTGGAGGTCTTGAAGGATGATGCTGTCATTGGACTTTTTCAGATGCTGAAAAATAATGCAAGCAGCCTCGTCAGCTTGCGAGGCTGCTGCGCTGCAAAGCGTCAGTTTCGGATGATGCTCGCCCCTGCCGGTACTGTTGCAGTACCGCGGGGAGATTTGAGTGTCATATTTCCTCGATTTTTAATCACGATCAACTTTCGTGAGTAAAAATCAATGAAATATGACGCTCAAATCTCCCTGCAGTACCGCAACAGTACCGGCAGGGGCGAGCGTCATCCAAAACTGACGCTTTGCAGCGCAGCAGCCTCGCAAGCTGACGAGGCTGCTTGTGTTATTTTTCAGCGTCCGAAAAAGTCCATTGTGTATATGACTGCAGAGACCTAGCCAGACACTTCTCTGTTGCTCACTCCTCTCTCCTCACCACCAAATGGTGATGTCAAGGGGATCCCACCCCTAAAGGCAACAGGTGAGTTTCAAGGGGATGCTTGAGAGATGTGGTGAATTTCTTCCTCTGAAGTGAACAGAAAAAAGACATACACCAACATTATGCTGGCCTGTGTCATTAAAAGGATACCAACTTTATTTTAATTTAAATGACATTGGATCCTGTATGGAGAAAGGTGGGATATAAATCAAACCAAAATCCAATAAATAAATAAATAAATGTTGTCATGCCACAAATAGGGCAGTATGTTCAGAGTACGTTAGAACTCTCTGAGGTAGAAAACTGGAGAGGCAATGCATTATGCAAGGCAGAAAACACATCAGGTTGAAACCCCACAAGTTGCTTGTATTGTGTTGCCTTGTGCTGGAATTGATGGCTTTGAGCCATTACAAACTGGTCCATTGCCAAAAGGAAGAGATAAAGCAATTGTTGTATCCAATTTTAACTGTCTGTAAAGTTAGGTTTAATGCTTAGTATTTCAGAACAGTGTGCATATTTTATTAATTTAGTGACCTTGAAATACTGAGATTGTGCTATGAAGGACCACTTCATTTAATGTGCTGTGATGACCTCCAAAACCTGAGCACCTAACAGAATTCTTCTTGCATTAGTAGACTATTATCTTGGCTGCTCTGAGGTCAGATTGTTTTTCTATTATGATTTTCGATTGGTATTCATTGTTGTTGTTTTTAGTTCTGCTTTTAGAATACTTATGTATTCTGTGTTGAGAATAAGGTCTTCAAAGTCATATCACAGAAGAAGTTAAAATGGATTATAGTGATAAGTGTTTTGTTTTGAGTTGTGCTAGAAGTGGCAGCAGCGGGGGAGACTAACATGCATTTCACAGTTGCCTGGATTATGCACCTGTTTGTCATATAACAATTTAATGTTTGAGATTAGGAATCAGATATTTCTGCAGCTGGCCTAGAGAACGAAGTGGAGCTATTAACTAGAAGTAAGAACATAAGATGAGCCATAGTTGATCAGACCAAAGGCACATCAAGTCCAGCACTCTCTTCATACAGTGGCCAACCAGTTGTCCACAGGAGGTCCACCAATAGGACAAAAGTACAACAGCATCCATATGCTTCAACTGGCACCTCCCAACAGTTGATATAAAGGGACATACTCCTTTTTGGACTGGAGGAAATGTGTACCTCTAAGGATTAATAGTCATCAGTAGCTCCATTCATCATGAAGTTGTCAAATCCCCTTTTAAAGCTTTCAAGCTGGCAGGCATCATTACATTTCATGGCAGTTGAAACCTTGATTTTCTCCTAAGTCTTTCCATATTCAGATTGTGTGGATGATCCCAGCTGCAGCATTATGAGAGGGGGAAAAACCCTCTCTCCCAATTTCACTCCTTGCATATTTTTATGAATTTATTTCTTGATGCCCCTTACTCTCCATATTTTCCTAGGCTTAACAACTCCAAATGTAGAAGCCTTTCCTTCTAGGGGAGTTATTCCAGCCTTACTGAATTGATGTGGGCAGGATTTACTTCTCAGTACACAGGTGTAGAATGGAACAGTAATAGTGAGATTAGGAGGAAACAGTAAGGCAATGCAAAAAATTCTCAAAGAATGCGGGAAGAATACCTTTTGTCCAGATGAGCTTCAGCCAGGATTCGCCATATTGGGAAGGAGGGGGGCTGAAAACTCCAAATAGTTCACGATAACAGCGTTTGCTGTTTCTCGTGATCGTTTTCAAAAAAATATGTGAAAATGCATATAACCGCCTGTCTGAACAACCAATTCAAAATGGGGCATATCCAGGAAGTCAAATGTGATTGGTTGGACATGTGTGGGGGCGGGCTTGGTGTCGACGAAGTAGCCAGAGCTGCCATTGTATCCCCCATCCCCAGGAATGATTCAGTGCTTTTTTTTCAAGCGGCAGAACAAGAAAAAAAATGTTTTAAAGCAGATAATTGCTCATCCACTTCTCTCATTTGGAGGGAGCTTTTGGTTGAATAATATGGCAGGTAATTCACTCCTGGCCACCATTTTTTCTTATGGGCATGCTCCACATGAAATTCAAACTCAGACAGCTTTCTATGGCAGTGATCTTGCAAGTGGATTGTGGGGATGAATGAACAACGCTGTTATAGTGAGGTAATGTGCTATTTTCTGCAATTAATTCTCCCATCTAGCTGAGCCCTAAATATTAAAGAGCAGGAATATTACTGCATGACAATCTCTTAACCAACCCCATTCTATGTCTTAAGGATTCTTATTTCTTCTGCCAAATATGCTAAAGGAAGAAACAGAGGATATGGTAAAATATTATTTTATATGACTACTGTGGCAAGAATAAAACCTATGCAAAAAAAAATGGAAAGAGGAACAAATACCTGACATATCAGATTGGATTTTGAAGATGTATGAGTTCATTGAAGCAGACAAACTGACATGTTTAATTAGAAACCAAACAATTGACCAATTTAAGAAAGACTGGAAAGTAGTATAGACTACCTTAAAACTTTATGGGGAAAATCTGCTATTAAAGGACTGGAATGACAACTAAAAATCAGCTTAGACAATAGAGTCAGAAAAAAAAAAGGAAAGGAAAGGAAAAAAGGGGTAATGTTCTAAACCTGTATAATATATTGCATCAGAGGGAGGTGGGGGGGGGTAGGAAATCATTCTAGTATGTATTTTATGTTTAGGGGTTTGTGTGTATAGAATCTGAGTATGTATTTTTATGTATTTTGTTTTATTTAGTTGTTGTATGGTTTTGATTTTTGATGTTTCACATTGTATGACTGTGCTGTATTAAATATATCTTAGGACTCTGTCATGCAACTGTCTGGTCTCCCCTTGATACTCTTCCATTGTGCTTTCTTTGCATGGTGAGTGGTGCACCTTTGTTCTGTCTCTCTAGAGAGTTGCATGATGGAGTCCTAAAATATATTTTATATATGCATGCTGGAATTAGTAGACGTCTGAAAGATATTCTGCATTATTGCAAAACAGTTGTGTTGCTCTGCATTATTTCTAATAGGATGGAAGCTGTTTATGAATATACCTCTTACTCTTGACTGTTGACTTAAGAATAGAGGCCCTTACACACTACACAATTATAGTATTATATTCCATTTTAACTGCCATGGCAACCTCTTATGGAATCCTGGGATTTGCAGTTTAAGGAAGTTTTATTTACAGTAGGACCCCTGTATTCACTGATCCATTATCAATTGATTCAATTATCCACAGGACACAAAACAGCACACCTACCATAGAGTCTTCCTAGAAAATGTGTCCTCTCTAGCCATTTTCTAGGACCTCCAAGGCAACTCTATGGTACTTTAAACTGGAAGTACCATTATTTTCAATGGTGTTCACTATTATCCACAGTTTTTGATATCCACACACCCACAGAACCAATCCTCAGCTGATACGGGGGTCTTACTGTATTTATTTTTTTAAACTCTCTGCCAGAGAGCTCTAGTGCCTCACTAAACTACAAATCTTAGGATTCCATAGGATGCAGGCCATGGCAGTTAGACTGGAATCATAGTGCTATAATTGTGTAATGTAAAAAGGCCCCAGAACCTAGTGAGGCAGGAATACCTGAGGAACTGCTTCACTTTGGAACCCAAACTTGAAATGACATAAAATATCCATTGGCAGCAAGCAACACAGGGAGTGGGAAGAGGGCAAAGGGGAAGGGAATGATGTATGGTTTAAAAGGTTTTTGTACCTGTCTCTCTGTAACCCTGAACAGGTTTACTTCACTCCACTCTGTTTTGTTGCAGGTCTTACTTGTTACAGGTAATACAAAAAAGTAGGCAATATTACTTAATGGAGCCAGTGAGGCATAGTGGTTTGAGTGTTGATCTACGACTCTGGAGACCAGGGTTCAAATCCCTGCTCACCTATGAAAACTCACTGGGTGACCTTAGGCAAGTCACACACTCTCAGCCTCAGAAAACCCTGTGATAGGTTTGTCTTAGGGTCACCATAAGTCAGAAATGACTTGAAGACACACTGCAACACAACGTTCCTTACTGATAGCAATAAAATTTTAAAAATAGGCTTCAGGGATAAGACCACAAGAACAGGGTGACCACATTGAAGACTGCATCCCAACAGTGGGGCAGCCATGTCAACTGTAGGTTGTGGTCCCAAGTACTGCTGGCTTATAGTGCCCAACATGCTGGCCCAGGATTAACATCACAGAATCCAATTTAGCCCTGGGCTGATTTCCCCTGGCCCCAACCCCACTGTAGCTAGATGAGACATAAACTGAACTGTAATCCAGAGTTTACAACATATGGATATTCCCAATGTCCAATTGCAAAAACTTCCTGCTCATGCAGTGGCTAGAGGAAGTAACATAATAGCCATGCATGCAAGGCTTTTATATGATCTTTCAGTGCTAGTCATCAAGTATCCAGCTTATATGTTACTTCTCTCATGCAAACATGTTGACAGAATTACTCCTGGCTGGAGGTGGGGATTTTGAAAATATAAACCATGTGTGGGATGTGACCCTGATAATACACTGAAAGTGTAAAATGTGATTCTTAAAGAAACTAAAGGTGGGGGAGGATTAGAATGTTCACACCAAGGGCCACCACCTGCTGTCTGTCCTTCTCCAACAAGAAAAGCAATTTATCATGTAGAAAGACTTCAGGTCTTCTTATCCATTACAGAGCTAATTTTTGTTGTGTTAAAGAACACAGTGTTTGCAGCAAATAAAGAATCCACTAGAGCTGGCTTCCAAGTGTTGCACTGCTTACATATGTGCTTCTGTCTTCCCTTGGGAAAAACGGGCCTGAATGACAAGGTGTATTTGTACTCTGGAGGAAAAGATTCCCTCTCCCCTTTCACCAGAAACCATTTTCTCAGACACCTGACAATTAATTTAAGAGAAAATCAGTTCCGTGACTTACATGTATTTGAAATCATATTCCCCTCCAGGTTTGCCCTGTTTTCTTTGGCATTCCAATAAGTATGGTATCTATGTGGTTTGCAGAAGTGGAACTAATCACTGAGTCTCACCATGAAGCCATTAAGGCTTTGAAAACTGAAACAGGGAGTCTCATTAATTTTCAAGCATTCATTGATGGAAAACTCTAGGTCATGGTAGGAAGACAAGTTACCTGTAAAAAGAATTCTAACTACTTTTTTGTTTTCATTGTAAAAAAATCTGCACTGTGGGCAGCCCACATGGTGAAACAAAAGGTTGCAGGCATTATCTACCTCCTTTTTTGTTTTTACTGGTTATGCAGTAGCACAAGGCTATATAAGAAAACATGCAAGGGGTAGGGAAGAGGAGAGGTCTGAAAGATCTCTTGTGCTCTTTTTCAGAGAGGCCAGTGCCTGTATTCTCAGTAGAACATTTATCCCACAGTCTTTAGTTCAGAAATAGTCAAGGTATAGGGTTCCAGGGGCCATTCTTCCAACCACAGAATCATCTGAGGGCCAGGGGTATAACTACTTGAAGGCATTGCCCCTCATAAATAAGAGTTCTGTCTTCCCAAATTTCTAGCACTACAGTAACTTAAAACTTCAGTTGACTATTTAGAAATGCAGTTTAGGCATCCAACAAAAAAAGGGACAGGCCACGTGACCAAGGGAACGCAAACACAGCAAATAGAGTTTTAGGCGTGAATGATTTTTTAAAATGTTGCATTGTCTGTTGGGCTAGAAATTCAGTGGCCAAAGGGGAGGGGAATACTGCAGGGGCAGAAATTTTCTGGGGCGGGGGGCAATGCTCCCAGAACATTGATACAGTCCTGCTGAGAGCCATTGTGGCCCTTCAAATTGAAACTTGACGTGACCAGAAAATCACTTCTGGGTTTTTTTTTTCTAATGCATTTTTTAAAAGGATGTTTTTGGTTAAGGTAAGGTGTGGAAGGTGCAAAGTAGTGCAACTTTCCAATGAAGCGTCGCTCTTCTGTCACCCATCACTCAGGGTAATACTCTATGGGAGGATGTGAGAGCCTTTTCTGATGTGATCCCCTCCTCCCGTCAATTATGGAGTCATCTCCCCTTAAAGGCCTTACTGGAGCCAACACTCAAGTCAAGGTTATCTGAAGGACCATATTTCCATATATGAGCCTGCCAATGTACTGAGATCTTCTGAGGAGGCCCTTATGTCTGTCCCACTGGTACATCTGGTGGGAACTTGGGAGGAGACCTTCTTGGTGACTGCTTTCAGGCTCTGGAATTCCTTTTCTAGTGTTTGTCTAAATGGTGAAAAAAACTCTTCATAGAATTCAAGGAAAACACCTTTTGTCCCAATGAGATCCCACAGCGATTTGAATAGTCCTCAGGAAAAGCCTTTGGGGCTTTTCCTGAAGTTTTTTTAAAAAAAAAGTTGAAGGAAATGCACATTCCCGTTCATTGGGACAACTGATGCGATTTGTTGCATAGTCTGGAGAGGATGGAACTGAACATCTTATTGGTCAGACATGTGCAGGAGTGTGCTTGCTGTGCAATGCCCAGAAGCTCTTTTCATGCTACTAATTGTTCACTTTTTAAACTTTCTTTTTTTAAACTGTCAATTTGGCAAAGGGAATCCAGCAGCACCTAGAGATGATGAGGAGGGTGGCCACTGCGAGGAAGAGGAAGAGAAACTGAGCCACCTGCCCTTCACCCATCCCAGCAGCAGCAGCCTCTGATTTCAGCTGCAAAGGGACAGAAGGAGCCGCCTGGGCAGCTGCTGGTTGTGGAGAAGGAAGAGGAAGGTGGCTCTTTGATGCCCTGGCTTCATCTCGCCTTCCTGGGCTGGGCTGCTCCTTTTCTCACACCTGTCCTGCACCCTCCAAAGCCTGCTGACATAGAGCTCAGGGGACAGGCATGAGAGAGGGAACAGCCCAGCCCAGGAAAGCTGTGGAATGCCTTACCTAGGGAAGCCAGGATGGCTCCCTCCTTGCTGTCCTTCCTCTGGGAAGTGAAAACTTTTTCTATTCCAACAATGTTTCTATGGAGATTTTCAGACAACACTGTTCTAGTGTTACTATTCCACTTTATTTGCTATGGCTGCCTTCTCTTGAATCCTGGGATTTGCAGTTTAGGGAGGGGCATTTGCAACTCTCAGCCAGAGAGCTCTTAGGCCTCACTAAACTACAAACCCCAGAATTCCACAGGAGGAAGCCAGAGCAGTTAAAGTGGAATAGTAACACTATAACAATGTAGTCTGAAAATCTCCTATATGTGATTTTGGCCATTTTCAGACAGCGCTAAATGGAGCTGGGGGGACATCTTCAATACTTTGTGGCTTTTCCTGTATTTTTAAAAAAAAAAAACTAAAGGAAATGCGCATTCCCGCTCATTGGGACAATCAATTTGCTTTGCTGCACATCCGTGAAAAGAGTGGAAGTGGAAAGCTGATTGGTTGGATGTGCACAGGGTGTGGAGCTTACCGGCAAGGCAAGCACCTGGAACTACAGTGTTGGATTTTCACCATGCGGATCGTGTGCTGAGGTGATGAAACAGGCTTTTCTACTTTTTTCTGTTTATTTAAGCAGAAGATCGCACCTCCACTCTTGGGATTTACAACTGGTGACAATAAAAACACAAGTAATTCACTCATGCCTGACATTTTGATTCACAGGCATATCCATTTGAAAATAAATGCATATGGCTTCCCATGCCTGCGATTTTAGAAAAAAACATGGAGACGAATGAAAGCTGCTGCGAATTGGTGTTAGTGTGCATCAATCCACATTTTATTGCCTCATATAGAAAAGCCCTGGTACATTTTTAAAAAACAGCTGAAAAGGTGGTATGACGGAAGATTAATCATGACTATCCCTGCCAAATTGGGACAGTTGGAGGGTATGCCACATAGGACTCTTAAGTAGCCTGGCTATTGAAGTCTGCCAGGATCAAAATATGTAGGATCATAGATTGGAGGGCTAATCAGTGCCTCTCTGAGAGTGGATAAATTCTTGCATCTTTTAACAAGGTGGTCACAAGACCCCTTTTGAAACAAACACATGTTTAAAATATATGTTGTGTTATAGTTTAATTTTTTTTAATTTGGACTATAGAAGATTCATTTAAATTTGAAAAGTGTATACACAATAGTTAAAAAAAAAGGAACTATGTGTTATAGGATAAAAAGCAAATGTATGTAATTTTACTAGGTAAAGTTCCTTATAGAAAAATGCTATCAAGGTTTAATTTTTTTAAAAGTGGAAAATGTTTTTATTTTCAATAAAAATATATATTAAAAAAAAAGAAACAGACACATGTTGACTCTATGATCAAGATAATTACTATCAGTGTTCAATCTTTTAATATATTCCAATGTTATTGTTATTGGTCTTTTGTGGATTTTTAAAAAATATTGAAATTCTGATTTCATAATGAATTATTGTGCTTTAATTTATCTTCTTTGTATGTTGTCCACCAACTTGGATGGGGCATTTCCCCAAAAGATAGCACATCACTATTTTAATAACTAACTAACTAAATAAAACCATGCCACTGTTACAACAGTGTCAAAACTAATTATTGGGTGAAGGGAAAGAGAAACAATAAAGAAAGCTGGTGTGGTAGAGTAATTAAGCCACCCACCAGGAAGTCCTGGCTTGTACATGATTTTTGCTACGATTCTACTAGGTGGTTTTACAGAGATCACTGTGTGCCATCCCAGTCTGTTATATCACTTCCTTTAATAGAGAACTCAGGTGGTTCTGCTGAGAGCAATTGAGTCAAAATGGAGTAAATCAGAAACTAGAGGAAGGTGTCAGCATGCTGGGGGAACCTTGAGTTTTCTAGAAATAAAATACTTTAAAAAAATGGGGCGGGGGAGGCAACAGCACAGTCACTGGGGACAGTAGAAACAAATGAATATAGAGTTATTAGTTGTCCAGGGCAACACAGAGAGCTGCAGTTGGAGATAACTGCCTTGCTTGAACCCTGACAATTTAATGTACAGATAAATATTACAGTGCCCTGGAGGAAGTCATGACTGACTGGCTGGAACCCTGACTGCATTCCTGTTTTCCAGTGAAGATACCTGCAGTGTATTTTGTTCTAATTCCTACCTGAAAAATGATCGTAACCTTGATCTTTGTTACAGGTTTGCTGTCAGGAGTACCACAATATCAAGACAAGTGTGATTAGGGTTCCTAGCAGTCAGGGCCTGGCCCATCTTCCCCAGTCCTCAGGGTGAGAGAAGAATCTCAGTGTGAGAGCACTGTCTTGAAATGTGTATGTATTCCTCCTTCATTAGACTTAGTGTATGCTAATTTGAATGGCATATTCTCTGCAATGCTGGCTGATACTTTGCGGGTTGTCTAGACAATGAAAATATTCCTCATAGAATTCACATGGAATATCTTTTGTCCCAACATATCTGAGGGAGATCCACAGTATTCGGAAGGAGGAGGGCCAAAAACTCCATATATTGCAGGGGGAAAGCCTCAGCAGATTTTTGCAAAGTTTCTAAAATAATGCATGGATATTTGCATTATCATGCATCTGGACATCCAGTTGAAATGTTGAGCATTCTTGGTGAGGGTAGAAGTGGACAGTGGATTGGTTGGATGTGTGTGTGTGTGGGGGGGTTGAAAGGAAGTGGCCAGAAGCACCATTTTCACATTTCATACTGTCAAGTGTGGGTGTCTTTTTTTTTTTTAATGTGCTGTGCTCTCGCCATCACCTTGATTTATGGGCATGGTTGCATGTGCACTTCAAATGCGGATAGCTTCACATATAATAGATTTTACTAAAAGACCCATGGGGACGAATTAGCACTGCTACGAATTTGTGAGAATGAGCACCAATCTGCATTATATCTTCTCATCTAGACAAGCCCTAAGATACCATATTTAATAACATCACTAGGGTCTGCTGTCTAGAACATCACAAAGGGTCATTCCTAGGTCTCAGGTTTTGGATCCAAAATCTCAGGGCCCGAGGTAGTCCTCTTGTTCTGGCAACCCAAGGTGTGGTGCATTTTGAACACTTAGCAAAGTATTGTTGTTCTTGTTTTACTAAATTACTGAATAGGCCCTTTTCACATGCAATCTCAAAAAGAAACATTTTTTTAAAAAAAAGACAGAGCTGTACATTCTGAATTTCTGTGCTGCCTTGAAATATTTAAAACTCCCTCTAAAGTACATTAACAGTGTGCTTTTCTTTTGTGTGTTTATTTTCAAAGCATCATAGAGAAAAGCATATGTGCATATAACTGAAAGTTGCATCTCTCAGTTCTGCGTGTCACTGACATGCCTTTATTGAAAAGCTGAAAATAGAAGACTGTTAGGAACTGTTAGGAGAGGAAATGCCACATGCTTTGGAATTTACTGGGGTAATAAAACAGTGATTAATCATACCAAAATACTTGGTTCATCCATTTTGCCATAGCCCTAGGGTACAGCAGTCAGTTCTGGGTTTTTTTTTTACACTCTCCAGAATTCTTTTGCTCCTTTGCCCCATTTGTTGAAAAGAACAAATGTCAGATTTGTGACAGGCTGGCCATTACCGCTGGATTCAGGAAGCAAATAGACCTTGTGGATGAAGCCTTGAGCTTAAGATCCAGCAGAGCATGAGGGCATGACAACATTTGCAAAATGCCAAAGAATTAAATACACACACACAGTATATCACAAAATAAAGAAATAAAAGGCAAGATGGAGAAAGTGCAAGCATTGGGCAGCAGCTAGCAAAAGTTCTGTCTAGGACAGGGATGGGCCATCTGTGGTCCTCTAGATATTGTTAGATTGCAGCACCCATCATTCCTAACCATTGGCTGTTCAGAATTTGGAAATGTCACTTTTTAAAATAAATCTTCCTGAATCTCCTAGCCATCATGGTTTGGAAAAGCTACAGATGACAACCCCCCAAATCCTCCAACTTGCATGCCACTGGCTGTGCTGGTTAGGGCTGTTTGGACTAGAAAATTATGAAATCTCCCCCTATGGAAAAGAGGCTGGCCACATGGACAGCAGGTTGTAATTCTTAGGTATTACTACACAGAGCTATGTTAGCAACAGCTACTTCTTACTTGGTTTGGCTGCAAATCATCATCCATAGTTTTCTTCCTTTATATTCTGCTATCTCCCCTCAATCCTCATCCTCTATCCAGTCATCTGTTTTAACTCCCAGTATGTCATCCATCAGTAATCTGTAACTCCTGAAGATTTTTTCATCAATTTAAATTCCTCCCATATCTCTTGCCAAATCACTGGCTCACATATGTTTTCTGGGGATTGAATTATTGCCATTTCTTCTATTGAACAATAGCTTGGCATATACAGGTAGCCCTCCATATCCACAAATTCTGTATCCATGGATTCAATTATCCAAAAAGCAAACCTTGATTTTGCCATTTTATATAAGGGACACCATTTTACTAGGCCATTGCATATAATAGGACTTGAGCATACACGGATTTTTGGTATCCACGGACTGTCTTAGAACCAAATCCTAGTGGATACCAAGAACCCACTGTATAGAGTTAACAAGATGGCAAAATCAAGGTTTGTTTTTTGGATTATTATTTTTTTAAGAATATGTTCAAGCTGGGAATACTTAAATCTGTGGATACCAAATCTGTGGATACGGAGGGAAAACTGTAATTAAAAAGAAAATGTGGTTGCAGGCTTAATGTCCTTTAGTGGCTTGCATACAGTAGCATGAGCTTGATGGAATTTCCTCCACCCCTTCACTTGCGCTCAACTACTATAGTCCCCACAAGCTTGGCAAGATTCTCAGACCTGTGTGGGTGAGCTAATCACTCTCCCCTTTCCTAGGGAGAGAATCACCAGCCAGATCTTGCCTCTGTACCAGTGTTCATCTCTGTTGCAACTTTCCATTTCATTGTGCTCTGTGAAGGAACCTCAGCCTTCAATCACCATCACCCAGAAGTCAGGCAACAGCTACTTCTTGTGGCAGTCGATGATCTAACACTCTAGAAGGCTGTGTCGTTGGGATCTTTTTACAAAACATCCAAAGACACACACACACACACAAAGATCCCACTGCCATAGATGGTGATGGAACCTCAACAACATGATCTTTTAATTATATTTGATACACCAGTTTGCAATACTGCCAATGCCCATGTTTAAAGAAAAGGAAGGCAATCTTTATCTTTTTCTACTGCCTTCCACTTTACTGAGCAGTATGATAATTTCCAATGAGTCATGAATCTTATGATATGTCCAAAGTATGATAGCCCCAGGTGAGTCATTTTGGATTCTAGTGAGGTTCAAGATTTGCTCTGAGGTCATTGCTTTTGGTCCTTGGTCATTTTTGTCTTTTTGTCTGTATTTATTCCTGGGAGCATCACTCTGCTTTAAAACAAGGAGCATGCTACCTGCTTACCTAAAACAATAACAACGACTTAAAACTATGCTTTGTTTTGGGAACACTGTAGCATCCAGTGAGTTACAAGGGGGAATTGGCCCCAGATCCACAGATTGCCCATCCCTGATCTCTTTCAACTGGCATCAGCTCTCCAAATTTCTCTAGCAGAATTCCTATCCCTTCTATATGAGGCACTTTTAAACAGAGATAATACCTATTGAACCTTGGGACTTTAGATGTGTTGTCACCACACTGTTGCTCCTTTCTTCTATCCATTCAAGAACAATGTTTTGCACTGGCTAAACAGATTCTGGGCATCTCTATGAGCCTTTGCAGGGGATTTTCTTCAGTTTAGCACCATGTTGGGTTATTGCATTTGATTCAGGAATCAGAGAGTTTTTAGGTTTCAGTCTTTCATAGCCTTCACTGTGAGTAAGCCTTGCTGAATGCAATGAGACTTATTTCTAAGAAAACATGCACTGGACTGTGCTGTTAGCTGAAGGGACCAGTGCTCGATAACAAAGCACAGACCTTGAGTGGAAGTCACATAACAAGTTGACCTATAAGCAGTGCTTTAGTAAATTCAGGGCTTACAAGGTCAAAGCACCATGACCTTTTAATTTGCAAGAAATCCATATCAGCCTTTCTATTTCCTCTGAAGCTGACTGCAGTCTTCACAGTAGACGGTGGGGGCAGGTAATTTTCCTAAAAATGTATTTTTGTGAGCCATCCCTATTGTGATGCAAAGTAGTTTGGGAGTTGCTTGGTCCTGAAAGGGTACTTAAGACTCCTTAACTTTATTAAGAAAACTCACACCTGGTGAAAATGAAGACTACTACAGTTGGTTTGTTGGGGTTTATCTACACCGGCCAGAATATGCCAACTTCTCACCGGTGTATTCTGGCCCCAGATCAGGCCCATTGCCCCTCTGTTACCTGCATGAAACAGGATGGATTCTTTGCCCCCAGCCTAATCAGGGCTCATTGGGGGCAAAATGGGGCAAGAGCCCTGTATCATTTTGACTGCACAGCTCCAAAGTGGGGACAAGTCAGGGTAAATAGCCCATTTTGACAAGCCCTTAGTGAGGCTAGGAGCCAAGGAAAAGAATCTTCTCACTACCAGGAATTTGTGGTAATGCATTATGTGGAGTCTCAAATAGCTGAGAAGAATTGGCATGAGCTGAATTTGAATATCTGCCCTGGCATGCCCTGTCACAGCTTAACATCAGGAAAGTGAAATGCAAACAATATTTATAAGGAATAGAGATTTTAAAACAGCAGGTGTTCACTTTGGTTTTACTGGCAGAGGTAGGTGTTGAGTATCCCTGAGTACACAAAATATATTCCTGTAAAGTGTTTGATCTTTTCTTCTAATTCATTAATTTTTAGCAGCAGAATATCCATGAAATCACTGAGTGCACTACAGATAATATTTATGCTTAGTGTGCTGAGCACCAGTTTCTCTCCTTTGTCAGGTACAAACGACATTAAAATTAATGTCACTGCTTTGAATGGAAAAAACAAAAATTGGAAATCTCCCAGTTTCCCATCTGTATCTGACAGTCTTTAGTTCTTCCATCTCCAGTTCCAATAAGTGGAATATCAATGGCTTAGTCATGCACACGTAACCTTCTCTCACAAAGCTGCAGTTGCATGGAAGCCATTTTTCTGTGACATGATTCCACGGGATTGATGCAAGCACATGGGAGGGCAAACTGCACAAGTCTTTCACATGGAAAAGTTCTATCACTGACCCCCAAGCCCCAGAGATATATGAGTACCAAACTGAAAAAATGGCTTCCACAAGGCTATAGCTGCATATCAAGGGTGCCACATTGGTCTTACAGTTAGCAGAGAGTGAATGACTGGTATGTTGCAATGGCAATAGCAGTGGATCAGACCAGAACAGTCACATTTAACACATTAATCAGTTTTTATAGTTTTGTACTGTCAGAGGTTATCTGGGGTGCAGTGCTAATTAAAAGACATGGATAAGAACATGGAGTGAGGATGCCTAGCAACAAAATAAATCCCAGAAGTTTCCTCTCTGGATAAGGTTAAACACAAAGTGTTACAAGCTGTGTCCATTCATTCTGTCTAGCTGTGTCTCTCTGTTTATTCTCTGAATCTTCATATCTAAAGTTCTGTTTTGACCCATCACTGCTTAGTTATTCAGAAACTCTTGCTAACATGGCACTAGACCAGTGGTTCCCAAACTCTGGTGCTCCAGATGTTTTGGACTTCACCTCCAGAATTCCTGATTGTTGGTCAAGATGGCTAGGGTTTCTGGGAGTTGAAGTTCAAAACACCTGTAGGACCAAAGTTTGGAAACCACTACATTAGACTGACCACAGCATGTGCCCTTTTTTCTCTATCTTTATTCACACAAAGGCAGATACAGTATATACTGGCAAACCTCTATTAAACACAGCCTCTGACAAAGAAGTTTCTTTGTTACAGTCCTTTTGGGCCCACCCAGACTCCCCTTTGTTCTCTGTCTAGCTGGAATATTTTCAGTAGCCTTGGAATTGGGAGGATGGTGAAGGTGGGCTAGAGAAACACAGACTTTTGATGCTAGTTGTGAAGGACAAGCTGGACAAGCCTACTGAAAGCTGCCAATCAGCTCAGAGAATGTTGTGAAGGGGGCCTACAGGAAAGAAATATTACAAAACAGAGGGCTCATTTACATGACAAAAACGCCCAAGAAGAATTCTTGGTAGAATCCCTGGTAGTTCACACACATCAGGGGCTATTCAGAAGGAGGGGTAGCAAAAAGCCCGGTTAACCCATGACTTTCCAATCCTCTATTTTTCAGGATTTGGGGGGAGGGGAAAGCCCAAGACAACCTGTGCTATTGGTTGTCTGAAAAATCAGGAACCATCCCGAGACATGGGATGATATCTGATTGGTTGGATGTTGGAGGGGGTGGGATTGCAAGGGAAGCCTTGCAATCACCATTTTGGCATGCCCCCCAGGGTCCTCCACTGGCTCTCCCCTCCCCTGCCCCCGCCCAAGCAGCTAATGAGAACCACCCATCCCAAGTGGCTCTTCCTCCCGCCCTCATAGCTGTGCGGGGCGGGGGGTGGCTTCTCCGTAACTGCCAGTCACAGAGACCCCCCCTCCCCATGTGGCTATTTCCCCCATCCCTGCCACCGTGCGGGGCGGGGGAGGCTTCTCCATGACTGACAGTCATGGAGAAGCCCCACCCCACCCCATCCCACGCGGCTATTTCCCCCACCCTTGCCGCCACACAGGGCAGGGGGTGGCTTCTCCATGACTGGCAGTCACAGAGATCCCCCCCTGCCCCATGCAGCTATTTCCTCCCTCACCCATAGCTACTGGGGGTGGATGGCTTCTCTGTGACTGCCAGTCATGGAGAAGCCACCGCCCACCCTGTGCAGCGATGAGGGCAGGGGGGATAGCCGTGGGGGGAATGGCCGTGACTGATAGTCACAGAGAAGCATCCCCCGCCCCACGTGGTGGCAGGGGGAATAGCCATGCGGGGCGGGGGGGGATTCTCCATGACTGGCAGTCATGGAGAAGCCACCCCCACCCCAAACAGCTATGAGGGCAGAGGGGATAGCTATGCAGGGCGGGGGGGCTTCTCTTTGACTGCCACTCATGGAGAAGCCATCCCTGCCCTCTGCACCTATGAGGATGGGGGAATAGCTGCACAGAGTGGGGGGGATTCTCTGTGACTGACAGTCACAGAGGAGCCTCCCCTGCCCCGTGCAGTGGCAAGTGCGGGAGGCAGCAGCCCCATGGGGCAGGGAAGGGGGATCCAGCAACTGTTGCGGGCAGGCATGCTGATGGTTCTCCCAGACTGACCATTCCAAAAATGGCAGATCAAGACTTGCCAGCCTTCCCTTGCAAGCCCGTCCCCTCCAAAGTCTGACCAATCAAAATACTGCTCTGCTGTGTACCCCTATCCCGGGATGGAGGTACTCAGAACAAGAAAAACAAAAAAACCGAGACTTATGCTACCGTGACAAATCGTGTAAACAATAAGAGACGAACTCAGGATAAAGATATCTTGCTTCTCCCCAGGATAAAAACTGCAGCGTAACTGAGCCCAGAGATTTTTCTCTGTCAGAAGGCAGACAGGGCAAAGCTGAGCAGAAATAGGGTTTGGATTTGAGAGAGGTAAGGTACAGATGGTATAGACCAGTGACTCTTAACCTTCTCTTTACCAGGGATCCCCCTTAGATATCTTTTGTTGCTGCAGGCCCCCAAGACTTTACTCAAGATTTAAAACCCTAACAACAACAACAACAAGTAATAATAATAATAGTAATAGTAATAATAATACAATTACACCTTCCTCAGAGTTACTGGAGGGAAGGAAGACTTTCTCCTGCTTCTTCCTGCAAATTTGTGGCTGAAGTGGATTGAACAGCAATTTGCAGGCCAAGCCAATCAGCCTTGGCTCCTGTCACATGGGCTAAGCATCCTTCAAGCTGTCACGGACCCCCTGTGAGGACATTGCATCCCCCTGGGAGTCTGCAGACTACAGGTTAAGAACCACTGGTATAGAGACAGGTCAGTCAGAGAGATAGGAGAACTGACTGGGGATTTAGGGAGCTGTGATTGATTGAGCCTTCAAAAGGTATTATATTAATTATATGTTTCTTAATAAACTTACACTGGTTTGTTTGTTTTTACAACTGTCTGTCAGTTCATATTAGGTTTGGTGGAGCGCTGGTCAGTGAACTCTCTACAACAACACAGGTCCACATATAAGGGGTCACCCTGAGATCCAAGTACCCAATCCAAGAAGGGGAACAAGGGCAGAGTGAGTGACAGGACTCCAAGGTTTGGAACTGTGGGGCCAGCCTGAAAAGGGGATCTGTCACACCTGGAGCCAACAGTATGCCTGCAGTAAACAGTGCAATAAAGCTTCAGCTGGGAAAGAATGGGATTCTACTCTAGTTGATCATTCTGCAGCTGTGAGTGCCTGCCTAGGGGATTGTCTAAATGGTGGAAATACTCCTCATAGAATTTGAGGAGAATACCTTTTGTCTCAATGGGATCCCGTGGCAATTCAACATATTCGGAAGGAGGGGGGGTCAAAAACTCCAAATACTCAGCAGGAAAAGCCTTTGTGACTTTTCCCAAAGTTGTTTAAAAACTGCAAGGGAAATGTGCATTCCTGCTCATTGGGCCAACTGATTTGACTTGTTGCACAGTCCAGAGAGGACTGAACTGGAGATCTGATTGGTTGGATGTACATAGGGGTGGGCTTGCCTCAAATGTCTGGAAGCGCTTTTCATGCTAGCGATCGTGTGCTTTTTTGAACTGTCAATTCTTCATGGCAGCCGCTATGAGGAACAGGAGGAGAGACCAAGCTGCCAGCCCTTCACCCATCCTGGCAGCATCAGCATCCAAATCCGGCTGCAATTAAAGGGATGGGAGGAGTGGCCTGGCCAGCCACTGGTGAAGAAAGAAAAGGAGGGTGTTTTTTTGACACTCTGGCTTCATTTCACCTTCCCAGGCAGGGCTGCTCCTTCTCTCATGCCTGTCCCACATCCACTGAGTTTGATGTCAGCAGACTTTAGAGGGTGCAGGACAGGCATGAGAGGAGCAGCCCAGCCCAGGAAGGTGAGATGAAGCCAGAGCATCAACAAGCCACCTTCCTCTTCCTTCTCCGCAACCAGTGGCTGGCCAAGTGGCTCCTCCCATCCCTTTAATTGCAGTTGGATTAAGACACTGATGCTGCCAGGATGGGTGAAGGGCAGGCGACTCAGTCTCTCCTCCTGTTTCTCATCATGGCCACCCTCCTTGTTTTCCCCGGGTGCTGCTGGGTTCCCTTTGCTCTCCCAATCACCCCCAACCACACACACACACAAAAATGTGGCTGCCATCTTGGTTCATGGCCATGTGAATGTCAGGCACAGAGAGCTTTGCAGCCTACTGTTTTTGTGAAAGACACTGTGGAAACAATGCTGCTGCTGAGAATTTGTTATAATGTGCAGGTATGAGCATTATTTCTTCTTGTCTAGACAAGCCCTAGAACAGGCAAGGTAAATAAAGGCTTCCAGAATCCCTTACTGAGCATGCATGCCACAGCAAACAAAAAACAAAGAGAAAAAAGGGGAGAGAGATAAGCCTACCTCACCAGCTATCTCCAGCATGTTAAAAATTGGATGGTTTTGTTTCCTTATGCAGGGCTTACCTGACCTAATTGTTTCATTTCACATGTGTATCATGTTAGTTTTGGATAAAAAGTCTGCTGAATCATGTTGAACTGCTCTTCTTTTTTGTGGTGCAGAAACCTATCCCTGTTTTTCCCTGGTTCCAAATTTTCTGTGCAAGAAGTAATGACCAAGAACACATCTACTCTGTTAACTGAGGTAGTCTGGGAGACTAGGCAGAGCAGACTGTAGGCAGAACATGGAAGATCAGCTTAAAGAGATGTTTGCCTGCACTGGGTATGTGCCTGGTAGGCTGGGTGTGTGTTTTGCGGTCTTCCTGCAGTGAAATGGATACTGCATTGTACTTTATTAAGGCACATATTATTAGGGTAAATATCCCAACCTTAGCCTTGTACCAGTTTCTCAAAGTGGTTTCTTTTCCTTGCTGACTTTGCGGGTCTCCATGGCAGCTGTTTGATGGTGGTACTCCTGACAGTTTCTCTGAAGTTCCCTATCATATGAATAATAGATTTGCATCCAGGCTCTGAACTCTGGGGAATTTTAAAGGAACCTGATATAGTGTATAGAACTATGTGAATATATGTTAACACCAGGACTTCACAGAGGAAGCCAGAGAACATTCTGAGTTACAAAGAAAGCCACAGTGAATCCTCTGGTGTCTTCCAGACTATCCTATCTATTGTGTGGCATGAGTTTTTGTAAGGCAAAGTCCATTTCAAACTTCCTGTAAAGTCAACTCTGAAGTTTTAAGGCTAAGCCCAAACATTCTCCCTCTTCCCAATTTGGACATTCCACCTGTAAGTGATAGAAATAGCATGGATTTTGGTGACTTTTTTTGGGAGGGAGAGAGAAATTAGGGACTGGGAGAGCTTTTTTAAATATTTTTTTTAAAAGAAAATGTTTACAGGTTGAGTCTCCCTTATCCAAAATGCTTCAGACCAGAGGTTTTATGGATTTTGGAATATTTAGGATTTTGGAATACTTGCATATACATAATGAGATATCCCATGGAGATGGGACCCAAGTCTAAATACAAAATTCATTTATGTTTCATATACATATAGCCTGATAGTAATTTTATACACAACATTTTTAAATAATTTTGTGCATGAAACAAAGTTGGTGCACACTGCACCATCAGAAAGCAAAGGTATCACTATTTCAGCCACTCATGTGGACAATTTTGGATTTTGGAATATTTCGGATTTCAGAATTCCAGATAAGGAAGAATCAACCTGTATCTGTTTTTCTTTTGCATTATCTGAGGGGACCCTAGCAGGCTGAGAAGTGATAAACAAATGACTGATCCTGTTGGTTAGTTCTGACTAGAGTAGCCCCATTGAATGAACTGATGAAGGGTGTGTTGGCACAGAGGTAAATCCATTCAATGGTTCTGCTCTAGTTGGGACTAGAAGTATGGCTTGGGCTGAATATTTAAATAAACATTACAGGGATTTTGAGTTGGATACAGGTCTAGTCATAATTGATGAACTGAAATCACTGTGACTTAAGTTAGTTATAAGTAAGACTCACTAAAATGACCAGGAGTGCTATTCAACAGTGGGGCACACACAATGCCTTCTCTCCACTGTGGACCCTTGTGCACTCCCAAAATTGGATCTGGAAAATAAAATTATCAGAGGCATACTTTAGGGTATTATCAGTTCAGTCAGAAAAATAGCCTCTTAATAATTTTGTCTTGAAAAGGCAATCACAGTGAATAAATTTATTCAGAAGTGAAACACAGTACTGACCACCTTCCCTCAGAACATCAATGCCTTTAACTAACACCATGTAAATCACATAAATGTCAGAGCAAAGAATAGTATTACTGTTCACCACAAGAAGCGGGGCCATCTCATTTTAGTTGTATAAATTAGGGGACAATAGCACAGCATTTACACCATAAATGGTTCATGATTACGTTGGTTGGACCCAACTAGAGTAGATCCATTGCATGAATTGTTCAATGGTGTGTCAATATGGAACCATACAGTGCCTCTCCCTCTTCCATACCGGGGAAGGGGGGGGGAATAAAGCACCTCTTTGGTCAATCCATGAGCATTGCTATATTTAAACCAGAAGCTTTTCTTCTGAACCTGAGAATGGAAAAGGTTTCTGGTAACTTAGTAGACAATACACTTCATGACTGTGTGTACATGTAAGGCATAGAGATGTATTGCACCAACAGAAGCAAACAAATAAGTTCTACAACAAAACAGTAGAGTGTAGAATGGTCCTGCTCAGGATACTGCATTCTACCATCCCCCCCTTTTTCATCCCCCACCCCAACAGTCAGTCAGCAGTTCATGGTTATTAATCATACTCTGTCCTCACTGGACTGTTTGGAGATTCTCCCCTAAATATTTAATGTATTTCTGCAAATCATCAGGCTCCTCCAAGCTTGCTGATACCTCTTTATTGTATGGGGATGGTGCTGTTTTGCTAACATAAGGATCAGCACTCAGACAACTGAGACCACTAATATATAGTATGTATCAGTGTATAAGATTGGAGCCAGATAAAACACACATACACATAGCAAGGCATTCAATAAAACTGGGGTAGACATGCCCATGTGTTGGTGGGCCATTTTTAGCCCCTCTGAGACCTTGGAGGGCCACACTGCACCACCAAAGTCACGATTTTGGGCTTTGTCACTCCTGATCATTTTCAGGGAGACATTTGGTTCATTTTTTTCTCCCAAAACTGTCTTTAAAGTGGAATCTGGCTGAATTATTTTTTGGAAGGAGTATCAGGGTTTTGGGGTAAATTGATGAGCATCTGAGGGCCTGAAAGTCACAGTGATGCCACCCTAGGATGTACAGTTCCCAGTCCTGCGATAAAAAGTTTAAACTAAACACACGAGGAAGGGCCTAACTACTCTGAAGGTATCAGATCCCATCTGATCTTGAAAGCTAAGCAGGATCAGCCCTGGTTAGTATTGGTTGGGAGACTGCGAACAAATACCAGGTATTGTAGGCTATATTTCAGAGGAAGGAACTGGCAAAACCACCTCTGAATATTTGTTGTCTAAGAAATCCCTATTAAATTTATGGGGTCACTATAAGACAAAAGGCAACTTGAAGGCATACACATACACACACACACAGAGAGAGAGAGAGAGAGAGAGAGAGAGAGAGAAATATAGCATAGCATAGATATTTATACACCGCTTATCAATGCCAAAACACTCCCTAAGTGGTTTATAGTGTTTTCAGCTAATTGCCCCCAACAAGCTGGGTACTCATTTTACTGACCTACGGAAGGATGGAAGGCTGAGTCAACCTTGGAGCCCTCTGGGCTTGAACTCATAACCTTGTGGCTTGCAATATTGGCATTTAACCACTGCACCACCAGGGCTCCAAATATGTGAGGAAGTCACCCCATTCTGCCATAGCTTTCCACATGTGGACAGTAACCGTCTGAAGAGAACAGCATCCTCTGCCTATGAAAGCTCTCCATGTGATTTTAAAAGTTGCAGTCGAGATTTCCAATTGCACAGAGAGCCTTCACATGTAAAGAAGGATGCCCTCTTCAGCTACAGAAAGAGGCAAGACTAGCATACTGCCTCCTTGCAAGTCTACTGTACTCTTCACATGTCTACTTTCATTCTTTTACTGAAGATCTGAATAGGGCTCATATAATCTCTGTATGCTCTTGCACAAATGTGAAATAACAACAGAAATCATAAGGAAATATTGTGATTAGAATCTGACAAAGAAAGAGAGCTGATGCAATGCAGGAAATGACTACTAGTAGATGGAAGTAAAGATAACTCTGGTTGTACTGTGCATTCTCAGATGGGTTGCATAAAAGTGTGTGGGAACCACCCAGAAGGAATTGTGACACACTACAAAGAAGGAGATAGAACATATTGCTGTTCTCTGGTGATCTACTTCCCCTGTCCATCAAGGAACCATGGGCTCTTTCACAATAACAGTGCTATTATTCCACTTTAACTGCCTGTTTCCCAGGGAGCGGCATTTAGAATTCGCAGCCAGAGAGCATTAGTGCTTCGCCAAACTGCAGGATTCCATAGGATGCAGCCATGGGAGTGGACTCATAATACTACAATCATTTTGTGTGGAAGGGCCCCAGAACTGGAACAGGTACAGTCCTCTCCCTACGTACCCACCCACCAAATAAAGCAGAAGATACTCATGCCCATGAAATGGAAAGAAAATGGATTTATTGTGTACGAGAGGCTGAATTTCTAAATAATTTAATAAATTAAGGTTAATTCTGAAGGTGTTCTCATTTCCCAGACTGCAGGCTTGTTTTGGACCACATTTACATCATTTTTTGAAATTTGTAGTCACCTCCTCAAAAAGTCTTTGTGCCCTACTAAAGTGTAAAATGTGTAGACATTCATGTCCCTATCTGCATTTTGCACACACAATTACTACACGTCTACACCCTTAAATTATGCATGTTTGTGCATGTAATTCCTTTATGTGCACATTTTCTTGAGCTGCAAAACAGATCACGCAATTGTGAAAATTGTGGATTTTGATGTGCTATTACATTTCAGTCTGCTTATAAATTCAGCAAGTCTGACTTGGGTAAATTTCAATAAATGCTGTTTAATATAAAATCTAAGTATATTATAAAGTAGACCTTGGTGTTAAACACACTTACAGCTATCTCTTATCTGCAATGCAGGTGAATCAAAGTATTTGGTCATTCTTTGTTGCCAGTGAAATAAAGAAAAATGCATTCCATTACACTGAAGTACACTAGCTTGACTGGGTTATAATTAAGTTGTGACTGAGCTTTATGTACATCTCAGTAACAGAGATAATTGGATTCTTTCCAGACTCAGCTTGGAAGAAAGAACAGGCTAGCAACATAATGCAACATAAGATTCCAAAATGAAGTTAACACACTACCTGTCGAGGGGTCCGTTCCGACTTACTTCTGCACCACTCCCAATCTGAAAGTTCTGGTTTCCGGCCCTCTTCATGAGAAAGCCTTCTTTCCTGTCCATCCAAAAAAGTGCACTTCTCACTATTCCTGATATCTTCTTTCTTATAAGTTCCCATTTTGTCAGAAAGCAGGCAGTCCATGAACTTATCCTTGTTGAGGTCTTGTTTTGTATCTGTACCAACTGTTTTTTTGCACTTGTTGACTGTCTCCTTAAGCATGGAGCTGTTCTCGAGAGAGATGGTGCTGAACTCAATTCTACTGCTTTCTTTTTGAGCTTCTTTTATATTGTCACAATCATAGTTGAGCAAGCTGTGGTATGATATTGAGTTACTATCATCACTGTGGCGGTTGTCATGGGATATCTTATAGATTCCGTAACCTTGTTGAAATGACAAGTTGAATTCAAAGCCTCTTCTTTTGGCTAAAGAAAGGAATCAAGTATTTGCATTAAAACAGAAGGAGGAATGTGAAAATGTTAAAATTTAAAAACACATAGTCCCCAAAAGTTTATTATCAGAACTAGCTTGGTGCAACATAAATGAAACAACTCATGTTCCAAAAGATTAAAAAGCACTGCTGAGAATGACTTAAGGCACATACACATCAGTGTTGAAGACAGAGATAAAAATTCTGAAAGGGCAAGCTTAAGGATATGTTTACTCAGAAGTAAGTCTTGTCACATTTGTGTTTAGAATCACAATCTAAATGTGGTATATAGTTGTGATTTCATACACATATTTTCTGCCTTTTTATCATATACCTTAGAAAGGGCTGAATGTTTCCAAACACTTTCACCATACATGAAAGTTATGTCTGAAAACATCCAATATTATCTTATTCATTTTAAAGGAAGAAAACATACTGACTTCCCAGGTATCAGCAAAGGATTTAATCTTTATTTTATGGAGACATGGTACAGGAAAGTCTGAACAAGGAAGCAAATAAACTCTTAGATCATCAGATAGCTAGCTAGCTAGACAGGTTGATAGATAAATCCATCCATCCATCCATCCATCCATCCATCCATCCATCCACAGAAGGATCTAAGAGTCTGTTTGCTCCCTTGCACTATCTATCTATCTATCTATCTATCTATCTATCTATCTAGATCAGTGGTTCCCAACCTGTGGGCCCCCAGATGATGTTGGGCTACAGTTCCCAGGAGCCCTCTGAGGTCTCACCTTGACAGCCAGGTGGTTCTCCCAGTCATTAGTGAGGCTGTAGGGTTGAACTCACAGCCTCACTAATGACTGGGAGGACCACCTGGCTGTCAAGGTGAGGCCTCAGAGGGCTCCTGGGAACTGTAGTCCAACAACATCTGGGGACCCATAGGTTGAGAACCACTGATCTAGATTAACTTTGTCCCATTAAAAACAGATGGATGGATCAATCTATCTGTCTATCCATCCGTCCATCCGTCTGTTTCCCAATGGGACAAAGTTCATTATGGCTTAACTTTAGTGACATTGATTTGAATGAAAACTCACAGTGCATTCCTATGTACACCTACTCTGAAGTAAGCCCCATTGAGTTCAATGGCCCTGCCTCCTAGGTAAGTGGTAATAAGTATCATTGCACCCATTGCACTGATTTACTTTTCAGAAGACATGCATAGGACTGCACTGTAAATTAATTCAATTTGATTTCACTGGAAACTAAGTGCAACTAACTCAGTGCTCCTCCTGACAGCCAATATTCCCAGTAATTGTTGTTTCCCTTGGTAGCAGTTGTTCTCACCCCTGCATCCAGTCAGAGTTCATTCATTCCTAGAATTTTGTCATTCTCCCTCCTTTTCCTTGAAGTGTGGTGTGGGCAGGCCTTCTTCCCCTCCCAGGAACTTTAATCAGGGAAGGAAGATCTCTTTGGCTATAGCCACTCCCCCATTCACAACATCATCAATGGTGTCTCCCAGGAGTACACAAGCAACCAAAATCATAGAGACAGAAATGAGTGTTAACTGCTTTGGAAGTTCCAGGAGCAGGAGGGGAAACACCTCTATCTCTCACAGTTTAAAATGTCACAGTTTGCCCCAGAAATTCACAGGAAATAGACTAGAACAGGAACTGTTTCATTTGGACCTTTTTTAAAAAAATCTCAAAATACAAGTGCAACTCCCAAGGTTTTTCAGCAGTTTAGATAAGCCCTTAGTCTAGATGGAACCCAGTGTTTGAAATCTGAGTCTTCTTTTGACTTTTTCTGGGTGAATGATTTAAGTCAGCAGATGGTTTGGGGTTTGGCATCTGTTACATTTGAACTGTTTTGATCTAATTCTAATTGAACCCTTCATATTTTCATCCAGAAAGGGCAATGAGCTCAGAATTTAGAGCAGCATGCATCAAAATGAAGTTATGTGTATGCTTGGTCCCCAGAACTACATTTACCAATCTCACATATATAGCTTCTGATCTGAAACCAGGAATGGTGCAAGTAACACTAAAGAGATTATTGGTTAGTGGCATCATTTTTGATAATGCTAGTCACTTACTCTTGTTTTCCTCCTCAAGGGAAAATGTAAATGGGAAAAAAAACCCAGATCTGTCCTAGCAAGTTGAGTGGTGCTCTCAAAGCTGAAAACATCATCAATTTGTTCAGAGGCACAGAGGTTGCACATCAGAGCTCATGAACAGCCCTGCACTGAATGTAAAAGATCTCTGAATCAATACATTAAATCAGGGATGAGGAACATTGGGCATTCCAGTTGTTGTCAGTCTATACCTCCCAACATCCCCAACCAATGGCCATCCTGGCTAGAGCTGCTGGAAGTTGGAGTTCAACAGTATCTCAAGGTCTACAGTAGTTCTCCATCCTTACTTTGAATTGTTGCTTGCTGTTCCTGACCTTTGGAGCAAGCTAGAAATATAAATGATTGTAGATATAATTCCCAGCAAGACTGCTCAAAGAAATACATGTTTCTAAACCAATGGAGGCACCACATTTCTGTATCGCACACTAACTGGAGTCTGAGTTATTCAATTCGCCAGAGAATCATGAACTCTGAGTAAGCATTCTGTTTGGTGGCAGTGGTGGGGAAACAGACTAGCCTTTGGCATAAACAAAATGAAAGAAAATGTTCCTGTTTAAATGACGACAAGAGTTGTTGCCTTACCATCTGCCACATATTTCACTCTGCAAATATTGTATCAGAGCCAGAGAGCCACACGGTATCTGTAACAAATTGTTTCTTGACACACAGCAAACGCTGCAGTTAGCAAATAGGTTCTAAAAGATCCAGAGGAAGTTTCAGCTTAGAGAGAAAAGCTTCTTCCTGGTGAGCAGAGATCCATTTTGCTCTGGGGTGAATCAAGAGGATTTTTTTTTTATTAAGAACCATGACAACTGAAATGTGCTCTACGTGGACTGCCTGCATAGGCTGGGGGTGGGTGGGGAAGGATCTGGCTTAGAATATAGGCATCGTGCTATTCAGTGGAATACCTATTAACTAAAGTTAGTGTATTCCACCAGTATTTAACCATCATCCTGTTACATCAGACATTTTTGTCCTCTAGGGCCAAGTTTTGTTATAGAATCCACACAGAACTACACATACAGTGCAGGCATTCTACAACATTGTCACTTGCACCATTGTAAACAATTATCTGAAATTATTTGAATCCTAGCAGGGTTGTAGCTATGGTGCATCCACAATAAGAATTCCGTCCCCCAAATGAAACTTTCATTCAGTCCCCAAATTTCTAGCATTGCAGAGTGAGACAATGAAAATCATTCACACCTCAAACTCTCTGTATCTGAAGAAGTAGACTAAGGGCTTGACTACATGAGTGTGTGTGTAAAAAAATCTAGGTGAGATTCAGACAATTTTGGCCCAGAGCTGCAGCACATGAAATTTGGGCTACTTTGGCCCAGATTTAAACGCCACACCTGCCAAAGCCCGAATCTGAATTGGGTTTGATTCTAGTCAAAGCTGTTACTCGTGCTTGACTCTGAGCTCCAGGAAAAGCAAAGCACTGGCAGTATTCTCCTCTCAGATGCATAATGGTGTACATTTTAGATTTGTGCAATTTTGCCTTCCCTCTCTCTTCATAGCAATTATTCTATCTATCTATCTATCTATCTATCTATCTATTTATTTTCCCTTTATCATGGGATCTCAGGGTGGCATATGAATAACATCACATTTAAAACAATTCAGAATTTGAAAAAAAAATAATGGTTTAAACAGTATAAAAACTCATTAAATAAAAAAAGCGTATAAAAGAAACAGCAACTGCAAGTGTTGATGTGTTGGAGAATAAACAGTGGAACAGTATTTATAGTGTATCTTAAGAAGTATTTAGCTAAATTATATTTGTCATTCCTCCTAACCAAACCTATAACCTAGTCACTACACCCAGGGTTATAGAGAGGGATAAAAAATCCCCAAAGGACATCCTTCTATCAAGTACGTGGCTTTAAACTGTTTTAACCTTTTAAGCTGTTTCAATTAAAACAGTTTAAAGCCATGTACATGATAGAAGGATGTCCTTTGGGGTTTTTTTTTTATCCCTCTCTATAACCCTGGGTGTAGTGACTAGGTTATAGGTTTGGTTAGGAGGAATGACAAATATAATTTAGCTAAATACTTCTTAAGATACACTATAAATACTGTTCCACTGTTTATTCTCCAACACATCAACACTTGTAGTTGGTGTTTCTTTTATACACTACTCACAAACCAAATCCTAGCTACCTAATACAATAATCCCTCACACCAGAGATTATCAGATGCGGTGGAATGTGGCAAAAAAAGTGTCCCAAACCACATCAGAAGAATAGGAGGAGAACAAGAAGGGTGACATTATCAGATGCCTGCATTCTCAGCCGTTCCCAGGATGTAGTGCTGCCGTGGACTAGGCTTCCCCTTTCTTATTGATGGGGACAAACTGCCAATACAAAGTGATGCCCTACTCAAAATCACACTACGCCCCCAGGACACCGAAGAACATCATTGTCTGATAATTTTGCCCTTTTGTTCTCACGATCTTTTGATGTGGTTTTTGCCATGTCTGATAATCTCTTTCCCTCTCCATTCAGGGCCCCCTCCTCTCTGTCTTCTTCCAGATCCTAATTCTATCTGAATCTCTTCCTCCATCTTTCATCATTCCAGCAGAATGTCCCAATCTCCCTCCCCCCCTTCTCTCAATCAATCAATCAATCAATCAATCACCATCTAGGAAAGAATATTCTCTATTTTTCATTTCCTGGTTTAAAAAAGGGGGTGGTGATGGTTTCCCAGCAGTTATGAACCCATGTCTGGCAGAATTTTCTATGAAGAAACTGTGTTTCCTAAGCAGGAAAAGTGTTCCTGCACAAAACAACTCCACATGTTTTTCTGCACAGAAAAATTCTGCTGAACACTTTTGGATGCTCAACTACAGGGAGAATACTGCATTAAAATATTCATGTTCACCTTCAGTGCGGAGAAAACCACAGTAATTTTTTGTCCTAGTGTGGGAGGACAAAATAATCAAGGATTTCTATCTGTCTGTGTGCAAATGGACCCCACCCACCATTCTACCGCCTAATTCAATCTTCATACACACACTTAATTATTGTCATCTAATATTATCATACAGAAACACAAACCATGTTTTACAGTTTATGTAACATCACACAAAGAAGCAAGCCATTTTGATACCACTTCCATACTTCATTTCATTTCAAGGAATTGACTAGCTTTTCCATCACTCTTTACAAGTAGTTCAGCACAGGGAAATTTAAATATCTCCACCAGGATAACACTTGGCAACTTCACTGTAGCTCTAAACCAAGAGTCAGCACATGTGGCCTGTGGACCACACACACACTCCAACTTTCCTTCTTGATACCAGCCTCCTCACTGAAAAAAAGCCCTCCAACAACATGGATTGTATTTGTAGAAGCACCCAAAAAGTATGATTTACTTTTAGGACATGATGTATGACCCTTGGTCCAATGTAAAATTAAGGGTGCCTTGTAAAAAAGAAAACAGAAAAAAACCTTCCATTCAGTTTTCAGCAATAAGGCTCAAAGCAGCCCCCAGTGGGAACACACATGGAAAACTGGTGTCAGAACCCAAGAAAATTGGCCATTCCTATCCTAAATTATATCTGAGGAATCCAGGAAATTACCATGGCTGAAATCCTCAGATGCATGTCTTATACAATGTGGTGCCCATCTGAACACACCACTTACAGAAAATGTAAAAGGAGAAGAAAACTACCCTATGGATTCTCTTTAGACAGGGTGGTAGTACATGAATTGTGTGGCTGCAGGGCCATTTTTGCCCCGTTTCCCACCCATAAACTGTAGTGTTATAAATTGGTGCACTGGTCAAGTCCTGTCACATCCAGTCACCATTTTTCATAGAACATAGAATCCTAGAGTTGGAAGAGACCACAAGTGTCATCCAGTTCAACCCCCTGCCATGGAGGAACAAACAATCAAAACATTCCCAACAGATGGCCATACAACCTCTGCTTAAAAACCTCCAAAGAAGGAGACTCTGCCACACTCCGAGGCAGTGCATTCCACTTCTGAACAGCTCTTACTGTCAGGAAGTTCTTCCTAATGTTTAGGTGGAATCTGTTTTCCTGTAGTTTGAACTCATTGCTCCGTGTCCTAGTCTCTGGAGCATCAGAAAATAAGCTTGCCCCATCCTTGAATATCCCTTCAAATATTTAAACATGGCTATCAACTCTCCTCTCAACCTTCTCTTCTCCAGACTAAACATGCCCAGCTTCCTAAGCTGCTCCTCATAGGGCATGGCTTCCAGACCTCCCACCATCCTGGTCGCCCTCCTCTGGACACAGTCCAGCTTGTCAATATCCTCCTTGAATTGTGGTGCCCAGAACTGGACACAGTATTCCAGTTGAGGTCTGACGAAAGCAGACTAGAGTGGCACTATTACTTCCCTTGATCTAGACACTATACTCCTATTAATGCAGCCCAGAATCGCATTGGATTTTTTAGCTGCTGCATCACACTGCTGATTCATGTTCAGCTTGTGGTCCACTAAGATCCCTTTTGAATGTACTGCCCTCAAGCCAGGTGTCACCCATCCTATATCTGTGTATTTCATTTTTACTGCCCAAGTGTAGTATCCTACATTTCTCCCTGTTGAAAGTCATTTTGCTAGTTTTAGCCCAGCTTTCTAAACTGTTGAGGTCATTTTGCATTCTGACCCTGTCCTATGGCTCCCCCTCCTAATTTGGTGTCATCTGCAACTTGATAAGCATACCCTCTATTCCCTCATCCAAGTCATTGATAAAATAAAGTTGAGTAGCACTGGACCCAGGACAGAACCCTATGGCGCCCCACTAGGCACTTCTCTCCAGGATGAAGAGGAGCCATTGGTGACTCCCCTTTGGGTTTGGTCAATCACCCAATTACAAATCCACCTAGCAGTTGCATTGTCTAACCCACAGGTTACTAACTTTTTTGCAAGAATATCATGGGGGACCTTACTGAAATCAAGAGACACTACATCCACAGCATTCCCTTCATCTGGTAACTCTATCAAAAAAGAGGTAAGATTAGTCTGGCATGACTTGTTTTTCAAAAACCCATGTTAACTTTTTTGTGATCATGACATTCCTTTCTAAATGCTTACAGACTGTCTGTTTAATGATCTGCTCTGTAATCTTTCCTAGTATTGATGTTAGGCTGACTGGGTGATAATTATTTGGGTCTTCTTCTCTCCTCCCCCCACACTTTTTTAAAGATGGGAACAACATTTGCCCTCCTCCAGTTTGCTGGGACCTGTCCTATTCTTCAGGATTTCTCAAAGATTATTGTCAGTGGTTCTAAGATTACTTCTGCCAGTTCTTTTAGTACCCTTGGATGTAGTTCATCTGACCCTTGAGACTTGAATTCATGTATACTGGCCAGGTATTCCTGAATAACCTCTTTACCTATTCTTTGCTGCATTTCCCCTACTGCATCATCTGCTCCATTTTCTCCAAGTTGTGCACTGTTCTCCTTTTGGGAGAAGACCAAGGCAAAGAAGGTGTTGAGTAGCTCTGCCTTTTCTCTGTCCCGTTAGCATTTTGCCACCTTCTCCCTCTAATGGTCCTTCCATTTCCTTGTTCTTTATTTTGCTACGGACATATTGAAAAAAACTCTTTTTATTGTTTTTAACCTCTCTAGTAAGCCTGAGCAACATCTTTGCTTTAGCTTTTCTGACTTTCCCCCTACATGAGCTGGCTATTTGTTTGAATTCTTCTTTGGTGATTTCCTCCTTTTTCCATTTCTTGTACATGTCCTTTTAAAGTTTTAGCTCAGTTGAGAGTTCTTTTGACATCCATACTGGTTTCTTTAGACACCTGCCATTTTTCCTCCTCACTGGAACTGTTTGAAGTTGTGCCTTCAATATCTCACTTTTAAGAAACTCCTATCCTTCATAAACTCCTTTATCTTTTAGTATTCCTGACCATGGGATCACCCCAGTAATTCCCTAAGTTTACTGAAGTCAGCTGTCTTAAAGTCTAGAATGCATGTCTGACTATCCTTGGCTTCCCCTTTCCTCTGTATAACAAACTCCAGGAGAACATGGTCACTCCCCCCTAAGGATCCTGCCACTTCAATACTATTAACCTGGTCATCCCCATTGGTTAGGAGCAGATCTGAAGTAGCTGATCTCCTTGTCCAAACATCTTTAAAAATGGGTTAGAGACTTCAGGGTGGAGACAAACCACTGTTTCCGCACACAGTTTTTGGTGGTTTGGAGTACTTTTCAGGCAGAAAATCAACCATATAAAATAAAATGGGTTGGGGGAGGGGGCATTGGAGAGCTCTGGAGGACTGACATGAGGCTTTGAACACTGCAAAAGTGGGTTTAGGGGACAGCACTTTCCCCAGCTTTCCTATAGGGTTTGATGGAGAAGACAGTCAAACAGCAACACAAACACACACAGCATTTTTAGTTTCATCACATTTTGCCAAGTCTAATGCGATCTGTTCAAACCCGTGAAGACTCATGAGCCTGGCCTCCTTTCCCTCTATCCTTCTATACTTACTCTTGTTTTCTTCTGAAGAGACAGCATAGATGTTCTTTCTGCAGTTGATGATACAGCCACAAGGCAGGTGGCTCCAGTGTTCTGACAAGACAAACACTGGCGTGACAGTGACAGCTAGCAAAGTTAGAAGAAAGCTGAATATCTCAAAGGAGAGGCTTTGAAACCCAACCGTGTGTTGAACAACCATTTGTATCTGAAAGAAAGAAGTATTGCAAATAAATTAAGTAGAACTCAGATGTCTTGAGTAAAAAAACCCTCATAAATCTTGCCAAGAAAGTGTAAACAGAAATGTTGCACTCACACCCAGTTCTCTTTCACATTACCCAATCATAGCACATTGAAAGCACTTTAACTGTCATGGCTACATCATACAGAATCCTGGCATTTATATTTGGCATGGCAGAGAATTCTAAATATCCCCACAAAACTACATATCCCAGGATTCCATAGGGTGGAGCCATGGCCATTAAAGGAGTATCAAAATGCCAGGGTTGTGTTATATGAAAGAGACCCTACAATTACTTGCAGTCTTTGTCTGCTCTGAATTTTGGGGACAATGAAGACCATGGGGCAACTGCAACAATAGAGATCAAGGGCATGATCCCAGCAAATCCTATACATGTCTACTCAAATCTAAGTCCCAGTGACTTCAGTGAGACTTAGTTTGAGGTAAATATGTATGAAGTTGCAGAATTACACTACTCATTAATAGGTTGCAAGCCTTTAGGTTTTTCATTCTGAGCTCTGCATTTTCTTATAGCCACAGATGACTATGGTGGGCAGAATCTATCCACACACATGAATTGAAAATGTTATTTTTGGAGGGACTCAACTTATTCACCAGACAACATGGCTACTGGTCCTTTGGTCTGGTGTAATCCAAAAATGTTGCAATCCAAATTGTAGGGGGGGGGGACCTTTCCTAAATTATACACACACACACACACACAGAGGGGGGGGGATTTCCTGCCCCCAACAAGTCAAGGCTTGGAATAAGCCTTTCATAAATGTTATAATGGAACTGCAAAGAGATGCAAAAGACACACATAATTAGAATTCCTAACTCTGCAACCATTTTGCCACACCACTCTGTTTCCAGAATTATTAGACATTCCCCTGTGTTCCACACAGAACATCCATTACTGCCCTTTCATCCTGTGATGTCATGGCCACTGTGAGTTGTTTAACATGTGGTCCTCATGATACATTCAAAAGGGAAATGCAGCTCCAGGAGGAGTATTCAAAAGCACATGCATCCCATACTAAAGCAAGGTGGGGAACCTGAGGCACTGCCCTCCCGGGAGCCATAACTGGACCTCTGGGGTTTCCAAAACTGTCATCCCCTTTCCCCATGATCCTGTTAGTGAGTAGTTCCCCATATTTTCCCCTCATTCTAATAGTATAGATTCCCCCTCATTCTTAAAGACTGGCACACCTCTTTTGAAGTTTATTTACTGACAAAAAGGGCTTTAATATTAAATATGCTGGTGTTTTTCATCCCTGCCTTTGACCCTGCACACCAATGAAGTGAATTTAATGTCCACATATTTGTTCAGATCTTCCATGGCTAGAATGAGGATGATGGGCTGATCCACTATTTCTTTTTTTATCATCTCTGTGCATGGTGTTCATACCAGTAGTGGTCTAGTAGAATATACATCATACAGGCCCTTTCTTTCTTTTAAAAAATTGAACTTGTTAACATATCAGTCCCTAGGACAGAGTGTAAATCATGTGGTTTTCCAGATGATTTTTGAGCTGTGATTCCCTGCACTCTTCACTACTGCCTATGCTACCTCAGGCTGCTGGGACTTGGTTCCAACAACATCTGCAGAGCTTCATGATTCCCAGCCTTGCCTTAGGAATATGCTGGCTGCCTTCATTAACTAAAGAGACAAAAAAATAGAGAACACCCCCAATAGAATCCACAGGAAAAGCTGGAGGCATGTCTCAAAGTGCACAATACAAGGTCCTTTTATTACAGAGAAAGTCCAGTAAAGTTTGGCCTGTATGTATTGGTATAGCCTTCTTCAGAGGTGATTTTAAATCTGGCTGCAGAAATTTCTGAAACAGAGAATCTCATTCCATTTGTTGGACATTTGCTGGTTTCTTTTTGTCCAGCAAATGGAATGAGATTCTTCAGAAACTTCTGCAGTTGGATTTCAAATCACCTCTGAAGAAGGCCATACAAATATATACAGGATAAAAATGTTGGTCTTTTTCTATAATAAAGCAGCCATCTATGGAGCACTTTGAGACATGTTTCCAGCTTTTCCTGTGCCTTAATTAACTACCCAGTTTCTGATGGAGCACAAAAGCTCTAAGCATTTATTTAATTGCCAGTCACTCCCTACCTATTAAATGTGTAATGGTTTCAATTAAAATGTATTTAGAGTGTCACTTGAAAAGAATGCATGCCACAACCAGTAGTGGCTTGGAAGTATGTGTGTATGTGGTGTGCACATGCAGATACATAATTAGACTGGCGCCTATGAAAGAGATATGCCAGTGTAAGCCTTTCAGTCTCTAAGGTGTTTGCAAAGCTATAGGCTAACATTTCTAGTGTCTGTGTGACTTTGAATCCTGACAGATGCTGAAGAGTAAATATTCTAACACAACTCCCATCTGTGCTTCTTGGAGTGCTGGTTGCTTCAAGTGAAACAATAAATATTGATGCCTCAGCTGTAGCAGAGAAGTAGCCTTGACCCCAAGCTATTAATAAAAGTCTCTTTGAGGTATTGCTGGGAGGCAGAAAGACACACCCTTGAGATGATGAGAGTGATGACTGATGATTTATACAGTGCCTACAGAGTTTCATCAATAAAGAAGCAAGTCCCTGGCCCCATGGGGCTTACAATCTAAATTTCATCAGTGTGGCGATAACAGAAGGAGAAGAGGGAAAGGGAAAGACCTTTGAGGGAAAGTTAATAAGAGGTGTTTATGAGTTAGTGAAATGACATTACTTGCAGCTGAAGCCTGTGCATGCCTACTCAGAAGTAAGTCCAACTTCAACCATTTAATCAACATTCAATGGGGCTTACTCTCAGGAAACTGTGCACAGCACAGTACTGCAGCCATAGACTTGATTGGGTGTAAGATTTAACCCAAGGGCTTCATAGAAAATAGAGGAGTTTGAGGAAAGGATCTGAAGAAACAGATAGTCCAAGGCAACAGCTGGATTCGCACTAAATGTGAAATAAGAGTAGTATGTGCCAAGATCTCATGCAAACACTGCTTGACCTGTTCTCTGCACTGGCATATTCATCAAGACAGTTCTCAGCAATGCTTGTTATTTACACAATTTATAAGCAAACATGGTCTTTCCATTTCAATTTACAGCCATAAACCAGTCAATGCCCATGGGCTAAGGGCATGCTTTGCCACTGGGAAACGGAAAAGAAATCTTTGGCAAATGTTCTGAATAAGCTCATACAGGGCACATCCTGATTAGCTGAAATGTCCCAGATTTTATTCCTGTTCTTTCTGATTTTATTCTGAGTTAAAATAAACCAACCTGGGGAGCTAGGGTATAAAAAGTCTCTGGTTGTACTGGGAGTGAAAAGAAAATATTCTGGGATAAACAAAACATGTATGGATCAGGAACAAAATCTGGGATTTTCTGATCTTTTTAATCAGGGTGGATACACCCACAGTCATCCTGCTGCCTGTCTATTTTCCTGGAGCAAAAGCTCATAGTCCACCCTTCCACCTAGTTTCACTCTTTGAATTGTTCTGCAATATGTACTTGTGGAATGATTATCCAAACATAAAGTCAGAGCCACACAGTGTAATCAACCAGAGTCTTGAGTATGTGTGACTATGTCAGTCACAAAAACCACATGTAGTAGTAGTACAACTATGAAAACTTACGCAGTAATACAAATCTTATGAATCCATTCATACATATATACAAACCTATTCATCCAAATTTGGATAATCAGGATGCACACTGAAAAGCCAAGCCATTTGTACAAGAACACAATGATATGGGTTTTTGTGCACACAGTATGTTTAAGAGGTCATCCTGATCACTAGATTTCCCAGAGTGCTAAACAAACAAACAAAACCCCAGATCAGACTGAAATTTCTATAATGTATGCCATGAATAATTGGTGGAGATTCTATTCATCTTTCCGTAGCTGACTTGATAGACTAACAGAAGTGGGGAGGGGGAAGAGACATAAACCAAATGAGAATGTAACTTTTATCTGGCTAACTGGTGTTGAACATGCAGGATGCAAGTTTTTAAGATATATGGAAACACAATGCCTCCTTTACTCCTCCTCTACTTCCTTTAAAATTATGGGGGCCCATAATTCTAAATTTTATTAGACATTTCATAACTGGAACATTACAGAGAACAGAAAAAGAAACGTGGCTTGATTTTACCATCATTGGGAGCCAAAGAATGACTTTGGTCAGAGCCAGAATCAACGAGAAGCGCTTCTGGGCAAATTCCACAGTGAAGTTTCGGCTGTGATATGGAACATTTTGTATGCCGTAGGGGTCCAGTCTACAGTGGTCATCAGCTGGACCTTGCGGGATTCTGGGATCAGAGTTCTGGCCAGCATCTTGAAAAGGCTTCAGGGTTTTAGTCCCAATGTCCTCTGAAGAGAGAGGAGGTGTGTGAATACCCACTGGGGGTGACCCAGGCGAGAAATATCCCCGGGCAATTTGATGATAATCATCATAAAGATGCAGTTGCTCGTCTGAGCACAGGAGCTGATAAACGAGAGGAATGGAGAGCACGAGGAGAAGGAAGAAACACAAGGAGTAGACAGTGAAGAGAAATAAGATGTAAGAACTGGTACAGTCCATAAGGCACCCCCAAGAGGTCGAGGCATAAGTACCCCAGCCACAGAGAGGCAAAATACAGATCAGCAAACTGACCATCCAAATGGTGAGAACAGCCCATATCATGCTGACTGGTCTTTTGGTAGCTCTCTGGCCAGCTTCCATTTTGTTGAGGCTGTAAAAGTTGTACGAAACTACCAGGGAGCCCATCAGATTGCTGGAAAAGCCCTGAAACAAGTACAGCAACGCTGAAGTGGTACACAAGGTCGGGGGAAGCATCTCGTTCAGCCAAAGCTTGAGCATAAAGATTGTAGCCGGCACCACGCTGACCAGATCATCCACAGTTAACGAAGTCATGAGCATGGAAAGGGTACTTTTGTTCTGCATCCTCAGCAGAGACACCAAGGAATAGATGCTGCCCAGGAGAGCTGTGAAGGTAATGATAAAAGTCACACAGAAAAGGAAAAGGTCAAGCGATTTTGGCTCTTGGGGTATATCCATGATTCCCTGGGTGGGATGGTGTGTCCCATTTAGCGAGGCATTGCTATGAGAGACCATCGTCGTGAGGGCAAATGAGTTGTCTTATTCTGCCTTCTCGTAGATTCTGGGAGTTCTCACCTGGTACCTCCACAGTAGGTTTCTGGTCTTCTTTACCAAGTTTATTCTTGGGCTGCATAGATTATGCCCAGCCCTACCTGGACACCTCCTCAGAAGATACTCAAGTCCCCCCAGTCCTTGAAAGAGCAGACATCCTTACATTAAAAAAGAAAAAAAGCCACCCACATTTCCATCAATGCCACTCAGCCAAAGATGCTGAACCAGAAAATAAGCCAAAGATGCTGAACCAGAACATAAGTCTTTCCTCTCCCCTCCACCTCCTCCTCCACCACCACCACCTCGCCTGGCTTGGTTGATCCCAGTCCTTTGCTAATCCTCCCAGATGATCAAGTAGGAGAAAGTCAAGGGCTCTGGGGCAGATCCCAAAGAAATGTGCCTCGGAAGCAGGGAAGCAGCAGCAGCAGCAACTCCGTCTCAGGCGGGCGGCTGAGGAAGGAAGCAAAGGATGGGAGGAAGGATGGGAGGAAGACCTCGCTCGCTCGCTCGCCCAGGGCTTTGGGGAAAGCAGCCAGCGGCTCTGGGCTCCGCTCTGCGCTCTTCAGAAACTGCAGGAGGGCGGAGTCAGGGAGGGAGCCGGCGCCAGCGCTGCTCTCCGAGCGGGGAAGGGAAGCAGCGCCCGGGCGAAGCCACCCCTCCGCGGCGAAGCCCAAGCCAGAGCCCGAGCCGGGCCGAGGCGTCGCTCCCCGCCCGCCCAGGGCTGCTGAATGCCCGGGCCGCCTCTCGGCTCCGCTGCGCCCCCTGGCCCGGGAGAGAGGAGGAGGAGGAGGAGGAGAGAGCCCAGGCTCCTGCGGCCACCGGGCAGGCTCCGAGCCTCCTTTCCCACCCCCAAGTCCCTGGCTCCGAGGGCGGGCAGGAGAATCATAGAATTGTAGAGTTGGAAGAGACCACGAGGGCCATCCAGTCCAACCCCCCTGCCACGCAGGAACACACAGTCAAAGCATCCCTGCCAGATGGCCATCCAGCCTCTGTTTAAAGACCTCCAAGGAAGGAGACCCCACCACGCTCCGATGGAGTGTGTTCCAAGGGAAAGAGAACCTCGTCTACCCCTCTGCAAGGGGTCCTCCACAGGGGGAAAACGCCCTTCACAGAATTCGCTGGGAAAACGAGCTGTCTTAATGGGCTCCCGCCTTGTCTCCTAGTATTGGGAAGGAAGAGGGCCAGAAAGAGGAAAAACTACCCAAGGAAAGCATTCGCGGCTTTCCCTGACTTTTAAAAAAGCTCCAGTGAGATGCACATTTTTGTTAGTTGAGTGATTCTTCGTGAATCGCTTCCCCGTACAAGACAAAGCGCAAACCTGATTGGCTGGACAAGTGCAGGGGGCGGGCCTGGGTTGCAGGGTAAGCGCCTGCTGCCGCCATGTTGGATTTTTCCCTTACCAAGTGATTGCTAAGGCGATTAAACAGGGATTTGTCCAGGCAAAGGAAGGGCGGCTGGAAAAGAAGAGTCGAGGGTCCTGCGGCCACCAGGCAGGCGCCGAGCCGCCCTTCCCAAGCCCAAGCCCCTGGCTCCAAGGAGGAGGGAAAGAGAACGTCGCCTATCCCTCTAGGGGGTCCTCCATAGGGTGAAAATGCCCCTCGCAGAATTCGCTCAGAAAACAAGCTGTCTTAACAGGAGCCCTCTTTTTCTTGTAGTATTGGGAAGGAGGAGGGCCAGAAAGAGGAAAAACTACACAAGAAAAGCATTCGTGGCTTTTCCTGACTTTTAAAAAAAGCTCCAACGAGATCCGCATTTTCATACATTGAGCGATTCGACATGAATTCCTTCCCCATACGAGACAAGGCACAAACCTGATTGGCTGGATGAGAGCAGGGGGCAGGGCTGGGTTACAGGGCAAGTGCCTGCTGCCACCATGTTGGATTTTTGCCTTAACAAGTGATCGCTAAGGCGATAAAATAGGGATTTGTCCTATCTTTCCCCCCTTTTTGGGGGGGGGGGAGGGGAAGGTGAAATATTGCTTGTGCACACCCTAGAACTAGTTTTAAAAAAAAAAAGTTGGGTGGTGGTGAATTTAAAAATGCGAGTAATTCACTCACTGCCACCATCTCTGCTACAGGCATGCAAAGTTTATGGGGGCTGTAAAACCATTAAGACAGATCTCAGCTGCTGCGACCTGCTATTACTATGGAGCAGTCCACTCCCCCCTCCTTTGTATCGACAAGCCCTAAGGCTCTCCACCTTTATTGTGTGCCTTATTTGGCCCAGCGAAGACCACTTAGGATTTGGCAGATAAGAAACCATTTCAAATCTCTTACTCATATCTAAGGCAAGGATGGGAAATTGGGGGTCATAGAGGTAGGTTTAGACTATAGCTCCCATCATCCCCAACCACTTACCATGGTAGCAGGAACATCTGGGAGCTGAAATCCAAAACATCTAGAATAGGAATGGGAATGCTACAGCCATGAGGATCCTGTTGGAGTGCATCTCCCAGCTGCACCTTGAGCCCATCAGGCCAAGGGTGAAGAAGGCTGGAAGCTGCAGTCCAACAACATCCAGTGGGCCACCCAGTCCCCACCTCTGCTATAGAGGGCCACAAGTTGCCCATTCCTTCTTTTTGTTTTTTTTTTAAAAGAGATCTTTATTAACACAAAGGTTTTTTAATAATATAAACATATATGTATGTGTGTGTGTGTGTGTGTATTTATAATATAAAGCATATAGGGAAACACTAACATAAAATCCAAATACCAATTAATTTACAACAGTATAACTTTGGAGGTTTTTAAACAGAGGGTGGATTGCCATCTGTCAGGAATGATTTGATTGTGTATTCCTGCATGGCAGGGGGTTGGACTGGATGGCCCTTGAGGTCTCTTCCAACTCTATGATTCTATGTCTATGTCTACATAACTACAACCACAAAACTACAAAGCTAAACTAAAAAGGAAAACAAATGACTTCCAACTTTCCAGTTAATGGTTACTATAGTTACCCACTTAACCAAATTCCTCTAAATCAATAGTTTACTTCAACATATTATTTGATCCTACTATTCTTCAAATCTTACAACTAATATTCTCCCCCTAATACTCTCTCAGAAAAACAATTATTAATTCCCAATCATTACTGAAACTACTTAATGACTTTTCTCTAAGCAAAGTAGTCTGTTTACCCATCTCAGCAAGGTCATACACTTTCATCATCCAATATTCTTGTGATGGAAGAGCCATTTGTGAAGTTGAAGGCTTTCACGGCCGTCATCCATAGATTTTCCTTGTTTTTTTTTCCGGGCTGTGAGGCTGTGTTCTGGAATAGTTTCTTTCTGACATTTTGCCTGCATCTGTGGCTGGCATCTTCAGAGCCGTGTTCTGGAATAGTTTCTTTCTGACCTTTCGCCTGCATCTGTGGCTGGCATCTCCAAAGAAAGAGATTCTCTGAAGATGCCAGCCACAGATGCAGGCAAAATGTCAGAAAGAAACTATTCCAGAACACGGCCTCACAGCCCAGAAAAAAACCCAAGGAAAATCTATGAAGAGTCATTTATTCCACTTCTGCATGTAGAGTAGTCTGGCAGCTGCATGTTCATGTATTGAACTTTCTCCTGCTTCTTCCTGAAAGTTTGGCCTTTGCCATATGCTCCTGTCACATGGCCCCTCTCCTGCAGGGAGGAGGTGGCTCAAGCAACTTCCAACTCTCTGCAGACCCCCTGTGAGGATGCTGCAGACCCTTGGGGGTCCCTGGACCCCAGGTTAAGAACCACTTGCATAGACAATCCTGACTTTGGTACTCAATGATATATCATTACACTTGAGGATCTCTTCTAGTTCCTTCATGACTGTCCTTCAAGTCATAGGGATTATCTAGATGGACCAATCTAACCCCATTTTCACAATGAGCTGTCCAGATGATGTATGGCTCAAATCCAGGTCTTTCAAGCACCTCAGAGCTTTAATCCAAAGCCAGAAGAATTGGGATTTACTCCAGATCTGAGTGGAAAATCCAAATATTTGTGTGTGTGTATGGACTGCATGCCATAGTGACATTGGTGTGGTGCTGGGGGGCAGGGGTTTTGGCAGTTGGGCAGAAGAGTTTGGGAGGAGGCTCTTGGCCAGGCAATCAGCTGACCTTTCCTGCCAGGAAATGCCCCTTTCCCTATTTCAGCTTCACATTTTAGTAGTTCCTTCATCACCATTTATTTTGTTTGCAGTTTATTTCCCAGTTGCTTGGCGAAGCGCATACCAGCATACCCATATCATTACTAGCTGCCCATAGCTCTGCTTAATAGGATGTCTGAAGCCCCTCCAATCTGTGGGAAAGATGTATGTACATTTGCATGCATGGGGGAGGGGATTAAAAAAAACATGGCATGGCCATGGACGCATGGCCATGCATACTGTAGTTTATTGGACCAGGGTGAGTTTGAAAGGGAGAACCATGTGGACAGTGCTCCCAAACTCACCTCAGTCTGTGTGGCAACTGTGTGGACAAGCCTGTGGTTGCTGCCAAACAGGATAATCCAAGGTAAACTGGATTTTCATGTCAGTGTAAATAAGCCCTTAGTCATCTGAAACACGTAGCAATGGAACATGGAGCAATGGATGCAAGCTCCAGAAACAGAGATTCCACCTCAACATTAGGAGGGACTTTTTGACAGTAAGAGCTGTTCGGCAGTGGAACACACTCCCTCGGAGCATGATAGGGTCTCCTTCCTCAGAGGTCTTTAAACAGAGGCTGGATGGCCATCTGTCGGGGATGCTTTGATTGTGATTTCCTGTGTGGCAGGGGGTTGGACTGGATGGCCCTCATGGTCTCTTCCAACTCTACAATTCTATGATTCTAAGATCTTCTGATTTCTTGACTGCAGTCTCCATTTTAATTGATGACTGAGCAAAGGTATAGCAAATTTTAATTATTTCAGTGTTCTCACTATCTACCTTAAAGTCATGTAAATCATCTGTGATCATTATTTTTATTTTCTTCATCGTCAAATATAAATCTGTCTTTGCACTTTCTCCCATGTGTCACGGAAGTACTATGGTATGAGTTCCTTTTTGGCATCTTTTATATTCTGCTACACTTACTAACTGACCATTCCAAGGCAAGTATACTGTACTGTACTTGGAAGTAAGTCTCCATGTATCTTATTTGTTTTTATTCAGCTATTTAAAACCCTTTATGTTACCATCACCCAAACAGATTCTTTGCTGTAGTAGAAACAGTAACAGTAGAGTATGCCAAAACGCAGCCAGCAGAAAAAGCATCAACTGTTTGAAAAGTCTGGTACACCATACATGTTAATCTTTCTCATGGTACATAAAAGAAAAAAAAAAAGTTCTAAGTGGCTATTATGCAACTAGGGTGTCACAGCCAAAAAACCCCACCCCTCCTCATCTGTTGAGATTCAGATCACCTCCAATAAGGACAGAGATGGGTGAATTCTTTGAGGTTCTCTTAGGATTGGGTTGTGGGGTTTTCTCCCCTTTCTTTTAAATTCACTTTTATCTAAAGCGGACAGGCAGGGGAGCTTCCAAGCAGAACTAGAGCTTCAGAAAGGCATTTCTGTACTTTCCCTTCTCTTTTCCTGCAGGTGTTTTTTTCCTGCTGCCCTACAGTTTGAGAAAGCTGTGCGATGAATTCACTCTCCGTTGATAGCAGAGAAGAAGGAATGGAGATGCAGGGGTTGTCTAAATGGTGAAAATAATCCTAATAGAAATCGCAGAGAAAACCCTTTGTCCCAATGAGATCCTATGGTGATTTGCCTTATTCAGAAGGAGGAGGGGCCAAAAACTGCGGGGGGGGGATCTTTGGCAGTTTTCCCCAGGATTTTTAAAATAATGTATTGAAATGCACATTACTGCTTGTTTGGACAACCGATTTGCACTACAGCACATTCTTGGTGAGGGCAGAAGTGGAAAGCTGATGGGTTGGACGTGCACAGGGGTGGGGGGGCTTGCCAGCAATGACGTGGCTGGAAGTGCCATTTTGGAGTTTTGCATTGCCGATCATGTGCTTTTGTGCTGCTCTGAGGTGACCAAACAGGTTTTTTAAGCAGAAGGTTGCACTTGTGCACCTTTGGTTTGCAGTTTTTTTAAAAAAATACTCTGCAGCAGTGACAACTTGTTGAGAATAATAACATGAGTAATTCACTCTCAGCCACCATGTTGATTTGCAGGCCAGATATGCTGGGATAAATGAATGCTGTTGTGATTTTGCGTTAATGCACAGCAATCAGCATTATATCTTCTCATCTAGACAACCCTGCAGAATCAGAACAGGGCAGGGCAGCGTAATGGTTGTGCCCCTAAGCTGAGGGAGATTTGGATCTGACACAATTCTGTTCTGATCCTTCTTCACCACCCTTTTGTTTTTTTGGCTCTTCTGCTGGTGGTTCTCAAATGGTAGTGGTCAGTCAACAGAAGGGGCTATGCCAGCACAAAGACAATTCAAACAGCAAAAAGCCAGTTCAGCCAGTGACTGGGACTTTTTTTAAGGGTGGAGTAGAGAAGGGGTGAAGTAAGAAAGGAGTTATGCCAGATCCAAGCCTCCCTTAGTTGAGGGATGCAGCAACTGTGCTAGCACAGAGTGCTGCCTGGTCCAGGATAGTCCTAAATAATTTCCAGCATCTGTAGTCTGGGAGGGATTTGGAGTCAACTTTGCATCAGCTGATGTAGTTTCATTTCAACGGGCCCTCTCATCTATCTTGGTGTGGTAGGATTGCACTATAAGTCCTTAAGCTTGACTCCACCCACTTTCTTTGATGCAACCAGTTGCAGTGTCTCAGCTGGGCCCAACAAACTGAAAAGCTGTAAAAGCTACTTAAACGGATAAAGTCTCCATAATTTTGAGCCTCCATAATTTTGAATATAAATAAAATGTTCAAATATTTTGAAAAATGTTGGAAAACATTTTACAGTAATAATGGCCCTTTTGTCACATTCAGGGGGATGTGTCTCCAGGCTCATCTACATCTGTGATTTGTGCCAATTTACTGTATATTACAGTATTTAGAATCAAAGGATGAAAGGATCTTACGGTTGGGAGGAATGGTAAGGGTAATCTAATCCAACCCCCTGCCATGCAGGAATATACAGCTAAAAAACTCATGACAGATGCTCATCCAACCTCTGTTTAAAGACCTCCAAAGGAGAGCCCACCACCCACTGAGATGGACTATTCCACTCTAGAACAGTACTTACAGTAAAGAATTCTTCCTAATGTTTAAGTGGACTCTCTCTCCCTTGTAAATTTGATTAATTGGTTCTTGTTCTATTCTGTGGAACAACAGAAAACAAGCTCACTCCATCTTTTATATAACATTCCTTCAGACATTTAAAAATGGGTATCATGACACTTCTCCTGTCCTCCAGGCTAAACATAGCAAATTACCTTTGTTGTTCCTCATAAGGCTTGGTTTCCAGACCTACAACAATACTTTTCCATGTTTTCTGTCACTTCCTAATCCAAACACTCATCTGTTAGTGGTTGTTTTGTTTTTTTAAGAAAACGTCCATAGAAAGGTGGCACATTTTGGTTCATTTGTATCCATCTTGCATGTGATGTGAGTTGTGATATCAGAAGGAGGTATGTACAACCCCCACCCCCATGTATTTCTAGATTGTTGCAAACATCACATGGTTCCTCTCCAGTGCCTCCTTAATGTTTATTAAAAACTGTCAAGTTATGGTACAAAACATTAAAACTTTATTATTATGTTTTAAAGTAATTTTACACTTTAAAACATGTACTGTAATGGCATTTTCATGTGATAACTGGTTTAAGTGTGTTTTATTTTTATTTTTTATTATCAGGCATTTAGCTTTTTCTTGTTTTAGCATTTTTGTAAGCTGCTTTATGTCCCATGCCAGGAAAAAGCAGGCTAGGAAGGAAGGAAGGAAGGAAAAATGGAAGGAAGAAAACTGTAATGGTGCTATTGCTGTGTTTCTTTCCTTGGAGCAAGATCACCTGCACCCACCCCCATGCAAAGACAGTCTCCTTCAGCTCACACAGGGAGTGTATTGAGATCTTGCTTAAAAATTAGCATTGGAATAGCACCATCACCATAAATCACTTTTGTACTATAACACCAGAGAAACCTTAGCACAACAGCAGTAGACTCCTGTGTGCAAAAAGATCAACATGTGAGTCAACCTGCGGAAAGCTTCTACTGATATCCCCCGCACCCATGCCTAATCTTGCAGCTTCAACTCAAGCTGAAATTGACTGTGGGCGGGGGCATGTTGATCTTTCCAGCACAGGAGTATATTGCTTTTGTGCTAAGGCTCTAGAGATACTTTTACAAAATAAAATAAAAGGGGGACATTCAAGAGGAGAAGGGAAATAGGAAAGAGGGTGGAAACATGTTTAAAAATAGGAAGGAGTTGGGCACACCTACTTCAGTTGTCACAATTCACGTGGTGACCAAATATATCAGGACAATACTTGAGAATACTGGTGGAAGAGCCCAACATGTGCTATTGGCAAAGTGTTGTTTGGATCTTTATTTTTAAAAACTGGACACACAGAAAAGAATGCTTCTACCTCCCTACCTGTTTGCCCCATGGAAGATCATTCACTCAATATGAAAAAAAATGAAGAATTTGTGAGATTTTAACACTGGATGCTCTGAAGAATTGTTAAGACCATAGCACATGTAAACTGGAGGGGATAAAAAGGATATTTATACAATACAATCAGGTATGCAGTCTGGTGTTGGGGACTATTAATTGTTATTAGGGATTATAGTAATTTCACGTGTTATGGTCTCTTGAGGCTGTATGTATTATAGAGTGGCCATTCTATGAAATACTGTATTCTTCAGTTGTATTCACTCAAACTATATGAGTTAACCTCAGTGGAGGTACTATAGTGAAATTGTAACACATATTGAATTGTTATTGTATAAATTGTTATTGTATAAATTGTTGTAATACACATAAAATAGACACAAGATATCTCACTTTTTGTAATCAATTTATTGATATATTTGATATATGTCTCCCAGTGTTGGGTTGGGTTTCTGTTCTGGGGACTATTGCTTGGTAATTGCTTGGTGAACTCTGTACATTGCTCAGAAAATGATTTAGAGGATTATCATACACTGAAGTAAAGCGGCAGGGCAGCCGGAAGGTTCCGCTTTTTGTGCTGCCTTACTACATGATGTTGTAGTTCTTCTGGTGTTCTGCCATTCTGGTCCTGTGAGAGAATGGGGTAAAACCATGGATTTCTCTTGCTCTCCCATGGGACCAGAACGGAAGAATGATGATGTCATGCAGTAAGGCAGCACGAAGATGGAACCATCCAGCTGCCCTGCCTCTTTGCTTAGGTGTGCAGTAAGCCTCTTAGTGCACAACGATAGTTTCATACACTGCATTGGTAAAGGGCCTAAAGGCACTCATGATGCTATAATATGGTCAACTTCATATTGATAACTCATCCTTCTGAATGACTCCATTTGTTCCCTTGCTTAAAGACTGTTGAGTTTGCCCTATGTACATTTACAGTTCTTAAAGTGACCATCCTAAAAGGAAGTGCCAAATACAGGGTACAGCTAGAGACTGCTGAAATACCACTATAAAGACTGGCTTGGATCCACCTTTCCTAGGCTTAGCCCAAACTCACTCCACCCCTGTGGAAAATGAAAAGTCTATTCAGACTGTAACCAGGCTATTGCTGTCTAGGGAGAGTTGCAATATCTGATTAAGGACACACCATGTCACAGAAGCTGAGGCAAGAAGCCGAGGTTCACACTCTTTGTTCTTGCTGGTGTTCACTCATTTCAGGAGGGCAGACAAGCAGGCAGCAGCAACAAGGAACAGGTTTGGGGATTCTGGGATTAGCAGTAGCTCTCCTACTGGGCTACAATTCAGCAACAACAGAGCTTGGGACGTATTTATTTATTTAATATCCTGACTTTCTTCCACTGTGGGGACCATGGTAGCTTGCATGTAGAATTAAAATAAAATTCAGTTAAAACAATATATGGTACAAATGTGGTGGTGGTGGTGGTGGTGGGAATAAATAGCCATATTAAAATATTTAAAACAGCTTTAAATGCATATAAAACATAAGATAAAGATAGAGCACATCTCATTAAAAGACCTTTCTGCTTCACCCAGTTAAAGACCAAAGGCCTACTCCAAGGTCCGTTAAGGAGTAAACATACAGAATGATAGAATCATAGAGTTGGAAGAGACTACAAGGGCCATCCAGTCCAACCCCCTGCCCTCAAGAATACACAATGAAAACATTTCTGAAAGATGGCCCTTCAGCCTCTGTTTAAAAACCTCCAAAGATGGAGACTCCACCACACTCCTCCCAGATACAGTCTGGCAAACCTATGAGGAGTAGCCCAGTGATGATAATCCGGGATACCAGCCCTGAGATCTGCTTTCTTCCCACCATGACATCCCCTATTTTCAGTAGCCTGAAAAATCTACTTCTTGGGGTGGTTGCCTCAGTGGGGCCCCAGCAGTCTTCAAGGGATGGAATCCTGTTGTTAGTTCCAGCTAGAACAGACACACTGAATACAATTTACTACACATTGATTTACCATTCAAAACTTAATCCACTGGGTCTCCTCGTTGGGACTAACCAATAGCATTCTAGCCCCAATAGCTCTCATAATTTACCTGTATTTTGAGACTACTTTTGTATGCAAGCCAGCAAATAGGGCATCAGATAAGAGAGCTAGCAGCCCAATTTTTCTTTTTGTTGTATACTAGCATCAAATGCCACTTCTGTTCTACAATCACCTGATGAATTGCAGTCATCTTAGCACAGACTATGCCTTTTGATAAGAATAAATGCTATATATTTAGAAGATGTCTTGGTGATCAAAGGGGTAAGCTGACAGCCCATGATCGAGAAAGGCATGACTGCAGGCAGGTGCATAATGCTATCTTTTGACAGAGCTCTCAGCCTCTCCATGCCACCAACAATTCAGTTATACGCTTTGGGTGTATGGCAAGCAGATTCAGCTCAATCACAAGCAATGTTAAGGCATCTGTAGTTATGCCTGACAAATCAGATCAATACTTCAAAATGAATTTGGGTTTAGTCTTACTCACATAGTATATGGCCAGACATTTTACAGAGTCATCAAGCTGGAAAATAGCAAAGGTCAGCAAAACCTGGCCAACACCTGCATCAAAGCAATGCCTGCATTCACTTGAGTGCCCTGGTCCCCCTATACCACAGTGAATATATCTTCTTTGATTTTGGAAGCTAAGCAGGATTGGTCCAGCTTGTACTTGAACAGGGGACCACCAGGAAATATGAGGAATCTCCAAGTAGGCTAGGGCAAAATTCTGTCTGACATAAAAGGCTTGTCTAGACATGATGGTATACTGTAAGTGGGTGCATTTTTGCCCATTTGCAGTGATCCTGTTTTATCTCCACTTTGTGTGTGTGTGTGTGTGTGTGTGTGCCTATTTGCATCCATTCACAGCTATTCAAATGGACCACTCACGTGCTCTGATAAAGAGCAATAGAGTGAAAATGTCTCTCTTTCTCTCTCTGGCTTTTCTTCACACACGAAGATTCAGGAAGGACTCATCCCGCGCTTTCTGCAAGTGCACTAATGACTATAAAGGCCAATCCGAGATAAACAAGTCCGGTTGCAGAAAGCACAGCAGAAGGTCTCCTTGGGTGATGTTTCCGGGTTGTGATTCTTTCTGCGTTGTCATTTCTCTTCAAGACTTGTTCAGCATGAGTTCTCAAATAGGCTGCAGCATTGTGGAGAGTGTGTCTCTATGCCTCCTGATGTGAGGCCAGGGCGGACCATTGTTTGTGATCAGTTTGGCCGAGCCTGAGATGTTGTTTCAGGGAGTCCTTGTATCACTTTTTTGGAGCACCCCTCTTATGCTGACCCATGGCGAGTTCACCATAGAGTACTATTTTTGGGAGGTGATGGTCCTCCATCTTAGAAAGCGCAGCTGTGTTCTCAATATCATGGCCCCAATGCTGGTGATCCCTGCTTGCTCAAGGACAGCAACATTCATCACATAGTCAGTCCAGTGTATATTTAGGATTGTGAATATACAGCGCTGATGAAAGTGTTTGAGGAGTCGTAAGTGTTGGCGATAGGTGACCCATGTTTCAGACCCATAAAGGAGAATAGACAGTACAATGGCTCTATACACACTGATTTTTGTGCTTCGCCTCAGGTGTTTATTACTCCAGACTCTTTTGTGAAGTGTTCCAAAGGCACTACCGTATATTCTGGCATATAAGACAAGGTTTGAGCCCTGAAAAATAGGCTCCAAAATCAGGGCTCGTCTTATACGCCAGATACATTTTGCTTCACCCCGCCGTCTGAACTCCTGCCTCTTTGCTCCATTCGCGAATGGAGCAAAGAGGCAGGAGATCAGGTGGGGGGGGGTGAGGCAAAGTGCATATGGTTCATTCGCCCCTCCTCCTCTGCCTTCTCCCCCTTTGGGGAGCAACTGAGGACAGAGGAGGAGGGTGAATGTTGCTGGAAAGCCCCCCTTCCAGCCACCCTTCCACCCTCCCCAAAGCCGCGATCCGGCTGCCGATCGTGGCTTCGGGGAGGGGTGGGTGGCTGTAAAGCACCCTCCCTCCAGCCACCCTTCCACCCTCCCCGAAGCCCCCTCCCTCCAGCGTCCTCCCTCCAGCCACCACACCCTCCCCAAAGCCGTGATCCCACTCAAGATTGTGGCTTCAGGGAGGGGTGGGTGGCTGCGAAGCACCCTCCCTCCAGCCACCCTTCCACCTTCGCCGAAGCCCCCTCCTTCCAGCGTCCTCCCTCCAGCCACCCCCTCCCCAAAGCTGCGATCCCGCTCACGATCATGGTTTTGGGGAGGGCATGGGTGGCTGCGAGGCACCCTCCCTCCAGCCACCCTTCCACCCTCCCCAAAGCGCCCTCCCTCCAGCATCCTCCCACGAGCCACCCCCTCCTCAAAGCCGCTATTCCACTCAAGATCGTGGCTTCGGGGAGGGTGTGTGTGGCTGCGAAGCACCCACCCTCCAGCCACCCTTCCACCCTCCCCGAAGCCCCCTCCCTCCAGCGTCCTCCCTCCAGCCAACCCCCTCCCCAAAGCTGTGATCCCACTCAAGATCACGGCTTTGGGGAGGGGGTGGGTGGCTGCGAAGCACCCTCCCTCCAGCCACCCTTCCACCCTCCCCGAAGCCCCCTCCCTGCAGCATCCTCCCTCCAGCCACCTCCCCTCCCCAAAGCCACAATCCCACTCAAGATCGCAGCTGCGGGGAGGGGGTGGGTGGCTGCGAAGCAGCCTCCCTCCACCCCCCCAGCCAGCTGGCCATCCGGCATTCCCCAACCGATGAGGAGGCTTGGCAGCCTCCTCGTGGGTTGGGGAATAGAGGGAGGAGGGAGAACCCCCCCCCAGCCAGCTGGCCATCCTGCATTCCCCAACCAACGAGGAGGCTGCCCAGCCTCCTCCTTCTGGGCAGCCACCTCATGGGTTGGGGAATAGAGGGAGGAGGGAGACCCCCCCCCAGCCAGCTGGCCATCCCACATTCCCCAACCCATGAGGAGGCTGGGCAGCCTCCTCGTGGGTTGGGGAATAGAGGGAGGAGGGAGCCCAGAAGGAGGGATCGGGGCTGTGCAGCCGAACGGGGCATGTTCGCCCCTTCTCCCCACCTTCCTTGAAGGTGGGGAAAGGGGGCAAATCTAGGGGTTTGCCCTGGCCGCTCCTGCTTCCCCCGCCTTGGTTCCCTTCGGAAGAGCCAAGATGGAGGGAAGGGGGCTGCTGAGGCAAACTGGGCATTTTTGCCCCTTTCCTCCACCTTTGAGTCAAGTTTGACTGGAAGGTTGAAGAGAGGGGCGAATGTTACGGCTGGCTGGCTGGGGGAGCCCTGCCAGCTGATCCTGTTCGCTTTCCCAACTCACGAGGAGATCCTCTTGAGTTGGGAAACAAAGAGGATCAGCTGGCAAGGCTCCCCCAGCCAGCCAGCCAGCCAAATTGGGGTGGTGGTGGTCTTATATAGTGAATATATGCCTAAGCCTAGATTTTTGGCTGGAAATTGGGGGGGGGTCTTATACGCCCAGTCGTCTTTTACGCCGGAATATACAGTATATGCCTTTGCTAATCTGTGATCAATCTCTTTGTCAGTCTTGGTATCTGGGGAGATGATGCTTCCCAGATGGGTGAACTGCTGAACGGACTTGAGCACAGATTTGCCGATGGCAATGTGGGGATGGTGGTGTTCGTCCTGTGGTGCAGGCTGGTAAAGAACTTCCGTTTTCTTCAGGTTGACTTCCAGCCCAAACAGCTCTGCAGCTGTTGCGGAGCAGGATGTTAGGCGCTGCAGAACTGCTTCTGTGTGGGCAACAAGGGCAGCATCATCAGTAAAGAGCAGCTCACGGACTAGATAGTTTAGTCTTAATGCAAGCCCTCAGATGGCTTAAGTTAAATAAGCTACCATCAGTACGGTAACGTATATAGATGCTGTCTTCTTCTTCAAGCTCTGCCATAGCCCTTTGGAGCATCATGTTGAACAAGATTGTAAATAAAGTTAGAGCAAGAACACAACCTTGCTTCATTCCATTAGTTATTAGAAAGGGCTCTGAAAGAGCATCGCCATATCTGACTTGACTGCACTGGCCCTCATGTAGCAAGATAACCATTTTAAGCAATTGGGGGGGGGCATTTGAGTGCAAATGTACAGCAATGTGAATTCAGATATCCACATGTGTGAAAATACACATCTATGTGCATTTTCTGGAAAATTTTGGGGAAAACTGGAAATCCTTTTATTGTGTGCTTTGTAGACTTTTTAGCTCCCCTCCTTCCAAATACTGCAAATCTCCTTCAGATCGTGTTGGGAGACATCATATTATCTGTGAATTCTCATATGGACAGCCCAAAAGGAATGGTGCAATCAATCTGGGGGGTTGTTTAGATGACAAAAAACCAAAACAAAACACAAAGAATGTGGGCAGAATACTTTTTGTTTAGATTAGCTCCTGCTGGGATTTGCCATATTCAGAAGGAGGGGGGCTGAAAACTCTAAATAGATTGTGATAACAGCATTCACTGTTTCTCGCAATCTTTTATAAAAATTGCACAAAAATGCACATAACAGGCTGTCTGAAAAATCAATTCGAATGGGACATATAGGAGAGCTGAAATGTGATTGGTTGGACCTCGGTGGGGTGGACTTGGAAGGGAGGAAGCAGCCAGAGCTGCTGTTATTGTTGTTTTTGGCCATGTGAATGATTGTGTGCAAGCATCAGAGAAAAAAAAAAAGAAAAGTTTTTTAAAAGCAGAAAATAGCTCTTCTGCATCTGACATCTAAGGGAAAACAAAAAGAGAGGGGAGAATGGAGTGAGATTTTTGGCAGGCAATTCACTCGTGGCCACCATTTTTTGGGGGGGGGGATGCTCTGTGTAAACTGCAAACTTGGCCAAGTTTCCATGCCAGAGATCTTGCAAATGAGTTATGGGCACCAATGAAGACTGCTGTGATAGGGAGGTAAGGTGATCTTTTTCACTAGCTGAGCCTTGTGTTTCCAGTACTAAATGAAATGCACCAGTGGGCTGACTCAGTATAAGAAACTTTAACTTCCTATGTTCTGTAGAAACCAGGGGACAGAGTACAACCAGTAAAAAAGAAGAGCTCTTTGCTATTATGCAAAGTACACTGTGGTGGCTTGGTTTTAAGTGGGCAAAGAAGACCCATTAGCTTTACAAAAGATCTGCACATAAGGAAGATGAAGACTATTGAAACTGATTTACTGACATGGAGCAATCAGCCATAATGCAGGATAGGGTGGAGAGCTGCTGATGTACTTTAAAATTTACCTAAGCAACATCACGAAAGAGTACTATGTACTCTTATCCTCCTTCTTGTAGATGTTTTCATAATATTAGCCCTCTTCTGGTCAGAATGTAGCACAACTTGAAGAAAGAGAAACATCAGCATTAGAGAGACTTTTGACCTACTCTGCTTTATTTCCTTAAGCCATGGAGCCAATTAGACCCCATAGAATTCTGCCAAGTGGGAAGAATTATATAGGTTAATAGCAGGGTTGGGAATCATGTGGCTCTCTGGATGATTTTGGACTGCACTGCCATCCTTCCTCACCATCAACTAAGTCAACAAAGGACTTCTGGGAGTTGTAGTCCAGTAACATCTGGAGGGCATCATGCTTCCCACCCTCGGTTCAGACTTCTGTCTTTGCTTGAAGGCACAGGAGTGGGAAACAGATCTCAGACGAGGGCTGCAGCAAGCTTTTGACAGTTTCAGAGCTACCAGCACTCTCATTCCTCAGTAGACCACGAAGATTAAACTTTGAAGCATTCTGCTGCCTGAGGTGCAAATATGAAAATAAAAAAATAAATTTGTTTTCCCCATCCCATATATACAGTAGATGCTGACTGCACTGGCATTTGAAAACTGGTGGTGGGGTGGGGGTGGGCAGGCTGGTGTAGAACAAGCTGTGTGGTACACACAACTCTTCCTCCCATAGAAAGGAATGTTCAGGCAGCAGCTAAGAACAGACAGACAACCCCATACATGCTGCCCTCCAGTTTATGTTATGTTAGGGCAGACCCTGCTCAGTAGATCAAGAACGACCTCCAGGCTTCAGTTCTGACCCTAAAGGCACATACTTTATAAAACATTCATAGCCAGATCCACTCCTTAGTCTGAGCAACTTACTTCACCACTGGTAGAATCTCATATCTGTTGACAGGGTCTGGCAGCCACCTCAGGCAACTGAACTGGGATATAACAAAAGAGCAGCAAATTGTCAGCTATTTCATGTATTGTTTTTCATTCCCATGGAACAAAGAGATCCTCATGGAATTTTCTGCCTCTGGCGCCGAAATAATAACTTGACTCATTTTCAGCATTGCACACCTTTAGAGGAGGACAGCATTTGCTGTTCTGCTTCATGTAGCAAAGCATTTTGGGGTGGCCCTGGGACCATCATCTTGACTTCCAAGTGTGTATTTTTCTGTCTCTGAACTACTTCTTTTTTGTTGGCTTGCATTAGAACTGGTCTAGAGCTTCAGCCTGCCTTGGAAATGGTCATGCTTGACAGTCACACCATTTGAGATGTGTGGCATATCTTTTTTTTAATGGTACAGAGTCCACAGATGGCAGGCTGTGTATGAATTGGCATGTGAACAGTCCTCTCTTACTGCCAAATTTGTTAGTGAAATATTAATTCCAGTTAGAATAATATTATGGAAAGAGGCCATCTAGGTATGTAGCAACCTTCTACCAACTGGTGATATATTCTTCTGATGTATTCTTCTTCTTAAAATTGTTGTTGTGTACCTTCAAGTTGTTTCTGATTTATGGCAATGCAGAAGACAAACCTATCATGGAATTTTCTTGGCAAGATTTGTTCAGAGGGGGTTTGCCTTGCCTTACTTTGAGGCTAAGAGAGTATGACTTGCCCAAGGTCACCCAATGGGTTTCCATGGCTGAGCAGGGATTCAAACCCTGGCTCCAGAATCATAGGTTTGTGTTAAAACCACTACACCACACTGGGTCTCTAGGCCAGGGGTTCCCAAACTTTGGTGTTTTGGACTTTAACTCCCAGAAACTCTAGCCAGCTTGACCAACAGTCAGGAATTCTGGGAGGTGAAGTCGAAAACATTTGGAGGACCAAAGGTTGGGAACCACTGCTCTAAGCACATTCATATATACATATCTATCAGCTCTCCAATACTATTTAACATCTCTGTGAAGTGTCTGGCTGCAATCTGTCATTAGGGGATTTTGGGTTAGTTGCCATCAATATACTGATGACACTCCATTCCATTTCCCCATTACATCTTAATCATAAGAGGTTGTACGTAGCCACTAGACTGATACTTGAATGCTGCATGAGAGCAAATAAGCTGAAGCTGAATCCTTATAAGACGGTGGCTCCAGAATACAGTAATTCTCTCAGTTAGTCACAAGTCACAGTGTTTATTGGAAAAATCCATTTTGATCATTTCAAAATGACTCAGGGTGCATCTATACTGTAGAAATAATGCAGTTTGACACCACTTTAACTGCCATGCTCTATCCTACAGAATCCTGGGATTTGTCGTTTTGTGAGGCACCAGCACTTTTTGACAGAGAAGGCTAAAGACCTTGTAAAACTACAGATCCCAGGATTCCATAGGATCAAGCTACTGTTTTTAAGGTGGTGTCATACTGCATTATTTCTACAGCGTAGATGCTCCCTCAGTGTATCTAAAATTTATGTCCCAGCTATTATGGCTTTATGTTCTTTGATCTATTTTTACTGTTTGTCTTCTCAGTTTACTTTGTTACTCTTCTTCTTGTTGTTCAGATATATTGTTAATATTCTTAATTGATATGTTAATTTAACATTTACCATATATGCTAATTGCAGCAAAGCTAAATAAAAAAAACTTAACAAATATTTAATTGTGGAAGAATTTTCAGAAAGTTGCTCTGGCACAGGTGGGTTGCCTTTTAAAACATGATGATGCAAAATGTAGGAAAGCCAAAATGTCTCAAGGGGAAAAGGTGACTTGTCTTCTAAAAAATGCCAGCCCAAACTGTCAAGGCTAATCAAATTAAAGTAGTCTCTGAAATGACAGTTCTAGGAAGTGTTACCCAGTAGAATTCTTCTGAAGTGTGTGCTTGTGTGTGTACAGATAGTGACTGACCACACATGCTGGCAGGTAGGGGGAAAGCCGAGTAAATGTCATAACAGGGAGAGAATAACTGTCATCCAGTGGACAGGGGACAGATCACAAGGCTGATTACCATTTTAAGACCTTTTTTTTTTGGCACATCTTTGCTATAACTCCTCCTACCCTTTGATTCATGACATACTTTATGGATGGTTTCTAGAAAACAGAGTCTGATATTTAGAAGAGCTATAAACCTTTCTTCATGCTCGACAGCACAATAGTTCAACCAGGGGTGTACCACCTTGAATTTATAGGTGTACCTATTTGGTAAATTCATAAATTGCCTTTTTTCCATCATCAGTAATAACAATAATAAATAATAAAATTTGTTTATATCTTGCCCCTCTACAAAATGCAATCGGGGCGGCTTACAACATTTAAAATATACATATAAAACCCTCCATCCCACCCACCCCTTAAAATACAATTAAATAATTAAACATTTAAAAATACTTAATAAATACTAAAACACACACACACACTAAAATAACTGGAATAGGGATTGGACCAATAAGATTTTTTTTCTTCTGGTGACCTGGTATCTATTCAGGAAAGGCCTACTGGAAGAGATCCATCTTAAGAGCTTTTTAAAAGCTATTTAAGGTGGTAATGTGATGGATCTCATCCAGCAGGCCGTTCCATAATCGGGGAGCAATAGCTGAAAAGGTCCTCTGGGAGGATGAGGAAAGCCTAGTTTTTAAAGATTGCAGCAGATTCCTCCCAGAGGACCTGAGTGCACAGGGGAGGGGTTATATGGAAGGAGGTGGTCCCAAAGATGGGTTGGACCCAAGCCATTTAGGGTTTTAAAGGTGATAACTAACACCTTGTACTGGGCCCGGAAACTAATGGACAGCCAGTGAAGTCATCTTAAGATCAGTGTTATATGGTCTCTTCTATATGTATCTGAGACCAGTCTGGCTGCCATATTCTGTACTAGTTGAAGTTTTCGGACCAAGCACAAGGGTAGCCCCATGGAGAGTGCATTACAGAAATCAAGACGGGAGGTTACCAGAGCATGTACCACAGTCTCAAGGTCCCAGACTTCCAGGAAAGGGCTCAGCTGGTGGATCAGCCGAAGTTGATAACAGGCTCTGGGATAGATCATATACTGATAGACATACAGTCTCCATTAAGCAAGATGTCAATCCAGCTGTAGGAAAGTTGGTGTGCCTTAGCCAGAGATTCAGCCCAACTGATCCTGTGTTTGATCTGCCATAAGAAAAGTAATGTCTAGTGAAATCCAGTGAGTGCTGTGGTGGCAAATGTTGAAGTGTAGCACTCATCATGGCAATTCACATAACACCACCATCAAAGAGTCTGAAAATGCTAGTAGATCTGTTGGTCTGTATCATAATCTAAGTTCTATCAGCATTCAACACTATCAGTAGCAGGTATTTTTGTAAAGCCAGTGGGTCTTAATTGGCCATCCAATGGTATTTGACACCAGCAAGATTGCCTAATATAGATAAGAATAACTCTAAATATTGTTGGAGAGGTTGTCAAGAAATAGATACATATATGCATATGTGGTGGAATTGTAAATTTATACAGCAGTTTTGGGAAATGGTTTTCATAGAAATAGAGAATATTCTGAATAGAAATATAGAAAGGAAACCAAGCATAGCATTGATGTCAATTTATAATGGAGAGAATGGGAACCAAGCAGAAAAGGATTTAATAACAAATTTATTAACGGCAGCAAGATTAATTATAGCAAGACATTGGAAAATGCAAATAAATGTACAAGTGGAGGAGTGGTATAAAGAAGTGTGGAAGATGGCAATAAATGATAAGTTAACATGTAAAATCAAAGTAAGAAGAGGAAGTTGGAAAGAAAGTGACTTTGATAAAATTTGGAAAGTTAAAAAAAGTATTACAGACAAAAGATGGGAGGTTACCTCCACGAGAAGAAATGAGATTCTGGAAAGATTAGGTAAGGGATAATGGCTCCGGTGAAGGGGAGTACTGAGGTTGGGGGGGGGTAGGGGAATTAATATTTTTGAATAGAATTATAGTAAAGAATCTATGTTAACTTTTGAAATTAGTTAATAGAAAAATTGTGATGTTTATAGTAATTTTATGTGTTATAATAACTAAGTATTGATTGAATAATATAATGTATGATTATAAAATTAATAAAAATATATTTTTAAAAAATTGGCCATCCAAGGCTAAGCCAACCCCAAATACTTTGCTACAGAGACAGCTCGCAAGAATATATTGTTGCCGGGAAATCCCTCACTCCATATACACACTATTGTGATTCTTGTATCTAAGGTCACAGGTAACAGAGAAGACTGACAGGGTGTAGCAGACAACATCACCATCACTGCTAATCAAAAACCTGAAGCACTCTGCCTCTGTCAGTCCTGGTTCCATGATAACACTCAATGCAACACCTCCAGACCTCTGTTTCCTAGCATATTGAAATCAAACATCAACACCTTCCCCTCTAAAAGATGTAAGAACTCTTCTTGTTGTTGTTATTGTTGTTGTCTGCCTTCAAGTCATTTCTGATTTATAGAGAGCCTAAGGTGAACCTATTACAGAGTTTTCTTGGCAAGATTTGTTCAGAGGGGGTTTGCCTTCACCTTCTTCTGGGGTTGAGAGTGTGTGACTTGCCCAAGGTCGCCCAGAGGGTTTTCATGGCTGAGCAGGGATTTAAACCCTTATCTCCATAGTCACAGTCCAATGCTGAGTCATGAAGACATGTTACCCAAATTGTGTGGAGTCTCTGGGACCCACTTGTGACCTCTGAGTTATGATATTATATTGGGGAACTTTAATTAGCTGAAAAGTATGACTGTGAGAGGCCGGATAACTGCAGGATCTTTATATCTGTGTAAAGCAGTACAAACTGATGAGACTCCAAACCAAAATAAAATAAAAATGGTTTTTATTGAAAAATAATCATGGAAGCATTCACTCATGCACTCACACTCACAAGCAATCACACAAGGCTTGCAAAGAATCAGGAGGAAGTATTTGGATAAAGGAATAGATTCTGGGAATGGGCTATAATAACCTGTCAAGAGAGCAAAGATTCGTGTAGCAGAGAAAGACTCAGAAATGGTTCTGAGGGTGCAATAGCAAACCAGCAGAGTAACGGTGTCTGAAGAACTGTGCACCCTTTGGTTATGATTTGGGCTAATATTTATACCCAATATCATACCCTTAAGGGGTATTTTGAGTGAAGAACAATGCTTGAGTGAATTTCTCAGAGTTAAACATGGGAAGCTCTGGCTTCGTTGATTGTTGCTAATGACTGGGACATTAAGACTGATGGGTTTAAGGCAACCTTCTCATTGTGGCCAGGCAGTGGGGTGAAGGAAGACCTTTGCAGGATAATGGGTGTTTCAATCACTTGACAACTTTTGGAGTGTGACTTACTGCCAAGTTTGCCCAGGGGAGATTACCACATTCTTCCCTATCAACTGTATGAGGGGACTTCAATTAATCACATCATGGGTGTGTCTGTTTTTGGGGAATTTCCAAGACCTCTTTGTAGGCTTCAACTTACTTTCACTAGCCCTAATGTTTGGGTTGCCCTGGTCTACTGGAAACAATGTGAAGTGTTTAATAAACCAAATTATGAATTATTGGAGGAAGGGGATGTAAGGCCAGGAAACATAATAATGGAAAAATAGCTGTACCTCAGGATGGGTGCTTGCTAGTTGCTGGTATCAAGGAGATTTCAGTGCAAGTTAAATTCTCTTTCCAATTGCTTGCCTGATTTACCATAGCACTGGGTTTCACAAACAGAGAAATTCCTATAAAACTGCCCAGATCCCTTTAAATGCTCTCAGCTTTGTTATTCCTGACTGTGTGTTTTTAAAAATTCAGCATGACATATGTTGCAACCTACATTTTTTAATTTGTCTGAGTAAGTAGAGCATTACCACCTTGGAGAAGTAAAAAAACCAATAACCCCATCAATTTAGTGTCTACAAGACAGTCAACATTTTAGGCCTTCACCCTATGATACTAATACAACCTCTTTGGAACCATTCAGGCTGTTGTCATTAACACAGGGGCTGTGCCAAGCTATGGATGGCACATGAACATATAATTTATGGCTTGATTTCCATCTGCATTGCAGAAAACTGTTTCTTTAAGGGAACCAGCTGCATTCTCCTGCCGATTCACAGAAGGGCATCTGTCACGTAGAGAGCCTGCCTCCATTTAAGAGTGCATGTGAAGGATCAGAATGTTCAGCAGCTGTTAATTACTTTCAATCAACAAATGTAATTTGAATTTATCACTTCCACTCCTATGTGCCATTCGGTTAGAACAATGGGGCTTGCTTACAAGTAAGTGTGCACAGCTGGCAGTCTTCTGATATATTTATTGATGCATTTTGCCCTTGAATTTCTCCCCTTCTCTTCTGCAGAGATAGTGAATAGAGTGAGATGTGGAAAGTGAATGTGTTTTGAGCTCTGTACCTGGAGAATCACCTTAACTGAAGCTGAAGAGTTTAAACTGGAAGCTTGAGGGCCTTACTAGAACAGCTCTTCCATAAAGATCCAAAAAAGTGAAATAAAATAAAATAAAAAATCCCTGCTGGACCAGATCAATGGTCCACCTAATCCAGCATCCTGCTTCCCATGGGGATGTTGCCAAGAAGCAAACCAGGAAGGCAATAGCTTCTCCCAATGCTACTACCAAAGCAGTGGCAACTGGTGGATTCCATGTCAATGGGGCCATGAACCCACTTTGGGTTTTAATCCAAACTTTCTAGGAGCTGAGTCTTTTCTTGAGGATAAGTTCAGCACCTTGGATAGATCCTTGAAAGTATGGACTGAAACCTATATCAGAATTACCAACCCACTGATATGCAAGCCACAAACCATCATTGACTACTACAACTTGTTTTTCAATAACATCCAGGACCAAACTCAGTCCTTCCAGTTTGAACATCAAAGCAGAAACAACCCACAGTCTTCTTGCTCTGCCAGAAGCCTCTTGTCCTTGTAGCAGAAAAGCTGGGTCACCTGTGAGCAGATACCCCATTGCTTTGAGAGCAGGGAATTCTTGTTCTTTGCTATGATTCAAATGCCAAACTCAGAATCATCTAAGCCACAGTATTTCTGTTCCTTTCTGGAAGCTTAGGTATACCACCAGGGCTCACTTTCTGGAACTTATGACAATGCTCATATGTTGGGAAAGGGAGACTTTACCCTTTCCTGTGATCTTGGGTAAGTCACACACTCTCAGCCTCAGAGGAAGACAATAGCAAACCTTTGGTGAATAAATCTTACCAAGACAATCCTAGGATAATATTGCCATAAGCTGGAATTGACTTGAAGGCACCTGATAACAGCACCACCATCATCATCACATATAACTATGCATCATAATAATGGTAAACAATTAGAAACCCAAGAGCTGCATCTTGCTCCTGTATTCCAACAATACAATCCACTACAAGTATTTCTTCCCACCCTGATGTCAGATTTTAAATAATGTGATTCAAAAAGCTCTTGGGGTGTCCACATATAATTATATTAAGGAATCAAAACAAAAGTCAGTGAAACTGGAAAAGTTCTGCCTGTTAGGAGTGTGAGGTATATCAAAGGGCCACCTGTCTTCAAACTTCCATTTGTGACTGAGATTTTTATGGGAAGCCTGAAAGATCCTTGACTGATGAACATCAAGGCAAATTTCATTCATATAGCCCCAGCAACATTTAAACAACACCCAGAATCCTGGGATTTGCAATTTAGGGAGGAATATTTAGAATTCTCAGCCAGAAAGTTCTAGTGGAGTGTTTCTCAGCCTTTGAGCCACCAGAGGTTGTTTGTTTGTTTGTTTACTTCAGTGCATAGATGCCCCAGCTAACATGGTCAATGGTCAGGGATTCTGGTAGTCGAAGTCCAAAAACTCCTGGAGAGACAGAAGCTCCAAACCCCAGGGGCTCAGTTACATGACAGTTTTTAATCACAGGGAGAAGTGAGATTTCCTCATCCTGAGTTCATCCCTTGTTGTTTACACAATTTGTCATGGGATGAACAATATCCCGGGATTGTTGTTTACACGACAACCTTTTCCATGACAAAAGCAAGATTCCGAGACATAGGACTTTATCAGACATGCCCTTAAAACCCATTCCTCTTCCAGTACCACCCACCCACCCTCCTCCCATCCTTGTAACTGAATAAAAAAAAATGTTCACATACTTACCTTAATCCCGGGATAGAAACTCCTCCTCCAGCTGTCCAGGAAGTGAATGGAAGAGCCCCCTCCCCTTCCTGGAGACCAAATTGCGTGGGAGTTTAAAAATAAAAAAATCCATCAAAGCAGTACACCAGGCACCTAAACACCCTTAAAAAAAACCCAAGTAACCCAGGGAGGGAACAAAAAAGGCCATCACTGACCTCTTTGTCCTAATTGAAGCAGGAAGTGCTTTGCAGGGACCTCCCAGGACCTTGCAGGGAGCCCTGCATTGTGCAGGGAATTTAAAAAAAAATCAGACATCAAAAAATTAAATCAAGCACCTAAACAGCCTTTAAAAGAAACAAGTAAACAGGGGAGGGTATAAAAAAGTCTGTCACTTACCTGGATGTCCAGATCGTCACCGGAAGTGTTCTCTACTTACTTTCCAGGACCTTACAGAGGCAGGCAGCCAGGGGAACATTTAAAAATAAAAATTCAAGCAGACGTCTAAAAATTAAAACAAGCACCAAAACACTTTTAAAGCTTTAAAAGCAACATGGGGAGGGTACAGAAAAGGCTGTCACTCACCAGGATGTCCAGATCGTACCTGGAAGTGTTTTAACATTGTGCCAGCATAACGGCAAACCAGCTCACACACCCGTGATTCTGTTACAGAAACGGAACTGGAGATCTATTGATGACTTTTCCCCGTGAATAAAACAAAACGGAAAAGCAAACGGGGTAAGAACAGGGTCAGAATGGGAGAGGGGAACGTCGTCTGAAAAAAAAACTCTTTAGCGATCCTGTTCCATTTCTGTTCTGGTTTATTAAGCCTGTGTGATAAAGTCCATAGTATCCCGTGGTTTTTGTTGTTGTTGTTGTTTATATGGGAAAAGGTTCCGGGTATATAAAAGGAATTGTGCAGAGAGGGTTGCCTTTGCCTTCCTTCTCTGACCAATGCAGAAGCTTGAGCAAACATTTGTGGCAGCCAATAGCATCACTTGTGGTGGGAAACTCCACAGGAAATACATCACCAAGGTTGGGGGGAAAAAATGAGTAATCACATCCTTGACTGACAGCATATATTGAAAAGGGTGACTTATGGCACAGACACACACAAAGTGAGGCTGAATCTACTGAAAAGGGTGACTGACCCCTCCTTCTCTGAACTCTGTGACCACCCCTGCCCACCTCAATTTCCGGCCATCACCTACTTCCAAGATATTTTGTCCTGGCCTGTTCACATACCCGATTTTCCACAACCTCCCGAGACTTTTTTAAAAACACGGGACAAACTGAGGGACAGAAAGTCATGCTCCTTGGAGGATATATGGTGCCCCCCCTTCTGAAAAGCTCGAGATCATCACGATGAACGTGTGAACAACAAGGGTTCATCACGAGTTCATCTCATGACATTTTTGTCATGTAAACAGCCCCCAGGATTTCATAGAATGTAGCCATAGGAGTTCAACTGGAATTATAGTGTACAATTGTATATTGTGAACAGGCCCCTGGCAAAGTCTTAGGTGTAGCATAAGAAATGGTAGATATAGGAATGCCAGTTTGTATCAAAGGTAAGGGAGAGTGTGCAGTTAAGGATGTGATTTATAAAATTGAGTGCTTGGAATGTAATTCTTTTTTACATTAGTGAAAGTGGAAGATCTTTTTTTTATTAGATATAAGGAGCATTTGGCTGATATTCAGCATAATGAATGATCTTCTATGCCATGGCCCCTTCATATGATGAAGAAACCTATTGGGCAGAGTAGCTTGAGTGAAGATTTCTGTGTTAGCAGTTGAACAATGCTTCCAAAGGAGAAAAGTTAAGGATCTGATATTTATTGATCATCTGAAACGTATATCAGCTTAAAGAAGGAACTGGAATAATAGAAGTTATTAATCGGGTTTGATGGAGTATTTTGGACTTGTATTCGCTGTTAATATTTTTTTCTTCCCTTCTTTCCTTTGCCTGCCAGTTTAGTTTTCTCTTACTTGGGACCAAAGTAGTCCTTTTATGCTGAAATGTGTATAAATTGTGTTTAAGTCTGTGTGGCATAGTGGTTTGGAGGTTTGGACTAGGACTCTGGAGACCAGGGTTCAAAACCCACTGGGTGGCTATGGAAACCCACTGAGTGCCCATGGGCAAGTGATACCCCTGCAGCCCCAGAGGAAGACTATGGCAAACCTCCTTCAAACAAGTTTTGCTAAGAAAATCCCATGATAGGTTCAGAAAGGACCTGGAGGCACACAATAACAACAACGTGACTGAGGGCTGTCATTTTTATTTGAGTGTGTTATAACCATGCATCTCTACTATATTAGCAGTAGACATCTTGTGGATTTTTGCTTTCATCTTCCATCAGCCCTAGGCAACACAGTCAGTGGTGAGGGATTCTGAGAGTTAGAGTTCAAAACCATTGGGAAGGCTCAGTTGCCCCTTTCTGGCCAACATACAGAGATATCTGAAACTAGAGAAAGTACCCAGCCTCACTTGGGTTAAAATATATTTAATCCCACCCTTATCCCAGTGACAAACATCGGTCTCAACCTCACCTCACAGCACATTCCCTCTCATTGCTTTTCATTTTTGTAATGGACTTTCTTTGGCTCTTGGCTCTTCACTCACTGAGCTTGTGCCAATTTCGCCAGGATTAGAATCTCTTTTGTCCCACTCACTTCAGTATACCGTAGTTTCTCTTCTCCCACACTCTTTTTCTTTTTCGCAGCCTTTCTCTACCTCCATCCCAATGGTTCATTGGTACCATATGTGGCTGAAAGGGCTAAAGGTTTATGAGTTGTGGCCTGTCCTTGTAATGCTGGCTTATTACAGCTGTTCATAAACTCTCTGTGCCCCAAGTAATGACAATCCAATGAACCAGATTCGCAAATTACCAATTCTAGCAGACAGCAAAGGGTCCCACTGTTTTTATGATGCATTCCTCTCCTTTTCATCTGTCAGCTTCTAGAGTCTAACATGTAAAGATATTAGCAATTCAAAATCAGCAGAGTGTGCATAGCAAAACTGTCCTTGTAACTCTTGCAAAGTTTCATCTTGAAAAAGTTGTGCACAAAGATGCCTACACAATATAATGTTCAGAAGCTGCTTAGCCTATCAAATCTAATTATTATTTTTCCTCAGAAGACTTAAAATCAAGGGCAACTTCAATATACAAAAGCAATCCCATTCAATTTAATTATTTTTCTCTGTGGCTCACACAGTAATGTTGCATATGAAAAAAAAAAAAAGTTTGCTGCCAGAGGAAGAGTGATTGCTAGTCAAGAATAGCTTCTTAACCAAATCATAGAAACTTCAGCCTCAGCTTTCATTGAAACAAGGTGGGAAAAATGAAATGCCACCAGCTCTCACTACTGTTTGAGAAAGTGGATTTTTGGTCAAGTTACATTTAGCTTTCTCAATGGCTGTTTGCAGGCTATGGAACTCCCATCCACAAGAGTCCAGGTTGGCCCCTTCTTTATCATCCTCTCATCAATAGGCAAAGACCTCAAATGGCTGGCACCTGACAAAGGACCTTTTAATGAGTGTGATGTACTATCTTTATTGTTCTGTTTTAAAATTTATTTTTCATATAATTGTGTTTTAATATAGCTTGCTTAATAGTATTTTTTAATATTGTTACTTTTTTTCTTTTTTACCTGGACTTTTGCAATGGTCAAACCAGATAACACACCTAGGACGTTGCATGTCTGTTTAATTGTAGCACACAATTTTCTGCACCCATGAACCTCATATTACATGCGCTTTAGGTTTTGAGCAAACCTTTACCAGTCCCCATATTTGGGCTGTCCTGGTCTACTGCTAACCACGTGAAGTGTCTATATAAGCCAAATTATGAAATATTGCCAATTAATGGATTATTGGAAGGGAAGAGGTGGCAGGTTAGGTAACAATCCCCCCAAATGAATTAAATTCCATTTTTGAACAACTGTATGACCTATGTCCAAGGTCTGAAAAATGCAAGGATGAGGAGAGAAGTTTGGGGAGTGAGGTTGCCTAAGTGAAGTTGCCTTATTTCCTCAGTGAATGCTAAATGCCCCTCCCTAAACTGAAAATCCCAGGATTCCACAGGAGGCAGCCATAGCTGTTTAAGAGGAATAATAGTGCTATACAGTGCAGTGTGATAAAGCTCCAAGTAGGGCTGTGAGAGCTGGACAGTGAAGACAGGTGACAGAAAGAGGATCAACTCATTTGATATGTAGTGCTGGATAAACGTTGTGATGCTGTGTACTTCTAAGAAGAGAAACAAATGGGTCCTTCTAGAGAAAATCAAACCCGAACTCTCCCTGGAAGCCAAATTACTAAACTCAAGGCTGTCATACTTTGGCCATATCATGAGATGGCATGACTCACTAGAAAAGAGAATAATGTTTGGCAAGGCAGAAGGCAATAGGAAAAGAGGAAGACCACATTCCAGATGGATAGACTAAGTCAAGGAAGCCACGGCCCTGAGTCTGCAAGACCTGAGCAGAGCTGTAGAGGATAAGGTGTCCTGGAGATGTCTCATTCATGAGGTTGCCATAAGTTGAGGTTGACTTGAAGGTAGTTAACAGATACACACACGAGGTTTAAATATTAAGTTCTCTGCATGGATTCCAGGGACAGAGAAGCACTTTGGGGTGCCCATCCACTTAATGTTTAAATCAGCTGTCAGTGTCCATCTCCGTTTTTCCATCTGTAATGTACTGGAGATTGGCATTGGAAAGGAAAGACACCATAAAGCTGGGCAGGCAATTTGCTAATGGAAAGTGTTAGATAAATGATATATGTCTAGAATGCAGAGCTGATGAAGCAAAGCCACTGAATAAAACCTGCCCATTTGGGGGAATGGATTTTAAAGTAGAAAATTACCTGCCTTCATATTATCCCACTCCATCCTCCCACCAAACCCTAACAGTGAAAAAATCAGTTAGTCAGAGCTGTAGAGTACTGTAAGAAGAACTTTTTTTTCATCATTTTATAGATGGGTTTTTCCCCCAATAATTTTCCTGTCTTTTCTTCTACCTGTCTGGCATCTTTGAAAAATAAAAATGGGGTAGAAGGAAGGAACATGAACCAATCAGTTCAAAAGTTATTCTCATTTTAGTTTATATAACAACTCCATCTCACTAGGTAAATTTTTATGAGGAAAATCCTCGTTTGGAGAACATTGTGTGGGAGGCTGCTTGGATGGGTTGGTCCACTTTTAACCAAAACCAAACAATCCCACAAATCTATCATAGATTTAACATCACGATGTCGAATCGTCCTAATATGACAAACACACTTTTAAAGCATCCTGGTTTTGTGCATTTTATTGGGAAAGCAGTTCTGTAAGCAGAAATTCAACTAATTAATTTTGATTGGCAGGAAAAGGGTAGATTAATTCTGCTGATGTAAAGGTTGGCTGGTCTTGAGTGGGTGCAAAAAGGCAGCAAATAACATCTGATGCATACATTTTTTCCCACTTTGGAAACAGAAAAACATCTGGGGGGGGGACACATACTTTCATATAAAAATTTAATTAAGAGATATAGAATCATACAATCAAAGAACTGTAGAGTTGGAAGAGACCACGAGGGCCATCCAGTCCAACCCCTGCCATGCAGGAAATCACGATCAAAGCATCCCCGACAGATGGCCATCCAGCCTCTGCTTAAAGACCTCCAAGGAAGGAGACCCCACCACGCTCCGAGGGAGTGCATTCCACAGCTGAACAGATCTTACTGTCAAAAAGTTCCTCCTAATGTTGAGATGGAATCTCTTTTCCTGGAGCTTGCATCCATTACTCTGTGTTCCAGTCTCTGGAGCAGCAGAAAACAAACCTGCTCCATCCTCAACATGACATCCCTTCAAATACTTAAACAGGGCTATCATATCACCTCTTAACTGTCTTTTTTCCAGGCTAAACATACCCAGCTCCCTAAGTCTCTCCTCATAAAGCATGGTTCACCATTTTACCACCTTTCACCATTTTAGTTGCCCTTTTCTGGACACGCTCCAATTTGTCAATATCCTTTTTGAATTGGGGCGCTCAGAACTGGACACAGTATTCTAGGTGAGGTCTGACCAAGGCAGATTAGAGCGGCACTATTACTTCCCTTGATCTAGACACTATACTTCTATTGATGCAGCCCAAAATCGCATTGGCCTTTTTAGCTGCCGCATCACACTGTTGACTCATGTTCAACTTGTGGTCTACTAGGACTCCTAGATACCTTTCACACGTAGTCTCATTCAGCCAGGTCTCCTCCATCCTATATTTATGCATTTCATTTTTCTGCCCTAAGTGCAGTACCTTACATTTCTCCATATTGAATTTCATTTTGTTAGCTTTGGCCCAGCTCTCCAGTCTATCCAGGTCGTTTTGAATTTTGATCCTGTCCTCTAGGGTATTAGCTACTCCTCCTAATTTGGTGTCATCTGCAAATTTGATAAGTATGCCCCTAATTCCCTCATCCAAGTCATTGATAAAGATGTTGAATAGCACTGGGCCTAGGACAGAACCCTGTGGCACCCCACTGGTCACATCTTTCCAAGAGAAAGAGGAGCCACTGCTGAGCACCCTTTGGGTTCGGATATGTGTATATCTCTCCTACATTATAACATACAACTCATTATCTGATTGTGGATCCATTGTGTAGCCCAAACAGCACCAAATAATGTATAGAGGACTTTATCACACCAGCCTTCTGTCTCTCTGCAATAGTGTTAATTCAGGGAATGGAGTGTGGGAACATTCCTTACTTCTTGAAACACACAAATGTGCTGCTTTGGATTGTATAATTACATGATATGTCTTCTGCACTGGCACCATAACCCTGCCTTTCTGACCTATGCACTACCCAGCATGCCTTTCGGTATTTTTTTCTTTTTCTTTTTGATGTAATTGTGAAATACAGTGTTGGGGGGAGAGACAAAAAAGAAACAGAAAATAAAAGGAAAAAAGAGCCTGCTTTGGAATAGTGAGAAGGGAGAGGGGAGAGGAGGAGAATTATGCCCACTGAAGCCACGTGACTGCTGGCATCTCCCTACTACAGCAGAAGGGACTTATCACACAGAGGGCTGCCATGGAAAGGTTGCAAGACTGAGATCCATTGATGGGTTTTCCCCATCAATGAAAAGTGCACTCCAACAATGAGTTGCATACAAACTGGCAACAGGATGAAGACAACATCGTGTGATAAGGTACCACTATAGATGTTATTATTTGTGTTAACTGATATTAATTGTTTTGTGTGGATGGGTTGTTCCCTGCCTTGATCCATGGAGAGAGATGGGTAAGAAATAATAATAATAATAATAATAATAATAATAATAATTCAGCTGCAATCACACTTTACAAGCTTTGTGTGGTAAAGTCCAAAATGGGGAGGCTGGAAAAATAGAAATTGGAAGGAAAATGGAATGAAGTATCCTGAAATTTGATGTGGCTGCCTGGCTGAATTCTGCATGGGTGAACTCCATGCTGCAACATTTTGTGACAGTAGTCCCATTTAGGCATGTTTATCATGCAAGGGACATACCCTCCTGGCATAATGGTAATGGTATAATTGGAGTACAGTGCGCCCTTGGAAGCCACTGAGGTTTGGTTCCAGGATCCCCTGTGGATACCAAAAGGAGGAGAAAAAAACATGGATGATGAAGTCCCATTATATACAATGGCATAATAAAATGTGGTCTTTTATATAAAATGGCAAAACCAAGGCTTGTTCTTAAAGCTTGCTCTTTGGAATTTTTTTGTAAAAAATATTTTGAAGCTGTGGATGGTTGAATCCATAGATGCAGAATCTGTGGATACGGACAGCCGACTGTATAGGTGTGGATCACTTTCCTCAAGACATTAGTATAGGTACAAGATGAGCCTCCCTTGCAAGAAGGTTGAAAAAAAAAAGATCACAGCCATGAAGGTCAGTAACTTCAGATAGTGGGGGCACCCAAAGAATGGTCCCCACGAAATATCTTTATTAAAGGAGCACATCTATCTACCTACCTACCTATGTATCTATCATCATCTATCTATCCCAGGATACTTAGTTACTTGCAATTAGTTCCTTGTTCCAAGTTATAACTACTTTACATTATGATTGTAACTTAAGGGAGAGCTGTAAATTTTAGGTTACAGTTGCAGGGGTCTAAGCTCACTAAATCATGGAGGGGAAATCTCAAATGGTTCAGGTACTCCCTCATAGTGCTGCCTCATCCTCTGGTGTGGGTGTTGAAGTAACAATAAAGTGGATCAAAGGACAGTGTGTTTTGTAATGCAGGCCAATGGCTTGAAGGATGCACATCATTTTTTAAAATTACTAAAAGATAAGCATCTTTTGTGAAACAGGAAAATAACAGCTTACTGCTTAGGAGTATCTGGGAGCACTAATTACAACTAATTATTTTTTCAAAAATAACTCTCCATGTTTTAATCCCAGCCAAAGAATTACTACCAGCAAGAAAATGTTTCTTACCAAAGGTAGGCTTTCTTGCTGTAGTTGTTCATGCCCTTCAACTGTATCTATTTACTATATGTAATACCTATTTTCTCATTCTATGTACAAGTTGCTATCACGGAACAAATCTGTATCCCTTATGGGATCCCCAGTGTACCTGTTTCGTTGGCAGGATATATTTATTGCTTTGGTACTGGCTGCCTCTAAAATGGGAAAAGCAGTTATTCTCAGAAGGAACAGCATGAAAGCCAAAAGAAAAGCTCATTTTTTAAGACTGAGGCCAATTTCTAGCACTGAAGAATTGTCCTACAGAGAGCAAATAAAGAAGGTGGATGTAAATATTCACTACTCCATCTATTAAGTTGTCAGCCAAAGAAATAAGACACACTAAGCAAGAAAGTGATCCCGTTAGTGGAGTACGGATTGTTTTCTTCTCACCATACCGCCAAAATTAACACGCTTCTAACATATCAGTCAAAACAATGACATATTCAATAGTTCAAACACTGGGGAAATTAAGATGGCTGAGTGCTTTTTTAAAATGTAGTATGATGCACTATGATGCATTATTTCACACCACAATCGTTAACACACTGAGGTCAATGGGACCTTACACCCTGCCAAATTACATTTTTGGTCATTGCTTTGGTGAACAAAATGAGATGGTCAGTCCAGTCAGGTACAGACCTTTTATCTCTGTCTTTAAAAACAGAACCTGGGACTATCCAGAGAAGCTGATTGGCAAGAATATCAGGACAGGTGAAGCATTTCTTCACAAAGTGTGGAATATACCTGTGGAATGCACTGTCACATTCTAGATTACAGTCAGGTTACCATACAGTGAGTCCTTGGTATCCACTGGGGGTTGGTTCCAGGACTCCCCGTGGATACCTAAATTAGTGGATGCTGAAGTCCCATTAAATATAATGGCACAGTAAAACGGTGTTCTTTATATTAAATGGCAAAATCAAGGTTTCCTTTTTTGGATTTTTTTTTTTTTTTAAATTTCAAGCCACGGATGGTTGAATCTGTGGATATAGAATCCGTGGGTACGGAGGGCTGGCTTTTGTTTAATATGTAGCATGTAGATTTGTAGGTTTTTCTTCTTACTCAAAACTAAGGACTTTATCAGACACGGCAAATACGGCATCATAATGAGGCCCAGTGAACACGAGAGAGTGTCCATTTCACACAACGTCATGCTTTCGTGATTATGTGTTGAAAATAAACTGTTCTTTTTTTATCAATGGGCCAAGCCATTACTTGATCAGCCGTAGTTCCCACCCACCCACCCACCCACATAATTGCGAGCAGGTGAAACTGTGCCCTGTTCTGCTGGCATGATTCTAGCATCAAGGGATGGTCCCTGCCAGAACACTTCCGGATGAGAATGTGAAAACTAGCTATGGGACACTCTTTTTATGAACCTCCCCACTTTGCAGGCAAGTTTTAAAGTGTGCTTCAGTGCGTGTGTGCTCATTTTTTTAAAAAAATTAGCTGTTTGTTAACCATGCTTGTGTCTTCTCACAAGAACTGCCAAGATCATGCATTCCCAGCAATGCGGAAGTATGGGGCTTCTTTTTCATGCTATTACAGCCACATCTGATAAAAAGGGTTATTTTGCCAGCACACTAACGGTTTAGAATATAGTAGCAAAGAAACATTTTTAGAGGCTTGTCTGATAAAGTCCTAAGTATGGAGGGCCAGTCCAGGTCAGGACCAGGATGCTATTGTGAGGGATAGGGAGGGATTCTTTGCCTCTCCCATGGTCCTGATCTGGATGGAGAGGAGAAGAGAAGCAATTGCAATTTGCACAGAAGAAGAAAAAACCTCAATTGAAGAAAATATAGTTTGGCTCATAGATAGCTATCAGTGTGCACTTGGATATTTGCATACCCTCCAACTGGTCCTGATTCAGCAAGGACTGTCCTGATTAATTTTCTGTCATCCCACTTTTTCAGTTGCTTTTAAAATGTTCCCAGGACCTCATCAGACCATGCAAATATGGCGTCATAAGAATGCCTAATGATCATGAAAGTGTGCATGTACCAGACAACAACATCCTTTTACAATCATGTAAAGCCCCAAAGCTGTACTTTTTTATTAACAGCGCAACCCATCAATTGATCTCTTCTGGCGCTTTTTCCCCAGCATTGCCGGTGATTGAATCTGCACACCGTAGTACTCACATGAGTGCAGCATCAATGGACAAACACTTCCGGGTGCAATCAGGACAGCCAGTTAGGGGAGGCTCTTTTTATGAAATCCCCCACTCCCATGTATTTGGAATTTCTAGAGTGTTTTTGTGCTTGTGTGAACTGTGTGTGTGTGTGTGTGTTTTGCTTTATTTTTAAAATTTCCACTGTAGTGTCTTCTTGTGAGAATTCATGAGACCTCAGCCCTGGAAGTAAATGAAGTAAAATTAGCTAGCACACATTGGAAACTGTTTAATGCAGTGTAGATGTGTAAATAGCTATTGCTTAAAACAATTTGTAAGCTGCTCTGATAGCCTTGTGGCTGAAGAGTGGGGGATAAATAACTAAATAAAAATAAAAAAGCTCTGTTTATGCTCCATTACTGCCTGGAAAGCCTCATTGATGCCATTAAGATAAGGTCTGGTACAGAGAGTCCTTTTGTCGGGATAAAACAACACAATCTATGCTGCCAAAAGAACATTAAAGTGGGGTGGTCTGATAAAGTCCCCAGTCTCTCTTTCTCTTATCCTCAGCTTACTTCAATTGCTGCAAACTGAGGGCTTGTCTACACTGGCCAGGTACTCCGTCTTCCAACCGGAGTATTCTGGCCCTCTTACTGTGACAAAATGGGCAGAAGTCTGCAAACACATACCAGGCTGTATCAGCAGGTGCTTCCTCTGCTGTCACACACCATACTTTCTAAAGCTGGGAAGGAGAGAATAAGTGTTAAGAGGAATAGAAGCTGATTGAAATATAGAGTGAGAGGAAAGAAAGAACTTCACAGGTTGTTATTGAATCTGGCAGATTCTGAAGTTATGTATGGTCACCACAGAGTGGGAATAGCAACCAGTTTGAATTTAACCAAGTTGAAGACAAAGTTCAAAGCCTGGACAATTTCAACAGGAAATAAGAAACCCTAAAAGTAAACAAAATGTGGTTGCCAGTCCTGAAAAGCACTAAATTCAGAACCTAGCACTGGCAAATGAACTCCATCCAGGGACAGGGGGATTTCCAGCAGATAATGGACCATTAACCAACCATTAGCCAAACAGGCACTAATCCTTCTTGCATATCTCTACCCAGAAACTAGCCATTCAGATACACAAATTTACATATCCTCCCCAACAGGGGTTCACAGTATATACCCCCCCACACACACACTCTTCCAGAACACGGCCACACAGCCTGGAAAGAACACAAGGAAAATCTAAAGTTCAAAGCATTTCTGTTATACAGTCTACACAATAAACCTATCTTTATGTTTTATTTATTAAATCCAAACTGCTCATGAATTATTTCCCATACTAGTATTTATTTGGCATGCTAACCCTGTGAGTGAATACACACTAATATAAATGCTATCCATCGCAAGTAAAACCCAAGTCCAAGGAAGGGATAAGGGGGAATTTTGAAATAAAGGTGGAAACTGTGGAACTGCAGTCTCCACAGATATTTGGTGGCAGCGTAAGTGACGAGGTGGCCAGGCTGAACAGTGATGTAAATTCAGCTGGTGTGCCTGAGCATCACAAATTTGGAGGCAGCAGTGGGATTCAAAAGGCCCCTGTGTTACACCCACCCATTATGCCTGTTTCTGAGGAAGGACCCCTTTGATCTCACAAAAACAGCATCTGTGACTCCTACGTACCTACAGAATGTTCTTGGACTTTAGATATATATGGGACTCTCCTGGTTGAAAATGTAAATCCATTACAACATAATGTTGTCACTCACCTGAATAAATATTTGTTCAAGAGCTCATGCCTGCATTTCTTCTTGTCCCACAGGCAATCCAATACTTTTGTGACTTCTATGAGGCTATCAGCTGTAGCAGTAGATTCATTAAGTTGTTTCTTGCTTCATGAAGCTCTAAGGGAAAAAGAAATGTGTGTACCATAGGCTTTGGTCTAAGGCAGCTCAGCTTCTGTTGATAAACGGCCAGGTGATTTGCAGAAGATCATTAGACAGATATCTGTTTGAATCCTGACTCACAGCTGTGTAACAACAGTAAACACAAGCAATCTTTCTCTGCCCCTGCAATTAAACTGTTTGGATTCCTGTCCTATGGCAGGGATGTTTTGGATGTCAATTCCATGCTTTTAAATGTTTTTAATTTTACTGATAGTTCAGTGATATCTTTTACTTTTGTATGATGTGATTTTTTTTAAACCTGCATTTGTTTTAATGCCTTGAGTCCCAGACTAGGAAAAGAGAAGGAGGGTAGTGAAAGTAGTAGCAGCAGCAACAACAACAACAATTCCCAGAAGTCTCAGTCAGTTTGGTCAGTTATAAAGGATTATGGACACTGTGCTATAAAACATCTGGAGAACCAAAAGTATCCTAGCTCTGGCTTATGTGCCACAGTAGGTAATTGGCTCCACTCCCTGAGCTACCATTTTGTGCTTGGACTGGGAATATGACAAGGTAATGGCTTATCTGCATCTATATACACAAAGCAGTAGATCCTTCTTAAATTTAACATTTTCTGACAGCTGTTGTAGGATTTTGTCACCCTAGATTACTGGCCTGGGGCTAAATAACCATAGAAGGCTAGGTGGAGTGGGGGCATCCTGATTTCCTTCTTTGTTTTTGAGTCTGACACTTTTCAAGTGTTCTTAGCAATAATGGAAGGTATATTATTAGGTCCAGACCTTAACACTTTATCCCGTGCCCCCCATCAAAAAGATATTGGTTGTTTCATCAGTGCAACCCTATGCAGTTCTATTCACAAACAAGCCCCATTTATATTCAGTGAGATCCAAGGTAGTTCACAACAGAGATTTAGGAGATTATTAGACATCACAAAAACCGCATCAGAAGATTGCTAGAAGAACAGGAAGGGGCAAGCTTACCAGACGACATTGTCTTCCAGGATTCTGGGGGCATAGCACGGGCATCAGTAAGACATCCCTTTTTTATTGGGGGCTTGTCCTGGTCAATGGAAAAGGGAAGCCTTGTCTATGGCAGCACTATGCCCCAGGAACAGCTGAAGGATACACCATCTGGGATGGTTGCCCTTTCTGTTCTTCTAGCTATCTTCTGATGCAGTTGGGAACGTGGTAGGTTTTTTTTTTGTTTTTTTTTTGTTTTTGCATGTTCCCTTGTGTCCAATAATCTCCTAAAACAACAGTTTTAAAAACTTTATTACAATAAAAAGAGTTATATTAAATAAGCTCCAGCATCTGAGGAAGTAGACAAAGGAATTTATCAGACTAAACACCATTAACATTCTTTTGCCAGCATATTTTGTGGTGTGTTTCTGCTGGCAAAAGACTCCCTGCCCCCCCAGACCTACCTTGAGCTGTGTTAAAGAGGCAGCCCCAGCATAAATGGAGCAAGATCTCAGTGATTCTTACAAGATCTCAGTGATTCTTACAAGAAGACGCAAGCATGGTAAATTTGAAAAATAAACAAAAATACAGACACAAAACGTACACACAAGCACAGTCACATACTTTAAAACTAAAAAGTGAACTGGGGAGGTTCATAAAAAGAGCATATAGTAACTGGTTTTTGCTATCTCACCCGGAAGTGTGCAGCCCATTGATGCTGTATTCATGTGAGCACATGGCGCACAGTTTCAAACGCAGTCCATGCCGACAACAAAGTGCCACGGGAGCTATTGACAGCTTGGCCCATCAATAAAAAAATAATAGCTTTTGGACTTGACATGATCATGAAAGGATGGCATCATATGATATGCACACCCTTTCACATGAATTAGGTGTTGTTATGACACTGTATTTGCTACATCTGATAAAGTCCTAGATCTATGAAAGCTTATGCTACAAATTTCTCTCTCTCAATTACAGAATCATAGAATTGTAGAGCTGGAAGAGACCACAAGGGCCATCCAGTCCAACCCCCTGCCATGCAGGAAATCACAATCAAAGCATCCCTGACAGATGGCTATCCAGCCTCTGTTTAAAGACCTCCAAGGAAGGAGACCCCATCACCCTCCGAGGGAGTGTGTTCCACTGCCAAACAGCTCTTACTGTCAGAAAGTTCCTCCTAACGTTGAGGATGAATCTCAAAGATCTCAAAGATCCATACAAGATCCTTTGCTTACTAAGTCTATTAAATACAGCACTGATTTTTAAACAAAAAAATTTAAAACATAACACTGAGAATAAAAGTACAGCTCCCTTCCCTCCATGAAAAATACCCTCTGCAATTGCCAGTTAATCATCAAAGATCTTTGCCTTCTGGCAAACACAGAGCAGAAAGGGAGCTATCCTAGCCTCCTGTGAAAGTGAATTCCTACTCACCTCCAAAAAATCTCATTGGTGTAAATTGATTTTTTTTTTTTTGGTCCCAAGTGTTGTTTATTTCAGATGTGTGGCAAAGTTATTTGGCTCACTGAAATAAATGAGGCTAAAGAAAGAGGAAGCATCAGCCATTGTGAGTTTCATGAAACTGCTTGCTAGAAATGTGGCATCATGTTTTCAAGTTAAATCAGAAGGAAGGGGCAAATAAATATTAATGTTTCTGTTTCCAGGAGAGAATATTATTCCTGAAAACAGCTTCCTTTATTACCAAGTAAAATGTGGGAAGGTTAACAATTTAATTGGGTGCCCTCAATTTGTCCTCTTTCTCTCTAAAGTTTGATGGTGTTATAGAAAATTGCATTTGTTCATTTTATTTGCATCCAAAAATGTCAGTCATCAGTGAAACAATCCTCTCTGCTTTTATGTAGGTGAGGAAACCCTCTGAGGAATTGTGGTGTTTAAACAATTCCATCTTTTGTCTCCCATAAACTGAAAATGAGCAGGAATTACCAATGTGTGTTGACAGAATCTTGTAAATTCAGTGGAGTGTGCATCCAGCCCTATATGCATGGGGAACTTTTGAGCCTTTTCTTTGCCTCATCACAGTTCTGTTAAAGAAAAAGAAAGAAATTGAACAGAGTCAAGAACTTTGTCAGGCAGTTTCTTTTCTTTTTTTAATTTCTTTTTAAAAAAATTCATTACATCCACTTTTTTTCCATTAGCTTCAATATAGCATCACAGTCTTTGTAACAAATTTTTACATTAAAAAAGAGAAAAAAAAATTCACATAGAGAAACTACTTTATCTGTTATTCTTCCCCTTCTTATAAATAAGTTTTGAAGGTTAATTTACGCATATTCCTCTATGTGACCCTTCCTTCTTTGTTTGTGTGTGTTCCATATTCTTGTTTTCCCCCCTCTTGCCTGCTTATTACATTCCATTTGTTTCATCTGGTTGTCACTGAAATCTAACTTCTGAAACCTGGTTCGCATACCTCTCTCCTTTGCCCACCCATTGCTAACCATATAAAGATTTCCGTCCCCTTCTTGCCTGACCCATGGCTCTATTTAGCTTCTAAAGAGTTTGTTTAGCGTTTCCCATTCTTCTATTTTTTTCAGTGATCTACCTTTTAGAGAGGCCGTTAATCTGTCCATATCCAAATTGTCATATAGTTTACTTAACCATTCCTCTATAGTTGGCATACTTTTCTTTTTCCAAAGGCTGGCATATAAAATCCTGGTGCTTGTTATCATATATAATATGATTTTCTTTTTAACCACAACTTTTTGTCCCTTAATTTTGTCTACCATGTTTAAAAGATACATTTCTGGTTCCATTGGGTAGTTACTTCCCAAGATCTCCTTTACCTTGATATGTATCTTCTTCCAGAAGGATTTGGCTATTGGGCAATTCCACCAAATATGTATAAGGGTGCCGTCTACCTCCCCACATTTCCAACATCGTCTTACACCTGTTTTATACATCTTACCCAACTTCACTGGTGTTAAGTACCACTGATAGAACATCTTTAGGTAGTTTTCCCTCATGTTTTGTGACAGAGTGAATTTCTGCGTTTCCTCCCAAGATTTTCCCCACCTATCCATTTCTATAACATGACCTATGTCTCGGGCCCATTTTATCATTTGCTCCTTCACCTGTTTGTTTTCCAAATCTCTGTCCAGGAGTATCTTATAGTATCTTGCTATGTGATGTTTCCCATTTTCCAATAGCACCTTATCTATATCATTTGGTTCTGGTTGGAAGTTCCTCAATCTTAAATCCATACTATATCTTTCCTGGATTTGCTTATAAAAAAACCAATTTATTTTAAGTCCCTCACTTTCTAATTTCTCTCTTGATTTAATTTTCATATTACCTTGAATCTCTTTCCCTAATATTTCCTTGTATCTTAACCAATCTTGTTGTTCTATCTTTGACCTCCCAAAATAGGCTTCTTGTGTTGAAACCCAGAATGGTAGTTTATAATAAAATCTGGTTTTCAGATTGGCCCACACTTTATATAATGCCTTTCAAACATAGTGGTTCTCAAAAGCTCTATTCTCCTTTATCTTATTATACCACATATATCCGTGCCAGCCGAAAACCAATTCATGACCTTCTAAAGCAAGCACTTTTTTTGTTTCTTAACTGCGCCTAATCTTCCAACCATACTAGAGCACATGCCTGGTAGTACAAAAATAAATTTGGGAATGTACATCCTCCTCTATTTTTCCTTTCTGTTAATAATTTTGCTTTCACTCTCGCCTTTTTCCCCTCCCAAATAAATTTGAGTATTTCTTTATTCCACTCTGCAAAACATTTGTTATTTGTTGTGATTGGTAATTTTGGAAAAGATACATGACTTTGGGTAGTACCGACATTTTTATTGATGCTATTCTACCTAACCATGAAAGTTGGAGCTTAGACCATTTGTTTAGTTCCTGTTTAATGCCCTTCCATATTTCCTTGTAATTATTCTTAAATAGATCTGCATTTCTCTGCGTGATCCGAATTCCTAAATATTTTATTTTTTTCTCAATTCTAAATCCAGTTTCTTTGCTTAATTTATCTTCCTCCTGCTTTCTCATATTTTTTGTTAGGACTGCCATTTTATCCTTGTTTATTTTGAAACCAGACATCTTTGAGAAATCTAACATTCTTAGTAGTTCTTCCAATTGGCCTTCTGGTTCTTACAGTATTATGACAATGTCATCAGCGAACATTTTAAATTTAAACTCATAGCCTTTAAGTTTTGTTCCTCTAATCTTATCATTCATTCTTACATTGTTATTGATTACTTCTATTACAGTAATAAACAACAATGGCAATAAGGGGCAACCTTGCCTCATACCTTTCTTTATTCTTATTTGTTGTGTTTTTTCACTGTTTATCAACAGTCTGGCTGTTTGATCTTTATATATTTCATCTATCCATGTATTGAAGTTGTTTCCAACATTCATTTTGTCCAATACTGCTTTTAAAAATGTCCACTTCACATTGTCAAATGCTTTCTCAGCATCCAGAAAGATCAACGCCAGTTGTTTCTCATTGTGTTTTTCATAATATTCTATAATATCTATTACAGTTCTTAGATTATTACGTACATGTCTGTTTGGTAGAAATCCATTCTGGTTTTCATAAATAATTTGGGCTAAAACTGTTTTGAATCTTTGTGCCAGAATTGCAGCAAATATCTTATAATCAAGATTTAACAATGAGATAGGACGGTAATTCTTAATATCTCGCCTATCTTTCCCTTCCTTCGGTAGGACTGTGATGAAAGCCTCCTTCCAGGAATCTGGTATTCCCTCTTGTTTTATTGCCCTAAAAGTTTCCAGTAGCGGTGCATGTAGGACTTCCCCTAGTTTCTTATAGTATACTGCAGAGAAGCCATCCGGGCTAGGAGCTTTGTCTGGTTTCATTTTGTTGATCGCTTCTACTACTTCCATCATAGTGAAGTCCTTATTTAAATTTTCTTTCTGAGCTTCTGTTAGTTTCCTTATTTTTTGCTTTTCCAAATACTTGTTTGTTTCCTCACTATTCACTGTATCAGTTATGGCCTCTTTGTATAGATTGGAGTAAAACTCATGAAAGCTTTTCTTTATTAAATTTTGTTCTGTAATGATTTTTCCTTTATAGTTCAACTCATTAATCAGCTTATTCTCTCTATATATTTTTAATCTTAGGGCCAACCATCTTCCTGTTTTGTTTGCCATTTCGAAATATCATTGTTTTAATAATCTCATCTTCTGTTCCACTTCTTTTATTGGTTTTGATTGGATTTTCTTCTTTAATATATCTATTTCCAGTTTCCACCTTTTATTGTTTGGTTCATCTATTAATTTAGCTTCTTTTTTTGAAAGTTCCCGAAGCAGTTGTTTCATCTCTCTTTCTTCTTCTCTTTTCTTTTCGCATGACTTTTTTAGAAAGTAACCTCGCATTACTGCTTTACTGGTTTCCCAGACAGTCTTCATCTTTATCTCGTCGGATATATTTTCCTTAAAATACATGGCCAGAGTCTCTTTAGCTTCTTTGATGCTCTCTTCCTCAACCAATAAATTATGGTTCAATCGCCAATTAAACTCTTTTCCTCCCTTTAATCTTTAGCATTATCGGGTTATGATCCGAGGTCCATTTGGGCATTATTTCCATATCGTTAATGCTAGGGGTTATATTTTTAGTCACAAAAAACATATTGATTCTTGAAAATGATTGGTGCGCATCAGAATAAAAAGTGTATCCTTTCCGACTTCCATATTTCAAGTGCCACACATCTATTAGTCCTAGGTCTGCTTTCATTTAAAAAAAGGATCGTGGGAACTTTCCGTGATTTTTCCTGATTTGTTTATTTGATTGTCTGTCTATTATTGGTTCAAGCACACTGTTCCAGTCACCCATCATTAAGATGTTACCATCTATGATGTCACATTTGGCAATTTCTTTGTTTAATTTTTGAATTTTTCCCCCCTGATTTTGGGTTGGAGTATATACTCCCACAATTAGCATATTTACATTGTTATTTTTAATCTGGATTCCTATATACGAGCCCTCCCAGTCTCTAAAAATAAGCGTAGTTGAATATTTTTTATTGATGTACATTGCCACCCCTTTCTTTTTTTCTCATTTGAAGCAATGAAACATTGCCCTAGCTTTGGATTTCTCAAATACTTCTCATCTCTCTCTTTAATCCTTGTTTCTTGGAGACATATTATATCACTCCTGGCTTTCTCCAGATGATGGAATACTTGTCTCCTCTTACAGTTTGTGTTTAATCCTTTCACATTCCACAAAATGATTTTGATATCCATTTTGTTAAGATTAACTCCTTCTTAGTCCTCTTCTTCTACTACTACCTCTTTTCCTTCTTCTTCCTCTTCTTGGTCGTTATCTGTATCTATAATTTCTCTTTGTAAGGTTTCTTCTTCTTCTGACAACACCTCTTTCCCGTCTAGATGTCCTTCCTCGTCCCCTTCTCCTTCTTCAGCTCCTTTTTCTTCCGGTTGTTCCTCCTCTTTCCTCTTTCCTTTATCTTTCTTTAATTTCTTATAAAATTCTTTTGCTTTTTGAATACTGTTTATTCGATATCTTTTATATTGATAAGAGAATGATACACCCTCAATTTTCTCCCACCTATAGTTTACCTTTTTCTCCCTCAACATCTCTGTCAGGAATTTATATTCCTGTCTCTTCTTAAGTATCAATGGTGGACTATCTTTGTATATCTTAAGTTCTTTCCCATCTATTTCCAGTGTTTTGTTATAACTTTTCTCACTTATTGGATCCCTCAGTTTAGATCTTGTGAAACATGCTTTTATATCTCTAGGGACTTTCTTCTCTTTAGCAATTGATGAGTTAATCCTAAAAGTCTTGTCCAATTGAGTCTCCAGCTTATCTTCTGCCATTTCTAGATATCTTGCCAATGGTGGTAAAATACGTTCTGCAATGTTCTCATTCTCCAGTTCCGGTAAACCTCTTATCTTTATACATTTCTCTCTTTGTCTCACTTCGTACATCAGCATCGTGTTCTTCTCCTGCTCCTGCTCCTTCGTTATAGACTGAGTTGTTACCTCTAGATCTTGTGTTTTCGTTTTGATGTCTTGAACCTCCTTTTTAATCTGCTCAATATCTTCTGTAAGTTTATTCAATTTTTTCCAAAATTTGCTAACTCTTTCTTCAAATCTGCTTTCATCTCAGCCCTTATTTCTTTCATCTCTTCCCTTACATCCAAGCACATTTTCTTCATTTCCTTTTTCATCTCCTCAAACAGAACAGAAGTGAAATCTACCATTTTGCTAGTTCCCTCTATCGAGGGTCTCCTTTGCAGGACTAACTGGGTATGTTTCCTAGTACCAGTAGCCATTATTAAATTTTCTAACCTCTTTTCTCCAATCTGTTATATCTTAGTAAGATATCAAGCTCAATTATATATCAATTATGTGTCAATTATAATTTATCATATATATCGATTATATATTAACTGTATATGTCAAATATATGTTAGTTATAGATCGATTGTTTTCCATACATTTCACAACAAATTAGTAGTCAATATTAATCAATTCCCTATACATACCAATCAACTCACTCTAATACATATCAATTATGTCCACAAATGCTTAAGCTTATCGTCAGTAATCCCTTAGTTATAATCAATAATCAATGATCCTTCAATCTGGAATTCACAATATTCAAAAATCAATTTGCATCTTCCTTAATTGTGTTCATCCAATCTTTGTTCCCTTTTATATCCCTTTTATTTATTTATTCCCGCTTACTGCCACTCCCACTTCCCACCATTTGCTTATTATTTTTCCTTTTCTAGCTTTGGACCTCTATTATATATATATATATATATATATATATTTACGTACACACATATGCTTAACAACTCAGATATCCCTGGGTACTTTGTTCCCCTGTAGTTTTTCACTACTCTGCAGCTTGTATTGTTTGTCAGGCAGTTTCATAGGTGATTAAAAGATCCCACCACTACCTGTAGGGAGATTTGATCTGGCAACTGTAATGGAAGCTGCACCAATTCAATTAGTATCATTGGCCAAATCCACACTATGCAAATAATCCAGTTTGAAACTGGATTATTTGCCATGGCTCCTCCCTATGGAATCCTGGGATTTGTGGTTTTACAAGGTCTTTGGCCTTCTGTGCCAAAGGGTGCTGGTGCCTCACCAAACAACACATCCCAGGATTCCATAGGAAAGAGCCATGGCAAATGCTCTAGTTTCAAACTGGATTACACACTGAAAGGATCCTGGACTACTATTGAGGTAGAAATATTTCCTAAATGAGAAGGGGGGCGGACAGAAAAGGGTCCACTTGTATTTAGGCAATTTACATAGATGCAAGGATCAGTTTGTTTCAGTAGTTTGCTTGGCAAAAACAAAATGAAACAAAGCAAAGACATGGCTCCCCACTAAGAGCATCCCTACTCTTCAGTAGTATAAGCTTTTCCTATAACAGCTTCAAATGGTTTGGACAACCACAGTGAGGGTTATACTAGAACTCAGTAGGAGGAAAACTCCCATTGAGGCCAATGAAAGTTTTCTTTCCACATCAAAATTTATATATTTATTGCATTTTTATCCTGCCTTTTCAGAAAAAGAAGAAAAAACACTCAGGGCAGCCAACAAGCATCCTGAAAAGAAAATTAATAACAAATCAGATAATAAAACCATGACAGATATGGCCATGCTCAAAGCCATTAAAACCTCTTAATAATCTGGGACATTACAACAGTACCAAAGGCCAGTGTATTCACACTCTCTGGCTTTTCTTCACAATTGACGATTCAGGAAGGATTCATCCCGTGCTTTCTGCAAGTGCACTGATGACTAAAAAGGCCAATCCGAGATAAACAAGTCCGGTTGCAGAAAGCACAGCAGAAGGTCTCCTTGGGTGATGTTTCCAGGTTGTGATTCTTTCTGCGTTGTCATTTCTCTTCAAGACTTGTTCGGCGTGAGTTCTCAAATAAGGCTGCAGCATTGTGGATAGTGTGTCTCAATGCCTTCCGATGTGAGGCCAGGGAGGACCATTGTTGGTGATCAATTTGGCCGAGCCTGAGATGTTGTTTCAGGAGTCCTTGTGTCAGTTTTTTGGAGTGCACACCCTTCCCAAAAGCAGCAAGAATGGGAAGTGATCACAGTTCTGAATGGATTCATTCCATAGTCAGGGAGCAACATCAGATAAAGATCTCTCCCATGTGCCCATCAACTAGGACCAACAGATAATGGTATTTGCAAACTACAGCTTCAAAGAAGCAATTTATTGCAGGAGTGCAACAGGAATGAAGGAGTTAAACATCCCTTCTACACCTGCCATAGTTTCTTACCCATAATGGCTGTATGTGTAAGTGTGTTAATGTACATCTTAAATGCAAAGCCACATTTATATTCTTGTTCCTCCGTACAACCATATTAGAGTACCACTTGATTATGAAATGGTGGATATAAAAAGAAGTCTGTGTTTCAATGAATTATGTCATATTTGATTACATCATTGTGTGCCTTCAAGTCCTGACTTATGGTGACCCTGAGACGTATCTGTCATGGGGTTTTCTTGGCAAGATTTGTTCAAAGGGGAGTTGCCATTGTCTTCCTCTCAAGCAGAGAGTGTGTGACATGCCCATGGTCATCAAGTGAGATTTTATGGCTGAGCAGGAATTCATACTCTGGTTTCTCAGGAGATTATCACACAAGGCTTTATTCTGGAATTACACAAAGGTATTAGCAAATTTGGCCAGTACTTATCACACAACGTTTTCTCTATCCTGTTGGTGGTTTGCATTCCAGGCATTTCTGTAGCACACCTCTTTATTGACAGGGAAAACCCAGCAATGGCTCCCAATACCTCTGCCATGCCAGTATTCCCCTTTGTGTGATAAGTCCCTTCCATGGCAGTAGTGGTATTACGGATGTCTCCCCTCCCCTTGCTATTCCTAAACTGATGGAGATTGTTCTTTCTCCATGCCTGTCTTTATTTTCTTTTTCTTTTTGCTGTGATCGTGCAGTTCCAGAGATATGAGAAAATCAAAAAATATATCATTTTTCCATAAATGCACAATTGCAGAACAAAACAAAACAAAACAAAACAAAACAAAACAAAATGAGAGAGAGAGAGAGAAAGGTATGTTCCCATTTGCTTGCAAACACCATTGTTGCAAGAAAGGGGTTGGTGTGATAAAGCCCTGGTCCAATACATAAACCACACCACCACTCTGGCTCTCCATATTTAATTATAGATGTAACAAAATTTTACAGTGTGGAGCATTACTGTTCAGGAACTTCAGACAGACATTTTCTTTTCCTTTATACTCTATTCCATTCCATTCTATTAGAATCATAGAATCATAGAATTGCAGAGTTGGAAGAGACCACGAGGGCCATCCAGTCCAACCCCTGCCACGCAGGAAATCTTGATCAAAGCATCCCCGACAGATGGCCATCCAGCCTCTGTTTAAAGACCTCCAAGGAAGGAGACCCCACCACGCTCCGACGGAGTGTGTTCCACTGCCAAACAGCTCTTACTGTCAAAAAGTTCCTCCTAATGTTGAGGTGGAATCTCTGTTCCTGGAGCTTGCATCCATTGCTCCGTGTTCCAGTCTCCGGAGCATCAGAAAACCAGCCTGCTCCATCCTCAACGTGGCACCCCTTCAAATACTTAAACAGGGCTATCCTATTGCCTCTTAACTGTCTTTTTTCCAGGCTAAACATACCCAGCTCCCTAAGTCTCTCCTCATAAGGCATCATTTCCAGACCTTTCACCATTTTAGTTGCCCTTCTCTGGACACACTCCAATTTGTCAATATCCTTTCTGAATTGTGGTGCCCAGAACTGGACACAGTATTCCAGGTGAGGTCTGACCAAGGCAGAATAGAGTGGCACTATTACTTCCCTTGATCTAGACACTATACTTCTATTGATACAGCTCCCATCTTTCCCAGTTCTCATTCTCCCTCCCACATAAACTTATTTACTGGTCAGTATATTGTACCCACTGAGCTATCTCTGTCCTTCTTGGATTTTTGAAGGATTGACTCCTCTGAGTTTTCTTTAAAATCCCAAGTGTTGGACTACTGCTCTGGGAGACCAGGGTTCAAATCCCTGCTCAGCCATGGATGCGCACTGGGTGACCTTGGGCAAGTCTCACTCTCTCAGCCTCAGAGGAGGGCAATGGCAAACCCCCTCTGAACAAACCTTGCCAAGAAAACCCCATGATAGGGTTGCCATAAGTCAGAAATGACTTGAAGGCTCACAACAAGAACAATGACAACAAAAGATGTTTTATATTATTGCAAGTCTTCTTGTGTTATCCTTCTCTACTTGTGTATGGATGGTGCCATTTTCTTACATAAGGACCACACTCCTCATGAGTATGGGAGAAAACCAAAGAAAAATTAGCTTTAATAACAGTTCAGGGCCATTGCATTAGAAACACTGCTTTTGAAATTAAGTCATCATAATATAAATACTGTGCAGGGAAACAGTATAAATTTAATATTTTCCAGAGACCTTGAAAAACCTCACAGTAACCAGAGACATGCTCCCCTACATTAAATAACAATGCCTGGTACATAACAAAGAGATTATTTTTATTTAATGCAGAATTCCTTCTAGAGTTCTTGGGTTATTTATTCATAAGTGCATCATCAGCTTTATTATAATTGTCCGTTGTAAAAAAGCTCTGGAGATCTAGCTTAATTTCATACATGGCTGTTTTATCCTTCCTTTCTTGACAAATAATGGAACTAATTAATCAAGTACTAAAGACAGCATCTTGTCTCCCAAGCTGAGTGGGTCTGTACTTCATGAACAAATTTATCAAGTGGAATCTGACTGCATCTGGAAACAAAAAGGTGGACTTGATAGACTTTGGTACTGTCCTAGGAAGCAATTTGTTTGTGCTTATATGCAGCCACAAGGGCATAGTGTCTCTGTAACATATCTGTCTACTCTGTAGACAATGGATTAGGCCCGCCAGAATTATTTATTCAAGGAATGTTTGTTCTTTGTCTCATTGACTATTCCCAAATTGACGACAACATAGAACAGTCAATAAAAGGGCTAAACCAAATTAAAATCAAAATCTCCACAACATAACAAACATCTTATATAATAGATTTCAAAAGCAGGAGAACTCACAGCAATTATCCTGCAGAGATACAGTGACAATTTTATTCACAGCAATTTTAAATATTGGAGATTCAACACAATGAGGAGGAGGCAAACAAAGGGTGTTGCTGAGCTCTGGAACTACCACCAAAAAGGCCTTGGTCCTTGTAGATACCAATTCGATGCCCAAATAGGATATCTGGTATTTGTTACATGGGTCTTGCCCAGCTGTTTGGATGACACTGGGTTTTGCCCCAATTCTAGTCTCAACTGTCTAGATGACACCCAGGCAGTTCCAAATAGAAACTGGGGCAAACCCCCTTAAAACAGCTTTAAAAGAATAGCTGGGAAAACCTGATCCTATGGGGGGGGGCGGACAGTAGCATTCCATGGCAGGAATGGTCAGCTGTCAGCAAACACATGCTACATGGTATCGACAGGTACCTCTGCCGCCGCTGCTGGTGTTTGTACTCACTACAGTCACAATGAGGCCCCCAGCATGTGATCAAGGCTGGGTGCCTTGTTTCTGGCCTCAGAGAGTGTGATGTGTGACACCACCAGCAGTGTTGGAGACACTTGTTGATACTGCACAGTGTGCATGTGCCGTCCCCTCCACAGAATGCAAGGTAACAAAGCGAATCCAGGGCAGCTATATTTCAGAGGAAAGAGCTGGCAAAAAACACCTCTGTTCCTTGCCTAAGAAAGCCCTGTGAAATTCATGGGGTTGCCATACGTCAACAGGCCCCCGTATCCACAGGGGTTCAGTTGCCGGACTTACTGCGGATACCAGAAACCACAGATAACAGCAAATACCACTGAAAATAATTGGACTTCTACTACCATGGAGTTGCCTTAGAGGGCCTAAAAATGTCTAGAGAGGACACCTCTCTAGGCATTTTCTAGGAAGACTCTAGTGTATGTGTTCTGTTTTGTGTCCTACGGTTAACTGAAACCACAGATATTGGTTCTGCAGATATGGGGGCCCTACTGTACATATATAGACATACTCATTAGCTGGAACCATGGTGTAATGGTCTGAATGTTGGACTAGGGCTCTGAGAGACCAGGGTTTGAAACCCTACTTGGCCATGGAAACCCACACTCTTTGTTTTAAAGGAAAAGCAATGGCAAATCCCCTATAAATAAATCTTGCCAAGAAAACTCTAGGATAGGGATTCTGTAAGTCAGAAGTGACTTGAAGGCACATAACAATAACAAGAAGAAGTAATATGGCCAGACCACAGTTACAAGAAAAGCTCTTCTAATGATTAACTTCAGAACCTGAGAACATTACTTTTTTAAGAGTAACACTCCCGGAATTCCCTAGACAGGATGGTTACTATTAAAGGTAATTTTAAACTTTAGGTAGCTAATATCATAAGCTGAGAATGTTTATCTTAAACACTTCAGTTTACCTGATTGTGAGGCAAGCTCAGAATGTTTTGAAAAGAGACCAATAACTATGTTCACATTCATGGTATCACATAATATTGCATTAAAATGTTATGTCTATTCTAGAAAAAGTTTTCTTTCATAATTAACTCATAGGTCACCCTTCGTAACATTGTCATTGGCTCATTGCTGTTTTTCTCATCAGCAACAATGAACTTTCAGAAGCTGATAACTTCAATTCCTTTCTGTTTTACTCTTCAAAAAAAGAGAGAAAACCTCTTTGTTACCTTCAAAGAATAAAGAAAGGCTTTTAAAGAAGTAGATGTTATTTCTCAGGTGAGAACAGAACTAAAGTGGGTGGTGAAATGTATGTTAATGAGACAAGAACAGTTAATTAGTATGCAAACTTGAGCAAAAGCATTCTGTTTTGTAGCACTCATTTTGAAAGATGGAAGTTGTTTATGGCTTCATAACAGAACTGCTGGTGATCAGAAGAAGGTGCAACAGTTGCTGCCAGATTTGTGTGTGTAGGGAATGAGGAAAAGAGAAGTGGAAAAGAACCTATCTTCTGATGACATTTTACATTTTCAGATACCCCACATACAACTGACTTCTACCATACTTCACATTTCAGAAACACTGATTACAACATGTTCATTAAAAAGACACTCCTAAGCAATGGGCATCAGATGCTGACTGAACAAGTGAAGGTTTGTTGGGTAGGTCTGCCAATCTAAGGTGACTCACCAGACTACAAATGGCAGGATTCCTTAGGATTCCAAGGCTGCAAATTCTCCAGTTTTGCTGAGCTCAGCTCCAGACAAGAGGAAAAGACTGTGTACAAATTTTCAGCTCAGATAGTAGAGCACCAGCTTATGACACAAGCCTCTGGAGAACCACTGCAAGTCAAATCTGTTAAGTTTTGCCAAACTTAACAGATTTTGCAAAACTTAACAGATTTGTTAGTAAAACTTGCAGTGGTTCTCCAGAGGTTTGCGTCTTTCCATAGTTAACTTGCTTCATCCCTCTTAGGAATTTTTCAGACAGGAGAAAAAAACCCTGCGGAGGTCGGAAGGAGGATGGCGCTGTCCCACTTGCAGCGCTCCATTTTGGATGTTGCCGTCCTCCTTCTGACCTTCCCCCGTGCTGCAGGCACGAGAAATGCACCACTTTTTATTGACAGGGGTTTTCCGTTACTAAAAGCAGTGCGTTTCTTACACCTGCAGCACAAGGAAGCACAGGGGAAGGTTGAGAGGAGGATAGCGTCATCTGAAAGAGAGCGCTATAAGCGGGACAGCGCCATCCTCCTCTCAACCTCCGTGGGTCCCCCCCCCATTTGAAAAAGTCCTTAGTCATTGTGGTGCCAGAGTACACCCTCTGCTCTGCATATGCCTTCTGGCTAGAAGCAGTGTGTGTATGTGCCTTGAAATTGCCTGTTGACCACATTAATTTCATAGGGTTTTCTTTGACAAGGAATACCCAGAGGTGGTTTTGCCAGTTCCTTCCTCTGAAATATAGCCTTCAACACCTGGTATTTGTTAGTGATGTCCCATCCAAGTATAAACGAGGGGCCACCCTACTTAGCTTCCAATATTAGATGGGATCTGGTGTCTTTAGGGTATTTAGGTAGGCCAGATTAAATGCCCTTTATCCCATTGCCCTAAATAGGTGAGAAAGAATAACCCCTTGATTTCACCTCAGTCTAGGAATAGCCCTGAGGCATCTTTAGCCAAGATTTCTGCCTTAATTTCCAAACAGCAAAATATGTTCTCCCTCCCACCTCTCTCTGACAAGTTGTGAGCAACTGTGGTTGGTATTTAATGCATAACATTTAATGACATCACTAGGAGATATCCCTAGGTCTCAGGTTTTGGCCCAGATGCCTCAGGGCCTGAACTGGCAGCCCTACAGGTGGGGATTGGAGGCAGGACTGAGGATCAGTAAACCTAAGGCAGGAGGCAAGACTGAGCATCAATAACATAACACTGATCTATGGGGATCGGCACCATCTATCTGGATATTTAAAGCCAGATGCCCATGTTTTCCAATCAGTCCAGGCACAGCTCAGAAGCAAGAAGATAGCTCCAAGCCATGAGGGATAAGAACATAGCCCAGTGAGCTGAGGCTTACTTGATGCAGCACAGCATGGCACAGGAAAGGCCAATGAAGACTGCCTTCAGAAATGTGGAAGGAGGCAAGGGGTACAAGTGGCTTTGTTCTGGCCCCACAGCCGTGGCACATAGGGTGCTGCACCAGAGCAATGCCTGGAAAGGATGGTACCATGTTGGCCTAAGAGTCCATGGCAGGCTGAGGATATAACATCTGAGTAAAAGGTGAAAGCATCTTGATGGGGGTGTAGAGGGGAGTAGTCACAAGGCCCCTTTTGACCTTAACTATTGGATGGGCCAATAATCAATCAGAGGAAGAGCATGCGTGTGTGTGTAAGTGTAATATGGGATTGGCAAATGGCAATTCTTCACACCTTGATTTCAAATGCTATTGCTTAGATTTCAATAAAGTTAATGTAGCATTGTAGAAATCAGTCACATAGACTTTTAAATTGTTTTAGATATGCATTTAAAATGTATTATCCAAATAACTTGACACTGCACACTCGACTCTGTTTCACGTGGTTCTTATTACTGAGTCTTATTACCCAGACTTGTTACCAGTGACTATAGTTATTAAAATTATAATTCTGTAGACTTTCCTTCCAATAATTCTGGTTTGGCCACCTTTGTAATGCAATATAAATGGTATGAAGATGCTGGTGTTTTACAAAGAGAAAGAACATTGGAAAAGAACTAAGATGCTTTAGATTGTGACTTTTGGTGTGCATGTATGTTACTATTGATCTAACTTCAGTGGTTCCAAATGCTTTTCATTTTCAAAGACAATTGTAGCACAACAGCACCCATGGATTTACAAAAGACATTTGATTAGAATATATCCTGCAACATGTAACAGATGAAAACTGGGACACGTACCAAGCAACATCAGAGCGTGGTCAAGATGGCAAAGGTTATTAATGAGGAAGAATGCACAAGCTATGAGAGACTGCAGCAGTTTGCTTTTGCCTGATCTACTGGGAAGGGCAAGATTCTTTCTCCCTTCTCTCTCCTCCCTACATTGACTTAGGACATTATCAGACTAGCCCCTTAAAACATTATTTTGCTGGCATAACCCCCCCCACACTTTTATGTTGGCAAAATAATGCCCCCCCCTCTGCACTTACATTCCTTTCCTGGCAAGGGCAGCCCCAGCAATTAAGAGGAAGTGAATGGAGCCCCATTCACTTCCTCGTTCAAAATCCCACGAGACTTTAGTATTTATCTGCCACATAATATTATAAAAAGTGGTTTACATAAAAGCATATATAACAAAATATCAAAGACAGTGTGAAACATTAAAAAATCAAAGTATTTTTTTAAAAAAAACCCGACAGTTTATAAATAATGAAAGCTGCATTAGCCTTCCAGGAGACCTGGGTCCAATGGCTGTCTGTTATCCTGATTGCAGAGATTATCAGACATGGCAAAAACCATGTCAAAAGAATGTGATGATAACAAAATGGGCAACATTATCCGACTATGTCATCCTTCAGCGTTCCAGGAGTGTAGCACAGGCATGATAAGGCATCCCTTTTTATTGGAGGCTTAGCCCCGTCAATAAAATGTGAAGCCTCATCCACACAGTGCTACACCCTGGGAACAACTGAGGACATGGGTGTCTGATAATGTTGCCCTTTCTGTTATCGTTGTGTTTTTCTGATGTGGTTTGGAACGCGGGTTTTTTGCCATGATTCCTTGCATTTAATAAAGCCCTGCATCAGGCAGTGTACCTCCTAGGAAGGTTTATTAGCAGTCAAATCTGCTCATATCTCAATGTTACCTAACTACCCAGTTAGGGAAAGTTGTCCATTGTTAGCAAATTCTGAATGTCTTGGTAAGGCCATCAGTAAGCCTTCCCACCAGCTATCAGATCTATGGAGATTGCTGGGGTTATAGGCCAGGCTTATTTTGGTTGCCAACTTTGAGGCCTGGAAACATATGGAGTATAACCTATAAAGTATAACATTTAGGGTATAAGATATAATGCAGGAAGATATGTATTTTAGAATGTGTATCTGTGTGTGTTACTGGAAAAAGAGACAGGCTAGCATGGTCCCCACAAGAAGGGGCTGACTGGGCTCCAGCTTGGGGTCCCGGGGCCCAGGATTAGGAGGGGGGCCTAGTGTGATATTATTGTAAGTTTTTATTACTTTGGGGTGATGGTGTCATCATTTAAACTGATTTATTTTAATTTTATCCTAAATCCTGTAGAGCATCTCGCTGTCCTTAACCTTAGCAGTAGGTAGGTAGCCCACCAAAGATCCTGGCCTGGGGGCCTGCTTCAGGATGCAGGCTAGTTTCAGGCAGAACATCTACTCAAAGGTAAACAGAGAGATGAGAATGCCTGCATTTCTATCAACATTGAGATATGAGCAGATTTGTCCACTAATAAACCTTCTTAGGAAATGCACTGGCTGATGCAATCAGGATAACAGGTAGCCAAAGACTCCAACTGGACCCAGAGGGACATCATATCTATGATCTCTGTTTTGATTAGATAACATAGGACTTGTCAACACCTATTAAAAAACCTGAACTTACCCCATAGTCGCTGTGGTTGGAACACACAATATTCTTTAGGATTCACAGCAGCTGAGGGCTTTTTGGTGCCTGAGGTCTATAATCCACAGTAAAAAGAACTGCAATTTCCTGCAGACTTTCCTGAGAAATGTGGATTATCGGATGTGTGGCCAGTGCTCCAAGGTGGCTTTGGATTTGCGGTGGGAGGAGGAAGTTGTGGTGGGTGGGCGGACATATGGTCAGGGTCAGGCAGTGACTTTCCACCAGGAAATGGCACTCTCTTTATTGGATTTTGGAAGCTTGTGTGGTATGAGTGCCATTTTTTATAAAGGCTGCTGCAGTATTGTGGATATCTACATCTGCGTGCATACTTATATCTGTAGTAGTGTACCTATGCTTATTACTCACAGCTATAGTGATGGCTGAAGCCCACTGTGGCCATGAGAAAAAAGACAGAGGAAGTGTCCTGGACCAGAAAGGCAATGCTCGACTTCATTGCCTTGTGGGGGGAAGAGAAGGTTCAGCAGCAGCTCCAAGGATCCCACAGCAACATGATGTCTTCAAAAACATCGCTGTTTAGATGAGGGAAAAGGGCCACAACAGGACTGAGGAAGAATGTTGCATGAACAAGGCACTCTGACAAAGGTACTGCAAAGTGGTAGACCACAACTCCCAGAGCAGTTGGGGCACATCCACCATGCCTTTCTTCAAGGAGCTGCACAGCATTCTCAGTGGGGATGCATCCACCCAAAGCATGTGGCTTGGAGCACAATGATACAACAGGTCCCTATGGGGCTGTCAGGATCCAGGGCATGGACAGCAGAGTCTAGGAGCAGAGACACCAGGGTTGGGTCAGGGACACAAGAGACAGAGTCCAAAGTCCAGGCAGGGTCAAAGATAAGCCAAAGCCAAAAACAATCCTGGGTCAGAGCACATACTAAGAAGTCCAGGGGGTCAGAGGCAAGGCAAGGTCCAGGAAGGGAGTGCCAGGTCTGCAACACAGGAATCAGGGGTCAAGCAAGCCAAAGTCCAAAAACAATCTGAGATCAGAGCCCATACCCAATGTCCAGGGGCCAGAGGCAGGTCCAAGAAGCAAGCAAAGGCCTAAACATGAGTGGCATGGCGAGGCACATCATCAAGGTACAAAAGCAACTACAACCTGCACAGAAGACCATGTTGTGGCAAAGGCTGAGGGCCAAATGCTGCTCTTCAATAACAGTTCCCTGGCTGTTTCAGGTGTGCTGTGTGATTGTAGATAACTGCATCTGCTAGCTGGGCCCTGGTTCTTCCAAGACTCCCACAGCCAGAGCCCGAGTCTGCAAAGAGGCTGTGCCAGCTGCTGCAGCCAGGGGCCTAGTCCTGCGAGGAGAGTTTGATCCTGACAGGAGCAAGCTCCAACTGTGCAGCACAGGTATGACCCCCCCTTGAAGAGTGCTCCCAGAAATGTTCCCAGAGTGAACCAGTACTGCATCAGTCCCTAGATTATATATGTCTGTGCCCCCTCTTTTTGGTGGGCAGAACTTTAATGGGGCCCAGCATGTTGTGTGGTTTTGAGCTGTATTGCTGTTGTTCTAATTTGGAGGTGCTACTGACCTCAAGAAAATGACTGTCATGTTGTCTTCTGTTGAAGAAGGTACAGACACACTATCTTTTTCCTCTGTGGCAAGCAGCACCTCCACTGTGGCTGGCATCTTCAGAGACTGGTGGTGTGTGGGGTTTATATACTGTGAGTCCCTGTTGAAGAGGATGAGTGTGTAAATTTGTGTATTCAGTTGTTGGATGTTCAGTTCTTAGGGTGGAAGGATATGCGAGGGGGATTAGTGTCTATTTAGCTCATGGTCCATTGTCTGCTGGGAAGTCCCCTGTCCCTGGGTGGAGTTCATTTGTATGTGTTGAGTTGCCACAGATGCAGGCGAAACATCAGGAATAAATTCTTCTAGAACACAGCCTCACAGCCTGGAAAAAAACCACCAAAAACTAATGGATGCCGGTTGTGAAAGCCTTCAACTTCGCAATGCAGATAAATGTATGTATGAAGAAATTAGGACAGAAAATGTCTTTAAATGTTCACCCTCTACTTCTATCACCCAAACTATTCACTGTATGGAACTGCAGTGGGGGTGCATGTTATGTTTGTTGGCTCGTCATGCATGTTACAAAATATAGGTCCAATTCCCACATCAACTGGCTAATTAGAAATTCTTTGCATTTCAGAATCTACTGTGGCTAACCACAAAGCCACTCTTTTACCAGTGACAAGGCTCACTGAACATAAATGCAGAAAGGAGTGGAAGACAACAGGAGGGTGACACGGCAGATCATCTGATGGAGCATTCCACTGCTCAAATGACAAGAGTGATCACCCATTTAGAGAGGATGGTCAAGTATACATAAGGCTCAGTTAGATGGGAGAATTAATAGCAAAAAATAGTGCCTTACCTCCCTATTGCTGCAATGTTCATTTGTGCCCACGACTCATTCGCAAGATCGCTGGCATGGAAAATCAGCCGAGTTTGTAGTTCACACAGAGCATGCCCCTGAGAAAAAATGGTGGCCGTGAGTGAATTGTGTGCCAAAACCTCCCTCCCTTCCCCGTTTTTCTTCCTTAAATGACAGATGTAGTAGAGCAATTTTCTGCTTAAAAAAACAAAAAAAAATTTTTTTTTGCTCTGCCGCTTGAACAATCATTCACCTGGGGGAAAAAACACAATGGCTGCTCTGGCCACTTTTGTCCCTTGCAAGCCCATCCCTGCCGAGGTCCAACCAATCATGTTTGACCCCTTCAATGTGCCCCTATTCTAATTGGTTGTTCAGATGTGCAGTTATGCACATTTTCACGTAATTTAAAAAAAAGATAACGAGAAACAGCAAATGCTGTTATTGCGAGCTATTTGGAGTTTTCAGCCCCCTTCCTTCCCAATATGGCAAATTCCAGCAGGAGCTCAGCTGAATGAAAGGTATTCTGCCTGCATTCTTTGTGGATTTTTTTTTTTTTGGTCATCTAAACAACCCCCTAGATTTTAGATGGAGGGAGGAGGTGAGGCAAAGGCTTTAGGATGAACATGCCAGCAGGGATTGGGAGTGCCTAACCAGCTGCATAGAGGCTCAGACTGCCCTGCTTACCATCTGGTACAGCATCTAACATCTCAGGGCAGGGCTGGAGGTAGAAGACAACCTTCCATTATCACAATATGCTGACATGGATGTTGGCAGTGCTAGTGTTCCCTTCTTGTTGCCCTCTTAACCATGGTATGCACCTATCTTTGTGTTTATTTGGCAGATATGTTCACTGTTTAGTTTAGTGTAGCCCTCTACTACATTTCCCTCACTGTGTGTTATAAAAATGAAGCACTGGAAACCACATTGAAATAAGGATATCCATTGTATTAAAATTATTATTATGGTAAACACTTGCACAAAGGAGGAAAGGGAAGGAAACAGATCTTTTCATGGGGAGAGCAGGGAAGGGAACAGGCATGTTTAGCCTGGAGAAGAGAAGGTTAAGAGGGGACATGATAGCCATGTTTAAATATTTGAAGGGATGTCATATTGAGGATGGAGCAAACTTCTTTTCTGTTGCTCCAGAGATTAGGACACAGAGCAATATATTCAAATGACAGGAAAAGAGATTCCACCTAAACATTAGGAAGAACTTCCTGACAGTAAGAGCTGTTCAGCAGTGAAATGTGCTGCCTGGGAGTGTGGTGGACTCTCCTTCTTTGGAGGTGTTTAACAGGGGCTGGATGGCCATCTGTTGGGGATGCTTTGATTATGTATTCCTGCAAGGCAGGGGGTTGGATTGGATGGCCCTTGTGGTCTCTTCCAACTCTATGATTCTAGGTGGTATTTACATGGGGGAAGGGAACAGGAGGTCTTTTAATGGGGAGGGGAAGGAAGGGAACAGGTGTGATTCACATGGGGTGGGGAAAGGAAACTAATCATGGAGGGGGCCACACTGCTGTAGGAGGGCTTGCAGAATGTCATCCATCTGCCTGAAGTGCTTCTCCAGGGATGCCATCTGCTGCTCCAGCTGCCACACTGTAAGGGAGGAAAAATGAAAAGGGGACAGGTTACCATGCATATAAGTATGTATTAAACTGTACAGGAGGTAGGGAGGACGCAGCACAAACATTATCTGTGTTTAGCTTGCACCATGCCAGTTGTCCTTTTCTCCCTATACCTCCTGCAAGGGATACTTGATTAATAATTTCCACCCCCCCACCCTAACACTATGGAGATTATCAGACAGGAATGAAAAAAGTGTTCCTGTCCCACAATCTCCACTCCCACTCCTGTTGCATCCCAGTCCCACCACAATCACTCTCCCCACCACACTTACCTCCTCTCTGGTCAACAGGGCAGCCCAGGAGCGAAGGAGCTCTAATGGAGCTCTGTTCACTTCCTGGACTGAAATCCTGCACATTCTTGTGAGAAGACGTGAGTGCAAGAAATTCAAAAATAAAAATAAAAGTAACAGGAAAATAGTGACACTAAGCAGAAAAAAACACACTTTAAAATGTACAAGTAACCTAGGGAGGGTCATAAAAAGGGTGCCACTTACCTGGATGTCCCAATCTCACCCAGAAGTGTTCTCGCATGGACCTCTCATTGATGCTGGGATCTCGTCAGCATAATGGGGCATCATGTCACACACAGGTAAATCTGTAACACAACATGGAACAGGGGATCTATTGATAGCTTCTCGCGCTGATAAAAAGCAGCACTGGTGGAATGGTAGCAGAATGGGTGCATAACAGGGGGGGAATGATGTCATCTGATAAGGGAGCCCTTTTGCAATCTCCTGGCGTTGCTGTAACACCACTTTTGACGCATCTGATAATCTCCAACATCTGTATTACATTTTCTGCAACCATGGATTAAAGACTTTTAAGACCACATAGGAGATTATCAGATGAGTGCCTAAAAACATTATTTTGGCACTATATTTTGCAGAGTTTGTGTTCTGGCACAATGACACACGTTTTCGCACAATGCCGTGATAACGATACAAAATTGCCCCAAGAATACGGCAATTCAAGTGTCTCATGCTGCTTACTTCCATGTTTCTCCATGGATGAGATTTCGGTGCATCTCACGAGAAGATATGAGCATGCTAAAAAGCCTCAAAACACCAAAATTAAAAAACAAAAAAACCCCCAGAAAAGCACAGACACATGTTTAGAAACTTGCAAGCAAGATGGGGAGGTTCATAAAAAGAGCGTACGGTACTTAGTTTTCCCATTTGCACCCAGAAGTGTTCTGTGTCCGAAAGCAACTCCAAATTGCCAGCAAGTTAAACAAGAGTGGGGAAAGCAGCCAAGCTCCAGTGATAATTAATTAGGAAGAGCAAGCAAAGTTCTGTTTCTTGGAAAGGCAGCAAAACAGGCAAAAGGCACACAGAGAAGAGTCCAGAATACAGTCCAAAGGTCAAGGGTTACAGACGGCAGCGTAGTCCAGGAGTCAGTCCATAAGTCAGTAGGATCAGGCAACAGAGTCATCAGGAACAGTCCAAGGTCAAGGCACACGGCAAGGCAGCACGGATTCAGGCACCGAAGGCAGCAGGAAGCTTTCTCCAGGGAGATCAGTTGATCTCTGACAATGCCTCCATTACCTCTCCCAGACTATATAAAGCAATTAAGGCTTTGCCAGGTGTTTCTTAATGAGCAAGGTCCTCTCATAAATTCTCAGAGATTTCCTTTGAGCCTCCTTTTACGCTCGGTGCTGTGTATACGGTGGTGGAGGTAAGTCTCTCTCCTCTTCTTCGTCCTTTTCTGAGTGGGCAGGACTCTCTGCTGGGACTGATGCCAATGCACTGAGACCAGGCTCTTCCTCTGCTCAAGCCTCTAGGTTGCAGGGTTCCCTGCTGGCACAGGTGTAGATAAACGTGTACCAGGGTCCCTAGGGCCGTTCCCTGCCATGTCTTCCTCCTCCTGACTCTACAGCCTTATCAGGCTCCTACGGCATGGCATTCTGGCAGGACCACCCATTGATTCTGGAATCACACTAACAGAATGGGGCACATTTTTGCACACATGGAAATCTAGAACACACACACTATGGGAGATCAATTTTTGACTTCTCCCCCAAAATAAAAAAAAGAATTCCCTCATAATTGCAGCAGAACACTTGCAGAACACTGGGGCATGATGTCATTTGATAAAGGAAGCCCTTTTGTGGTCTCATGACATTGTTATAATGCCATTTTTGACACATCTCATCATCTCCATAGCCCTAAATTAGAGTATAATACATCATCAGCTTAAGAATGTTAAAAATGGAGTGTTTTACATGGCTAGCTTGGCTACAAGCTCACTTTTATTTTAAGCAACTGAAGGGGGCATTTGGCTAAATAACTGAACAATTAAGTTCAGTAAAATAAAAATCTCTCTTACAGTGACTAACTGCATCCTTCTGGGATCCAGAACAAACTTGTAAGATGTACTGTTTGTTCTCAATGCACTTTAATGTCCAATTCCTCCACCCTTTAAAAAGCATCTTCACTTTTTAGGCTCTTATCCTACCTAGTGCATACTACTGATTTAGAATCTAAGAAATGGGTATGCAATTTACATAGAAGTTTGTAAGTCATTAATTTAATAGAATTATTCTGGGATTTGGGCTGGTGGATAGCAGCCCCACTCACCTTATTTTAGCACAGTAATTATCCCTTCCTCCTTTAGATTAGATTAGTAGTAATGATGCCAACATATAAACTACAGTGATCTAATCAGTCCGTATCCATCATTTTAATTGGCTGCCAAGGTGCTTCCTTACTATCCACCCGTTTTATCCATTCTAATAGTGGTCATGTAAGATTTTTGTGTTTGCAACACTGCCCATTTTATAGCTATGAAATAAGTGTTAGACTCCCAGGATCTGTACTCATGGGCAACAGATAGCTTCTGTACAGGCAGATTCTTCATCTTTTTATGCCATCACAAACCATACGAGCATGAGCTTGTTCATTCATTCATTTCTTTAAACATTCCTTTCTCATGCTTCATGGAAAATTCCAAGACAGTGTTCAAAGAGTGAAATATACAAGCCAGTTAACTATCTAAAACATAGAATATTGAAATAAGAAAAGGAAACATTAAAATAATATGCTGCCATGATTCAGAGCAATTTAAAGTCGAAGCAATAAAATACCAGAAAAAGTCAGATTTTTCCCACTTTGCTTCTAATTCTTTCTAAAATATTTGTATTGATAAATCTTAATATCACAAGTAATACTTAATTTAACAAAAACAATAAATGAAGAATAACCGGGTAAAACAGAAGAAGACAAAGAAAATAAACCAAACCTTATTCTAATCTCACTAACTTGTTAAAATCACTTCCCACTTTTCTCTGAGTGCTGCATATTAACTTATACACAATATTTCTCCTCCCCAAATTATATCCATTATATTTACTATCTTTCTTTATAATATATAGAAAAGATTTTCTTTCGACTTTATATATCAGATTCAAGGCCTAATCCATACTATGTAAATAATCCAGTTTAAAACTGGATTATTTGCCATGGCCCCTTCCTATTGAATGACAGAAATTACCCTGTGAAGTTGAAGGCTTTCATGGCCAGCATCCATAGATTTTCCTTGGATTTTTTCCCAGGCTGTGAGCCCGTGTTCTGGAATAGTTTCTTTCTGACATTTCACCTGCATCTGTGGCTGGCATCTTCAGAGAATGGTTGGGTAGGTGTGTGTGTGGAATTTGTATGATGTGAACTCCTGTTGTGGAGTATATGTATATTTGTGTAATTGAATGGTTAGTGCATTCCTCAGCAAAAGACAAAAGAGACCCTCTCACACCTGCAGGAGTTTACTGTATACCATGAAGAAACACAACCGCCAAACAATCTACAGACCAACTAAGAAAATCCAAGAAATGCTACACTCAGCGAAAGACAAAAGAGACGCTCTCACAGCTGCAGGAGTTTACCGCATACCATGCAGCTGTGGACAAGTTTACATAGGGACCACTAAACGCAGTGTGCAAACACGAATCAAGGAACATGAGAGACACTGCAGACTGGGCCAGCCAGAAAAATCAGCAATAGCAGAACATGTGATAAACCAACCTGGACACAAAATGCTATTTAAAAACACAGAAATTTTGGACAACTATCATGTCAGAATGCACAGAGAAGCTATTGAAATCCACAAACACCTGGACAACTTCCACAGGAAGGAAGAAATCTTAAAAGTAAACAAATTCTGGCTCCCAGTTTTGAAGAACAATAGAATCAAAACTCAACACTTACAAAGGAATTGCACCCAGGGACAGGGGGAGTTCCAGCAGATAATGGCTCATCAACCAACCATTAGCCAAACAGAGACTAATCAACCTTGCATTTCTATATCTAGAAACTAATCATTCAATTACACAAATTTACATATATTCCCTAATAGGAGTTCACAGCATATAACCTCCACCCACACTCCTACCCAACCATTCTCTGAAGATGCCAGCCACAGATGCAGGCAAAACGTCAGAAAGAAACTATTCCAGAACATGGCCTCACAGCCCAGAAAAAAAAAACCAAAGAAAATCTATAGAAATTACTCTGCCCTGACATATAGCTACCATTCAAGATTTCACAGGGATAGCTTGTTAAATCCAAGTAGTTCAGGCCCATAATCATTGTTATTTCATGGAGATGAGAGGCCATACACTTGAAGGAAACAGTAATGACATTCAGGCAGAACTTGTTTGGTATAAATTCTTTCTAATTTCTGCCTGCCCTGAATTCCACACCCTGCAACAGTCAGAGATTGGCTGGGAAAGTAATGCTTAACTCTTTGCATTCCCACTTTTTCTGTTTCCTTTAAAGAGTTCCAGATTCCACCCTACCTTTTTTTTGAAATGGTGGCTGTAGTGCAAAGTGATTTTCCAGCCAACTTTAAAGCAGACTTTGTAAATTACTTCAAAAGCTGTTAAAACAATTAAATACTTTGCAATCAATTCTCTTCCCCCCACCGAGAAGAGAGTAGATGAAACAAAATGATGAGTTGGTGTTTTGCCAATCCCAGTAGGGCCAAGGCAAGAAGTAAAAGGAAAGAGGTGCTGAGCTTTTAAAAGAGCCTATATGACACCAATTGCTTCTTTTGGTAAGCAAAATGAATAAAAGCAACAAGCTAATAATAGAGGCACTCTTTGAAGGGATGCACTTTGAATTACAACACCTCCAGAACTATGCACCAGGCTCTTAGGGTTTGTCTAAACTAGAGGAAAAAATCCAAATGGACTCCCTCACCTGTTCTGCCTCAGACCCACCCTGGAGTCATCCAGCTACCTGTTTCTCTTCAGGAACATTGGGTAGATGTCTACACATGTCTCTGCATCTGGATGTTACTTGGGTCCACTGCTGCTGCCTTTCCTCTTTCAGATGCCTGGCAGAGCCAGGACAGATTGCTGCCTGGCAGGCACCACCATTTACCTCATTGTCTGGCCCAGTTGTGATCTGACCAGCCATGTGATCTGGGCACCTCATTTCTGACCTCAGAGCAAGCAACTGTGCTCCAAGGAGGGGAAAACCTTTCTGTAACCATTCCAGAGTGGGGAGCTGGCTTGAACATTGAGGTAAATGGCAGCAGCAGCCAGGCAGTGATCTGTCCTGCCTCCTGACCCCCAAATCCAGGGCAGATCCATCGTTCACGCTAAAGAAAACACCGGGGTTTCCTGCAAACACTGGAGAAAACAGTGAGTTAAAACCCAGGGCTAATCTACACGATGAAAATAATCCTCAAAGAATTTGCTATGAATGCTAATGGTCCTCACAGACGATGACCCATATGCACGATATTCAAAAGGAGGGGGGCTGAAAACTCCACATAGTCTGTGACAACTGCGTTTTGCTGTTTTTTTCCCCCGATCTTTTTGAAAAAGTGCATGAAAATGTGCACAATAGGTCATGTGTACCACCAATTCACAAAAGGGGAAAACAGGTCATGTGTACAACCAATTCACAAAAGGGGACACAGCAGAGCATAGTTCATAGGGCTGAAAGGTGATGGCTGGGAGTGGGCTGCTCTGTGGCAGCTGGGGATTTTGAAGAATTTCAAGGCTTCTCCCCTGCTGGGAACAGGCTGATCTGTGGCCCAATAGCTCAGTGGGATGAGGGAGAGGGGTTATGAGTGCAGCCCTTGTGTCACCCCCTTTGGGCTACTTGGACTCCCAAGGGGGAAAGGAGAGAACTGTCCTCCCACACAGCCCCATCCAAGGACGGAAAGAAATCCTTCTCCCAAGCTTTAAGAGAATTCTGACTGGAGAGGACTTTGGAGCAGGGTGCTCTCGATCGCCTGCATCTCTCTGATGAAGGGACGGTTGGGCCAAGTGGTGGAGAAGGCACCATGCCACTGCTGCTGCTGAAGACTAGGCAGGCAAGGAGGGCTGTGACCCAGTCCTATTGGATCATCCCACCTCCTGACACGAGGAGAGATTGAAGGCTGCAAGGCTGGGCAGATTGCCACACTGCCATGTGGAGGCAGGGGGGTATGGGCAGTCAATCTGGACGATGCGCCCACCTGCCAAAGAGATGGATGGGCCAAGCAGTGTGGCTGGCCAGTCAAAGGCCTACAGGCCCAATGAGTCACCCCGCAACTTCACGGGGACAGAGTGGGAGGATGTAGGATGTGTCACGTTATACAGTGCCCACCTGCCCTTACAGGGCAGTGGGACAGTTTAGCAGAGCTACAGCAAAAACGTGAGTTTTGGGCAAAAATTGCATACTTTGTGTAAAAATCTTGGAGACATACCACCAAAAATGTCTTTTGGTTGCTTTATTGAAAACTAAAACAGGCTAAGTAAATAGGCTGCATTTTGACAGAGTAAAACGGTCACAGAGCTCAAGGAAAATAAATAATTTCTGCCTCTCTCCTTCCAGAGAGACACACCAGACTGCTGCAATTCCATCTTATACACACATACAGTGAAATCCCTCCTCCCTTCAGGTAGAAAATAGTTCTCAAAATATCTAGCTGGCTTGTCTGGGAACTAATAGATACGGAAAAACATCTGGCCTTTTCCCAGACACAGAGAGATGATCTCACTTCAACCTTGAATACAAAATACAGGAAATGAACCAGAACAGTGAGGCCTGTTAATTTACATGCTCTCTTTTGCCTAGTGATAAAATCATTTCAGGGCCTTTTGCATTTTAGACTACAATGCCCATTTTCATTGACACCCCTCTGATTTTTCATCTAGGCAAATGCATTTTACACATCAGACATCACACCCAACTTGTTGCACAAATACAAATGCCTTGTTGGGCCTAGAGCTTTGGTAAACAAATCTGCGGTGTACTCTTCACTGGGGCAGTAGTCCAGAATGATTAGACCATTTTGAATGGCTTCTCTCACATTCTGAAACTTTACAGCAACGTGTTTGGTCCTACTTTTCACCCCCTCCGAATTTGCAATTTGAATGCACGCTTGTGAATCTTCAAAAACTTTAACAGGACCTTTTGTTAGAATACCCAGATCATCAAATATTTGCTTTAAATATGTCACCTCAGACACCAGAGACGACAAAGCAGCATATTCTGCTTCTGCAGAACTCAAAGCAATAGATGACTGCTTTCTGGATCCCCAATAAATGGCAGTGTCAGCATAGAAGATGACCATCCCTGTATTGGACTTTATAGCACAGATTTCACTGGTGAAATCTGCATCCACAAAACACTGTAGCTCATGGCATCCTTGTGAACTGATTGTTACACCATGGTCTAGGGTTCCATGCAAATATCTAAGCATCCTTTTCAGACCTAGCCAATCATGTTGAGTTGGGTTTGACACCTTTCTAGACAAAATATTGACAGCATATTCTATATCAGGGTGAGACCATTTTGCAATGTACACCAGACTTCCAATTACAGAATGGAAAAGGTCAGAACATTCAAACAACCCATCATCTGTAACATTGACAAAATCTGTACACATAGGAGTCTTTGCAGGTTTACATTGAGACACATTACACAGGTCCAACACCATTTCAATTTTCTGGGTTTGGCTCATCTTGAAACTATCATTCTCAGGCCTTTGAAAATCTACCCCCAGATAGTGTTGTATCCACTCCTTATTTGGAAATAGGAAGGGGGTGGGAGAACCTTATTGAATAAACATGACATCACATTACTTGATTAAGATAGCCACTCTGATTGGGAAAAGGCAGAGCCAATCAGAGATCACCACAAAAGGCTTTAAAAGTTCTGATCTTTCATTTGTTTGTTGTTGGAGCCCATGGCCTAGCTCCTCATGAGCTGAGCTGGTCTGCTCTGAGCCACATGACCACATGGCCTAGAAAGCTATGGAGTAATCAACAAGATACCAAACTGTGATAACAAAAGGTTGGGGGAAGCCAATCTTGCCCAAAGGCCTAAAAGGATCCAAAATGACTCTGAATAACATCACAGAGACTGTAAGTTTCCTTTGCATGTAATAGGTTAGGGAATGTTTAGTTAGTTTGCATTAGATTATGATTTATTTTGTTAAGTGCTCTGAATGAATGTATAATTATATAAGCCTTAAATTGAACCTGGGAATGTTTTTGAATTCTCAAGTAATATAGATTCCTGGAATTGAATAAAGCTGTCTGTTATTTTCTAACCTGCCCCGAATTGCCTGCTTCTGGTCAGCTATCAAAACCTTCTCTAGATTAGAGAAAAGGGTTATTATTGTTTCTTTAACCTAACTTGTCTAGTTCTCACCGCCTAGATGTGGAAAGGCGTAAAGTCAGTGAGTGGTGGTGGCTACCCTTAAAGAAGGGATTTCTAGACTAGAAAATCCTTGTGAGTGTGTTTTTCAGGTTGTACAATAAGCTGGAAACCTTCCCTTCCTGCTGGAAGAGAAGGGTCAGCTTATGACAGTGGCACTCCCTTTGTTTCTCTGCTAGAACGTCAGGGAATGCTAGCCTGGGGTTCATCACTGTCAGAGTCTCCATTTGACTCACCATCTGTGTCAGAGGGTTCCTGTTTTGGGGCTCTCCATGCAGGCTTTGGGGAACTGCTAGCACCTAACCCAGCTGCTTGTTGCTACTGGCCATTCTGTGCCTCATCCACAAAAGAAGGCAAAATCACTTCTGGGTTAGAGTGCACATGGTCCCGGTTAGCATGCTCCTTGAACTCAGCACTTCTGGAAATCAGAACTTTGCCATGCGGGAGAGCAAAACGCCGTGCCTTACTTGCCTGCTGATTACCCAGAAATCTCAGACTTTTGGCTTTGGGTTTCCCCTTTCTCCTGATTGCCTTGGGAATGTTCGCCCATGCATAGGATCCAAAGACCCTAATGTGCTTGACAGATGGCTTCTTGCCATAAAACATGAAAAATTGGGTATTTGACACCACAGAACTTGACACGCGGTTACTCAAATAATTAGCCATCAACATGGCTTCCCCACAGTACTTCTTTTCAATGTTTGCATCAAGCACCAGGCTGTCTTTGATTGTCTGCAAAACACCAATCTTTCTCTCTGCTACTCCGTTCTGACTTGGAGAATAAGGGGCCATCAGTCTGTGGAAAATTCCCTTCTGCTTTAGCCACCTCTGGAACTCATTTGACATGAATTCCCCTCCCCTGTCCGACTGGAGAGAAGACAGCCTCTGAGAAAAGTGTCTCTCAATGTAAGCCAGCCAAGCCTTAAAAGTCTCAAAAGTTTCATCCTTACTCTTGAGTAAGAAAACATGAGAAACAACTGAAATCATCTACAATTACGAGGACATACCTGCCCTCTCCTAACATTGCTGGGTAGGGGCTAGCCAGGTCCATGTGTACCAACTCACGTTTTTGCTGTAGCTCTGCTAAACTGTCCCACTGCCCTGTAAGGGCAGGTGGGCACCGTATAACGTGACAGGTTGATGGGCCCAGACGACAGTTTTAATGGGCTCCAGGCAGATGGACCCAGATACAGATCGATGGGTCCAGATGACAGTTTTATGGACCCCAGGTCAGGGGCCAAGCTCCAGTCTATGACTGCAGATTGTTGAGCCCAGGCTAAAGGGTTTTAACAAATGGCAAGATGGGCTTTTTTGCTACTTTGCTGTGGATCCTGAACTGTGGATTTAATTTTTGTGATGTTTGGAATTTTTGTCTGCACCTGGCAAAGTCTGAAGGAGTTGACAAGCCAGTGGATGGGATCATCAATCCTGGAACCTGAGATTTCTGTGGAACACTGCTAAGAGGAACCATCTGGAGAGCCCTGGCTGGTAAGCTACCCCTGTTGGAGGGATTACCGAGCAGAGAGGGGCTTTGATAGTTCATAGTTGCAGCCATGGCACTTAGGACATTTTCAGATGATCCTTGCAGCACAAGGATCGAGCAGGAGAGGTTCGTAGCTGCAGCGCGGCAGGTGGTCGATTTCAGACGATGACATCCCTGCTGCGAAATTGTCCATCTTTCTTCTGCTTAGGGTTGGAGCCTGCCGCGCCATATTCGGCCAGATTTTATTCACAGAGGTTGTTATTGTGTGCCTTCAAGCTATTTCTGACTTATGCCAACCCTATCATGGGGTTTTCTTGGCAAGATTTGTTCAGAGGGAGTTTGCCCTTGCCTTCCTCTGAGACTGAGAGTGTGATTTACCCAAGGCTTTCCCAGTGGGTTTCCATGGCTGAGCAGGAATTCAAACCCTGGTCTCCCAGAGTCATAGGAAATTTGCACACTACACTGTTATAGTGTTACTATTCCACTTTAACTATTCTGGCTTCCTCCTGTGGAGTTCTGGGTTTGTAGTTTATTGAGGCCTAAGAGCTCTCTGGCTGAGAGTTGTAAATGCCCCTCCCAGGATTCCACAGGAGGCAGCCAGAGCAAATAAAGTGGAATAGTAACACTATAACAGTGTAGTGTGAAAACCTCCATAGTCCAAGAACTTTATCAGATGTGTGAAAAAATGCATCATAAGGATGCAATGATAACACAAACAGGCAAAATTATCAGACAATGACATCGCTGAGCCATTCCGGAGGTATAGCGCTGTGTAAATAGGGCATCACTTTTTATTGATGGCTTAGCCCAGTGTTTCTCAACCAGGGTTCCCTGGAAAACTAGGGTTCCCCAAGAGGTTGCTATGGGTTCCTCGAGAGATGGTGATTATGTGTGTGTGTGGGGGGGGGCAATAGCAGTATATAGAATAATGTTTGTGCAGGGGTTCCCTGAGACCTGAAAATTATTTTAAGAGGTCGAGAAAGGCTGGCTTAGCCTGTCAAAAAAAAAAGTGATCCCTCATCCACTTCAGCACTATGCCCCAGGGATGGCTGAGGATGCAAGCATCTGATCATTTTGCCCTTTGTGTTCTCATCCCTTCCTTATGTCATAATTTGGGAAGTATTTTTTTTCTTTGTGTTTCCCCATGTCTGATAAAGTCTCTGGCTCTCCGAGTAATATTATAGAAATTATTATTCATGCTATGCACATGAATATTGTATTGTATGGATATTGTATTTCTTGATATTGATTTGTTTTCCTTTTCCAAGCTTTCCTGAACTCAGTACATAAATGCCAAGGTTCCTCAGCTTAAAATAGTAATTTTGTGCATTTTTCCTCATTCTTTTTTGCCCTCATGTTGCTTGGCCACACCCTTTGGATCATAGTCTAATGTTACTTGGCCACACTTAGAGATTATCAAGCGCAAGCCCCCTCTCCAGGGAGGTCGGAGGAGGATGCCACTACACTGCTACAGGCTGGCGATACTGCACAACACCGTCCTCCTCTCATCCTTCATTTGTTCTCCCTCCGTGCTGGAGGGACGAAAAAGGTGCCACTTTTTATTGATGGAAACTTCCGTCAATGAAAAGCGGTGCTTTTTTCGTCCCTCCATGGAGGAAGGACGGGAGGAGGATGGGGTGTGCGGTATCGACCACCGGAAGCATGGCAGTAGTGTCCTCCTCCCAACCTGTCTGGTTTTTTTTTTTAAGAGCATCTGATAAAGTCCCCTCTTTTCATCTGTGAAATGTTGAAGGGTATGGAATCCCATGCTAGTTTTCTATTATCAGAACAGGGAAATCATAATTAGGAGGGGGGCAGTCTCCCTTGTCCACATCAGCTCTTCTGTGCACCCCAACAATCTCCTCTACAGAACTGGAAAAACCCCTGGAGCTGGGTTCTAGGCAACTCTGAGAGCTGAAGCAGGGAAGGTGAGGCAAAGAAATCCCTTGGATATAAACCCTGACTGTTAACTGAAAATGGGGGGGGGGGTTATTTTGTAAGTATTCAGATATATTCCTGTGTACATCCTCATTTCACTCCAACTGTTTACTTGTGAATCACTATTTTCATCTGTGTCAGCTCCCAAGTGAATTTGCAGTTTCTTTTGATACTGCTATGCATCTATATACATCTTTCGGATTTTTATTTGCGTCATCCAGTTCATGTTAGTCTGTTTGCAGAGAATCAAGCTGCCATATAAAAACAAATATAAAAAATACCCTAGAGCTTTAGGCTTCTGCCTTATTTTTGAATACACACACACACACAATTTTATTGACATTTTGCCATTAGCACATATTATCATTGCTTAGAAGCCAGCCTTACAAAGATTAAAAAAGACATTTCAATCAGCAAGTAGAACCATTTCTTTTACATCAATATTATTAAAAGACTATAGACTGTGTGCTTGAAATGACCAAATGTACTTTAGCATGGTAAGGTTAATAAGTTCTACACTCTCAAAATATTAATAGCCACAACATAGTCTGTGTTTTTTTACAGCAGTTCCTCCTGTTGCATGAAGTATAAATCAATTATCTCAGGGGAAAGAAGAAAGTGATGGAGCTTTCTTCTGAGGCACAATTAGACCATGACATTTTTAGCTAAGGTCCTAATCAGTTTTTCCTAGATGTAGCAGACTATCCAGCATCAAAATAGTGTAAATCTGGAAACACAGATTTCTTCTTTAGAGACTCCATAACCGTACCCCAAAGAAGAGTCAGTAGACATGCCCCCAAGAAGAGTCTAAAAATTCAGGCTGCTATGTAAATCTATTCTGTAATTCTAGCAAAAGTATGCAGTGCCTGCAAGGTCAGAATAGTCCTTAATTAAATACATTGAAGGTTTCAATTTATGCAGGTGTCAGGATTGGATGCACTGTGCTTGCCGCATCAGAGTGAAGCTACAGCTGCTGGTATCCCTAGGTATGTCTGCTGTTATGGTAACCTCTAGAGTCCCCTGATGGATATGGTTGCCCCTTCAAAACCATGAGTGGGAGGAGCTACATAAATTTCCCTTCAAACTACCATCTGTAGCTCCAAACTGTTCTCAGTGCAAACCTGTTTGCTGGTTAGATAAAGAACTTAGATCTCTTTCACCCGACACAATTTTAGTGCTTTGATAACACTTTAACTGTCACAGCTGTATCCTAAGGAATTCTGGGATTTGTAGTTGGCGAGGCACCAGGCCCCCTGTCAGAGAATTCTAAAAGCCTACAAAACTCCATATCCCAGGATGCCACAGCACACAGCCATCGCAGTTTGAGAAGTACAAAAGTGCTGCAATTGTGTAAGGTGAAACAGACCTTATAAAATGACTGAAATGTACTGTAAGGTTCAAACAGATACAGATATAAATTAAATAAAATGTAATTACTGCACTTTAAAAACTAATGTACCATTCAGATTCACAATCTAAGTTTTGGGTGTTTAGTTTCATTTAGCTTAGTGAACCATTCAGATTCACAATCTAAGCTTTGAGATCTTGGATCTGCAGCTCAAGTATATAGGCAGATAAGCTATTTATGGACTAAGGGGATTTATAACCTGCCTGATTCCCAGGGCATAGTAATGCAGAAGAAGAAAAAAATTACAATTTAACTGAGGCTGTCTAGGCAAGCAAGGGGCAATAAAAGGGGGGGGTTCAAATATGTTTGAAGCAAGAGAGTGATGAATGAAATGGTGGGACCACTGCTCAGCAAAGATGATAACAGATCACAATGAAAAGGTAGAGCTTCTCAATACCTATTTTGCTTCAGTTTTCCCCCCAAAAGAGGACTGTGTGTTTCCATGCCTTAGCAGAGATCTTGGTAAGGAATTCAGGTTGCAAATCAAGATTGATCAGGAGTTAGTCAGGAATCACGTAGTTATCCTAAACGAGTTCAAATCTGCAGCGCCAAATGAACTGCATCCCAGAATGTTGAGGGAACTTGCTGACAGAGAAATCTTAGAGAACGGGCGAGGTGCTAGGGGAGTGGAGATGAGTAAACATTGTCCCTCTCTTTAAAAAAAAAGGCAAAAAAGAAGATTCAGGAAGCTACAGGCCAATTAGCCTCAATTCCAGGAAAAAATATAAAAAGGAATTATATAGGTGTCCTCTGCAAGTATCTGAATTACAATGCAGTGATTAGTAGGAGCCAGCATGGGTTTGTCAAAAACAAATCCTGCTAAAATACCCTAATATCTTTTTTTGATCAGGTCATAGATGGTGGGAATGATGTGTCATTTATCTGGATCACAACAAATAATTACCGCCCAGTCAGCCTGATGTCAATACTAGGGAAAATTCTAGAGCAAATCATAAACAGACAGTCTGTTACCGCTTAGAAAGGAATGCTCTGATGACAAAAAGTCCACATGGATTTCTCAAAAACAAATCATGACAGACTAATCTCGTCTCTTTTTTTGATAGAGTTACAAACTTGATAGATGAAGGGAACACAGTGGATGTAGTGTATCTTAATTTCGGTAAGGCTTTTGACAAGGTCCCCCATTATATTCTTGCAAAAAAGTTAGTAACCTGTGGGCTAGACAATGCAACTCTTAGGTGGATTTGTAATTGGTTGACTGACCGAACCCAAAGGGTGGTCACCAATGGCTCCTCTTAATCCTGGAGAGAAGTGACCAGTGGGGTGCCACAGGGTTCTGTCCTGGGCCCAGTGCTATTCAACATCTTTATAAATGACTTGGATGAGGGCATAGAGGGTATGCTTATCAAATTTGCAGATGACACCAAATTAGGAGGGATAGCTAATTCCCGAAAGGACAGGATCAGAATCCAAAATGACTTCAACAGATTAGAAAGCTGGGCCAATATTAACAAAATGAATTTCAACAGGGAGAAATGTAGGATACTACACTTGGCCAGTAAAAATGAAATGCACAGATATAGGAAGGGTGACACATGGCTTGAGGGTAGTACATGCAAAAAGGATCTAGGAGTCTTAGTGGATGACAAGCTGAACATGAATCAGCAGTGTGATGAAACAGCTAAAAAAGCCAATGCAATTAATAGGAGTATAGTGTCTAGATCAAGGGAATTAATAGTGCCACTCTAGTCTGCTTTGGTCAAACCTCAACTGGAATACTGTGTCCAGTTCTGGGCACCACAGTTTAGGAATGATATTGAGAAGCTGGAACATGTCCAGAGGAGGGCAACCAGGATGGTGGGAGGTCTGGAAGCCATGACCTATGAGGAGCGGCTTAGGGAACTGGGCTTTTTTAGTCTGGAGACGAGAAGGTTGAGAGGGGACATGATAGCCATGTTTAAATATTTGAAGGGATGTCATACTGAGCATGGAGCAAGCTTGTTTTCTGCTGGTCAAGAGACTAGGGAGATTATCAGATGGGTCAATTATAATTGGGGCAGGAACGGAACAGTGGCAAGAAAGGGGCTCCCTTTTGGATGACGTCGAGCCCCTCCGTGCTGCTCCCCGTCCTGATCCTGGGATATTCTATACACACTCCTGCTCTTGGGGTATTCTATACACAATGAAACATTGTGAATAAATAGAACACCTTTTCCATTTTCTTCCATGTCTGTCACGGAATCAGGGACATGGGAAAAGGAGCCCTGTCCCTGTTCCGAGATGACAGGCACGGGGAAGGAGCTCCATGCCAATCATTTCCTGCCATGATTGGGACCTCAAGGTAAGTGGCAACCCCCCATCCCCCAGTTGCTTGTTTTATTTTTAATTTAGTTTTGCCTTTTATTTCTGTCTTTGACAAATTCAAATTATTTTTGAATTTTTCTCCCACTTGTTCTCTCGTGAGAACAAGCAGGATTTCAGACGGCTGGTCATAAAGGCAGCTGCATTTACAGCCGGCCGGCAAAGGAGGAAGGGAGCCCATTCCTGCAGCGGAATGGAGGTAAGTGTGCAAACATTTACCTCCATTCTGTTGCAGGAACGGGAGACGAGATGGCAGGGCAGTAACAGGGCATTTTGGCCCCATCTGATAATGTCCTAGGACATGGAACAATGTGTTTAAACTAAGGAAAAGTGATCCACCTAAACATTAGGGGCTTGGTTAAACGGTGAAAAAAAACCGTGAAGAATTCACCAAGATTCCTAATTGCTTACATGCATTGCGGCACAAAGTCACCTCTTTCAGAAGGAGGGGGCTCAAAAACCCATTAGTAATGCAATAAAGGATTTCGGGACTTTTCCCGACTTTTTTGAAAAGTAGTGCTTTTTTAATAGTCTGAACAAGCATCACACTACGTGCTGTGTGAATTACCAGCAATCTTTCGGATAAATTCACAGCGGAGCTTTGCCATGATTGGTTGAACTCATCAGGGAGGGGTTTGGACAAGGAGGGGATGGAGGAAAGATGTTTCCAGCCACGAAAGACTGTGTGCTAGCCTCCCATCGTGTGTGTGTCTTTCTCTCCCTCCCGCCTTGCTACTTTCAGTCTCAGTGTGTGTGAATGATCTAATCTCCCCTCCTGCGCCATGCTTAGCCACGAAAAAGACGTCTTTCCTTCTCTCCCTCCCGCCTTTCTCAGTGTGTGTGAATGATCTAATCTCCCCTCCTGCAATCAACTCGGCCCTTCTCCCTGTCTTGTGCTTAGCCACGAAAAAGATGTCTTTCCTTCTTTCCCTCCCTCCATGCTATCTTGTGCCCAGCTGCTACGATCTGAAGAATTAAGCAAGCCTTTTCCAGTCTCTCTTGTGTGGTGTGTGAATGTTCCTCTCAGGCATTCCTGTGGTAATCAGAGGATGTACTTGGGAGGCCACGCCCCTGTCTCAGTCTGCTGTGTAAATATCAAAGTGAAACACAGCTGAAAACAAAAGCGATAGATCAATTAAGCCATATGTCATCTGAACGATGCACTACAGCTGCGAAACAGCGATAAAGCGCAAATTACCACAATAAAAACTGTTGTTTAACTGAAGCCTAGGAAGAACTTCCTGACAGTAAGAGCTGATCGGAAGTGGAATACACTGCCTCGTAGTGTGGTGGAGTCTCTTTCTTTGGAGGTTTTTAAACAGAGGCTGGATGGCCATCTGTCAGGAATGATTTGATTGTATATTCCTGCATGGCAGGGGGTTGGATTGGATGGCCCTTGAGGTCTCTTCTAACTCTATGATTCTATGATTCCATTGACTTATTAACTCATCACTACAAACTGTTGGAATACAGATGGCCAAATAAGTAATGAAGAACGTGATTGGAAGTGCGTTTCGGCAGCACAAAGCAATTTTTAATAGAAGACAAAATAAAAACATAATTTACATAAGGACTAAGTACAAACCGAGCCTCTTGTTTCCAGAAAGCTTACATAGCTTTTCATTTATGTTAAGTGTTCAGGCTTAACATTTAAGACAGTGGTGCGTAAAGTATGCCTCATGGACCACACATTATCCTTGAGGGTCCCTCAGGGTTCCAGGGGGAAGCATTTTTGCCCCCAAATGACCCCAAACATTATCTGGGGTGTGTGAGGGTAATTTCACCTTGTTCCTCCAGGCCATTTAAGGTCTTCTTTTTCACAAGAAGAAGTGACTTATTTCACAACAAGAAGTGTTCCAGAAGTTGCTTGTATTTTTGGGACAAGTTGACTTCTGGGACACTTCCTATTGTAAAAAAACAATGAAAAAGGTTTCGCATGGGCCTAAAATGGCCTGGAAGGGGCAAACAAATCATGACAAAAATGCTTCACACCTCCTAGACAGCATCTGGGGCAAAACTTTGACCCCTGACATTTCCCCTCCTCCCAGATACAACAACAACACACACACAATTATTTGTAGAAAATGCACTGCTGTTTGGAGGCAAAAGGCTTAAACCATCAAGATGTCCTAAAGCACAAGATTAATTGGAAGGAGTAGATGCTGTGCAAGAGCACTTTCCCCAATTCATTCTTCCTGTGCAGAAAAAAGCTGCTTGTGTCCTGAAAGATGTTGCTGTTGCTGCTCTTGCTGCAGGTGCTGCAGCTGCTCTTGTTATCCTCTCCAGTGTAACTTGAGTGACTTCTTTAAAAGGTGTAATTTCAGAAGCCTGTGCAAATTGGTTGCAATGTCAAAGGCTGCTGTCACACTGCAGAAATAATGCAGCTTGACACCACTTTAACTGCCATGGCTCAAAGCTACAGAATTCTAGGATTTGTATGTTTGTGAGATATTTACAGTAGTCTTCTCTGTCAGAGAGCTCTGGTGCCACAACAAATTATAAATCTCAGAATTCCATAGGATGGAGCTATGACATTTAAAGCGGTGTCAAACTGCATCATTTATGCTGTGTGGTAGCAGCCCAAGATCCCACACACGTCATGAACCAGAATTATTATGGAAAGTCTGCCTGTCTGCCTGTCTGAATCTCTCTCTCTCTCTCTCTCTCTCTCTCTCTCTCTCTCTCTCTCTCTCTCTCTCACACACACACACACACACACACACAGAGTGAGTGAGTGAGAGAGAAAGAAAGAGAGAGAGAGAACTCCCCACCCAATCTCAGGGAAGATCCAGTTTCTTCACAAGGGCCTCATGTTAGCATCTACATTCAAATGAGTCAATTCTGCCTCTGCTCCTTGGTAAATTATATACTTCAAGCTGCAGAGGACTCTTTGTCACAACCAGGCACCCACGTTTTGGTGGGGAGGGGGAGCAGGCTATACAATCATTCAGATTTGTACCAGCAAGAAGCCCCCAAACGAACCCACAGATCAATGGGATTTACCTACATGTTGACTTAGCATTCAACATTTGCTCTACTTAGGACTAATCAATACGATTCAGGAAGAAGAGTCCACGGCTGCTTCTCATCTATTTCAAATGCAGCAGCAACAGCAAATCTTCCATAGATTTTCCTTGGGTCAAATCTTCCACAGTTGGACAATATTCCAAAGTCTTACCTATTGCAAGGATATGAAATGGCATACCAACTTGAAGGAATTACACTCACACAAAATCTCCCACATAAGAATATTTTTGTATTTGTAACAAAAATAGAATTTGTAACAGTAACATAACAGTAACATAACAGTAACATAACAGTAACATAAGAATTTGTAACAGTTAGTTACAAAATTGCACCCTTTTGTGTTTGTTGGGATGCATGGGATGTTACCACAAGAGACAATCTGCTAAATTGCCTAGAAGCAGTTTACTGCTTCTCAGAGACTTGTTTTTCACATCTGAGACAGGAGGTGATCTTGGAGTTTCGGTAGTCTGCTAGATCCAGGACCAGCCCTATCATTAGGCAAGGTGAAATAACCACCTCAGGTTGCAGATTTAGGGTGACATGAAATAACAAATTATTAGTTATTTAATTGGTTACTATTGTATTTCTAGGACCAGAGACAGCAAGAGTGGCTTGTGTGATTTTCTCCCCCATGTAACTTTGGATGATCTATGTTTTGACTTCAGTGAGTGGACAAGGAGTGCCATTTAGTGCTCTGCTTCAGGCAGCAAAATGTCTTGGGTTGTCCCTGGATAGGTAGAGGATCTCTCAGCTTTATAGTTAAAATTAATACAAGCAACACTTTCAACATAGTCCACAGCCATGAGCCACAACCATTTCTGAATGGGAGAGCCAGGAAAAATAGTAGTTGTTACGCAGAGTAAAGTAGAATCATTTGGTATTACTGCTTCGAGGAACAACAGTGCTTTTAATTGGCATCTGTATTCCTGTGATAAGGGATGATTGGCTTCTTTTAAAGCTAATAAAATGTCTTCTGTAAAATATCAACATCTAAACAGCCTCAGATCATTTTTCTTAATCGTTACTGCACTTCTTTTCTAGAACAGCTTTGAGGGGGAAACATGCTATTTCTGTCAGCTTTTCTGATTTTCTAATGTGAATAAACAAGATTAAAGGTCAGAAAGGTGCATGAGCAAATCAAGGCTCTCGGCTTGTATACAAACACATTTGCACTAAGAGGATAAGAGAGGAAAATAATCAAGCTTATTGGAGAGCCTTATCAGTTACTAACTGGATTTCAAGCTTGAGTGAAGAATATGCCTGCATCACATCTAAGGGTTTTTATAATGATGTACTGTCAAAAGGACTGAGGCATGTAAGTCAGGGAAGAATTCCAAAATAGTGCAAAGTAATTAAAATCACTACAATAACAAATACTGTACATGGCAAGAATGAGTACAACATATTGAGAGGAGGGGAGAAGAGAGGGAATGAGTACATTGCTAATAGGACTCAGGTTTTCCCCCCCCATATATATATATATATATATATATGTATATCCACATATTTAATGAAACAATGGATAACAGATAATTTATAGATGGAATAACAGGTATAAAGGTTTCAGTTTTCACTTTCTTTCATGATGTCAGTTGTAGCAATGAAATATTCAGTAACATTTCTAGAATCTCCAGGACCTGGACATGGAATTTGAAAAATGGCACAAGTGGTATTTTTCTCTAAACTAAAGCCATAAGGTGTCAAAATGTTATGTCTATACATCCAAAAGTTCTCTCTTTTCTCAGGAATTGTTGGATCAGAGGATTTCTTTACTGGAAATATTGCCTTTTTTGTTCTACTGTTTTAGTGATGACTACTGATTTACGATCCTTGAATTTCATGAAAAGGTTGGCGATGAGGGTTGGACTGTTAATGCTGTGCAGTGCTGTTTCTAAGGTTTGTATATAGTCTTTTAATGAATATTTTAATGTCTAATGTATTCGCTTTATAAATTGTTTGATTGCTTTTTAAAACCTTCTATTTATAATTAATGTTTTTGTATAGTTTTTTAATGTTTTAAAATATGTTAACTACTTTGAGTCCCATTATTGGCAAAAAAGTGGGACATAAATGAATAAAATAATAGTAATAATAACTAGTAGTGACTTTTCTGCTGTATTGTATGTTGCATTTAAGCTGCTGGTATCACATAGAATCATAGAACCATAGAGTTGGAAGAGACCACAAGGGCCATCCAGTCCAACCCCCAGCCCTGCAGGAATACACAGTCAAAATACTCCCAACAGATGGCCATCTAGCCTCTGTTTAAAAATCTCCAAAGAAGGAGACCCCAGCACACCCCAAGACAGCATATTCCACTATCAACCAGATCTTATTGTCAGGAAGTTCTTCCTAATATTTAGGTGGAATCTCTTTTCCTGTAGTTTGAATCTATTGCTCCATGTCCTGGGCCTTGTCTACATTTATTAACAACCCAAAACTGATGCAGAAATGGTGCTATAACCTGTGCTTTTGGTGTTCCCTTGAATATAGCTATAGAATTTCACTCAACCAGGAAGGTAATGTGGGTTATTAGGATTCCTGATCTCATGGAGTAGTGTAAACACATTCTAAAGAAATGGTGTTATTGTTACCCCACAGAACACTCCTGTCAACACAGGAAGGTCAGGAAGCCCGACTTCAGAAAGAGTGACTAGTGCTGGTGTTTGCTTTGCTTTGCTTCCATGGAGCTCAGAGCAGGCGATTGTGTGCCAGAAAAGCAAAGCCCCAGTGCTAGTTGCTCTCTCTGAAATCAGAAAGAGCAGCCTGATCCGCCATCACCAGTCTGGCTACCAATGCTGACTTCTGAGAGAACAACTAGTGCTTTCAAGGAGCTCAGAGTCAAGCCCTAAGTGTAAGTAACAGCATTGGATAGAAGCCAAATGTTTTAAAATACACTCTAAAACCAAATATTTCTGCTTCACTGGGGATACAGATCTGAATGCAGACTTGGGCTTTAGCAGATACGGTGTGGCACTTAAATCCAGGCCAGAGTAGTCCAAATTTTATGCACTGCAGCTCGGGCCAAAGTAGTTGGAATTTCATCTGGATCCCCCCAACACACACACTGTGTAGTCAAGCCCAAGGAAAGAGAGAGGTGCAGCAACAAAGTAAGGGAGGGAGGCATTGCAAAGGTCCTGGGGGAAGCAAAAGAAAGAAAAGGAGTGAAGGGTGAGAAGTTCAGTGGAAGGGTACAAGGAGCAAGAGAAACAGGTACAAAGTGAAGGAAAGTGAAAGGTCAGGAGATGTGGATCACACATTTGACCTTATTTTCCTCTACATTTCCTTCTGTGAAATGTGACTCTCATGGGCTTCCTGTGGTATTTTCACAGATGTTAACTTTTTGCCATCAATTAACAAAAAAAGAGACAAAAATAATATATTGATCTGATGAGAATAGCATCACAAGTCTTTGTGCCTGACAAAATTTTGATATTGTGTGTCCAAGCAGGATGTGCTCCCCTTCGCTCCCCTTCCCAAATAACTACAGACACAATATATGCTTGAAAGAATATATTGAATATAATGAAGAATATGTATTGGCAATAAAGGCCACAACTTTATTGATGAAAGCTGCAATTGGTTGGCTCCAACATATGGGTTTGGATCAAGACATCAACCAACCCATCTGCTGGTTGATGAAACCACTGTTGGCCCACTTGCCAACAAACACCATTCAGGAAGGAGGAGGAGTCTGGGCAGGCCCCTGAATACTTGCCATTCCCATCACTCTCCCCCTCCCTCCACCATGAGCCAGATACCAAGGGGTGGGGCATTCCATGCTCCCTTGGCCCCTGCCCTCATGCTCATGGGGTCTCCGTGACCTTGACCTTGACCATGAACTTGATGGAGACCCCCCCACTACTGATGACCTTGGATTAGAACCCATGCCCATATTATCATTATTGTTACCATGACCAAACTAGGAATGCACAGTCATGTCATATGGTACCTGTCACAGTAGCAAACCTGTAAGGTTTAGTTGGAGGTTGTGATGGCCCAAGTTCACATGGTAAATTCCATGACCAAGCAGGGATTTGAATGTGGGTTTCTCTGTTCCATGTCCAGCACTATAAAGCATTACTTGTTCTTAAAAAATAAAAATAAAAAATAAAAAACCTTTGATCTTTATTAAATAATTTCACATAAGTATTATCCTTAACTAATGGAAGAAGTCAGTATATTACAAACATACAACCACATCGAATCATTTTCCTCTTCCCATCTATACATCTATACAGTCCTTCTTCCCATATCTATTGCTTCAATTTTTAAATTAATCTAAAAAGTGATCAATATGCAATCCTTCCTTTCTGTACCACCCCCAGATTTGAGCTGCTTATTTCATCTCACTGCTCTTCTATCCAATTTTCATACTCTTAGTTCTTCCACAATTGACTCCTTGCTAAACTCTTCATTCGTTGGCCTTCCCTATTTAATAATAGCATCAACTCTTCATCAAACACATAGTCATTATTTTCCCAAAATATTATGACCTTAGATCATTCCTCCAGTGTACTTTTCCTAGTCTGTTCTCGTAATTTAATTGTTAATCGATCCATTTCTATTATTTCTATTAGTTTCATCGACCAGTCACTTATCTTAGTTATCATATAAAGTAAGATCTTCCAATATTTCCATTCTAATTCAGTTTCAAGCACCCCTGTCATATTCAGTAAATACAATTCTGGTTTAAGTTCAAAATCTATTTGCAAAATTCATCTTATTCTTTTATGTATCTTATGCCAGAATTCCTTAATCTTTTTACATCTCCACCACATATGTATTAAAGATCCAGGATCCTTCTAGCATCTCCAACATAAATTATTAATTGTTTTATACATTTTAGTTAATCTAGTAAGTGTATAGTACCATCTCTGTGTTATTTTTATAAAGATCTCTCTCAAACTCTGGCAGTCAGAAAATCTCTGTGTCTTTTTCCTAGCGTTTTCCCAATTTTCTAAGCTCACAGTGTGACCCAGATTCCTGGCCCACCTGATCATATAGTCCTTTATAGTCTCCTCTTCTAATCTTCTTGCCAAAAATAATTTATAATATTTTGAGATTTTCTTTTTTTTTCTGTTCTGCCCAGATGAACGTATCCAGCTCGTTCTCCTCTAACTCAAAACCTATCTCTTTGCTATTTTCCCTAAACCTCGCATTTATCTGTGCATATGTGAACTAATTCATTCCTTGTATCTCTTCCATTTGTTCCCTTGATTTTATGATTAAATCCCTTTTGTTCTCTATATATCCTATATCTTTGTACCTCAACCACTTTCCTGATTCTCTCCATCTCCTCATAAAGGCCTCTTGTGGCAATGTCCATAACGGTATCTTATTGTAGAATTTGCTTTTGACTTACTTCCAGGATATTAAAAGTGCCTTCCTTACACAGTGATTATTAAATTTTTTATTTATTTTCTCCCTTCCATGCCAAAGGTAGGCATGCCAACCATACCTTTTGTTATGTCGTTCAATATTCAATAGATCTTCATTGCTTAATTTTATCCAGTCCTGGATCCATATCATTGTGGCTGCTAAATAATAAGTTTTAAGATCTGGGAGTCCCAATCCTCCTCTATCATAGTCATCAATTAGGTAGATCCACTTGATCCTGGGCCTTTTCCCATTCCATATGAAATTGCTAAGATATATTTTCCAATCATTGAATACTTTCCAGTTCATCAAAATTGGGAGATTTTGAAATTAAAAAAAAAGGATTTTTGGTAGAATATTCATTTTACATGCCGCTATCCTCCCCAGTGTTGATAAATTCATTCTGTTCCACCTTATTAGATCTTCTTTTATACTTCCCCAGATCTTCTTATAATTATTATTGAATAAGTCTGTATTTCTTTTACTCCTAAATACTTTGCTTTTTTTTCAATCTTCCATTTTGACAACCGCTCCAGCTCTTACTCTTCTTGTTTTGTCATATAGTTATTATAATCTATTTTTCTATGTTTATCTTAAATCCCGCATGGGCTCCAAATTCTTTTAGTGACAACATAAGATCTTCCATACTTGTTCTCTCAGAAGAGTATTTCCTTTAAAAAATGGTAACAAGGCTGAAACATGGTAGAAAGAAATACAACATCAGGTAAATTTGCATAATTAGAATGCAAGTTAATAATATGCAAATTGGATACTCAATTTGAGGGGCTAGAATATGGCAATGCTAGCTCCACGCCCCCATTTTTCTCCCCTTACCTCGAGAGACACCACATTCTGAGAGGATAGGAAAGTCGGTTGTAGAGAGATCAGTGTTATCGATCGGGACTGGAATCACTGAAGGCAACTGAGAATGGTACATAAATTGAAATTGAATCGATGTTTTCTCAAAGAACTGATCCTAAAAGATGGTATGCAATATGGCTACAGATTCATGCACACTTACTCAATAGCCCTTCCTTCCAAGTAGAAGCATAAAACATTGGGCTGTACAATATATCTTTCACAGTGCTGTGTCCTAGAGAAGATCTTTGCTCATTGTTTCATTCCACACTTGAAAAGAAAAGGAGGAAGGAGGGAGAAAAGAAAAGCAACACTTCAGATTTGCACAGAGAACTGTTATGCTATAAAACATAAAAGATTAGGAAAATATTAAAGATTTTGTGACAACCTGTCAACATTATCAACTCTTTGTATGAACCAGTGAGCATGCTGTGGACAACCTTTACTGAATATTTTTTTTTCTTTTGTCTTTTTTGGTGTGTGCGTGAAAACTAAAATGAGAACTCTATCTTAAAACTGTCAAGCTGAATCATAATGATTTTGAAACATAATTGATTTTTTTTTTTTGATACAAGCCTTAAAGAGCTTCTCTCAAACAAGAGAGAACTGATTTAAATTTGGAACCCTGCCTCATCTCAGCTAAGGAATACACATTTTTCACCACAATTTTCTATAACAAAAGAAGTCAAATATCCTCCAGTAGCATAATAAAGAAAAAGTGGAAGAAGAAAAGGGAAATACAAAAAGAACTAACTTCTGATCTAGGACTATACAGCTTCTCTGACAGTAACAATAAACTCACTTGTAAGAAGCACAGCACAAGGTTACATTAGGTAGCTTCACAAGTTTTCAATTTGAATTGGCTGTTAAATTAAAAATAAACTTGTTTGTGGAAAAGCAGTGAAATCCTTACTGAAAAGTAGTGCTGTGCAGGTAATTCTTCATCAATTTAGTTCTTGAAGAAAACAATGAGTAATTCTAGGAATCTTCTTCCTGCTACAAGAACACCTGCAAAAACTGCCATTAAAAAAAAAAAATAGTTCGGGCTTATTCTATAAAAATCTGCACATGATTTCTTTGCACAGAAAAAAGCATTTAATATGCAGGAAGCAGAATTTCATATGCAACAATTTTTTGTCTCCTGCATGGAAAATGCTGTTTTCTTCATACACACAAACACACAAGTGAATTTTGCACAGAATATGTCCTAACTGTGAAGATTATTGTCAGTCCAGGATTCTCTTTGTCGGTCTCCTGACACTTAAGAAACAACTTTCAAAAAACATTTTAGAAATATTTTTGAATATGTTTTCTATGTCTACAAAAATGACCAAAAAATTTGCTGCCATCTCCACGGCCCTACTTTTGTGTCAAGTTCAATTGGGATATGCCATGACCTATGCCTGAAATGAATTTAGTGGTACGAGTTATCAATTTTAAAAGGTTTAATTCCAATTTTTGCCTGCAAAAATTCAGATTTATAGTTGCCATTTTGCTGCTGAAGCTGCTTCTGTTATTAGCTCGCACCTTGTTGTGTCTTATATGTAAACATGCTGTTCTTTTTTTGGCTGTTGTGAAATGTGCGTATTTAGTTGAAGGTAACTAACACACACACATATGGTGCCATTGTATATCATTGAACTTTGTGTGTTGCACATTGTCTATCAGTGCACAATGCACATTTGTTGTGGGATTGTACATGGTTGCACATTGCTCAGTGAGCTTCAATGTACAATGCACATTTGGTTGTGCAATGTTGCAGTTCTGTAACAAAGTGGCATAACACAATTAAGCTATAACTCTTGCGTGTAAAATTACATTACATCACCTTATCCATGGTCTTGACTGTTGTTGTTATCCGAAAGTTATGAATACCTTTGGTAAAGCCACCAATTTTGCTGGGGAAATAGATGACAAATATGTAATATGATCAGCTTTGCTGAACAGTACAAGTTTGTAGGCACATTCACATTTAGGGTCCTACCACTGTGCAGATGGTGAAGTGGCCATCTCAGAAGGCAGATATTGGAAGCAGGGGTGCCAGTAGTTCCTTGTATTCACTCTGAGACCCACAAGTTAGTGAACAGAATATCTAAATTGTACTTAAACTACTTGCAAACAGTTTTGTATTGTTTTTAGTTTTCGCTAAGGAAAAAGGAAAGGTAAAGGAATGCAGAAAATGACCTTAAAAACTCAAAGGATCTGTAAAGTGATTGGAAAGCTGGAACTGTTTTCTAGCATAAAGGCATTTATATCTCCACAAAACAGAAGAACTTAAACAGATCAAGAACAGATATCTGAATCTCTCCTTCAAACTTTCACACATCCTCCTCCCTTGCCACTGTTAATGGGTTTTGACAAGAAATAAATTTCACCCTAGAAAAAGGTGGCCTGATACCCTACTTCACACATCCTCTATTTGAAGTTGTCCTCTCTTTGAAGGGCTGGCCAATCCAAATCTGGTTTAGAAATAAAAATAAAACCATAGGAAAGGAGAGTAGAAGTCTTGAAATTGTCCATCAGCACTGAGCCTCTGTCACACAAGTCACACAATCTCAGACTTCCTCACTATGGTGAGATGTATTTTATTTCTATTAATTTTCAGTAATTCTTTCTAAATTTGATAGAGTCATAGAGCTGGAGGGGACCACAAGGGCCATCTTGTCCAACATCCTGGAATGGGATGTTTCAGTGTGGTCAGTTCAGAGTGGCCAGTTCACTGCAACCATTTCAGTGCAGCTGTTACAGTGCGCCACAGTTCTGCTTGTGTATCAATTGATAATTGATAATTTTGTCAAGAAAATGCAATCAAAACCATTTCTGTTGGGTTGGGATTGTCTTGCAAAACCATTTGGGTAAGGGTTAGGGTTAAGTTAAGGGTTAGGGTTATTATCAATTATCAATAATATCAATTGATAGTTGATAACCCTGACCTTAAACCTAATCCTTACTCAAATGGTTTTGCAAGACAATCCCAACCAAATAGAAATTGTTTTGATTGCATTTTCTTGACAAATTATCAATTATCAATTGATACACAAACAGAACCGCACCACACTGAAATGTCTGCAACAAACTGGCCACTCGAGCTGGCCTCACTGAAATGTCCTAGACCACAACATCCTGCCATGCAGGAATACATGACTAAAATGTTCCTGAGAGATGGCCATCCATCCTCTGTTTAAAAACCTCCAAAGAAGGAGAGTCCATCACTTTCAGAGGCAATGTACTGTATTTCTCTGCGGAACAGCTGTTACAGTAAAGAATTTATCTGTAATCCTTAAGTGGAAACTGTTCTTGTAAATTTGCATCTATTTATATAAATTAGGCATGCAAAAGTTATGCATATCTGTTCTCTCTGGATCTCTCTTTCTATCTTTTTGTGATTTCTCTTCTTTTGGTGATGTATAAATGGCCATTCTAGCCTAGAAAGAATGCTGAAATGTGTTTGAGTTTTAAAAAAAGACTGTCAATCTCCTTTTCTCCTCCCCCTGCCCCACTGCAATGTCACGCTGACCTCTTCTGGCTTCAAGAAAAAATGAAAAACAAACAAACAAAACAGGTGAGAATAAATGCAGAGATATCAGTTGGGACCTAATTTGTTTCCATTCTGTGGATTTTATAAGAGCCCTCATTCATTCTTTTTCAATTATCACAAAACTAACTAAAAGTATCTTCCAGTCAACTGAAGACAATATGCGAAATAGGGTTCCACCATAATTTATTACCTTGATCGTTTAATTGCATTTCCAGTACCATATGTTTGTGTTTCCTGTGCATTTAATAATCCGAGTTTATTGTAACAATTTATTCACCATTACATAAGATAGTAGATGAGTGAATCCATTTCCTTGATGCAATTTGTTCAATGTATGTGGAGATTCAGAGCCAAAACCAACTTCCCACCAGTAGGAATGTAGATCACTTCATCCCCTTCTCTCTGTGCTCCCCTTTCCTGCAGCCCTCCATGGTGCCCTAAAACTAGTTCCAATAAGTTTGTGGGGCACCTTAGGACCTGTGGTGGAAAGTGAAATATCTTTCCCTTCCAGTTCCACTGGATTCCATCATCCTATCAGGAAAGGTTTACCACCAGATCCTGCCTTAAAGATATCCTCAGGTACAGGTTCCTTATGCTATAAGCATAGTTATGTAGGAGGACTGACAGGGAGAGAGAAATGCAATGGAGCTTTCCTAGCATATTATAGCCAATCAATGGTCATTTGGGTTGGAGAGAGTCAGAGTTCCACCTAGCTCCCTCCACAGTCTAGGGGAATGTACGTTCAAGGGGATATAGGATACCTCCTTGCACAACATCGGAAAAAAATACATACATTGCCCTAATTCCCTGTTATCCCAGTGTATGAATAAGTCACTGAGAGGATTCTCATCCATGTCATAGAATAATAGAATCATAAAGTGAAAGAGACCATTAGGGCCATTTGGTCTAACCCCATTCTGCCATGTAGGTATCCACAATCAAAGTGTTCCTGACAGATGGCCATCCAGCCTCTGTTTAAAAACCTCCAAAGAAGGAGACTCCACCACACTATGAGGCAGTATATTCCACTGTCAAAGAGCTCTTCCCCACCCCATAAAATTTGTCAAATATGACAGGACAATTGCACAATATAAGCCTCATCTGGAGAAAGCATCAATGTTTATTTGTTTGTTTTGCTGTTAGTGTTGGTGCTATTGCTGCTGTCTTTAATTTACTCATTTACTTATTTACACTATTTATAGACCACTCCATAAGAAATACGGTATTCTCTGGCTGGATCACAGAATAAAAACAACAGATGAAAAACCATGCCAAGGTAAACATGACACAAAATAATTCAGCACTGGAATCATGGGAGTTTAGGCTTAAAATGGAGATGGAATAGGGAACAAAAAAGCATAGTGTGAAGATAAAGCTAAAAAGTACCACAACAACATTTTAAGAAGTGAGAAAATGGGGGGGGGGAGTCTTTTTCTTGTATCCAATGATTGGAAATGTAAAGTGTAAAAGCATAAAGTGCTCCAAGTGAGTGCCCTAAGTGATTCAGGCAGTGGGAAATGGTGTGGTGTAACAATGCACTAGGGATGCTCTCTGTGGCCACTTGTGGGGGGGGGATTGCTCCATGTATTTGCAAAGTGAATGGGAACTTATCTTAATATAAATAAAAGTACACTTACCTTACTATAAATAAAATATTTTTGTTGTTGGCATTGTTGTATTGTGTATTATGGTCTCATGAAGGGCTAATGTTAAAAAGTCTAAAACCTTTCAAGAGGGGTCTTATATTCATTACCTGAATGGCAATGAAAATGTGTATCATTTTCAAAGAATGACTTGGATATGATTTTTGAGGGAAAATCTGAAACTCTGCCATTCCACCATGTATTTCTTGGTAGCAGCTGCGTATGTGGGGTATGTGTGCCACCCACAAGCTTTTCCTTTTTTATGTACACACACATGTACCTCCATGTTATGCAAGTCAGGGGCTTTTTTGCATGCACACCCACATGTTAGGCAAGTCAGAAGAGATTTCTCTCTCTCTCTCTTAGCAGTGTACTTATTGGACTTTGTCAGACAAGGAAAATATGGCATCATCATGATGCCACACAACTGCAAAAGGGCATGTGAATCAGATGACATTGCCCTTCTGCAATTATAAAGAGCAAAAATCCTGTCATTTTTAATTGACAGCTTAAGCCATAACTATATCTCCCTGCCGCTTTTTTGCCAGCATTGCTGGTATGCGATGCCTCAGGCCATTTAAAACTCGGACTTACTCCAACAATGGCCGCTCTGGCACAAACACTTCTGGGTGAGATTGGGATGGCCCTGTATGTTTCACTCTTTTTATGATCCTCCCTGGGTTACTTGTGACTTTAACAGTGTGTTTGGGTGCTTGGTGTAACTTAAAATGCTTATTTTTGTTTATAAGTTTGAATTTCCCGTGTAATGAAATCATGCGTGATTTCGAACAAGGAAGTGAACGGGGCTCTGTTCACTTCCTCTTTATTGCCAGGAGCTTTTGCCCAGATTAGAAGGTAAGTGCAGGGGGGATGTTCTTTTGCTGGTATAAAAATGCTTTTTTTAAAAAAAAAATGCTGGCCAAAGAACGTTTGAAGAGGTTGCATTTGATAAAGTCCATTGAGAAGATATTCCCAGATAATTCCCTAAACCATCCTTTAGATTTCTTTGAATATAAAAAGCAAACAAGAAACAAGAAATCTTTTGAATATTTCTTCTGTGACTTTTGGAAAAGGAAAAATGTCACTGGTGTGTGAAATTCAAGGGTGTGGGTGGAGCTGTGGGGGGACTTATGCATCATCAAGAGGAAATGCAATGCCTCACAAAAGAAGAGAACAACAAAAGGATGTAGTTTTGCATAAAATCGGTGTACATGCCAGTTTATATGCATAGATGTAAATTTAGAAAGAACATTACTATAATTTTAATTTAATTTAAATATAATTTAAATGAAAGCTCCTCCCTCCATCACAACTGCCACAGCTCTGGCCTTGGAGGGAAAGAAGAACCAACAGTATCTGCTGGATACTGTTTTCGATTTAATCCCTACCCCCACTGCCATTCCCTTTTCCTTATGTGTCATGTCTTATTTAGACTGTAGGCCTGAGAACAGGGAACTGTTAAATTAACAGTTTGTAAAATGCTCTAAGAGACTTTCTGGCTGAAGAATGGGGTATAAATACACTAAATAAATAAATAAAATAGGATTTAAATACATCTTACCACAGTGGGGGAGACATAAGAGCTGCTGCTCAGTTGGCTGCCTTATGTTCCCATAAATCCATGGGGCTAATGTACAACTGCAAAGCCCTTCTCTCAGTCCTTATGGTTTTCTGTCCTTGAACCAGACTTTGGAGATTTTCAGACAGGGAAATGATTTCCCGGGGAGATCAGGGCAGAATTGTTTCTGTCTCGGAAGCAGTGCCGCGTTTCGCACGCCCACTTCCCTCTCCTGATCTCCCATTGTCCTGATGCTGTCCTTGTTCTAGTTCCCTGCCAGTCCCTTCCGCGATATTTTATTAATGAGAGTTCGTTATTAATAAAAAGAACTGGAACAAGGACAGTGTCAGGAGACAGAAGATCGGGAGAGGGAAGTGGGTGTGCGAAACGTGGCATTGCTTTTGGGAAAGAAACAATTCTGTCCTGATCTCCCCGGGGAATAATTTCCCTGTCTGAAAATCTCCTTTGAGTGGAAAACCTGTCAGGTAGGAGAGCCCATCAAATAGAGGACTGTGCACCAACAGACCTTCAAACAGGATTTTCTTCTGTAAAGTGGGTCTTTTGGGAGCTGTATTCTGACCTGGAGATTTGTATTCCAAAACTCAGAACTATGTTTTCCACCCTGTCATGTGGATTTTGCTATTCCTCACTGAATTGTCCAGTTCTCACAAAGAGCACATCAGTGTCATTGTTGACATTTAGTTTTCTTTGTATTGATATTTTTTAGTACAGAGGAACCTCTAGACACCTTGGGATAATAGCAAGTGAGACCCCATCACAAAATTTCAGGTTGAGGTGCTACCCTATTTGGACTACAATTCACCACTCTATAAACACTATGAGGAGGTAGTCATTTTGGAACGAATGAAAACTTGCAAGAGTGGAACCCATTCATTTCAATTTTAACCTTTCCAACACCCAGCAACAAATGGGGGATAAATGGGATTCCTATTTGTGATGCTCAGTTATGCCTTTAAAGGTGGAAGGCTGTTTCCCCTCCCAGAAGCTACCATCTCTGTTTTTCATTAGTATTACTGCCAGCTGCTGTGGTATTTATTCACAATGCCCCACAGGATCAAATGGTGAAAGCCTCTATTGGGAGTTGCCATTTTCTATTTTTCTGAACATTGTGAAGGAAAATGCCAGTTGCCAGTCAAGGCCATCACCACTTTGCCTCACCATAGTGGGGAATTTAATATCTTAGGGCTTGTCTAGATGTGATGGTATACTGTGAGTGGGTGTGTATTTTCGTCCATTCTCAGAAACGCTGTTTTGTCTCTACCATTTTTTTCCCTTTTTGCATCTGTTCACATCTATTTGAATGGAGGGCCACATACTCTGATAAAGGGCAATAGTGCAAAAATGCATAGCAATGTGAATTCGGATGTCTACACATGCAAAAATGTTGATCTATGAGCATTTTCCAGAAAACATCGGGGGAAACTACCAATCCTTTTACTGGGAAGTTTTTGGAGTTTTTAGTCCCCCCTCCTTCCAAATACCATGAATCTCATTTGGATCACATGGGGAGACATATTCTCTGCGAATTCTATGATGCGGTCTCCTTGTTCACCAAAGTCCCCATAATGGACACCATGGCACTCATCCAACAAATATTTCCAGAGGACATCACAACCCTGTTCAAACATTGCCTCACCACAAGCTACTTCCAGTGGAATAATGAATTCTATGAACAGATAGAGATGGGGTAGCCATGAGCAGCCCTCTGAGCTCCATGATAGGAAACTTTTACATGGAACATTTTGAAAAGCAAGCCCTGGAAACAGCACCGAAAAAGCCCACAACATGGTTCCTATATGTGGATGACACTTTCACCATTTGGAGCCATGGAGAAGAAGATTTGGTCTCATTCCTGAACGACCTGAACAGAATCCACCCAAATATCCCATTCACGATGGAGAAAGAAAAGGAAGGAACATTGCCATTCTTGGATGTCCTAGTCACCCACAAACCAAACCAACGGTTAGGCCACAAGGTATACAGAACCCCCCCCCCAGACAGATACCTACACAAGAAATCTAATCATCACCCAGGACAAAAAAGAAGCACAATAAAAACATTGGTAGACCGCACAAAAAGGATCTGCGAACCCCACTACCTGGAGGACGAACTGAAGCACCTAAACTGGGCTCTACAGGCTAACAGTTACTCCAGATCAGACATTACAAGAGCAGCCAGACCCAGAAAAAAAACACAGGAATGAAGAAAAAAAGCCACCCAAAGGGAAGGTATTTTTTACCATACATCAGAGGAGTCACAGATAGAAAAGAGAAACTGATGAGGAAACACAACCTCCAAAGATTTACAGACCAACCAAGAAAATCCAAGAAGTGCTACACTCAGCAAAGGACAAAAGAGACCCTCTTACAGCTGCAGGAGCTTACAGCATACCATGGAGCTGTGGACAAGTTTACATAGGGACCACTAAATGCAGTGTGCAAACACGAATCAAGGAACATGAGAGACACTGCAGACTGGGCCAGCCAGAAAAATCAGCAGTAGCAGAACATGTTATAAACCAACCTGGACACAAAATGTTATTTAAAAACACAGAAATTCTGGACAACTATCATGTCAGTGTTGCAGAAATCATGGAACAGCAGACCCATGGATTGGAAAGTGAGTTTTATTACACCAGTGGGCCTGACTGGAATACCTTCCAAAGAGTCAGAGCCAAGAACTATGACTACAGAATACTTTTATACAGTAATGACAGTATGCAGAGAGCAATTCCCTCCTCCCTCTCTCTGGTGTCAGCAACTTCCCTTCCTTGTAACAATTGTTGATAGTTCAGAAAGTACAAGGCAAGATAGCTTAGGAACATTTGGGTACAGTTCAACCGTTATTAGAGAAAAAAATTGTTTACATCAGCATATTGTATGTTTATGGAACATAGAGTTGATTAGTAAGGAACATTGACTAGGTCTGAAAGTTAAAGGAAAAATACTTTGCAGAGTCCCAGAGTGGGCTATCTATGGGCTAACTAGTCTGACCCCAAATAGTGATTGTAAGGTGACAGCATTCAGCAAATAGACATTAGAGTCCATATGGCTACTACACAAAGCACAGAAAAAGCTATTGAACACAGAAGCTATTGAAATCCACAAACACCTCGACAACTTCAACAGGAAAGAAGAAACCCTAAAAGTAAACCTAACTTGGCTACCAGTTCTGAAAAACACCAAAATCAAAACTCAATACATGCAAATGAACTCCACCCAGGGACAGGGGATTTCCAGCAGACAGTGGCCCATTAGCCAAACAGACACTAATCCTCCTTGCATATCCTCCCTCCCTAGGAACTAGCCATTCAAATACACAAATTTACATATCCTCTTCAACAGGGGTTCATAGTATATAAACCCCATACACACTCCTACCCAACCATTCTCTGAAGAGCCCAGCCATAGATGCAGGCAAAACGTCAGGAATAAACTCTTCCAGAACATGGCCTCACAGCCTGGAAAAAAAACACGGAAAACCTATCTATGAGGAGTATTTTCAATGTCTGGACAACCCCTTAGTTACCATGGTTAAATGTAAGGACTAATATGCAATTTAGAGATAATGCCTTGAATTCCAAAATATGAGTTGTAAGTACTTTAACTGGGCTCTTTTCTTTCTCAAAACTAATGACAACAGGTGCGACATTGCCAATGCTTCTTGCAGAAAAAATCCCATTCATGTTGATAAAGATGCCAAGCAGAGAGGAAAATGCACGACTTAGAACTGCACAGCAGTTTTTAAAATATTTTGATTTGATTTCCTTTCTAGCCCACCCTTCCTCAGAAGAGCCCAGTTGCTTTGGATACAAGAGACTTCATGAATTATTCATGGGATCAGATTTGATTAGGATATATTTTCTCCTCATTTTCATGTAAACTGTTGCATGCTTCACATTTATTGTTCTTCTAGGAACCCACTTAATATGTGGGATTGGAACTGAACTGAGAGGGCTTCTTTCGAGGGGGGGGGACTCCTTTTAAATGTGTTGCCTTAGAATTATATTTAATCAAACTGCTTCCATCACCCTAAATTGAGACTGTTCTTTCACATGTTATGTTTAACCTGACAGACTAATCGGAAAGCTTAACTCTTAAAAGGCAGCTCTGAAACCCTAAGGGCAACTCCAACTTTGGTGGAGGCATGAGAAAAGGAATGGGGAATTCATGGTCCTTCAGATGTCATTGAGCTCAAATCACCATCAGTATCAATGACCAGGGATTGTGGGAGCTGCATCCCAACACCATTTGGATAGCCACAGAGTCTCCAGCTCTGCTTTGAAGTTGTTTGGTAATGAAAATGCACTAAAGGCATTAGGCATCTTCAGTCTACTCTATTCTCCTGAAATCCCCATTCTCACTTTCTGTTTCTAGTGTAGAGCTGTGAACCAAAAAGCAAGGCAGGGGATTTGTGGGAACATGGTATGGACAGATGGCAACTAAGGCCAGCAAAAGCAACAGATTCCTCTGACAACTCATTAAAGTGAAAACTTCAAAGCACCCTGGAGGCTGAAACTCTGCACAGAGCTTCTAAGTGCAAAACAATAATATGCATACATTTTCTCTATAAAGAGAAAGTTGAAAAGTCACTTGATCAAAAACAAAACACACATTCAGTAAGTTGCCTCGCCAGAAAGTCCCAAAGGAAGAAGTCACATGCTGTGATGTCTTCCAGAACAGTTGTTCCAAAGCTTGGGTAGCCCAATATTGTGCATCTTCCAGAAGCCCCAGCCATCATGGTCAGTGGTCAGGGATTCTGGGAGTTATAGCCCAACAATATCTGGGAATCCAAAGGTGGGAACCATTGGGAATCCAAGTTGGGTTTTACAGGAAGAATGAGTGAACAGGAAAGTCAACAGGCTAAAATCTTTTTATTTAATAGGCTTTGGCTCTTACCTGGAATTCTTTCACACTATACAATTATAGCACTATTATTCCACTTTAATTGCCACAGTTCTATCCTATGGAATACTGGAATTTGTAGTTTGGGGACGGGTACTTATAATTTTCTAGTGCCTCACCAGACTACAGACTTTTTCGGACATCTTAAATGTAACGGAACCAGCCTCGCCACGTTGCGAGGCTGCTGCGCTGCAGGGCGTCCCTTTCGCATGACGCCCGTCCCTGCCGGTACTGTTGCGGTACTGCAGGGACATTTGAGTGTTATATTTTGGTGATTTTTACTCACGAAAGTTGATTGTGAGTAAAAATCGCCAAAATATTACACTCAAATGTCCCTGCGGTACCACAACAGTACTTGCAGGGATGGGCGTCATGCGAAAGGGACACCCTGCAGCGCAGCAGCCTCGCAACATGGCGAGGCTGCTTCCGTTACATTTAAGATGTCCGAAAAAGTCCTACAGATCCCATGATCCCATGATCCCATAGGATATTGCCATGGTACTTAAAGTAGAATTACGGTGCTAGAATTGTGTATTGGAAACTTTCCCCTGGTTTCTGTCGAAGAGTCTTTAAATAAGAGGAAATGCCACACTTTTATTCACAATATTATGTTTAAAATGCTTTTAAACAGTTTTCAGCTAGTGCTGTTGTTAATAGGATAGTTTATTTGACAGGTTTTTATTATACAATAACATACAAAATCCACAAAACAGCAATACCTTTATTGAAGAAACCAAAATGTGCAAAATACATGATGTATGCTTTTGAAGCTCCACCACCTTCCTCATCAGACAAAGGTGTTAAAAATCATACAGGAGAATGGGGAAAAGGTGATGATGTTAGAGTCACAGGCCTACATTTTGTCAAGAAGCTGTTTTTGTTGTTGTCAGTTAAGATGGTATGGAGGGATATCCATGTAGGTAGAGGCCACTCCTCTCTTTGGCCAGGTCGGCTCTGGGAGACAAAAGTCAAATCCACACTACACAAATACTCCAGTTTGAAATGGGATTATTTGCTATGGCTCCTTCCTATTGAACCCTGGGATTTATAGTTTTACAGGGTCTTTAGCCTTCTCTGCCAAAGAATGCTGGTGCCTTGCCATACTACAAATCCCAGGATTCCGTAGGAAGGAACCATAGAAAATAATCCAGTTTCAAACTGGATTATTTGTGTAGTGTAGATTTGGCCAAAGAGTCATTAAGTCCAGGAAATAAAATGTAAACTCCATTAGCAACAGAAAAAGCAACTTCCTTTGCAATCCAGGCCTCTTCTGTCCTATATGAAGCTACCCTCCCCTTTCTTAGGCAGAGAACATGGAGCAGCTGTACTGTTGTATTTGAAAAACCTTTATGTGCTGTATAGGTAAAACCAGTCAAATGCAGTCCCAATGAAAAACGTTTTACCTTGGCTAGAGGTAAAAACCTCAGAGAGCTACGTCCAACTCCTTTGGCTCCCTCTTCTTTAGGATTCCACTGTCGCAGCTAACATGCAGTATCCTCAAATCCAGAAAACCGTGTTAGCCATGCAGCAAAATACAATAGCATCCATGTGGCAGGAGAGCATGGGATGACAGAAACTGATGAGTCATTGGACAGACAAAAGGCGGCTCTTCAACAAAATAGTTTTGTTAATTTCTACTGTTTCATTTTTCTTACAATTCACAATGTGTACAGCTGACATTTGTGTGTGTGGTTTTGATTATTTTAGGGACACAAACAAGGGAAAAACAGCATTTTTGAACATTAGAGGAAGGACAGGACCTCTTGGCATCACACTGGGAATATGAAGTATTTTTTAAAAGTCCCCATTGTTCTTTTATGTGCTTTCAAGTTGACTTACTTATGGCAACTGTATCCTAGGGTTTTCTTGGCAAGATTTATTCAGAGGAGGTTTGCCATTGCCTTCTTCTCAGGAGATTATCAGATGTGCTAAATATGGCATCACAATGCCAGGAGATTGCTAAAGGGCTTCCTTAATAGGAGTATAGTGTCTAGATCAAAGGAAGAAATAGTGTCACTCTATTCTTCTTTGGTCAGACCTCACCTGGAATACTGTGTCCAGTTCCGGGCACCACAATTCAAGAAGGATATTGACAAGTTGGAACATGTCCAGAGGAGGGCAACCAAAATGGTGGGAGGTCTGGAAGCCATGCCCTATTAGGAGCGGTTTAGGGAGCTTGGTATGTTTAGCCTGGGGAAGAGAAGGTTAAGAGGGGACATAATAGCCATGTTTAAATATTTCAAAGGATTCCATACTGAGGATGGAACAAGCTTGTTTTCTGTTGCTCCAGAGACTAGGACATGGAGCAATGGGTTCAAACTACAGGAAAAGAGATTCCACCTAAACTTTAGGAAGAACTTCCTGACAGTAAGAGCTGTTTGGAAGTGGAATATACTGCATCATAGTGTGGTGGAGTCTCATTTTTTGGAGGTTTTTGAACAGAGTCAAGATGGCCATCTGTTGGGAATGATTTGATTGTGTATTCCTGCATGACAGGGGGTTGGACTGGATAGCCCCTGTGGTCTTTTCCAACACTATGATTCTATGGCTCTATGACATCGTTCCCATGTCGTTGTGCTCCCATTCAACTGTCGTTACACCAGTGCTGCTTTTTAATCACAGGTTAAGCCGTGGATGGATCCCCCATTCCATATCTGTAACGGAATGTCCTGCAAGTGAAAAGGTGCCCATTTTGCTAGCGTGATCCCAGCATCAATAGGAGGTCCATGCCAGAACACTTCCAGGTGAGATCGGGACATCCAGGTAAGTGATACACTTTTTTGTACCCTCCCCAGGTTACTTGTTAAGTTTTAAGTGTGTTTTTGTGCTTGCTGTCACTTTTTATGTATTATTTTGCTTTTTATCTTTGAATTTCCTGTGTTCTTGTCTTCTCATGAGAACCAGCAGGATTTCCTTCCAGGAAGTGAATGGAGCTCCGTTCAAGCTCCATTCACTCCTGGTAGCTCGGCACGCATTAACAAGGTAGGTCTGAAAGTTTACATTATTGTGCCAGGACAGGGATGGGAGAAGGGCAGGAAAGTAGATTGTGGGATGGTAACACTTTTTTTGTTGCCGTCTGGTAATCACCTAAAAGTAAGGGAATGTGGCTTGCCCAAGGTCACCCACTGTTTGTTTGTTTGTTTTGTGGTTGAGCACAAATTTGAATGCTGGCCTCCTGGAGTCCTACTTCAGTGCTAAAGCTGACCATTGTTGTTGTTAACTGCTGTCAAGTTGATTTCAGCTTATGACAGCCTTATGAATGAGAGACCTCCAAGTTAACCTGTCATCAACAGTCCTGCTTAGGTCTTGCAGACTCAGGGCTGTGGCTTTCCTGATTGAGTCCATATACCTGTAATGGGGTTGTTCTCTTTTCCTACTGCCTTCTACTTGACTAAGCATTATTGTATTTTCTAGTGAGCCATGTTTTCTCATGATATGTCCAAAGTACAACAATCTCAGGACTTTATCAGATGATCCCCTTTAAATGTTCTTTAGCTTACATAAAAAAGTCCATTTTTATGCCAAGAAAAGAAACCCCTCCCCAATACACTTACCTTTTCTCCTTGCAATGGCATCCCCAGAAATGAAGGAGGAAGTGAACGAAGCCCCATTCACTTCCTCCTTTGAAATCCTGTGAGACTTCATTGTGTGGGAAATTTAAAAATAAAACATAAAAAGTTACACCAAGCACCTAAACACAAGTAACATGGGGAGGGTCATAAAAAGCGCAAAACTTACCTAGATGCCACAATCTCACCCAGAAGTGTTCGCACTGGACCGGCCATTGATGCTGCATTCATGTGAGTTAAACTGCTCGAAGTTTCACACACCGGCAATGCTGGCACTAAAGTGCCACCAGGGATCTATTGATGGCTTTAGCCATCAATTAAAAGGTATGGAATTTTGACAGGACATAAAAGCAAAAGGGTGATGTCTGATCTGCACACCCTTTTGCATTTATGTGGTGTTGTTATGATGCCATATTTAGTGCATCTGATAAAGTCCTCAGTTCAGTCATCTTGGCTTCTAGAGAGAGAACAGGTTTGATTTGCTCTAGGATCCATTGATTTGTCTTTTAGGCTGTGCAGGATATCTACAGAACTCTCCTCCAGCACCACAATTCATCATCAAATGAGTTCATTCCCTTCCTATCAGCTTTCCTCACCATCCAGCTTTCACAACCATACATAAACATTGGAAATACTATGGCATGGACAATCCTGACTTTGGTGTTCAATGGTATAACTTTACAATTGAGGATCACATCTAGCTCCTTCATCGCTGCCCTTACAAGTCCTAGGCCAAGTCTACAGGAAGGAAAAAAACCCAGACTGCTCCACAGTGTGACCTGTCTTAACGGCTTTACAGCTCCCGTAAACCCCATATGCCTGTAGCTGAGCCGGCGGCCATGAGTGAATTACTCTCGTTTTTAAATCTGCCGCCAGTGACCTTCTTTTGTTTTTTTTAAACCTATTTCTATTGTGTGCACAAGTGATATTTCACCTTTCCCCCCCAAAAAAGAGAGAAAAAGATAGCAGAAATCTCCTTTTTATCACCTTAGCGATCACTCGCTAAAGTGAAAATCCAACATGGCAGCAGAAGGAACTTGCCCTGTAACCCAGCCCTGCCCCCTGCGCTCATCCAGTCAATCAGGTTTGCAGTGTGACCTTCATGAGGAAGCGATTCATGTCAAATTGCTTGTCTTGATGAGCAAAAATTCATGTATATTTCTGAAGTTTTTTAAAAAAAATATTGGGAAAAGCTGTGACGGCTTTTCTCATGTAGTTTTTCTTCTTTTTGCCCCCCCCCCCCTTTACAATACAATGAGACAATGTGGGATCCCATTAAGACAGCTCATTTTCTGAGTGAATTCTGTGAGGGGTATTTTCACCATGTGGACAACCCTTAAGTCATCTTCTGATTTCTTGACTGCAGTCTCCATTTTGATCAATAACTGAGCCTAGGTACTAGAAATCTTGGCTATCTCAATGTCTTCATTGCCTACTTTAATGTTATATAAATCATCTGTGGTTATTATTTTTGTTTTCTTAATGTTCAACTGTAAACTTACCTTTGCACTTTCTTCCTTGACTTTCTTCAGTAGTTGTTCCAGGTCTTTGACAATTTTTTTTATTTCTTTATTTTTATTTTTCATTTTTTGCTAGTAGGATGGTGTCATCTGCATATCTTAAATTGTTGATATTCCTTCCTCCAATTTTCATACCGCCTTCCTCGAATCCAGCTTTGCTATGATAAGTGTACTATTTAAACAGACAGGGTGATAATATAGTCTTGCTTGAACTCCTTGTCAGTTGGAAACCATTCTGTTTCTCTATATTCTGTCCCAACAGTGGCCTCTTATACAGCGTTCAGATTGTGCATTAGGATAATCAAATGTTGTAGTGCACCATTTCTTTAAGATCAATCCATAGTGTTTCATGATCTACACAATCAAAGGCTTTGCTATAATCTATAAAGCACAAGCTGATTTTCTTCTGAAATTCTTTAGTGTTCTCCATTATCCGAAGTGTATGATTCCTCATGCCTCTTCCTCTTCTGAACCCAGCTTGGACATCTGGCATTTTTCATTCCATATATGACGACTGTCCTTTTCTTTTCTTTTCTTTTTTGCAAAATTTTGAAGCATCACTTTGCTTGCACAGGAGATTAATGTACTGGTTCTGTGGTTACTGACCCCTTTCTTGGGGACTGGAATGTATATAGTGTGTTTCCAATCTGTGGACCATTATTTTGTTTTCCATATTTGCTGACAGATTTTAGTAGGAATTTAGGTGGGTTCTGTCTCTGTTGCTTGAAATAGCTCTATTGGTGTGCCATCTGTTTCTGTGATTCTCCCAAGAGCTTTGAGTGCAGCTTCCATGTCACCTTTTAAAATTGTGGCTTCATCTTCAAATGGTTCTTTCTTGAATGAATCTGTTATCCTTTCATCTCTTTTACATAGTTCTTCAGTGCATCATTTCTATTGTCTTTCTATTTTTTCTTGATCATGCAATGTGTTCCCCTGCTGGTTGTAAAGCATCTCCATTTTTGGTTTAAATTTCCCTGTGATTTCTTGGATCTTGTGGAAGAGAACTTTTGTTCTACCTTTTTTGTTGTCACCTTCTATTTCTCTGCACTTATCATTACAGCAGTTCTCTTTGTCCCTGAGCACAAGTTACTGAACAGTTACATTCAAGGTTATGATCCTATTTCTGTCCTCTTTTATTTTTGCTTCTCACCTGTCCTTAACTGCTTGAAGACTTTGATCTGTCATCCAGTAAAGCTTTTTTTTTTCTTTTTAGCTGTAGAAAGTGTCATTTTGCAGCCTTCCCTGACAATGTCCCTGGCTTCAGTCCAGAGTTCTCCTGGCTCCTGGTCAATTAGGCTTATTAGAGCAAATATATGTTTTACATTATCTTTAAATTCTAAACAGATGTTCTTCAGGCTGTATTTTAGCACAAAAGTTGGTTTAGTGTTCTTTATCTTTACTCTAATTTTTGATATTGGCAGCTCATGGTTTGTGCCACAATTTGCTTCTGGTCTTGTTTTTGCAGAGAGAATGGAATGTCTCCATCTTCTGCTTCTAGTAATGTGGTCTATCTGATTTCTCTGTTGTCCATCAATTGATGTCCATGTATACAGTTGTCTTTTTTGGTTGCCTGAAGAATGTGTTTACAATGAACAAACCGTTGGCTTCACAAAATTCACTCAGTCACTTTCCTGCTTCAGTTCTTGATGCTTGGTCAAATTCTCTTACAATCTTCGATGCTGCTCTGTTTCCTGCTTGTGCATTCCAATCACCTATGATTATCAATGTGACCTATTTTGATGTGTGATCAATTTCCTCATGGACTCCAGTTTAGAATCTTTCAATTTCTTCTGCTTCTGCCTCGGTGACTGGAGCATAAGTTTGGATTATGGTTATATTGATGGGTTTTCCCTGGAGTCTTATTGATATTATTTGGTCAGACTTTGCATTATATCCCTTGACTGTTCTTGCTACATGTCTCCTCACTATTAATGCCACCCCATTTCTTCTTAAATGTTCATTTCCTGAGTAAAACACTTTGTAGCTATCTGACTCAAAGTGTCAAATTCCTGCCCACTTTAGCTCACTCACCCCAAGTATTGCAATGCTTATACATTCCATTTCATGTTTTAGAATGTCTAGCTTCCTCTGATTCGTGCTTCTCACATTCCATGTCCCTCTAAAATGTACTGTCCAGCTTTCAACTTTGCTTTTACCTCTGAGCATGTTTAACTGTCAACATCCTTTCAGGAGTGGTTTCAGGAGTGGTTTACCATTGCCTTCTTCTGCGCTCTACTAACAAGCATTATCTATGGTGCCACTGCTATTGTCTCTGAGAGATTCTCCACCAGTCCCCCCCACCCCTATCTCTCTCACTCACTCACTCTCTCACACACACTACTGCTGCTGTCCTTTAGCTGTTTGGCACATTGCATCTGGCTCTTCAGCAAAAGTCTGTCTGACAAGGGAGACCCTCCCAGCAGCACTGCTACCAGCAGCATAGCCCCCTGCTCCACAGGAGCATGCAGCCCCACCACCACAGAAAGATTGTGGGGAAGGTGTTGGGAAGGTGGCCATTAGCTACCAAGATTTTGAAAAGTGCTGATGTGGGGCTTATATGGAAGAGAAATTTTGTCCCATCAGTTCCACACAGTTCAAGCTGAAAGTTTTATTCATGAGAACTTTCAGCTCAACCTTTTATAGTATGGTACATAAATTTCTACCATGCTTTAATGCTGCTGAACCATTGCTTTTCCATAATTACCCAGAGGTAGAATTACAATGAAGGTTCCACATTATATAGAAGTATTTAACTTTCCCCATGGTCGAGGGGAAAAAAAACTTCTTTACTGAGAACTGAGTCCTTTGCAGCCTTAATTACAAGTTTTGTGTTAGTAATAGTACCTCTTCTTTCTAGCTTAGGGATTTACTAATGAAGAGCCTTTTAACTGGCCTCCCTTTAATTAGTGATGCACAACTTTTTAATTTCCCTTTGCATAATGTCTTTTAATTGCCTTTATGTCAATTTCTGTTCCCATTTTGTGGGTGGTATGTGGGAAGGAAGTCTTCAATTACCATTTACTTTCATTTTTGTCATTTCCCCTATGCCAAAGTACTACCAGGGGGTACCTCACATTGAATTGGTGGGGTAAGGCATCCTACCATGCTCAAACCATGAGCCACAGCCGAGTATTACTCTTTTTTTACTTGAAATATAATGTAAAGAACTCCTTAACTAAAGATTACCCTGGCCAGGGATCAAAATTGTCATTTGAGCAACTATGGCTGTGGTTCCTTATTCACTTACTGGGAATGTTTCTGAGCAGATGTACATAAGAGTGTGCTGTTGAGCCATTGTGCTAAAAGAGCAATTGGAAGGATGTTGAGCACTAATCCTGTGACTCTGTGCTCAAGGAAGCAAATAAAATGCATGAAAACTGCAAATGTGATACTTTCTATGAAAAATATAGAAATACTGAGAAGCTCCCATACTGACCAGGCTAGTTTTATAATTGTGTGTGTGTTGCAGAAAAGGAAAACAAATCAGGTCTAAAAAAAACATGGATAGATTGCAACAATTTGGCACAAATGTCTTGGTGCAGTACATGCAGAACTGGGAAAATGTCATCATGTCATCAATGCACATCACTATGATTTGTGGGTAATGAAGTTTCCTCATATTGATTGGTATCATCCAGGCATGAGTAATGAGAAGGGTATCATCACCATGTGCGTCACTGTGATTACTGAATAATGAAGTTGCCATGCATGCCATAGGAGTGACTGTTGTAGCTATTAGCTTTTGTTTCTACTTAAATTACTGTTTTGCTCTTAATTTTCTATTAGAAGCAGATAGCATACCATCTACTTTAGATACGAATTAGCTCTGGTGTGATGGCACCTCACACCCCAGGTTTATTTGGACCATTAATGTAATATTTACTCCTCTTGGTTAGCCCATGTATCTGTAGAAGCAACCACTCTTTCAGCCAGATATCATTGTCTTTAATTCCCATTCCAGTTTATTCTTCAAGGCATCACCCTTGAGCTGGGAGGGGGAATGATAGGGGAATGCTATCAAGTATATTGCACTGATTTTATTTATGTATGTATTGCTAATGGTACAATAGGAAGCTAGCATGGCATTGTGGTTTCAGCATTGGACTAGGACTCTGGGAGACCAGGGTCCAAATCCCCATTCAGGCAAGGAAATCAATCAGGTGACCTTGGGCAAATCACACTCTGTTAGCCTCAGGGGAAGGCAATGTCAAATCATACGAGATGCCATACCTGTATTTCATACCTATTATCAGTCAGAAAGTACATGATGACCATGTATGAGATCTGTCTATTATCTAACAAGACTGTGTTTCTACCTTTCAGACAAATCAGGGAGAACTGATTGTGAGTGCTTGAGTGGTGACCTTGAACTTGTCTGAACCTCCATGACAAACATCAACACTCTTGGCCGTTCAGTTAATTGTCAGTCATTGTTTAAAGCAGCTGTGTTGTCTGTTGTGTGTTGGAAAAATGCTAAGTTTAAAAGTTGAGCAATGTGACATTCTGCCACAGCTTGTGACAGACCCAAACCTTTTCCAGAAAAATCACTTGTGATGAAACCTGGATCTTCCATTATGATCCTGAGACAAAATGAAAGTCAATGCACTGGAAAACACCATCATCATTAAGAATGAAAAAAAGCATGTCAAAGCAAGTCCACATTCAAAGCCATTCTCATTGTTGTTGTTTTTTACATCAAGGGTGTAATTTTGGCAGAATGGGTACCAGAAGGCAGAGCAGTGAACCAGCATTATTATAACGAAGTTTTGACAAAACAGAGAGAAAGAGTCAGAAAAAAAGTCCAGAACTATGGAAAAATGGTTTCATTCTTAGAATCATAGAATCACAGAATCATAGGATCATAAGAGTTGGAAGAGACCTCAAGGGCCATCCAATCCAACCCCCTGCCATGCAGGAATGAATAAATAATCAAAGCATTCCCGACAGATGGCCATCCAGCCTCTGCTTAAAAACCTCCAAAAAAGGAGACTTTACCACACTACAAGGCAGTGCATTCCACTTCCAAACAGCTCTTACTGTCAGGAAGTTCTTCCTGATGTTTACGTGGAATCTCTTTTCCTGTAGTTTGAACCCATTGCTCTGTGTCATAGTCATATTTAATAGACAGACGCCCTCTAAACTGATCTTTCCTTGTGTGAGACTGCATTTCAAATCAGATCTTGTCTCCCCTCAAACCTTGTCAATCCATCCATTTATGGTTTTAGCTGCTGATATGGCTACTACATTCCCTTTTCAACATTTGTCTACAACAATGTGAAACCCCAGGAGATCGTCTTAATAGGACTCCTCTCAAACTTGCCTTCTGTGAGATAATGTGAAGAGTCAGGGCATACTTTTTTCAAGTTTTCAAGGGCTTGGTCAACTCTGACTTCCATTTTGTACTATCAGGGCACAGTCCCATTTGAAAATCCATTTGAGCAACTAGATTGTATTTCCTTTGCAATTAACTGCAAAGTGTTCTCACATATCCAAGATTAGCAGGGAGTTGGACTGGATGGTCATTGTAGTCTTTTCCAGCTCTATGATTTTATTATTCTATGGGCAGAAATGCTTCTAGATCATCATGATTGAGTTTCTAGACAGACACCAATCTCAGTCTTCTAAGGTTTCACCCTCACTCTATTTGCCCGAGACATAAATCACTGGATGGTATGTTTATTAAAACAGTTAAGCACAAAAATCAGTGTGTATAGAGCCATTGTACTGTCTATTCTCCTTTATGGATCTGAAATATGGGTCACCTATCACCACCACCTACGACTCCTCGAACGCTTTCATCAGCGCTGTCTACGCACAATCCTAAATATACACTGGACTGACTATGTGATGAATGTTGCTGTCCTTGAGTAAGCAGGGATCACCAGCATTGAGGCCATGATATTGAGAACACAGCTGCGCTGGGCAGGGAACGTTTCTAGGATGGAGGACCATCGCCTCCCAAAAATAGTACTCTATGGTGAACTCGCCACGGGTCAGCGTAAGGGGGGTGCTCCAAAAAAGCGATACAAAGACTCCCTGAAACATCTGAGGCTCAGCCAAATTGATCACCAACAATGGTCCACCCTGGCCTCCCATCGGGAGGCATGGAGACACACTATCCACAATGCTGCAGCCTTATTTGAGAACTCACGCCGAACAAGTCTTGAAGAGAAATGACAACGCAGAAAGAATCACAACCCAAAAACATCACCTAAGGAGACCTTCTGCTGTGCTTTCTGCAACCGGACTTGTTTATCTCAGATTGACCTTTTTAGTCATCAGCGCACTTGCAGAAAGTGCGGTATGAGTCCTTCCTGAATCTTCGTTTGCGAAGAAAAGCCAGAGGAAGAGAGTATTCAGATATTGGAAAAAGGCTATCCAAGACATTCATCAATATGGTTGATTGGCATGAGGTTTCTGTCACCAAAAGTCTAGCCTGTTTGGATTTTCCAAATTCCTTGGAGCCTCAGACCATCCCCCATCCTGGATTATCCCTTCCTGGACACCATCTGAGGGTCAAACCAGATACATGTGACTGATCTGTGCATTTCTCCCCTCCATTTTCTAGAATTCATAGAATCATAGAATCATAGAATTGCAGAGTTGGAAGTGACCACAAGGGCCATCCAGTTCAACCCCCTGCCACGCAGGAAATCACGATCAGAGCATCCCCGACAGATGGCCATCCAGCCTCTGTTTAAAGACCTCCAAGGAAGGAGACCCCACCATGCTCCGAGGGAGTGTGTTCCACTGCCGAACAGCTCTTACTGTCAGAAAGTTCCTCCTAATGTTGGGGTGAAATGCAGATCCAAATCAGGGGGACTGGAGCACTAGGAAACCTTTCATCCTTTGCCCTGGCTGTGGTTCTGATATAGATCAGCTCACTTATCCACCCCTTATAGCCTGTAGCTGCACTATGAGGAATTGCAGACAAGAAGAGCATTGGGAAAGCATGCATTGGTGAAATACTGTGGGGAAAATAGCAGCCCTGGGGGGAGTAAAATCTGGATTTACATCACAGTGGAGGCAAACCATTAACCTCCTCCCTCCCCTGACATCATGGTGCCAAATCAGAGCCAACACACACACATGCGTGCGCACGTGCACACACTTGTTGCTACTTATTAATGGAAAATCAAACATGAAAATTAATCATGAGGTCAGTTGCATAATTAACATCACACCTGGTTTGGCTTGGAGACATGTCTTTCTCCACCAAAATACTTAAATTTTAGAGAAGAAAGGGAGGCAATAGAGCCTAAGAATAGTGATCTGAATACCAAAAAGTAGTTCATCCAGAAAATACAAGGCAAGTGAAGATGACTATCGTTCCCACCCCATCCCCTTCAAATTATTTGCTTATGTGTTGATGTAAAGAAAGGGATCCAGGGAGACATGGGAGATTATCAGACATGGGGGGAACATGCTAAAAAACCACGTTCCCAACTGTGTCACTAGATTGCTACAAGAACAGAAAGGGTGACCTTACCAGATGCCCATGTCCTTCTGCTGTTCCAGGGGCGTAGCACTGCAGCGGATGAGGCTTCCTTTTCCTATTGATGGGGACAAACCACTAATAGAAAGGGACGCCTTACTCAGGGTTGTGCTACACCCCGGAAATCCTGGAGGACATAATCGTCTGATAATCTTGCCCCTTCTTGTTCTCATTGTGAACTTTTGATGTAGTTTTTGCCACATCTGATAATCTCCTTGGCCAACTCAGCTTGGCTTGATATCACTTCCAACTTGACACTCTGCAGTTGCTAAGGAAACTTTCACCCTTGCTTTCATAGCTTGATCATCTCAATGTCCTAAAGTTTAATTTCAAATACAAGTCTTTTCTCTCTCTTTGTTCTGTTAGGATACTCATGGATCTACTCTGCTTCTGCTTTGCCTTTTGGTATATAATGTCTAATTAAATATTTCATATTATATGTCACAATTCCTTGATACTTAATTTTTCGTTCCTTTCAAACCTCCCCTCTCCCCCAAACCCCCTGTAAGGAATATTAAGGCAATATTGTGGCTTCGGAGATTTTCAGACAGGCAAAAATCGCCCCTTGCCGTGCGAGCAGCCTCCCGAAACTGCTGCGCGGCAAGGGTCTTTTTCGGACGACGCTGTGCCTCTAGCGAAGCCGTCCGTGTCACTTCCGTGAAGCTTGGGACGGCTCCGCGCCATATTTCAAGCACGGAGGCTGCCCGTGATTGAAATATGACGCGGAGCCGTCCCAAGCTTCACGGAAGTGACACGGACGGCTTCGCTAGAGGCACAGCGTCGTCCGAAAAAGACCCTTGCCGCGCAGCAGTTTCGGGAGGCTGCTCGCGCGGCAAGGGGCGATTTTTGCCTGTCTGAAAATCTCCTTCATCTTATGAGTTTAAGAAATCTATACAGAGTTAATCCTTAAATATGACACCCAGGCAAATTTAAGAACTAGTCTCGTTCTACTTCACAGCACAATGAAAATTTAATTTATAGCTGCAAGAAATAAAAATATATGAGAACACACATTCCCAGCTGGATGCAACCTGTCACCTCTCATTTTCATTTTGTGACACTGTATAACTCATTAGACATTTAAAAGAAATTGCTTAATAATTTATGGTGCACTGGTTTATATATCACATCAGTATAGGAAATGGAAAATTCATCAATCAGAAATGCAGTAATTTTTGCTTTAGAGAAATTATGCAAACAGCATTTAAACTGAGGCACTTAATACCAACATGGAGCAAAATGATTCAGTCTAAAAATATGCTTGCATGTGGCTATGCATCCTAATGCCTTGCTCCTTTAGGACCATTTCTTTCTTGTAAGAAGAGCCAATATTGGCTGCAATCCTGCTCCCAAGGTTTTAAAACCCCATTGAATAGAACTGAAGCACCTCAGTAGCAACACTGTGTACAGGTTTGGAGCTGAGTTAACCTGTAACCAGCAGAGATAAATAACTTTAGATCCATAAATTGAATGAGGGATTGAGTAGGATTGAAATTTGTAATACTTTTGTATGATAGTGTATGGGATCCAAAAAACCTCTTCACTAGAAGAGAACCTAAAGAAAATAAAGATGGAAGGAACCCCCAAAGAGCCCAACAAGGACTCAATTTATTCAGTGGGCATAGAATACTAACTGATTAGGTGGGTTGAGAGGTGGGAAGTTGGGGATAGAAAATTGAGGATGGGGTGGAATGAGGCAGCTTGGGAAAGAACGTGACTTTGTTACATGCCCTTACACCCCCTGTCTTCTGATAGACTGGCAATAATTCATAAATTGGCAATGATTGACAGTTCACATACGTCCATGGTAGACCATGCCATCCACTGAAGGGCTATGGAAAGGTCACCCAGAGACCTAAAGAAGTTGTCTAGAAATTCCCCCCAAACAGACATGCTCAGGACTGATTAAGCAAAGCCCGCTCAGACAGCTGTTAGGGAGGAATGTGCTAATCTCTTCTGGATGCACCTATGAGTCATACTCCAAAACAAACAAGTGACCAGAACACCCATTATCTTGCAGAGGTCTTCCTTCACACGTCTGCCTACCTAACAATACAAGGTTGCCTCAAACCCATCAGTCTTAATGTTTCAACCATTAACAGCAATTAACAAAGCAGGAGCTTCCATTGTCTAACTCTGGGAAACTCACTCAAGCCTTGTTTTACACTCAAAACACCCCTTAAGGGTATGATTTGTGGTATAAATATTACCCTCAATAATAATAGCTATGTGTGCACAACTCCATATATCTCATTACTCTGCTGGTTTGCTGTATGACTCTCAATATCAAGCCTGAGTATTTCTTTGCTGTACAAACCTCTGCTCTCTGAACAGGTAAAGTGTAGCCCATCATCCCCAGAATATATTCCTCTATCCAAATACTTCCTCCTAATTCTTTGCTAGCCTTGTGTGATGGCTTAAAGCATGAGTGTATGTGTGAGTGGACCTGTGATTACTTTCCAATAAAAACCATTTTTATTTTATTTTGGCTTGGAGTCTCTTCAGTTAGTACTGGTATATACAGAAGTGTAAAGATCCTGAAGTTACTTGACCTCTCGCAGGCATACCTTTGAGCTAATTAAATTTTCCCAATATTATGTTATAACTCAAAGGGAAATAAACTGAAAGTTCGGTATATTAGAAGTACAGGATGGTGAAGCCTCCCTGCCCCCAGCCACTGATTGGCCATGGGGATTCTCCCCCAGTGCTATCAGTCCACTGTTACAAAGCCAAGAAAAAGAGAAGCCCTGAAGTATGTTGACAGAGCTTTAAGCTACATTGAGGTATCAGTAATATCCTGGTCACAGAATGTTTTCCTTGGCTAGCATGCTAAGATTTAACAGGCTCTGCTTAGGATGATTTCTAATGATTAAAAAGTTGAGTGCTAGTGACAGAATGTTGTTGCCTGTCTTGGTGAAATTATTTTCCACTGAATTTAAGTGCAATATCCACCAGTTTTCTGAGTGTCAGTTTATATCGTACCTCATCAAATTGAATGAATGAAAAATACATAATTTGATGCACATTTTTTAAAAATTGCTTAAAATTGATGCTTTTTCTTTCCAATGGCAATAACTATAACCCTACATAATATCCCATGCTTCTTCTTGTGACATTTGATTGTTTTCTATTTAGACCAAGAAGAATCATAGCTTTGGTGAAATGCACATGTAGGTGTCAGGGGAAAGAAATGTGTTTCATTTCCATCTCCTAGTACCCTGTGGTCCAATTTTTGATTTCTTCTTTTTCATGTTACAGCATGTCCAGTCTTATGATAAAAAAAACTTTATCAGAATTCTGTTTTCCATATCTTCTACATCTACTATCTCAATGTTTTCTGACTTTAAAGATTCTTAAAAGGCCCTTGACTGCAAAACCAGTTTGTAGAACCTTAAATACTAGCTGGAATTAGATAGAGAGTGTGTAAGGTTAGCAGAGCTGCTAAGTCTAGAGCATCTCATTCCTTGAGATTTCAAGGCTAAAACAGAAGACTGGGGAAGAGCACTTGTGATGTTTCAGGGGTAGATTCCTGTCAACTCATAGCAGGTGGGTCCTTGTGGTGCCACAGAAGCAGGGCAGACAAAGGTTGCTCAGAGAACTAGAACTTTTTTCCATGTCAGCTGGCTCTGGAAACAGGCATGAGGGAATTCCAGGTAAATGGACCCAGATTTGTGTAAACCTCTACTAACCTGATACTTATCAGGATATTGGGACATGGACATGCAGTAGATTTATTCTGTAAAGAGCTGAGAAGTAGCAAACAGTCTGCAGAGAGCTGCAGAGTGAGCTAGCAGCAGTTTGTAGAAGCTAGCTGGGTAAGTGTATCAATACTGATTAGCTCGCAGGTCTGGAGCAGAGCTGGGCTGGACTGAGAGCTAAGCAGTCCCTGTTTTGGATCTGACTGTGTGAAGTTGTCCTATTTAGCATCTCACAGTGGGAAGATATTTTTCTTCTGAATGCTGTATATATCTGTAAAGATACTTCATCTTGCCCAAGTAAAGAGAAGTTTTAGATACAAGCCTGTGTCTGTGCCTTTATTCTTATGCCTGAAGGAACAACACTGCTGTTTATTTTTGCTGCCTGGACCAGTTTAGGTACCCAGTGCATGCTAACCTGGCAATAATATGCCAATCCAGAACCATGAGTGCAGTTTTTTTCATTGTCCAGGAAGGATGAACCCTGTAGCTGCAGCAGTTCTCACCATTCTTACTATGACACATAGGAAGTTTCACTAGGGCTTCTACAATGAGGATGTTGAGTTGAACACTACCTTTCCACTCCCTGCTTTGCTTCAAATATCATAATGGGCTCGTGTGAATGCAACCACCATCTCCTTCCCCATTCTCCTCTCCTCTCTCCTGACTTCATATTCCCTCTACATTGTACAAGTGTAACCCACATACAACTACTTCACACTAAGACAGAAAAAGTTGGCATTAGCTGGACCCAGGCTTGAAAGCTACCCTGCAGAGATCTTCCTGCTGCACTGCTACTCACCCTGAGATTTTCTCCCTTCCTGGAAAGCCAGAGGTGTACAGCAGATCCCTGAGATTTCATCCATTACTGTGAGACAAAGCAAAGTGGCTCAGCTCAAACTTACAGTGGAATGAATGTTGGCACCCTTCACTGTATTCTAGGTTCATTATAAGTTGTTCATATTGTGTGTCTTCAAGTTGTTCCCAACTTATGGCAACCCTAAGGCTACCCTATCACAGGATTTTCTTAGCAAGATTTGTTCAGAGGGATTTGCCATTGCCTTCCTCTGAGGCTGAGAGAGTGTGACTTGCCCCAAAGTCACCCAGTGGGTTTCCATTGCTGAGTGGGGATTCAAATCCTGGTTTTCCAGAATCATAGTTCAACACTCCAATGACTAAGACATAATGATTTCTTACAAGGGATGTCCATTATTTGAAGGTTAGAAAGCTTATCCCTTAGAGGACTGACAAGTGTCCAGACATGTCCTGCATGTGAGGGCTGGAAAGCTTTTTCTTTTATATATACTGAACAAGATGCGATAGAATCCTGTATTTTGTGGTATGGGCCCCTCATAAAGGCAAAAATGTGTGTATCATGTAATTTATGAATGTGGGCAGCATACAGAGAAACACATGGCTATGTGAACTGATATCAATGCTTTCATTTAAGTCTCTCTCTCTCTCTCTCTCTCTCTCTCTCTCTCTGGCTTTTCTTCGCAACTGTAGATTCAGGAAGGACTCATCCCGCGCTTTCTGCAAGTGCACTGATGACTGAAAAGGCCAATCCGAGATAAACAATCCAGTTGCAGAAAGCACAGCAGAAGGTCTTCTTGGGTGATGTTTCCAGGTTGTGATTCTTTCTGCGTTGTTGTTTCTCTTCAAGACTTGTTCGGCATGAGTTCTCAAATAAGGCTGCAGCATTGTGAGAACACAAACATGTTAATAGCTGCTTTCCTGATGGTCAAATCTGGATGTCATGAATTTTGACTGTCCCTTATTGCTATTTTGAAAACTTACTATTTCTAAGACCTGAATTTTTAATAACAGTCAGCATTTCCATGACTGACTGTCTCTCAAAAGAAGGGCCAGCACTGAGAGAAAGCACCTACAGAGTCATATATCTCACCAGCAGGCCCTCCGTAAAAAAAAACCAAAACAAAACAAAAAACAAACAAAACTAAACTAAAAACCTATGGAATGATCAATTCTCTTTCTCACTATTGCTGCCTGCTGCTTGCTTTCCACAGGGAACGGCAAACAAACTATGAAGGATTAAAAAAAAATCAAATCCAAAGCAAAACTAGTTCACAAATACAGTAATGAGGATCAAACAACCAATTAAACTTATAAATTAATATCAGCTGTCCACCTGCCTGAAAAAAAGGTCCAGCTGTATGGGTTTTGAAAATACTTTAAATATATGCAAGACATTGCTCAAACTACATAAAATCAACACTTACAAAAAGCACACGGAGAATAATCTCCTCCCAAAATACCTAGACCAGCCACAGTATTCACAGTATTCAACAATTAACAAGAAATCCATCCATACGTTACTGTATGAAACAGGTGGATAATACTGACCATTATTCTTTCTCTGGCTTTTCTTCGCAAATGAAGATTCAGGAAGGACTCATCCTGCACTTTCTGCAAGTGCGCTGATGACTGAAAAGGCCAATCCGAGATAAACAATCCAGTTGCAGAAAGCACAGCAGAAGGTCTTCTTGGGTGATGTTTCCAGGTTGTGATTCTTTCTGCGTTGTTGTTTCTCTTCAAGACTTGTTCGGCATGAGTTCTCAAATAAGGCTGCAGCATTGTGAGAACACAAACATGTTAATAGCTGCTTTCCTGATGGTCAAATCTGGATGTCATGAATTTTGACTGTCCCTTATTGCTATTTTGAAAACTTACTATTTCTAAGACCTGAATTTTTAATAACAGTCAGCATTTCCATGACTGACTGTCTCTCAAAAGAAGGGCCAGCACTGAGAGAAAGCACCTACAGAGTCATATATCTCACCAGCAGGCCCTCCGTAAAAAAAAACCAAAACAAAACAAAAAACAAACAAAACTAAACTAAAAACCTATGGAATGATCAATTCTCTTTCTCACTATTGCTGCCTGCTGCTTGCTTTCCACAGGGAACGGCAAACAAACTATGAAGGATTAAAAAAAAAATCAAATCCAAAGCAAAACTAGTTCACAAATACAGTAATGAGGATCAAACAACCAATTAAACTTATAAATTAATATCAGCTGTCCACCTGCCTGAAAAAAAGGTCCAGCTGTATGGGTTTTGAAAATACTTTAAATATATGCAAGACATTGCTCAAACTACATAAAATCAACACTTACAAAAAGCACACGGAGAATAATCTCCTCCCAAAATACCTAGACCAGCCACAGTATTCACAGTATTCAACAATTAACAAGAAATCCATCCATACGTTACTGTATGAAACAGGTGGATAATACTGACCATTATTCTTTCTCTGGCTTTTCTTCGCAAATGAAGATTCAGGAAGGACTCATCCTGCACTTTCTGCAAGTGCGCTGATGACTGAAAAGGCCAATCCGAGATAACCAAGTCCGGTTGCAAAAAGCACAGCAGAAGGTCTCCTTGGGTGATGTTTCTGGGTTGTGATTCTTTCTGCGTTGTCGTTTCTCTTCAAGACTTGTTCGGCATGAGTTCTCAAATCAGGCTGCAGCATTGTGGATAGTGCGTCTCCATGCCTCCCAATGTGAGGCCAGGGCAGACCATTGTTGGTGATCAATTTGGCCGAGCCTCAGATGTTGTTGCAGGGAGTCCTTGTATCGTTTTTTTTGGAGCGCCCCTCTTATGCTGACCCATGGCGAGTTCACCATAGAGTACTATTTTGGAGAGGCGATGGTCCTCCATCCTAGAAACGTTCCCTGCCCAGCGTGGCTGTGTTCTCAATATCATGGCCTCAATGCTGGTGATCCCTGCTTGCTCAAGGACAGCAACATTCGTCACATAGTCAGTCCAGTGTATATTTAGGATTGTACTTATACAGCACTGATGAAAGCATTCGAGGAGTCGTAGAGTTCGAGTAATTAATAAATGGGACCCATATTACATAGAACAGATTCTGTGGTTGGTCCTTGCTTTTCTCATGCTTGCACAAGCTCAGCTTTTCCATAAGGGCCAGGGACCAAAGTCTCTTTTTCCAACCATGGAAGGACAAGTTCCTTGCATCTGTCTAGTGACATGCTATTTCTAATCTTGGTGCTAAATAGGAAAAAAAAAATCCAATTAGCTCTTTATGCTGGATAAGTTTGTTGGTTCCCAAAAAGAGTGCTAAGAGACCTGCTGCTGGATCAGTTTCCACTTTCTGATTAGTGATAATACCTATCCCTTTTAACACAGATTGCCAAAATTGTTGAGTCAAGGCACAAGCCCACTACATATGCATGTAAGAACCTAAATTTTCCTGACATCTCCATCATTTTGAGCTTCAATCTCTTGAAGATCCAGATATATGTGATGACTAGTTGTACATTTGAATGTTGAAAGAGCAGTGAGGTCTTCAGACCATTGGGTGAAAGATGATGTGTATTTATCCTTTCCAACCTTGAAGTCTCTTGGGAAGTTATAAGGGTGTGAAGAATCCATTTACACTGCCCATCTGTTAAGCTCTACATCACAGGAATATAACTTAACACCAGATGAACAGCTGTGAATAATCAAAGGGTTTTCTAAGACAAAGTTTGAGTCATAATGGCTAGTCGAAAAGATGGCATATACTTCAGGGAGGCATTATCTGTACTATTACATCAGTGGGTGCAGTGGTTGACTTGAACAGTTGAGGAACAGTTGAGTTGCTGAGATTGTGTTGGTCTCCTTCCCCCTGCAGGCATTGCTAAGGCAGGCATCTTCCCAGAGGTGAGCCTCTTAGCATAGGGCTACAGCCTGGGGCCAATGGAGTCCTACTTTGGTTACTGAATCCAGATGGAGTGGACAGCAGAGCAAGACAAGCTACTATGCATTGGCCTTGGGAAGCTTTTTCCAAAACAGCATGTTTGCTCCCTAAGTAAGAAAATGGAACACCTATTGAGTAGAATCCCATGAGCACAACTTTGGCTAAGTATTGGGAGTTCTTCAGGCTAAAATGACCAGTATGCTTGCTTATGATTATTTGCTTGTACTGTATTTCTGGTCAGCCAAATATGTGTTCAAAAAATACAAGGGGTGCTGCCATTTCAGTCATAATGTACAGGAGGAGATATGGCTGTGGAGGCAGAACAAGCCAATGGAGAAGAAGATTGAAGGGAGAGACATTTTTGTGTCTGCTTCTTCTGATTCACCATCCAACCAACAGATTCCTGCCTACTCTAGTAAAACCCCATCAGACCACAAAGTACTGCTGCTTAACACCAAGTCAGTGACTGGAAAGAGCTGTATGGTCTAGGACTTGATCCTGGACAAGCAAGCAAGCTTTCCTTGCATGTGTAACTGAAACCCGGTTACCTGAAAAGGGAAGTGTCAACTTGCCCAATTATGCCCACCAGATTTTCCAGGTGCAGCAGCAGGCAAGATCTGATGTGTGGGGAGGAGGAGTCTCAGTGATCTATTTTGACTTCATTCCTCTATTGAGGCACCGTGTCTGACATCTCCAAGGTTTGAATGTGTATACCTGGCATTAGGGCAATGAGAGAGGATGGGGATCCTGTTAGTGTACCATCCACCCCTCTGCCCAGCTATCTCCCTGCCAGGGCTGCTGGAGGTGATCTCAGAAGTGGTTTTAATCCCCCCCCCAAAAAAACCCTTATTGTGTTGTGGATTTTAACATCCATGCTGAGACACCCTCATCAGGGCCAGCTCAGGGTTTCATGGCTTCCATGGCAATCATGGGTCTGTCTCAATATCTAGCCCTACATAGGTAGCAGTCCCCACTCTTGATTTGGTTTTTGCTGGTCAGGATAATGGTGATCTGAAGGTAGGGGGTTTGAAAGAACCCCATGGTCATGGACAAATCATTAACTGATAGGGTTTAGATTTGCTAGGACTCCTTACCTCTGCAGGGGTTGTGGAGCCATTAAAATGATCTGCTCCCAGAGTCTAGTGGATCCAAAATGCTGGGGGGGGGGATTTTCATCTGCTAGAATTGGTGATTCTGTTGATGTCCTAGTTGATCGGTGGAATAGGGAGATGACCCAGGCAATTGATACAGTTGCTCCTAAGCATCCTTTACTTGAGAGCAGAGCACAGGCTTCTTGGTTTTCTGAGGAGCTCAAGGCAATGAAGCCTTTGGGTAGATGACTAGAGCAATGGTGGAGAAAGTCTCAGGATGAATTAGATCAAGCATGCATTAAGTCCATTTTAGAACCTACTTTGCAGCAGTGAGGGCAGCAAAAAAATGATTCATCAGTTCAATCTTGTGCAGTGCAGCTGTTCCAGGTAGTTAAAGGGCTATTACATCCTAGACCTCAGACTGTGGAGGAGGAACCCTCAGAAAAGCACTGTGATGAACTTGCTAAATTCTTTGTGGAGAAAATTGCTTCTAATCATTCTGACTTGGCTAGCAAAGAATTAGGAGGAAGTATTTGGATAGAGGAATATATTCTGGGGATGATGGGCTACACTTTACCTGTTCAGAGAGCAGAGGTTTGTACAGCAAAGAAATACTCAGGCTTGATATTGAGAGTCACACAGCAAACCAGCAGAGTAATGAGATATATAGAGTTGTGCACACATAGCTATTATTATTGAGGGTAATATTTGTACCCAAAATCATACCCTTAAGGGGTGTTTTGAGTGTAAAACAAGGCTTGAGTGAGTTTCCCAGAGTTAGACAATGGAAGCTCCTGCTTTGTTAATTGCTGTTAATGGTTGAAACTATTAAGACTGATGGGTTTGAGGCAACCTTGTATTGTTAGGTAGGCAGACGTGTGAAGGAAGACCTCTGCAAGAAAATGGGTGTTCTGGTCACTTGTTTGTTTTGGAGTATGACTCACAGGTGCATCCAGAAGAGATTAGCACATTCCTCCCTAACAGCTGTCTGAGCGGGCTTTGCTTAATCAGTCCTGAGCATGTCTGTTTGGGGGGAATTTCTAGACAACTTCTTTAGGTCTCTGGGTGACCCTTCCGTAGCCCTTCAGTGGATGGCGTGGTCTACCATGGACGTATGTGAACTGTCAATCATTGCCAATTTATGAATTATTGCCAGTCTATCAGAAGACAGGGGGTGTAAGGGCATGTAACAAAGTCACGTTCTTTCCCAAGCTGCCTCATTCCACCCCATCCTCGATTTTCTGTCCCCAACTTCCCACCTCTCAACCCACCTAATCAGTTAGTATTCTATGCCCACTGAATAAACTGAGTCCTTGTTGGGCTCTTTGGGGGTTCCTTCCACCTTTATCTTCTTTAGGTTCTCTTCTACTGAATTGAGCGCAGTTGTATACACAGCACCGAGCACAAAAGGATGCTCAAAGGAAATCTCTGGGAATTTATGAGAGGAACTTGGTCATTAAGAAACACCTGGCAAAGCCTTAATTGCTTTATATACTCTAGGAGAGGCAATGGAGACTTTGTCAGAGATCAACTGATCTCCCTGGAGAAAGCTTCCTGCTGCCTTTGGTGCCTGAATCCTTGCTGCCTTGCCATGTGCCTTGACCATGGACTGTTCCTGACACTATGGTAGTTGTAATGGAATCATAATAAATATGACAACAGCTACCTTCCATTGCTTGTGTTCTCTCTGCCTGCCCACCTGCCTGTCTCCCTGACAGTTGAACAAGTGGTCACAACAGTGAGGAACACTAAGGTACAGTAGTTTACAACAGTGACAATAAGGGTAAAGGGATCTGTCAGAGGGGCAGGTGACATACTGTGAGATAGGTGCCTTGTCAGAAGCTCAGTGCTCCAGAACCTAGTCCTGTCAGTGACTAATAGAATGGCCACTTCATTCACCAAAAAAAGAAGGAAATGCATCTTCCCAAAATAAGACAAAAGTGGATGTTGATTTGCATACATTTGCATGTGCTAATCTATGCACATGGTTGCATACTGCAAAATAAAGGACTATAACTGAAATGGAAACAGAACAGCTAACTATAGTGGAGAAGATTGCGACCAGGGGCCTTTCAGACTACACAATTCTCCTTTAGTGGCAATGGTTGTATTGTATGGAATTGTGGAGTTTTTAGTCTAGTGAGATACTTGAACTCTCTGGCTAAGAATTTAAGGTGCCCCTCCCTAAACTACAAATCCCAGGATTCCATACAATGGCACTATGGCAGTTACAATGGAATTATAAATTGTGTAGGGCAAAAGGGCTCCAGGTGACCTCTGTGTGCCTCCTCAGTCTGCTATGAAGGTAATTTCTGGTGATGTTGGAGATGGCTGGAGATGCAGTGGGGTGGTAAATTCACTTTTGGTTTTAGTCAGAACTTTAAAGGAGATATCCAAGGTGCTAAACACTACCCTCTAAATAAATCATTCCCTTGGAAAGGTCATGTAATGTTCAGACTAAAATCTGGAGCAGGTTTGCCATTTCTGATACAGAAGCAATGAGCCACCACTAGCTGGTGGGCACGTACGTGATTTCTGTTCTTTTGTCTCTATATTTTTAAATATAGAGGGACAGTCTTCTTTTCAGTAGAATACTTGGCCACTCTGCTCAAAAGCATCATCATCATCATCATCAACAACAACAACAATATATTTATACCCTGCCCTACATCAAATATTTCAGGGCAGCTTACAAATAGCATGAAAACAAGTCAAACAGTTAAAAAAAATTAAATAAGCCAAAAACGTATTAAATCACAATAGTTATTTAAAAACAGGTTTAAAAGATTTAAAAGCTTTTAAAACTATGTACAACCATATTTGGGATGAATTACTGAGGCCCAAAGGCTTTGATGAACAGACAAGTTTAACTTGGCGCTTAAATGACATGAATGTTGATGCCAGTTGGACCTCCACAGGAGGATATTCCGAAGTTGTGGTGCCACAGCTGAGAAGGTTCTCTCCCATGTCCCAACACTGTGTATTGATCTCACCAGTTGGACATAGAGGAGCAACCCGCCCCCAGCAGAACTTAATCCTTGGGCAGACATATATGGGGAGAAGCCCTCCCTCAGGTACTGAGGCCCTAAGCTGTTTAGGGCTTTAACTGTCATTACAAGCACCTTGATTTTGGACCAGAAATGCCAGTACAATTCTTTTAAGGCTGGCATGATATAGTATCTGTATGGTATTACAGTCAACTGCTGAGCTGCTGCATTTTGCACTAGCTGCAGCTTCCAAGTCTTCTTTAAGGGCAGCCCCACATAGATTGCATTGCAGTAGTCTGATTGGGAGGTTACCAATCCATGGACTACTGTGGCTAGGTTATCCCTGTCCAGAAAAGGTTGTAGTCAAACCTGGTGCCAAACACTCCGGGCCACAGAAGAAGGGGTTGTTAAAACATTATCTCCTCCAGGTGTCATATACACTAGATGTGCCAGTACACATTTGTGTAGGGTTAACATCTCTTTCTGCCTGGATTCCTTTGCTTTTAATAGCTTCAGGACAAGCCAAAATTCACAGTGTTCCTTCCCTCCCTCCCTCTTGCCCTCTACACAGAGGTGCAGTGATGGGGGAAGTTATTTGAGCTGAATTTCTCTGTGACTTGAACATACAGTCCCTGTCAGAAAGCAGGGATTTAAATGCTTTAAAAAAATATTTTTATTAATTTTATAATCATACATTATAATATCCAATCAATACTTATTTAGTATAACACATAATATTACCATAAACATCACATTTTTTCTATTAACTATCTTCAAAAGTTAACATAGATTCTTTACTATGATTCTTTTCAAGAATATTATTTCCCCTACCCCTCCCCCAACCTCAGTGCTCCCCTTCACCGGAGCCATTATCCCTTACCTAATCTTTCCAGAATCTCATTTCTTCTCATGGAGGTAACCTCCCATCTTTTGTCTGTAAAACATTTTTAACAAATACTTTCCAAATTTTATCAAAATCACTTTCTTTTCAACTTCCAACTTCCTCTTCTTACTTCAATTCTACATGTTAACTTATCATTTACTGCCATTTTCCAAACTTCTTTATACCACTCCTCCACTTGTACATTTATTTGCATTTTCCAATGTCTTGCTATAATTAATCTTGCTGCATTAATAAATTTGTTATTAAATCCTTTTCTGCTTGGTTCCCATTTCCATAATGTTAAATGCTTTTAACATTAACTAATTAACAACTGAGGAAAAGTTTTCAAAATCTTCTCATAGAACCATTATAAGTTGGAATGTTCAAATTTAGGCCACTTTTAATCCTTGCGTAAGTGACAAGAAGAGCTCTGGTAGATCCACAACAACCCACAATCAAAACATGAGTGCAATAGCACAGTTATCCTTATGTTCCTTGCAACTGCCTCTGATGCTGAGGTTATATAGTGCCATCATGACTAGTAAGAATTGATAGCCTTGATGATGAATTCTATATTGAAGCACATGACTGTGAGCTACTGCCTGAAGACTTATCAATTTTCTTTTTGCCCTTTTTGGAATAACTCTCTAGGGAGTCTTTGGAAGTTACATTTAGCAGTGTGGTAGGTGTAAAAGCTGACTCAAAGATACTAAAAGATATTGGGCATGATCTGTTTTTTTCATCCTTATGCATAGATTAATATTCTAATGTAGAGACAGAAAGAATTATTCATTCCCAGGTCAAAACAACAAACAAGACAGATTTCCTGATAGTCAGGAAGCCCTGTCAAAAAGAATAATAGATCAATGAGAAATTTGGATTGTGGGTTTTTCTACTGCAGACAACAGAATTTTAGTACCAAACCCCCACGTGGTTTTTCTCTGCAGACTAATTCTTCTCTAACAGTTTGTGATGTTTGAATGTGCAGAGAATACTGTGGTGGAATATATTTTTCCTGCATCAGGGAGAAAACTACTATCAGGGAGAAAACTACTAAAGGTCTGGAAACCATGCCTTATGAGGCGAGACTTAGGGAGCTGGGTATGTTTAGCCTGGAAAAAAGATGGTTAAGAGGCAATATGATAGCCCTGTTTAAGTATTTGAAAGGGTGTCACGTTGAGGATGGAGCAGATTTGTTTTCTGCTGCTCCAGAGACTGAAACATGGAGCAATGGATGCAAACTCCAGGAACAGAGATTCCACCTCAACATTAGGAGGAACTTTTTGACAGTAAGAGCTGTTCGGCAGTGGAACACACTCCCTCGGAGCGTGGTGGGGTCTCCTTCCTTGGAGGTCTTTAAACAGAGGCTGGATGGCCATCTGTCGGGAATGCTTTGATCGTGATTTCCTGCGTGGCAGAGGGTTGGACTGGATGGCCCTCATGGTATCTTCCAACTCTACAATTCTATGATTCTATGAATTATTTGCCCTTGCTTGTGAGGATGAAATAGTTGAGGATTTACAACTCTGTTCTAATGTATGCATAAGCAGTTGTCGTACTTTTTGGGAGGGAAATATCATATATGATATTTCTTACTGTGTAGCAACCTCAGCTCTTCAGGTTTAGTTCTTCACAGGGGGGAGGCAGAATCATGGGTGCCCCAAAGGCTGTTGGAATATCTCCCTGAAAAAAAGAAACTAAGGAGGGAAGGGAAACAGCTTAATGAACACTAAGCATACTCAGTAGCCTGGTGCTGTGTTACTGATGGGTGGCAAAATGGAAAACTGAGTGGGACAGTGATAAGAATGGAGCATCTGAAGAGACAATGTCTACCTAAAACACTGTTGCAAGTTCTTCTTGTATATTTAAACTTCCTGCTTAAGTGAGCCCAGAGTATTTATGCTGTTTCAGATGCAACAACATGGTACAGATCTTGGAGCAATGACCATTTTACCAAAGAAAAACTGAGGCAAATGTTTTCAACAGACAGAGGAGCCTAATCAACAATGCAGTTTCCCTTTGGAACAAAGTCTGAAGACTGACTTGGCATGGAAAGTTTGGGAACACAGATACACAAGAGACTTGAGTGATTTTTAAATATCGTGCAATCAATCAGCATTAAAGTGTATCAATGAAAGAACAACCAGTTCCCAATCATTGCTGGGCCAATGCTAGGGAAATGGAAAGCAGTTTTGTCATATTGTATTTCCTTGACTGGCAGAAACATCAGATCAACACTCTGCTTTGGTTGAATTGATATGATGATGGGAAGTCACAGGGTCAGGCTTAATTGTGTTCATGGTAGTAGTAGCTAACCAATATTACTTTAAAAGCGGCCTTACTAATGAGCTCTTAGTGCCTTTAGTTCTAGACACTGCTCCATCATGAAAACAGGATGGTTTATTTGGTTGAATAGTGAACATCACAGTTGGTCTAAGCCACCTTGGGACTTGGATGCAAGGGAACGTTATTTTCTTGAGGTCCTTTTCAAGTTCTTGGTGGTGTTCAGAAATGCCAAAAGGAGCAGCCAGTAATACTAAAACCTGTTTGTCCTTTGGAATAGGAAAACAAGCATTTACCCATTCAGAAAGACTCCCAGGTCAGACAATTTATTGAGGTAACACTGAGCAAACTTAATGTATGGAAAAAAGATACTGTTTTAGAGTACAGTTCCCAGAATCCTCCATCTAGTATGACTATCGGCTATTTTGACTGGGGGATTCTAGAAGCTGTAGTCCAAGAAAAAGGTCATTTCCCCCCAAGTCTTTATGAGATCACCAGGCATATTCTAGATGTTAATTAAACTCACCCTGGCTATAAAGCCACTGGAAAAAAAATAAATTAGGATTAATTTTATTTTTTATTTATTAGTTATTTATACCCCGTTTTTCAGCCACAAGGCTATCAGAGCGGCTTACAAATTGTTTTAAGCAATAGCAATTTACACATCTATACTGCATTAAGCAGTTTCCAATGTGTGTTAGCTAATTGCCCCACAAGCTGGGATTAGGCTGAATAGTGAGGCAGTGGAATAATGTAACGATTCAAGAGGTGAGTTTGGTGAGTGAATATTTTTCAGAAAGTTGGGAGAGAGTTGATAATGTTCTCATGAGAGAGAGATTTTTTTTTGTATGAATGGGATACTTATAATTTTACGAGGTTACTTAGTGGTCTTTCTGTTTCTTCCCCTCACCAGTTCATTTTATGCAGTAATCAAAGGCAAACTGCTGCACTTAGTGGTGGTTGCTGGTCATATTAGTGGCCAAAGGAGAAGACTGTCTTTTACCTGAGTTATGGCAGGTGACTTGGGCCCATGCTGCTCTATGGCAATAGAATGACCCCACACTTCAGTTGGCCTTACAGCAAGCTATCCCTGAAGGATTGGGGGATGGTGGAGTCCAAGGGGATATATGGGATACAGAGGTAGCCCTAGCTCATCCAAGGAGAGGTGAGGGCCCAACTGCTAGTCTCTATGCCTCTCCATCAGGAGATACTGCAGATGGCTCATGATATTCCAGCTGCTGGACACTTGGCAGGAGATAAAACATTAGCCAGGATAACATAATGGGGGGTTTTTTTTGCTTTTTTTTTTTTTTGGCCCAGGGTAATTGAACAAGTATGATGATATTTGCATCGTGCCTACACTGCCAGAAAGCTCAGGCCAAAGGTCTTCCAGGGGTACCCTAATTCCTATTGATGGAGGAGGCTTTTCCCCACATAGTCATGGATATCATTGGCCTGTTAGAGAAATCTGCTGCAGGACACTCATACATTTTGATCGTGGTAGACTATGCCACCAGATATCCAGAAGCAGTTTCTCTCAGATTGTTCACAAGAGTTATTAATCATATTCTCATGGGTAGGTTTCCTTAAGAAGGTAGTGACTGATCAAGGCACCAGCTTCATGAGTCAGGTGTTACAACAAATATGGATTCCCTTACAGGTAAAACCCTTGTGCACCTCCGTACACCACCCCCAGACCAATGGGTTGATGGAGAGATTTAACTGGACTTTGAAGCAAATGCTTTGTAAATTTGTCCACAACCATCCAAAGAAGTAGCATAAACTTATAGGGCCCCTATTATTTGCCTTTTGTGAGGTAACCCAAGCTTCCACCAGCTTTTCCCCATTTGAATTACTGTATGGGAGACACCCTAGGGGAATGCTAGCCCTGATAAAAGAAGGTTGGGAAGAGGAATCATCATCCTCGAGGACAGTCCTCCAACATGTCCTAGAAATGAGGCAACGTTTAAAGGAAATAGCCCAGGTAGCCAAGGAAAATCTACAAGAGGCCCAAGATGGGGGGGGGAGTGGTATGACCAGAAAGTTCAACCCCAACAATTTCAGGTGGGTCAAAGGTTACAGGTATGACTCCCCTCATCCACTGCTAAATTGTTTGCACAGTGGCAGGAACCTATGAAGTGATTTGTCAGATAGGGCCTATAGATTATGAGGTAGACGTTCTAGAGCCCAGGAAAAAACAGCAAATATTCCCTGTTCACCTCAAGGAATGGTGAGAATGCAAGGCCCTCTGGGCTTGAGCATCCCAGGATGAAGAGGAGGATCAACTAGGACCTGTAGCTACTGATGGGAAGGAAGTACAACATCTTGACCCACAGTTAAGTCCCAAACAACAACAACAGGTGAGGCAGATTGAGCTGGAGTTTTGAGACATGCTTTTGAAAAACTGAAGCTATATTACCTTAATGACCCATCAAATTATCACTGAACCAAAGACCCTGGTTTGCGCACCTACCTGGAGTTGGCTCTGGACGTCCCAGGAGGTACATAACAAAAAAGTAGAGGCCATGCTCCAGTTAGGGGTCATCGAAGAATCACATAGTCCATGGCATAACCAGTTTTAGTACCCAGACCCAATGGATCAGTCCGGTTCTGTCTCGAATTCAGAGAACAGAAGAATAGCTGGAGCACATAGACGTCATGCCATAAGGAGAACAGAAGAATAGCTGGAGCACATAGACGTCATGCCAAATGCTATTCTCAGGATTTAAAGTCACTTCCCTTCCCTCATGTGATAAGGCTCTAATTGACTCCAATTCATATGACTTATTGACTTCATAAATTGGGAAGCAGTCTTATTTACAGCCTAGTGTGCTTTCTATTCAGTGTTGCTCCCCTGCCCCAATTTGCCTTACAGATAAAAGATGCAAATACAGTTGCCCCTCCACATTCGCGAACTCAGCATTCGCGGTTTTGGATATTTGTGGTTTTGGGACCCCCCCCCCCCCGCCCTCCCAAAACCGCAACACGGGGGCTCCGGAGGCCCCGTGAAGGCCAGGGGAGGGAGGGGGGAGAGCCGGGGAGGCCTCCACGGGGCCTTCGGAGACCCTCCGGAGGCCCCGTGAAGGCCCTGGGAGGGAGTGGGGAGGCCTCCACGGGGCCTTCGGAGACCCTCCAGAGGCCCCATGAAGGCCCTGGGAGGGAGGGGGTAGGGCCGGGGAGGCCTCCACGGGGCCTTGCGAGGCTCCGTGAAGGCCTTGGGGGGAGGGGGAGGGCCTGGGAGAGAGGGGGGAGGGCCGGGGAGGCCTCCACAGGGCCTTGGGGGGGAAGGGGGAGGGCCGGGGAGGCCTCCACGGGGCCTCAGGAAGGTCTCCTGAGGCCCCGTGAAGGCCTAGGAAGGGACTGGGGAGTCTGGAGAAAGTGACTATGGGGCCTCCGGAGGCCCCATGGTCACTTTGGTGGGGGAGGGGGAGGGCAATCATTATTTGTGAATGTTTCACATTCGCGGGGGGTCTGGGGAACCTAGCCCCCGCGAATGTGAAGGGACGACTGTACTGATGGAAGTATCATGAAAGAGGCATTGTGCCAGTTGAATGACCAGAGTTATAAATAATATAAATGCACATTATGGATTATCAGTATAGTGACTGGGAAGCCTTTGAAGGTTAAGGCTCTTCCCCCATGTGATTTATCTCACAATGAAGAAGTTCAAAGAGAAGAAGCTGAGGTTGATTTATCTTAAGAATATAGAAATATCAAATATACAATCTACAGATTTTTAAATGGATTTTTAAACATTATTCAATAAATAACCAATTAATATCAACTATGTAATTTTAGAACAGAACAGCATCTCATTAGAGGTCCCTTTCAAAATAATTACTTTGAAGTAGCTACTTCTACAGTGATGTTATACAGGAAAAAATGTCAAGCATACTTGTATTGTGACTAACCAGGACATTACCAAATTCTTGGAAGAATTATGGAAATGCATGTCATGTTACCTACTGATCAGAACATCCGAATAAAAAACAAAGATGGGTTTTTCTTGAACAGAGAATATTAATGTGCTCTTGGTGTCTTTGGTGTATGTGTGTGTTTTAAAAAATCAGCTGGTAAACACTTTAGCTACGGTTAGGTGTGAATTAATAAGACAGAAAAGGTCACTATTCTAATGAAAACTGCAGTATTTAATCAAAAATGTATTCTATTCCTGAGGGGAATTCATTTGGGACCAAGCCTGGATGACCATCATAAATAATTCAGCTTGAAAACACCCTTACATGAAATCTTATCCAGACTTAAGAAGACTTTTGTTTTTTGAATAAAGATCAGCACCTGTCCGAGCACTATACTTAGAAGCCTATCCTGCTGCTCTGAAAAGGAAATGACCTTGAATTTTAAAAATGATTATTTATGGTCCAGTTAAAATACTTCTCCAGTCAACCACTGATTGATATTCAACAAATGCTGTAGACCAGGTGTGGGGACTCTTCAGGCCCTCCAGATGTTGGTAACAACTCCTAGCACTCCTTGCCATTGGTCTGCTGGCTAGGGCTGCTGAGATTTGCAGTCCAACAATGTCTGGAGGGCTACAGGGTTCCCAGCCCTGGTATAAGCAGGCACAACATATCCCCATTGAGTTGTTCTTGGAAATCCACCAAGTATTACTATAGCTTGTTTGGTAATTGTGTGGGTACAGTAGCTTTTGGTCAGGTAGCTTCTGAAGCTACACTGGGCTTGCAGAACCCCAGCAGATGCACTGCCAGGGTTTGTGTCAACACACTGTCACAGAAAGCTTCCTTTTATACCAGCACTGCCACAACGATTGGCTGGATTTTGTGTGCATGTGTATGCCAAATTATGGCTTCAGCACTAACCAGGTTCCAATTCCCACTCAGCCATCTTGGCCCTATGCCAGATGTCGGCACAAGCTAAGTAAGTGGCAACTTACAGCCCCACATTCTGAGGGGACCCAGGGCCTCCTGAGCTAACATGTTGTCCTTTGGGAGACACAGTATACCATCAAACTATCACGATTTGGCTGGGACAGTCATGACTAATCCTCTGTCATCCTACTTTTCAGCTGGTTTTAAAATGTCTCAGTTTCTCTCTCCTTCCATTTCCTCCTCTCCTTTTGCATAATCTTCACCAGCCTTTGTGGACATGTGGTCGTATGTGTATGAGAGTGATGGACTAGAATTCCAAGAGAGGAAGGTTTGAATCCCTACTTGGCCATGGAAACCCACTGGGTGACTCTGGACAAGTCACATTTTCCTAGCCTCAGAGGAAGGCAATGGTGAAGCCCCTATGAACAAACTTGCCAAGAAAATTTTGTGATGGATTTATTTAAGGATTATCAAAATGACATGAAGGCACACAACAACCACAACACTCTTTCCCATGAGAGTATGTGGATGATGTTTGTGGTGGGTATATTAAGAAGGTGTAAGGCCACCCTTTGGCCTCTTTCTGCTATTACCAATTGTTATGCATTTTCATAGGGTTTCACGAGAGTATCAATACAGTCGGCCCTCTGTATCCACAGGTTCTGCATCCATGGATTCAAGCAACCACAGCTCAAATTTTTTCAGAAAAAAAATCTAAAAAGCAAACCTTGCTGTTCATAATTTTATATAAGGGATGTTATTTTATTACACCATTATATATAATGGGACTTGAGCATCCACAGATTTTGGCATCCACAGGGGGTCCTGGAACCAAACCCCAGTGGATACTGAGGGCACACTATATTAAACTGTGCTACTTAGAATGACAAATGACTTTGTTGTTCTGTGCCTTAAAGTTGTTTTGACTTATGGTGACCCAAAGGAGTTCAAACCCTGGTCTCCAGAGTCATAGTTCAATCAATCAATTGTCATAGTTCAACACTTAAACCACTACACCACATTAGCTTTTTACTAGACAAATGACTAGGAAGGAATTAAATGGGCCCCATTTGAAATATCTACTACAATTCTTTCTTTCTGGAGCATTGTCAACAATGGCCTGAGAATGCCTTTTCCCCACTCATTGCAGTATTTTGGAATGAACTATGTTGGCTCAGGGTGATGCATCGTGGCTTGCAGCATCTTTACTGCAAAGTCACATGGTAAACAGAGGTCATGCCTGGAGCTGTTTCTTGAATCCATTTTGTAACAGGAAAGGCCATGGGCATCTATTCAGAATATATTAAGGAAGAACTGGATTTCTCTTAGAAAATGTGAGAATAATAACACATCCCTGCGACTGTGTATTGCAGAAGTAGATCAATGGGATAAGCATCCCATTACAGAATCAGTGTTAAACAATAAATAGCATAATCTTATACATATCTACTCAGAAATAAACCCAACAGAGTTTAGGGAAGTTTATTCCTTCCCAGGTAGGTAAACATAGCAATGCAACCCAAAGGACTTATTTTTATGTAATAAGAAATAACTAGCTATACCTGGTGTAGCATACACCATTCCCCCCTTGCCCTACAGACACCCCTGATGATACACACGCTGCTCCGCTGCACTGCTCCCTGCCCCCCCCCGGTGCCACCGTGACCCTCACCGCCTATCCCACCTCTCCCGCCATCCCCCTCGCCGCCCACCTCACCCCTCACACCACCTTGCCACCTGCCCTGAGCCCTGCGCTGCTCCTCGTGTTCCTCGCCACCCCCCATGCCCCTCGCTGACCTCCCCACCACCCAACTGTGCCACCTTGCCACCTGCCCCATGCCACTCCTTGCCACCCCCCTGCTTCTCACCACCTCCCTGCTCCTTGCCACCCCCCGTGCCCCTCGCTGACCTCCATACCCCCACCACCCAACTGTGCCACCTTGCCACCCGCCCTGTGCCCCGCGCCACTCCTCGCCACCCCCCATGCTCCTCACCACCCCCGTGCTTCTTGCCCCCCATGCCCCTTGCCAACCTCCCCACCTCCCCCACTGCCCCACCTTGCGGAACACCCTGTGCTCCATGCTGCTCCTTGCCACCCCATGCTCCTCACCACCACCCCCTGTGCCCCTCACCCCCCCATGCCCCTTGCCACCCCATGCCCCTTGCCGACCTCCCCACCACCCAACCATGCACCTTGCCACCTGCCCTGCACCCCACACTGCTTCTCACCACCCCCTGTGCTCCTTGCCACCCCCCTGTGCCCCTCGCCAACCTCCCCATCCCCATCACCCAACCGCGCCACCTTGCCACCCACCCTGTGATGCTCCTTGCCACACTCCATGCCCCTCACTGACCTCCCCATGCCCCACCCCCACCCCCTTGCTTCCTTTCCACCATGCCACATCCCCCCTACTACTTGCCCCTCCTCTGCTGGTAGCCATGCTTAAGAAGGACTTAAAGGTCCACATGTTCCCACCCCCAGTGTGCTGATTGGCTGCCCAACCAAGCTTTGATTGGTTGGTCAGTTTCCTAAGCAGCCAATCAGTACACTGGAAACAGCAACATACCCAAGAGAATTATAGAGAGAGATTTTTAAAACAGCTGTTATGTTTTATTTTATAGTTATTAGTTGTTACTATTTCACATAAAGGACTCCAGCCTAGACACACATACACCCATAAATCCAATAAATGGTTATCAGAGAGAACAGCCATTCAGAAAATATTAAGAAAGAATGGGATTTCTCTGCTTCATAGAAAATATAAGAATAATAGTATATCCCTACTGGTACATTTGCAGAGGAAGATCAATAGTAGTGGATAAACTGTATTTCAGCAATTTTTCCCATCCTGAAATCAATGATAAGCAAGTAGCATCACAATCCTATACATGTCTATTCAGAAGAAAGCCCTGCTAATTTCAAGGAAGCTTATCCACTCCCTGGTAGGTAGACATGGAGAGGTTGTGTCAGCTAAGAAGTCATGAGACATATTGTGGAGAAATGCCTTCAAAAGGAATTATAGTCCTGTTAAAGAAGTTAAAACAAGCTAAATCAGGGATTTCTTCTTCAGATTCTAAAACCCAAAAGGTTTTAGATAGCAGAATAGTGGAAAACTATGGGGGTCGTCTACATGGCAAAATAAATAGGAACGGTGTGCGAAAGATCAGTGATCTGTTCACATGGCCGTTCATATTTATTCGTGTCATTTGGGGGGGGGAGGCGGCAAAACTCACCTTAAAGTCCATGAGTGGCTTGTCCGGCCCTTCCCCCAGATTAATCCGTGAGCTGTTTGAATTGTGTGACCGTGTATACATCACAGTCGCACAGATTCAAACATGCAGCCTTTTGATTGGCCAATCCAGCACAGGGGGTTGGGCTTGCAAAGAGGGGAATCAGCTGCCATGCCATTTTTTTAAAGCAGCAGCAGGAGCGTCTGGGAAGCGAGGAAGGATTTTCCCTGCCTGCCTGCCTGCCTCCACTGTTCTCTCCCTCCTCCACCACCTCCTCCATTCCTCTGGCTCCTCAGCTTTGCAGACAACAGGTACGACACGGCGGGTGGTGGAGGCCATAAGGGCATCACCAGCCAGTGGCCTTGGAAAGTGGGGCTTTTGAGGTGGTGCTGCAGGTCGGGGGCACAGAAAGATGCCAGGCACACTAGGCATGACTGTGCTGCTTCGGCCCACTTGCCCTTGGTGCACAAGTCACATCTCACCAACTCTGGCTTGGTGGCATCCGCAGACCAGCAAGAATTTCCAAGAGCACACAGCTCCTCCCAGACCACTGCTGCCTTTGCTGCCTCTTCTTCCTTGGGGGACATGCTCACCAAGCCCAGGCTGCATGGGGCAGATTGCTTGAACTGCAAGAGCTCAGACAGGGAGTGGTTCTTACAGAGCTGGAGGCTGGCTGGGAAGGGTTCCTGGCAGAGGTCCCTTGCCTGCCGGCTCTCATTATACCCCCCCCCCCAGATTTTTTAACCCTTGTGTAGATAAGACCATACAGCTAAGGTTGTTGACAGGTAAACAACCTTAGCCGTATGCAACCACTGCTAGGAATTCCAAGATTACCACTCCTTCCATTTGCCACTGCTCACCTTTCCACCCTGAAAACAATGCTATGCGCATATATCCAAATGGTCAGTGGCTCTCCTCTTGAGAGCCAACAATTAAAGGGCGAGGGGTGTCCTGGAGGACACCGCCCCCAGCAGGGTGTCAACCCTGCGCTTGGCCTTGGCTCTGATATAGTGCTTATATGTACCAGATTTCCACACACACACCCCAACCCTCTGTATTGCCTTGGATGTGAAGCTTGTTCCCGCTGTAGAAGTTGTTGCCCCATTCTTAAATGAATATGATGAGTAGTTTGCTGCAGGCAGGCCTGCTGCTGAAAGTGCCTTTCTTAAAACCCTATTTGATACTTTGCCAGTGGTGTCCCATCCTCATTCACAAGTAATATGCCTGTGTCAGCTGAACAAACCTGTAGGGATGCCTTAATGGTGCAGATAGCACAGACTGGAGCCCTGGGTGTCTTGTGCAGCCAGACAGATTGGGTCACACACACCCCTCTTCCTGGTCCACTTTTTACTTCTTAATATGAATTTCTAGGACACTCTCCCCTTTCCAGAGAACATCCTTGAATATCAGTGCCCTGTCCAGGGGTCACCAGCTTGATTTGGGGACCAATTCACTTACTCTTGCTGCCATAGAGAACACCAAAGTGAAGGCTGTGCCAAATAGTGTGGCTTCATACTGGCTGCTGCACATAATTGATAGTGCACACATTACTTCTGGTAAGAGGGATGCAGAAATAGAAAACCTGTGATCCAAAATATAAGGAAACTTCTTATGGAAATCAGTTGTTGCATCCGCATAGCCCGCTGCCATGAAGTAGAATGCTATTGCAGGCCACCTGTTCCTTATAGTGGCTGGAGTGATGCCTGAAACCCAGAGATGTACTGCATATCTGAGAACCTGGTTGGGATGTATTGGCCAGCTTACAGAACCCCCACCCCCACCCCCACTTCCTTCTGAAATTTAAGAAAGTCATGCTGTTACCATATGCCAGTCATGTGGAAGAAGCTAGGGATAGAGAGATGGCCTGTTGGGACTGCTTCCCAAAGCTCTATAGGTCCTTTGGGACGCAAACTAGTTTGGAAGCTGCTGTAGGAGAGAATTGTCAAAATGTGTGGAACTAGCATCAGGGGAGGGCATCTGCTCTGTAATTCTGGGTTCCTGGAAGATACTTTGCAGTGAAGAAAGTGTTATTTCTTAAAATGTCAAGATGAACACACACCAAATCTTATTCCCTTGGGGGTTTTAGACATCTGTGTTGTCACTATCTGTACTAATACCTGGTTGTCACACCAGAACTAAATTATTTTGTTGGTGAATTCTTCCACCCATCCTGTTACTGCTCAAGTATGGGAAGAACTCGAAGAAAGTTAAGTCCCTTGTGAGCCCCACCTGAGCCATTCCTCTGGCCACAGTTCGGCAAACCATTGATCATTCCAGAGGATTCCTGGGCCTCCATGCCCCTCCCCCATTGCATCTGACTGAATCTCTAAGTCTTCTTGCACCTTGAAGACATCCCACCAAATGGAAACACCATTATATTGCAGACATGCAACTCCTCCCTAAATGGAGCTGTAATTCGAATGTAGTTGTGTTGTACCCTTGTACCTTTCATTGTCCCATATAACTGGGTATAGATGGCCCAGTCTGGGATACCAACCCTACATGTAAAATTTAGATGCCCCCTCAGTTCAGTGTTGCTTTCTGCTTCCCAGAAACTGCTGGGCCATCCCTAGCAGGTCACTGAGCTTCTCTGCTGGTAGGTGCAAGAAGAAGCAGAATAAAAATAAAATAAAATGCTCTTCTCTGTGTCTAGCTCTATGCCTAAAAAAAGTGAGGTGGGTGATTTGTTTCTCAGTGTTTTCAGGTGCTAAGGGAACACCCAGATAGGCTGTTAGCTCCTGGAATGTATTGAGTGTACATTGACAGGAGTTGGTAACCCATCTCTCCACAAACATGAAGTCATCTAAATACAGTAATGTGTGATGATCATTTTGCCCAATTTCACCTTTATGCACCATTTGAGAAATGTGCTAAATTTTTCAAAGGTGGAGCAAGAGATACTGAACCCCATAGGCATTGCCTTATCATAATAATATGTCTCCTCAGATCAAAACCCCAAGAGGTCAAAATCATCTGGGTGCACTGGCAAGAGTCTGAATGCGGATTTAATATCACATTTAGCAATCACAGCCCCTTTGCCTAGAGACCTCACCATTCTCACCACTGCATCAAAAGGGGCGTATTTTACTGAGCAGAGTTCAGTAATTGATTCAGTTGCATCATTCACAGATGCTCCCTTCAGGAATGACAAGTTATGTATTTGATGACCAACCATGAAAATTAAAAATACCAGACACAGAAAGTTGGGTTAAATATGGGCCACATTATTTGATCTAGAACTTATTTAAGTTGCACTGAAACTGGGAATGAGCAAGAAGGAGAGCAATCTGATATGGGTTCAGCTGAGGCCAGGTGTCTCAGCCTTCCCTTGGGCAAAATATCTAAGCCCCAAAGGCAATCCAATAGCTGGGTTGCCCTCCAGCCAGCCATTTACTGAAAGGTAAACCAAGGATGCTCCCTCACAAGTCCCATGAACCATCTGGGAAGTGGTCTAGGCCCTGTTCCCTGTCTACTGTGGCTGGTGTCAGTTGTGTGAATGTGTCTACTGCACTGGTGGAACTTCATACTCACCTTCAAATAGGATTACAGCTCAGCCTCTAGTTGAATGGTCATGCATCACTACTTCACAGTGTGTGATCCCATAGTGTGGATTTGGGAGAGAGTGGCCGACCTTGGGAAGGTGAACCCTGGAGTCTGGAACATTTCTCCCCATTGCATTCTGTGATAATGAGGTGATATTTGACAGCTGATGTATAGTCACACCTTTTGTTTGTGGCATTTGATAGATAATCTAAAGAGGTAAGTAATACTTGACAAGTTAATGAGACTTCATCTTTCAAGCTATCCAAACTGAAAACAAAGAGAGGCAAAGAAATCTAAAACATTTAGCTCCAAATTGTGATGGGGGGGACGACTCCATGTTCAAAACATGAATTTTGCATCAAAATGTCTTTATTTAAAAAGCTGAATGCCAAATTTCCTGAAACCTTGTATCATTTCTGTCTTCACAAATATTTGTTTCAGTTCTGCCTTCCTGTCAGGCATTGTAGCATATGAAACTCTTAAATCAGAGCCATAAGGTTAAGTCAGGAATCGGAACATGCCAGGAAGACAGGCCTGGCAATACTCCAGCTTTTTATAACTATTTTATAACTTTTAAAAGAAAACCAATGTTCTCTCTCAATGAATACAGCTTGTCCTACCTATCTCTTACTGCCCAGAAGGATAGTCAAAATTTAGCAGTAGTTGGACGCCATAGGTAGCTGGTTCTAGCCACAGTAGCTTCTGAAGATTATATAGAATTTATAATAACCCATATTTCGTTATTACCACTATTGCTGCCATTATTGTTGTGGCTGCTGCAGCTGCTACTATTACTGTCACAGGGTTGCCAGATAAGATTTCAGGACCCAGAAACCTAGGGACAACCCCTTGTGATGTCACAGAGTAGGTGGCTTTTGGTAATGTTACACAGTTGATGTTCAAAGGGGCAGCTTCTGATAGTGTCAGTATACCTGATACATTATCATTCAACCACAGTTCCACAGAGTAAGGCATTCAAATTTTTTAAAATACCAATTGAAAAAAAAATTACATGCATGCACATACACATGTACACACACACAGAGAGAGATACACTTTTCAGGGCAGCATTATTGACATGAGGTTCTTCCTCTTCATCCTGTGAACCAGGGAAGAGACCCCAGCCTCTGAGACTCAGGTGATGCTTTGAAATCTGGGAACTCTATTCTTAAAGACATTCCCCACCCACATCTTGCCCACTCCACACATCTGGCCACCCTCATAGGATCATCTTGTGACAACCAATGCACCTGATAACCTGGGCTTGTGCTCAAAAGTCTTCCTCACTTTTGTTGTTGTTGTTGTTGTTGAACTGTTTTTCTGACAGGAATCAACGTTCTTGTAGCAACAGTTCTTTGTTGAAAACAGCAACAGCAGAAGTAAGGCAATCAACAATCAGTTTGTTTTTCAGACCAAAATCCCCCTACCATGCTGGCTGGGAAATTCTGGGAGCTAGTATCCAAAAAAAGGAACTTTCCCAAGCTCTGAGGACATGGTGGTTAAACACAATTTCTGTACAGATTTGTTGACCTGAATACTAGATAAGAATATACCTCAGATCAATCACCCGAGCAGGTCATTTTTTATCATTGATTTATCAGCATCTACTTTCTGATCATACTGACAGCACAGCTGTTGTACTTGCTAGTTTCTATGCAACCAGTGTAAAGCAAGAGCAGGAAATCAAGCTCTTTTTCTTTTTTTGTTCAAAACCACTACTGAAGGCAGACAAAAAACACACGCAGCATGACCAAGAGACGCAATGCCACACCACCTTCTAGACACACGTTGACGATGGTGGAGACATAGTACTGACATCACAAAAAGGAAATGGATCATTAGATTGCCTCCTTGCTTTCTTTTTTAACATCCCACTTAGATCATCTCCTATGCTGCCCACAATTTCTGTCAGCAGGAGATTTTGTACTTATCTCTATTCACATTTTCTTAGCAGCTGCCCCCCCTTCCTACCCCTTTCCAACCTCCTGGCTTTATGTGTAGGCTGTATAACACAAAAATGAACAGCATGTTTCCGACTCAGGAAGAAAGATGGTTAGATTGGTCTTACTATGTCTGGGATGAGTTCCAAAGCAAGAAGGGATATCAAATGTATTGGAAGCAATTATTCATGTAGAAGGATCTTAGGCACTGTTGCAGGTGGGTGGATCCAAGTATTTTCATGGCCTCTAGTACTTCTGCTAGATTAGAATCTGGGGGAGGGGGAGATACAGATTTAATTTTTTAACAGATCAGATCTCTGTCTCTTGTATCTGTGAAGGAAAATTGAAATAACATAATGATAATTTCTAAGACATGATCAAAGAACAATATGCTTGAGTGACTGGAAAGGTGTTTGTTTTATTATTCATTGCATTTCATATACTGTAATGCCTTTCTTTTAAGGGGCTTAGGTTACTTTATGTCACCACACTTCATTTCTTGCAACGATTATTAAAGTCTCTTTAGGTATGTGGGTGAGCATGGCAAGACATGGGGCTGACCCCAGACTTGAACTAGGATCTCTATGGTCTATGTTCAACATTCTAACTACTAAACCAACTGTAGCACAGTCCATAATCTTTCATAAGATCACAGAATCAATATAGGAGGGTGCCCAAGGGCTATCTGATCTAGCTCTATACAAGTATACAAGTGCAGGAGTTCACAGATAAAACATTCCCAAACAGGTGGCCATCCAACCCCTGCTTAAAAGGTGCCAATCAAAGAGTGTCCACCATCTTCACAGGTAGCCTGTTACACTGTTGAACAGCTCTCACCATCAGGAAGTTCTTCCTAATGTTTAGCTGGAATTTCCTTTTTTGTAATTTGATTCCATTTGATTGGGTCCTATCTCTGGAACAGCAGAAAACAATCTCATACCATCTTCTACATGGTATCCATTCAGATATTTAAAGATGGTTAGATGTCAGATACCTTCCAGAGTGAGACTGCAATGATATGCACACTTACCTGGAAGTAACTTACACTGAGCATAGTAGGACTTAACTTCTGGATGTAGGCATCAGTTCTTAAAACAGTCTTCCATGTTGTTCACTCAGTGGTTTCTTCAGGACCAGGTGATCAATGGTTCAGTAACTGCAATTGATCTGGGCCCTTCACTTGCTAGGGCCCCATTGTTGAAGGAAATGGGTGTTCTTTCTTCTCCAATCACTTTCTGAACCTCCCACTGTTTGTTACTATCAATATTTTGTATGATACCTGTGTAAATGAGCAATACACACACATACACACATATGCATGGGAAGAGGCTGTTGTCTCACTGAAGTTCCTGGGTTGAAAATGGGTCTATGTTACAATATTTTTGTGCTGCCATTATTGTACTTTGCAACTTACCGTATTTATCTGTTCACTGATATATTTTTCACCATGTCTAGAACAGTCTCCCTACATAGCATAAAAGGGCCCATTTTGTTTTGTCATCAAAAGGGGTGTTTGAGACACTGGTCCAAGGGATCCAACCACCTCAACCTGGCCTCAGGTCTCCTAACACCAGCTATCTACACAGCTGTATCACCTCACTAAGGAGGCATGGCTCACTAATATGCTGGAGCAGAGGCTTTGCATAGCTGGGAATGTTAATATTTTTCCTTTGAAAATAGAAGAGTGGTGTTCTTGAGTGCTGGAAAGAATTCTAGCATGGCCTCTGGATTAAAAACTTTTTTTAGAAAAAATGGCATGGTGGAAGGTTTAGTGACACGTCATGTGATTTCAGCTGAGCCACTGCCAAATAGGCATTTGCAACACTAATGCAATGCTTTCTCTCGAACTGAAAGATTTGTGGTTATGACTGGTCAGATCAGAAATCATTATTTGACAGAAACCCAAGGAGTGGTGTAGTGGAGTCAGGACTTCCAGGGATGAAATGCTGGAACTTTCTGATTAGCAGGAATGATCTTAATTAAACTGACCCACCTCACTCAGGATTACCTGTCCACTGGGAGTTTAGCTTCGATCCTGAAAACGAACAGGGGAAAGATGCATTTTTCCAGTACAAATGGAGGAAAGCATGCAAGTCCTCAAGCTGTGAGGTGTGTAGGGCTTTGGAAATAATGGTTCCTCTACTGTGAATTCTCTCTTGCCTCCATAGGATTGCTTCAGCAAATGTGTTCCTCAGTCCAACATGGAATCACCAAGAAATCATTCCTGTGGCTTTCTGGCAACCCGTAATAAAATAACAGTAGCATTAGGCCAGAAGCAGGCTACTATGGCAAATACAATACCACGTGGGCTGCCTGAAATATCAAAAACAAAATGGCCAGGGATACCCTTCTGGTTTTGAAAAACAAATGCTTTTTAAATGTATAAAATAGTACCAGGGCAGGGGCTCCAGTCTATTTAAACTGGTGATTGCTTTTCCTGGAAGTTCCTCTGCTGTTTTGGGAAGTCACAAAAGGGAGATTGGGGGTCTGGGGAATAAGAGCCTGCAAAAACTGCCTTGGTGGGCAGCATACAATGCCAGAGGTGCATTTCCCTGACTCTTATTCTAGGCAGAATTGGTCTTTCTTCATCATTATCTTTCTCTTCTTTTCCTTTTGCTCTTCCTCTTTTTAATTATGACATTTGATCACTGGGTGATTTTGTACTGGTTTTATCCTGAGGTTTTTGTTTTTCAATTGTTGAAGATTCAAGACAGTAACTTTTATTGGTGAAATGCCCAGAGAATCATTTGTGGATGGACAGATTAGAAAGGCATTAAATAAAATTAATTTAATTTAACTTTTTAAAAAAAGGTTTGCTGGATGTAACTTGGAGCAGACCTTTGGAAAACTTACCAGGTTGCTATGACTGAGGATAGAATGAAGAATCATAGAAACACTGAATCACAGAGTTGGAAGAGACCACAAGGGCCATCTAATCAAACCCCCTGCCATGCAGGAATACACGATCAAAGCATTCCCCATAGGTGGCCATCCAGCCTCTGCTTAAAAACCTCCAAAGAAGGAGACTCCACCACACTATGAGGCAGTGTACTACACCTCCGAACAGCTCTTACTGTCAGGAAGTTCTTCCTAATGTTTAGGTGGAATCTCTTTTCCTGTACTTTGAACCCACTGCTCTGTGTCCTAGTCTCTGGAGCAGCAGAAAACAAGCTTGCTCCATCCTCAGTATGACATCCCTTCAAATATTTAAACATGGCTATCATGTCCCCTCTCAACCTTCTCTTCTCCAGACTAAACGTGCCCAGCTCCCTAGCTGCTATTCATAGGGCATGGCTTCCAGTCATCCCACTATCCTGGCTGCCCTCCTCTGGACACGTTCCAGCTTCTCAATATCCTTCCTGAATTGTGGTGCCCAGAAATGGACACAGTATTCCAGGTGAGGTCTGACCAAAGCAGGCTAGAGTGGCACTATTACTTCACTTGATCTAGAAACTATACTTCTATTAATGCATCCTAGAATCATAGTTGCTTTTTTAGCTGCCACATCACACTGCTGACTCATGTTTAGCTTATGGTCAACTGAGATCCTAGATCCCTTTTGTGTGAACTGCCGTCAAACCAGGTGTCACCCATCCATAATCTGTGCATTTCATTTTTACTGCCCAAGTGTAGTATCCTATATTTCTCCCTGTTGAAATTCATTTTGTTATTTTTGCCCCAGCTTTCTAATCTGTTGAGGTCATTTTGAATTCTGATCCTGTCCTCTGGGGTATTAGCTACCCATCCTAATTTGGTCTCATCTGCAAATTTGATAAGCATGCTCTCTATTCCCTCATCTAAGTCATTGATAAAGATGTTGAATAGCACTGGTCCCAGGACAAAACCCTGTGTCACCCCACTAGTCACTTCTCTCCAGGATGAACAGGAGCCATTGGTGACTACCCTTTGGGTTTGATCAGTCAACCAATTCCAAATCCACCTAACAGTCGCATTGCCTAGGCCACACATTACTAACATTTTGCAAGAATGTGATGAGGGGACCTTGTCAAAGGCCTTACTGAAATCAAGGTATACACTACATCCATGTGAAAGGGTGGGAAGCTGTGCTGTCTGAGTAACTTTCAAAAAGAAACTGCCATATGTTCTCTGTGTGAGTTTTGGTTTAGAATACTATGCATTATATTTTCAATGAAAAGCAAGATCTTTCTATTCCATGACAATGTTCCTCCAGTGAACTCTAATTAAAACCACAGCATCAGTGCTAGAGCCCGACATTCAAATATACCCTATGTTTTATACTTTAGCAGTGGGAGTGTGACATTCCAGATGTTGTTGGCCTCCAACTTCCATTAGCCCTAGCAATCACAGTCAGTGGTCAGGGACAGTAAGGGGTTTAGTTCAAAAAACTTATGGAGGCACAGGTTCCTATCTCTGCAACCTTTTGTTGTTTTCATCTCTAATGTTATCACATTGCACAATTAATACTGAAAGCATATTTCTTTGAATAATGTAGAACAGAGCTTAGAAAAGTTAGTTTTCTGGGCTACAAATCCCAGAATCCCCCAGCCAGTCAGGCCAGTGGTCACACTAGCTGGGGAATTCTGGGAGCTGCTGTGGTTGCACCATGAGATAAATTGTCATAAGTGTGTAAGCTGTCACAACAGTTTGCTATTGATTTTGAAAGCATTACATGACTCCTTAATGGCCATGGGATGCTTCCTCCTGTGTATCACATTCCAGAGTTGACCTCCTTTCAGCTGGAAAATGCTAACTTTCTGCTCCTTCTTCCCATTTCCAAGGTGCCAGGGAAAGGGGAAGGGTTTTACTGTGAAATGGTTCTTTCTAGAAAAGTCAGAGCAACATATAAAATTACCAACTGTGCCACCCTAGCACAGTTTTCCCCTGGAAAAAGGGAACATTTGAGGTATCTGAGTAATTCAACAAGAACTGGAGGCCTGCATGGAATAGAATAGATTAGATTAGAACAGAATGGAACAGAACAGAATGTATCCAGATAGAATGTAATGATAATTTTTCTGCCATAATACATAATCTATGTCCATCAATTGCCTTTTAAAATTTAACATAATCTTTCACATGTGTGTCTTCAGCTAATTTTGACTGTCTTCAAATCTGCTTGATGAGCACTATGTGGATCAAACCTCAAACTAAGACTTGTAATGCCCCAAAGTAAATTTTCCAAGCTGTGATGCAGATGTGTCAGTGGATTGGTGGGGGAGGGAAAATCATTAGTATTCTCATTGGCAGAATGAATACTCTGGTCCCTGGTTCAACTGTTGTCATCTCCTCTTAAAAGGATCAGGCCAGCAAGTATTATGAAAACCCACAGCCTAAAACCCTGAAAAGCCATTGTTTTTTTAAAAATTATTATTTTTAAATTTACATATTACACAGAGTATTCTTATAAGTGTAGTTATGCATATTAAATAAAACATTGACTTCCTCCGTCTAAACAACTCAAAGGGTTTTTCATCTGATATTCTATTTTGCCTTCCTATTCATATCTAATTTGTGTGTCTTTTCCCTTTGTGTTCGTTTACTAGTTCATTTTCGCTCTTCGCAATTCATCCTTCATTCCTATTTTCTTGTCTAAATCCCTTCGCTTTCCCTTTCATTTCTTTACTTTTTCATTATATGTCAATGCTCATATTCCATCTTTTTTTACAATATTTCATTATTGGCAACCGTTCAAGATCTACTTTGTCTAGTGTTTTATTATTCAATATATGTGTCAGTCTATCATTGTCTTTCATTTCTACAACCCTATTCAACCAATCTTCAATCAGAGGCGGTTCTTTGTTCTTCCATTTTGCTGCTAAGTTCATACGAGCCGCCGTACCCATATATAGCAATGTTCTCCAATGTTTTTTTTCATCTTGTCTATCCAGTATTGATGTGATGTTTAATAAATACAATTTTGGATTAAAAGTATATTGAATATTGAATATTCTTTGAATTATAGTATGAATCTTTAGCCAATATTTTTTAATAATCAGGCAATCCCACCACATGTGCATTAGTGAACCTATTTCTTTTTCACATTTCCAACAGGTTTTCCCTTTTGTGCCATATATTTTACTTAACCTCACCGGGGTCAGGTACTATCTATTACTTATTTTCAGATAGTTTTCCTTCAAGGTCTGGCAAGCAGTAAATTCTTTTGTTTTCTTCCATGAATTTTCCCACTCTTCCATTTTTATTACTTCTCCAAAGTCTCTTGCCCATTTTACCATTGCATCTCTAACCGTCTCCATTTCTAATTCGCTTGACAGAAAGGTGTTATATAATTTTGCAATTTTCTTCTTATTTTCATTCCATATTATTTTATCTAAGTCTGTCTCTTCGTCCATAAAATCAAACTCCTCTTTATCATGCTTGAATCTACTGTAGAGCTGCTGATAGGTGAACCAATTCAGTTTCCAACCTTCTTCTATCATAGTTTCCTTTGATTTCATAACATAATCATTTCCGTCACTCTTCAGACATAGGTCTTTATATGTAATCCATCTCTCTGCTTTGTCTGTTTTCCCCCATCGTCCTATAAAAGCCTCCTGTGGAGATATCCATCTTGGTAGCTTGTTATAATATTGTGCTTTAATTTTTGGCCATTGTATCAATAAGGCTTTTCTAACAATATGGTTATTAAAGTCTTTGTGAACCATGGCCTTATCAAACCCCATGTAGGCATGCCACCCTAATCGCAATCCAGCACCTTCCAATGTCAACTGTTTTGTGTCCTTCAATTGAATCCAGTCACCAACCCAAACTAAACTGCAAGCTTTATAATATAGATATAAAACTGCAAGCTTTATAATATAGATATAGATATAGATATAAAACTGCAAGCTTTATAATATAGATATTAAAAAAGAAAAAAAAAGAAAAGCCATTGTTGATCAGAATAGACACTGCTTGACTTGATGAACAAATAGTCCAACAATATCTGACCTGGCATAAGTCACTTTGACTCTCAGTCATTCAGGAACAGCAATGTCTATTTTTTATGGAGAATACAGAGCTTGTCTTAGAGACAGAAGATTTTAAGTGATAATAATACTAGAATCCCAGCTGGGAAGGGTACAGTTATGAATTTCCCTTTCACTGAATCCCTCATTTCCCAGAACACAACTTTTATTTTGGCCTATATTCGCATTAGTTTGCAAATGTGAAAAAAAAAGTTGTCTGCATATCCATTTATAGACATTTTGGGGGCACTTTCCCTCCCAAAGATGCATTTTTCCAGTGTACTTTTCCTGGTGTGCTTCTTTTTTTCAACAAAGTACATTTCCCCCTCAATACAATACATCTCTGTGTTTCCTTTTACATAATATACATATTTTCCATAATATATACACATCTGTGTGCACATCTGAAGTTACTTGCTGAGTTACAGTATTCCTGTTTTGGTGTGTGGGAGTATTATAAGTCACTCATACATTAGCAAGTGGATCCAATGTCAGTTGGAGGAGTGTGGATCCACTCCAGACTTTAGTTCAGGCCTCACATGAGCTATCCAGGCTGCTGAAGCATAACTAAAACCCAGTTCAACAGTTTAAACCCCAGACTAAAACCCAAAGAGTTCACTGCTCCACTGATATCAGAACTGCCAGCCTCCACTGCAACACACAGTCTTAAATGCAGTGAAGCATCTTCAGATTACTTGCTGTAATCAGTGAATATCCTGTAGAAAAAACCCCCAAACCCTTGTATTTGGCAATTTACTACCTTTAAAGTTACACTTTTAGTGCCGGGGAGTTGAAAAGGAACCAAAATAGAGTTAAATTCTAGTGGCTAATCTTAACTTTTTGTTCATTAACATGGATATCCGAAACCAATAACCACACGACCAATAAGCTTAGGATGCCCTTCAGATACTATAAAATGAACAAGTAAGTTATAAAATCTTGACTTTTAAAAACTGATTGTAAGTTACACACATTTTCACACAAGATGGAAAATGAACTCCCCCCACAAAAATGGGATATACTGAAATGGTATAATACTTCAGAATTTAAGAAGATACATGAAATAAGGATAGAAATACAATCAGCAGAGCCTGCAAGTTATTTTCCTCTTCTCATTTCCTCTCCTCTGCCCCACAAATAAAAGGTAAGTCAAGATGCAATTCATGGTTTAAGCCACCAGACAATACCCTGGCATCCTTTTCTTCTTTTTTTAAGCAGCAAACAAAAGATCCCAGATACTAAGATGTGGAAAGGAAAATGTCAAAACTCTCAAGAAATGTTTTTTTCTTCTTCTAAAAATCTAAAGGAAGAAGAGGGAGTGACTGGGTAGGAGCAGAGCATTAGAAACAGCACATTCAAGTGTGCTTTAAGTGTTCTCTTTATTCTGGATGTGGCCAGGAGATACTTCTTCCCTTCCAGGTAAACATTATATAATCTAAGGAAGGGCTCTCAGGCAAAGAACAGAATCAAAGAAACTAATCTCTGCATCAAAACTGACACTCAGGACTGATGGTACTCTCAATGAATTTTGGATTAAAATAAGCTTCAAGTGAGTACTGTCATTAGCTCTGAACACAACAGCTAGCGCCAGTCCTTATGCATCTATCCATAATGGCTGGTTGGTCCAGTGTCAGTGGAAAGGTGAACTGGTTCTGGGTTTTAGTCCAAATTTTAATGGAGATATTCAAAAGTGTCAAACTTATTTTAGCAATGGGGATGTGTGTGTGTGTGAGAGAGAGGGGGGGGGTTTAAAAAGCTAACCAACAGCAATTCTCCCAAGTTTGTCCCGGACTAATACGCTGGATCACCTGTAAATACCCTAAGCAGACTGTCACTTTTAGGAGCACAGTGACTGGTAGGACCTATGTTAACACACCACCTGCTGGTCCTGCAACTTTATTTGTGTGACTGAATGCAGGCCTGCAGGATGTCATCTGCAATACATGGGCAAAACTGCCAGAGACCTGCATATATGCTTCAGGGACCATAAATCTGCTATTTTAACCAGGAAGCTAGAGCACAGGGGCCAGATGTTTCAGCTTGAGAAATTACAACCCCATCAATTTGTCCCTTTTTGGCATTGAGGTGCCATCTCGTTCAGACATTTTGGACAAAAGGGAGAATTTTTGAATTTATAGACTAAAAACTTGAACACCACATGGCCTCAGCTTAGAGGATAATATCATCATCTCCTAAGAATGCTGATGACAGGGTGTTTTAAACTACCACTGACTATACAGCTCAGCTTCGTCTTTGTCAACTATGGTTGGCTGGGTTGAGCAGTGCTGCTGCAGATTTTGAAATTTGGGGGTAGGATGAATCATAGAATCATAGAATTGGAAGAGACCACAAGGGCCATCCAGCCCAACCCCCTGCCATGCAGGGAAACACAATCAAATAATTCCCAACAGATGGCCATCCAACCTCTGCTTAAAAACCAACAAAGAAAGAGACCCCACCACACTACGAGGCAGTGGATTCCACTTCCAAACAGCTCTTACTGTCAGGAAGTTCTTCCTTATGTTTAGGTGGAATCTCTTTTCCTGTAGTTTGAACCCATTGCTCTGTGTCCTAGGACTTTTTTGGACAAACAAAAAATAACGCTAGCAGCCTCGCCAGGTTGCGAGGCTGCAGCGCTAGAGGGCGTCTGTTTCGCATGACGCCCCTTCCCAGCGGTACTGTTGCAGCGGTACTGTTGCAGTTGTCATTTGACCGTCATATTTTGCAGATTTTTACTCACGATGATCATGAGTAAAAATCTGCAAAATATGACAGTCAAATGTCCCAGCGGTACTGCAACAGTACCGCTGGGAAGGGGCGTCATGCGAAACGGATGCCCTCTAGTGCTGCAGCCTCGCAACCTAGTGAGGCTGCTAGCATTATTTTTTGTTTGTCCGAAAAAGTCCCTAGTCTCTGGAGCAGCAGAAAACAAGCTTGCCCCATCTTCAGTATGACATCCCTTCAAATATTTAAACATGGCTATCATGTCACCTCTCAACCTCCTCTTCTGCAGACTAAACATGCCCAGCTCCCTAAGCCGCTCCTCATAGGGCATAGCTTCCAGTCCTCCCACCATCCTGGTCACCTTCCTCTGGACATGTTCCAGCTTCTCAATATCCTTCCTGAATTGTGGTGCACAGAACTGGATACAGTGTTCCAGGTGAGGTCTGACCAAAGCAGAATAGAGTGTCACTATTATTTCCCTTGATCTAGCTACTATACTCCTATTAATGCAGCCTAGAATCACATTGGCTTCTATAGCTGCTGCATCACACTGCTGACTCATGTTCAGCTTGTGGTCCACTAAGACTCCTAGATCCCTTTCGCATGTACTGCCATCAAGCCAGTTGTCACTATATCTGTCCATTTCATTTTTATTGCCCAAATGTAGTAGCCTACATTTCTCCCTGTTGAAATTCATTCTGTTAGTTTTGGCTCAGCTTTCTAATCTGTTGAGGTCATTTTGGATTCTGATCCTGTCCTCTGGGGTATTAGCTATCCCCCCATGCATAAAATTAACGCATGACTATAAATGTGGGGAAATGGAAATTTAAGGTTAAATACTACAATTTCAATTGAAAGCCAATACATCTTGACCAAAAGTGGGGAAGATTGTGACTAGGTGCACCGTCTAAGTGCTGATGGGCAATTTCAAGGTTCCTCCCCTGCTTTGTTATGCAACTTTATCTTTTAAGCAGGCTTGAATAGGACAACCTTTCTAACAGAAGAGGAAATTTTCAACTAGAGCAGAAATGGGGAGCCTTAGGCCCTGGGACATAATCCAGCCATCCTGGATCTCTATTTTGGCTCTCCAGGGTTTCCCAGATAGCTATACCCTGTTCCCCATGACATCATCATTGAGTGGCTTCCCAACTTTTGTGCAGGGTTGAAATAATTAATCTTTCTATACCTTAGGTACCAGAAGTAAAAATATGCTGGTATTTTTGGTCCTCGTCTTTTTGTCTTTGGCCTCACCCTGTCTTGTGAGGATTGAAACTGGCCAAAAATAGTGTCTGTGCTCCTTTGCAATAGTGCATTTACACACCCCCTCTGCTCACAGGAACTCTTTAGCTGCCATCAAGTGGATCTTTTAATTTGTTGTGCTGTTTCCCAGCCCTCGGCCTATGCATTTCACAAATAATTCCCCTTTTTCGTAAGGTTTGGTACGGTTTTATGCATGGGGTGGGAAGCCAATAACTGCAAATCACAGCAATAGTAACTTTTTAAAAAAGTGTACTAGTATAGTATAAAAAGAACATTTTTTTTCTTTTATTAGAATTCACAATTATATCCTGAAATGTTTCAGAATTATTACCGCAAATCCCAACTGAGTGAAAAGGAAAACAAACAATGAACAAATGTATTCTTCTAAGCCTATTTAATCGCAGTCACTAAGGGATATAGATCTTACATTTTCCTTTCAGGATTCAAGTAAGCAGTTGTATGCAGAAGAGTATTTGCAAAGTTCCCTCCCCCCACCAAAAAAAAAAAAAAAAAGCCTGTTCTCAAGCCTCATCCTCTGGTTATTTTTCTGTTTCTGACTCCTTTCTTTGGTTCCTTCTTGTTGGCCTGCTTGTCTCTCTATTCTGCCTTCTCACTGGGTCAGGACTCATCGGGAGTACTGTGTACATAAAATCATAGAATCATAGAGTTGGAAGATACCACAAGGGCCATCTAGTCCAACCTGCTGCCATGCAGGAGTACACAATTAATACACTCCCAACAGATGGCCTTCCAACCTCTGTTTAAAACCCTCCAAAGACAGAGACTCCACCTGACTCTGAGGCAGTGTGTCCCACTGCTGAACAGCTCTTTACCATCAGGATGTTCTTCCTAATGTTAAGTCAAATCTCTTTTCTTGTAGTTTGAATCCATTGCTTCATGTCCTAGTTTCTGGAGAGGTGACATGATAGCCATGTTTAAATATTTGAAGGGATGTCATGTTGACAATGGAGCAAACTTGTTTTCTGCTTCTCCAGAGACATAGCACAAAGGATTCAAACTACAGGAAAAGAGATTCCACCTAAACATTAGGAAGAACTCCCCGAGAGTAAGAGGTGTTCAACAGTGAACACGCTGCTTTGGAGTGTGGTGGAGTCTCCTTCTTTGGAGGTGTTTAAACAGAGCTTGAATGGCCATCTGTCAGGAATGCTTCGATTGTGTATTCTTGCAGGGCAGCGGGGTTAGACTAGATGGTCCTTTTGGTCTCTTCCAACTCTATGATTCTAAGGGGACTCTGTCAAAGTCAAGGGGACTTTGCCAGGTTTCCTGGCAAAAATCTTTCAGAAGGAGTTTGCCTTTGTCCTCCTCTGAGGCAAAGAGAGTGACTGTCTCAGAGTCATTCAGTGGGTTTCCGGGGCCAAAAGGGGATTTTAACCCGGGATTCCCAGAGTCCTAGTCCAACACTCAAACACACCACACTGAATCCACTGAATAACCCCATATATAAAGCAACCTAAAACACTTTTCCTTTACTACTTTTCCTGCCCATTACTGGGATATGGTTCTTTCCAAGAATGTCAATGAAACTGTATCTAACCCTTGAGCTGGAAGGACTATTAAAATACTGTATATATTCTGTAAAGTATAACACAAGACACCCTATTCACTGCATGTTTAGGGCAAGAAGTTAAATTTCATGTTCAGCAGTGAGAAGTTTTAGGAAGGGGAAAGAAGCTATATTCCAGAGGTGAGGGACTGGAGGGCTGTGGGTTGGATAAAGTCTACTAAATCTATATATTCATTCTAGCAATCCTCTCCTGTGGCTTAGGGCCCATTCCCCTACATTCTCATTCAGTCTAATTTAATTAGTTTAGATCACTCAATTTTTTTTTACCCTGCAATTTCAAGGTGGCTAACATCAGAAGATGAAATCCATAAAACCTAGACATAAATCAATGAAGCATTATTCACAATGCAATAAAACTAAAACAACTACAGCATTAGAAGCCAGCAGCAAAATGCAAGTTAGTGGGGCAAAGGAAAATAATAAAGAATTTTACCTGATGTACTGTGAATAAAGGAACACTAAGCACCCTTTTTTGTGGAAGATCAGTTCCACAACCAAAACAGATTGTCTGTAGTAGACAAATAATCTCCAGTGATTGGTATACTTGGAACTAGGCTTCTGTTGCTGACCTCAGCAAGCAAGGAAGTTCTTACAGTCCAACTTCTCCAGCATGCTTTAGTTGTCCCACTGCCTTTCTCTTTCTGAAGACCTGGATCCAAGCATAATAAATATTCCTGGAAATATGTGGGGAAGAGGGTAGTATTCCTGTTCCCATTATCATGGGAAAACAGTAATCTTGAGAAACAAAATCACGTGCCTGTGGTATGCATGCATGCAAGATTGCTGGATTTTGTACAAGATTTTTGTTGCGCAAGAGTTTTGAGCTTTAACACAAGATGATGATGATGATGATGATGATGATGATGATTGTATAAGATTTTGGTTGTGAAAGATTACTGGGCTTTGTATAGCTATAGGAAACTGCAATCTTGCCCCCAAATACCACATGTGGCTGTTTGGAAACAACCGCTGGCATCCTGTTCAGCTTGTATGAGATCATAAACTGGACTTACAATCTCCTAACTTTTGGAATTCATGTTTACAGTCATTAATGACTGATTGTGCAACAAAAACATACCCCGTAAGCCAGGCAGTGTCTTAACTGAAGGTTTTCTGAAGCACTTCCAATTAGGGTAAAGAGAAATGATGATTACAGCACTTTCCCAGTTGTGGGGGGCATGGAAAAATAGCGGTTGCAGCCATCTATCCATCTATCTAAACACAGTTGCAGCCATCTGTCCATCTGCTTTGGTCTGACCTCACCTGGAACACTGTGTCCAGTTCTGGGCACCACAATTCAGGAAGGATATTAAGAAGCTGAAACATGTCCAAAGGAGGGCAACCAGGATAGTGGGAGGTCTGGAAGTCATGCCGTATGAGGAGTGGCTTAGGGAGCTGGGCATGTTTAGTCTGGAGAAGAGAAGGTTAAGAGGGGACATGATAGCCATGTTTAAATATTTGAAGGGATGTCATACTGAGGATGGAGCAGGCTTGTTTTCTGCTGCTCCAGAGACTAGGACACAGAGCAATGGGTTCAAAGTACAGGAAAAGTGATCTACCTAAACATTAGGAAGAACTTCCTGACAGTATGAGCTGTTTGGAAGTGGAATACACTGCCTCGTAGTGTGGTGGGGTCTCCTTCTTTGTAAGTTTTTAAGCAGAGGCTGGATGGCTATATGTCCAGAATGATTTGATTGTGTATTCCTGCATGGCAGGAGGTTGGACTGGATGGCCCTTGTGGTCTCTTCCAACTCTATGATTCTATGATTCTATGATCCTCAATGCACCCTGTAGGTGAAAGAGTACAGCAGTCATCATTTCCCAGCACTCAGATCTGCAGTGCCTCAGAAAGCCATAGATTGGGCAGTACCTGGCTTACAAGGTAAGGTTTTGGAAAATATCAGCAGAAGTAGCTACAATGACAGAACTCTGTTGTTGTAGCTACATCTGATAGTGCAGGATCTTAGCCAGTGCTGTGGGATTGCGTTTTTTTTTTGTTTTTGTTTTTTGCACAAGACCCCACAATTCTTGTGCAAAAACCCCTCTATGTGTATTTCCATGCAAAATAATTTTCCAAAACAGTTCGGGATGTGTGAATAGGGGCAAAAACTGTGCATAATTGTTGACACTGTATTATTCTTCCCAATTGTGTTTTTATTATTGGGAAACACTTTTTTTTTGCCAAGAAATTAATAAAAGTGAATATTCTTTCCAACTCTAATGGCTATATTTATCGGCAGCAGTTATACAGGCTTTAAGATAGGGGCTTTCATCATCCTGCCTTAAAATGCTTTACATATTGCTTTTTCCAGGCGAGCTGTTGATGAGTTCCTGCCACTGATACAAAAGCAGACTGGGCCAGCCAGAAAAATCAGCAGTAGCAGAACATGTTATAAACCAACCTGGACACAAAATGTTATTTAAAAACACCGAAATTCTGGACCAGACCAACAACTATCATGTCAGAATGCACAGAGAAGCTACTGAAATCCACAAACACCTGGACAACTTCAACAGGAAAGAAGAAACCGTAAAAGTAAACAAAATCTGGCTCCCGGTCCTGAAAAACACTAAAATCAAAACTCAGCACTTGCAAATGAACTCCACCCAGGGACAGGGGGATTTCCAGCAAACAATGGACCATAAGCCAACCATTAGCCAAACAGATACTAATCCTCCTTGCATATCTCCACCCAGAAACTAGCCATTCAAATATACAAATTTACATGTCTTCTTCAACAGGGGCTCACAGTATAAAACCCCCACACACTGCTACTCCATCATTCTCTGAAGGTGCCACCCACAGATGCAGGCGAAATGCCAGGAATAGACTCTTCCAGAACATGGCCTCACAGCCCAGAAAAATACCCATGGAAAACCTGTTCTGAAACCTTTTGTAAAAAAAGTGCACGCTCTATCACCAAGTTGTACCCTTCCTCTGGTACAGATCTAGATGCAGTTACAGATCAAGAGTGTATTATGGGGGGATTAATGGAGAGCTGATGCCTCTCTGTGGATTCCGCAGTAGAGAGAGCTTTAGTGGAGAAAATTGCCAGCTAAGAGGGAACTCTAGATGGCCAAAACAAAACAAAACCCTGTCTCTGGACAAGGAGAGAGACATGAGATCACCCACACAGGCTGCAGAACTGCTGTTCTTTACAAAGAGGACCACAGGAAATATGGCCCAAAGTGAGTGTGAGCTGTGAGGAGAGGGAGGGTCACTGGGAAAAACATTAGGCTCAGCATAGATTTTCCTTGGTTTTTTTCCAAGCTGTGAGGCCATGTTCTGGAATAGATTCTTTCTGAAATTTCGCCTGCATCTCTGGCTGGCATCTTCCGACAATGGTTGGGTAGCAGTGTGTGTAGAGTTTATATGCTATGAACCTCTGTTGGGGAATATATGTAAATTTGTATAATTGAATGGTTAGTTTCTGGGTATAGAAATGCAAGGATTGTTAGTGTTTGGCTAATGGTTAGTTGATGGGACATTATCTGCTGGAACTCCCCCTGTCCCTGGGTGGAATTTCATTGTAAGTGTTCAGTTTTGATTCTATTGTTCTTCAAAACTGGGAGCCAGATTTTGTTTACTTTTAAGGTTTCTTCTTTCCTGTTGAAGTTGTCGAGGTATTTGTGGATTTCAACAGCTTCTCTGTGCATTCTGACATGATAGTTGTTGCCCTGGTCCAGAATTTCTGTGTTTTCAAATAGCATTTTGTGTCCAGGTTGGTTTATAACATGTTCTGCTACTGCTGATTTTTCTGGCTGGCCCAGTCTGCAATGTCTCTCATGTTCTGTCTGTGAATAGGGAAACTGATGAGGAAACACAACCTCCAAACAATCTACAGACCAACCAAGAAAATCCAAGAAATGCTATGCTCAGCAAAGGACAAAAGAGACCCTCTCACAGCTGCAGGGGTTTACCGCATACCATGCAGCTGTGGACAAGTTTACATAGGGACCACTAAACGCAGTGTGCAAACACGAATCAAGGAACATGAGAGACACTGCAGACATATACTCCCCAACAGGGGTTCACAGCATATAAACTCCACACATACACTCCTACCCAACCATTCTCAGAAGATGCCAGCCACAGATGCAGGTGAAACATCAGAAAGAAACTATTCCATAACACGGCCTCACAGCCCAGAAAAAAAACTAGGAAAATCTATGGATGCTGGCCGTGAAAGCCTTCGACTTCACATTAGGCTCAGCCACTTAAGTGAGCCTTAAAGGATCCTGGACCTGCTGGCCTCATTTTTTTAAGCTAATTTGGAATCGCTTTATTTACATTTGATGTGAGGTCTTCTGCTTTGGCAGTGACACTGATGCCTCAGTGAATATGACTTCTTTTGCTAAGAACTGAGAAAACTAAGTTTTATTTAAAAGCTAACAGCTTGACAGTAAAGGTGATTTAGAAAAGATTTGAATGGATAAAGGGTACAGTGACTTTAAAAGAAGAGTGAGGATTTCATAGAATCATAGAACAATAGAGTTGGAAGAGACCACAAGGGCCATCTAGTCCAACCGCCTGCCATGCAGGGGAAACTTGAAAGTGTGGTAAACAAAGTGTTAAAAGATCAGTCCTCCATGGGAAGAAGGAAGGTACCCCCCCAAAAAAAAGATAAGACATCTTTGCTGGACCTGTGGAGTCTGTGTGATGGTTTTTGCTTTTAAACTTGTACTTGCTGTTTTTGTGATGTGGACTGAAAAACATAACAAGTACAGTTGTTCCTCCATATCCACAGATTTGGTTTCCATGGATTTAAGTATTCACGGTTTGAAAATATTCTTTAAAATTTAATAATCCAAAAAGCAAACCTTGATGTTGCCATCTTATATAAGGGACACCATTTTGCTATGCCATTGCACATTATGGGACTTGAGTACTCACGGATTTTGATATCCACAGGGGAACCAAACCCCAGTGAATATGAAGGACAACTGTATTAGAAAAATGGCAAATACCACAAAAGAAGAACAAGTTGCTGGAAGAGATTAGATCTTTGCCATGGGATATGAAGGCAGTGAAGGGGGAGCTTTTAAAATGGAAGCAGGAGTTTAATGAAGATGAGAAATGAAGTGATGATGCAGCAGAATTGGTGGAGAATAAAATTCAATTTACAGATGAAGAGATGGAGGAAAACTTGGACAATTGGGCATTGATAAACAATTCTGATCTGTTGACATGATTGTGTGTTAATAAAAATATATCATTATTCAGGAAAAAGTTGATCTGATGGAGAAAATGGGTTTTGGAATTAAGAAGAAAGTTGAACACTGGGGTGGTGTTAGGATGAAGACAGATTTTATATTATTCCATTCTGAAGGAGAGGGGGGAGGTTGTTATTGTTGGAGAAAATCTCTGTGGGGAAATAATTATTTTGTTGAATATGGTTTTGTTGTGGTGGTTTCAGACAATCCCAGTTTTGAAAAAAGAGGTGCCATACAAGAAATGGCATAAAGTGAGAAAATAAAGCTGGGGTGGTCAGATAAAAGGTGTCATGATGGCCTGCTCTGCCGATCATGGGAGTTCATATCAACAACCTACATTTTACTACATTGGAAACTTCCACTCCTTATTTAGAAATGGGAAGGGGGTGGGAGAACCTCATTAAATAAACATGACGTCACATCACCTGACTAGATAGTCACTCTGATTGGGCATTGGCAGAGCCAATCAGAGATCAACAGAAAGGACTTTTAAAAGTTCTGATCTTCCCTTTGTTCTTGAGTCTCTCTGAGTTGAGGACATGGCCTAGCTAAATTGAACGGCTGAGATGGACTCGATCCACATGGCCTAGCTCTGGGCCAGATGGCCTACACAGCCATGGAATAACCAACAAGATACAAACTGTGATAACAAAAGGGTTGGGGGAGCCAATCCTACCCAAAGGCCTCAAAGGATCCAAAAGAATTCTGAAATTCCATCTCCAGAGACTGTAAGTTACTTTGCATGTAATAGTTAGGGAATGTGTAGTTAGATTGCATTAGATTTATGTTTTATTTGTAAGTGCTCTGAATGAATGCATATTGTATAAGCCGTAAGTTGAACCTGGGGATGTTTTGCCTTCTCAAGTAACATAGATTCCTAGAATTGAATAAATGCTTTCTGTTATTTTCTAACCTGCCTCAAATTGCCTGCTTCTGGTCAGCTATCTAAACTGCTCTGGGAAAGAGGAAAGTGCATCATTGTTTCTTTAATACAGCTTGTCTAAATCTCACTGCTTAGACAAGAAAAGACCATAAAGACAGTGAGTGGTGGCAAAACAAAGAGGAATCCCTTGGGTTTGGGACTGGAAAAAGGGCCAACCCTGGACTTCAGGCAGCAGGAACTCTAGGGTGGCCATTACGACAAAAGGGTTTAAGAATTCTTTTTTTTCAACACACAGATTGTTTAATAGAAAATATGGCTAAAAGGAATTGAAAGTTACAGTGTTAAGATCTTAAAGAGAATTCCTTTAAAATGAAGTATTGCTGATGTATGATAAAAGCATATGCATAGTTGTAGAGGATGGAATAGAAATTTTGGTTACGTTATGCAGTTGGATTAAAGGAAATTATAGGTAAATGAGTTAGTAACTGATATTATGTTAAGATCTTAAAAAGATGTTTCTTTTTTTCTTTTAAATTCTTTTTTAAATGATGTATTATGGGGAGGGCACATTTCTAGGATGGAGGACCATCGCCTCCCCAAAATAATACTCTACGGTAAACTCGCCATGGGTCAGCGTAAGAGAGGCACTCCAAAAAAGTGATACAAAGATTCCCTGAAACAACATTTCAGGCTTGGCCAAACTGATCACCAACAATGGTGATCACACAATGGTGATCACTTCACATCGGGAGGCATGGAGACTCACTATCCACAATGCTGCAGCTTTATTTGAGAACTCAGGTTGAACAAGTCTTGAAGAGAAATGACAACGCAGAAAGAATCATAACCCAGAAACATCACCCAAGGAGACCCTCTGCTGTGCTTTCTGCAACCAGACTTGTTTATCTCGGATTGGGCTTTTCAGTCATCAGCACGCTTGCAGAAAGCGCAGGATGAGTCCTTCCTGAATCTTTGTTTGCGAAGAAAAGCCAGACATAGACATTGTGGTGTATGTTGTTAGAAAACTTGATGAGAATATATATCAATATGGTAGCAAAACTGTTTTAGCTGAAAGAGGGTAGAATTTAATGTTATGTGTGTTGAGGAGGGGTTGAAGTTGATAATTTTACTAGAAATAGATAAATTGATTTAAGTAGAGATTTTTAATGACATATACTAAAAACTGGATCCTTATTTGCAATTAAAAAAAAAGGAAATGATTTGATAACATTAGGTCAGAAAGAGTAAGCTACCAAAAGAAGGGTATTGGTGGTTTGTTTAAAAAACGAGGATACATATATATATATATATATATATATATGGAAGATTGGAAGTAGTTTTTCCCCCTTCTCTCTTTATTTCTTTCCTTTCCTCTTTTCTGTTCTTATTTTTTTTATTTATTTACTTTCTGTAGTTTTAGTGTAATGAAAAAAATGATTTTTTTTTAAAAAAACCAGTTTATTAAAAATAAGGGAAAACTATAATAATCCTTATAACCTCCAATAACCTAGTGGCTGTTGCTAATGTAATAAAGTACACGACTGCAATTTTTTCAAGGGCATTATTTTCATGTGTTGCTTCACTGAATGTTCCACACAGTTATAAGAAAGAAAAATACCACTGACTGACAGCCATCGCTGTTACAAAGGCTAATCTTGGGAGAGCTGCTGCCAGCTTTCTTTTGTGTTGGTTTACTTCTATTTAATTTGCATTAATTGAAGGGCATTGTTATCAAGAATAGAGAGGAACAGTTCTTAACCTATTCAGTTGTGTATTATTAAGTGCCCAGCTTGGTAGCTGACAAGCTGGTCTTGCCAGGAGCAAGAGCTTTTGGAAATCACCAGGCATTCAGCTGATAATTCAAAATAGCAACTCATCAGACTGAAGGAGAAACATCCCAACACCACTGAGAACCAATTTTTACACAGCAAGTTTGTTTGCTGCTGGGTGTTCGCATCAGCCTACTACTTAAACAAATGTCATTACACATGGAAAGAAAACATGCACCTGCAGACATCTGTGGATATCATTAGGAAAATCATTATTTCTAGACCCAATCTCAATTGGACTTATTCCCAAACTCCTTAAAACAATTAGTTTTGGTACTGAGACTGGTACGTGTCACTGGTACAACATAATTTTATTGTTGAATAATGGATACAGCCGACATTTTGTGACAGAGCAAAACATCTCTGCCCTTTAGCTGATAGGGATCAAACAGTTCCTCACAGCATGTAGTAAGCCGAGGACCTAAGCAACAAAACAGTGGAGATTTTCAGACGGGTCCCTAAAACTGTCTCACTACTCATCATAGTCATAGTCATAGGAGATTTTCAGACCGCGTTTTACCGTGGCTCATGCGGGAGGAGCTTCCGGGAGAGGGACAGCGGTCTTGCGCGGCAGAGGGTCGTTTTCGGCCGCCGCCGTCCCTCTCCCGAAACCATCCGTGTCACTTCCGTGAAGCTTCGAAAGCCTCAGCGCCATATTTTAATCACGGGCAACCTTTGTCTCTGCTCTGGACCCTTACAGCAGCCACAGGGCAAAGGCCTCTGTGCTAGGGCCAGTGTGTGTGTGTGTGTGTGTGTGGCTTTTGTTTTTTCAGACTGAGGGATTCATTGCATACCCTCCAGCTTTCCAGAGATGATCTTGTAACTTAGGACATTTTCAGACATGACTTACAGCAGAAGAATCAAGCGGGAGAGCTTCGCCACTGCAGCGTGGCAGGGACCCATTTTGGACGATGCCATCCCTGCGGCGAAATTGTCCATGTCACTTCCGTTTAGGTTTGGAGCCGGCCGCGCCATATTCTGCCAGATTTTATTTATGGAAGTTGTCCGTGAATAAATAATGGCGTGGCCAGCTCCAATCCTAAACGGAAGTGACACAGACGATTTCGCCACAGGGACGGTGTCGTCTGAAATGGGTCCCCTGCCATGCTGCAGTGGCGAAGCTCTCCCGCTCAATTCTTCCGCTGTAAGTCGTGTCTGAAAATGTCCTTAGTCTTCATCAGATTCCTCAAATCATAATGTAGTAAATGCCCGAGAGGTAAGGAACTGAAGATAACAAATTGAAAATAACAAACAGTTTTAAAACAGAATGCAAAACTGTAAAGAAAACAAATAAGGCTAATAAAATAAAACTAATATAATAATTACAGTTGTCCCTTCACATTCATGGGGCTTAGGAGCATAAGACCCCCACAAATATGATAAAACTGCAAGTAAAAATAGGCCTCCCAGGACTCCTCCACAGCAACCCCCAACTTTGCTTGCCCCATCACCACCACGTCCCTGCCATCATGCAGCTGCTGCTGCCGCCACCCCACCATGCCCCTGCCGCCACCACCACTGCCACCATGCCCCTGGACCTCAGACATCCCTGCCACCATGCCCCTGCTGTCCAGCACTTGGAGGCTTTGTGGCTTGGCAGTTTGGCCTCAGACTCCTTGGTCTCCTGGGTCTTTGATTCTCTCCCCAGGAAAGGGGGGGGTTGATGAAAATTTGCCAAAAGCGTCGTTCTCCTGTGGGTCTGGTAACTGAATGTGTGGGGTAAGAAATAGACTGACCAACTTGCATATCATTGGAAAAAAAAACTTTCCATTTACCATGACACTGGCTTGGCAGGAAGATACTGCCTCCCTCTCAACCTGCACTTTGCTGCTTAGCTGCTGCTTTTTGCAAACTCTGTTAGCTCAGAGCTCAATCTTTGGGTCAGAGTCAGTGATGTAGCCATATTTAAATATTTGAAGGGATGTCATACTAAGGATGGAGAAAGCTTGTTTTCTGCTACTCCAGGGACTAGGACACAGAGCAATGGGGTCAAACTATAGGAAAAGTGGAATCTGCTGGAATCTGCTGCTGCCTCATAGGAGATTTTCACACGCCGAAAATATCACTGCCAGAAACCGGGATAGAAATATTTCTGTCCCGGAAGCAGCGCCGCGGTTCGCACGCTCACCTCCCTCTCCCGTTGTTCCATCATCCTCGCTTTGGTTTTTTTCCTCCCTCTTCCGGAATATTTTACTAATGGGAGTTTGCCGTTAATAAAATATTCCGGAAGAGAGAGGGAAAAACCCAAAGCGAGGACGACGGAACAAGGGGAGAGGGAGGTGAGCGTGCGAACTGCGGCGCTGCTTCCGGGACAGAAATATTTCTGTCCCGGTTTCTGGCAGCGATATTTTCGGTGTGTGAAAATCTCCATAGTGTGGGTAAGAGTCACTTTCTTTGGAGGTTTTTAAACAGAGGCTGGATGGCCATTTGTCGGGAGGGCTTTGATTGTACATGGCAGAATGGGATTGGACTGGATGGCCCTTGTAGTCTCTTCCAACTCTATGATTCTATGTTGCTGCCTCAGGCAGCAGAGTATAGTAACCTGAACTCTCCCTAGAAGCCAAGATGATTAAACGGAGACTGTCTTACTTGGGAAAGATATATTTATATTTATATTATATTTTATATTATATTTATATTATAGAAATTTCTGACCCTGAAGATGTGGTGGTTTTTGACATTGTTTAGGTTTTAATAATGTTTCACAATAAATATATCCCATCTTCTGGCATATAAGAGGACTGGGCGTATAAGATGACCTCCCCCCCCAATTTTTAAGTTAAAATATAGAGTTTGGGATATACTCGCCATATAAGATGACTCCCCAGCACCCGCCCTCCCAGAAGCTGCGATCAGATTCCCAATTGTGGTTTCGGGGAGGGCGGATGGTGGCTGCAAAGCTTCCCCCCTCCAGCCAGCCACCCTTCCCGAAGCCTCCCCGAAGTTGGCTGAGGAATCACGGGGGATGGCTGCCTGGCTGGGGAGAGGCTCAGCCCCTCCCGCCCCCCCCCCCCGTGCAGCCTCACCGGGCGGAGGGATCTTCTCCGTGACTTAGTTCACAAAGAAGATCAGTTGTTTACCTTACAAGAGGCTACATGATCAACTGATGTCTAGGAGTGTTGACTTCTGTTGAATTTGTTAGCTTAATTAATTTTTCCCAGCACATGCACTTTGCAGTACAGTTGTCTCTTCACATTTGAGGCTTTGACACTTGTGGTTTTGATTATTCACATTTTTCCCTTACCTGCCACCCGTCTCCTGGGTCCTCACTTCCCTTCACAAAGGGAATGAAGACCCAGAAAAGCACAGGGGGGTGAGGCAAAACCTCTTAAACCGCCCCTCTGCTGAGCCTTCACTGCCTTTTCAGGGAGGGCGAAAGCCCAGCGAAGGGGTGGTTTGAGAGGTTTTCCCTCACTCCCTCAGCTTCCCTGGGTCTTCGCTTCTCTTCACAAAGGGAACGAAGACCCAGGAAAGTGTGGGGGGTGAGGCAAATCCTCTTAAATTGCTCCTCTGCTGAGCCTTCGCTCTCTTTGCGGAGGAAGCGAAAGCCCAGGAAAGGGTGATTGTTATTCGCAGTTTTTTTCAAATTTGCAGGGTTCTGGCGGCCCTAACCCCCAGGAATGTGAAGGGACGACTGTAGTGACTTGGCAACCTTGGCAAAATATATTAGCATGTATGAGTTTATGGCTTAGGGTTCTCATTCCCCCCAGCTTCTGTTCTGTCAGGGTGAGAGACAGAAATGCATTTCTTTCCCTAAATAAAGTTGGAGCTAAAGTTGATGCTGGGAATGTGTGACTTACAGGTGGAAAAAAGTCCCCTTCGAAACTCTTTGGTGGAAAATAAGTTATCAGAGAAACCTGTTCTTTGTAATTCGTGTCTCATAATTTGAGACCACTGGCTAATGGCATTGTCTTCCTGAATAAAATGCTTACAACCTGATTCAGGTGTTGGTGGGGGGCAGGGGAGAATTTTAGCCAGTATGTTAATACCCAACACCAAGCAGTACATTCTGCTGATGAAAGACCAGCCTCAAGCCATAAAACTGTGGAGGACACACAGTTTGGTACACAGAACAGTTGCTAAAGAAAAGCTGGACATATTTGTTCCAGAGCAGGAGAGAAGCCAAGGAGCCAAAATGGAACAGCAAACAGCAGTTGTGGCAATACTTTGGCATCAGATAACCTAAGTGCAGCAGGAATGAATGGTCTTCTTTTAGTATTAAAAAAACCAGACTATAGATTTAGCATTATTAGATGATGATTGAATAGCAGAAGTTCGAGGAGATATCCAAGTGCCAGAAGATTGGAAAATGACACCAAAACTTAAATGACTTAGTCATGGAGAAGACCCCCTCCCCATCCAGCCAGGCTGTCTCCACCCCATGCAGCCTCTATGGGCAGGGGGATCTTCTCTGTGACTTAGTCACAGAGAAGACCCCCTCCCCATCCAGCCAGGCTCTCTCCACCCCGTGCAGCCTCGCTGGGCGGGGCGGTTTTCTCTGTGACCTACTAGTCATGAAGAAGACCCCCTCCCCATCCAGCCAGGCTCTCTCCATCCTGTGCAGGCTCTCTGAGCAGGGGGGGGGGTCTTCTCCGTGACTTAGTCATAGGGAAGACCCCCTCCTCATCCAGCCAGGTTCTCTCCGCCCCATGCAGCCTCACTGGGCAGAGGGATCTTCTCTGTGACTTAGTCACAGAGAAAGCCCCCTCCCCATCCAACCAGGCTCTCCCCGCCTGGTCTCCTGTGTCTTTGCTCCCTTTGCGAAGTGAGCAAAGACACAGGAGATAAGCAGCGGGCAAGGCAAACCACTGCATTTGCCCCTCTCATCCACCTTCAACTGCTCGCCAAAGGGGTGAAGGCGGAGGAGAGGGGTGAATGTACTGTTCGCGAAAACCATTTTGAGTTATTGGCTTAGCAAACAGTTCCTTTGGGTACTCGAGAATTCTCTACAAAGCACCCTTGGCCTTCAATGTCTGTTTGCAAAAACATTTATGAGAAGTTAGGTTAACAAAAAGGTTCTTCAGATACAGGAGAGTTGTCTCTCAAGCACTCTTGGCCTGCAATGGCTGTTCATGAAAACCACTATGAGAAGTTGGCTTAGCAAACAGTTCCTTTGGGTACTCGAGAGTTGTCTATCATGCACTCTTGGCCTTCGATGGCTGTCCACAAAAACCATTATGACAAATTCGGTTAGGAAAGGGGTCCTTCAGACACTCGAGAGTTGTCTCCAAAGCATCGTTGACATGCGATGGCTGTACCCAAAAACATTTTTGACATGTTGACTTAGCAAACAGTTCCTTTGGGTACTCGAGAGTTGTCCCCCAAGCACCCTTGGCCTGCGGAGGCTTTTGACAAAAACCTTTGTCAGATGGATCTTTAGGCAACAGTTTATCTAATTCCTTTGTCCTTAAATCCAAAACATTTCCTGGGGATGGTCATACAGGGAAACCATCAAGTTCTTCCTACAGGAAAAGAGTCCCCAACAAAAATATCGGGGAAAGAACTCAAAAAATCATCCTGGTCAATAAACACTCACTCACTCACTCACAATAAACACTCATTCACTCACAATAAGCTGACTATAAAATCACACAGCAGCTTTCTCCCCCAGTCTCTGTAGAGAAATGACCTGGCTGTTTCTGATCAGCCCATCATGTGGAGGAATTCTATGAGGTCATAAAGAGGCTGATCAGTTGGGTCACAAAATACTCCCCCTGCTCTCTTGCTTGCTGTCTCCTTGACAACAGAGAATCTTTAAAGACAGGCAAGCCGGTGTAGGAAGAACAAGGTGTTCGACTATCACAATTTTTTCTTTCATAAATCTAGAAATATGGTCCACCCCCAAAATGAGGTGTGGTCCTACTCCCATTTCATAGAATCATAGACTCACAGAGTTGGAAGGGACCCCAAAGCGCCAACTAGTCCAATCCCTTTCTATCATGCAGAGAGTCTTAACAAAGAGGAAGGGACACCCCAGGGACATCTAGTCTAAGCCCCTTCTGCTATGCAGAGTCTTAACAGCGAGGAAGGGATACTGAAGGGACATCTAGTTCAATCCCCTACTACCATGCAGAGAGTCTTAACAGTGAGGAACAGACGATCCAAGGGACATCTAGTCCAACCACCTTCTGCTATGCAGAGAGTCTGCAATATCATGGCCTCAATGCTGGTGATCCCTGCTTACTCAAGGACAGCAACATTCGTCACATAGTCAGTCCAGTGTATATTTAGGATTGTGCGTAAACAGTGCTGATGGAAGCGTTCGAGGAGTCGTAGGTGGTGGCGATAGGTGACCCATATTTCAGACCCATAAAGGAGAATAGACAGTACAATGGCTCTGTATACATTGATTTTTGTGTTTCGCCTCAGGTGTTTATTGCTCCAGACTCTTTTGTGAAGTCTTCCAAATGCACTATATGCCTTTGCTAATCTGTGATCGATCTCTTTGTCAGTCTTAGCATCTGAGGAAATGATGCTTCCCAGGTAGGTGAACTGCTGAATGGACTTAAGCACAGCGTTGCCGACGGCAATGTGGGGATGGTGGTGTTCGTCCTGTGGTGCAGGCTGGTAAAGAACTTCCGTTTTCTTCAGGTTGACTTCCAGCCCAAACAGCTCTGCAGATGTTGCGAAGCAGGATGTTAGGAACTGCAGAGTTGCTTCTGTGTGGGCAACAAGGGCATCATCATCAGTGAAGAGCAGCTCACGGACTAGATAGTTTAGAGTCTTAGTGCGAGCCCTCGGACAGCTTAAGTTAAACAAGCTACCATCAGTACGGTAATGTATATAGATGCCGTATATAGAAGTCAAGTCATAGCTGCTGCAACTTGCTATTGCTGTGGAGCAATCCATTTCTTTTGGCCTCATACAGACAACCCTAAAGCACATTACTTATTCTAAGTGCAACAATACAAAAAGGAAAGGAGAAGGAAAAAAAATCCTATGCATTCATGTTATATAAGGTTAGAAAAAAGAAATTAAAATTGTAAGACTGCCAGTGTGGTGTAGTGGTTTGAGTGTTGGACTAGGACTATGGGAGAACAAGCTTTACATCCCTGCTCAGCCATGGAAACCAACTGGGTGACCGTGGGCAAGTCATACTCTCTCAGCCTCAGAGGATGGCAATGGCAAACCCCCTCTGAAGAATCCTACCAAGAAAAAAAACACCATAATAGATTCTCCATAGGCTTCCTATAAGTCAGAAATGACATGAAGGCATACAACAACAAAGTTTAAGTAAAATAGCACAACCATGTAGATAATGTACAAAATTAAAACCAGTGTACTGAATACATTTTGACATCAGTACTCATCAATACTTATATACAAAATGATATAGCTATGATTATAATAAAGTCCCAGAGGGCTGGCAGCATGCAGCCTTAATGTTCTTCTGCCAAGTGGCAAATTTCATAAAATCATATTTCATAAAATCAAATAGGGAAGATCAACAAACAAACCAGGAAGCCTTGTGCAAAGGTGAACCTTAAAGCAAGAGCACCACAAAGGTAACAGCCTTCCCAAGCCCCAGATATCTTTGGTACAAATCATAATTTCCATCAAATTATTAAACCTGCCCTGAAATAGATCCTGGGGACAGCATGTTACTCAAAGGAAACATTTGACAGCAGTTTGCCAAAGTGGTAGAAAGAACCATATGACCTATAAAGCCCTATATGGCTTGGATCCAGACTATTTGAGAGACTATCTCTCCCGTTACAAACTTGCAAGGGTTCTAAGATCATCAGGGGAAGGCTTTCTCTCAATCCTGCCATGATCACAGGCTTGTTTGGTGAACTCCCTTCCACAGGAGGCTAGGCTAGCCCACTCCCTGCTTTCCTCCTTCACCATCCTTCCAGTGTCAATGCTGCTAATAAACTTCCAGCTAGACAAAGGATGAGGAGGAAAAGCAGCAGCCATTTAAAAAACCCACCTTTTAAAAAGGAGTTTCACTGTCACAGGCTTTCCTGTTAGTTATGCTTGTATTTATAATTTGCTATGTTTTGTTGGGGTTTAATAATGTTTTTAAGCTTCCATGCATCCCAACCCTGAGAAAAAGGCAGCAAATAAATAAATAAATAAATCATGCATAAAATTTTAGATGCCTGACTTAATGGTAAATAGCTGTTATCCTTTCTTGGAAGGTGTTATAATGAGTTCTCTCTGTATACCACCTCATGTTTTGCTGTCCTAACATAATATGCCAGCTGGCATCATATTGACATGTAGTGTATTTCTGGACATATTATTCCAACAATAATAATGGTTGGAAAGCTGCAGTAGTCACAAGTAGTCACATACTGTGCTGCTTTCTCTGACATTTCTAAGTTCCAGTTTATGAATATTTGATCTCCCAAAATCAATGGAAAATTTAGAAAAGTGTTGCAGACATCCACTCTGTGGCAAACTGCTGCTCTTAAATCTTTTAAACTGTTCATTGTAATGAGCTGCAAATGACAGGGAAAGCACTTAAAACTCTGTTTCCAGGAAATAAGCTGTTAGGATTTCTAGGTGAGTGCCTCTGCTTATTATTCTGAGAAAAGAAACTATCCTTCCAATACTGTGTGTCCAGAGTGCTCAGTTCAGAAGGGACCTACATTAGATCCCACCAGAGGTAAACTGCAGGGTTGAAAGATATCCTGACTCAAAATGCAGCAGAACTTATCTGGGGCTGTCAGTAAGAACTAAGAGAAAAACTGTGGGGCAGAGCACAATTGTGATGGATTTGACAGATTTCTAAGCTCTAGAACAAGAAGAACTGGTTTTAAACATCCCTACTGAATTGGGAAGCTGGCAGGTTGTCTACGAACTGCTTAAAGAATCTGAACCACTTTCAAGAACAAATTAGATATTTGCTAGATGTACAACTATTTTTGTTTACTTACCTGAATAAAATCACAAGGGAGAGGAAGGACTACTGGATGACAGGGAGGTAGCTCACTCTATTAGGATTCCCAGGTGAAAAACAGGCCAGGGCTCCTATAACTTCAGCAGGTACTGCTTTTCATGCAATCTGGCCGAAATTCCCTCTTTCACACAATTCTTAAAAGCACAGGAGCACTCTCTTGTTTTTCACCTGGCAACCCTACACCCAACACATCGTGCAGAGCAGGAAGTGGCCCCAGCTCCACTTTCCTCCACAGCAAAGTGCAGAGGAGCAATGTCTGGCCATGTGGTTTTGGCTTCTGAAGAAGAAAAGCCCATTAAGTGCCTTTCCCCCTCCCTGACAGTAAAAGTAGAACCATCATAAATTCAATAACTATCAATCTGCCATCTTTTCATTAACTGCATCACTCTGCCTAATGATAGGGCTGGCCCCAGGCAGGGGTGGCAATAGCAAGAAGGAGGTGAGTCCTACTAAAAGCAGTTTGGCTAAGGCTGAAGATGGGGCCCACTCAAAGCAGATCGACTAAGTATTTAAGTATTTGGTGTCACGTTGAGGATGGAGCAAGCTTGTTTTCTGCTGCTCCAGAGATTGGAACACGGAGCAATGGATGCAAGCTCCAGGAACAGAGATTCCACCTCAACATTAGGAGGAACTTTTTGACAGTCAGAGCTGTTCGGCAGTGGAACGCACTCCCTCGGAGTGTGGTGGAGTCTCCTTCCTTGGAGGTCTTTAAACAGAGACTGGATTGCCATCTGTCGGGGATGCTTTGATCGTGATTTCCTGCATGGCAGGGGGTTGGACTGGATGGCCCTTGTGGTCTCTTCCAACTCTGCAATTCTATGATTCTATGACTATTAGTCAAAGTGAGGCACATGCCTTCCAAAGGCAGACGATGAGGATCAGCAGTTGCACCAGCTTTTCCTCCAAGTCCCTTGGCCTTTCCCCTCTCTTGAAGGACAGAGTTATGTGTTCCGCACAACTTGTACTATATCCCCTTAACTAATTTTCCCTTTCCATGGGTTGTGAGGATTGTTATACCATATATTGCTATGCTATTGCCAGTCCATTTGGCTTCTGTATGTGGAATGGAAGGGGTGCCATCTTGTCTTTTACCTCAGGCAGCAAAATGTCTTGGGCCATCTTTGAACTTGCCCAAGAGTCTCCAAAAACTGCACATTACAGCCAGTAAATAGGAGGTAAAGACAAGCTTTGGCTTTTATTCTCTTCCTATAGTTCAGTGGGGATACATTTTCCATTTCTTTTTCCTCCTTTCCTCCTTTTTCTATCCTTCTTTACCCCCTTTCCTCCTTTTCCTATCCTTCTTCTGTTTATTCCGTCTCTCCTTTTGCTATCCTTCCATTTCTTTCCTTCTTTCCTCATTTTTGGTATTCTTCCATTTCTTCCAGGGTTGCCAGTTTAAAAATGGCTTGTGTACCTTTAATAGCTGTGTAAAAGAGGGTATTTCAGTAGATGTTAGGTAACAAGCAATGCCTGCTAAAATTCCCTGTTCTACACAACCATTAGAGAGGTACAATTTTCACTCTGGAAAGCCTAGTTTCTTCCCTACTTCCCTCATTTTGATATTCATCTTCCAGTTCTTCCCTTCGTGTTGCTACACATACATATCTTCTTCTGTCCCTCCATGCCATGCAGAAAGTAGCTTAGCAAAAAAGAACATGTTGATCCTTGCACTTTCCATAGGTCCCCCTCCTTCAGAGCAAAATCAAGCAGAGAGAGAAAATGAGAGCCGGAGGTGGCCGTCTGGCAGCTTCAGAAAGGCCCTTCCAAAAGCAGCACTTCACCATGACCTGCTTCAGCTGTTGGCTGCATGATTGTCAACGTATATGCACAGTGAATAAATCTATCACAAGGTGGTGGAGAGAACTACCAAGTTGTGGCACAGCGTGTCAGCACAAGAAACAGTTCCATCAACTTCAAGGCACTCAGATACTGCAGATGCAATCTTGTTTTACAATTAGGCATTAAATTACACATTTATTTTTGTCATTTACATTCTTTGGACTTTATCACACCACCACCCCCAAATGTTCTTTTGCAGGCATCTTATGGTGTTTTTATGCCGGCAAAAGAATGCCCCATACCTCAAGAATGCCCCATCCCTGCAAAAGGCAGCCCCGGCAATGAATGAGGCGTGAACAGAGCTCTGTTCATTTCCTCATTTGTAATCTCATGGATTCTCCTGAGAATACCTAGTTTGGGAAATTTTTAAAAACCCAAAAATAATACATAAAAAGTTACACTAAGTACATAAACACACTTTAAAACTTCCAAGTAAACTTGGGAGGGTCATAAAAAGAGTGTCACCTGCCTGGATATTGTGATCTCACCTGGAAGTGTTCTGGCCAGTCCAGCCATTCACGCTGTAATAACTTGGAAAAAGGCATGAAGTTTCATATGCCAGCAATGCCAGCAAAAAATTGCCACAGCTGATCTATTGCTGGCTTGGCCCATCAATAAAATAGATTGGCTTATGGCCAGTACATGAACATGGAAGGGCAACATTTTCTGGTATGTGCGCCCTTTTGTGTTCATGTGGCATTATTATGACACCCTATTCCATGTGTCTGATAATGTCCTTTGTTAACAAAGGCCCAGTGGTTTAATTCACAGCTAGGCATGAACATTCTAATGTCAGCACAACTCCACTCACACACGTCTCTGATACATCTCTTTCATGCATTTAGGAACATTTGGGAAATGTTCTTCTGATAAAAGATAGTGAAAAGAGATTCCACTTAAAATATTAAGAACTTCCTGATGGTAAAAGAGCTGTTCAGTGTAGAATGGACTGTCTTGGAGGGTGGTGGATTCTGTTTTGTTGGAGGCCTTTAAATGAAGGAGATTATCAGATGACCTAAATATGGCGTGACAAGGATGCCAGGAGATTGCAAAAGCGCTTCCCTTTCAGATGATGTCATTCCACAGTCGTCATGCTCCCGTGCTCCTTCTGTTCCACCATCATTGTTTTTTATTCACGGGATAAGCCTTGAATAGATTGCCCATTCCGTTTCTGTCACGGAATGACGGGTGAGTGAAAAGGTGCCCTGTTATGTTGGCGCAATGCCAGTGTAAGTAGGATGTCCGTGCCACAACACTTCTGGGTGTGATTGGGAAATCCAGGTAAGTGACATGCTTTTTTTGTACCCTCCCCGGGTTACTTGTTTTTTTAAAGTGTGTTTAGGTGCTTTGTTTTACTTTTGTGTGTATATTTTTGTTTTAAACTTTGATTTTTTTCCATGTGCTTGTCCTCTCAAAAGAACAGCCTGGGATTTCAAAACAGGAACAAGAGAGGACAAGAGAGCTATATTCACTCCTGGGCTGCCATGTGCCAAGACAGCGTCAGGAGGGGTGGGAGAAGAGATACCCAGACGGGACACTATTTTTGTCCCCATCTGAAAATCTCCAGAGACTAGAAGGTGTCCTTTCCTCAGGAATGACTTAGCTGTGTATCATTGCATGGGTGTCTATTATTGCATGGATGTGAAATAGTTGGCCCTTGGGACCCCCATCCAATTCTATTATTTTATGTACTATAAGACCATGCCTTTAAACTCCCAATAGATGAATAATTACTGTGTTTTAAAGACCTGTTTTCCATGGTTAGCCATGTCCTAATTACTTCTCTTCCAGTTTCAGTATTAATATCTACCATCATAAATCACAAATATTTGCTTAAAGTACCATAGAAATGCAGGAAGCAAGAGTAGTCAAAGACGAATTATACTCTTATATCTAGTTTAATCTGGTCGAGCCTGTTTTATTTGTCTTACATAGTCCTTCTAACTGTTTATTAGATTTTTTTTTATCTGCTTGAAAAATGCTAATGATACAGAACATCTACAGTTTTGTTAAAAAGTACCCCAAAGATATGTATGAAAATTTGCAAATGCCATACTTTGCAGTTGTGTTTTAATTCTGGAGGTGTTTTTAATGTGTGTATGTGCCTATGCCAAAGTTTGGAATATTACTTTTAAATAGTAGCTTTTGTAATACACTGCAAAGCCTACAGAACCCCCAAATTATTACTGTTAAAATAACCAAGAAAAATATAGTTACTTATGACATTACTCATCACTTTTTTGCAGTGGCAACTTCCACATTAGCAGATGGTTATGTCCACTCCAGGTTTTAGTCTAAACTTTAAAGGTGCTATACAAAGTACAGTTGTCCCTCCACATTCACGGATTTGACATTCACGGATTTGAGTATTCACGGCTTGAAAAATATTCTTAAAAAAATAACAATCCTAATAGCAAACCTTGATTTTGCCATCTTATATAAGGGACACCATTTTGCTCTGCCATTGCATATAATGGGACTTGAGTATTCACGGATTTGGGTATTCACGGGGGGTCCTGGAACCAAACCCCAGCAAATGTGAAGGGACAACTGTAATACAGTTACCACATGGCAAAGAAGCAAATTCTTTTTCTGGAGCATAGCACAATATTTTTAGATAAGACATGAGTGCTGAATGGCAATTTCAAGACGCAGCACCACTTTTCATGCATGTTCTCATCTTCTTTGTGCATTGGAGGAATTCTAGGAATACAGGTATGTTGCATGATTGTTACAGGACAGGAAACATGAGAAAACTCTATTTAATTCTTTGGAAATAACACTGTTGAAGGCAAGAAATGGCTGCCTACAGTTGGAGCGCTCTCTCTCCCCCTCAAAGGCCACAAAGCTGGACAATATAAGCAGATCATGGATGACAGGGAGTAGGAAAAGAAAAAATGAATGAGATGAGATCAAAGAAGCAAGTAGGAGGCACAGAGAGAGAAAGAGCTCTTAAGATAATGAGGACTCCATCTATCACACACTGTAATAGAAGAAGGAACAGAAAATCAGTAAGAGCAGATTAGGACAGAATTGTTGTGATGACTTCCATCTATTGGGAAAAGATAGATGATTTCATAGCAGAATACATTTACTTCTTTTAGTCATCTGTATATTAAAACCTGGAACCAGCATGATGTAGTGGTTTTACTGTTGGACTACAACTTGGAGACAAAGGTTCAAATCCCTGGCTCAGCTATGAAAACCCACTGGGTGACCTTGGGCAAGTCACACACTCTCAGCCTCAGAAAACTCCATGATATATTTGCCTTAGGGTTGCCATAAGACAGAAACAACTTGAAGGCACACAACAACAACAACAACAACAACCTACATTAAGACCAACATTGAAAAGAAAATCCACCTGAACTTGGGAAAGTTACTTTTTTGTGTGGATTGTACCTTTCAGAATACCTAATAATCATGTTGGCTGGGGGTTTCTGGGAACTTACAGTCCAAAAAGTAACTTTCCTAAACTCTGAAAATCTAACAAATTAAATGTATTAAAACAAGCAAGCAAAGCCCATACCTTTGGCTATGCAATAAAAGGGCTCTTACAAAATATAATTGTCCGGACACTACCACAACCAGTAGTCGGCATCCTCCTATTTGATCTGAGTTCTAGGGGTACACTTACTGGAATCCATTGGCCAAGAAAGTTTATTATTTATCTTTGTTTCCAACATGTGTTCTTCATGTAACCTTTGTTCCTTGTGGCTTTGATGGAAAATATTCATAAAACCAAAATATATAAATAGCCAGTACGATGCAAAATAATATCAGTAGTGTAACTACAAAAGATCAGTGTGGCCTTGCAACAAGATGATAATAAGGAAGGTGTTACTGGGAAATCTCTGTGAGGCGATCATTGGGAGTGCCACCACTGAAAAGGCTCTCTGATCACTACCTGGCTTATTTCTGAGGGCAGGACACCTGGGGAAAAGCTGCAGATGTTGATCTCAGTCTCAAGGGATCTGATGTGGAAGAAGGAATGTACCAGAGCTTTAAACTGTGTCCAGAAATGGATCATCAGCCAGTGAAGATGTTTCAGGTCCAGCATAATGTGGCCTCACTTTCCAGATCCTATTGAAGGGGAGTTTCTTTTAACCCTTTAAGGTTCATGGATGGAATCTGATAGTAGACTGAACCCAGCAGTTACTTAACAACACAGTGCTGGGTGGAGTCTGGCTTGACAGCCCACGGCTCTACCCTAGAGTCTAAGATGTTTCAGTGGGGCTGGTTCAGTATAGCACAGTTCTGTTTATCAATTGAGAATCAATAATTTTGTCCAAAAATGTAATCAAAACCATTTCTGTTTGGTTGGGTTGATGTAAGTGTTACGGTTATTAGCAATTATCAATTGATATTATTGATAATTGATAATAACTCTAACCCAAATGGTTTTGCAAGACAATCTCAACCAAACAGAAATGGTTTTGATTGCATTTTCCTGACAAAATTATTAGTTATCAATTGATACACAATCAGAACCATGCCACATTGAACTGGCTGTGCTGAACTGGCCATACTGAACTGGCTGCACTGAATTGTCTCATTCCACCACCCAGAACAAACAATTAAACTAACTTTATTTTTATGAAAACATGTTGTAGCAGCAATTAAGCAACAAAAGATCATGATATACAAATTCACCACTAAGAAGCAAGGCACGCACGCGCACACACACACACAGACTCACACACACTTTCCAAACTATGTATGTCACACTTGTTCTTTGTATCTTATTCTTGTGTTAGCTGTTCTCAACAGAACATGTTAAGATGTTTTGGAACATGGCGCAGAATGTTTTGTCCACATTTAACTTCGTTTGGAATCACTGTGAACTTACTACATTTTCTATGGATAAGTAACTGTTTTCTTCAACATAACTGTAGTTCCTTTAGGCCTTATTATTACTTTCTGACTGCCCCCTTCCCTATTCACAAACTAACCATCATATTATGGATAAACATGAACTTTTGGACTGTCTTTGGGGGTAGTACAGCATGTTACAACCAACCAATGATCTGTTGTTGTGTGCCTTCAAGTCATTTCCAACTTATGGTGATAGGTGAACCTATCATGAGGTTTTCTTGGCAAAATTTGTTGGGGTGTGTGTCATTGCCTTCATCTCAGGCTGAGAGAGTGTGACTGCCGAAGGTCACCCAGTGGGTTTCCATGACAGGAGATAAATGCATTAAATAAATAAGGATTAAAAAAAAAACCCAACAACTGGGGAATGATTTGCTGAGGTGATTCTATGAGTTGAAGGGCAAATTTCCCCTCTCTGATTTTTTTATAAAGACTCACAGCATTATAGCACAAAAGTGCTATTTCACTCATGAACTGTAATTCTGTAATCAACTACTTAGTAATTCTATAATCACTGTTCTGTATCAGCTACCTAGTATACTTAACTAAGTAGCTGATAACAGAGCTTAACTATATTTAACTATACTTAACTAAGTAACCTCTCCTGGCCCAACCCCTCCACCCCAAACATGTCAGAAACACCATTCACCAATGCTCCAATCGCTGGCAGAATGGACCTCCTTTGCCCCATGGAGCTGATTCCTGGTAAAGTATGTTTGGAGTGGTGAGTTATAATCATGGCAATAGTGTCACAATTGTGACTGAGTAGCAATTGTGTATATGGACGAGTTACCCATAGCAGATACAGAATACTGGCCAATAATAATAAAAGAAAGGAGGAGAAGGGAACATATTGTTCTGATATGCCTCAGCATTAAAAAGAAAGCCATGTGAGTTAAATGTTGCAGCTGGTGCTATGAATTTTTGGAGAATAGTCCAGGACAACAGAAATGATATTTGCACATTTTTATCATCATCATCATCATCATCATCATTTTAAAAAAAGAATTACAGCAACAAATACTCCAACCTCCTGGTACATTTGCCCCATCTGGAGGAGACCTTAGTGACATTTGAGAAACAGAAAAACAGAGAGCTATTTTTCAACAATTGTTAACTCCAAATTTAGCAGACTGGACCTAGGACTGCAACTAATTACTTTAAAAAATAACTTCTGAGCTCTGAATCTAATGTGTGTGTGTGTGTGTGCATGTGCCTTCAAGTCTCTTGTTGACTTAATGGAGACCCCATGAATTTTTCATAGGTAAGGAATAATCAGAGGTGGTTTTTCCACTTTCTTCCTTTGGAATATAGCCTACAGCACCTAGTATTTGTTGGCAGTCTCCCATCCAAGTACTAACAAGAGCTGAACCTGCTTAGCTTCCAAGAGCAGATGGAATCTGGTGCCTTTAGAGTATTTAGGTCCCTTAGAGCTTACCCAGTTAGGTAACTGAGGCAAAGCTCTTTGTTTGGTAAGGTATCGAAGACTGTGCATCACTCTCAGCTATAAAAGAAGCCATCTGATCCTCCAATGACAATGACAAATAAATGAGCACTTCCTGATCTGGAAGAGTACAGTCTGTTCCAGGACTAACTGATCCTCCTAAGCCTGGTTTACCAGTCATCAACATGTTCCCATCCAGCTGGGTCTGACTGAGCATCAATTTCATTCAAATACTGATGGATTCCAATGTATTACCATACACAAGTATAGAGTGATAATTGTGCCCATTTGAATCACCAGATTCTGTTTAAATCAGAATTCTGCAGTATCTCTTCTAGTCCTCAGGACCGTCAGAATCAATTGTGGTATAGTATGTGGTTAAGCAATGAGGAAGGAGCCAGCATGGTATAGTCATTCATGTATTCAAATACAGGGTTCAACTCCCCCCTCCTCAGCTTTGGAAACCCACAGGGCAACTCTGGGCAAATCACACTCTCTCAGCTTTAGAGGAAGGCAATGGCAAACCTCCACAGAAGAAAACCTTAAGAAAGGGTAGTCATAAGTTGGAGCTGACTTGAAGGTACATAACAACAGCAACACACAAGGCTCTTCCAATGATTAATTCCAGAGCTTGGGGAAGTTATTTTTTAACTACAACTCCCAGAATCCCCAAGAGAGGATGGCTACTTTTCTGGTTCCAAAAAATAAAAGAAAAAAAGAACAATGTTCATGAGCTCTGAAATTTGTTATTGGAAGAGCCTTTTGTGTAGCCATGGCCTGACCTTTTGTACGTGGCCAATTCTTCTGATATAATTTTTTTGTTTAAAACAAGAACATCTGAAACAGTTCAGCAGAGACTGGACAGGATATAAATTCTGACAAGATTTTCAGTGACAGTTAACACAATGCAAAGCTGTCTAAAGAAAATTAGCCAACCATTCAAAAAGTATTTGGTGTTGTAAATTGTGATTAATGACATGGTAGTGTATCTCCAAAAAAAATCAGAGTAGAACAATTGGCTATTAAGTTGTCAGAGAGACATTTGTTGTGCCAATCACATGTAGTAAAGAACATTTTTTTGTGATGTACTTGCAATGTTAAGTGTAAAACTTCCTATTAGAAGGCTATGATATCAGCAGTAAATATGGAGGTAGGCATTGGTCTTTCTAGATGGAGATCTATATAATATTTGTCTTCTGCACTATAGTACAGAGGCTCTTGTGGGATTCATTAATTAATATGTAGATAATGCATTACAGATTAAAGTGCAAATTCACAGTTCTTATAGGAAATTTTTCTGCTAGCTGTAACTAATTTAAACTACTGTATAGCTAAATTACAGTTATCAGATGAAATTTTCAGTTTCAATTTTTATTAAGATTTTCTCAAATATATTAAAATTTTCACAAATTTAAACAAAGTGCAAAGAAAGAAACAGAAAATAGAAAAAAGGAAATAAAATAGAAATAGCTATAAAAAAAGAATATAGATATAAGCGAAAATATAGATAAATGACATCTGACTCTTTTTAGCAGCTATACACACATATATAGAATAATTCTGCCCCACTCTCTAAGACCTACATCATATACTTTTTCTGTTAACTGACTTGTATTAATTCTCAAATTAAACAGTTATTAAATCATTCTCTTTTTTTCCTCAACAAGTCTATTAAGGGTTTCTAATCTTTTAAAAATGCCCCTAATGATTTTTCTCTAATCAAACCAGATATTTTATCCATTTATGCTAATTTGTTCAGTTTTAACAGCCATTCTTCTACAGTGGGAATTTTTAAATCCTTCTATTTTTGTGCATACAACAGTCTCACTGTTGTGATCATATACTGAAGTATTCTTCCATGATTTCTTTCCAGTTGTCCATCTGTAAGTTCTGAAAGAAACCATTCTAGTTTTAGCTGTATGCTAATCTTTAGTATCCTCTGAATCAAAGTGTGCATTTGAACATTTTTGCCTTCTCACAAGTCTACCACATATGGTAAAATACAGATGATAGATTAATTTTGACAACAGAAAAAGTAAAATGAAACTATTGATTCACATATTTATTTAGTAAATATATTTTAATCTGTTTTTCATTGTAAGGTATAAGGGCAGTAAACCAAAAACATAAGAACTGGAATATACTACAAATGTGACACCGACATTACACATCAAAGGTCTAAAAAGTAGAACACACTAAGCTGAAACCAACATCACATTTTAAAACATTATGGCAAAAACTTACATTTTAATCTGATACCAGATGATACCAATAATTCTAGAGACAGAGGCCCTTTTCGTCAGGATAATGTCAGGACACTTTTCACATTACACAATGATAGCACTACGATTCTCCTTTAACTGCCATAGTTGCATCCTATGAAATCCTTGAGTTTCTAGTCTGATGAAGCACTAGAACTCTTTGGCTGAGAATTCTAAGTACCACTCCCTACACTGTAAATCCCAGGGTTCCATAGAATTAAAATAGAACCATAGTGTACAATTGTGCAGTGTGAAAGGGCCCATGCTACCACCTCAGAGAAAGTCCTCTGTTTACAATGCAGGAATCCAGAGAACAACCTCCCTTCAAGTTCTCAAGATGCAGGCAAACTGGTAAAGAGAGAGACATTTCTTTAGGCATTTTGGGTCTCAAGCCATGTACAGTTTGAAAGGTAAGAGCCAAAATATTGACTATGGAACTGAACATACGACTCTTTAAGGACTTTTTCGGACAATGTAAAAATAACGCTAGCAGCATCGCCAGGTTGCGATGCTGCAGCGCTAGAGGGTGTCAGTTTCGTACGACGCTCCTTCCCAGCGGTACTGCAACAGTACCGCTGGGAAGGAGCGTCGTACGAAACTGACGCCCTCTTGCGCTGCAGCGTCACAACCTGGCGACGCTGCTAGCATTATTTTTACATTGTCCGAAAAAGTCCTAAGACTCTGCATACCATCATTTTCTGTAGCTGTATCCATTAAAACTGTGGTAGGCATATGCTGCATCTTTTGAAGCTTCCAGGTCATCTTCAAGGGCAGTTTCTGCACAATAATCCATTTGGGAGTTTACCAGAACATGGATCACTGTACTCAGGCTTTATGATGCAAACAAAGATATGCAGTTGTATCTTTCTCACAAGATTTAAGTTTGAGCCAACTGAAAATCCTTTGCTGAAAAAGGATATTGGTAGATTGTTTTGCAGTGACTGACAATCATTTCAGGGTTATTTCTTCAGGAAAAAGACCCAAACTTATTCTATTCAACTACTTTTTGTTCTTGTAGAAAGTTACTACCAGGCAGGTTTTGGACATGGCAAGAGGGCATCTAGTGCTGGAATATTTACATAAATTAGTGTGCGCTGTACATTAACAAGAAAAGGTACATATTTGAAGTGGTACTAATCTTAAATTACAATTTCAGACAGATAGTTTTACATTTTAGTAGGATTAGCAAATATTTCAGGAAGTATCTTATCTATTTACTGAAGTGATAGAGGAAACTCATCTGTTCCCTAACCAAAGAAGGATTTTGGAAACTCAGATATATAAGATAACATATGATCATCAGTGTTAATAGCCTTCCTCACCCACCCACATTACAATAGTTCGCTGTGCATTACACAATGTCCAAGATCCTGTATAGCACAGTGTTGTGTAATAGTTATACCTACAGAAATACACTACAGCTAGCTATTACCCCCTGGACTGCAGCTCCACCATGACCATTCTGTAGCTAGTGTAAAGTGGTGGTGGGAGGACTCAAAGAAGCATCTGGCTTTGTCCCCATAGCTAGACCCAGAATGATTACATCATCTGTTGAGATCCACTGGGGACCTCTGGAGATCTCAGCAACTAGGTGCTTCTCTGATTCCTCCTTCACCAACCAGCCACAGAATGGCCACTGGGTTAGGGGAGAGCTGAAGTGACTCAGGAAGGCAGGCTTTTGAGCACTGTAGAACATGGAAGGGAATACCGACTTCTGCAGTGATTAAAAAAGACATGCAGATATAAGATGGGCAAGACATGATGCTCTAGGTATTCCTAGGACATGCTAGCAACTAGATATATTTTGCTGATACAGCCCTCTCTGTTCTTCACATTCTCTCTGGCTTTTCTGTGCAAACGAAGATTCAGGAAAGACTCATCCCGCGCTTTCTGCAAGCGCGCTGATGACTAAAAAGGCCAATCCAAGATAAACAAGTCCAGTTGCAGAAAGCACAGCAGAAGGGCTCCTTGGGTGATGTTTTTGGGTTGTGATTCTTTCTGCATTGTCATTTCTCTTCAAGACTTGTTTGGCGTGAGTGCTCAAATAAGGCTGCAGCATTGTGGATAGTGCATCTACATCTCCATGCCTCCGAAAGGAAAAGGATCCTATACTGTTTTGTAGTGCAGAACCCTTGTTTAAAAGTTAAAGAAAAAGAAAATCCTCCAACCATTTCACATATAATTAAGGGAAGAAAAACTCCCCTGCTCCCCATAATTTGCAAAACAATTAACTGGAATTCATGATCACAGATACAAATGTGTAACCTAGAGTTACACATTCATAACTGATTTGTAGTCATGTAGTCCCTACACATTCAATAGTGTAGGGAATAGATTGGGACTGTAAAGTCCCCCACTCATGCCTTACCAGGATTGGTAAACCTTAATAAATCCTAATGGGGAACAGGAAACCTATTACAGAAATTAAAAGAATTTAGTGGGGTTTAAAATAAATAAGGACAAACCAAAATTCTAACAAAAAAACATGAAAATATCAGAAAAGGAAGAACTAACTAGGAGAACTGGATATGAAATTGTAGATAAAGTAAAATATTTGGGAGTAAATATATAGCATTAAAAAACCAACAGGTATTTGAGAATAATTATTTAAAAGTGTGAGAGGGGATTATTAAAGATTTGTCTAAGTGGCAGAACTTAAACTTGTCTATGTTAGGGAAAATATTGGTGATTAAAATGAATTATTATAGGAAATGAAGTATTGTGGGAAAATGGCAAAATGCGAACTTAGAAGAAAGGATATGGTTTTAAGAAATAGTGAAAAGTGAGTCAAAGTTATTTCAGTAAGAATGAGTTAAAATTGGAATAGTGTGTAATGATAAAAATATGGAATAGAAGGATAAGGAATATGTTAGTGGGTTTTTTTACAACCGGATTGGGCAAACATAACAGTAGAAGTCAATAGAAGTTAAGTTTTGAAATTGGATGGATATATCAGTGTAATAATATCTTGACTATATGTACATTTAAGTATGAAACCTAAAATAAATAAATTAAAAAAATGAATATCTTACCAAGACTGATGCACCTATTCCAAACAATCCCCATTATTTATTCAAACACCACCTTTATTAAATGGCAAAAAGAAATATCAATATTTCTATGGTCAGGGGGAAAGTGAGGGTCAAATGGAAGGTTCTGGAAGATGCAAAAGAGAAGGAAGGACTAGGGCTACCAAATGTAAGAATTTATTTTGAAGCAGCATGTCTGACATGGCTAAAACAATAGATCAGTTTGGAAAATAGAAAGGATTTAGAAGTAGAAGGTCATGATTTGAAAGTGGGGTGGCATAGTTACCTATGGTATGGGAAGGTGAAAATTAATAGGGAATTTCAGAAACCATACAATAAGAAGTTTGCTATTAAGAGTTTGGTACAAATATAAAGATAAACTTTGTCCCAAAATCCCAGGTTGGCTCTCCTCACAGGTCTTTTGCAAGCAAGAACTGAGAGAAGGGAGTTGGCTAATATAGGGCCCATCTATACGATTTAAAAAAATCCGTTTGGGGCGTAAAAAATACGAATAGGCAGCTGTTTGTATGCATACGATCTGCCTACACGATTTTTTTATCCCCCCAAACTTCATATGAACCCCCTTCCCCAGCTGGATGGAATGAACAAGCCAAGCAGTGGTTTTAAATCTCCCGCCGCTTTTTTTATTTATTTATTTTAAAAGGTGCCTGCTTTGTGGACATTCGGTTTTCCCTATTTACAATGTAAAATAAAAACAAATATATAATTCACAGACTTACCGGATGCTCATGTAGCCAGGAATCCAACATGGCGTCCGCTCCCAATTCCCCTCCTTGCTAGCCCTGCCCCCTCTACTCGGCTAGCCAATCAAATTACACTGCCTGTTTGTATGTGTGCGAACGGGGCGTACAGACTATCAGCCATTCGAACAGCTGTACGTACTTTATGCCGAGATCGGGTACTCCTTCCAAATGCTGAATCCACCTAGTTTACTGGGGATTCGCTAGCCCCCCTTCTGAATGACACGTATGAATCCGAATGGCTGTGTGTACAGAAGAGCAATCTTCCGAATGGCATATTTTTTTTACCGTGTAGATGGGACCATAGCGTGAAATATTAAAGAAAGGTGTTGAGGCTGGAAAATTAAAGAGAATAAAAAATTAGGGGAAGAAGGGTTTAAATTACAATGGTTTGTATATTGTCAATTAAGAGAGAGAGGAGTATCAGATGGGGGCTGTGATCACAGAATTACAGTGTGACGCTATTGCAAAATGGATTCCTGTTATCACACAACATTGCTGTCCTCCCATGGTCAATGTGTGCTCCACCCATTAATTGCTCATCACTTTTCATTGATCAGAAAATCTGTCAATAGCCCTCAATATCACTCTTTTCACAGTATTGATGAGCATGCAAAATCACGTCCCATTGTAATCATGTAATTACAGTGTGAACAGACAATCCTTCCCCTTTCTCTTTTCCAACAAGAACATGGGACACACAGGACGCGTTTTTAATGAAGTCACCTTTTCTTGGTACATTTTTATGTTTGTTTAAGTGTTTATTTATTCATTTCTTTTGTTATTTATGTGTATTGGTGTGTTTAAACAAAGTTGTGTCTTCTCACAAGAACAGCTGAAATCTCACCCATACAAGATTATGGAAGTAAAATCCCATTCTTAAACTGCTAGTCGTGGTTGTGCGATGATTCCGTGGCAGTAGTATCACGCAATTATGGCATAGCATTGCATAATTACAGCATAGTATGGTGCAATTACAGTAATGTGAAATAATTACTGTAATCATGCCACTATGTTTCTGCTTTTCTCAATAGTGGAATTATAACATTTTTAGATGCTAGCGTGATAAAGTCCTTAGAGAAGACATGAAGATTTGGCAATACGAAGAAGAGAAATCTGAATGTGAAAGGCAGTTATGTACAAATGGGGATCACTTGATAAGTAGAATGTATAACTTACTACTCAGATTTTATACAGAGGAAGAACAAGTCAAAGAATACATTATCAGCTGGGCAAAAAATGTGGGCTATAATATTCAAATAGATCAATGGGAAGATATTTGGATAAAGAGGATAAAATTTACTTGCTCATACAATCTTAAAGAAAATCTGTATAAAAGGATGTTCAAATGGTATCTCACTTTAGAAAAATTGGCAAAGATGTACAAAGGGGCTAGTAATTTGTGTTGGAAATATGGGGATAATGGGGGCTCATTTTTCCACATGTGGTGGAAATGTAAGAAAGTAAAAAAGTACTGGTACCAAATTTTGGGGGGATTTAAACTGACTCTGAAACCAGAATTATATTTGTTACATATGATAAAGGAAGGAGGGGGAAAGGAAAGTAAGAATAGGGACTTAATAAGCTATATGGTAGCTGCTGCTAGTATTTGCGAGATACTGGAAATCAAAAGAATTGCCAAAATGTGTGAGGTAGATGGAAATACTGGTGGAAATTGCAGAAATAGATAAATTAACTAATTTGATTCAAAGGAAAACAGTAGAGAGATTCTTAGAAACCTGGGGACCCTTTACACATTTTTTTTTTTTAAAAAAAACCAATGTGGGGATGTTAGCATTTTTGGATTTGAGAATCAGGTGATGAAGTAAGTGTTGTATATTATTCTGTAGAAAGTAGTGTGGAATTAAAGATGATAACAAAAGGGGAAAAAACAGACTAAAATGTTATAGTTTATGTTTTGAAATTAGGTGGGTTACAGAGGATTGTATAAATAAGGTACATTCTAATGAAAGTGGGAAGTCAATTTTAATGGGGGGAGGAGGAAAAGGGACTTAGTAATGTATTTGTAAGTGTGTGTGTGTGTGTGTGTTTATTGATTTACGGATACATTTGTAAATTTTGTCTCTATTTCATTTACTCCTTTTTTGTTTCGTTTTTTCCCCCATTTTTCTTGTTGGATGTTGTGTTATGTGTTAAAGAAATTAAATAAACTAGCTGGACCTGGCGTACCATACACCATTAAAAAAACTCTGTTCCCTGCCATCCCCCTCCTCTTGTTCTGTCCCCTGCAACCCCTTCTGCTTGTTCTGCCCCACTGCCATCCCCCTGCTTTTTCTGCCCCACTGCTACCCCCCCTCTGCTTGTTGTGCCTCCTGTCACCCCCTCTGCTTGTTGTGCCTCCTGTCCCCCCTCTGCTTGTTATGCCCCCTGCCACCCCCTCTGCTTGTTCTGCCCCACTGCCACCCCCTCTGCTTGTTATGCCCCCTGCCACTCCCTCTGCTTGTTCTGCCCTCTGCCACCTCCCCTCTGCTTGTTGTGCTCCTGCCACCGCCTCCACTTGTTCTGCCCCCTGCCACCCCCTCTGCTTGTTCTTCCCCACTGCCACCACCCCTCCGCTTTTTCTGCCCCACTGCCACGCCTCCCTCCACTCATTCTGCCCCTTGGCCCCCACCCCCTGCACTCCAGTACACCCCACATCCACCCCCATGGTACTCACTCTCCCTCTGTATCGGTCATGTTTGAAATCTACATGGTCCCGCCCCCCAGTGTGCTGATTGGCTGCCCAACAGACCTGTGATTGGTTGGTCACATCCCTAAGCAGCCAATCAGCACACTGGAAACAGCAACATACCGAAGAGAATTATAGATAGATAGATAGATAGATAGATAATAGCTGATGTTGATATTCAGCCCTTATTCTGAGTAAATCCTCCGACATTATTCCTTCTCCCACCAAATCGACAATGTTCTCTCCTGTAACTAGGGTTGCCAAGTGTCCCTTATTATAAGGGTTGTTCCTTATTTGAGGGCTAGAAAGCCTGCCCCTTATAGGATTGGCATTTGTCCCTTACTGTAAGTGATGTCCCCTGTTTGAAGTTTGGAAAACTTCCCCTTCTATATAGACTGAACCAGAGGCCCCCAAATCCTGTATTTTGAGTGTAGGCCTCTCATAAATACAGAAATGTGTGCATCATGTAATTTGTGAATGTGGACAATATATTAATTTTACAGAGAAACACATGGCTAAATTAACTGAAATCGATATTTCTATTTCGTATTTAGATAGAACATAAATTTGTTACTAGCTACTTCCAAATTGTTAACCCTGCATACCATGAATTTCAACTGTCTCTTATTGCTCTTTTGAAAACCTAGCAATGCTATCTGTAACAGTCAATACTGTAATGAATTACCCCCAAATTCTGCACAGAGGAAGACCTGAAATCTTCCATTATTCACTCTATCAGAGCCAAAGGTGAGAACAGATGTGAGTAATGCTATCTGGAAGGAGACTTGAAAAAATCTCTCACACATGCCTGGAAGACGCAAAAAAAAAAAAAAAAAAAAAAAAAAAAGTGAGATCACATTATGGTGCTTTGCATCAGGTACTTTTACCTTAAAAAAACGCACTAGATGTTTTCTTTGTACTGTCTAGGAAACTGTTAGATTGTTACAATCAAATCTGAGCTCCAGGGAACTTGCTATGGAAACTGCCATTGTGTTATGCAGTCTTGTGACAGCATGTGTCAAAAAAGCATAATGTTACGGGGGAGGGGGGAAGCAATGCATTGTTACTCTGAAATCCTACCCCAGGGCAGAGCCCGACTTTATGAAAAACCACACTACAGTATAATAGAAAATAATTACTTGTTGATTAAAAATTAAAATTTGAACACAGATGCTCAAAATTAGGGATGTACATGTTTTTAAATGAAACCCAAAGTCTAAGGCAAATGAGGCCCCTTTGCACTTTCTCAGGTACATCTGAGGGTACTACATAGCTCACCTGCTCTGTATACCCCTCATGCCATTGTTCTCTTCTCTGCTCCCACAATAGTTTTGACTGCTTCCTTGCTCCAAGTAAAGCTGTCATTGCTGTCATTGTAGCAGTAGTACTAGCAGTAATAGTAGTAGTATCAGCAAACTATGAAAGTATGTTGCCTTTCTGAGCCAATGCATTACAGAAGTTAGAATAATGGACTGGGACTTGGAAAGGCCTGGCCTTTAGTCCCCAATGAATCATGAAAATTCACAGTGTGACCCTGGAGCAGTCACTCTTTCTGCCTGACCTATCTCATAGGATTGTGAGGAAAATAAAGCCAGGGAGAGGAAAGCCATGTACCTCATCCTCTAATGAGCTCATTGGAGAAAAGGTAGGATATTGAACAAATGAATAAACAAAGAGCAATAATAAAAATGTTAAAACTAATCACTTAGTAATAATTGCTATTCATCTTCCCCTCACAAGCCTAGACAGGGTGCAACAGTAAAACAGGATGGCAAATACTGATAAACTGAGATGGAACTGTGACCATATACTCAAAGTCCTGCAACTTAGGGACATGGTAAGCCCAGAGCATGATGAGTGAATGGGATGAGAGCTTGAAAGGAACCAATCCCAGAGCAGGAGAATGTAATGGGAGGGGTTTCTGTGTATTTGAAGTGAGGCTTGAGAGTTAGGAGATTATCAGACACGGCTAATGCGGAGCCATAATGATGCTAGTGGAACACAAAAGGACACCAATTTCAAATGATGTCGTCCTTTTGTATTCCTCTAGCATTACTATAGTGTTCTATTTAATTGACAGGCCAAGCCATAATAGATCACCCATTCTGTTTCTGTGCTGGTATTGCTGGCATTTGAAACCTCGCACCATTGTCCTGCCGTGAATATAGCATCAATGGGCAGTCCTGCCAGAACACTTCTGGGTGGGATCATGAAAACAAGGTAGGCTACCTTCTTTTTATGAACCTCTCCAGGTTACCTGTTTGTTTTTTTTTGTTTTTTTAGTGTGTTTATGTGCTCGTGTAAACTTTTTTCTTGTTATTTTTCTTGTTATTTTTGAATTTCCTGTGCTCACATCTTCTCATGAGAATGGGCAAAATTTTGATCCAGGAAATTAATGGAGATCTGTTAGAGCTCCATTCATGCCTTGGCTGCCTTTGGATGCAAAAGAAGGTAAGTCTGATGGGGAGGGTTATTGTGCCAGGACAAAGATGGGTCTGGAGATTGTGGGACAGGAACACTTTTTATGTTCCTGTCTGATAATCTTCTTAGTGAGTCAGTTAGTTCAGTTGATGTCAGTTGAATGGAGCAGAAGGCTCTGAGTGTGTGTGCTGTGTGAGTGAGGTTTGAATTCAATAATATAGTGTGCAGGGGTATGAAGACTGAATGTGGCAGTTGAATGGACAAAGAGTGAATGAGTCTGGATTTTAGGGGAACAACCATAGAACAATCTGAGCTAAGATATTTAAGTTTGGTTACTATTAAGATTGGCTATTGTAAAGTGACAGATTGACCCTATAGTGAATCTTTATAAGTACAAGATTGGCAAAGTTAGTATTACATCTTTGTTCCTTTAATAAATTAATCCTTTATTCTTTATTCAACTCCAGATTCTTGGTGATTCATTCAACTTATATACAGTAAAGGTATGGTTACCAGGAAAACACCACACATTCACACATTTGGGAGGTTTTCAGACAGGTCTTGAAAAACTGTCCCTGTCTCGGTCCCCCCCCCCTGCGCCATTCCCACCCCACTCCCATCCCTATAACATTAGACAAAAAAATTCAAATACCTACCTTGTGGTGATATATGAACTTCTCCCCCTCACCTCTGCAGTCTGGGAGTGAATACAGCTGTCGCAAAGCTGCTTTCATGTCCTGGAAAGCAAATCCTGCCTGTTCTCGTGAGAGAACGATCGCGTGGTGAATTTTAAAATAAAAATAAACCAAACGTCAAAAACACAAACTGAGCTGCAAAACACACTTAAAAACCCCCAAGTAACCCAAGGAGGGTTAAAAAAAAGGGTGTCACTTACCTCGATGTCCCGATCTCAACTGTAAGTGCTCAGCAGGTTTCGGCAGGGACCTCCTAATGTGGCTGGCATCGCACCAGCATGACGGTGCTCCTTTTCACTCGCCTGTGATTCCATGACAGAAATGGAACGGGCAGTTTATTAGCGGGAGGGGGGTCGGAACAGGCACAGAGGCATGACACCACAGGGACAGTGACGTCTGAACAGGAAGCCCTTGGCGATCTCCTGTTTTCCCTGTGGTGGAATATATAGTTTATCTGAAAATCTCCTTGGTTAACTAAGTTCATCCCTGGTTCAGATAAAAGAGGAACTGAGGGAAAATAAGAAGGGGAGGTGGAAGTAACAGAGGGTGGGGGCAGCCAGGCTGAACACTTAGGTAAAGTGAGCTGGTAGCATCACACAGAGAGTCATTCTCTCACCAAGGAAGTGGCTAGTCATACCAAAGCAGGAGACATTTGGCTTGAACCAGAGGTAGGAGTTGGCATACTTGCAATACCACAGTGGGATCTAAGGCTGAACCTTGCCTTATTTTATTTATTTATCTGAAGTCTCAAGGCTCACCATTCAAAGTGCCTTGTTTTGATTCTTTTCCCCTTGAACCTCCTTCCCTGGACACACACATGATGCTTGTAATTAGGCTTCCAAGAATTATTATCACCAGAAAATATTTCAGTTTAATTTAAGAATAATTTTGAGTTAAATCTGGCATTGTTGTGACACATAAAACTCATAAAATGCTGATTTAGCATAGTGATTTTTTTTCTGCATTAGAATTGTAACTAAGCAATTTAAATATTTAGCAAATCTGCAGTTAACATCTTGTTTGATATACAAATGTTTTAAGAACTTCTGTAAAAATACAGAAGGTTTTCCCCTTTCCTGCTAAGATATGCAAGTATTGGTTTCACCCATAAAGGGCCAGACATTATTACAGAACCCAGACAGCTGTAATAAATATATCCGAGATCACTCTTTACTGTGCCTAAGTAATGCTTGATTGCTATCAATAATTTACTAAACTGAAGGTTATGTTCCAAAGTCTTCCTTGACATTCTTCCAGTATGAAGATTAAGTGCTAATTAACAGAGTACTATTAAAGTATAAGAACTTTCAAATGACTGTTTGCCTATGATGGGGTTCCATTGTCACCTTACTCTAAAAGGTAACAATTCATAGCTCAGAACAGGTAGGCAACATAGACTCAGCGTTTCTTGATTCAGGAAAAGTTCAATATAAAATATAAAAAAAGTAGCCAGTTTGCAAAATAGACCTAAGTCTATTTGTTAATATCAAAAATTGTTTGAGCTACAATAGAAAGATATATCTGAAAGATATAGGTGCCTTCCTCAGAAGAGACAAGGAATGGTTCTCAGACCAGCTTCTTATATACCATTATTCTTGGCTAGGTACAGACATGTCTATCAACATAGATCAAAAGAAATACATGAGAATCATGTAGTGTAACAGCTAAATTATGCTACAGTAAGCACAAGTATGTCTTTCAACATCCATCAGAGGAATACATATGAATCATGGAGCATAACTACCAGACTACATGTGCAACAGGAGTCACAAACATGTCTGTCAACATACTTCAAAAGAAATACTTTCAAGTTATCTAGTGAAATGACCAGCCATGCAAGGGTAACTCTGAGACATGACTTTTTAGTGGGGTGAGGTGACCTGCTTAGTTCAAAGCAACTTCAGACATGTTATTGAATGTCTTGTTGAGAGATGCTCCCCTCTTGACCTGCAGCTGTTAGGCAGAAATAATTTTAGATCTTTAGCACAGGAGATGGGGTGGGCTTCTTTTCAAGTGAGAATCTTATTGTGATACAAAATGGATGCCAGGAGCCATTTTAGATAGGCAGACAGATCCCTTTTTGTATGGACCCAATGCTTGCTCTCACCATGTTGTAATAGTAATGTTTAGATCAAGGGTGAACATGATCCAGAGTCTGGCAGGCTTCAGCTCCTGGTTTTGGGCTCCTCTGGAGGGCTGCAATACACGGTCACAGCTGCCACTGCTGGCATTGAAAATAAATGTTGCATCACTCCCAGACATGTTTTAAGAATTGATTTTTTAAATTGTTTTGTGGTGCTTCCTAAACCAGAGATGGAAAACTGGATGGGGCTGGAGCCAGTTCCCCCCAAACCCTCCCTGAAGGCTGTGCCCCCACTCCCAGAGTGAGGCCAATTGCTCATTCGGATGTTGTACAGATTTGTCTGGCTGATCCAGAAGAAGCCCCGGATCCCAAAGGTACATATTTTAAGGGGGAATTTGTGGCCCCATTCTGAATGACACGTATTTATTCGAGCAGTGGTCTGTACAGATCACCAGTCTTTCAAATAAATACTTGTCATTTTTCATCATGTAGATGAGAACTGTAAGACTAGAGTGGTCAAAGCACTCTAATCAGGGCCACAAGCCAGTAAGAGAGTAACCAAAGAAAAGACTCCAAAAAAACATACCAAGGCTTAGGAAATTTAGAGCAGGGATCATCACAATATCAAGACAATTGGAACTGTTGTTCTGCAACACAGACAAAGCTTTGACTTGTGATAATTTTTAGCCAGCTGTAACTCAGCTCAGTTGGCTCCATTATCCCAGCATTTTCCTTTTAAGCCAGGCCACTCCCTTACCTGTGTTTTTGTTGCTTTTGGTTTAGTCTGCAGCATCCCAAATGATAAAGTAGCTTAGTTTCCAACACCCCTTTTGAAAAGTTAGTGTGTGATAGTGCAGGCTTTGCTTCCAGGGCAGGATTGCCAGCCCTCTCTGGCTCTGATTGGAGCTAGTAATCTGGGTTCACCCCTTCCTTTCCCCCTCCAGTAAAGGGGAAATATGTACTCCTCTTTTTACTATGGAAGAAAGAGAAAAATATTCTGGAGAAAGTAGGAATAGTGTGGTTTGAAATCCAACATTACTCTAAACCAGGCCTTATCCTCCAACATTCCACAAATGAAAACTGGGACATGTGTGTAACTGAGAGAGAAAACAGTCAAATGGAAAATACAGTGGAGTAGAAAAGCAGTGATTAAGATCAAATCAATCAGAATCAAAAAGTAAAAGACAGTTCACTAATGAAGACGATGATAGCAGAATATAGGCAAGGCAAGGGCTGATATTGCAGTGGTGTGTTTATTTATGTTTTGAGATGGAACATACACATGTCAAAAGGGCAAGCAGTGTGAAGCCCTTGAAGCAATATAGCATCTTGAGGGCTGTCAGTTTTTCACAGAAGCATACACCTGGCTGTGCAGAACATTCATCTCTCTTGAATTGCTGGTACTCTGATTTTTCCATTCATTCCCATCCCATAATTTTCTTTATTTTCACAGGCATGCTATGCCATATGTTTCAATAATTACTTTTTTTTAAAAAATGGTCTTGGAACTGAAGTATGACCACTGTATAGTACTTTGATGGGGAAACTACAGATTCAACATTTAACGTAGCTTCATTCACTGTATATATATCTCCAGGAATCCACATCATCTAAAAGAAGAAGAAGAAAACCTGCAGGACAGCCTAATCAGAGATCTTGCTGGTGAAATCCTTTAAGTTTTTTATGCATTTCATCCTTATTGGTTCTTGGCTCAGCACCAGTGGCATCTGCTGTCCCTGGTGTTGAAGGAAGGAAGGAAAACCCTCCATGCAGGTACTCATTTTCCTCATTGGCTACTAAGAGTATTTATTTATTTATTTATTTATTTATTTATTTATACCCCACCCTATAGCCAAGGCTCCCAGGGTAGCTGACAAATCAGGCTTAAAGTCTAAATAGGGCAGGACATAAGGAAAAGGGAAAAGGGAATTGGGAGAGGATTAAGACCAGCAGATGCTTGGTGCTCTTCAGTCCCTCAGAGGCCAGAGCAAAAACTGACCTTGTAGTTAATTGTAGTTAATTGTGTTTGCATTTTTATATGCTTGTTAACAAGTGTGTACCCTAACAGTGGGAGTGAGTGTAATGGTCAAAGCCAAGAGTGGTTTGATTAGCATTACAGCTGAGTTTCAGCTCTGGGGGAAAGGGGTTGAATGCTAGTACAGTGAGAAGAGGGAAGGGGATGATGGGTAACCAATGGTTGTGTACCCCACCAGCTTTGTAGATTGGGAGATGTTTTTACTATACCGTTTGCCCGCTAAGTTTCATTCTGAGCAACAACCCTGTAGGGTTCACTTTCCAGATTACTGTGCCAATAAAGTTTTCTGTTTTAATTTTGAAACTGCTGGTCACTGCATCTGGTAATGCCAGTATATGGCAATCAGAGGCAGTATACTTCGCAACACAAGTGAACGTGAGCATGAGGGTGCTAGAGCATTAATGCACTGCTTTAGGTTTCACAAAGGCATCTGATTGTCCCCTGTGGGAACAGCAGTAGATTAGATTGGCCTTTTGTTCTCATCTTGCACAGCTCTTCTTATCAACAACTGAGTGGTGAATTCACCTTTGCATTGACATGGGAGCTGTCTCTGATTCAGGTCACGCCTCACACCTAGTCCTTGGCTTTGCTTCTTGATGGAAACGTGTGAAAGTAGTAGTTTTCTGGCCTAGAATCAAAGAGCCCTTTCACACTGCACAATTATAGAACTATGGTTCCACTTTAAATGCCATGGCTGTATCCCATGGATTCCCGGGGTTGGTAGTTTGGTGAGGCACTAGAGCTCTCTGGTTCAGAATTCCAAATACCCCTCCCTAAATTGCAAACCCTAGGATCCCCTAGGATGCTGCCAAAGCAGGCAAAATGGAATTGTAGTGCTATAATTCTTTAGTGTGAGAGAACCCTAATACTCCATTGCCCTTCTGTTATTTCATTCCTGGACATTTCCTGCAAACCATAGAAAACGTGAGGCCCTTATTATGGAGGTAGTCAGTCCTGCAAGAAAATCTAGATCAGGGAGTGTTGTGTCTAGGGGTCTTGATTTGAAGATACTTGGACTGAGAGAGTTTCAGAATCTCTATGGGCTGTCCCCTGTCCCAAGAGGCTAGACTTGCTCCCTATGTTTTATTGTTTTATGATCAGGGACATGGCAATTTTTCATTAGTTGACATGTATGCCCTAATAAAGGAGCCAGCATAGTATAGTGGTTTAAGTGTTGAACTAGGACTCTGGAGACCAGGATTCAAAGCTCTGCTTTGCCATGGAAACCCACTGAGTGACCTTGGGCAAGTCACACACTCTCAGCCTCAGAAGAGGCAAAGGCAAACCCCCTCTGAACAAATGTTGCCTAGAAAACTCAATAGGTTTGCCTCCGCATTACATACATTGGAAATAAGGCAAACAACAACAGCAATGCCCTAATAACAAAATTTTTTTGACATTGATTCATAAAACTATGGAAGAAAATTTAAAAATTAAACTTGAACTGAAACTGGAAATATTTTTGCTGGGACTGTTAGAAGACTCCTTAGAGAAAACTTCGGGAAGATTAGATACATGTGTATGATAGCAAGATTAATTTACACTCAACAATGAAAATTATAGACTGTTCCAACAATAGAAGAGAGGACATTAAAACTTCTTGATATGACTGAGATGGACAAATTGAGTACTTTATTAAATTATAAAACCATTGATGAATGTAAGGTGTGGAAGACTATGATAGATCTTTTGAAGAAAACGAATGGTAACATGGAAATTGTAATATGTGGTAACTTTTGGACTTAATAAGCAGGTGATGGAGATTATATCCAATTATTTTATCTGAAATATATCTGAAATATATATCTGGCCATATAATTTTTAAGCTGAAATATAGAGAATTGTTACATAATATAATTGGTAACATAGTATTTTTAATTTGATAAGGTTTGGATTTTAAGGGATTTCTGTAACATTTTATAATAGCCTTTTAGCTGATAAGTTAGAACCTACACAATTCCTGTTTTTTTTAGTGTAGTTTGGTTTTTTGTTGTGTGGTTTTGGGGGTATAATAGAAAGGGGGTTAGAATAGGTGGGGAGAGGTTGTGTTTTGCTTATTTTCATTTGAGTTTTTAGTGTGTATTGTCTTTTGATGGTTGTTTTTTCCCCTTGTATGTTTTTTTAGATTGTAAAAAGGTGTGTGTTTAATAAAAATATTTAATTATAAAATTATAAGCTCATAAAATTACATATTAAAATAAGTAAATATGTAAAAACCAAACAGAACATATACAAAGCATTTCAGACACTTTTTTATAATTGGTCTAGCCCTGAGAGAAATGCATACATCAGACAGATAACTTAATATTTCAGAACTGCACTGTGTTGCTATGTTAACAAGACAGAGTTAATATCTCTAATCAATTTGGTAGAACAACTTATCTGAGCATGTCCTAAATAATCAATCTCTCATAAAATACCACCAACACATGGCTTGCTAATCTAGTGTATTGCTTTAGTTACTATTGAATGTATTAACACTGATTAGTGCCAAGCACCATGGGAAATGCAATAACACTCCGATTTGGGTACCAAGGTGTCAGAGTTCCCTATTGTAGACACACTTTCCTCTCCCACTGCTTAATATTTGTACAGTTAAAACTAAGAGAAAAAAGGAAGACACAAGGGCTGGAATTTTTGTGAAATGGTACAGAGTTCTTTTAAAATATAAGTACTGTGTGAGATGCTCAGTGTAGTAGTGGGCTAAGAGTTGACACACTTTAGCCTCATAGAATCTATATTTCAACCCCACTGTAACCAGGAGCACAAAAATGACTTGGAGAGGCAAACAGAGAATTGTAGAGGGAGATGTCTCTGAAAACAACTGTAGCCCAGCAATGTCTTTTTTAAAAAAATAATAATATGAGAACTGGCGCTTTCACTAGGGGCCCTTTCACATTTCACAATGATGGCACTATGATTCCACTATAGTTGCCATGGCTGTATTCTATGGAATTCTAGGGTTTGTAGTATTGTGAGGCATCAGAGCTCTCTGACCAAGAATCCTAAATATCCCTTCCTAAACTGCAAATCCTCATAGTTTGTGGTCCAAAACTAACTCTTCCAAACTCTGCTCCTATTCTTCCCCTTCCCCCATGCTTGCTTTCAAAAGCTTTATTTAGGAGCAAGGCAGGCTGGGTGGTGAGTTTTTGTTTTGCTTTTTTTAAAATAAAATTTTGTCTTTTCACTATTGTAAAAAGCATTAGATTAGATGGCGTCACTTGGTGATACTTCCAGATACCTATCAAGATATGTCAGTCTGACTCAGCGAACCCTTGCTGACAATTACATTCTTTCACATACCAGAAGCTCAGGAGCTGAATCCAGATACTAAGAGAGAGGGAGAAGCTGTGGAACCTAACCTCCTTGGCCTTCCACCATAAGAGAGTTCTTGCATAGCATCCCCCTTATGTTTATAGAAACATTTGTTGACAGCTCCATATTGTCATTCCAGATCATATCTAGACAGTTAAGAAATGCTTTCAGAAGACAAGATATTAGGTCAAACTAGACAGAGGTCTTTATATCCCCAACTACCTCATAAGTACCTGGAGATGCCAAGGACTGAGCCTACCATCTTCTGTATGGAAAGGAATCTATCACTGAATTTTAAGTGAGGCAGAAATTTCAGAGGCCATGCACATGTTTGCTTTCCAAGTCAGTGTTTGGTTTTCAAGCAAGTATTTCTGTCTGGTGTAGGGTTTGTCATGACCTAGGATCTTAAAGCTTCATAGGCTGCATCTGCACTGCAGAAATAATCCAGTTTGATACCACTGTAACTGCTATGGCTCAATGCTATGGAATTCTGGGTTTTGTAGTGTTGTGAGATATATAGCCTTCTTTGTTAGAGAGCTCTGATGCTACAGCAAACTTCAAATCCCAGGATTCTGTAGCATTGAGCCATGGCAGTTAAAGCAGTATCAAACTGGATTATTTCTGCCATGCAGATGCAGCCTAAGTCAGTGGAATACTTCATAGCTAAACATGGAAATGAGTGATGGTCTCACTAGAGGCTTCCATGGATGAGGGGCCACAACAACAGATTTCCCATCTTTGGCTCCAGAGGATGTAGTTCTGCCTCCCTAGTCCACTGAACAACCTCCCTCCCCCCCCCAGGTCCTACCAAATGGGATGTGAATGTAGTTCTGGTTCCCTGGAGGAAGCCTGATTCATAGTTTTGAAGGAGCTTCTCTAGAGAGGGCTTTCCATATACCTATCTCTGCAGGACATTGTAAACATTATATCAGCCATAGATAATAGCTGGAGTGAAACTCCTAGAGTGTTCTCTCTCTCGCTTTCTCTTTCTTATGGGGGAGGGAAGGAAGGGAGAACTGATTGAAAGAATGTATGTGGGTTCCTTCTGGCTTGTGGTGTAAAGGCCTTGCAGTGCTCACAGTTAACTGTGATGTGAGCCCCACCGAGGCAGAGAAGCCACTGTAAGTGTCTATTCCAACCAGGGATCTTGGCATTGCAGACCAAACACCGCTTGAAGAACATAGTCAACACTGTGAAATCCAAGAATCGAATAAACAAGAATAATCTTGTCAAAAGTTGCTTCTAGAGAATGTTCTGTTGCTGTGAGCATGATGGATGGAAAAAAAACCGAGGTACCTTTGGCAGGCTTAGGGTATTTATACCCATAGGAAGGTGGGCGGGGCTACCGCCAAAACGCTCTAACTGACTGCTCTAGAATGTTACAAATGCTGTTTCTGTGTAGGCTCAAAACCCAATTGTGTGATTCACAGAGACCGCAATGAAGAACAAGGCTTTGAAGACTAGCCCTGACCATTGCTGATGTTTCCTGTGGTGGGAATAATTTCTCGCTGTCCATGCCTTTTGGTAGCATGAGCAAGGGCTCACTAATTGTACCTCTGTACACCTTTAGAGCTCATTCAAATGCAGAAGGATTTTGCCTGAATCAAAGTCACATCTAATGTGGTATAACTTTCAGTACACACATCAATGCCTATATGGCTGGCAGGCCAGTATTTCTTCTACAGCCATTGGCCACAGCAGCAGGAATTGTAAAGGTTAATTTACACAGCCCCACAGCAACCTGTCACAAATCACTGTGTTATACTGGGCAGAGGTGGGCAAAATGTAGCTGTTTAGGTATTCTTGGACAGCAGTTCCTAGTATTTCTCCCCATTGACTATGCCGACCGGGGCTTCTGGGAGTTGCACTCCAACAACATTTGGAGGGAAAGAATTTTTCCACCCTTGACACAGGGGAAGGAGTTTTCTGTGAATGACCTGTGAGCTTCATATCCAGCCTGATCTTGAATTTTACCTTGCTCCCTGGGAGCTGTCCATGGTCCTGATCCTCAACTGTCTAATCCACATTGTCCTTCTGACTATCCTCATAGGTTCAAGTAGGGAATAGGAGTGATTTTTAGGATTACAGAATTTGTGGAAGACTACTGATTTGAGTGTTGGACTACGATTCTGGAGACCACGGTTTGAACCCCCACTCAGCCATCAAAACCCACTGGGTTTTCGTACTCTTAGCCTCAGAAAACTCCATGATAGTTTCACCTTAGGGTCACCAGAAGTCAGAAACAAGTCAAAGGCACACAGCAACAACAATAATGTCCCCTCTGAACCATGGGCATACCTCATATTGTGTCACAGGAACTGCTTTTATCAAGAATAGTCAACATCCCTGTCCTCATGGCCACTCTTATGTACAGGCAATGGTCTGGGCTCCAGAACTGTATACATTCCTTCATACCATGACCCTGGGACATCACAAGTGGTTTCATTTCACATCACATATGCTTCACAATATGTTCAAACCTGTTCTCTGATATTTAATTTACACTTCTTTTCCTTATCCAATGGATGTTAAATAAGGTCCAAACTAAGACTGTTTATTTATAGCAGTGAAAAGACTTCATTTGACTTCTGAAGATTTGACGCCAGATCTCCAGATAGAGGCCAGGTCCCCTCTAGATAGATTTAGACAGTTTTGACATATCTTACTTTAATGTGTTTTTAAAACCCAGTATTCATGCTAAAGTGTTATTTCTGGTCCTTTTGCACTAAGCAGCACACAGACAAGATTATCTAAAGGGAAGGCCAATATAAAACAAAAAGAAAAGTAAGATCTAACACTATATTTTAATTCAAGTTTTGTTTAGTAGCATGTTTACATTCTTTTTTAAAGAACAGCACATGGGTGTTTGTGGCATAGTGCGTTTAAATCATCTCTGACTTTGGAAGCAGCTTGTAGACATTTTATGAGAAAAGTAGAATTTAAATAAGTATACACTGTTTTCTTCAAGGTGCATGTCTTGTAATCATCCACTCCAGTGTGTAGTATTTTCATGAATTTGTTGTATTTGTATTTATTTTTTTTCTTTGTTATGGTTTCAAGATGTAAATTCAATGGGGCAAAATTCTTATAATATGATCTTGTGTCCAACTGAGGTTCATTGTACTCATTTCACAGGACTGAGCTCTTAGTTTCCACCAGGGGAATGTTCAATAGGGATTTGCAAACAGTTTCTGGACCCTAGGGCATGGGCATTAGAGTACATGCTGTGGAAATGTTTTTGACATATTTGCTTGTTGAGGAATGTGCTTAAGTGTTCACCTAGAAATACAGCATATGCTGATATATTGATCTTGAAACGTTATTCTTATAACCCACTTTTTTTGGAGGGTATTCCTAAATCTTAAAAACACACACCAAATCCAATGTTGGGATTGTGTTACTTCATTCACCAACTTCAGTCAGCCAATAAAAATATCTTTAAGCTAATGACTAGCAACTATACCCACATTACACCATGTCCTTCCTGAGCATCACTCCTTATTTCTTTTGAAACACTCAGTGCATCATTTTATTCGTTACTCATTATGTCAAAGGCACTAAAAAAGATTAATCAGTCCCATAATTTTCATCCATTATTCTGCATTAGCTTATTGTTTCAGAAAGTCTTTTGTTCAACTTTCTGAAAAGTACTTGAATAGATTCCATTACAATTTGTGGCAATTACACAGAACCCATATGGATTGGAAGTAAATTAGCGATGAGTACATACATCTGTGAAATAGAAGGGGGAAATCTCCAAGGCTGAGGTATTCTGGCCTACAAAACAATAGGCCAGATTCCTCCTTTACAGAACATAACCAACCTCCATGGAATTAAATGCAAAAAAAGACCAGAAAAGTAGAGTTGTTGATCAGTCTAACAGTAATCACTGGAACATTAATAACTGTTCTAAATTTTCACATATGGAGTTCCCAGGCATTCACCATATTGTCTTTGAAGATCTTGGAACAGCAGTAATGAATGAATAATTTATGTCTCAACTCAGTGGATGGCACTATTTTTAGAAAGCTCTGCTGCCACCCTCACATCACGTGGTGCCATTTATAGCTCACATAGAACTGCAAAAATAAAACAAAACAGCAAATTAAACATTCAGGTGTTTAAAGCATACATTTGAGTAATGTGACCAGACTGTGTTCAGAAATGTGTGACTCTTTTGACTGGCAACAAAAATCACTGTACTATAAACAGCAATGGTTTTTTCTAGTTCTATTTGCATTTTAGCCTTTTAGTATTGAGGAGAGTGGGTGCATGTGTGAAAACAGCTGCTAAATCTCTCTGGATCATCCTTATTTATTTATGTATTTAATTTAATTTTTAAACTACCCACCGGACATGCAGATCTTGGAGAAGTTACTTCTTTTGGACAGAGGTCAGTTTCCACTGTGGGCCTGCTGGCTGGGAGTTGTAGTCTAGAAGGAAACTTTCCCACATTCAGCTTCCTTGCAGAAGCCAGAGCAGTGTAGAGTTATGATTAAAGTAATACACAATGATGCAAAACACTACAAACAGTGTGATTATAGAAACAGAAAAGACACAACAAAACAGACAAAACCATACAGTTAAAATATTTTGGTAAACTAAAGGTTTTTGAGCTGGCACAATTGCAGTGTTGATGCCAGTCACATGCCTGCGGGTAGGAGACTGCACAGTTACGGTGCCACATAAAAAGGACTATTTCCCATGTTGACATATAAAGAATTCAACAAACTTAATAAAGAGACTCCCCTAATAATTTTAAGTCATAAGCAGGCTAATCTGTGGACAAGACAGAGTTCCTACAGATAGCTTTACCGAATGGGTGCTCTTCAATATAAAATGTCACATGTTATGGGAGCTATGGTGAACAGTGCAATGAAAACATTAAGCCAGCATGTGGCTTCTGTGTGTGTGGTGGTGGTGGGTTGACCCAAATTCCATGTTAGGGATCTTTTGAAAAGATACTTTGAAAACAAAACTGCTAATATAATAATGCTTTTATACAAATATGTTATGTGATCATACTACGAATAGTTTATACCCACAGGAAAAAAAATATTGTAGAGCTGGAAAAGATGCCCAAAGGGCATAAACCCCAGAACAGGGGGATCCAGCCCTATCTAAGACTAGGCTGGAGAGCTGTGTGTGTATGGTATATGTACCTTCAAGTCAACTGTTGACTTATGGTGACCCCCATGAATTTCATAGGGTTTTCTTAGGTAAGGAATACTCAGAGGTGTTTTTGCCAGTGCCTTCCTCTGAAATATAGCCTAAAGCATCTGGTATTCATTGGCTGTCTCTCATCCAAGTACTAACCAGGGCTGACCCTGCTTAGCTTCCAAATTCAGGTGGGATCTAGTGCCTTGATAGTATCCCCTGATCAAGCACTAAGAAATATTAAGACAGTGATTGTAGGTGAGCCTTCTTAGGAATAACAAAAGCTGGCTGCAAATTATCCAATGCACACTTACTTGGGAGTGAACTACACTGAACATATGGAAGGCACTTCTAAGTACACATTGTGTTTGTAAGATAGTTCATATTTAAGGATTTTTTAATAATAATGGATGGGGAATGTATTTTGTCCTCACTCTGCAAGTACCTGAAAGTAGGCAAAATTAATAACAAACTGCCTGCCAATGATGGATCCCATCCACCTTAAAATGTAAAACAGTTCTGGGGTTCTGAGAAAAAGGCATTGAAAATAATCCAGGGGGCTTCAGCAATTTATTATTATTATTATTATTTTGCCTAGAAGTAAGAGAAAGGCATATGGCAGATAGATACATTTTAAAACAGCGCTTTGAGATATTCATATCAATGCTATACATATAGATACAGTTATATCAAATCAATAGGTTTAAAATATCTTATGTTAACTATATTGAAATTACATAGACAAGGATAATCTGGTTAAAACAGCCAGATTTTAAAAACATTGGCACTTGCTAAGTAAGCAATTTGTCAGAGTCTTGGAGCAGCATAATCCCAAGAGACTCAGGGGAGCATCCAGGGAAACATTGCATGATGGGATATAATAGATCTTCCATGGCCATGGAAAGGTACATGCAATGTGGTTTCAACTTCATTATTATCACAGGAGTACCATCTCTTATTCAATTGAGTTTTATTAAATCTGCCAGTTAATAGGTTAGAGGGAAGGACATTAAACCTCAACAAGGAAAAAGCCTCCCTGTACAGAACAACCCCTGTATCCACAGTTTCAGTTATCCATGTCTGAAAAACTATGTTATCTCTAGGCATTTTTAGGTCATCCAATATGATTCTATGGTCAACTTCCAGTGTTTGCCTCACTGAAAGTAATAGGGTTCCCTATTATCCATGGTTGCAGGTATCCACAGTGAGTCTTGGAACATATCCTCCACAGATACAGCGTTTGACTTGTATTTTGGGATAGTTAAGCAGCCTAGGTAAGGCATTCCATCCTGGGATGGTGGACATGGTAAACCCAGTGGCTGTGGGGAACAAGGTCCCTTTGCAGCACCTTGTAACTCTTCGTAATCAATTGACAGAGATATAAATTTTGGGGAGAGGAAAGTGGGTATGGAGAGATTTTTGTCACTCTCTCTCATATTACTGGAATCTGAGGCAATCCAGTGAAACTAGAGTGTGGGAGGAATAAATAAACACATGGATGATAAAGCTATCATTGGCACTGGTCATGATGGCTATATATTACCTCCAGTATCAGAGGCGGGATGCATCTGAAAGATTCCATTTGGAGAACACCAGCACGAGGAAGCTTTGAGACAGAAACCTGTGGGTGCACTATGCCAGAGAGTGTGCTTGCTCCAGGGTTGTGCAGTAATCTAGAGGGAAGGTAGATAAAAGCTGCTGGACCCAAGCAGTGTATTTTTCCAAGGGTGGGAGGCAAAATGAGAGCATTGGCCCCAATAAGAATTCTCCCCCCCCCCGCATGAAATTTTCCTTCAGTTCTCACATTTCTAGCATTGCAATGACTTAAAACGTGAGCTGAGTGTTTAGAAATGCAGTTCAGGCACCCAGGGAAAACGGAAAGGCAAAGTTACCAAGGGAGCATGAGCACAGCAAATATAAGAATTTTATGTGTAAAGCATTTCAGTATCTCCAGATATTTGGAGGACAATTACATTGGGTGGGCAGAATTCATACTTGGAGGGGCAATGCCCTCAAATTTCCTCCTTCCTGTAGCTACACCCCTGCTTTGCTTTCTTCATAGCTGCTGTAGCTGCAGCCTTTTCCCATCTCTTGCCACTGCCTAACAGTGGTGAAATTACAGTGGCATAGTCCACTAGTAGATTCTTTTTGGTCATTGTATTCATTCATGCCCTGTTTTTAGGCCTCCTATAGATATCTGGTTGGCCACTTCGCAAACTAAACCTTGGCCTAATCATAGTGCCACTCTATTCTGCCTTGGTCAGACCTCACTTAGAATACTGTGTCCAGTTCTGGGCACCACAATTCAAAAAGGATATTGACAAATTGGAGCGTGTCGAGAGAAGGGCAACTAAAATGGTGAAAGGTCTGGAAACGATGCCTTATGAGGAGAGACTTAGGGAGCTGGGTATGTTTAGCCTGGAAAAAAGATGGTAAAGAGGCGATATGATAGCCCTGTTTAAGTATTTGAAGGGATGTCACGCTGAGGATGGAACAGGCTTGTTTTCTGCTGCTCCAGAGACTGGAACACGGAGCAATGGGTGCAAGCTCCAGGAACAGAGATTCCACCTCAACATGAGGAGGAACTTTTTGACAGTAAGAGCTGTTCAGCAGTGGAACACACTCCCTCGGAGCGTGGTGGGGTCTCCTTCCTTGGAGGTCTTTAAATAGAGGCTGGATTGCCATCTGTCGGGGATGCTTTGATCAAGATTTCCTGTGTGGCAGGGGGGTTGGACTGGATGGCCCTCATGGTCTCTTCCAACTCTGCAGTTCTATGATTCTATGATTCTTTCTGTTCTGTTGGAAATAAATCTATCCATGTGACAATTAACAGCTTCAGTAGAGAGTGTTAAAGGAAAGGAAACTCATAGAAATAACAATTAAACTTTTTATTTCTGGAGGTAGCTTTTTGTTGAAAGTTATTAAAAGCAGATCAGAAACTTGTTTGGAAGTACTTTCTAATGGGAAAAACAAGCCTAAGAAAGAGAATGCTCCATAAAATTCTGATCTAATCCATTTGCATGGAGATTTGCCAATTTGCTGAAATTGATTTCAGTCAGATAAAACCTCCATTAGACTGTGTTGACAGAAAACAGATAAGTTTGGGGATAATCCATAATTTTACTGCACCGATGCAATCATCTTTCTCTTCTTGTACATTCCATTCCAACCTCTGCAATTGTACCCCTGTGCCACTGGAAAAACCTTTGGTGGGCCAGTCCCATCATTACAGAGAATTAGGCTGCCACATCCAGGCAGGTAGATGCCATTGGTACCATAACAGCAATAGATTTTTGGCCAAAATGTATTATTCTTGTAATATTGCTGCCTAGAATTTTATGTAACAGAGCAGGCATGGTTTGAGGGTTGGGCTAGGACTCTAGTAGACCAGGGTCTGAATCCTCACAGACTTGGAAACCCACTGGTTGACCTTGGACAAGTCAAACATCCTCAGCTTCAGAAGAAAGCAATGGCAAACTACTGCTGAACAAATATTGTCCCTTGATGGGTTCATCTTAGGGTCACCATAATGCTGAAATTATTTGGAGGTACCAAGCAAACAACAATATATGGTTTGGTTATTGTGGAGGTTGGTATTCTCTTCTACCATCTTCAATGACCGAAGCTGCCCTGACTCACTGCTCAGCAGCTGCAGTCCCCCACAACTGTTCTATGTCTGCTATATAGTGGGGTGGGGTGGGATGGGTTGGGTGTGGGGTTGGATAAGCATCTGGCTATGCCCCTGTAGTCAGATGCACAATGATAACATCATTTGCTGAGACCACTGAAGGACTCTGGAAGATATCAGCAGATGATGTAATTAGTCTGTTTCTTTCTATGGTGACTCCTCCATTCTTCTTGCCACTTTCCCCCAGCCATAGAATGGTTAAGGGGGGTAGCTGCCACAACAAAACCATGGAAACCTACTGGGTGACCTTGGACAAGTCACAGTCTTTCAGCCTAAGAAGAAGGCAATAGGAATCCTTCTCTGAATAAATCTTGCCAAGAAAACTGTAAGATAGGGTTGTTATAAGTCAGAGACAACCCAAAGACACATAACAACAAAACACTTTTACTGCTAGGGGAAAACATTCCTATTTTTCATCAGGTGCCGTGCCTTGGACAGAGACATGAAAGAAAGTGGATAGCAAGGAATTACTGTTAAATAAAAGTCCCTTTGACTGTAATCCTATGATCCTTTGGTTGGTATCCCAGGGAACAATCAGTTTCCCCTCTCCAAGGGTGGGGAGAGAGAGAGAGAGAGATTGATTTGCTCTTTGTGTGAGATAACTGATCTTGGAACTCCACTCCCAGCTGCCACAGAAATCTCTGTTCTTGGTTCTTCTCCAGCATTGGAACTCTGACATTGAAGGGTGGAGAGACATGCCAGCATGTGAGATGCCAAGTCTTTAGGCATGCCTCCAAACCAACAGGAGATTCATGGCAGCCTTAGAGGATTTTTTAAAAAATATTTTTTTGAAAAAGAAAGGTCCAGGAAGGGGGGGGGGAAGCAAAAATACTGCTTACCCTTTCTGTTCTGATGGACCCTTCTGAGTCTCCAGTTCTGGAGCTACTACAGCCATATGTAGGACTGTTAGGGAAGAAATCCAGTATCACTCAGGTCAAATTGGGTAGTGACCATGGCAGGAGCCCAATAAAAGATAAGAAGCAGGAAAGGAGAGAAAAGGGGAAAGCAATTAAAGGTGTGAACGCAAAATCAGCTTGCCTCCCTCTCAAGGCTCCTTCAAATGGGGAAAGATGTTGGGAGGCTCTGGTATTTGTTGTTGTAGTACCTGGTTTGTTTGTTTTCTAAATATCCAAATGGTCAGCCATGGAGTTTGGCCTGATTTATCACCATATTGACCAATGTTTGGGAGGAGTTTTATTTAATCCTTTGAGGGTGCTTTTGTAGGTTTTTTTGTGACGAATGTTGCTGTCCTTGAGCAAGCAGGGATCACCAGCATTGAGGCCATGATATTGAGAACACAGCTGCGCTGGGCAGGGCACGTTTCTAGGATGGAGGACCATCGCCTCCCAAAAATACTACTCTACGGTGAACTCGCCACGGGTCAGCGTAAGAGGGGCGCTCCAAAAAAGCGATACAAAGACTCCCTGAAACAACATCTCAGGCTTGGCCAAATTGATCACCAACAGTGGTCCGCCCTGGCCTCACATCGGGAGGCATGGAGACGCACTATCCACAATGCTGCAGCCTTATTTGAGAACTCACGACGAACAAGTCTTGAAGAGAAACGACAACGCAGAAAGAATCACAACCCAAAAACATCACCCAAGGAGACCTTCTGCTGTGCTTTTTGCAACCGGACTTGTTTATCTCGGATTGGCCTTTTTAGTCATCAGCGCGCTTGCAGAAAGCGTGGGATGAGTCCTTCCTGAATCTTCGTTTGCGAAGAAAAGCTAGAGAGAGAGTGTACCTATGGACTTTATCAGACAAGCCCCTTTAAACATCGTTTTGCCAGCATAGAAAAAACCAATTTCTATGCTAGCAAAAGAACATCCCCCACTGCACTTACTTTCTTCCCCATCAATGGCTTCCCTGGCAATGAAGAGGAAGTGAACAGAGTTCTACCATCAGGTTCTTAATCTGAGGGGAAGGAGACCATGGACCACAGAGGATGAGCAGACTTGTCCTTGTCTGAAATGTAAATGTAAATGTAAATGAGTGACATGCCACAAAAGGAGACAATCAGGCATTTTGCCCAGGACTGCCTGAGTGCCCAGGAAATATGGGAGGAGGTGGTCTGGGTCCTGGATTAGCTAGATTTGGCACAGCAGGTTTAGGAGACAGTGCTTTCGGGGATTGAACCTCTGGAGGGTGTCAGGGGACCCAGAAAGTCAGTGGGCCAAAAGAGGAAGAGGAAGGAGTCTGCTTCCCCAGCTGTGAGTTTTTGGACAGTGTCCTGGTCCACGGTGCACCTGGTAAACCTCTATGTGATGTTGGGTTTATTTTTCCAAAGATCAAGGGAGGTAAAGAGTGAAAATCTGCAGGATGTAAAAGGCACTGCTTGTTATGTTAAGAACGTAATTGAAAATTTAGCTCTGAGTGAAAAAGAGAAATTGCCAAGCCATCGTTGGAAAAAGTTTTGGCCATGGTTTAACAAGACAACCCCAGCAATAACTTAAGGGATATCTTTAAATAAATATTTTATTATTATTGTATTTTTGTATTATTATTTTTATTAATCTTGTATTAATTTTTCTTTTCCAAAAACAGTTGCTCCTCCACATTCGTGGTTTTCACACTCTCAGTTTCAATTATTTGCAGTTTGCTCAGCAAGCACCACATTTAAATCAGCTTCTGTCCCCTCGCACACAAGGGAGAGGAGCCAATTTAAACCGAGTGCTTGCTGAGAAAACCACGCGCCCAGCTCCCTGCTCTCCTGGGGCTTGGCTCCATTTGGGGTGGAGAGCCTAGCCTTGGGAGAGCAGGGAGTTTGCTGGAAAGGTGCTTTTCAGCCCCCCACTCTTCCCAAAGCCATGATGGAGCTTTCCAAGCCTTGTTGAGGCTTTGGGAGGGTGGAGGGTGGCTGAAAAGCCTCTCCGCTGTGCTCCCTCCACCCATCACAGCCTTCCCGAAGTGGTTCTGGGGCTTCAAAGTCCCAGAGCCCCTTCGGGAAGGCCAGGGGGAGGCCAGCCAACATACCACTTGCCCACTCGCTGCCATCCCTGGCCTTCCCGAAGTGGTTATGGGGCTTCAAAACCCCAGAGCTGCTTCAGGAAGGCTGGGGGGGAGGCCGGCCAACCTCCTGCCCGCCCACCCGCCACCCTCCCCAGCCTTCCCAAAGCAGTTCTGGGGCTTCAAAACCCCAGAGCCCCTTGGGAAGGGTGGGAGGAGGGTGGCCAACCTCCCATCTGCTCACCCACCACCCTCCCTGGCCTTCCTGAAGTGGTTCTGGGGCTTCAAAACCCTAGAGCCCCTTCAGGAAGGATGGGGGGAGGCCAGCCAACCTCCCACCCACCCACCTGCCACCCTCCCTGGATTTCCTGAAGAGTTTCTGGGGCTTCAAAGCCCCAGAGCCACTTCTGGAAGACCGGAGGGCGGCTGGCCAGCCTCCCAGCCACTGCCACCCTGACCTTTCCAAAGCAGGTATAGGTCTCAAGAGCCCCATAGCTGCTTCGGGAAGCACAGCAGGGGGGGGTGGCCAGGTGGGTGGGAGGCTTTTTAGCCACCCCCTGAGCTTCCCCAAGTGGTGAAGGGACTCGAAAAACCCTGTTGCCACTTTGGAAGGGCGGGGGGGGGGTTTACGGACAGGTGGGGTGGCTTTTTTATTCATGTTTTTTTCACATTTGCGGGGGTCTTGAGCCCCTAACCCCCACAAATGTGGAGGGATGACTGTATGTATAATTGTAATGTGTAAATATAATGTTCATTGGAAAAGAAAAAAGAGTGATTATAGTGTGTTTAGATTAAGAGGAAAAGTGTATTAGTGTTAGGATAGATAATTTTATTTTTATATTAGTAAGAAAAGAGGGGAAAAAATTGGCGTTATTGTTACGGACTTTTGTGGTCGGGTGTATTTTTCAGTAGAATAGTCTTATTCCAATAAAAAAAATTCCTAATCCCCCCAAAATGCCATTCACTTCCTCTTCTGATATCTTGCAGATTCCCACAAGAGTTTATCACACGGGAAATTCAAAAATAGAACAAAAAATAAAACATTCTAAGTTACACTAAACACACTTAAAAACTTCCAAATAACCCAGGGAGGGTCATTAGAAGTTTGTCACTTACCTGGATGTCACAGTCTCACCCGGAAGTGTTGTGTCCCGTCCGCCATTTACTTTGCAGCAATGAGATTTAAAGGGTCGGAGGTTTCACACACTGGCAATGAAGATAAAAAGTCCCTAGTCTTTGCTGCATAACCATTCACTAGTCTTTGCTTCATAACCTATTCTCTAGTCTCTCAGTGTGGTAGCATAACAAAATACACAATGTAACCTTCACAGTATCAGCTTGTTCCTTTGGAAGAACTTCCCTAACATCAGGATACACAAATAACAAAGATACAAACATTTTGGGGGTTAGCATATGCAAAGCCATTTTCATTCCACTTTTATCCCCCTCCCCTAGTTTCAGTCTTGGTCCAAGCATTCACCAATAGTATATTGTAAGAACTTGTGCTTCTTTAGACCAGTTTGGCAGAGTTTTCAAATATAATTTTGATGATTTACCAAGAACCAAAAGGAACTATTTTGCATCTGAGTTTTAGGTGATTTTCACACAGGGCCAAAATGCCCCATTACTGCCCCGCCACCCCCTCTCCCGTTCCTGCCACGGAATAACTTAAATCTTTTACACACTTACCTTAATTCCACAGCAGGAACTGTGCTGCTTTTACGACTGGCCATCTGAAATGTTATCATGTTATCACGTGATAATGGCCGGGTGGTAAATTTAAAAAATAAAACTCCCCCAAACATAAAATATGTTCACCAAGCACAAAAACACACTTTAAATCACACAATCAAAACAGGAAAGGTAAAATAAAGGGTGCCACTTACCTGGATGTCCAGATCGTACCAGGAAGTGCTCAGAATGGACCTCCCCTCCACGGCTGTCATTTCGGAACAGGAACGGGGCTCACACCCGTGATTGCGTGATAGCAACAGAATGGGAGGTCTATTCACAATGAAAAATCATGATTACATTGCCCTGGAACAGTCACGGGAGCAGGATGGATGCAGGACAGAACAGGGTCAACGTCATCCGAAAGGGAAAACCTTTCCCGACCCTGTTCTGTTCCTGCCACGGGATATATAGCCCGTGTGAAAATCTCCTTAGACTCCATTTCTCCATAGGTTTTTCATTGGGGTTTTCTGGGCTGTGAGGCCATGTTCTAGAAGAGTTTATTCCTGATGTTTCACCTCCATCTGTGGCTGGTGTCTTCAGAGAATGGTGGCATGGGGGGGTGTGGTGTTTATATACTGTGAGTCCCTCGTGGAGAGGATTATGCAATTTTTTTGTGGGATGTTGGTTGTTGGATCCTCAGGTGTGAGGATATGCAAGGAGGATTAATGTCATTTAGTTAATGGTCCATTGTCTGCTGGGAAGCCCCCTGCCCGTGGGTGAAGTTCATTTGCATGTCTTGAGTCTTGATTTTGAGTCTTGATTTTGGTGTTTTTCAGGACTGGTAGCCAAGCTTTGTTTACTTTTAAGGTTTCTTCTTTCCTGTTGAAGTTGTCCAGGTGTTTGTGGATTTCAATAGGTTCACTATTCTCCACTTTTTCTTCTCCACTGTCCACTTTTCCAGGAGTACAGGATTTTATGTAAGTACATTGGTTGGAGAGTCTATTTTATGTTGCATGCTTTTGGAAAACTGTCTTCCACTGGCTTTTTATATCACACTGTGTGCATCCTAAATGCCTGACAAGGGTTACTGTTTAAAGGGGGATTTCATTGTATTTGGGAACAAATCTGGTCAGTTCTTTATGTGAAGGAATAAAGAAACCACTATAGGTCCTGTTCCAGGAGAAAGGGGGGAATATAAATAAAATAAGTAAATAATAAATAAACTAGGAGCTTTAACTACAGAATAAATTTGCTGTTCAAAAGTTTTAAACATTTGGGTACAGAAATACAATGTTCTGTTTTACAGGGCAGTGTTCTGTTTTACAGTGTTCTGAATAAAGCAGTTAAATTCCATGGCAAAATGGAATTCACTTATTTTAGCTCCATACAACAAAATTGCTGGGGATTTTCCTTTTCACCAATATCAACACTTCCCAAACTCCAGATTTGTCAAATCTTGTAGGAACATTTTGCATTCCTTTACCTGAAGTGGTGGTCAAACAAGCTAAAAATCACTTTATAAATGCTGGACATAATGTAGTGTATCATGCTGAAGAGCCATCTCTTGATGATGATCATTCATAAAAGCTGTCATAAATTAATCAGATAAGTTACAATGAACTTGTGATGAGAAAGGGGATATTGGTTGAAAAGTTTTGTTGTTGTGCTTCTGCCAACAATGTGTTCAACTCACCTGTTTCTCAAACTCAAGGAGCAGAGCAGCCTCCTGCAATAGAGGTGTGGAGGTTTGAGGGGTTTTACACTGTGGGTTTTTCACAGTAGATGAGTTCTGATGTTCAGGCATGTCCACAGCCTTATGCTCCCCCAACATCTATTCCTTCACTTCTACCTTAATCTTTTTGAAGTCCTGGTACTAACATTTTTGATACTTGTTCTGCCAGCCAGATCATTTTACCTTTGGGGAAAGCAACTATTTGTTGTTGTTGGATGCCTCCAAGTAATTTCCAACTTATGGTGACCCTAATGGGAACCTATTACAGGGTTTACTGAGGCTGAGAGTTTGTGAGTTGCCAACATCTACTCATCTACTGGGTTTTCGTGGCTGAGTAGGGATTCAAACCCTGGTTTCCAGAGTCGTCGTCCAACACTCAAACCACTACACCATGTTGGCTCCTAAAGCAACTATGGCTGCATCAGCACTGCAGAAATAATCCAGTTTGACACCACCTTAACCACCATGGCATAGTGTTATGGAATTCTGGGATTTGTAGTTTTGTGAGATATTTAGCCTTCTCTGTCATAGGTGCCACAACAAACTACAAATACCAGGATTCCATAGCACTGAGTCATGGCTGTTAAAGTGGTGTCAAAGTGGATTATTTCTGCAGTGCAGATGCAGACTATGCTTCCATCTAATTTTAAAATGATATCTATCCACTCTTCTACACATTTTAGTATAGTTGGTTCTCTGGCTTGTGCCTTATCCTGTGTAACTAATTTTTGCAACTATTTCTCTGGAAAAAAATTCTGTGTGGGGTGGGGAGGAAGAATTTTTAAAACATTATATAAACACAGGACTTTATCAGACTGCCCCCAAATAGTCAATTTGTTTGCTGTCATAACGTTGCCAGAACTCCCCATGCTGCACCTACCTTGCTTTCCTGGCAAAGGCTTCCCGGCAATGAAAGAGGAAGTGAACAGAGTTCTGTTCACTTCCTCGTTCAAAGTCCCACGGATTCTTGCGAGAAGACGCTCACATGGGAAATTAAAAAAACAAACAAAAACAACACAGCAAAGGTTTTTTCTTTTTTTTTTTTAAGCACATACAGTTGTCCCTTCATATTCGCTGGGGTTTGTTTCCAGGACCCGCTGTGGATACCAAAATCCATGAATACTCATCCCATTATATGCAATGGCCTAGCAAAATAGTGTCCCTTATATAAGATGGCAAAATCAAGGTTTGCTTTTTGGATTATTATTTTTTAAAGAATATTTTCAAGCCGTGAATACTTAAATCCATGGATACCAAATCCGTGGATACGGAGGGACAAATGTACACATATTTAAATACTTACAAGTAACCCAGGGAGGGTCATAAAAAGTGCATCTCTTACCTGGATGTCACAATCTCACTTGGAAGTGTTTGGGCCGGACCAGCCATTGATGCTACATTGACATGAATACAATAGCATGAGGTTTCACACACCAGCAAGGCTGGCACAAAAGCACCATGGGGGATCAATTGATGGCTTCAGTTGTCAATAAAATAGGATGGGTTTTACAGGGACATAAACATGAAAGGGCAATGTCGTCTGATATGCATGTCCTTCTGCATTTATGTGGTGGCATTATGATGCCGTATTTAGTGTGTCTGATAAAGTCCTAAGACTGTGTACATTAACTTGCAGGCACAAGTGCAGGTTAATATATGCATGCATGCATGTGCACACACACACAGTGATTTCTGGTATACAGATCTGATCAATGCAGAGCTAGTGAAATTCAGGAGCTCCACAGCCTGACCTCACCTGATTTTAAGCAAATCTTTTATCCTTTAGCTTTCAGAACTATTGCTAAGGTGGCTCTCAGAGATTCCTTTGCTTTCCTCCAGTAATTCAAGCTCTTGATCATAGTTGATAAGAGGGAAATCTTCATTATCTGTCTTTTACTTTTTATTTTTGTGCTAGTCCTGTGAAAGTGACTTCTTGATGGTATTTTTAATTATATTATATTTCAAAATGTATTGGTAGCTCTAGAGAAGTAGTTCAATTATAGCACAGAGAGGAATTAAAATCCCACACAAAGGCCTGCAGTAAACTGCCAGAAACAAACCATCTGTATGTGTTAACTCATCCCTTCCCCCCCTACACACACAGTAAATTCACTATTTTCCTCACTGTCATCAATTTAAGTGACAAAGAACAGTGAATAACAGATGTCATTAGTCTATCCTTCAGGCAGAAAGAATAAGCACATATGCTGATTAATGATGTGCTTTTAACCATTCCATATGAGGAAAAACAATATTCTTGAAACCTGTGTTCTTGAATGATCTCTGCCTTACACCTTGCTATCAGATTAACGCTTCCCCCTTACACACTCTCTCATGTATCAAATAGCATTTGCACCTTATGCAAATAGCCACCATAGTCTTGGTTTTAATGTATTAAATTTTTAATGTGTTAAATGGTATGTGTGTGAAAGTTCTGCATCTCTAATGCATAAATATGTACATATCTGTAAGAAGAAAAGAATGCATGTGTATCTGTGTCACCCACAACTCATCAACACATCATGGCAGAAATGTTAACATTTGGCAGTGCTTTCGGTTGTCCCTCCAGTTGGAATGACCTGTGACCCAAATGGTGAGCTTCCTAGAGGTGACTGCCATAACTCATCAGCAAATATTTTTTTAAAAAAGTATATAACGCAAGAGTCCAAATCCATACAACACAAATAATCCAATTTGAAAGTGGATTAATTGCCATGTCTCCTTCCTATGGAATCCTGGGAATTGTAGTTTGGTGAGGCACCATCACTTTTTGGCAGAAAAAGCTAAAGACCTTGTAAAACTACAAATCTCAGGATTCCATAGGAAGTAGCCATGGCTAAGGCTCATGAGGCAGTAAAAAAAGTGGTGAGAACAGGGGAGAGGACTAAGGAACTACTACTAAGATTCCTGGGTTTATAAAAAGGTGGCGAGGGAAAACAGGACCTCTTATGTATTCCTTTGGAGGTCCTAGGGAAGTACTGAGGATAAAAGATAACTGAGGATAAAGATGACTGCTGCTCAGTTGCAAAGGAAATGCTTTATGAGCAGCAGTCCCGGGTCCAATCCCCAACTTCTTTATGTAGGTCTGGGAAAGATACTGTTGTAAAACCTTGGAGTCATTGGCCTAAATTCTGATTTTAGTCCTGGTTAAAGTAAACTAGCTAAATCAGTGGACTTTATCTGTGTGTTGATTTACTATTCAGCAATCGGCTGAAAGGATCTACTTTACATGAGACTAATCAACAAGATGCCAGCCATTCAGTGTCGATCAGTAGAGATGGTACTGAAGTAGATAAACCAATATTTTGACAGTATAAGGCAGATTTCTAAGATTGTGCTGGAGACCACAAGCTTCATTCACAGAGCTACAATCCAATAGTTCCCACATCTTATAAAATTTGTATGAATATATATATATATATATATATATATGATTTGCCTGTTGGTTTAAACTGGCCAACAGGCATATAATATTTGAGAAACAGTAGCTATGCTTAAAGAGTTAAAATGATAAAGAAAAAAACCCCACACACCCAGTCTTGTAGAGCTGAAAGAAGTCAACCCAATCCAGATGTGTATTCAAAATGGCTGCTACAGAATTCATAACAAGGTCCTTTGTTCCTGTCATTTCCACTGTAGTGTCTTGATACTTCACAGTCATTTCAAAAGCAGGGGATATGAATAAGTAAGAATAACCCCATATCCACCATATTCCATCACATCTGCATATAGTGGTACTGGTGCCTAATTCTCTTTGATGTTTCTTTTGTAACTTATGTAACCTTCTTCTAGGGAATTCAGGGAAGGCATGCTTCACACTAAAACTGAAAAAGGCCACCCAGTGAAGTGTATAGAAGAATACAAACAAGCATCTCGATTTCCTACATCAAAATCCACTCATCTAGCTGTAACATAGAGCTTGGGAAAGTTACTCTTTCAGTCAAAATTCCCAGAATCCCACAGACAGTATAGCCAGCTGCTGGTCATAGTCCAAAAAATAACTTTTCTAAGCTGTACTATTACAGTCCTCTGTCTCCAGTTTTTTTCTGTTGAATTCTAAGGGGAGAGGACTTGAGAGAGGTGACGCAGTGGTTAAATGCCAGTACTGCAAGCCACTTGTTCCAGCTGGCTCCAAGGTTCTCTCAGCCTTCCATCCTTTCATAGGTCGGTAAATTGAGTACCCAGCTTGTGGGAGGCAATTAGCTAACACACATTGGAAACTGTTTAATGCAGTGTAGATGTGTAAATAGCTATTGCTTAAAACAATTTGTAAGCTCTGATAGCCTTGTGGCTGAAGAGTGGGGTATAAATAAAAATAAAATAAAATAAAATAAAATAAGGAAGGCAGAAGATATTGTGTTCAAATGTCTTGTGTCACAGGAATGACAATGTCTGTCTCCAAATCCCATCCCACCGCTGCCACTAGGGGCTCATCTACATGGGATAAATACCCCAGCCTGCCCATGTTCCAGAGCCCTGCAGTCCAAATGACACAGGCCATTTACCCTGATCTGCCACCAGGCAGTCCTCACCATCCCCGGGGCAGATATGGGGCTATAATGGTGGCAAACCAGGATAGGGCCCAATAAACCATTACAGGAAAATACCCGGTTTACCCCAGAAAAAACAGATTGGCCCCCATGTGTCCACAGGATCCCATACGACATGCCACTCCTCCCTGCTGCTCCCAGCTCTTCCAGAAGCCAGGCAGGGGTCCCACAACCAGTGATCACATGCAGGGGGCCTGCTGTCACATGTTGCAGGACCCCTGCTTGGCTTCCGCATTAGTGGGGGAAATGGCAAGCAGCAGCAGCAGCTTGATTAATGGGCTGGCATCCTGTTTGGACTCTGGAGCATTTTCTCCAGGGATTGGTGTAGGGGGGATGGACCAGATCCAGAGTTAGGATACGCAGTCAAGGAGATGGCGTACCCTACTTGGTGTAGATGAGCCCTAGTTTTCTCTGATTTCTTTTCTTTTTTAATGGTATTGGAAGGATGCTATTAGTGTGTAGCAGTGCTAAGTGCATACTTAGCAAACTGGGAAAATGGATAGCTTTTGATTAGAAGTAATATGAAAATGAGACATTTGCATGTAAAGGTCAATACTAAAATATTTGTGGCTTACCATGTGATCACTCTATGTTTTCTTGAAGGCAACAAAGTAGAAAGGAGTCAAGGAGCCAGTTTTACAATGGACTTATTGTTGCTGAGTGTTTATGTGCAGTTTTAGCTGGTTAGAATTCATCTAAAGCCACAGTGTAACATCTGTTGCTAATAGCTCATGCACCCAGTGACCCAATTATGACAGTCCCCATTTTTCATTCTGAAGGAGGTTGGCTCAAATTGGTTACATTCACCACAAGATGATGCTGTTTTATTGTGGGAGATTTGGATGCCTATTATTGCATGAGAGCCACTGTTATGTTGCAGTGTATTTTCTAGTGACAATTTGAATGTTTCAAAGTATGGAGGATTACTGGGGTGAAAGTAGTTGCCAGCCTACCCACCAGTGAAGGCAGTCCAGTGAGGTGCAATACATAACAGATTCTAGGAGCTGTCACTCATGGCCAGTCAGTCCTAGCACCTCCTTCCATTGGAAGAACAGTGCATGGGGTGGGATAGAGTGGCAACCACCTTTACCACCTTTACCCAGTAATCTTCCACACTTGGAGCCATTCAAAAGGTCACTAGAAATTGTAATGTATCAACATTTTAATGATTGAACCATTATATCACATCTAGTTTGTATCTACAAACTATGATTTAATAATTACTCATTTTTCCCTTTCACTCCCTCCCCCGTGTATTTTTCTCTCAAGTGTGGTAATTTGATTCTTAAGAGTCTTTTTTGTGCATTTGAGTTTCCCTGGTGGTGATCATGCATGCTTGTTACTGAGGAAAGATTCAGAACAAATGGCTGTCACTGGCCTGTGGCAGATTGATATTTTATCATGTCATAAATGAAAGCAGGTACATGGGCCATATTTCATACCAAGTGCTGGAAGTAATCAAATCTGCAGTTTTCCAAAATAAATAAATATTTTAAAAAAACAAACAAACCCTGTAACTTTCCAGTTCCGCCACCATTCTGGCTTTTGACAAAGCCATTTTCAAATTCTCTCCCCACCCCCCTTGCTCTTCATGCTCAACATATATCACCTTAATAGCACAGTCTTTCAAGAACTAAGCTAACGTGAATGGCTTTCACAACAACCTGTGAACAAGATCATTATATTTTCTCTGGATGAAGAATATTCATGCAATATCTGTTGTGCAAAGAGACAGTGTATTATGCCAAAAGCTCTAGGCAGAAATTCCAGCTGGCATGTGTATTAGGGGTACAGCTGTGGCCATGAAATTGGGACTTATTGCTATATTTATTTACTTGTAATACTTGGATACTGCTTGATATCATGAGATCTCCAAGCAGTTCATGAGAAATAATTAAAAGTCCTATCATTATTGTTGGCTGGAATCCTATTGGACAGTCATGAATGCTAAGGTTACACACTTGTGGCTGTTTCATATTCAGAATCCCTATGTAATCCCTAGTTTAGGGGCTATATAGGGACCACAAAAGCCCCCCTTCTCCACAGCAGCTGCTGTGATTGATGGGGGCCTGTTCCCTTGTTGATTAGGAAGAAGCTGCCTGACTGTCCCATGATAGCATGGAAGAAAAGGAAGAGGTTTTGAGAAGCAAAACTAAATACTTGTGATTGATGTGGATGGTCAATAATTATTTCAAAAAGAAGGAAAACTGCAGAGCATCCAGTGAAATTCACAACAGTAAAAAGAAACACATCTCAAGATGTTGTAAAGATTATGGGGATAAAGGTTGGAAGGACTGTAAAGATGGCCTTATTTGCTATAAAGGGCTGACACATTTTCAGCTTGTGGATACTTGTGAAAGGATTTTAAAAATTCATGTAATCCTTATAGGTTTTTGGTTTCATAGCCCCCAACTGCCCTGATTTGGCATGGACAGTCCCAATTACTGCTTTATCATCCCATTTTTTTCAGAGAAACATTTCAGTTTATCTCTCCTCTTCCCAGTTTCTCCTGTTTCCCCCCAGCTTAGTTCTATCCGTGAAAACTGAGTTCAGTGTTCAAATATAGTTTGCACTCAATTAACTCAGCAGGGGAGAGAAGAGGGTGGAATCTTGCCATCCTCTGTAGATTCAGGCAAAAGCAAATTGCTGCAGCCTCTCCTGGCTTGTGTGTTCTTTCTCTTCAATTACTTTTGCCATCTTGACCACCCTCTGATGTTGCTTGGCCGCACATGTTCCAGCTTTCATCTTTGAAATGTTGGAGGATAAGTGGTTTGGCCCAGTGGACGGGGAAACTCCATGGAAGGGGCTGTACTTACCAGTTCAATTTGGAGTAAGGAAGAGAGAGAATAGTGGAGCAGAGAAGGGTTCTGTTTGTGAGGGATAAGAATTAGGCCTCTGTCATCTTGGATTAGGTAATATGATTTTAATGTATGGATTTAGGAGGGAATGGGCTAAATGCCCTGCAGTAGATGATTATTATTATTATTATTATTATTATTATTATTATGTATCTGTATATATTTTATATTTTGATTTTAGTCTTTGAGGTTGCTCAGATAACTGTTGAGCAGGAAGATTTCTGCAAGTCCTATACTGGTGCTTTGTGGAATGCATGGAACTTTAAGAGTGTGTATGTGTACTATATACAGTATAAAATTTCCAGTATTTTTCCAGATTATATGCTAATTGTTTACACTTCCATATTTATATTAGCAATATTTATTTATAAAGTCACCGCATAGAATGTAAGAGAGTGGTACATGCCCAGACCAAAACAACTTGGGATTTTTAGCTAATAAAAGACCATCTTTACAGTATCTTAAGACCTGACTCCTTTTTTTCTTTTCAATATAGCATTTTAGCAATAGCATTTATATTTCTATACCACTTATCAGTGCAAAGCACTCCCTAAGCAGTTTACAATGTGTTAGCTAATTGCCCCCAACAAGCTGGGTACGGTACTCGTTTTACTGACCTATGGAAGGATGGAAGGCCGAGTCAACCTTGGAGCCCTGTAGGATGGAACTCACAACATTGTGGCTGCACTACCAGCATTTAACCACTGTACCACCAGGGTTCCAGAATTATGGGGCTCAATAATTATCTCAACAATATGCAACTCCAGCCTATTCTCTGCAGTGCTTCCATGGACTAGGATAACAACAATAAGAATAAAGATAACAACAATAAAAAAGAGCCACTCAATGCTCTCTGGTAGTACTGTGCTTCTTGGAGGGATCAGGAATTAGATATGGAAAAACATGCACAATTTATAAGGCAAGAATTCCAACTCTGCTTTCAAGTGGAAACATTGAATTGTATGTTTTAGGATATAAAATAGAACCAAAAAGGGCCCAGGGGAAGAGATAAGCGATGGTGCCAGCAGCAAAGAAATGACAGGTCCACTTAGAAACATACCTACTGAGAACACTTAGGCCAGAGTTTCCAAAAACCTAGTTTTGTTTTATTTATTGATCTTATTTATTTATACATATTGTGGCTTTTTTGCAGTCTGCTCAATTAACCCAGGTAGCTTTCCAAAGTTAAGACAGATACAGCTAAAAGGTGACATCATACAAAAAGTTTAACCAAACAATTGACATAATTAAAAGCAATTTTAAAAACACACCCATTAAAAAAGAACACAGTATATTATCCAAGGCCTTTTCCATATGAGCAATCAATCCTCGAGGGCATGCCAAAAGAATAGTCTTCACCAGCCTACTGAAGGATAGTTAGGAGAGGGGTAGTTTAGCCTCTCTAGGAAGGGACTCCCAGAGTCTGGGGCAGCCACCAAGGAAGCCCTCTGCTGTTGTCTCACCAGATGTGCTTGTGAAAGTGTTGGGATTGAGAAGATTTGGGCCTCTCCAAATCATCCCAAATCTCACACAGGCTCAGATGGGAGAATACAGTCCTTCAGATAACTTGGACCTGAGAAACAAAGGGCTTAATAGATAACCAGGATTTTGAATTATGTCAAGAAATGGACTGGCAGCCAGTGGAGCTGTTGCAACACTGTGTGTTCCCTGTAACCAGCCCCAGTCAATGATCTAGAAATATCTCTGTTAATTCAAATAATTGGAAGTCATTGTTCAGTTGCTAATTGCTCCAGGATGGGTTTTATCAGGGTAATATTGCTTTAAGTGAAAAACAAAAAATGTTGGAGCAACAGACCACAGACTAACACAGATGAAGTGGGTTTGATCACAGCTGTGGCTAGGAAGAAGGCTGACAATCAAACACTCCTATATAGTCAAGCCACAAGATGCAGTGTGTTGGTTGGTGTTGTGGAAAAAGAGGAGTGTTGCTCAGTCTTTATACTGAGACTGAAGATAGAGACCTCCAGATATCTTTGGATGAACCTTGCTTCCTGTAAGTCTGTGTGTGAAAGTGGGTCAGAGATGTGAAACTGAAACCTTTGTTTTTGTACCCTTTCTACTGCGCAGTTCTGCTGTTTTAGCTACGCCTGGGTTAGCCAGGTGCCTCTCAGTGAGCCTGTACTGAGTGGACAGGTTTGGGTGTTTTGTTTTGTTTTGTTGAGGGGGGGAGTTGACATTTGAGAAAAATCAAATATTATTGCCAGATTTTGGAGCTTGGAGAAGTTATTTCTCTGAGATTCCATCTCTTAGGATCCTGTAGCCAGTATGGCCAACAGCCAGCTGGCTGGAGGATTCTGGGAGTTATGTTATCTCCCCCGCACACACCCTTTCCACACTCTTGTCAGAGTCACCTATTGTAATGGATTAGAGGAGGTAAAGCTCTTTTCACCTATGTAATGATCATGATACAACTCAGGAGCCTTTCTCCAAATTGGTCCTTATTATTTTAACCAAGCTTCTCAAAGGCAAACCATGTGACAAACATCAGGGTGAGTCTGGCTCTGTTGGTTTGATGAAAAACAGATTCTGGGTGCAATGAAGCCCCTTCCCCTGCATCAACAACTCTTAATGAAGTCCATGGTGCAATTCCAATGTTAATTCAGATTCAATCCTTGTGAAGGCCTGCATCCCAAGTTCCCACAGAAAAGCACCAACAAGCAGAGATAGTGAAAATCCGTAAGTTTTCCCACAGAAAAGCACCAACAAGCAGAGATAGTGAAATCCCATAAGTTTTCATTAGACATACTGTATTAAGTGAAGAGGAGGTGTGTGTGCAGAGCAGTTCTCTTGAACACAAGGTGGCAGATGGCCCAGAGATAACAAGGGGGCACCACAGGGGAGACAGCTGGCTCCCCAGAAGAACTGGCAAAGTACAGTCTTTTGGAGCACAGATGTTGTCTGTAACAGTTGTACCATTATCTCTGGCAGGGGGCCTATGTGTCTGTGTGCATGCAAAACAAGGCCTTTGCACAGAATCTCCCTTCTCTCAGGCAAACAATGAATGCAAGAAAAATAAGTCACTGACCAGATAAGACAGCACTTCCTATGGATCCCTGCCCTGCTCTCTGGCACAAGTGCTCCAGGAGAAGGGCTTGCATGATGCACAATTACACCACTCTGAGAGAAAGAGGTGAGCAGATGCCAGATATGGCTTGAGTGGGCATAGACAATTTATTTGTTTCTTTTGGAAAATTCCTGCCTCAACTCTCAGCTCTACAAAGGGCACTCCAAGGCAACTTCCAGGACAATAGCCAAGCTTTCACCCAATTAAGATGACTTCATCAGTAAATGTAAAAGAAAAGCAAGAGAAGTCAGTTTTAAAATATATTGATTAAAAAAAATACTTTTATACAGTATAAAAAATACTTTGCTGCAGTTGTAGGTTAAAAACGAAAAACAAAACTGGATTAAAAATAGTCTTTTCCATTTCCCCCCAACCAAGGACTTTATCAGACACATTAAATATGGTGTCATAATGACATCACATAAATGCAAAAGGGCACACATATCAGACGACATTGCCTTTTCATGTTTATGTCTTGTCCTTAAGCCAATCTATTTTATTGACAGTCTAAGCCATCAATAGATTGGCTGTGCCATTTTGTAACTGGCATAGCCTTTGTGTGTAACATCGCATCTCCCCCCCCCCCACCCATACTTACCTTCTGAATGGCCGGACTGACCAGAACACCTCTGGGTGAGAGCATGACGTCTAGGTAGGTAACACAGTTTTTATGACTCTCCCCAGTTTGCTTGGGATTTTTATAGTGTGTTCATGTGCTTTTAAAAATTTTTACTTTGTTATTTTTGTTTTTATTTTTGAATCTCCCATGCAATGAAGTCTTGAAGGATTTCAAAGGAGAAAGTGAATGGGTCTTTGTTCACTTCCTCTTCATTGCCAGGGAAGCCTTCTGCAGGAAGAGAAGGTAAGTGTGGTGGTGGTGGGGTTCTTTTTCTGGCATAACAAATGATTTTTTTAATGCCAGTGAAAGAACATTTTAAGGGCCTCGTCTAATAAAGTCCTCAGTAGAGAGCCAACCAAAATCTTTGGGAAAAGACTTCCACAATCTGGGGGCTACTAAAGATCCATCTCCCTTCCCCAGTGCTCACATTTTGAAGGTGGCAAAATGTCAAGCATAAGCACTCCAAGGGGGAAGCCCTTTAGCTACCATGCCCCCAAACGGGTTAGGGCTGTAGGGATACTAATCAGCATTGGAACTGTGTTTGGAAGCAAAGCAGAAGCCAGAGGAGATGAAAAAGGACTGGTGTAATATATTCTGAAAAACTCCTCTGGCCATAGCAATTTCAGAATACTCTTCAAGGGCACACTCAACAGCCCATAGCATTAATTCATATTGGATGAATTAGGAGCATGAGTAACAATGATGAGGGCTTATCTACACTGGCCAGATTATGCTGCCTTCTGGATGGTGTATTCTGGCCCTGGAACTGGCCCAGATCCCCCGTTACTGTGACAAAATGGCCAAAAGTCCACACACACATGCCAGCCGGTATTGGAGGGTGCCTCCCCTGATGTCACATGTTGCACCCTCTGAAGCCAGGAAGGAGGCCCTCAGCATGTGATCAGTGCAGAGCAATGCCAGTGGCAGTGATGGTCAGCAATACAGGCCAGCATACAGGTACGGACCCTGCTTTTCCACACTGGACCCTCTGGGCTGTCCCACATGATGGGGGCTTTCTTGGGGGTTATTTTAAAATGTTTGAAATGGGTTTACCCCTGCTTTTCCCCTGCTTTGCCTCAGACATTCTCAGGACTGCCCAGAGGTGAATCAGGGCAAGAGCCCAGCATCATTTGGACTGCAGGGCTCCGGGGAGGGGGGGGGGACAGGGTAAATTGCCCATCTAGACAAGCTTATAGTCTGTAGGACCCAAGGAATGGCCAAGTTGATGCATAGTCTAGAACAAAGGCATTCCTGGCATTAGTAATCACCTGGGCTTCCATAAGCACAGCCTTTTGGAATTCTGAGAAACATCTATGCCAAGAAATCATATGTGTTTGTCTTGGTTTTTAATTTCTTTGAAGAAGGATATTGACAAATTGGAGCGTGTCCAGAGGAGGGCGACTAAAACGGTGAAAGATCTGGAAACCATGCCTTATGAGGAGAGACTTAGGGAGCTGGGTATGTTTAGCCTGGAAAAAAGACGGTTAAGAGGCGATATGATAGCCCTGTTTAAGTATTTGAAGGGGTGTCATGTTGAGGATGGAGCAGGCTTGTTTTCTGCTGCTCCAGAGACTGGAACACGGAGCAATGGATGCAAGCTCCAGGAACAGAGATTCCACCTCAACATTAGGAGGAACTTTTTGACAGTAAGAGCTGTTTGATAGTGGAACGCACTTCCTCGGAGCGTGGTGGGGTCTCCTTCCTTGGAGGTCTTTAAACAGAGGCTGGATGGCCATCTGTCGGGGATGCTTTGATCGTGATTTCCTGCATGGCAGGGGGTTGGACTGGATGGCCCTCGTGGTCTCTTCCAACTCTGCAATTCTATGATTCTATGATTCTATGAAGTAGCAGAGAGGATACAATCCAGTTCAGGACCATGGCACACAGAGAGGTGGCCCAGTTCTCCCTCCAATACCATTTTCCTGATTAAAATGCATACTAAGATGCTATTTGCCCCTGAAGGTGGTACTGCTGTCTAGCCTAGAGCAAGTCGGCACTTCCCGGGTGAGTCACAGATTCATTCTCTTTCTCCCTCTCCCTGTCTCTCAACTATTTATATCTCACCTTGCATCAGAATATCTGTGGATGGTATACAATAAAATCAATTTGAAATACTTTAAAATTAAAAACAGTTAAAGACAAACAGTGTAAAAACAGATTACAACAAGTTAAAACAGTGTTTCTGTGAATGTCCAAGACTTTATTACACCAGCCCCCTGCTATGCAGGAATACACAATCAGAGCACCCCTGACAGACTCAATCATATTAGTTTAAGGAAATGGAAACATACCAGTCTGGGAACATTCATTAGTAGACTTCTCTGCAATGGTGCTATGGCCCCACATGCTCTTTTCTGCATGGCCTCTATAAACCCTCCCTTCCTCCCCTTTGCCCTACCCAATGTGTCTTTTGTGGTTTTATTAATTTTTATTTTCACTGCAATTATGCAATTACAGCAATATGATGAAATAAAAAAGAAAAAAGAAATAGAAAGGAAAAGGAAAACAGACTGCTTGGGAATAGTGAGGGGGAGGAGGAAGAGAAGGAGCATCATGCCCACTGACACCACGTGACAGCCAGCATATTGGAACTGCTGGAAGGGACCTATCACATGGAAGGCAGTCATGGAAAAGCAGCAATATTGGGAGCTCCATCAATGAAAAGGTACACTCTACCAACTAATGGAATGCAAAACAGAAACCAGACAGACGCAACATCTGTGATAAGTACTGACCAATTATGCTACTATCCTGCTGAAATTCAGCTTTGCCAACCTTGTGTGATAAAGTCTCAAGCTGAGTAAAGTTGTGAGGCCCAGGGCCGGTTTAAGGCACCAGCACCAGCGGTGTCATCATCCGCAAGGGGGCCCATCATTGCCCCCCCCCCCGTAGTAACCCTCCTCCTGCAAAAACATTATTAGTAATAATCTGAATATCCTATACTCTGAATAGTTTAAGTTGGGTTAGGTTACATTGACCTGAGATAAACATATAGGGCCCCCAAAATAAAGCATTGCAGGAGGCCCCAATTTTTTTTTAACTCAATGCCAACATGAAGCCAAATGTTAATGCCAATCAGGCCTCCAAGGGGCATTCCATAAGTGGAATTCCACAAGAGAGAAGGCCCTTTAAAAAAAACAAAAACAAATCCAAGATTGTGATAAGACTTTATCAGACGAGCCTCTAAAAACATTTCTTTCCCACCATACTTTAAACTGTAAGTGTGCTGGCAAAATAACTCTTTATATCAGACGTTGCCATAATAGCATGAAAAAGCAGGCCTGTACTTCTGCATTGCCGGGTGCGTGTGATCTCGACAGTTCTCATAAGAAGATGCAAGCGCATTTAAAAAAAACAGCTAAACTAATAAACAAAATGAACACACAAGCACTGAAACACATTTTAAAACTTGCCTGCAAAATGGGGAGGTTCATTAAAAGATCATCCCATACCTAGTTTTCGTACTCTCTCCCGGAAGTGTTCTGGTGGGAACTGCCCATTGATGCTGGAATCACACCAGCAGAACAGGGCACAGTTTCAGATGCTCGCAATTACATGAAAAAAACACTGCGGTTGATCAATTGATGGCTTGGCCCATCAATAAAAAAGAATGCCTTATTCACAACACAACATCGTGAAAGCATGACATCATGCAAAATGGGTGGCCTTTCACGTTCGTTGGGCATCGTTATGACACCATATTTGCTGCACCTGATAAAGTCCATAGATGAACACAGAGGTAAATATGTTGTCTGTTTTCTGGTCTTAGTCACAAGCCAGAAGAGGAGGGCAGCTCCTTCTTGCTCTTATTGCTCCTTACTTTCCTAGAGTAGACAGGTGAACAGGCAGGGATAGGGAGGCCCAGGTATCACCAATGGCTCCCCTACTGGGAAGCAGGCTCACCAGATGCCCCAAAATGTCAAAACATAATGCCATGTTGCTATGTTAGTCATCTGGAAACATAAGCATTGAATTAGAGATTTTACTCCACAAATGCACTTATGATGTGACTGCAAATTAATATTTTTTAAAAATGTAATTCAGTGAACACATAGCTGCTAATTTTTTTTGTAAAGTGTTTTTAATGCAAAATGGTGATTCATACACAACACACTGAAAAGGCACAACCAAGGACTACAAATGTTCTTTGGACCAGGGGCATGGATATATAGACACAGTCAAGTTTGATGTGTTTATCACTAATGGCTTATTATTCTATGGCTCATGGGGAATATGTGTGTGTGTCCGTGCGTGCATGTATATGTACATGCCAGTTCAGATTTTCAAACTTTTTCCTATTGACATTTTTCTTCAGTAAACTATAAAGGTTATTATCGTTATTATTTGAAATGCTTTTTTTGTGCAGGACACCCAACCTATGTTAAAGATCTAGCTCATGCTTTGCTGCTGTTTTTAACTGCCTTCGAGTTGACTTCGACTCATGGCAACCCTGTGAATGACTCAGCCCCAAGACACCCTACCCTCAACAGTTCTGCTCAGGCCCTTGACTGAGTCTATCCATCTGCCATGCAGCCTTCCTCTCTTTCTACTGCCCTCCACTCTTACTCCTACTCTTCTTCTTCTTCCTATTATTATTATTATTATCTTTTCTAGTGAATCATGCCTTCTCATGATGTGGCCAAAATATGACAGCCTTAATTTAGTAATCTTGGCTGAAACATATACCAGAGGCCTAGAAAATTCCAGTTTCATTGTGACAACCAGGAAATAAAAATGTTCACCTTGTGATAACAGAAAGGGCTACTGGGCACACGATTTTGCCTTTTTTCCCTCCCAGTCACAAAACAGAGCACCAGTAGTCTGTGGCATATAAATACTGGGTTTAAAAAAAAGTTTAAAAAAACCCAAGCCTTCCTATCCATTGAGGACCCTCCTGATCTAACAGTATGAGCATATGGAGCATCCATGTCATACACAACATCTTCTGAGTGGTGAATATGATTTCCAGGTGAAATAAGGGACAGGGATCCTGTTCCTTTAATGGTTGTGTAGAAGAGGGACTTTCAGCAGGTGCGGCTTCTGTGGCAACCAACACCTGCTGGAATTCCCTCTTCCATACAACCATTAAAGAGACAAGAGCCCTGTTTACCCGGCAAACCTAGGGTCTATCTACAGTGCAGAAATACAGCAGTTTGACACCACTTTATCCACCATAGTTCTGTCCTATGGGATCCTTGTATTTGGAGTTTTGTGAGGTATTTAGCCTTTTTTATTGGAAAACTGTGGTGCCTCAACAAACTACAAATACCAGGATGCCATTGGATAGAACAATGGTGGATAAAGTGGTGTCAAACTGATGTACTTCTGCAGTGTAGACACACCTTAGGGTGAATAAGATGGGTATGTGCTACTATCATCACCACACAGAGTGTACCATTGTCACCTCACCAATCATTTCTGTACTGGGGCTAGAAATGAATGTGCACTGTTTTCTGTCATATTCACTGTTCTTTGAATATTTAGCCATAGAATCTCAGTGTTGGCAAGAGCTACAATTCCTTTAACAGATTAGTTTTTTTTTTCTTTCCCACCTATTAAACCTTACAGAATCTCTTACAGAGTGCAACATCTTCTTGCCAACACAACATCATTCTTTTATCTGAGTTGCCATGGGTACCATGATCAAAGGTCACCAGAAACAAGTGGGACAACAAGAGAAGGGAGGCATAAACAATCAACACAATGCAAAATGGGACATGACTAGTACCATAAATAGAGTGTCAGCTTCCTACATTTCAATAATGAGAAGCAAATTGTTCCTTGCTGCTGTGCAGGTCCATAAAACATAAATCCAGGTGTTCCTGTGAGCAGGCTGAATTAATGGAAAATCCAGCTGTTCAAATGATGGCCAAACCACTGCTACTTCCTAACAGCACCAAGAAATCTAAAATGAAGAAAGAATAAAGTCATGATGACAAAGGAAATGAGGAATGGGCCACTCCAGAGAGCAGAATGACCTCAATGTTTGGTAGGAGGGTAGAACAAGGAACAGTTCACCTGATGGTCCCCATGTACTTATTTTGCATTTCTTTAATTCCCTCCCCCAGCTGGCCATGAAATGTGTTGTTAATGTCCATCTAGTTGGCTTTAACATATGGCAGTGCTATGAATGAGAGATCTCTAAGGCTGTTGACACAACGTAGAAATACTGCAGTATGACACCACTTTAACTGCCATGGCTCAGTGCTATGGAATTCTGGGATTTGTAGTTTTGTGAGCTATCTAACCTCTGGCAGAGAGCTCTGGTGCCACAATAAACTCCAAGTCCCAGGATTCAATTGGGTGGACCCATGATAGTTAAAGCATTGTCAAATTGCAGTGTGTCTGACGTTTAAGGCATCTTGCTATTAAAAATGCTACTCAGGCCTTGCAAACTTGGGGCTGTGGCTTCCTTTATCAAATCAATCAATCAGTAATGTAGTCTTCTTTTCCTACTTCTTTCCACTTTAAAGAGTATTATTGCCTTTACTAGTGAGTCATGTCATCTCATGGTATGTCATAATATTATTTTAAGGGGTGGGTGGGCTAGGGCATTGTGAGTATGGGGTTTTTATATTGTAAGCCGCCCCGATTGCGTTGCAGAGGGGCGGGATATAAATAAATATGATGATGATGATGATGATGATGATGATGTCGATGTCCAAAGTACAATAGTCCCAGTTTAGTCATTTTGGCTTCTCAAGCGGGTTGAAACACATATTGCATGTGAATATATCAACCCACTATATATACTGATTCAGACCCTATATCTACATTAATAATAAACCCTTGACAATGGAAACCAATGCTAATAAGAGGATGAAGAGGTCCAAGAATATATAAACCCAAAAAACAGGGAAGACTTTTGTATCCAGGCTAGAGGTGCTGGACAGAAAAAAGGGAGAAATATAACAGGCTTGTAGGAATGGTAGGAACATGCCAAGAACGGCTCTATTTTATTAATTAATTTCATTTATATGTTGCCTTTCTCCAAAGATGAGACCCAAGCCAGCTTCCATAAAACAGATTAAAAATACAATTAATACAATAAAAATATTATAAAATCAGCTTCAAACATATAAAATCTAAAACATACAAGATAAAACAATCCCTGCTACTTAAAAGCCTGCTTGAAAAGATAAGTCTTTGCCTGCGGTGAAAAGAAATCTAGAAGGTTCTCTAAACAAAAGAGAGAAGAAATACCTTTGGGAGCTGAATTTTTAAAAAGTCATCTCATGAGGAAAACAGCTGAGGAATATAGCAAAGAGTTAATGCCGCTCCACAGAGAAGAGAGAGGTGCTTCTTGACAGGCTCCAGAATGTTTTTTTCTGCTTTGTTAATGCACAGGGCTGCTAGGGAAGAAGGGCAGTAACTGAAGCCCCACAAAGACTGCACCTCCCACACCCCTCCTGTGCATGCCATTGACCCCCTGCCTGAGCCTTGCCACATTGCTCACTGGAGTTCTACATATTATGTTTACAGTTTCAATTAAAAGGAAGAAACTGTGCATTAGATCTGTGGTGGTCCATGGGCAAGTGCTGGTCCCTAGCCATTATCTGCTGGTGAGTTCACTAAACAGAGAGTCTGTGAACATTTAGAAGGCAATGCCATAATCAGAAAATGTCAACATGGGTTTCAGAGAAACAAGTCATGCCAGACTAATCTGATCTCTCTCTCTCTTTTTTTTTTCTTTTTTTTTTTTGATAAAATGACCAGCTTGGTAGATGAAGGGAACACTGTGGATATCGCATACCTTGATTTCAGTAAGGCCTTTGACAAGGTTCCCCATGACATTCTTGCAAACAAGCTTGTAAAATGTGGGCTAGACAAGTTAACTGTTCAAAGGATTTGTAATTGGTTGACCAGCCGAACCCAAAGGGTGCTCAGCAGTGGCTCCTTTTCGTCTTGGAAAGATATGACCAGTGGGGTGCCACAGGGTTCTGTCCTGGGCCCAGTGCTATTCAACATCTTTATCAATGACTTGGATGAGGGAATTAGGGGCATACTTACCAAATTTGCAGATGACACCAAATTAGGAGGAGTAGCTAATACCCTAGAGGACAGGATCAAAATCCAAAATGACCTGGATAAACCGGAGAGCTGGGCCAAAGCTAACAAAATGAAATTCAATACAGAGAAATGTAAGGTACTGCACTTAGGGCAAAAAAGTGAAATGCATAGATATAGGATGGGAGAGACCTGGCTGAATGAGACTCATGCGAAAGGGATCTAGGAGTCCTAGTAGACCAAAAGTTGAACATGATTCAATAGTGTGATGCGGCAGCTAAAAAGGCCAATGCAATTTTGGACTGCATCATTAGAAGTACAGTTGTCCCTCCACATTCACGAACTTGACATTCGCAGTTTTGATTATTTGCAGTTTTGGGAGGGCCCCCCCGGGCCCACCCAAAACCGCGACACGGGGCCTCTGGAGGCCCCATGAAAGCCCTGGCATGGAGCGGGGAGGGCCGGGGAGGCCTCCACGGGGCCTTCGGAGGGAGGGGGAGGGCTGGGAAGGCCTCTGCGGGGCCTTCGGAGACCTTCTGGAGGCCCCGCGAAGGTCTTGGGAGGGAGGGGGAAGGACCGGGGAGGCCTCCGCAGGGTCCCGCTAGGCCCCGTGAAGGCCTTGGGGGGGAGGGGGAAGGCCCGGGGTGGCAGGGGGGGAGGCCCGGAGAGGCCTTCACAGAGCCTTGGAAGGCTCCGTGAAGGCCTTGGAAGGGAGGGGAGAGGCCCGGGGAGGCCTTCACGGAGCCTCCCCGGGAGGGAGGGGGAGGCCCGGGGAGGCCTTCACGGAGCCTTCCAGGGCTCCGTGAAGGCCTCCCCGGGCCTCCCCCTCCCTCCCCAGACCTTGGAAGGCTCCATGAAGGCCTGGGGTGGGAGGCTCCGGGGAGGCAGGGGGAGGCCCGGGAAGGCAGGGGGAGGCCCGGGGAGACCTTCACGGAGCCTTGGAAGGCTCCATGAAGGCCCTGGAGAGGGAGGGGGAGACCTGGGGAGGCCTTCACGGAGCCCTGGAAGGCTCAGTGAAAGCCCCGGGGAGGGAGGGGGGAGGCCCGGGGAGGCCTCCACGGGGCCTCGGGAGGGAATCAATATTCTCGGATTTTTGACAGTTGCGGGGGTCCGCGGAACCTAACCCCCACAAATGTGAAGGGACGACTGTATAGTGTCCAGATCAAGGGAAGTAATAGTGCCGCTCTATTCTGCCTTGGTCAGACCTCACCTAGAATAATGTGTCCAATTCTGGGCACCACAATTCAGGAAGGATATTGAGAAATTGGAGCATGTACAGAGAAGGGCGACTAAAATGATGAAAGGTCTGGAAATGCTGCCTTATGAGGAGAGACTTAGGGAGCTGGGTATGTTTAGCCTGGAAAAAAGATGGTTAAGAGGCGATATGATAGCCCTGTTTAAGTATTTGAAGGGGTGTCATGTTGAGGATGGAGCAGGCTTGTTTTCTGCTGCTCCAGAGACTGGAACACGGAGCAATGGATGCAAGCTCCAGGAACAGAGATTCCACCTCAACATTAGGAGGAACTTTTTGACAGTAAGAGCTGTTCGGCAGTGGAACACACTCCCTCGGAGCATGGTGGGGTCTCCTTCCTTGGAGGTCTTTAAACAGAGGCTGGCTGGCCATCTGTTGGGGATGCTTTGATCATGATTTCCTGAATGGCAGGGGGTTGGACTGGATGGCCTTCATGGTCTCTTCCAACTCTGCAATTCTATGATTCTATGAGTTTCCAGGAAAGAAAGAAACAACTGTACCCAACGGGCACAAATATGATACCATTCCCTGGCACTGGTGTCATGGAAAAAGACGTGCAGTACATTTGAGAATGTAAGATGACCCTGAATGCCAGGTTGTGATAAGATAAGACGGATACATCCCTGATTATTTCAACAGAAGCACTTGTACAATATTCCCTCAGTGCTCCTTATCACTGTCTGCTCTTCTCCTCCTTGTCCTCTTCCTTCTCCTCACCACCACCACTGGACACTGTCTTCAGTGTTCATTAGTTTGCCTTTCTTCTCTGGACTGAGTGTTTACATCAGCTTAAAGAGACAGCCCAAGATCAATGGAAGTTGTTGCTCCATCTCCCCATTCTTGTCACTGCTTGCATGGCCAACAAAGGCAAGTAAACAGATTGAAAAGTAAAGGGGAAGAGAAGATGGATAAGGGGGCTCTAGGGATTGGCACTGGATCCCTGCAAGCATGCAGGCATCCAATTATGCTGATGCTTGGTTTAGCTCCATCAATATACATGGCCCAATATGTCAGGACATGCGCACAAGTCCGTCCTGAACATATGCAGAGGGCCAAGCTGCACTATAATTGTAGGCACCTGTGGCCTGCATAAGGCTGATAATAAAGTACTCAAACACAGTGTGTGTCTAAACTAGTCTACTAGAGCATAGCAGAGTATATACAGGGATGATCCATGATGATCCAAATAAACTTACAAGGTACATGAATGTGGAGGGAACAAGAAGCAAGAAGATGCAAGGAGGTGGGATAAAGGATTGCACTGCAATTTGTACATGACATGATGGGTTTTAAGATCATACCCACATAGCTGATTCCCAAGCACATAGTTTGCACAATCCTTTCCCATAAAGATATGAATTATACAGCCAATATTGTGGACACTTTGACACACCCAGTTCTAAGCATACAATAACAGTAAGCACCAGTTGTGCTCACAGGCCATCCTACTGGCCACAGCTCCTTTTACTGTAAAAATTTCCATACATGACAATCCTTGATACAATCTAGATGAGGAAAGAACTCTCAAGGGGAGGAAGAAGTGAAGCATTCCTTCCCCAAACACTCAGAATTCCCAAGTCATTTCCCAACTGAAGCAAAGGAAGTTCCTGAACCAATATTTGGAACCAGGAGTGGCTTCCAAGTTAGTGGGGCAGTGAATCTGTGCTGAAATCCTATCCCCACCTTGGATAACTCCTTTAAAGTTCAATTTTTATATAGACGATGGAGAAATTTAAAATCGATCAAAAGCTAGAAGGAATGGAAATGGAAAACACAGAATTTGATAAAGTGCTACAAGGTAGCAAAAAAAAATCTTGTCAAAATTATATAAGATATTATTAAAATTAAACCAAGAGCAGGAAGTTATTAAATCATATATGATAAAATGGGCAAGGAACTTTGGTTACGACATAGCTTTAGAGCAATGGGAAAAACTATGGGGGAAGAATTTATCCTTCATGAGAAGTAACAATATATAAGAGAATACATATAAAATGATGACCAGATGGCATCTAACACCAGAGAGATTAGCAAAGATATACAAAAACATGTCAGACCAATGTTGGAAGTGCCAGAAGGCGACAGGTACCTACTACCACATTTGGTGGAAATGTGAGAAAGTGGAAAAATATTGGGGGGAAATTCATAATATAATTATAAAATTGTTTGATACAAACTTTCCATGTGACCCGGAGATATTTCTATTTAATATGTTGGAGAAGCTGGATGGACAAGTGCAAAAGAAATACAGGAAGGTTTTATTATATATGATGTCAGCCGCAAGAATAATTTTCGCAAAACATTGGAAGACGCGGGAAATACCCTCAATAGAGGAATGGGCAATGAAACTTATGGATATGTATGAAATGGAAGGATTAACAGTTATGTTAGATGATAAAAAAACATTGAAAGATTTAGAGACTTGGGAGATATTAAATCCTTTATAGAAAGATAGATGGGGTGAAGAGGCATTTATAAAACTAGAAGAGCAAGATTAAATAAAATAAAAATTACAATGGAAACAGGAAGCAGAGAACTAAGTGAGAAATTAGAAGAAGGGGGAAATTATTGGTGAATAAAGCAAAACGGAAGGAAAAGAAAACAAGGAAGTCATGAGGTATGAATGGAAAGAGAGAAAAAGCAGAGAATAGTTTGATTGGTGAGAAATGGTGAGAGTAAGGTTTTTGGTGTATATCTTTGTATAGGAGGAGAAGTAAAATGAGAAATGTATGTGAGTAAGGTGTTCTTATGGTATGTTTCAAATAATAATCAATGAAAATTATATATATATATATATATATATATATATATATTTCAATTTAATGCCTGGACTGGATTAGTCACACTACTGACAGAGGAACCAACAGCCATAGACCAGAAATATGCAACACATGTGTTCTATTAGTGACATATTAACCCAATAATATTCCTTGCAAAGCATGCCTGCCTTGCATACCTCTTCTTTTTCTGCCTTTTGCCAAATAGACAATCTTAATTCAAAGCTTGGAAGTAACTAATTAGCAAATAAATTATTTGTGATTATCCGGCTCCCTGCCGTGCAGCAGAGCCGCTAGGCATGGGGAGCCGTACTTTGCCGCCCTGGTTGCGGCATGGAGACCATCCCTGTGTCGCAGGTGGCATAAAACGCCTGTGACGGAGGATGAGGGGCAGGGCCAGAGGCTATAAAGGGCCCTGCCGCCCCTCACCTCCTCCTCCTTGGCTTAGAGCAATCCTTGAGATCGCTGCTTGCCTGCTGTCCATTGCGCTGCGAAGTTCGAGGAGAGAGTCGGCACAGCTGGGGCGAGCGAATGAGCCAGCGGTAGCTTGAATCAGAGCCCTGCTTGTCTTCAGGCTCAACCGCAGAGGGTCTTAATCCAGCGGTTTTTTCCTTCGGCTGTCGGCCAGTCGCGGCAGCGACTATCAGGGCGAAGGAGGATTGGCGGCTGGTTCTTGGCCTTCAGCGGGTGCCTGGTGTGCAGGCAGTGGAGTCCTCTGATGGCTCCGGTTTTTTCCTCAACGACGTGTCAGGGAGTATTGTTAGGAGGGCAAAGGATTGCTGCCTGTTGTGGTGGGCGGCGTGTTGGGGGCCGTTTTTTACCCTAGTTACGAGGGGTAAGTGTGCAGGGCGGGGTCCTTTGGGCATGGGGACAGCTTGCCTGGATAATCCTTCTCCGTTTGGGGGGCTTTGGCTTGGTCGGGGCATAATTAATTGCCTTTCTTCGTTCACCGCCTTAGTTTGGTGGGCCACCAGGAGGCCGGCCTTAACGGTCATGCTATCTTTCAGTTCCCTTGGTGGGCCACCAGGGGGTGGTTGGATATTCCCCTACATTGTTGCTTTATTTCCTGCTGCTTGCAGTTTAGGCAGGCCACCAGGGGGTGTTGGTGGCATTCATATTGTTGCTGCCTTAATTCCATTGCTGCCTGCAGTTTTAGGCGGGCCACCAGGGGTCCCCCCACTCTAGTTTACAGCCGGTGGCCATTTTGATGGGCTTCAAATTTTAGGGCAGCCATTTTGTAAGGGGTCAGCCATATTAGGCTGTCTGTTGACAGGTGCTACAGCATTGTGGGAGGGCATTTGATTTGCTTAGCACTGCTATACACTTTTACTTGTATAATAATAGTAATAATAATAATAATAATAATAATTCTTGGCTGCAGTTGCAGTGTGTAGTTCGTTGGAGTTTGAAGTTTAATTGTTGCCTCAGTGGTTTATGATGGCCTCTAAGAAAGGCAAAGGAGGTCAGAAGGGTAAGGGGCGAGCAGTAAAGCCGCAGCTACCGATCCCAGTGGTACCTGATCCTCATTCATCCAGTGAGGATGAGGATCGGATCCCATGGAGGGAAATCTTGGAGTGGATTCAGCATTTGGAGAAGCTTCAGGGTGTTCATCAAGAAAAGGTTGCTGAATCTCATGGACAAGAAAAAAAGAGGAGGATTGCTGATGATATTCTTTCCCGACTAGGTGGGGCTTCGGGGTCTCGGCATGACGATGATGTGATTGGGAGTGAGCAGCCTTCAAGCAATCCTTTGGAACAGCCAGTTAGTGAAAGCGCAGTTCCGGGGAATTCAGGTGAGTCTGTTGGTCAAACATCTAATCCCATTATGGGTGGGACTTGGCCTTGGGGAGCTTGGCCCTCCATGACACAAAACACGGGAAACACCAGTGTGGGTACGCAGTCTATACAGGGGTCCTGGACATTGCGACAACAGGCTTTGACTTGGGCCCCATCTCAATGGTCCCCTTGGCTACCTTACGGGCTGGGATCCACTGTCCCTACCTTTGGGTTGACCCAGGGTTTACCTTGTATGGCTCAGGGGTCGGGTTATGAGTCCATTGCTTACTCTGCCATTCCTTTTGGAGAAATGTCCCTCCCCTTAGGTGACCATTTGCTTCAAACAACCAGGGATAAAATAGTGAAGGGAGAATACGTGGACCTATTTTCTCTACTTTATAGAGAAGTGAAGAAAAAAGATCGGGATGAAATGGATGAGAAGGATAAGGAAAAACTGAAGAAGAGAAGGGTTGAGAGGAATTGGACTAATTGGCTCTCCGGATTCCTCATTTATGCAGGGGTTGTTGTTAAGGCACATCCTCATCATGCAGCAGCCCTCTTTCAGTACTTAGATATAATTCATAGGGCATACGGCGATTTTGCAGGTCCAGCATGGCTCCTGTATGATGAGGCCTTTAGGATGAGGGCTGCAATTTATCCATCTTTGAGATGAGACATGATGCATCCTCAGTTATGGATGCAACTCATGACTCTGGCTCGCCTGATTCAAGGAGAGAGGACCCATAGTGGTCATTCAGTTAAGGTATTTAACAGCCCAATGACACGCCCTCTCACCAGCACAACTCCAGCCACTAAACAGGTGTGCTGGGAATTTAGTTCACATGGTTTTTGCACCAGGAAACCCTGTAGATTCAGTCATGAATGCTCCATCTGCGGAGGGGGGCATTCCTTTCAGAACTGCCCCAGGGGAAAAACAGCTGCCCAAGGTGGTAGGGCCAATCAAGGAGGGAGGGGTGGAGTTTCCACTAATCTCCCTCAAAAAGGGGCCCAGCTCAATCAACAATGAGGTTCTACAGCGATGGCTCAAAGTCTACCCTGACATGAAGGCAGCCAAATATTTACTTGAGGGTTTCCAGTTTGGGTTTAGGATTCCGTTTCAGGGTGTTAGGCGGCCATTTAGGGCCCACAATTTAAAATCAGTTTTGGGTATGCAGCATGTGGTTAGAGAAAAAATTAGGAAGGAGGTTACAGAGGGTCGTGGTTTAGGTCCTTTTCCCAGTCCTCCGGTTCCCAACCTAAGAGTTTCGCCTCTGGGCGTCGTGCCCAAGAAGGCCCCTGGGGAATTTAGACTTATCCACCATTTATCGTACCCTAAAGGGGATTCAGTGAATGACTCTATTCCCCATGAATTGTGTATGGTAAAGTACACATCCTTTGATGCAGCCGTCAGGGCAGTTCGACTTCAGGGTTGGGGGGCTGAGCTGGCAAAATGTGACATTAAGTCTGCTTTTCGCCTTTTGCCAGTTCATCCAGATGACTTTGAATTGTTGGGTTTCCAGTTTGAGGGGCAGTTTTATATGGACTGGGCTCTCCCCATGGGCTGTTCAGTTTCATGCAATGCATTTGAAACGTTCAGCACCTTTCTTGAATGGGCCTTGAGGGCTAGAACTGGACTACACAGTGTAGTACACTATTTAGATGACTTTTTATTTATAGGGCCTTATCAGTCTGGCCAGTGTGCTTCTTTGTTGCATCAGTTTGAAGTGTTGGCAGGTGAGCTGGGGGTCCCCTTGGCGCCCCCCAAAAACGGAAGGTCCTGCCCAGGTGTTGACCTTTTTGGGGGTCGAAATTGACACAGTCAATCAGCAATGTAGATTGTCTACAGTTAAGGTCACTGATTTAAGGAATAGGTTTTCCCAGTTTTTAGCGAGGCATAGGGCTACTTTGCATGAATTTCAGGTCCTTATCGGACATTTGAACTTCGCGTGCAAGGTGGTAGCGCCGGGGAGGGCTTTCCTTCACAGGTTATGCGACGCCATTAAGGGTGTACAACAGCCCTATTTTTTAATCCGCATATCTAAGGATTTAAGGGCAGATTTGCTTGCTTGGCAACAGTTTTTAGAGCAATTCAATGGCGTCTCCTTTTGGCGTGAGGAGTGGAAGCTCAAAGGTAATCTCCAGATAGCCTCTGATGTGGCGGGATCCACAGGGTTTGGAGTTTATTTTGGTGGATGGTGGTGTGTGAGTAGGTGGCCTGCTGATTTGGTGGCATCAGATATAGTGGCTGATTTAACATTTTTGGAATTCTTCCCAGTCCTGGTGGCGGCCACTATTTGGGCTGAGAAATTGGCAAATTCATCTGTGCACTTTTGGTGCAATAATATGGCAACCGTCCAAGTGATAAACTCCCTCACCTTAAAATCCCCTCAGGTGATGGTGCTCGTCAGGGCCTTTACGTTGCAGTGTTTGAAGTTTAATATTCTGTTTGTCGCTTGGCATGTGGCGGGCGTTAACAATGGCATTGCTGATGCGCTTTCCCGCATGCAGATGGAGCGCTTCAGAGAGTTGGCCCCCGACGCAGCACCCGAGGGCGTCCCAATGCCGGAAAGCCTGTGGAGGCTTGGGAGGCGGAGCTCGTGAGGGCATTAGGTATTCCATGGCTCCAAGCACGATGGAAGGATACACCAGGGCTATACGTGAGTTTTTTCAATTCAGGGAGCAGTCAGGTTTTAAACATGGTGTTCCAGTGCCCTTTGAACATTTGTTTCAGTTCTGCATCTTCCTTTATCACAAGGGTTTATCCCCGCAGTCCATTAAGATTAGACTATCAGCGATTGCCTTCTGGCTTAAAGCCCAAGGAGTTCCGGACAGTACAGGGGATTTCTGCATTTGGAAGGCCCTGGAGGGCTGGTCTAGAGAACGGGGGCACAGAGCTGATAGTAGAGTTCCCGTTTTACCTGCTATTTTGAAAGGTTTAGCCACGGTTTGGGCAGGCATTTGTATGTCTCCTTATGAGGTGCTTCTTTTTCATGTGGCAGCCTTGACAACCTTTTTTGGTGCTTTACGTGAGCTTTTGCAGGCGTCCAGGACAGATGCGTCTCATAGAGCTCTGGAACTCAGGGATGTTAACATGGAAGAGCATCAGGTTACTCTGACACTGCGTTTCTCTAACACGGACCAGCGTGGGAAGGGCAAGCAATGTTGTTTGCTGCCGTGCAGTGACCCAGATTTGTGCCCTGTTAGGGTATTGCAACAGTTTTTAGCACTTCGAGGTCCACACTTGGGCCACTCTATGTGCATTCGGATTTTTCCCTGCTGACTAAGTACCAGTTCTGGGCATTGACGTCTAGAGCATTGGGTAAGCTGGGTCCTCATGGGGTCCGCTTTGCTACCCATTCTTTCCACATAGGTGCCACCTCCACGGCTGCAGCAATGGGTATGCCGACCGCAGCAATCCAAGGGATTGGCCGATGGAGGTCCTCCTCCTATCGGCGCTATGTGCGTCCACTCACTTACTAACTTGTTGTCTCCCCCTTTTGTTTTTCAGATTCTAGGCCGACGCTGGTGATGTTGCGGGTGCTGATCTGTGGCCACAGTATGGTGTACTGGGCGACCCGGCAGGCCCAGCTGTGTCACTTTGGGCCTCACTTCAGTTTGGGGAATGGGGTAACAGTTGAGTGGTTGGGGAAAGGGGGTTTGCAATGGTGTGGCCTGTTGCCACTGCTTTTTGAGGAGCACCAAGGGCCTCCACCTACTGTTCTGATTCTTCACTTAGGGGGGAATGATTTGGGGTTATTGAAGGGGAAAGCACTGGTTATCCAGGCGATCCATGACATACGGGTAATCAGGTCACGGTGGTCTGAAGTTACCGTCATGTGGTCTGCCACGCTGCCAAGACGGCACTGGAAAGGGGAAGGTGATCCACATTCATTGGATAAGGCCTGGAGGGGAGCCAACCGCGAGATTAAGAACGCCATGCACCGGGGATTGGGATATTATCTGCCACACCCTGACATTGTGTCCAAAAGGCCCGAGCTCTACAGAGCAGATGGGGTTTACCTTTCGGACTCTGGAAATTTAATCTTCTTTAGTGATCTTCAGCAGGGGTGAGGAATCTTTTACATGAGCTGGTGGGGGAAAGGGACTAAGCGGACGCTTGCCCCTTACTGTGGCGGGGAAGGGGGAGGCGTAGCTTCGGTGGGCACCTTGGCACCAATTTTCGGTGAAGGTTGGGTCTCTGGAAGGGCCACTTCAGGTCGTGGGGCCTAAGGGGATGAAAGGAGACCTGCCTTGGGGTTGGCATAAAGGATAATTCTTCACCCCAATCCGTGGGGCTTGGGTGAGGGACTTTTGGGTTCACCTTCCAGATGGGGGCCGGCTGGGGAGCAACCCCACGCAACTGGGGTTCCTCTTCAGGGCCCAGGTGTTTGCCAGGGAAGGCTGAGGGGTGTGGTCCAGTATAGACCTACTGCCTCAGCTGGTCCCTCACCAGGTTGCCTCCCCCTGTTGAAGATATTAGAGAGAATTAAATAGGTTTATTTAATAAAATACTTTATTTCACCCCATTTCGTGTGTGTGGTCTCTTTATTATGCAATTGGCTGGCAATCTCCATTTCTCAATAACTGAGACATGATTCCACTTCATTATGATTGCAAAGGAGCCAGTGTGGTGTAGTAGTTTGAGTGTTGGACTATGACTCCAGGAGACTCTTTCATCTGTGGAACCCACTGAGTCACATTCTCTGAGACTCAGAGGAAGATAGTGGCAAACCTCCTCTCAATAAATCCTGCCAGAACCCTATGATGGGGCTGTCATAAATCAGAGTCAACGTGATGGCACATCATATACTCTTACACACTAAAAAGAGTTCATTTATACTTTATTATATTGCCATCGACAACAACAGCAACATCATAAAGAAGGTTAACTTATAACAGTAATTGGGTTTTCTTTCTTTCTAGTTACACACATGGGTGTATTTCATACTATAACCCAGTGGTTTGTAGCATTCTGATGTTGTTGTTTAAAATAAAACAAAACATTGGGTTCATCTACATGGGCCAGAATACACTGACTCCCTGCCAGCATATTCTGGCCAAAGATCAGGCCCATTCCTCCCTTCTTACTAGCATGAAATGGGTCAGTGTCCAGACTGTCATGTTAGCCCTACACTGCAGCCGCCACCACACTGCCCACATCCCACTCTCCAAAGCCAGGAATCTGGCCTGCAGCACATGAGCAAGGCCCCCTGCATGTGACCAGCTTGGTCACATGCTGCAGACCTGCTTCCTGGCTCCAGAAAAGCAATGGCAGATGGCAGATGGCATCTGCAGTGATGGTGTAGGCTCCTGCAGTCATGTGGGGCCAATTCATTTTTTGCCAGCAGAAGTGATTTTTCCCAGGTATTTTTTAAAAGTGTAAATGGGCTTTACCCCTTCTTTGCCCTGGGGGTTGTGAGAACTGCCCAGAAGGAAAACAGGGCAAATACCCTGCCTCATCTGGACTGCAGGGCTCCAAGATGGGGAAAAAGACAGGGTAAGTAGCCCATCTAGACAAGGCCATTAACTATAAAGTAGTGGTCTTAGCTTCTTTTGAATAACAAGAAAGTAAAGCCTTACTTTTAAAAATGTACAGTACCTATAGCAGTAACTATTGACTTTGGGGGCCTCTGAATTGTAACAAATTACTTTTTAAAAATAACTCTCCAAGTTCTGTCTGAGCTTAAAAAGATGATAGTAATCCTATTGCCATGCAATAAAGTTCTTGTAGTCTTTGGTTCTGCACAGAAATGCTATTCACTGCTCAACTTACAGGGAAGGGGTAGCACTTTTTGTGCCAGTCTCCTTAGCTGCTGCTTGAGGAACCTGCAGGAGTAGCATGATTTTGCTAAAATTGTGTGTTGGGCGGGTTCCCCCCCCCAAAAAAAATTAGTTGAGCCTTTAAAGAACATGAAGGTCTTTTGTTGCCTCCAAAACTGCTTCCCTTTGTATATAGCATGCATTATTTGTCATGTGCTTTCCAGAAAAGAAGGGTTTCTATCCTGCTTAGGAATGTGACAGAGAATCATTAGATATTTTAATAGAATCAGCATTGGCATTTTGAGGGTGTTCTTTGCACTGCACAGCACATGGTGAAAGAAATGAGGTTCAACAGATAGAACTTCACTGAATAAGTTTCCATAATGACACATGATAGTAAAATTACCCCTGTCAATGTCTTTCCTTGTGTGTCTTTGCTTGCTCTGATTGCTTGCTGTCAGAGACAGGTAGAGAAGTGAGCCTGTAATCTGATAATTAAGATGTCAGATCAAATGTGTTTCCGTCAGAGCAAAAGTGCTTATTATATGTCTTCCATGCCATGAAGCAACTTGGTTCATATGGTATATATAGAACTCTGAGCTGACCTTGTGAGAAAAAGTACAAAATAAAGAGGCAAACTAGGGAAGGAGGGATATCTGCCTCTTCTTCTGTGCTACAAATGAGGAGGTGCAGTGATGGGGAAAATAAAAATGTGAAAATGGTGTATGTGTGTGTGTTTTGGAATGCAACTGTATGTTGGCCAGGTGATTCTGGAAATTATGGCCCAAAATGTAACTTTCCAAAGCTTTGGGATTGTTGTTGCTGTTGTGTGTCTTCAAATCATTTCTGGTTTATGGAAACTCCAAGATGAATCTATCATAGGTTTTCTTGGCAAGACTTGTTCAGAGGTTGATTGCCACTGGCTTCCCCTGAGGCAGAGAGAGTGTGACTTGCCCAAAGTCACCCAGTGGGTTTCCATGGTGGAGTGGGTACTTGAACCCTTTCCTCTTGGAGTCTTAGTCCTGCACTCAAACCATTAAACCAAACTGGCTCTCTCAATAAACATCTCTAATTCCTGTTCATTAGGAAGCTGCTAAAGATTCAAGACCCTGTCAAACAAGGAAACAAGCCAAAATCTCTAGATAGCAATCAAGCTTGCCAAATTGTTATAACCTGTCTTTATGGACCTTAACTTTCAGCATGGCCTGGGCCATAATTTGGCCTTTGAGCAAATGATTTGCACATGAAGAAGTCCCAAGTCTTTCCCTGGCATTTCCAGGTAGGAGTTGGGAAGACCCTGCCTGAGACCCTAGGAGTCGATGTAGCCTAGGAGTTGGCAGCATGCAGGCCTTTGGCTATTTTTGCCTCCTTCACATCCACTCCCATTGACAACAGATGCTGCCACCAGATTTTGGCAGCAAAAAAAATAGCTTTTTTCCACTTGAATTTTGGCTGCAAAAATGTCCCCATTATGCCTTCCCATCCAGAAGGGAAGGAGACACTCTGCTCTGTCATTCTCCAGGGCTCTATAGTGTGGGAGGTGCCCTAGTACAGTATGTCTGATTATACATATTATGTGGCTCATTGCCGTTTTGTATCACTTCCATTTCAATCACATATATTTTATTTTTCATAATTTTGTACTTTCAGTTTCAGTTTCTGCTTTTCAGATTCTAGTCTATTCCTTTTATGTTTCTGTTCCTCATATAGATAGTACAGGTTGCCTCACATATCTGTGTGGAATACATTCCCAGAGTTACCACAGATATGTGAAACCATGTATAATAGCAAGCTGCTATAGAACACCACAGAATCATGCTGGAAGACATAGAAAATGCCTAAAGAAGATGCCTCTCTAGTCATCTGGTGTGACTCTATGGTCAAGTTCTGGAAGATGTTGACCATAGAGTTGTGCTGGATGACATCCCAGTCCCTAGAAGGACCACCTCCAGTGCAACTCTATGGCCCTCCAGATGCCTAGAGAGACTCCACTCCCCCCAACTGCAGGTAAGTGAAACCATGGGTACTGATTCTATGTAAATATGGGGGTGAACTGTATTGAATTATTTGGAAAAAAGGGACTGGATAAAAAGGGAGAGTTCTCTGTTCCTGGACAAAGGCCTGTCTGATCAGTGTCCTGTTTCCAACAGAAAATAGCCAGATGTTACCAGGAAACAACAGCCTGAAAAACTGAACTTTTCCTAGGTTCTGCAGGCAACCCCATAGAAATGCATGAGTCAGATGGACAGATCCTATACTTTTTTCTCATCTGTATTGTTGTAAGTCACCCTTGGTCCTAGTCAGTAGAAAGGTGGGATATAAAATAGGTACATACATACATATGCACATACCTATGCATTCCTTTCTACCACCTCCTTCTTCTCATCTCTCACTTTCTCTTTCTTCTCTTGGAATTAAGGCCCACCCTATCTTAATCCCACCTCCTACAATGGCACACACTGAGTATTCAGTCTTTGATGTTATTCCTAGAGCTTGGAAAAGTTACTTTTTTGGACTACAACTTCCACTATGGCCATGCTGGCTGGGTGATTTTGGGAGCTACAGTCCAAAACCAAAGCACCTGCGATCCTATGTCGTACAGAGTAGACTGTAATGCTTCACATGCACAGTTCTGTCCAGCCACTGAGTTCCTGGAGTCACAAGTCCACTTGTAAAGGAAAGTGTGTGCTCCCTTGGACACTTAGGGGCCAGCAGAAGGTATGGGGCACCTGGAACCATCTGCAGCCATAAATAAACAGCAGCTGCTTCCTTCCCAGATCTTGGGAGGGATATTTCAGATGAGGTGGCTGCTTTTCTCCCCACAGAGGCTGCCCAGGCATTCCACATTGTTCCCAGCCACTAAATGGTGGAGGTAGAATGTGCCTGCCCTTTTCAGCAGGCTTGCAGGCCAGTGGCAGCATTACACTCATCGCTCCGTACACAGCAATGGTTAAAACAGATAAGTGCACATTAACTCACAAGTATATCACCAACAGGATAAATGGTTTAACTTTGTAGATATTTTTTTGGCTATCTTTTAAAAAATGTTGCCACAGCTGCCATTGCTATAATTATATATATATATTTTTAAAAAAGATTAATCTATCTATAGAGTTAAAGCAATTTATCCTGTTGATGATATAGCAAAAAACAAATAAGAAGATTAAACAATCTATAGAATTAAAACTATTTAGATGTAGTTATACCTACATCTATATGTGCGCATATGTCCTTTGTCATTGTACAGAGAGAGAAAGAGAGGTTTTATCTACACTAGTCAGGATATGATGGTTCCCCACTGGCATAACCTGGTTTCAAAGGTAGCCCATCCTCCCACCCCACGGTTACCTGCAGAAGATGGGTCAGAGTCCAAACAGGAAGCTGGCCAATTACTGAAGCTGCTGCTGCCACCACCATTTTCTTGCTAACTTGGAAGCCACCCAGGCGTCCTGCAACATGTGACTGCAGGCCCCCTGCATATGACCAACCTCAGTCACATGCTGCAGGACCCCTGCCTGGCTTCAAGAACTGCATGGCAGCGGTCGAGAGGAGTGGTGTTCCGGATGAGCCCCCGCAGATATGCAGGGCCCAATCCAGCAGAAATAGAGCAAATCAGGTATTATCTTATATCTCAATAAAGGGCCCTATCCTGGCTTGCCCCCTTTCCAGCCCTGTATCTGCCCCAGGAGTTGTTTGGACTGCCTGGGGACAGATTAGGGTAAATGCCCTGCATTGTTTGGACTACAGGGCTCTGGAACAGGAGCAAGCCAGGGTATGGTGTAAACAAGCCCAGAAAGAATGGTTACTTTTGTATGTTTCTAATCTGCACTAGTTTAAATCCCTTGTAAACTGTCTTGAGTCCCATTAGTGGGGAAAAGATGGAATATAAATGAATAAAACATTATCATTGCAGCCAACTTTTCCAAGCTCTGTTCATTTCTCTCCCACAACAAAGAAGCAGAATCCAATATAGCACAATAGTTGAGAGAGGGAATGAAGGAGTGTCAGACATGTTGTTTGTTATGATAGTTCTCCTCTTTGCTCAAGGCATACAACAACCCTGTAACCATACCAGATGATACTATTTTCTTCTGTTCTTGTGCAGACTGTTGTGCTGTGAAGATGGTCAGGTTGCAGGATATATATATATATATGTATATACATACACACACACACACATATATATATATTCACACTGCTCAGTGAACTGACTTGTTTTCTTTGGCATTTTTCATATTGATTCCACTTTCAAATCTGAATTTATCAAGGGCACTTTCTGTGGAAGGTGTTCACTCAGGTGATTTTTTTTTTTTTGCTTCTGTAGCCAGTTTTAATAACAGATGAGGTGCTTTTCCCCACCTGTTCTGTTACTAAAATAATCAATAAGATGCAGAATTAAGATTGCCCAATAGGGAGAAGAATTGCTTGTTACAAGGAATTGCAAATCAGGGTGTGGAAGTGCAAGAGGGAACCTGTGGCTTAAGGTATCCAACTCCTCACTTGATATTAGTCTCCCCCCCCAAAAAAAACTTTATTACCTCACTTTTTCTACATGTCTAGTTTTCCTACATTTTGCCTATGAAAATTGCTTCCAGCAGCTATTAACAGTGAGAAGAAATAAGAGGTTTTGTCCTTTCTAGGATTTAAAAAATAAAAACAGTACTGTAGCACACTTCCCTGCACACACTGGTTAAGCCCACCTAACCAGTCTGTACTGTGTCCTCAATCTGGATCAGGGCCAAGAGTTGCTGTTTTTTAAAAAATAAAAATACGCAGATCAGATTGCACAGCTAACAGTGGTTGGCTGGTTGTTCCAATGTCATTGAGGCAGTAAACCTGCTCTGGTTTTTCAATAAGGAATTTAGGAGAGGTATCCAAGATACTGAACCCTTCCTGCAAAAAATGCAACATTTGGATTACTTCATCCAAGTTTAAACTAAGAACTTTATTAGATGGGGCTGTAATTGCAGAATTACAGTGCAACAATACTGCAAATGAGTTTCCATTAGCACACAAAGTTGTTGCCCTCCCATGGTCAATGGGTGCTCTACCCATTAATGGCTCATCACTTTTTATATTGATGGAAAAATCCGTGAATAATCCTCAATATCACTCTTTTTGTGGTGTTGACGAATGTGCAAAATCACATCCCATTGTAATTGCATGATTACAGTTTGAATGGGTGGTCCTTTCCCCCCTCCCCTTTCCCAACGAGGATGCACATGACACTATTTTAATGAACTGTCACCTTTTCTTGGTATGTTTTTTATTTTTGTTTAAGTTTTGTTAATTTATTTCATTATTTATATATTTCTGATGTGTTTAACCAAAGTCATGTCTTCTCACGAGAACAGCTGAAATCTCACCCCTACAAAATCATGGAAGTAAAATCCCATTCTTAAACTGCTAGTTGTGGTCGTATTATGACCATGTAGCAGAAGCATCACAAGTTTACAGTGTAGTATCATGTGATTACATTGATGTGTGATAATTGCTGTAATCATGCCATTATGGACTTTCTCAGATGAGGCCAATACTGGCAAAAAACCACGTCATTTAGGATGCAACGATAGCAGGAAAGGCAAAATTATCAGGGTAAGGCATCACTTACCCATCCCCGCTGCATAATGCTGGTGAGAATAAGGCATCACTTTTTATTGACAGGCTGTCAATAAAAAGTGATGACTCATCTGTGGCAGCACAATGCAGCAGAAACGGGTAAGCAATGATGTTGTCTGATAATTTCTGCCATTTGTTCTATCATCACATCCTAATTTTTGTTGCCTCTGATAAAGTCCTATGTTTATGCTTTCCTCAATAGTGGAATTACAGCGTATTTAGACACTAGTCTAATAAAGTCCTAAAACTCTGAGCAGATTCACTGACATTGAAACCACCAGCCACAATGAATATTTAACATATTGCCTATCTTTTCTTGTTCCCTGGAAAATGCCAAATCTTTTCCTCATTTACTCATAGCAAAATCCCACCAATGTCAATCTGACAGTCATGTAAGCACGTATAGGATCATGCAGCCTAAGAATCAGGCCTTCTACTTTATATGCTTTATAGTGAATGGAAAAAGCTGCATGTTGCATCCACCAGAGGGAGCTCCATCCACATAATATTTCAAATCAAGTTGGAAATTGACAAGGTGGCACGCGTATAAGAACTGTTGGACAATAAAAACAACAAGAGAAGAAAGTGGCATTTCATTATCTGAATTTTATTGATGTAAAAAATTGCAGAGTTTACACAGAATTATTCACAATGAAACAGAAACTTTCTGCTGGAAATATAGCGTTTGCTACCATCTGAGATTTTTGCTATTTTGCAAGTCCATGAACGTGTTCCCCCATGGATATGGGGGTTGTACGTACTGTAATCTCTCCATACCTCATCCTTCCTCTTTCTAAGAAATGGCAACAATTTTGCCTGGAGATGAAATAAATGAACAAGCAGTGCCAACAATGCCAGGGAAGAAAACATCTCTTTAATCATCATTCACTAATTATCAGTTCAATAAACTGAAAACATCTTGCCAACTGGGCTGCAAAACTTTGGGACTGGCCCTGCTGTATGTTGCCAATGACACTTTCTTCCGCCTTGAGGCCCTTTCACACTATACAATTATAGCACAACAATTCCAGCTTAATTGTCATGGCTATATCCTATGGAATCCTGAGATTTGCTGTTTATGGAGGGATAATAAGAATTCTTAGCCAGAGAGCTTTAGCGTTTCACCAAAATACAAAGCCCAAGATTTCACTGAATGGTGTCACAGCAGTTGAAGTGGAATCATACCATTATAACTATATAGTGTGGGGAAAGCCCCTGAATTTATCCAGTCAGCTGATGGATTTGGGAGGCTGAGCAGCAAGACAAAGACTGAAGAGTGAATAGGTAATTAGACATTGCTCCCTGGATATCTGGTGTGAAGTTTTCTACTGATTTACTGTTTCCCTCTGTATTTCATAACTACAAATGATATTACATTGACTTCCCAGAGGTCCTAGGACAAATTAATTGGAGTCAAATAAAACTACACAAGTTGGAGTAAAATGGATTAGTAGTCACATTTTGACTCAGCTGCTGGTAAAATGTGCATTATAAAAGAAATATTTATTTTTAATAGATTGTCACCAATTGATTAAAAAAAACACACTAGCACTAGTGTGCATAGTATGCCAACACAAACCAACACACCATATAGTCAAAGGGATAATGTTGCCTCTTCAACAGCAATGTCCCTTGCTCAGCCATGATAACGCAGGGTTACTACCTTGCAGGCTTGTTTCAAAGATTTATGCCAGGATTTTACACACTTTTCGTGCCAGCATTAGTGTTGCCAGATGAAAAACAGGCCAGGGCTCTTACATTGTTAGTAATTGTGTAGAAGTGGGAATTTCAGTAAGTCTTACTTGTCAAACAATCTCCACCTGCTGGAATTTCCTTTTTCCCCACAAGCCTTAAAGGTACAGAAGCCCTGGGCTGTTTTCCTCCCGGCAACCCATAATTAAGCTAGATCTCACAGTTGTGCAAATGATTGCCCAGTGAGGACCACTGCCTTGAACTCAGCCTTTGTGGAGCAACTGAATAGCTCCCAACCCACCCAGTCAGAAATGAGAGAGAGAGAACTGTGTATATGTGTCTTTGCAGAATGATGGTTATACTAGGTGTTGTATTTAGAGGTTTGGGGATTGTCCACACCAGCCAAATAAATCATCCTTCCCCTGCTCCCATGGTGATCAGTCCAGATGACATAGGACCCAGTCCCCATTCTGGTGCTAACTATCTACCAGACATCCAGCCAGCTTAGCGCTGAACCCACACTAAACCATCCTTAAAAGGGAGTAAATAAACTCACCATTTGCTCCAGATTTTACAGGAAAATCCAGTGCACTCTGAGTGACACTGCAGGGATGTCTTCACATGCATCCCCCTGTGTTGCCTGGTGTGAGTCACATCCTTTGAGGCCAGAAATGAGGTGCCCAGCATTGATCACCTGGCTGGGTGTCTTGTTGTGACCTCAGAGGATGTGACTCACATCAGCAGCAGTGGTGCCAGGCAACACAGCGGGGATGTGTGTGAAGACATCCGCCCAATGTCACTCAGAGTCTACTGGGTTTTCCTGTAAAATCCAGAGCAAATGGTGAGTTTATTTACTCCATTTTAAGGGTGGTTTAGTGCAGGTTCAGTGCTGACCTGGCTGAACGTCATGTGGACAGTTCACACTAGAACTGGGGATTGGGCCCTGTGTCATCTGGGCTGATTGCCATGGGGATGGGGGAGGATGGTTCATTTGGCCGGTGTAGACAAATCCTAGGACATTCTAACAAACTTGGCCTGGATCGAGGAATGGATCTGCCATAAACCTTACACCAGGGACCATGGTTACGAATCTTTGAGACAGATGAGATTTTCACATGGGCTATATATCCCGTGGCAGGAACAGAACAGGGTCGGGAAAGGTTTTCCCTTTTGGATGATGTTGACTGTGTTCTGTACTGCATCCATCCTGCTCCTGTGACTGTTCCAGAACAATGTAATCATGACTTTTCATTGTGAATAGACCTGTTCTGTTGCTATCACGCAATCACGGGTGTGCGAACAGGAGCCCCATTCCTGTTCCGAAATGACAGCCATGGAGGGGAGGTCCGTTCTGAGCACTTCCTGGTACAATCTGGACATCCAGGTAAGTGGCACCCTTTATTTTACCCTCCCTGTTTTGATTGTGTGATTTAAAGTGTGTTTTTGTGCTTGGTGAACAGATTTTATGTTTGGGGGAGGTTTATTTTTTAAATTTACCTCCCAGCCCTTATCATGCAATAACGTGATAACATTTCAGACGGCTGGTCGTAAAAGCAGCCTTACGACGGCTGCATTTATGGCCAGCCAGCGAGGAGCCCATTCCTGCTGCAGAATTAAGGTAAGTGTGTGAAAGATTTACATTATTCTGTGGCAGGAACGGGAGAGGAGGTGGCGGGGCAGTAACGGGGCATTTTGGCCCTGTGTGAAAATCTCCAGAGTAGCTGCTAGTGCAGTGATTTTTATGCTGGTGAAATGCTCCAACAAGATCCTGGGCTTATTGTGTAAGCATAGTACAGTGGGATCTTGGTATTCTCTGGAGTTTGCTTCCAGGACCTCCCGCAGATACCAAAATCTGTGGTTGCTCAAGTCCCATTATATACAATGGCATAGTAAAATGGTGTCCCTTATGTTAAATGGTGAACAGCAAGGTTTGTTTCTTGGAATTTATTTTTTAAATTATTTTCACACCGTGGATGGTGGAATCTGTGGATGCCAAATCCATGGATACAGAGGGCCGACTATACAACAGTTTGCATGAGTACCTTTTAGTGAAACTAAGTATAAAATATTTAAATGCATTTGCACTGAATCTTTCTACTGCAGCTGAACGTTATAGTGTTATAATATGCCAAACTGAACAATTAAAAATCATATGAAACAATATCTTTTCATTTCGTGTATCACTTTTCCATCTTTTCTGGTATCCTCTGGCCTACCTGATTAGTTTCTTCTGAGGTGTTTGACACTTTTGCCTGTTCATTACATACAGAGACCAAATAAAGATTAAAGCCTACCAAGGGTGTGTATGGGCATGTTTAAAATCCAATATTGAGATGCAGCATTTGATGCCAGTAAAGCTCAAATGCAATAAAGATGATAACAGAGTTTGAGCCTACCAGATCCAGAGGCTATAGCTTTATTAGAGGTGTCATGGCAGTCACTTGAGGCTTGAAGACACATGGCAAAAAGTACAGTTTCAAGCATGCTAGAAAAAAAGAGGAGAAAGAAAAATATTCTGTCTCAAAAGTATTTCACTCTACTTTTATCATGGTGATCTTTGCCTGGGGCAATATTACATTGCCTCCCAAAATGACACCCTACATTTTGCTATATCAGAGATTCAAAATTTATATTTGAAATATATCAATAGAACAATTTCAAAAACTATTTTTCAGAGTGTGTGTTTGTTGCTACTGCTGGGAATTTGTTCCTAATTCAGTTAAGAGCCTGTGTGGTATAGTGGTGTGAAAGATGGACTAGGGACTTTATCACATGAGGCTGCTAAAGTGAAATTTCAGTGGGATAGTAATGAATTTGGCCAGTACTTATCAGATGCTGTCATGGCTATCCTGTTTATGCCTTGCATTCTAGTTGTTACTGTTTTGTTCCTTTCAGTTGATGGGGAAATCCTGTCTATACCTACCAATATCACTGTTGTTCCACTGCTGCCACTGGTGCTGTCCCTGGTGCAGCGCTTCAGTTCCAGGATGACTACACTCACGTGGCATGAGAGGGCCTGATTCTCCTCCTCTCTCCCCTTCTCGCCTCTTCCTCACTATTCCAATGCAACATAGAGTCAGGCTAGGGGCTGGTCTAGACGAGTGGATTAGTGCACATATACACCAATTTGCAGCAGATTTCATCTGTCTCAATTGGTTTTTTGCAAGGTTGCTGGTGTGTGAAGCTATCCATGTTTGCTGTTCACACAGAGGCATGCCAACAAATCAGGATGGTGGACACAAGTGAATTAGTTGTGGTTCTACACTCCCCAACTTGCCCCTGACAAACAGCATTAAAAAAACAACAACCCTAAATTCAAGGTGCAGAAGAATGTTCTTCCACATAAAGAATGAAAAAAAGAAAAAGAAAGAAAGGCTGTTTCATCACCTTGGTGCACAATCGTTAACAATGACAATCCAGCATGGTGGTTCCAGGTGCTGACTTCTTAGCAAGCTCTGCTCCCCGCACACATCCCACCAATCAGCCATCCTCTTCAGGAATGCACTGTGATGCAATTTGGTTGTCCTAATGAGTGACAGTGCACATTTCCCCCACAGTTTATTTAAAAAATTCAGGAAAAGCCCCTAAGGCTTTCCCCCTGTAGTTTTCCCGAATTTTGCTCCCCCTTCTGCCAAAAACGACGGAACACTGTAGAATGCTGCAGGATCCCATTTGGACACATGGGATTATCAGCAGATTCTATGAGGATTTATTTCACCATCTGGACTACCCCTAGGTTTTCTTCCTTGACCAGCCCTTGCTGCTTTTAGAAGAGGTTCTGAAGACAGCAGAGTTCCCCTTGAATGAATAACATGAAGGGCATCTCTCAGCTTGGCTTACCTTGAAAGACAGGTGGGGACCATCTTCTTTTTATTACGCTGTAGAAAGACATATTTGGTGAATGGTACTAACTAGATAAAACCAATTATGCTAGCAATCAAGTTGGAAGCTTTCTAACATAAAGGGGCAACTTAGATTTCTTTTTAACTAAAGTGAATAACTGCAGTTGGAATTTTAGCATTAACTTAATTCCAGAATAAAGCTGCTGCCTAAACTATTAATTAACTAATGAGAAACAGTGCTAACAAATTTTACATTCCCCAGTTGGTTTTTCAACCAAAGTCTAGCTCATTTGGATATTTATTTATTTATTTATTTTGCAAAACTACTTCTTGCTTTTTGTTAGTCCTTCAGAGTTGGGGAATTAGCAAGCTTAGGTTGCAAGAGGCAAACCAGTGATTTTAGTTTATGATTAGAGCATGATAGTTCTGTTAACTTTAAGCAAAAATAGTCAGGGTATCTTAGAAGGGGGTGATCTTTTTTTTCCCCCAGATGATCCTCCTGTGTTCCACATCAGACACCATATAGACACTCCTCGGTGGTACCAGGAAGCTGAATTTTGAAGCTCAATCAAAGGGGCTTTTGCTGACATCCACATGGGAATCACTAAACTAATGAAAGGGAAGTGGGGATAAGGAGATGTGATTTCAAGGTGGGGCGGGAGGGGGGGAGAGAAAGCAAGTGTTCTAATGGAGTGGATGAGAAATTGGTTTCTCAAAAATTGATGAATCAGTTTCCTTCTCTCAGAAGCTTCCAAAAGGGGAAAGAAAGGTGGGGCAGGAGTAAAATAAAGGATGGTGGTTTTCAGCTTTGTTCTGAAAACAAACATATAACTTAAGTTGAAATGTCAACTTAACACAAAACTCATAGTTAATGCCCCCACCAAAGTAAATGGAATTGAATTAGATTTTTTAAAATTTATTGACCATTAACAAAATAAACTTACTTCACCAAATCCCACCTTACTTGGAAGCTAAGCAGAGTCAGGCCTCTTTAATACTTGGATGGGGGGCACCAAGGATTACCAGGTGTTGCTGGCTATGTTTCAGAGGAAGACAATAGCAAACCACCTTGAGTATTCCTTGCCTTTCAAAAACCCTATGAAATTCAAGGGGTCACCATAAACCAACAAGCAACTTGGAGGAATATATGGTATTTCCTTGAAAATACATTTACCATTTTCTACTAACTTTCCCATCTCTGGTCCTACTCCATGAATTTGTTTAATTTCATTTAAAAGCCATCCAAATTAGTGGCAGCCACCCTTTCTTCCAGCAGCAAATTCTAGTTAGGTTTATGCAATAATACATTTCTCTCTAAAATGCCAAGGAATCCAATGTTGTTTTTGCAAAATCTGTAATTTAATTATGAGTTGTGTGTCTAGAAGTTAATTGCTGTGGGCTGCTCTGAGCCCGCATTAAATGAGGTGACCCCAAATTTGAGTGTTATGAATTTGGGAGAAAGGAAAGTTTCTCTCTGAGAGTTGTCCACTAAATCTTGCTCCCTTCATCTTCATTGCTTAAGCCTTGCAGATTCATATTGATTGGTTGTATCAGAAAGAACCCCCTCCCTTCAACTTTAGAGAATAGATTTTGGCAATTGTATAACAATTTGTGGAATGCAAACTGAAAAGGTCAGCTCCTCTCGGTTAAAACAACTGTTTTTGTAGAAGAAACTGAGGAGAAATGTTGATTGAATAACTCCCTTCTTTGCTTTCAGACCTCCTCATCTGACCTGTTCATAGCAAAACAAATATAGAGCTAATGTACCGGCTATCTTCTCCACAAAGTCATCTCTCTCCCTGTGGTTCAACAACCCAACCAGAAATATTCATTGAACAACTTGGCAACTGCTGGAGCCAATATTCACACATACTTACACTCAATAGGACCTATTGTATAACCTGGACTGCTGCACTAGGGATAGGGAGGCCATATGTCCTACTTTTCAAAGGACAGTCCTCATTTGATAGAGGAAGTGTTCTCTGTCAGAAGGGCTATCTGGGTAAAGAACCATAAGAAGAAAGAAGGAGATGATGATGATGATGATGATGATGATAGTGATTTCCTACCTGCCTCTTCCTATGAATCAAGGTGGGGCACAACAGATAGCAACTAAAATCGCAGAACACAGATGGCCACAACAGTTAGCACTTCAGTACTAGACTGAGCTGGCACGTAAGTCATCTAGTCATAGGCTTCCTCAGGCCTGAGGCTGTTTCACAGTCCACAGTTAAATCACTAGGATTCCAAATTAACTGCCATTCCTGTAGCCTATGCAGTGCTGGGGTTTGTAGTTTGCAGAGGCACAAGAACAATCTAGCTATGAATTCTAAATACCCCTCCTTAAACTGCAAGTTCCAGGCTTCCATAGGATAGCCTCAAAGTGGAAAGAAGGTGCTATAACTGAGTTCTGTGAAAGGGCCCCTGGTGACATACAGAATACTGATTTTTTATTGTAATTATAATAACTATTACTATATCTGCATCTATACCTTTGTCATTTTTTTTGTCAATGCAAAATTTACAAACTTGTGCAAGGCTTTCTTCTCAACCTGAAGATGCTCACATTTTTATATTCCTCAACCAAATTAGCTAATGGGTGTGTGTGTGGCAAAGTGCACCCCCCACCAAGGATGGTTTAATGAGTCTCAACCTCTACTGATTCCCCTAGACATTCCTTTTTTGGGCCAAAAAAGTGAATTGGTTCCCTTGAAGCCCCCAGGAGCAGCAGAAACTCACCTTTTAAATAGGCTACAGACTCCGCTGTATTGTTTAATATATAAAAAACATTTTTCTCCAAAACCAGAATAGATTGCTAGCCACTTCTGGTTTTCTATGTTTCTGAGATGGCATTTTCAACAGTGTGACAGTAGAAGATTGGCCCCCACACCCTTTGTAATTACTCACCTTTATTTGCTGTGAGGAAATATGTCACAAAATAGTGAGCCAACATCTTGGTCTTCCAGAACTCTTTGGACATTATCAGATGGGGCCAAAATGCCCCATTACTGCCCCACCACCTCCTATCCCGTTCCTGCAATGGAATGGAGGTAAATGTTTGCACACTTACCTCCACTCCGCTCCAGGAACTGGTTCCTTTCCTCCTTTGCCGGCCGGCCATAAATGCAGCTGTCGTAAGGCTGCTTTTATGACTGGCCAGGAGAAATTCTGCTCGTTCTTGTGAGAGAATGAGCGGGAGAGAAATTCGAAATACACCCGCCAGCTGTCAAATTGAAAAATAAAAGGCTTATATATATATATATATATATATATATTTAAAAGGAACCCGGAGAGCGGGGGGAGAAGGGTGGAACTTACCTTGATGTCCCAATTGTGGCAGGAAGTGATTGCCACTGAGCTCCCCCCCTGTGCCTGTCATCACAGAACAGGGACGGGGATCCATTTCCCACATCCCTGATTCCATGACAGGCATGGAAGAAAATGGAAAAGGGGTTCTATTCATAATGTTTAATTGTGAACAGAATACCTGGGAGCAGAATGGGGGCAGAACGGAAGCATCACGGTGGGGCTTAATGTCATCTGAAACAGAGCCCTTTTCTTGGCCCTGTTCCATTCCTGCCCCGGGATATTTGCCCCGTCTGATAATCTCCTTTGTCAGTTGTTGCTTTGTGCTTTCAAGTCATTTCCAACTTATCAAAACCCTAATGTGAACTTATCACGGGGATTTCTTGGCAAGATGTTTTCAAGAAAGGTTTGCCTTTGCCTAAGCTACCCTAATTTCCTCAGGTGCACTGTGGAAGGAGCTGGCCCTCTCCAGTGTTGAAATAAAATTCAGCTGCTAGTTTGGTCAGCATTTGGACATAAAATAGGGTGGGATACATTTTAGAGGTGTAGCTATGGTGTGTGTGTTTGGGGGGGGGGAGAGATGAGGGCATTGCTTCTCAAATAAGAATTTTGACACTCACACTCCATGTAATTTTCTTTCAGTCTCCAAATTCCTGGTATTGCTGAGAGTGAATGTTGGAAATCAGTCACACCTAGAACTCTTATACTGTATTTGTTCACAGTCCCTTGGTCATTTTGCCTGCCCCTTTTCTTTGAACTATGTTTCTAAATGCTTGGTGAATTTTTTAAATTTTAATACTTAAAATTTAAGTTATTGCAACACTAGAAATTTGGGAACTGAAGGAAAATTCAGTCCTTAAATTTAACTGGGGACATAATTCTTATTTAGGGGTCGATGCCCATCTCCCTGTAGCAACACCCTCAGTATATTGTGCCTTTTGCTTCAGGTAGCAAATTGTCCTGGGCCAGCCTGCAGCATTTATGTTAACATAGCTGGATATTAATTTTAAGGTGTGTGCAAGGTTTCAGAAATAACAACATCCTCAATGCAATTTCATTTGGGTAGTATTACCTAGATGCTGGAAGGTCAGGCATACTGCAGGATTGCCTGCATCAGGAAGGCCATGACAGGGAAACCAGCTTGAAGTAATTAGCAGCTGGGCTTAGGAGAAACCAGAGGTGAATGGTAGTTAAGATGTATCAAATTAATGAACCTGTAATTCAGTTCGTGGCCTATTGTATCCTGGAAGGCGTGTAAATCATACAGCTATAAAATCTAAAGCAACTTATGCAATCTCTTTTCCAGAAAGGCATTTTGCTGATTTTAATCATGTGCTAACTACTAAATATAAGTCCACCTACACTAGCTGTATAATTGTCTTTTCATAATTAATCTAGTTCTCAACTGCACATGTCAACAAGAAGTCCAGTAGAAACTTGCACAAGGAGCAAGAGCTAAAACTGTTTTAAAAAGGAGAGAGAGAGAGAGAGAGAGAGAGAGAGAGAGAGAGAGAGAGAGAAACAGGGTCTCCAAACCAAACATACCTTGGAAAGGTTTTTTGGGGGGGAGGGAATTAACTTTCCAATTCCCCCAGTTAGCATGGCTACTGGCTAACCTGGCAGGGAATTCTGGGATTTGTAGTCCCAAAGAAAGGGATGTAATTCTTCACTAAGTTTCTTCTTGAAAAAATGAAAGAATAATATCAGCAATTTGCTTCCTGTTGTGATGTCTTCAAAAACAGTGTTGCTTTTGAAGGCTATTTGCAATTCGGGACTTATTCTGTGCAAAATTTCCCCATTGTTGTTTTGCAGAGAAAACAGAATTTTCTGTGCAGAAAATAATATCTCAACACAGAAACAGTATTCCCTACTCAGAAAAAGCTGTTTTCTGCACAGAAAATGTTTGCTAAGCAAATCAACCACATGTGAATTTTATGCAGACTAAATCCCCAATTATAGCATGTTTTTCTGTACAGGAAATAATATTTCACTGCAGAAATATCTTTTCCTGTGCATAGCATGTCCTTGTCTGTGCAAAACAGCAATGTGCAAATTTTGTGCAGGATAAGTCCTGAACGGGGAAGATTCTTGTCAGTCCACGATTCCATGCATCAATGTTTTTTGACACTTGAAAAACATGTTTTTCAACAATTTTTGAACACAGGTCTCACACACACACGCAGATACACACACACACATGTTCACATTCCCTGTATGAACAGGAGATATGTTCCCAGACTTACCGCAAATACTTGAAACCACGGGTAATAGCAAACCCCATAGAATCTTCATGCTGGAGGACCTAGGAAATGCCTAGAGAGAGACCATATTTTTTGGATGACAGCTAATTGAACCTGTAGGTATTGGCCCTGCCCATACAAGGGGAGAACCTGTATTTTTAAATATTCTTTCCATTCCTACCCAAAAGTAATGTTTTAAGCTCTGTTAATCCTTGGTATGCTCTAGTAACTGATATGCTCACTAGAGAGGTAAATCCTGGTTTGTTTCATCTTACTTTGAACAGGAAGCAAGATACTACTTTTTCCTGTTCTTGCTGTAAAATAGATATAGATACAGATATATATCCATACAGTAGATGATAAAGATATAGGCGTATGTATATACACACATGTCATTTGAAAGCAAATAAACATAACCTCTGACAGGTTTGTTCTGCTTCCCAGAAGGATGCAGTTAATCATTTAAAATATATGTGTATTGAAGTGACTAAAAAACAGAACTTTATGAATATGTTAGCAAAACATTTTTGGCTTCTGCCTTCTTCAGTTGCTCAGAATAAAAGTGAGATGCATCAAAGGTGGCTGTTTAGAGCACTCTATGTAGGAGCCAGTCTGGTATAGCAGTTTGAGTGTTGGACCAAGACTCTGGGAGACCACAGTTTGAATCTGCCTTCTGCTGCAGAAACCCACTATGTGACCTTGAACAAGCCACACTCTGTCTTCCTAGGAGGAAGCCAATGGCAAACTTGTGAATAAATCATGCCAAGAAAATCCTAGGATAGGGTTGGCCATATGGTGGAGTTGACTTGAAGGCACATAACAACAATTGTCAACATTCTTAACTAGATGATGGCTTTATATCTTATCCTCTATGTTGAGACCATGTGGTATTATGGTATTAAGTCTGGGTTCCAGATAGCAATACATTTCTGTATGTTTTGAGGCAACAAAAATTGCATCATAAAGACAGGACGAGAACAGAAATAGGCAACATTATCATATGACGCCATCCTTCAGCTGTTCTGAGGGTGTAGCATGGGTATGAATAAGGTATACCTTTTTATTGATGGCTTAGCCCATCAATAAAAAAGTGACAACTCATCTGCACTAGCACTACACCATGGGAACAGCTGAGGATACAGGTGTCCGATAAGGTTACCCTTTCTGTTCTTATCCCATTCTTCTGACATGATTTGGGGTGTGGTTTTTTGCAACATTTCCCTGCACCTGATAAAGTCCTTGGTCTCAGGTAGGAGCTACACATTTGGGAGACTATTTCTTATGCAAAACTCGAAACTGCGATGTCTTCTGCCTTGTAATTGTGTGGTATTTTAAAAAAAAATAGAAGCACTAGATAGGTTGTTTGCTTCTTTGTCAGCAATCAATGTTCCTTTCTGCTTTCTGTGCGTGCTTAATGTAAAGGCACTAGTTCTTTGCTGTGGCATTTGAAAAAAAGATGAAAAAAATGGGATGGCAGAATACTAATTTGGAGAGTTCCTGCTAAATGAAGATAACTGGAAGGTGACTGTGTGATGTGTGTCCTCATGTAGGAGAAGCTCTCCTACTCAGAATCATTGCTTTCCATGTCAGGAGAACAATAGAGCTAGCAATGGAGTGTGGTGGGGCTAATGTTTTCCATATATGCATGTTCATTTTACGTGCTTAAATAATGTGTGAATAAAGCCAGAGTCTAGCCCAAGTTATAGCACTTTGATTCCATTTTTACTGTCATGGCTCCATCCAATAGAATCCTAAGATTTACAGTTTAGGGAGAGGTACTTAGAGCTCTCAGCTAGGGAGCAATAATGCCTGGCCAAACTACAAACCTAGGATTCCACAGAATGAAGCCATGGCAATTCAAGTGGAATCAAAGTGCTCTAGTTATGTACAGTTGGTCCTCTACATTGGTGGGTTTTACTTTTGCAGATTTGATTATTCACGGATTATTTGCTACCACCTCCGCTGCTGCCCTGTGCTATTTTTTTAAAATAAACCTTAAAGTTTATTTTAAAATGAAGTCTTTTTATTACCTTTTCACATTGCTCTATGCAATTAATTTCATATATATCTCATACATCAACATTAAAGCTTTTTTATATGTTACAGATCCTTATATGAGATATTATCCTTACAATTTGATAATAAATTTTAACCTTAATTTCCTTACTATCATATTACTTTGTTACTTTATTACTATAGGCTAACACTTATAACATTAAACAATATATGACTTCCTACCAACACAAATACTAGTTGATGTTGACTTTTACATGTTTCTCATTAGTCTTTTGATTATTTATCATATTGAAATAGTTCCCTTATCTCTATACATCCAATATAAGTAGTTTACGTTTATAATTATTTTTTAAGAATTTTTTTCCATTTTTTCACTCTTTTTCAACAGTTTGTGTCACCTTCCCATTCATCCAGCAAGTGAGCTTGTCCAGCTCCAGTAGTTCATCAACTTTCAATATCCAGTCATCAATTTCTGGAATTTTCTTGTCTTTCCAATATCTGGTGAGGGTCATCCTGGCAGCTGTAATTATATATAATAATATTTTTTTCCATCTCAGTTCTCAAACTCTCTTTAACAAATACATTTCAGGGTTCATTTTAAACTTTTTCCCCACAATAATTTGTATATTTCTATGTACTTCCTTCCAAAAACATTTCACTCTTTTACACCCCCACCACATATGAAAATATGTCCCTACATTATCTGAGCATTTCCAGCACTTCCCATTCACTCCCACATATATTTTTGTAATTTTTTCCAGTAATAAGTGCCACCTGTATAACATTTTGTAGACATTTTCTCTCAAATCATATGCTAGGGTGAATTTGTTTCCTTTCTCCCACACATAGTCCCATTTATCCAATTCAATTGTGTGGCCTACATTATCTGCCCATTTTATCATGTTTTCCTTAATGGCCCTTGCCATTTTTAATAGGGACTGCAAGGCCTGTGAGACAAAGAGGCTCACTGCACTCCAAAGAAAAGTGGTACTGAAGGAGGAACATTCTGTATTCCATGCTGCCATACTGCACAACTTTGTTCTTTCATTCCAGTCCCATGGGGGACCGAGATAAAATTGTGTCTTTTTGCTAACTGGAAAAACCTTTTAGCAAAAAGACACAGTTTTACCTTAGTCCTCCATGGGACCAGAATGAAAGAATGCTGGGAGAATGACAACATCATGCAGTAAGGCAGCATGGAAGATGGAACCTTCTTGCTATGCTGCTGCTTTTCTTTGGAGTGTGGTAAGCCCCTAAGAGAGACTGCAAATGTAAAAACAAAACTGCAAATGCAAAAACAAAACTGGAACTGATGTGATTATTATTTCTAGTCGCATTAGATGCCTTAGCCTAGTGTAACCCGTGGGAAATTGTGAGGGTGAAAATGGTGCTCCATCCCTACACAGTTGTCCAACCCTGCCCTAAAGATTACATAATCATTCCAGGGACCCCTGAATTCTGCCCTGAAATAGGAGCCAAAAAGAAGAACAGGTGTTTGGCTGCTGCTGTTGGAAGACATTCTGAGTGTTTTCCAGCAGTGGTACCCAGTATCTCCTACTTCACTGGATTTTTGAAAAAATAAAATACAAATAAAAACCCTGGCTGGTTGGACATCGCTAAGAAGTTGTTTGACATCCCATCCCCCTAGGATTCCAGCCTTCCTCTGCTTCCCTGTCTCTTGTGCTCTAACAGAAATATTCCCTGACAGAAGGAGCAGGTACTTTTAGTGATTCACTCACTCATTCATTACAAGGAAAGGGATTACATATAAATATTAAGAAGAACCACTTGACTCTAAGAGCTGTTCAACAATGGAATAGACTTAATTATTGGTGTGCATGTGTCCTTCTTTGGATCTCTTTTAAAAAAAATACTTATTTTTTCTTAAATACATGAAGAATTACAGCACTTAAGTCTGCCGCCACACTGCAGAAATAATGCAGTTTGACACTGCTTTAACTATCATCCTATGGAATATTGGGATTTGTAGTTTGTTCTGGTGCCAGAGCTCCCTGACAGAGAAAGCTAAATATCTCACAAAACTACAAATCCCAGAATTCCATAGCTCTGAGCCATGGCAGTTAAAGCAGTGTCAAACTCCATTATTTTATGCACTGTGGCAGCAGCCTAAGAAAAGAAAAAAGATAGAAAACTAAACTGCAATAAAATACAAATTAAAAAGTCAAGAACAAAAATAAAGAAAATGGGGGTGGGGAAGAAGAAAGTGGCATTGATATTCCTTTTAGAGGTCATATAAGCCTATAATTATTCATACCTCTCTCCAAAATTACAACATATTCCCTTCTTTCAATAGCCTGTTATTTCTGATCATCAAACCCAAGAGTTGCCATGTCATTTTCTTTTCTTCCCAAAAAGTCTATAAGGGATTTGTGACTGCAGACCCCCTGCATGTGACCAACCTTGGCCACATGCTTCAGGATCTCTGCCTGGCTTCAGGGGGCTGGTGGCAGCAGTGAGGGCTGGCATGCCAGATGGGCTCATGTGGACCCATGGGGCCACTAGTACGAGATTAAACTGGGTATTTTGGTTTAACACTTTATTTGGCCCTATCCCAGTTTACCTCCATTTCAGGCCCATTTCTGCCCCAGGGGTTGTGAGGACTGCCCAGGAGCAGAATGGGGCAAATGCTTTGCATGGTTTGGACTGCAGGGCTCTGAGATGAGAGCAAGCTGAGATATTTGGTCTGTTTAGATAAGCCCATAGACTCAGTCTCCTTCAAGATGCTATAAGATCTCTTGGTAGTTTAATAACTAAATACTTAAACAAAATAATCTGGCCTGTTGTGGTGTGCCTTCAAGTTATTTCTGACATATGGCAACCATAAAGTGAACCTATCGTGGGGTTTTCTTAACAAGATTTGTTCAGAGACAGTTTGCCATTGCCTTCCTCTGAGGCAGAGAGAGTGTAACTGGTGCAAGGCCACCCAGTGGGTTTCCATACCTGAGAGGATTTGAATCCTGGTCTCCCAAAACCCTAGTCCAACACTCAAACAAAAAAAACCAAGGAAAATCTACGATTACACCACTACACCACTACTATCGCTTTATTGCAGTCAACAGACCATCAAAACAACTTGTTGGATAAAAATTAAAATAGTGCATTCAGACCAACAATGTAAATACAATAGGTAGTTATGAAAATACAATCTTAAATAAAATAATACTAGCTGTACCCAGCATAGCATATACTATTATAGTAGATTTGAAATGTTCACCCAATTCAGCTGCACACAATTCTGGGCAGGGCACGTTTCTAGGATGGAGGACCATCGCCTCCCAAAAAATACTACTCTACGGTGAACTCGCCCCGGGTCAGCGTAAGAGGGGCGCTCCAAAAAAGCAATACAAAGACTCCCTGAAACAACATCAGGCTCGGCCAAATTGATCACCAACAGTGGTCCGCCCTGGCCTCACCACGGGAGGCATGGAGATGCACTATCCACAATGCTGCAGCCTTATTTGAGAACTCACGATGAACAAGTCTTGAAGAGAAACGACAACGCAGAAAGAATCACAACCCAAAAACATCACCCAAGGAGACCTTCTGCTGTGCTTTCTGCAACCGGACTTGTTTATCTCGGATTGGCCTTTTTAGTCATCAGCGCGCTTGCAGAAAGCGCGGGATGAGTCCTTCCTGAATCTTCGTTTGCGGAAAAAAGCCAGAGATTATATTGGGGGGGGGGGGGATATTGCATTGTTTTACATGTGGGTGGTGATTGGCTGAGGGAGTGAGAGGAGTGAGGGGATTGGTTAGGTGTGTTTCCTAAGTGGCCAATCAGCACACTGGGAAAGGAAACATACTCAAACATTTTATATAGAGAGATTACATAGGCTAGGATGGTCTTATTATAATAGCCAGTTTGACAAATTCTGCCACTAGAAGAGTGAGCAATTTTCAGAACCCTGGAGCAGGATAGCCACAAGAGTTTTGGGGTATCACCCAGGGAACTGTTGTGTGATAGGATATAGTAAATCTTCCCTGATCCCCTGATAGAAAATACAGTGGAAAAGTACATGGAATATAGATTCAATTTCAAGGTTATCAGAGGAACAGCATCTCTTGTTCAATGGTGCTTTATTAAACCTGCCAGTTAATAGGCTAGAGGGAAGGACATTAAATCTTGCCAGGGAGAAAGGCTTTTTATATTTTGGAATAGTTAACCAGTCTAGATAAGGCATTCCACCCTTATAAGGGAGCATGGTAGATCCAGTGACTGTGGGGAGCAGAGTAAACTACTACACCATGCTGGTTATAATCTGGCCTTGCTCATACTTTTTAACAACAGTCTGAAATATAGAAATTAATCAGGTGAACCTTGTCTTGTCATTTTATTCCAGATGTTGGACGTGTTACATTCTTGAGGTTACAACTACCAAAAATGGTGGCTAGGTAATTCTGGGATTTACAGTCAGTAGCAATTGGTGGTTGAATGATGAATCCACTCCAAGCTTTACTCTGAATTTTAAAGGAGCTTTCCAAGATGTTGAAATAATTTGGGGGGGGGGCAGAGTTTGGCCCCTTGGGTATCAGGCTAAAACCTGGAGTGGACTCATCGCCCCACTGACATGAGAGCCACCAACCACCCCTCAATTTAAGCCTCCAAACCAATTTTTCCAAGAACTGATTTATTTGGTTGCCGGAAAAGAACTATCACCTGCTTGATGGCTGTGTGTTAGGCTTCTGTTAAAGTCACAAAAGCAGAACCAGTTTAAAAAGTTGACAACCCTTAATTCCCTCCTTTTCATTATTAAATATCCCTTTACACATCCCTTTGCCTTTGTATTAACTTATATCTATCTTTCTGGATCAGCCTCTGTCAGTATCTGACGCTTGTAATGGGATACTGGGGATTGAAATAATGTCAATCAATTGGCACCAGCAGATAATTAAGTAACTTTATCCCAATTCATCCACTTGCAACTTCCCCAGGGCTTATATAAAGAAGTGAAAAACAAACCCATCAGTATTGACAGCAGCTCTAAAATACCATTGAAATTCAAATCAGCAAATAGCCACTGATTCAGACCACTAATTCTAGTTTGTTTACTTGAATGAAATCAAAGTGGTTCTAAAGCAGAAACACTAATAATTACCCAGGCGAACACAGGAGAGATAGAAAAATGCAACTTTGAAAAACAGGTCATCCAAAGGATTTTATCTGCCTGTAATCAAAAGAGACGTGGCAGAAAAGGAAAGATACTGGCCTCACTCCTATTGATAAAATCAAGCCAATGGGTAGATTGAATCAAGTCCACTTTGACTTTGTTGAAATAAATCAGTTCTTTTCACATCAAAGTGTGCAGTGCAGAAGAATCAGACATTTGCAATAGATTTCAGTAATATACGAGTTTCTATGATTTAAATTCATCTTTTCCACAAGACTTAACATTGAGTTATATTTTGGTGATGTAAAAAGGGAGGAAGTAAGGGAGAGGGGAAAATGTGGCAGCACCTTTAAAACTAACTGGTTTTTATTTTCACATGCGCTTTCATGGATATAAACCCACTTCTTCAAATGCTGTGCTGAGTGATATTAAGGCCTCAGGCATAAAACATATACTGTATATGCAGTTGTGGAAGTGGGATAGACTGTAATAGGATACAGAAAGATGCAATCCATGATGATTGCCCTAAATTTTGAAGAAGATGCCTAAGGTGATACAGTCTTTCAGATCTTTATAGTGGTCACTTAGGACTTTCTCAGGCTAGTGCCTAAAAACACTGTAATTCCACTATTTTATTTATTTATTTATTTATTTATTTATACCCCACTCTTCAGCCACAAGGCTATCAGAGCGGCTTACAAATTGTTTTAAGCAATAGCAAGTTACATATCTACACTGCATGAAGCAGTTTCCAATGCGTGTTAGCTAATTGCCCCCACAAGCCAGGTACTCATTTTATCGACCTACGAAAGGATGGAAGCTATTGAGGAAAGCGGAAACATAGTGGAATGATTATAGCAATTATTGCATGTTGCTATAACTGTGTGATACTGTGCCATAATTGCACAATAATACTGCCATGGAATCATTGCATGACCACTACTAGCAGTTTAAGAGTGGGATTTTACTTCCATGATTTTGTATGGGTGAGACTTTGGTTGTTCTCATGAAAAGACATGACTTTGTATAAACACACCAAAAACACAGAAATAATGACAGAAATTAACAAATAAACACTTAAACAAACATAAAAATGTACCAAGAAAAGGTGACAGTTCATTAAAAGAGTGTCCTGTACATCATGTGTTCTCACTGAGAAAGGGGAGGGGAGAAAGGACCATTCATTCATGCTGCAATCACACAGTTACAGCAGGATGTGATTTTGCACATTCATCAATACAGTGAAAAGAGCGATATTGAGGTCTGTTCGCGGATTTTCCTATAAATGAAAAGTGGCAAGCAATTAACAGTTAGAGCACACATTGACCATGGGAGGACAATGACATTGTGCAATAACAGGGCTCCCTTTGTGATACTGTCACACTGTGATTCTGTGATTACAGCCTCATCTGATAATATCCGTAGTGTTGATGTGTGAAAGGAATTTGGGGGGACATCCTAGTCTTTCCAGGATCTGCCACAGACCTTTTCTACTCATAGTGTCAAGGGCTTTGGTGAGGTCAACAAATGTGACATAGAGAGCCTTGTTCTGCTCTCGACATTTCTCTTGCAGTTGTCTAAGGGCAAATACCATATCTGTAGTATTCCTATTGGCTCTGAAGCCACATTAGCTTTCAGGAAGAAGTTCTTCTGCAATAGCAGGAACTAATCTGTTCAGGAGTATCCTTGCAAGGATTTTTCCAGCAATAGAGAGCAGTGTTATGCCTCGATAGTTTGAGCAATCAGACTTTGCTCCTTTTTTCTTGTACAGGGTGATGATGATTGCATCTCAGAGATCTGATGGCAGTTCTCCTTTTTCCCAGCAATTCACAAGGAGTACGTGGAATTTATCATGGAGTACATGACCTCCGTGTTTCCAAACTTCAGGTGGGATTCCATCAATCCCAGCTGCCTTGCCATTTTTCATCTGCTATAGGGCCTTAAGGGTCTCTTTCAAAGTGGGAGCTATGTCCAATTCATTTTTCATTGGTTTTTGTATCATATGTTGGATAGCTGAGCCTTGGACTACTCGGTTGGCACTAAAGAGACTTTGAAAATGTTCAGCCCATCGATTCAGGATGGAGGCTTTATCAGTAATTAGTGTTTGACCATCTGTACTGTATAAGGAGTTTCGGACCTGATAAGTAGGTCCATACACTGCTTTAAGAGCTTCATAAAATCCTCTAAGATCACCCAGATCTGCACAACGTTGTGTCTTTTCTGCTATATTGAGCCACCATTTGTTTTGCATGTCTCAGAGTTTTTGTTGAAGTTTACTACAAGTGAGATGGAAAGCTGCTTTTCTTACATGGCAAGTTGGCTGGGCGAGGTATGCCTGGTGAGCAGTTTTATTCTTTGCCAACAGCTCCTGGATCTCTTGGTTGTTTTCATCAAACCAGTCTTGATTTTTCTTATGGGAGAACCTGAGGGATTCTTCCGCAGACTGGAGGATAGTGGTTTTGATATGTTGCCAAAGCACTGTAGGAGAAGGATCTGTAGGATGGTCTCAAGTTTTGTTTGCAGATTTGCCTGGAAGTTGTCTCTCATGGTAGCTTGTTGAAGATTGTTGACTTGGAATCTCTTCTTTAAGATGCCACCCCTCTTAGGTTTGAACTTAAGATGAAGATTTAGCAGATTTTCAGATGTGATTTTCAGCAGTATATATTCCAAAACAGCTCCGTTACTGCCGCGCGGCAGGGGAGCAGTTTCGGACGACGACGTTCCTTTGCCAAACCCCTCATGTCACTTCCATGACAGAATGGAGGAAGCTGCGTCATATTTCACTCATGGGCAACAATCATGAATGAAATATGATGCGGCTTCCTCCATTCTGTCACAGAAGTGACACAGAGGGGTTCGGCAGAGGAACGGCGTCGTCCAAAACTGCTCCCCTGCCGCGCGGCAGCAACGGAGCTGTTTTGGAATATATACTGTCGAAAATCGCATCTGAAAATCTCCTTAGTTTACATCTGGTGAGGTGATGATCGGTTTGGCATTCTGCACTGGGCATCACTCGAGTATGACGGACATCACAAAGGTTTCTCTGGCGGACTAGAACATAGTCAATGAGGTGCCCACGTTTGGATTGGGGATGCATCCAGACTGTCTTCAAGCTAGGATATCCCCCCAAATTCCTTAAAATGATTATCTTGCTACATGAGGGCCAGCATGGTCAAGTCAGATAATGGTGGTGCTCTTCCAGAGCCCTTTCTAATAACTAATGGAGTGAAGCAAGGTTGTGTTCTTGCTCCAACTTTATTTACAACCTTCTTCAGCATGATGTTCCAAAGGGTTACGGCAGAGCCCGAAGAAGAAGACAGCATCTATATATGTTACTGTATTGATGATAGCTTGTTTAACTTAAGCCGTCTGAGGGCTCGCACTAAGACTCTAAACTATCTTGTCCGTGAGCTGCTCTTCGCTGATGATGCTACCCTTGTTGCCCACACAGAAGCAGCTCTGCAGTGCCTAACATCCTGCTTCGCAACAGCTGCAGAGCTGTTCGGGCTGGAAGTCAACCTGAAGAAAATGGAAGTTCTCTACCAGCCCGCACCACAGGATGAACACCACCATCCCTACATTGCTGTCAGCAAATCTGTGCTTAAGTCCATTCAGCAGTTCACCTACCTGGGAAGCATCATCTCCTCAGATGCCAAGATTGACAAAGAGATTGATCACAGATTAGCAAAGGCACATAGCGCATTTGGAAAACTCTACAAAAAAGTCTGGAGTAACAAACACCTGAGGCGAAGCACAAAAATCAGTGTGTATAGAGCCATTGTACTGTCTATTCTCCTTTATGGATCTGAAACATGGGTCACCTATCGCCACCACTTACGACTCCTCGAATGCTTTCACCAGTGCTGTATACTCACAATCCTAAATATACACTGGACTGACTATGTGATGAATGTTGCTGTCCTTGAGCAAGCAAGGATCACCAGCATTGAGGCCATGATATTGAGAACACACTTGCACTAGGCAGGGCACGTTTCTAGGATGGAGGACCATCACCTCCCCAAAATAACACTCTACGGTGAACTCGCCACGGGTCAGCATAAGAGGGGTGCTCCAAAAAAGCGATACAAGGACTCCCTGAAGCAACATCTCAGGCTCAGCTAAGTTGATCACCGACAATGGTCCACCATGGCCTCACATCGGGAGGCATGGAGACGCACTATCCAAAATGCTGCAACCTTATTTGAGAATTAACATCGAACAAATCTTGAAGAGAAATGACAATGTAGAAAGAATCACAACCCAGAAACATCACCCAAGGAAACCTTCCGCTGTGCTTTCTGCAACTGGACTTGTTTATCTCGGATTGGCCTGTTTAGTCATCAGCGTCCTTGCAGAAAGTGTGGGATGAGTCCTTCCTGAATCTTCGTTTGCGAAGGAAAGCCAGAGAGAATGTCTAAATCTGCTTACCAAAAGTGAGTTTCTCATTTCTTTGGTGCTCCTCCCACTCCCCACTGATCAGGTAATAGCTGGGTTGTGGGGGGGGGGGTGCAGCTGAGAAAAAGTAGGTTTGGAGAGAGATTTTGGTTCCTGTGCAGTCAGTGTTAAATTCCAACCTTTGCACCAAACCAAAAAAGTGATGTGTGATGTGTAAGTCCAACTTGCACCATCACAATCCACCAACAGGATGCATGTAGATTTTCCTTGGTTTTTTTCATAGGATATTATTATTATTATTATTATTATGTGTATTTATATAGCGCCATAAGCTTTACATATCTTTTCAAAAAAGAAAAACAACAATCCACAATAAACACAAAAACCTGCCTACAGCACCCAATCTAAAACCACAAACAAAATTATAAAATTAATAAAATATTACTATAACAAGAGTAAAACAATACTATAAATGTGCAAGTTAATATGAATAATATGGACAAAAAAATCAAATGAAAGTTGGATGGCTTCCCTAAATAGAATAGTCTTTAATTTAGACTTAAAGTAGTCTAGAGAATTGGTGGTCCGCAAATTCGTGGGAAGGAGATTCCAAAAATAGGGGGCAGTGTGGGAAAAAGGATATATCTGAGTAGGGGCAGAGGAAATTCTTGGCTGCATCAGCAGCCCTGAATCACTAGAGTGCAGGGCACGAACAGGAAAATAGGGGGAAATAAGGGCTGACAAAGGGGGCCAAACCATGAAGAGCTTTGAAAATTAGTAATAGCTTATAACGAATTCTAAATGGGATCAAAAGCCAATGAAGGGACAACAACAATGGGGTGACATGATCATAATAGCGGGCAGAAAAAATTATCCTAGCAGCAGAGTGTTGTACCAAAATCAAGGGGGCAAGATGGGAAAGAGGAGGCCCAGACAGCAAAGAATTACAGTAATCCAGGCGAGAAATGACCAATGCATGAACCAAAGTCTTAGCATCAAAAACTGAAAGAAAAGGCCTGATTCTTGCTAGATTATAAAGAAAGAAACGACATGACTTTGCCATGGCCTGAATTTAATGAACGAATGAAAGGAAAGAATCGAAAATGAAACCAAGACTACGTGCTTCCTTTACAGGTTGAATATTAGTGCCACTAACTGTGATTGAAAATGAATAATGCAGATTTGGCTTTGGCAGGAAGACAAGTAGCTCAGTCTTGTCCATATTGAGCTTAATATGCCAATAGAGCATCCAAGCTGAAATAGCAGATAGACATGATGACACTCGCTGTTTAACATCCGGAGAGAGTTTCAGAGTGGAAAAATACATAGAATCATAGAATCATAGAATTGTAGAGTTGGAAGAGACCACGAGGGCCATCCAGTCCAACTCCCTGCCACGCAGGAAATCTTGATCAAAGCATCCCCGACAGATGGCAATCCAGCCTCTGTTTAAAGACCTCCAAGGAAGAAGACCCCACCACGCTCTGAGGGAGTGTGATCCACTGCCAGACAGCTCTTACTGTCAGAAAGTTCCTCCTAATGTTGAGGTGGAATCTCTGTTCCTAGAGCTTGCATCCATTGCTCCATGTTCCAGTCTCTGGAGCAGCAGAAAACAAGCCTGCTCCATCCTCAGCGTGACACCCCTTCAAATATTTAAACAGGGCTATCATATCGCCTCTTAACTGTCTTTTTTCCAGGCTAAACATATCCAGCTCCCTAACTCTCTCCTCATAAGGCATCGTTTCCAGACCTTTCACCATTTTAGTTGCCCTTCTCTGGACATGCTCCAATATGTCAATATCCTTTTTGAATTGTGGTGCCCAGAACTGGACACAGTACTCCAGGTGAGGTCTGACCAAGGCAGAATAGAGCGGCACTATTACTTCCCTTGATCTAGATACTATACTTCTATTGATACAGCCCAAAATCGCATTGGCCTTTTTAGCTGCCGCATCACACTGTTGACTCATGTTCAACTTGTGGTCTACTAGGACTCCTAGATCCCTTTTGCATGTAGTCTCATTCAGCCACGTCTCTCCCATCCTATATCTATGCATTTCATTTTTCCGCCCTAAGTGCAGTACTTTACATTTCTCCGTGTTGAATTTCATTTTGTTAGCTTTGGCCCAGCTCTCCAGTCTATCCAGGTCATTCTGAATTTTGATCCTGTCCTCTAGGGTATTAGCTACTCCTCCTAATTTGGTGTCATCTTCAAATTTGATAAGTATGCCCCTACTTATCAGTTGAGTGTCATCAGCATATAAGTGATACTGAAAGCCGTAGGAGCTAATGAGATTACCTAGGGACAAGGTATATAGAGAAAATAACAATGGGCCCAAAACGGAGCCCTGTGGAACTCCAACAGACAGTGACGCCGGAGCAGAGACTTGACCACCAGCAATCACTGCAAATGACCTATCAGAAAGATAGGATCTGAACCAGTTAAGAACAGAATCAGAAAATCCAAGATCCTGGAGCAGATCCACCATAAGAATGTGATCAACAGTATCAAAAACAACAGAAAGTTCAAGAAGGATCAATACCGAGTAAAGACTTTTCGATTTGGCCAAGAAAAGATCGTCAGTAATCTTGGCAAGAGCTGTCTCTGTTGAGTGTAATGGATGAAAGCCAGACTGAAAAGGATCTATTAGAGAGTTAGTGGAGAGAAATTCTAGACAACGAGAATAAAAAGTACGTTCCAGAACCTTAGAAAAGAAAGGCAAGAGTGAGATTGGCCAATAATTAGAGAGGGAGAGCAGATCAAGGGATGGCTTCTTGAGAATGGGAGAAACCAAAGCATGTTTGAAAAGCTTCTTGAGAATGGGAGAAACCAAAGCATATGAATACAACTTCATAGGATACATGTAGGTTTACCCTGACCACTTTAATGCATGCACTGAAATGGATTCAAATACAAACATACCCCCAATAGCTAAACATGTCTCTCCCTGCCCTACCTTCCATAAGGAAGGCCTACTGATTTCAGTGAGACTTATTTTGAAGTAAAGCACTGTTTGCGCAACCCTATCCATCTCTACTCCAAATATTTCCAGTATGCTCACTTATCTTGGAGGGAGGCAACATGGAGTTGAGGAAATGGCTGAATTGTTGGTGGAGAGATGTTGTTAAGGCTCCAGTTCCCATCAGTCCCAGCCACTCTGGCCAATGGTCAATAATGCTGGGTAATGTAGTCAAACAACTTATGAACTACAGAATATCATCCCCCCACCATGCCATGAGATAAGAGCAATGTTCTGTTTTCATCTCTACAGCTGGCAGGGATAGATGATGATGATGATGATATTTATTTATATCCCGCCCCTCTACAAAATGCAATCGGGGCGGCTTACAACATTAAAATCTACATACAACCCCTCCATCCCTCCCACCCCTTAAAATATAATTAAATAATTAAACATTTAAAACACAAGAAATACTAAGAATACTAAAAACAACACAATAAAAAGCTGGATGGGATCGGACTAATTAAGTTACAATTAATCCTCTCTCATTCCACTTTTCACCTGCTTTTAAAATGGCCCAGTTTGTCTTCCCTCCTCCCAATTGTGTTCAATTAACTCAGCAGAGGGGAGAGGAATGGAGTGGGTAGAATCTTGCCTTTCCCAGTAGGGTCAGGGAAAAGCAAACTGCTGCAACCTCTCCTGGCTTGTGTACTGTTCCTCACGGATAAATGTTGACACCTTGATCACACTCTGAAGTTTCTTGGCCACATGTGTCCTCTTTTGTTTTGTTTTGTCTGTGAAATGTTGGAGGGTATGCTATACCTGATGTTTCTGAGCATGTAGGCTGCCATCAGCTGTCATATGTTCTCCATGGGGAACCCAAGACCAATATCCAAAGGTCTACTGAAGCTACTGTTTATGCACATATTCCTTGGGATAGGAGACATTCAGTACCACATGATTTCTGAGGAGTGTTGCTCTATTTTTCCCTGCTCAAATAAATGTGATAGTTCCAACTAGGGTTGCGAGATCTCAGGGCTTGTCCCTGAGTCTTCATTTTTTATGGGTCATCTTCAGGTGAGAGATGAGGATATAAATGCTCCAGTTCCAGGCAAGGGTAAAGGACTGTTTGCTTCAGCTACAGTTTGCAAAGGTTAATTGATTTGGTCCTGCAACATGAGAACAAACCTATCCAGGGGATCTCTCTATGTACTTGGTTGGCTTCCTCCTTCCCTCCCAGTTGTTGTAGCACTAGAGCTAACCTTCCATGTTGCTCTGCATCTACCTTCTGGCTAGAAGCAAGTAGGTTAGATTAAGTGTTCTTTATCCCATCTCCCTAAGAAAGTGAGAATGAATAATCCCCTCATTTCATTTTGCTCTAGATACCACCCCTTTTATTAAGATTTCTGTCTTAATTTCCAAACAGGAAAATAGGTTCTCTGCATGTGTGTTTGAATGACAAGGTGTGAGGAACTATGGTTGAAAATTAATGCATAATGCTTAATGACCTCACTGGAACCATCCTTAGGTCTCCGGTTTTAGCCAGAAAACTCAGGGCCTGGGACCATCCTGAATTGACAACCCTAGTTCAAACTGCAGTTAGCATGGAAGGACATACGCATCAGTGTCCTGCCCTTATAAGGAGAGGCACTGGATTTATCCCTTTGCCTTTAGGGGCTAGGGATTTTCATGGCCTATTCTTTCTCCCTCTAGCAGCAAACTCAGCTAGGAAGGAGCTACGGGATGATTACCAAGATGGAGAAATTGGTCAAAGGATTCCAGAAATGCAACATATCCTTCAGTAGCTGGGGGAAATAACACAACACAAAATAAAATGCGTCCCACAACAGTCCAATAATGGGCTCACTGGACACAGTTTGTGAATGTCTGTTGAAAAAAATGGGCAAGGGATGGGATGGAGTGACCTAGGGGAGAGGATGGATGACAGGAGTGGGCCAAGTGTGACCCTCCAGATATTGCTAGACTGCAATTCCCAGCATGCCTAACCAGCAGAGAAAATGATGAGGAATGCTGGGAGCTGCAGCCCAAGAATGTGGAGGGCTGCACTTGATAGCTTTCATGAAAGGAAGTTGCAGCCAAAATGATCAGAGTAAGATTAGGCATTTTATTTTTAACTGCACACAGGTTTAATGCATTTGTAGATTACTAGGGGTGTGAGAAGGGAGGTTTAAAAAAAAACTCTGGAGGAGGAAGTTCAGAATGGGGAAGAAGGGAGGCATGGCAAGCTTAGAATTGTGAGAGAGGAAAGAGTACAAGAATGTGTCAGAATATGAACATGGAAAGATGAGAAAAGAAGATGATGGCAAATGGCCAAACAGCAAACAAAAATTAAGTCCCAGTATTCAGATGGCAAAAGCTGCCTACTGACTTACTGTGCTTAAGAGATCTCAGTGAGAGAAAGGTCAGCTAAGGACATGACAGAACCTTATCCAGCCTGCCTAGTGTTACTGACAGTTGGGTCTGGGGGTGTTGAGGCTTTACATGGGGACTTGAGGTATTGAATTCCTTTAAAGAAAATAAAAGTCTAAGCCAGCCTTTTCAGAAATTGTACCACAAATACAGATACTTAGATAATATAACTCTTATACAACCTGCAGCATATATACTGTATGTGGTTTCCCATATATCTTGGTGCACTTTTGTCTCCAAAACTGAAGATAAGGTCCATGAACTATTTATTTATTTATTGACTAGCTTCTCAGGATCTCCCATCCAGCATAACCACTCCCCATCTTGTAATTTTTCTAAGCTCTGCCCTTGACATTTATGGCAGGTATACTATAAGTTGGGCCAATTTTAAAGTCCACCAATAGATGATACTTAGGAGATTATCAGAAGCAGTAAAAAGTACCTTACCAGAATGCCAGGATGACATTTCGGCACCTGGTTTAACATGACGTCGTCCTCGTCGTGTTCTGCTCCTGTGCTGCAGCAGTTAGTAAGGAGGTACTTTTCCTGATGGGAGCTCCAAATCAATGAAAAGATCTGCCTTACGAACTGCTGCAGCACAGGAACAGAGTGTGTCGAGGACAAGGACATGTGACACTGGGTCCCATTCGCAGGACAGAAACATTACCCTGGCGTTCTGATAAGGTACTTTTTGGATGTGTCTGATAATCTCCTAAGTGTCTTGTTTTAAAGTGTATGAATATGTTCACAATTGCAAATAGCAACCATAGGGATGCCAAACCAGGACTGGGATTGTAGTACACTGGAGGGAAAAGATTTATGCCTCCCCCCCATTCCACTGATGCTTCCCCATTCTCCCCTTCCCCATGAAGAGTGTTCTTCATCATTAGACAAATTCTGTGACCATCTCCAAGAGATTTACTCAGCTTCCTGGTTAATCCTAGATCAGTTCCTCTCTTTTCCTCCCTTCAGGATGCCTTATACTGTACAAGTGAAATATGAAAGTGTGAAATATGAAATATGAAAGTGTGGAGTGGCGATTAGAGCAAGGATGGGTATGTATAGCTCAGGTGCAAGGTGCTGTGCCCAGACTCCCATTTCTTCTTGTGTCACAGTCCACGAGACGACTATTTTTCAGGCAAAAAAGAGGTGGATTGTTTCTCCTGGAAACGTCCAGGACTGCCGTTTTCCCTTTTAAATAGACGGCATGGTACTCCAATTTAAAGATTGTTTCTTCAGTGCCTTCAGTTTATTTAGAAGGAAAGTCTAAAGGGAACCCTTATATACAGAAGTTATATACAGTGGGCCTGCTGGAATTTGGTCCCAGGACCACCACCCCCGCCCCGTGGATACCAAAATCCATGGATGCTCAAGTCCCATTATATACAATGATGAAGTAAAATGGTTTCCCGTATATAAAATGGCAAAATCAAGGTTTGCTTTTTGAAATATATATATATATATATATATATATATATATATATATCAAGCTATGGATAGTTGAATCTGTGGATACAGAATCAGTGGATACAGAGAGTCAACTGTAGTTGTAGCTCTGGGGAGGTGGAAGAGCTAGCTCATTATTTACTATGCTGCCTATTATAGAGTTGCCCTGGTCTTCTCTTCCAGGAGATCTTTTGTGAGAAAGAGCTGATTGCCTGATGTCATTTGTGGCCTGTTGGCAGATCACACTAAATCTATTACAATCAGTTTTGGCACCACCTTTGCAGTAGAACCCATTTATCATTCAGGTTCTACAGTTGTGTGAATTTTGTGGTGTAATTTTTGGTTCCAAAGTATCTACCCAAAGGCATATATAAGGGAAAGCTGTGTACTAAATAGCATGTTTTACAGAAAGATATACACATTTTTATATATTTGGGGCTAATGCATACATATTTCATATATGTTGGGGGATAACACATACATATTTCATATCTTAAGAGAACATTGCCTATGAAAATACAGTGGGCCTTTGGTATCCTCTGGGGTTTGGTTCCAGGACCCCACCCATAGGTACAAAAGTCCCATTATATACTCCTCTCTGGTCTCTCTCTCTCTCTGGCTTTTCTTTGCAAATGAAGATTCAGGAAGGACTCATCCCACGCTTTCTACAAGCGCGCTGATGACTAAAAAGGTCAATCCAAGATAAACAAGTCCAGTTGCAGAAAGCACAGCAGAAGGTCTCCTTGGGTGATGTTTCTGGGTTGTGATTCTTTCTGCATTGTCGTTTCTCTTCAAGACTTGTTTGGCGTGAGTTCTCAAATAAGGCTGCAACATTGTGGATAGTGCGTCTCCATGCCTCCCGATGTGAGGCCAGGGCGGACCGTTGTTGGTGATCAATTTGGCCAAGCCTGAGATGTTGTTTCAGGGAGTCTTTGTATCGCTTTTTTGGAGCGCCCCTCTTACGCTGACCCATGGCGGGTTCACCGTAGAGTAGTATTTTGGGGAGGCGATGGTCCTCCATCCTAGAAACGTTCCCTGCCCAGCGCGGCTGTGTTCTCAATATCATGGCTTCAATGCTGGTGATCCCTGCTTGCTAAAGGACAGCAACATTCGTCACATAGTCAGTCCAGTGTATATTTAGGATTGTGCATATACAGCGCTGATGGAAGCCTTCGAGGAGTCGTAAGTGGTGGCGATAGGTGACCCATGTTTCAGACCCATAAAGGAGAATAGACAGTACAATGGCTCTATACACACTGATTTTTGTGCTTCACCTTTATATACAATGACATAGTAAAATGATGTTGCTTATATAAAATGATGAAAAACTCAAAGGTTTGTGGGGGTTTTTTGGATTTTTAAAAAACGTTTTCAAACCATGGTTGGTTGAAACCATGGATGCAGAATCCATGAATATGGAGAGCTGACTGTACATCTTATTTTTATTTTCTTTTTTTAAAAAATTGCACATTAATGCTTAAATTGAATGGGCCAGATTTATGACTAAACACATATGGAACTGACATGGATGGTATATACTGATTGCTTTGTACATGTGATATTGTTATGTACATGTGCAATGTACAATTGATATTGTTATCATTAAGCTTTTATAAAAATAGACCATTTTCTTCATATTACTAGAAACTGGCCTATCAAACTGCATGCTCCATGGGTGTATCCGTGCTGTACAATCATAGCGGTTTGATAGTAATTTAAATCCTGGAATTTGAAGTATGCTAAGAGACATAGAATTCTCTGCTAGAATTCTCTAACCTGCTCCCCTGAACTGAAGTACTAGAACTTTCCAGAAGAAATATCTAAATATCATGGAATTACAAATCTCAGGTTCCCATAGGATGGGGGCCATGATATTTAAAGTGGTATCATAGTGCTTAATTGCAAAGTGTGGATACATTCCCATGTTTTAGCAAGAAATGTCTGGAATGTGAATGAGAATAGATGTTTGGTTAAAAAAAACTTGGAAGGCAAATTATACCTGTAAAGACAGAAACAAAAGAGGACACAGACAATTATTTCTTCCTATAAAAGAAGCCACAAGGTCTTTCTTCTTACTGCCAATACAGAAGAAATTTAGGGCATCTACGAGTGTTAATAGGAAGTACTGAATATGAAGGCATGCTTTGTTTCCCCTGTTTTAGTTCCTCCAAGGCATTTGCAATATAGTGACCTTACTGTGTAAGGAGTTATTAGTTACATTTATAACCTGGCTTTCCTCCATTGAGCTCAAAGTGGCCTGCCTGGTTTACCTCTGCCATAACTCATCCTCTGGAAACCAGAGAATTGGGCACAGAGCATCAGATTGTCAGGAGTTTATGGCTCCAGATAACACCAGGCTCTCCAAATCCAAGGAGCTAGGGACTGAAACAGTTGAGGGGCCCTCTCCTCAGCAAGGCATGGCAGATACTGAGGAAGGCCCCCTTCCTTTGAAGTTTGCAGAAGAGAGGCTTTGTAGGTCCCAATGTCTGTTAAATAGCACACGGAGGCCAGAGGCAGCTGCCTATAAATCTCCCAGCAGCTCCCTGGAGTCTTTGTTGCCTGCAACCATTTTCTATCAAGGACTGGAAATACTCTTGGGCTCTGTGTGTGTAACTAGCTATGATTAGTTATATTATATTATATTAGTCATAGCTATGACTAGCTATGATTAAGACTCTGTGTCTTACTCTTCTCAACTTTGTTTATCTGGATTACTGGCTTGATGTAATGACTCCTGGACTTCACCTTACTGGATTATCTGTGTCTGACTTTGGACTGGATGGATACCCTACAGTTCTTTGTCTTATAGTCATCTGACTCTTTGGTCACTTGCTGACTCTCGCACAGGACAGCTTCCTCCCTACTGTATCCTCACAACTATCCTGAACAGTAGGTCAGGCTGAGAGAGGGTGATTGACTCAAAACCACCCAGTCAGTTCCATAGCATAATCAGGGACAGAACTTGTTATATCCCAAGTTCCAGTCCAATATTCTAACTGTGATATCAATCTGGTTTTCATTAAGTGTGAGATTTATGAGGTTGATCATGCAGGTGGTCTGCACCCCAAGCTACCATCATTTTGCAGTATGTGTGTGTATATAATTGGAAACAGATATTTATAGTGATGAAACACCATCACTTTCAGCTTCTGCTTTCCTTGGTGATGTCCACTCGAATGGGAGAGATAAACAATGTCCAATGGCAGTTATACAACTCCCAGAGTCTCAGCACCAAATTCAGTAGATGGTGTGAAGTCGAAGGCTTTCATGGCTGGCATCCATAGGTTTTCCTTGGGTTTTTTCCAGAATGTGAGGCCGTGCTCTGGAATAGTTTCTTTCTAACTCACATAAATCTCACACTTAATGAAATAGAAAGAAACTATTCCAGAACATGGCCTCACAGCCCGGAAAAAAAACAAGAAAAATCAGTAGATGGTGTTGGAAGCAAGAGTGGTCCAGGTCATATGGTGATGTGCCTGTAGATCAAGATGTTGTCTCTTTTCTCAAGCATTATTGGACCCTGAGGTTTCTCTATACTGGAAATACAGTAAGATCTCTGCATCCGCTGATTCACCATCTGCTGATTCATTTATCTATGGTTGGTGATCGAGGAAGGGAGAGGAGGAGGAGAGCAATAAGAGCTTTGGTGGTGGTGGCGGCAGGGGTGAACGGGAAAGGGGGAGGAGAAGGAGAGAAATCGCCTGTCCCTACCCCCCTCCAGCCTGATTCCCTCCGCTCTGCCTTACCCCATTTCACTGGGCCTGCTGGTTGGGGCCTGAGTGAGGCCAGGAAGGCACAGGCCCTGGATGCCTCACCCTTGCTGCCGCCATCCCTGCCTCCAGCCTGGGAGCCCCGGCAGGCTGAGCTCCAACACTGGAGGAGGGATACTCAGATCCTGGCCAGGCTGGGCACCACTTGGCTTCGTGGCAGCACTGCATCCCCCACTTGGCCCCAGCTGCACCACAAACGAACTGGAGGAAGCCAAGCTGAAATGGCAAGGAGCAAGGCAGCGAAGTGGCAAAAAGCAGCACCAGTGCCACCCAGCCCAAGCCTGGCTCTGGCTCCATGGCTCTCTCTCCACGGCAGGAACCCACCGGGCTACCTCACTCTCTCGCTGCCTTCCTCTTCCTTCCTCTTCCTCTACCTGCCTATGTTATGGACACAACAGGTCCTTTTAATCAGGTAGTGTTTAATATTTTCCAAGACAAGCGACAGGCAAAAAGGGCACAGAGAGACCAAATTTGGTTTCCAGTCACTATGCATGTAACATTTATTTAGACATAAGACATTAAACATTCAGTTAAGTATCAAGAGCTCTTTTTCATTCACACACACACACTCACGCCACATACTCACAACGATCCTTCCCTGAACGGTGATCAGACATCCATGAAGGCGTGGATGGTCTGTTGCCGCAGGTACAGGAACCATGAAAGCAAGGCCGAAAATGTCCCAGATCTTATACCTTTTCCATCTCCTTCCTTGAGAACTGCATGCGTTTCAAGCTGGCATGATCTCATGACAGTTCCTTAGACAGTTCCTTAGGCAGATCAAGGTGTGTTCTATGTTCACTCAGAACTTCCTCAATCATACCGACAGCTGGTATTGTCTCTGTCATGCCTGGCCAGCAGTCCACTCACTTGTACAGAACGCTCCCAAACTAGGTTAACAGTTTCCATTGTGTTTGGTTATGCTTGGTCAGCACCTCATCTCAGCTTCCAAGTTTTCTCCTTTTCTCGGTCCGGCTTCCAAGTTATGCCTCAAGCAATGCTTTGCGCGGCATCCATTTTCTTGGTTCATTTTAAGGCCTTGTTTTACCAGGAACTCATACATACACACAATCATACATGCAAGCATACTCTCACACCTCCCTCCCTCTCTTCCTTCTCCTCCATAACTCTTCTTCCTCCCCCTCCCCCCCAATCACAAGGTATTTGCTACTATCCACAGTTTTCAGTATCTGCGGGGCCTCCCAGAACCATTCCCCACAGGTATGGGGGTGCTACTGTATGGCCACATTGGAAAGGCTGTATCACTCCCGTTCAAATGCAGATCACTAAGAAAAACAAACGGTGAAATATCTGATGCTAAATAAGCATAAATGTAATAAAACTGAGCATCTTTTTAAAAAATACCAATTTCAGTATCCTTTTGAGGATCTAGATTCTACCTGAAAACAGTGCTATTCAGTTGCTTTATTCAACTGTGTGACCTCTTCAAAAGTGAGTTACTGTTATCTTAACCCCTTTGCCTCCAACATCTCTATTGGCACATAGCTCCATGTTTCCTGTACATTTGGAACAATGTGTTCAGTTGCTTCTGCTTGGCTTAGCCATTTACCAGGGTGGCAACGTCATAGTGGGCAAAATGAGACAGTACTCACCATGAAGTATGGAAATGTATTGTTATTGTACTGGTTAAAATAAAAAGGACTCAGTGTTCAAGGAAAGTCAAGGGATTATTAGTAACAGATCTCTGCACAATGGCCTCAAAATTAGAAGGATTTGTGTGTGTAACTGGAGACTCAAGTGTGGTTTTCCTGTGAGATACCCATTGGTTCCCTAGTGCTGCTGTTTTATACTCTTAGAAAATCACACAAAAGAGTACAGTCAATTGGGTATGGAACCAAAGCACTCTCTGACTGTCCCAAGACATCCCATGACTGGAAGTTCAGAAGACAATCACCCTTATCTGATTCCTGAATGGCCCATTTCAGTGACCCATTAAATATGAGATGTTTGTGTCCCATGAGGAGTGTTACATTTTCCAACTCAGCTCCTTCTGCATCTGACACATGCTTTCTAGCTTGAGCTTACTGCCCTGTATAGTTTCAGTTGGGCAGATGGAAATAAATATCTTGTCTCTTTGGTAGAATATTATATGACAAAAGGTTCGGCTAAGTTAAATTTTGTGGGGAAAGGTTTAAGCTGATCATGCTTAATTGAATGAATCCATTGTATCATAATTATTTTTTAAAAAAAATAGTTTTGTATTTATAGTCTGAATGATGGGGGAGCGGAAACAACAAAAGATTGGTGCATTTTTTGTGTGTGTGTGTGAACAAACTGATTGATTTAAAGCAATAACATGTTTCTCTAGATGCCTCTTTTATGGGGCTTATCACACTCTGAAGTAGCACAGCAGTGCAGCAGGAAGGTTTCATCTTCCATACTGCCTTAATGCAAGACATTGTCATTTCCCCATCATTTTCCCAGTGTTCTGCCAGTCCAGTCCCATGGAAGACCGATGGAAAATCACATCCTTTTGCTAATGGGGTTTTCACCTTAGCAAAACAATGGAGTTTTACCTCAGTCTCCCATGGGACCAGACCGAAAGAACAACATCATGCAGTAAGGCAGCATGGAAGACAGAACCTTCTTGCTGCACTGCTGCTTTAATTCAGAGTGTGGTAAGCCCCTATGTTGCTAAATTAGTAATGATATACATATTTTACCTAAGGACATCCACACTGAACATAGTGAAACTAATTTCTAAGTACACATGCATTGGATTGTACAGTTAGAGAAACACTTTTCAGTTCTTAATAATTCTGCCACATCACCTCCACTAACATATAATTTGTTAAATATGCAGGAAATGCTGACTGAGTATTTATTTTTCCCTCAAAGTTTTATAGTTTCACAGATCAGATCAAAAACACAAAGATGATCATGAAGATCAAGGAACAGGAAGTTTCACAAAATGTGAATACAGTAGGACCCCCATATCCACTGATTCCTTATCCACTGATTCAATTATCCATGGGACACAAAACAGCACACCTACCATAGAGTCTTCCTAGAAAATGTGTCATCTCTAGCCATTTTCTAGGTCTTCCAAAGCAAACTCTATGGTATCTTAAACTGGAAATCCCATTATTTTCAATGGTGTTCACTATTATCCATGGTTTTGGTATCCACGCCCCCCCTGAACCAATCCCCAGTGGATAGGGGCATCCTACAGTATGTCTTTAGGACAGGGATGGGAAGCATATGGCTCTGTAGCTCCCTACAGCTATGCCTGTGGGGGGCTAGTGCTGATGAGAACAGAAGTCTAGTAATGTCTGAAGGACTCTGTGTGGACTCTGTATTCACTTCAGTGGGTAGTCTCCAGGTTTTGCATGCAGTTTTGCACACTTTCCCTACTCCTACTTTAGTTCAAACATTGCACTTGGTGCTGTAGAGAACACAACATTATTTGGTACTTTCCACTCCTAAACACTGACACCTGTAAAGTATGGTGAGCACACAATATCTCTACATCTAATTTTGGTTCTAAATGTTCAAACCTTAAGTATGTTTACTCAAACATAAGCTCCACTAACTCCAGTGGGTATACTCCCTAGTAAATATGCTTAGGATGTTGGTCTTCTAAGTAATGGTATAAGACCACTGTAAACACTGTTTGAGAATCAACTCAAAACAGAAGCAAGTGGAAAGTTCCAGCAATTGGTAGTGTGATTCTATAACAGGTCTCTTCTTCACACTTGTTCTGGTACCCAGTCCCAGCTCGAGTGAGAGAAATGCAAGCGCATGACAATTAATCTGCCAGCATGGCACTTCTTGACAGCAGTGAGCAAGGCATTATGGGTACCATTGCTTCCATCTCATCCTCTGCTTCCTTCTCAGGTGGTGGAGTGGGAGAACACTGTCACCAAATCCTCCTGTGTGTGTGTGGGCAGCAGTATTTTACTTCAACTTCAAACAGTGGGAAACCTTGCCCCCCCCAAAACAGCAAGAGTGATTGTGCAATCTCCTCCTTTCCTTATTTTTTTGCCCTGAATTGAAGATAGATGTTCATATTGAAAATAGGAAACATAGGAGATGCTTTATACCATTCCAGACAGTTGGTTTATCTAGCCTATTACTATTTACTGTGGCTGGCAGCTGCTCCCCAGGGCCTCCAGCCAAAGTCTCTGGGGTCGTTTACATGGGCAAATATTCCTCTAAATATACTGCTAAGATAGCTCAGAGTTCCCATGGATCACACCACAGCATCGCCTCATTCAGAAGGGGGGAAGGTAAAACACCCAAATATAGTGTGGCAAGGGATGTCACTACTTTTACAGGTATATTTGCAATGTTGTGCACTATTGGCAATGTAAACTAAGGGCTGCATCAGATCTGCATTGTGATTGGTTGCTATGATGTAAGGGGCAGGCTTAAAAGAGAGGGACTGCGTTCAGTAGCATTAGGAAAATCCTCTCTGCTATTTTGCAGAAGGTCTGCCAAGAAAAAGGATTCCCAAGACCTTTCAGTCATAAAGTTCCCATCTGGTCAGCTCTGCTTGGAAGAGGGAGAGAGAGAGAGCATGAGCAAGAGAGAGGGGGGAGGGGGGAGACTGGAAAAACTTGTGATAGGTTCACCTTAGGATCCACGGCATGGCAGCAAGGTCTTTTAGCAGAGAGATTACTGTCCCTCTGCTTCACGGAGTGAGTTCATTTACAGGCAGATTTACAGAGACAGAGCCACTACTTTGATCTTCCCCCCTGCTATTTTGGCAGTCTGTGAGTCTGTCTATGCCCTTCCCCATACAGCCTTCGTCTGCTTGGGAGGCCATGCCCCCCCCACACTTATTCAAGTCTGAACGTAAAACCGGCATAATTAGAAAAATAATCCTGACTGGCACAGATGCGCAAAAGAATTAAAACGCAAGTTGCCACAATAAATCTGCTGTGTAAACCAGCCCTTTCTCATCATTCACTTCCTGATATTTTTCAATTGGAAATAACTGGAGCTACACCTAGATCTTCTGCATGCAAAACCTGGAGACTACCCACTGAAGTGAATACAGAGTCCATACAATCATACTGGAGACAAATGATAGTTCAAAGCAATGGTACATTTGATAAACCTAGACTCTCCAGACTTCATGATTGCTCCTCGGGGGCCCCCATCTTTAAATGGTAGTGTATGAAATTCATGGGGTTGCCATAAGATGACAGGAGACTTGAAGGTGCACATAAATGCACATGAGCTTTAGTTCCTTTACTTTGACAACAGGTAACCAATGTCTTGCGGTGCTTGGGGAAGAGGGGCTACTCATTCTGCTCACTTCTTGTCCCATGCATTTGTCCCATTCACTTTGATGACACTACTGTTTAAAGGTGTTATGATAAAAGAAACATTGGTAGCATTCCTTTTCTGTTCTGCTGGTGTCAGGTTGTACTTTTTTCTGAAGCAGAACAAAAACCTGAAACGTTGGTGAACAGAGACTATAGTAGAGATAACATTGTGAGTCTGTTATGCCATCTTCAGCTCTTTCAGAAGAGGAACCTATTTTCATGTCAATTTTTAACTGAGAGCATTTGCTTATTATTTTTCCAGACCTGCAAACCTTTTTGTCCTGCTGTTTGAGTTGCAGACATAACACTTCCCATGCCAAGCAAAGCAACTATTCAGTATCCAGCCACATTTCACCAAACAGCCAACTGAATCATTGCAGTCAGTCTTTAATGGAGATTGGAATAGGAATGAACAGTTCATGGAGTTGCTCAAAGATGAATGAAAAATCTGTGAATGAAGGACTTACATTAAAAGTCTTCACTCTCTATCAGGGCTGTATCTGATCCATTGTCCCTTGTAGAGGAAGACAACTACTTAACTAGGGAAGAAATTGTGCTTGCCTTCAAAACTTGCACATACTGGTTTTGCTAGAAATAATCACAGGTCATAATTTGGTAGAAGCTGAAAACTCCAATTTCATGGATTTCAAGGGGAGACATTTAAACAAGTGCTTAAATTCTAACTGAAATAAATGACAATTAAAAGGGTACATGTAATACACTATGGAGTGTATTTAACCAACAAAAGTTGCAAAATGGAATCATATAAAGAAGATTATATAATTTAAATTGATATAAAATAACAAAGGAAACATATTACCAATTTTTAATTTTGCAATTGCTTTCTTAAATCACGTTCTGCTTTCAGGATTTTTCTCACAGTGAATTCCTCTTTCTTTCTTTTTTCTTTTTTGGCTGTTTTCCCTCTGTGGTAGTAAGATGTTAAAACAAGAGACTAAATCTTTGTTCCTAATACTTTTGTGCTCAAATATATATATATATATATATATATATATATATATATATCAATATATATATATATCACACACACACATGGAATTCCAGTGGTGTTAGCTGAGCTGATTGGAAGCTTGTACAAATTAACAATTAAGAGACTTAATGAAGCTATGGGTATATGTCTCATAATTGGAATAGCTTTATTAAGCATAATAAATACTACTTAATTGTGGCATACCCATCTTGTCATATACAAGGGAATAAACCTTTCCTGACAGCTTTAATAAAAAGCATGACAAACAAAATGATAGGTGTGAGGAAAATAATTACAGTGTTCATGAAAGCTGAGCACTGTTGGCTCAAACAGGTGATTGCAACTCACATCTTCTATTTATAGTCCAAATGAAAGTATAGGCAAAGGTTGGGTTATTATTGCCCAGTGGTAGGTGCCAGTGATGTTATTATGAATGAATGAAATGATAAATTAGCCCTAATTTGTTTAGCCAATGGATTATGCTTATTGCTTCTGTGCCTGTTACAGCTATGGGTTTTAAACTCTGACTTTTACAGCAAAAAACTCATGTTTCAAGTATATGAAACCTCACAATGTTCATTTAATAAAAGTTAGAGTACATTAGCTAACTGCTGGTGCTGTAATTGTCCATGTGTGTCTCCCAAACATGTGGTCCCCAGTGATAGTTCCCTTTGGGGAGAGGTCATCAAGTCCAATTCATTTTGAAATTGACAGATTTGCATGCACTCTTAGGAGATTATCAGATGGGACCTTAAATAGCATCCCTGTCTTGCCACCCCCACCTGCCCCACTCCTGCCCTACTCCCGTCCCCATAATAGTTTAAACAAAAAATTTTCTCACACCTACCTTATCCCAGCATGAAAACTACTCCCCCTCCCCTCAGCCATCCAGGAGTGAATGCAGCTGTCGCAAAGCTTTATTCACATCCCGTAAAGCAAATCCTGCCCATTCTCGCGAGAGAACGATCACGCAGGAAATTTTAAAATAAAATGAAAAATAAACATTAAAAAAACCCAAGCCCCAAAACACACTGTAAAAATTACAAGTAACCCAGGGAGTGGGGGAAGGGTGTCACCTACCTCCTAATTGCATCCAGATGTCTTGGGGAGGGACCTCCCACCATGGCTGGCATCGCAGCAGCATACTGGGGCTCTATTTCAGACATCTGTGATTCCGTCACAGAGATGGAACAGGTAATCTATTAATGATTTAAATCATTAATAAGAGGGAGCAGGGGGAGCAGGGGGTGGGTGGGAGCAGAATGGGAGCATGACAGGACAGGGACATCATCGTCTGAACAAAAAGCCTTTTAGCGATCTCCTGTCGTCCCTGTCCTGGGATAATTGGCACATCTGATAATCTCCTTAATCTATTGCCTGCATCTTGGAAATTAATTTTAGCCAGTGGAAATGGATTCTTAGTGGCCTTTCAGTAGCTAAGAGACTTACATTGCAGCTAAGGAAAGATAAATGTCCACCTTCTATTATTCAGTGAACTGAACATTTATAGGGCTAAATGGGAGGTAAGTATATATGCATACACCCAAAGCCCCACCCCTGGCACTGTTAGAAACCTTTGTTAGCACATTTGGCTCAATGTACTAATTGGGAATCCTTCCCAGACCTTGGAAATAACTAGTTTATTAGCTAGCTAGGTTATCACACTCCTTAGAGTTTTCTAGTGATGTGGCCTAGATCACTAGGAAGATATCTAGACAGAGTCAATGCTATTGGCTGCTTTATGTTGTTGTTGTTGTTGATGTTGTTGTTGTTTTTATCTGACTCTCCCTATGGACTGAGGTGGGGAACAACAAATTAACATACAAATAATGTTAGGTAAAAAAAATATTTATTCCTATAGTTCTCAGAATATTTGTTATTTTAAATAATCAGGTGACATTTCTCTTATCCTAGAGCATTCATTGGCAATTCCCAGCACTAGCAGCGACATTTTATTCCCACCCAGAGAGTGTTTTTCTTCCAGTTCCTGGATATATTGCAGCAAAAACTCCTAAAGGATTTTTATGGTTCAGTAGTTGTGATTTCTACTGGATTCTTTGGTCTTTCTTCCTTGCTGGATGGCAAGGGAGAAACACAGAAAATCCCTTGCAGGATTAAAGATTTTTAGAACACTCTTCCTTTTAAGAAAAAGAAGAAAAAGAAGAAGAAGAAGGCATGCCCATATGGGCCTCACAACATCCAGAGCCAATAGTGAGCAAAGGCACTGAAGAGATCTGAATGATTGGCTAAATTGCTAAAGACGTCTGGCTATTGCAGGTACTGAAGGTTCCAAATTGGTGCAAAAGGAGCTTCAAGATACAAATTGTTAATAAGCAATGCTCTCAATTGTGAGAATTCTCATTTCTTTGCAGTAATCTCGAAGAGCAGTAGGTTTCCTGATTAACGTTGAAGTCAATTAATTATCCAATAAAGCCAATTAATTTTCTAACCTAACTTCCCATGTCTGACCCTACCGTATCAGAGTTCATCATGATGATGGGAGCTCTGTAACTGATTGGAGTCATCTCCAGGCAAACACAGTTTCAAAACCCTCTGCTGACCTTTGTGTTCAAACGCAGGAAGGTCTACAAGAGAGTCGCTACCATTTGAGCCCTCTACATGGTCAGACAAAAGCCTGACTAGGGATGGAGCTAAGAGGGGAACTGAATCTCTTAGCAATGAGACACAGGACTGTAAGGGACCCTTTCCAGCCAACATCAGCATAGTTATAATCAGCCTTCCATCCTTTCGTAGGTTGGTAAAATGAGTACCCAGCTTGTGGGGGCAATTAGCTAACACACATTGGAAACTGCTTAATGCAGTGTAGATGTGTAAATTGCTATTGCTTAAAACAATTTGTAAGCCGCTCTGATAGCCTTGTGGCTGAAGAGCGGAGTATAAATAAATAAATAGAAAGAAAGAAATTTAGCAAGACCTGTTCAGGTTCAGAAGCTGTGTTCTGTAAACACACAAAAGGGGAAAAGCAAGAAAGAGCACACTACCTCTGCTCTCTCAATTTCCAGTGCATGGCCATAGTATTTTACTATAATGCATTCTACATGGGGCTCCCCTTAAAGACATTTCAAAAGCTACAGCTAGTGCAAACATAGCTGCTACATTGTTGACCAGAACATTGTGTAGAGAATATATACTTTCAGTGTAAATTTAAGATATTATTGATGACATTGAAAACTCTAAACATCTTGTGACCTCAGTACTTGAAAGCACTTGCCAAGGACTGAACTTAGGAAAAGCACCCCTCATTTGTGTCCCAAAACACTGAATGAGAACACAGAAGAGGTACTCTGTTGTGGTGCCCATGTTCTGGAATATCCTCCCTGCGAGGCCTGATTGGGGCAACGTTGGCTGCATATCAGCTCCAAGTGAAAACATGACTTTTTATTAAAACCTTTTGGGCCTAACTGATTTTATCCAATTCTACTTGTGTTGTAGGTTTTTTTGATTTGTCAAATTGTTTAATAAGCTTTTACTCTGGTTAGATTATTTCCCACTGTTGCATAGTGTTTAAATTGGTTAACTGAACTTTATTGTATGTTGCCCTGAAATTGTATGATATAGGATATAACAATAAGAACAACAATAATAATGGCCAGAATTTATATGGGGATTTACATATGCAAAAGCACCATATTGATGGTGCTACACAGTGAATCCTGTCCTAATTCCACCAATCCCTACTTACTGGGAAGTAACCATTGCGATTGATGGGGGGGGTCTGTTCCTCTGTTGCTCAGGAAGCAGCTAACTGATGGCCCCACCCTCTCCCATGAGTGATCTCCAGTGTGACAGGCAGAAGCAGAGCCCACACCAGAGATTGCTAACATGAGAGAGGTGGGTGAGAGATTGCTTGTAGGAGGAGGGCTGGGACTGTCAGCCAGCTGCTTCTGGATCAACAGGGGAACAGACCACCATCGACTGCAGCAGCTGCCTCCTGGTAAGTGGAGACTGGGGACTTTCATGGTCCCTACATAGCCCCTTAAGTAGGGGCTACATAGGGATCATGAATACAAAACAGTCATGAGTGTGTGTCTCTAGGTTACACATTTGTAAGTGCCCAACAGGATTTTCGCTAATAATGATAATAACTAATACATTTAATAGCTAAATAAAACTGATTTCATCCTCCTCCACATGTTGAGGGTGACTGTCTGCAATGAGACCATTACACACACACACACACACACACACACACAGAGAGAGAGAGAGAGAGAGAGAGAGAGAGAGAGATGAGGGCTCTCCATGCAATTTAGAACCCTGATTTTCCTGGTTTTTAATGCAGTTTTTAATTTTTTTTTCAGCTGCTTTGGACAGATCCTTTTTTTGGAAGGGAAAGTAAAACATACATTCATTAAACAGTGCAGGTATGATCAATACCACCACCATAAGCAGGTTTCAGAAGTGGTTGTAGCTCCCCAAGGCAAAAATAAAAAATAAAAAAATGAGAACAAAGCAAAGCAAACAGTTACAGATGTTGCTGTGTGTGAAATGTCATAACTAATCACTTAACTTTTACCCATTGTCCTGCTGGCTGACCTATTTTGTTAGCTTTTTGCTCTCCAGTGAACAACATGCACTCATTAGCTTTTTGCTAGAAAACTCAAATGAAATCCTGTCAGTGTTTAAACTCTAAATATCACCTAGTGTTCTGAGCAGCAGTATTTATATCAGAAGAAGGAAAGAGAGATGGCAAAAAGGAGGAGGAAAAACTTAGGAAACACAAAGAGGAAAAAATGATTAGTTTAAGTTCTTGAGTTTATCCATTAAGATGATATATCTATGTATTGTGTTTTTAGTATGTAGATGTAAGACACCTGCCAGAAGAATGGGGAAAGAGACAAACCTCTTGCCTATCCCAATGCTGCCAACTAGATACCCTCTCAGTTTTGATCTGGGGCTAGTGTACATGAAGAAAAAAAAACCAGACTGCTCCACATTAATAGCAGCTGTGACCTGTCTTAATTGTTTTACAGCCCCCCTAAACTTTGCATGCCTGTAGCAGAGATGGCAGCCACAAGTGGATTACTTGTGTTTTTTAATCTGATGCTTCCAAACTTTTTTTTTTAAAAAACTGTTTATATGGTGCACACAACCGATATTCCACCTTTCCAAAAAAGAAAGCGAGAAGGAAAGATAGCACAGACCTCCATTTCATTGCCTTAGTGATCACTCACTAAAGCAAAAATCCAATATGACAGCAATGGGCGCTTACCCTGTAAGACAGCCCCACCGCCTGTGCTCATTCAACCAATCAGGTTTACACTGTGTCCTGCATGGGGAAGCGATTCATGTTGAATCACCTGTCTTAACAAGTGAAAATGTTCTTATCTCCAGAGTTTTTTTAAAAAAAAAAAGTCAGGAAAAGCTGCGAAGGCTTTTCTCATGTACTTTTTGCTCTTTTTGGCCCCTCTCCTTCACAATACAAGATAATGCGGGATCCCATTAAGACAGCTCATTTTCTGAGCGAATTCTGTGAGGGGTATTTTCACCATGAGGACAACCCCTTGGAGTTTCTCTGAAATGTGTGGAAGTCCACAATAGGCTGCAGGGAGGAGAAAGATTGCCAGAAATCCATCCTTCCTTCTTACATCAGTGACATTTTTCAAGAGCAAAGTAATCACTATCCAATATAATAAGTTGGCTTTAAATTTTACTATAAAAGTATTCTTGTCCCCCAGCTAATATGAATAATTTACTTTACCCTTATGAGCTGCTTTTTACATATAAAATATATTCATACTGTTAAGGAAAATGCAACATGGGACATACAGTGAAAGAAATAAAAAAATGTATGTGAAAGTCACAATGACTAAGCAAGAGCAATTATGGGGCTACACAGGTGAAACTGCTAATGTAATCTAGAAGCCTGAGAGCCAAGGACAGAGGTACTGAATGCAGATTGGAAACACCTGAGAATCATTAAGTGTACAAGGTGAAATGTTGAAATACATGGGTTGGTCTTAGGCATGGATGGAACTATGTGGACCAATCAGAATGGAAGTACACACCCACTGGGTGGAAACAAACTAGTGGGTGGTGATAAACAATGGCTATAAAATTGCAATGTTTGCCAATGTATTTTTGTGGTTGAGTAGAGGTGCAGTAGTTTGGAGATATTGTGGAGTAGTGTGTAGAGATTGTGATTTGTTGACCATATAGTATATTTATATAGAAGAATAAAGTAGGTTTTATATAAAACTACTGAGTTGCCTGAGTGAATCCTGGAGACGTTTTGGAGACACCTGGAGAAGAGGGAGAAGGCTTGGAGAGTTTGTCAGGATCTTCAGCCTATTCTCTGAAACTCTGCTGCTTTGGAGGAAAGCATTAACCACTGATCTAAGCTGGTTGGCTCTGCTGCTTAACAAGGTGGTGAGTTTGAGCCAGAGGTGAAGAGCTACAACTCCCATCATCCCTGACAAGGGTTATGGGCCCAGTTACTAGAGCACCCAGCATCCACAGAAGCTGAAAGTTCCAGAAAGTGGAAGAAAGCTTTGTGGACGACAGATCAGAGCAAGTTGTTTGTGCTGCACTGATAAGCCTCGTGAGTAAATCATTTTGTGTTTTGCTTAAGTCCAGACGGGTCGGCTGTGCATACTCAGAAGGACTGTGTCAAATTGAGTCACTGCACAAATCAAGATGGAATTTCTAAAGTTTAGTAAATTAAATAGAAACAACTACTCTACCTGGAAGATTTATGCCCAATCTCTACTAGTAAAGGAAGGTCTGTGGTCAACAGTTGAAACAGGGCTGGCAGCTGATGCTGATGAAGCCACTAAAGAGAGAGATAGTAAAGCAAAAGCCTGTCTTTATCTCATGCTTGAAGAAGACTTAATTAATGACGTCAGAGATAAAACGTCCGCCAAGGATGTGTGGGATACCTTGCAGAGATTACACACTCCTTCAACTGCTTTTGCAAAAATGCTATGGTCTAAAAGAATATACAGGCAAAAGATGGCTAAAGGGCAGTGTGTGATAGAACATTTAAAAATAATGCAAGATTTGTTTGTGCAAGCTGAACTGAGGGGAGTGCAAATTAGCAAAGAGCAGCAATGCTACATTTTAATAGAATCGCTAGACTCTTCGTGGGACAACATAACGAACAGCTTGCAGAACTTGCCAGAAGCTGAACTTAATAGAGACTTAATTGTGGCTAGAATACTGGAAGAGAACCAGAGAAGAATGTCTGAGCAGGGTGACTCAGCAAGTTTAAAGACTGTGCCAAAACAACAAACAACTCCTGACTGGCGAACGCAGGAGGAAGCAGCCTCTACAAGGGAGCAACGGAGGTGCTTTTATTGTAAGAAGATTGGTCATCTGCAGAGACATTGTAAACATTTTGCAGCTGAGAAACGCAAGCAAGCAGAGAGCAGATGGCAGCCGCGCCAGTATCAAAAACAGTCCAGACCTCCATTTTTGAGGGACAGTGGTAATAAAAAGGGGGTTGCAACCATGATTAAGGAAAAACAAAATGCAAATTCTAAATGGCTAGTAGATTCAGGAGCCACATCTTTGATGTGTAATGATATAAATTTAATAAGTAATAGAAAATCAGCTAATGTAAATACTGTAGTTTTGGCTGACGGGAAAGAGCTAAGTACTGTAAATCAAATGGGTACTGTGTACATTCCAGGGCTAAAAGAGAATTTTAATGATGTCTTACATGTAAAGGAGTTAGAAAATAATTTGTTATCAGTAAGCAGATTAACAGAAAGAGACTACACAGTCATCTTTGAAAAGAACATGTGTAAGATAAAACTGAATGGGGAATTGCGTGGCATAGGTTTGAAAAAGGACAACCTTTATTATTTGGAGGACAATATTGATAGCTACAGGGTTGAAGAAGCTAATAACATAGAAAATATTCCAATCCACAAAGACTGCATACACGAGCTTCACAGAAAATTTGGCCATGCGAGCTTCAAATGTTTAAAGAATTTAATCAGTATGTGTCCAGATTTAAAAGTTACTGATTGCAAAAACCACTTAGATTGTACAGTGTGTCAACAGGTAAAGGTCAGAGCTTTTCCAGTAGCTAAGAAAACAAAAAGAATTGCTCAAAGACCATTTCAGTATGTACATGCAGATGTCGCCCAAGCTAATTGCTTGTCCTTAGGGGGAAGCAAGTATTTCCTAGTAATTGTTGATAGGTATACAAGGTTTGCATTTGTAAGAATAATGAAAAACAAATCTGATGCTGGGCAAAGTTTAAAAGCATGGGTAAGAATGGTGGAAAGACAATTTGATAGCAGAGTAGGCACCATCATTACTGATAGAGGAGGAGAATTTTTAAATAATCAATTGTTTAACTGGTTTCAAAAGGTGGGAATAAGGCATGAAACTACAAACCCTGCTTGTCCTAGTGAGGATGGGTTAGCAGAGAAGAAAATACAAGATATAAAAAGAATTACTGCTTGTATGATGGCAGATGCAAGGGTGAAAGATAGTTTTTGGGCAGAAGCAACTTTGACTGCAATACATATCAGTAACAGGTTGTATCATTCAGAAATTGAAGACATTCCCTACATATATAAATCTTATATGATTTAGCCTGCAACCCTATACCTAATTACCTGGAAGTAAGCCCCTATGATTTTAATAAGGCTTGTTGTGTGCTTTCAAGTTGCTTCTGACTTATGGTGATCCTCAGGCAAACCTGTCACAGGGTTTTCTTGGCAGAATTTGTTCAGAAGTGGGTTTCCATGGCCTCCCTCTGAGGCTGAGAGAGTGTGACTTACCCAGGGTCACCCAATAAGTTTCCATGACTGAGCGAGGATTCAAACCCTAGTCTCCAGAATCATAATCTAATGCTCAAACCACTACACCATGCTGGCTTTCTAATGAGGCTTACTTCTGAGTCTAAGAATGTGAAGTCTGTAGTTGTTAGGGGTTTTTTAAAAAAATGTCAGTGACATTTTGACTCAGCATTAAGTTGCTCAGATTGCCCTTTACTTATTCTTTAACATCCTGCCTTTCTCCCAATATGTGACATTTTGCCCATAATGGCAATGGGATTTTATGGCAAATGTATTGGTACTGCCAGTTGCACATCTCTCCCCATCTCTCCCATCAAATCTCCCTACCAAAGTCTCCTTGGACTGGGAACAGGAAAACACTACCCTGAATGTATATTTCATACATTTTCTTCCCAGTTATACTTTATTGGAGAGATATGCAGTTCATTACATCTCTTCCTGTAATGTGTAATTTGCATGGTGAAACCAAAGTATTCTGAAATTTTAAGAAATCACTATTTCATCAGAATTCGGTTAGGTAGAATGACAGCTTTGTTCTAATTTATATTTTCAATTACAAATGAGACATATGAGATTTTATAGTATTTCAATCTGTCCTAATCCTGAGCTTTGCGGTATCACTGTCTACGCAAATGTCTTATATAAGTAGACTATATCTTATATAGGTAGACTTCTCCATTTACCTAAGTGCAAAGGGGCACATTTTATGGGATCAAGTTCCTACAAAGGCAAACGGACCAGTGGAGACTTAAACATGAACAGATGGAAGCAACAACAGGGAGCCCTGGTGGCACAGTGGTTAAATGCCAGCACTGCAAGTCACCACATTGCAAGTTTGCTTCCACAGGGCTCAAAGGTTCACTCAGCCTTCCATCCTTTTGTAGGTCAGTAAAATGAGTACCTGGCTTGTGGGGGCAGTTAGCTAACACACATTGGAAACTGCTTAATGCAGTGTAGATGTGTATCTTGCTATTGCTTAAAACAATTTGTAAGCCACTCTGATAGCCTTGTGGCTGAAGAGTGAGGTATAAATAACTAAATAAAAATAAAAAGTAAAAAACAATACCAGAAAGGATCATAGCTCATGGCAAAGCACATTCATTGAATGCAGAAGATCCCAGGAACTTCCAGAAACAGCTGAGAAGTACTCTTTTCCAGAGTAATGCTGACAGTCAGTGTAAACAGTATTGAACTAGAAAGATCAATGGTCTGACTTGATGCAGGACAACTTCCTATATCTTTCTTAAAAATAGCTGGGAAAGCTAAAAATTGAAGAGGCTAATCCCAAAGTAATATCTGTTCACGTGACAAAATCAATTATTTCTAGCAAGCCTGTCAGCAAAGCCAAAATCAAATTGTGTGGGGTATCTTCTTCCATTGTTTTTCTAGTGAAAGTCATGCAGAAGTAGACAACTTGCGATCCCCAAAATGTTTGGGATCATAGCCCTCAGAATTCCTGGCCATTGGCTATGCTGCCTAAGATGTATAGGACTAATAGTTCAAAACATGTGGAAGGTTATTATATCTCTAGACTGAGGACTTTATCAGATGCGTGGGGGGAAAACGCATCAGAAGAACATGATGAGAACAAAAATGGGCAACATTATCATACAATGTCATCATTCAGCCATTCTGGGGATGTAGCATGGCTTAGCCCGTCAATAAAAAAGGGATGCTTTATTCATGCCCACACTACACCCCTGGAATGGCTGAGGACGTAGACCCTTTATGTTCTCATCACATTCTTCTGACATGCTCTGGGACATAGTTTTGTGCCATGTTTCCCCACATCTGATAAAGTCCTGAGATGATCAGGGCTTCTTCTGGACACAAACTTGGTTGCAAGGAGTGGCAGCACTAGGGAGGGTGCGAAGAGGCCGAACCAGACCAGGTGACACCATTAGGGGAGGAGGTGACACTGGCCTTAGTGATGCCATAAGCTGAAAGCTAGATTTAAAGGAATCCAGATAATCAGCTGCTAGGAAACTAAGGCCTAACTTGCCATGACACAGTATGTCCAAACAGTATTATCCAAGAATGCAATAGTAGAAAATGGACAATAATTCAATTCAAAGGGAAGTAAAGATAGTTTTCTGTCTTAATATGAAATGCAGCTGCCTCTGTTAAGAAGAAGGGATGCCCTTAATGAGGGTCATTAGCTGCCTTCAGTCCCTATATTGGGAGAATGGTGGGATATAAATAAATATAATAATATAATAATAGGGCAACTCTGAGATATACACGTTTCCCCACATTGGTGCCTACTTTCAAGTTTAAAATGGGGGTTTCCTGACAAACAGTTCACAGTCATAGTGATTCCAGGACAGTGCTCCACACTCGATCTCACAAAGGCTAGGATGTATTTGGGGCATGAGTTAAAATATCATGCGAAGAAGACATCATGGGATGGAAATCTTAGAATATTGTGAAAGCATCCACAATATGGATGGTTAAGGTAGAAAAGCATAATGGTAATTACTGGAGCTTTTATCTATTTTAGAAAATATCCATTGATTTTATCTTAGACATTATCATCAATAGACCAACAAATTAACTGATCAAAATTGCAAAGATCTGAATTAAAACCTTGTTCAGAAGGAGAATAACTATTCTTCCTTTATTCTGTGGTGATGCATGCCCCTCTCATAGCAAGGTACCCTCTTGAAAATAACAATGCCTCCTGTGTGGAAGTAAAAATGCATCCACCACATTTTTTTATATAAATTAAAAATAATTCACAACTTCCAAAAACATCCAGTGCTTATTTCAAATTAGTTTGTCTACTGCACAAGCCTTTCCAAGTTTTGGAAAGACAGCTATGAAGGAACTAGATATGACCACCAAGTGGAAACAAAGTGGACTTGAACAGAAAGATCTAATACCTAAAGAAACTGGGGTGGCTGCAAATGATTTTGGATAAGCTGATATTTAAAAGGGAATATGTCTAAGAAAAGGTAGAAGAAGCAAATCGCCAAGGAAGAACACCAATGAGTAGTAAATATTTATAGGGAGAAGGTTATGAGGGCTACAACTCAGAAAAAGCTCAAACTTCAAGAGATGTAGAAAATAATAAAAGAGGCTCTTCTGCTGTGTTTAGAGCAAGAGGAAGAGCATAGACTCAGGAGGTCTGCTTCATGAAGACGATGGGAAAATGGAAAGATATCTGACAGAGAGAAAGTAGAACTGCTCATCACCTACTTCCGCATTCTCTCAACTGCCCCCCAAATATTCAGTCTGATAAAAATAGAATAAATGATACAATGAAGAAGCTGAGGTCCAGGATCAGTTAAGAGATAGTAAGAGAACACCTAGCTGCTTTAAAGGAAGAAATCTTCAACCCTGTCTACACTATTAAAAAAATCTTAAACCTCCCCCCTTGAATGTGGCCTGATAGGGCCACACTATGTGCAGCATTATCCCTGAATATGATGTGATAAGGCCACACACCATATGGCCCTATCCACAACAAACTCGGGGTATACCACCTTAATCTGGGATTTTAAAACTCACAATTTTCTCTGGTTTTTCCTTGAAACTCTGGAAAAAACTGTAGTATGAACAATGCATCTACTCTGGATTCCAGGGAGGGAGGGAGGACAAGTGCTGCCTGACAGGCACTGCCAATTTTTTCATCTCCTCAGTGCCACTTCCTCATATCAATATTGGCTGGGAAGGGAGAGTCCAGGTGCATAGTCATTCTCTCTGAGGTCAGAACAAGCAGACAGCCTCAAAATCGTGTAGCTGGCCATCCCTTCTGACCTCAGAGAGAGCAAATGCACACTGGTGGTGATGAGGAAGGGCAAAAATGGCACTGCCAAGGTGCCTGGAGGTAAAAATCTGGATGATTAATTGTGTAGACAAGCCCAGCAATGAGCAGTGCAGATTCAGGATTTGGCCAAGTAAGGTGGGCACTTAAATCCAGGCCAAAGTAGTCTGAATTTCAATCAGATTTTTACCCCCAGTGTAGACTTGTCCTTCAGAACCAGATGGACTGCATCCAAAGGTACTGAAGATGTATGCCTGAATCCTATTGTTAATCCCAACTAAACTAGAATAGATCTATGTGAACCAACGGGATTTGCCAATATGTTGATTCAACAGTTGTTTCAATGGGCCTACTTTGCTTGTGACCAACCAAAAGGATTCAGGAAGTGATTTCACAAGCTTTTTATATAAGCCTCAGAATTCCTGCAGAACAGCTAACATGCTTGAGGATTGGGGCAAACAAATGTCCCCATCTCCCCCCCCCAAAAAAAGGGGGGGTTGCAGACAACTACTGAATGGTCAGCTTGTTCTTGACACGAGGAAGGGTTCTTGAACAGATAATTAAACAGTTGATCAGTGAGCACTTAGGACAGAATTCTGTGATACTCAAGAGCCACCACAGTTTGCTTAAAACCAAGCCATGCCAGACTAATCAGCAAAGAATCTATACCATAGCATGTTGCAAGTCTATTCTGAAACTGCCTCTGTTTATTTTGAGTTGGGTTTGCTCAACACAAGCCACACTGAGATGGTTTGCAATGGGCTTACACTGGTTCCTTTCTCAGTGTAAATTCAGAGTAAGGGGTGTATCTGTAATGTGCACAGGGACTGAAGATAGAACATGTTTTTTCATGCTCCAGAAGGCAAAACTAAATCAACAGTTTGAAATCAAGAATGAAGATTTAGAAGAACATTTCACTAGAAAGAGCTGTTTGACAGCGTAATGAAAGATGCTGGATTCTCCCCCTGCCTCCTTGAGATGTTTAACCAGAGATTGAAAGGTAATCTGTGAGGGATGTTTTAGCTGTAGAATTCTGCATTTTCAGAGGTAAACTAGATGACTCTTGGGGTACCTTCCAGTTCTGGAGTTCTATGATTCTATGGTATTGTTGCCTTTGTCTTCTTTTTGGTGGCATCTACCATATGAAGTGGCTTCCCTTGCAAGATTATGCAGGCTCCAAGTATGAAATGTATACAACAGTGTTCTACCAATGGGATTTACATCTATATTGGCTTCCTATCCAGTACCTGATCTAATGGGTCTATTCTGGACCTAGCCATTGGCTCCAATTTGTTTTACCATTGTTTTATTATTTTATCAAATAATTTAATGGAAGGTATCCTGTTGATGTTAAACACATGGATAACTCTTGTTATGCATGCATATGCCTTGTTCTGGACATTGCACAAGAAACTGTTCACTAGTTTGTCACACAGTATCCAAAATCTTCTACCTTCTACCAACACAGATGTCAAGCCCCTGGGGTCAAGCCAAAGGTTGGCTCTCAAGACTCCTTGATCCCAGAGCAGCTTTTGGTATCATACCCTTTGACCCCTGAACTCCCTAAACCTCCAGACCCATGCCCCTTGGCTCCTGACCCTTCCTTTTCATCCCAACCCCATTTCACCCCATCCTCACCTCCCTCCATCTCCAACACTTGTAAGGCTACACCTCAGGAAAATCCTGAGGAGGTAGAGGTGATGCATTCAGAGGAACAAGAGATACAGTCACCAGAGCTGTGTTGAGAAAGAATGTGTTAAAAATGAGAGTTTTGATAAGTTGGACTGAAAACTAGATTTCAGTTAAGTTAGACTTTAAGTTAGATTTTTAGTAGAAAAACAATTATTTCAATCTTCATGGCCAATATATTTCTGTTAGTTTTTGGTTATTTATAACGGAGGCCTCAATACATTTTTAGGTACATAAAACAATGGGTTCATTAAAAATTGCCACGTGGAATGTTCGTGGCTTGCGAACTGAGAATAGGTGCAATGAGATTTTGCCCTGCCTTGGCGGCCTGCGTTATGACATCATTGTGTTGCAGGAAACTCATATCTGTAACGAACAACAGCGGAGCCGGTGTCAGAGATTGTGGACACAAGGACCTTCTGTATGGTCATATGGGGAGTGTGGCGGTTGGGGAATAGGGGTACTGTTTAGGTCCAGGAACAATCTGACCATTGATTTCATGTTAGAAGTAGTTTTGGGGAGGTTGGTGGTGGTGGATTTTAGTATGGAGGAAAAGCAGAAGGATGGAAGAGTAGAAAAGAAAGCTTTCAGGCTGTGTGGGCTTTATGCTCCTGTAAAATATGCCGAACGGAAAAAGTTTTGGGGGTATTTAAAAAATCAGTGTAACACTCGACGGCATCTTATTATCGTAGGAGATTTCAATAACAGGGCAAGGATGATGGACAGGAGTGCTTACGCAGACCAGAAAGAGCGGACAAAGTTGTCCCTGCCCAAACCCCTGACAGCAGAAGAAAGAGAGTTGGAGTTTTTTCTAGAGAGGCAAGGTCTTAAGGATGCAGCTCTTGATGTGGAGAATGAGTTAGAATTTTTTCCTGTCTTTTGTAGAAAGGCTTTTGGTTCAGATTTTCCCCCAATGGAAGGAGTTCGATTTACTCATTATCACAAAACCTCAGCCAGCAGAATAGACCGTGTGAGAACAGTGAAGGAAATGAAGGTGGAAAAGTGCACTGTTATGATCACTCCTTGGTCGGATCATGGGCTCTTGGCTGTAGAGTTCAGTATAGGTCAGGTTTACCCCAAAGGAAGACCTCTCTGGAGGTTGCGCCCTAAATTTTTGGAAGATGTGGCATATAAAGAGCGCATCGCCTCAGCACTAGCCCACAGCCTAACTCTTGCAGACATGTACAAGGATGATTTGTGCAGGTGGTGGGAACGTGTGAAACGCGCAGTTCGGGCTACTAGCCGGGCCTACGAGACCAACATTAATGGGAAACAGATTCAGGAGTATCATTTGGCCATTTATCATTTTTTGAAGTGTCATTATCGATTGAACCAAGGTGTTCCTTTTTCAGAACAAGAGCTTAACTGGGCGAAGGGAGTGATAGCAAGATTTTGCCAAAAGCAAAGACAAAACAGAAAGAGGAGTAAAAATTTCAGGACTCGAGGTGGTGTGGTTGACGTGGATGAGTGGGCAGGCGCCCGGAGTCCAAGGGCTCCGATCGAATTAAACGGCTTGAGGGCCTCCGAGTCAGACCCTATTGTATTTAGACCAAGTGAGATGCTGGATATCATGGAAGGATATTACAGGCAGTTATATGCTCGGAAAAATATAGATATAGAAGAGATTAAGGGTTTTTTTCAAGCTTTTTCAGAGGACCAGATGGGCACCCTCTATAAGGGTCTGAGTCCAGAGGACAGGAAGAGGTTGGTCTCTCCTATAGAAGAACAAGAAGTTCATGAGGTCATAGTTCAAGGGAAGGGTAAGTCTGCCCCTGGCCCAGATGGCCTGAGTTGGAATTTTTATAAAGTTTACAGGAAGTGGATTGTTCCCCCTTTAACAACTTTGTTTAATTTTTTGTGGGATAATAATGAGCTCCCTGAGACATTTTATCAAGGGGTCCTGATTTTTTTCCCAAAGGAGGGTGATCCTACCCTCCCAAAAAACTGGCGCCCCATAGCTCTGACCAACGTAGACTACCGCATGTTGGCAAAAATACTGAACAATCGGCTGGCTAAGGTGGCTGATAAGATTGTGATGGAAGCACAGACCAGTGCTGTGCCGGGTAGGACTATGGTGGACTCTCTTTGTTTGTTTCGGGAAGTGTTCCGACTCAACAAGGAGGGAGCTTGGACTGGTCAAATCCTACAGGTTGACCAGATGAAAGCTTTTGACAATGTAGATCATACGTTCCTATGGGAAGCTCTCAAGTGGAAAGGAATGCCAGAGAGATTTATTGCTTTAGTTAAATTGTTTTATAGGGATGCAGAGGTAGTTTTGCAAGTCAATGGTCATAGAGGAAAGAGGATTAAGCTAAATTCTGGGGTAAGGCAAGGTTGTCCCCTAAGCCCTCTTTTGTATGTTATTGCTTTGGATGCTATTCTGTGTAAGATTAGTTTGGACAAGAGCATCTCGGGGATCCAAATTCCGCGTCCGTTGGACAGTTCATGGTTGGTTCGATATGAATCTGTTAAATTTGTTGCCCATGCTGATGATGTGTCCTTCTTGGTTAAGGACAGGATGGAAGTTAGAAAGATTAAAGATGCTTTTGAGGCCTACGGTCGAGTTTCTGGTGCTCGACTTAACATGGAAAAGAGTTTTTTGATCAGGATTTTTGCTGCAGAGGACAAGATGGCAGCTATTCCTCTAAAGGACGTAGTTGGAGAAAAGGAAAGGTGGCAAGCAGAGCAAGAGGCAAAGATGGATAGGGTGAAGATCCTGGGGCTGAATTTTGCGTTGGCTCCAGAGGGATGGAAAGAAAATTGGTATCGCTGGTTGGAAAAAGTGAAAGAGAGGGTGGCCCTCTGGCAGAGATGGAAGCTGACCATTTACCAGAGAGCCGCTTTTGTAAATACTTACCTGCTTCCGGTGGCAGCCAACTTGGCGGCTGTTTTCCCGCCTCCAGATTCAGTGATTAAAGAAGCTGATCGGGTTCTCTTCAAGTTTCTTTGGGGAATGGCCACATTCCCCCTGGCAAGGGCAGTGGCTTATGGGCAGGTAGAACAAGGGGGCCTAGACTTCCCAGCCCTGGGACCTAAGTTCATCGCCATCTTTTCTGCTCAAAACTTTGGGAAAGTTTCTCTGTTACAAAAGGGTCAGATTCAACCTCAGGCTTGGCTAGTTTTGTTTTGTGAGTGCTGGATAGGGACTAGATGGGGAAAGACTTGGTGGGAGGAAGGCTCATTAAGTTTTAGGTTTTCTTTACCTGAAAAATTGAAAGCACCAGATTATTTGAAAGACTTTGTTTTTTACATAAAGAAATATAAAATTCATGCTGAGGAGTTGAAGGGGGAAGACAGACCAGGTCAGAGCATCAAGAGGAGTTTGTACAGGAAAATAGTGGAGGAGATTTATGTTAACCCGTTTTTGCAAAAGCGTCAGGCCAAACTAGATTTATCAGAATACCTACATCACCAGACTAACCCAATTGAGTATTTCATGGACAAAAGGGTCCCCAAAAAGTTGTGGGACTTGAGGTGGAGGCTCTATCATCAGGTTCTTAATCTGAGGGGAAAGAGACCATGGACCACAGAAGATGAGCAGACCTGTCCACGTCTGAAATGTAAAAAGGCTGAGATTTTGAGTGGCGTGGCACAAAAGGAGACGATCAGACATTTTGTCCAGGACTGCCCAAGTGCCCGGGAAACATGGGAGGAGGTGGCCCGGGTCCTGGATTGGCCAGATTTGGCACAGCAGGCTTGGGAGATGGTGCTTTCAGGGACTGAACCTCCAGAGGGTGTCAGGGGACCCAGAAAGTCAGTGGGCCAAAAGAGGAAGAGGAAGGAACCTGGTTCCGCCATGGCTGAGAGGTTTTGGAAAGTGCCCTGGTCCACGGTGCGCTTGGTAAACCTCTATGTGATGTTAGGGTTAGTTTTCCAGAGACAAAAGGAGGTGAAAAGTCAAAATCTGCAGGATGTAAAAGGCACTGCCTATTATGTGAAGAATGTAATTGAAAATTTAGCTCTGAGTGAAAAAGAGAAATTGCCAAGCTATCGTTGGAAAAAGTTTTGGCCGTGGTTTAGTGAGACGACCCCAGCAATAACATAAAATGATATTTTAAATAAATATTTTATTAATTTTGTATTATTTTGTATTATTATTTTTAATTAATATTTTATTGGTTTTTTTCCATTTCTAAGTAGGTATAATTATAATGTGTAAATATAATGTGATTATAGTGTGTTTAGATTAAAGGGAAAAATACATTAGTGTTAGGATAGATTTACTTTTGTATTAGTAAGAAAAGAGGAAAATAATTAGTATTGTTTTTGTATTATTGTTATGGCCTTTTGCGGTCGGGTGTATTTTTTTAGTAGAATGGTCTTACTCCAATAAAAAATTCCCTAAAATTCCCTGGGGAAGCTGCTCTGGCAATTTACTGGCTGGGGCAAGGGAGAGAACAAGGAATCAACAAGGCAGTGCCCCTCCCATCTGCAACTGCTAGAGAAGAGAAATTAGTTCACTTTCCAGGATCTCTGCGGTGCTGCCTGGTTTCTTCCTGGCTCTCTCCCCCAGCCAGTAAAATAGCCACAGTAGCAGCCCCCTCCTTGCCCAAGGCTTGATATCTGCCTTTTGGTGGTGGAAGCTGCATGGAGGTACACATGCAAAGCATTCTGCTCCATGCACTGCAATGCAAAATCTTAGCCACTGTATTTTTAAAACTGTAAACCACTTTCAGATTTTTTTTTTAATGGAAAACAATGCAAAAATTTTATGGGGGGGGAATTAAAAAATAAAACGAATCATTATAAAGGTTTGGACATTTCAGCATCTGTTTTTTGGACTTAGTCCTGCAGAATGATGGTGCTGAGAAGTGCACTTTTACCATCCATCCGGAATACTTAACAGCGACACTGTGTTCTGTGACTGGCTGTAGATGCAAAAGCTGAACTGCTGTCACAAAGGAACCATACACTGCTGTGCAAGATGTAACTTTTGATAAGGCTGTCTCTTAACCCAGATTTATAACTGGGTTGAATGAACCAAAAAGAAAAGAAGAGGCTGAACATCTTGCATTGGATCCAAGCCCAGCATCCTTTCTGTGTAATTGTTGGATCACAATGCTCTGCTTGACTTCACTTTATCCTTTGCTCCCTAAGAAAGAAATGTTAAGCCAAAAGAAAAAAAAAACCCTTAAATTTTATTTCCTCTCCTTTAATTTAGAAAAAAGTGCTGCCAAAGCCATTGATGCTTGGAAGGCTTACATTTTAATTGGGGTTTAACTCAAACTTTTCCTTGAATTGTAAAATATTAAAGAAATTGAATCTGTGCTATAAATAATAAAATGAGGAGCTCTTACTGCTAAAGATGTTGTTAGCAGTCTTTTCATTGCAGATATTTGTCAACATCTATGAAGGATGCTTCATTGGTTGAATCCATTTAGTATTCATTGGTTGAATCCATTTAGTATTCTGATGGCAATTCTATGAAATGAATCATGTGAACCAGCTGCACTGGAAAGGAAAACAATTTAAATATTTTATTTGTCAGTTGCATAATAAACTGTGTGGTCACTTGTTGCCTTCAAATTTTTCTTATGCAGTGAATATACTGAGAAATCAGTACAATTTGGTTTAGTGTAGTGGTTAAGTGCATAGGGTGTGAACCTTGGAATCAAGACAAACTTAGTTGGCCCAGCAATACTCCGTTTTCTACCTGCAATACAGGGTAATAAGGCTGACTGGATTATTACAGCAGTAATAATCATAAATTGCTTTGAAAAATTGAACTGTGACCTATGAATAACATTACTAGATCTCAGTGTATGGCCCTGACTTCCTAGCTGTGGTGCTTCAAGTCCTTAGGGAAAAGGGGAGGAATCTCAGAGTGAGAACTTCTCCAAAAACTACTGGTCTGTCCATCCATTCATCTCTCCACCCACCCATCCCTGTGTGCTATGAGCCCCCTGTGGCTGCAGGCTTCTTTGGAGCAGTTCCTGTACACTACAGTTGCCAGATTTCAGGGTCTGGATCCTCTTCTCCTGACCTCAGGGTGAGGTGGAAGTATCTCAGGTGAGAGCACTGCCTTGACAGGGGGGTTTGTGTTCATTAGACTTGATATTTCTAATTGAATGGCATACTGTGTCATCTGTGGTTGATGTTTAACGTGACATGCTTAAGGACATGACGAGACACTGCACCTGCCATGCCCTACTATTCTGACCCTGAAGATGAACCAGAGGAGGATAGAGCTTTAGAGCAGGATTTACAGCAGGGAATAGACTTAGGACTTTATCAGATGCAGAAAAAAGTATCTGAGCAGACTGCCAGGATGATGTTCCTGTCCCGCAAACAGGACCTACTTTCAGATGACATCATCCCTGTCACATTCTGCTCCTGTGTTGCAGCAGTTAGTAAGGTGCTGCTGTGCATTGATGGGAGCTTACTAACTGCTGCAGCACAGGAGCAGAATGTGACAAGGATGATGTCATCTGAAAACGGGTCCCATTCACGGGACAGGAATGGCATCCTGGCATTCTGCTCAGGTACTTTTTCCAGTGTCTGATAAAGTCCTTAGCATCAGAGATTCCTGAACCCCTCAGGAACAGTTATCAGCATCCACTCCAGCAGAGCTTCCTAGCCCCTCAGAGATAGCAGAAGGGGACAGAGCAGATAACCTAGACACAGCAGAGAGACCTTGCCCCTCAGACAGAGAAATACTAGATAACCTGGTCCCAGCCTCACCCATCTTTCAAGAACACAGACACCAAAAAGAGGAGGGGTGAAGGTCGTGGTGTATTTATGAGAAACAGGGAACTACCAAGGAACAGCTGTGTAAACACTGAGGAGATATAAATCAGGGACAGCTGCTAGGCCAACTTATCAGAGATTATCTGACTACTTCTGTGGGAAACCTCTGTTCCTGAAGACTCTTGCTGTCTTGCTTGGACCTTGACCTATGGACTGTACTGGACTTCCTGCTAGCTGTGATCCTCTTGACTTTAGGATTGGTAAATTGGACTACTCTTTTGCCTTTGTAGACTGGTTTTGCTGCCTAGATATTCCACTCTGCCCTGGTTGTTTCTGTATAGCTGTGAGTTCTTGGCAAACTGCAACGCAGCTATCTGTGGGCTGCACTTCACCTTGGATGGTTTCCCAGATAGCACCCTGTAACATTACAAGGGGTCATCCCTAGATCTCTGGTTTTGGCTCTGAAATCTCAGGGCCTGGCATGCTCTTGACATGGCAACCCAATCTATGAACATTAAATATGATGAATAGAAAAGGGCCATGAAGTGGATTGGGTGGCATCTTTCTGCCATAACTAAATGCATACTCTTCCATTCTGAATACTTTGCTGAACACTTTCAGAAGAAAGTACTTTCCTCCAAAAGTGCTTAACTCATGCTCACTCTTGACCTGTCTCCTGTGACTAAATTGCCATGCATTCCATATGCCCTTAAGCTAAATTGCCATGCATTCCATATGCCCTTAAGCTTGTTCCCACACTCTGACCCTCTGTTCCTACATACTAGCTCCAACTCCTTTCCTTTGTGGCAAGACTTGTGGAATTTGGGGAAATGGTTGATATATTTACAAATACACAAGTACAGAATAAGTTGAAGCAAGCAGTATGCATTATGCATGTGCTCCTACAAGGGTTGCCAGGTCAGGACTATCCGAGGTACTGACATTTCAGTGTCAAAAAAACTGAGACCTAGGAATGACCCTTTGTAATATCATGGGGTGAAAGGTAGGTCCTGGTGGTGTTGTAAGAGTGGTACTGCAAGGGTGATGTCGTTAAGCATGATAAATCAAGCATCAATTATAGCTGACAGAGTATGCCATTCAAATAAAAAAGGCCAAGCCTAACCAATGAGGAAAATACAGCTATACACATTTTCAAGGCAGACTACAAAACCTTATATTTCAAAGCTTCCTCTGTTTCAGGGATGGGAAATGTGTAAATCTCCAAATGTTGTAGGCTTGCAAATCACCTCAGCTCTGAACAGAATAGCCAATGGCATGGGATATTGGGAGTAGCCATCTAAAAACACCTGGAGACCTGGCTATTCCTTATCCCTCCTGTGTCTGAAGGCCTATTCAGAGCAAGTCAAATTTAAAGATAAAGAATCAGAAGATGGGAAATCAGGGTCTTTGAAGTATGCCTGTCTGTATGTGTGTATTTAATATCCTGACTTTCCCCCAATATGGGCCCAAGGTGGCTCATAACATAGATGAAAACAAACTAAAGTTTGTTTGTTTTTTTTTTAAAAAAACCACCATAATAATTAAAAATAATTTCAAACCAATTCAACAAACTATCTTATTTAAAACAGCACTGGTTTAAATATTTTAAAGGATTTAAAACATACCAATGACAATATAAATGTAACATCACTCATTAAAAGATTCTTCATGGCAGCCAGTTAAAAGCCAAATCCTTCTAAAGAAATACAAAAAATACTTTGCCTTTCAGCAGCAGGAGACCAAAAATACGAGCCTAGCCTCCAATAGAAAGGAGAGCCACACCCTAGGAGCAATCACCAAGTAGGCCCTCTTCCACACCAAACATGCCTGTGACAGAGGTGGATGCCAGTCACCCACCAACAATTAGAATATGGACAGCAGACTTCATGCATATACGTCACCTATCCACAGCTCTAATCCACTGTGGAGAGATGGATTGTATTCTGTTTAAATTACAATGATTATTTTAAAACTTGCATCTAAATATGTAGATTAACATATACAGATTTTATGCAATTCTTTGTCCTTTTCTGTCTCTTAAAAAAAAAACAGTATGCCCTTCCTCTTCTTTGGGGAGGCTATATAATTAACTATTCTACTGATTTGCATGGAATTCCAAGCAATGGTTAGGAAATCCTGGCTTAGACTCATAGAGCATGCTGTCATACGCAAGTGTTCTGCCTAAGTATTCACTAGGATTTCCCCCCTTTTTTCCCTGACCACAGCTGTTTGTGCTGCATTGATGTAGGTTGCCTCTGAACAGCCTCCAAAATTTAGGAAAAATGGACAGCCAACACAGTCTTCCTCTTCAGTCAGAAGAGGAGGCCTTGGAGATCCCTTGATGGGGTCTTTGGTATCACATACTTGAAATATGTTCCTGTGTCTGTATGCACATTGTTTCACCTATGCCTTTAGTACAATCTGTGTCTACCATTTATTTGTGGAATCGGCTGTAACTATGCAGACACTTGAAACAGTTTGCCAATTATGTGTCTATTTTTAGCAGTATTGCACTAGGGTGTTATTGCCCAAATCCCATTTGTGATGTCAGAATTGGCGTGGTTCTACCTTTCAGTACATTGGCTGGGATGTTTTATTCATGAATTTACCAGAACAGATGTTGGGAAAGCAAGCAAGCTTTTCTTTTTTCTTTTTTTTTCTTTTTGGTTCCCTGTGGCCATGACTCAGGGAGCACAGTTGGGGTACTTGTGTTACTATCTCTTCAGGCAAGATGGAAATAACTGCTTTCCTGAAATCAATAGCATTTATTTTCCAACAAAAAAGAGAGAAGAAAGCCCATTTATTTCAACTAACAAAACACTAATCCATTTTTATTCCAAGGAAGGTTATTTCCTCAATGACAGTTACAGAAATATCCACTTTGCAACTCAGTTGTTCTAGAGGATTTGTCCAAAGAAATGGGTCTTTTAAAAATTTTATCCTCAACTTCGCTTTCTTCCTTTCAGGATAGTCAAGGCCTTTTGGTCTAAGAGTTTTGTATAGGGGTAAGACAGAGGTGGGCAAAGTGTGGTTCATATGCCACATGCAGCTTTTGGGACCCCAAAGGGTGGCTTCAAAAGCCTCCCAAAGCACCCAGACACCCCATTTAAAAAAACATGCCAATTTTTGACTTCCAGTTGGCTATGGCATCACAATCGGATTCTTACTGAGGGGGCTCAGGGGAATTCAGCCACATGCGGATATTAATCCAGCCTGACAAGTGTGGCTGGATTTGGAATTTCCCACCTAAATATGGGGGGAAATCAGAGGGAGCTCTCTGAGACCTGATTCCTGCTGAGACACTGGAAATTGGCTGATAAGAAGATCAGCAAGGCAGGGAAGCAGAGGAGGTTGGAGCCATTAACCACCGCCAAGTGTGTGCCGCTGAGAACTTCAGCAAGCGCCGCCACCAATTTTAACTTTTATTTTTCATTTCAAACTGATGTTTAAATTGCTTGGATAGAGATTCTGACAGATCCCAAAAACTGAGAAAGAGACATCGAATTCAATGGTTTCTTGAACCTGATTTGGAGTGGTGATTTCACAGACAGTGAGTAAACACAGAAATCTGTCAAAATAGCTGTAAATAATAACATACAAGACAGTAATAAAGCTCTTTTTGGGGGGTTGTTCAAAATAATGGGAAAGAGTTGGATTGGGAATCCTGACTCAGAAATTCAAAGATAAAAAATAATAATAATAAATTCGAGCCAGAAATTGCTACTTGCTACTAAAATATTATAATATAAATGTATAATTAAACATTATAACAAAATAACAAATAGGATAAAAGAAGTAACAAGCTGAGAGAGGCAGAAAGAGAAGAAGAAAAAAAGTTTGGATACAAATATTGAAATAATTAAATCAATATTGCAGTGGATTACAGTTTTGAGAGTTCTAAAAGACTGCATAATTTGATATTTGATTCAGAATGAACTGACCTCTGGTAGAGCAAAGTGTGCGGGACTGAAGAAGGCAGCCATTATTACTGAAACATGTGGGCAAGTCTCTGAATCACTGTTTAAAAGGGTATATTTAAAGGGGCATATCTGAACTGTAAAGAAACAAATTAATATTTTTAAGTGGACTATTTTTCGGTTTTTTTGGAAGAGGCTTGAAAAAGACTTGCTATATATTTTGAGCGGAATCTGTGCCTCTCCGGATGACTGGAATTTAAAAAGATGCAAACTGACATGTTTCACAGGAAGAAGGAGAAGCCGAGTGTGTGTGTGTGTGTGTGTGTGTGGTGATGAGTGTGTATGTTTTTGTTTGTCCTGTTTTATTTTTTTTTTTAATTTGGGTTTTTGTTTTGGCTTTTTTTTCTCCTCCTTTCTTTAGAGTTTAATTTCAGGAAGAAGAGATGACTAGTGGATTAAACGGTTGGTGAGAGGGTTTGGACTGGAACAGAAGGGGAAGGAAGAAGCTGACAGCAGATGATTGAAGAAAGGAGAAGGGAAAAGGAATTCGGAGGCGGAGTATGGAGACGAGCACAACTGATTTGAACTGAATATTGAGTAAAATAAAACTTCGCTACTTTGTTGAAACTTACGTTGGAGTTGACACTTTCTATAATTTGACTGTGGACCGTGAACAAAGAATTTGGGCTAACTATTGATTGTGTGTAGTAATAATAATAAGCACAGACACCCAAGGAGGAGTGATCTTAATAGAAGGGGGTGAAGGATTTTGGAAGTGAAAAGGAAGGAAGGACAGAAGGAGTGCGGAAGATAGTGAAAGGAAGTGGAAGGAACTTGTAGCTTAAGGTAAAGATGGGGGAAAGGGAGAGTTAAGTGGAGAGAGAAGGCAGAAAGAAGGGTCTAAGAAGGGAATTTTCTTGAGGAAGAGAGAGACTGAGTAAGTTGTAGTGGGTAAGAGGAGGTGATTAGAAGAGTAATAGATAGAAGAGAAGAGGGTAGGAAAAAGAAAGAAAGAGAAAGAGAAGAGAAAGGAAAGAAGGAAGGATTCAAATAATAGAGAGAAATATCAAGGAACATAGAACAGAACTCTAAAGATAGAAGGAAAATAATTATAAAATAATTACAGAACAATTAAGCCATTATAATAGTAGAATTCATATGTTAAGTAAATTTGGGGGAAACAGTTAATTGAAGATTATACATTGTGTGTTAAGAACTATTCAAACATATATTGAGTAACACTGGATAATCACGGAACAGAGTATTTTTTAAGTACTATCGTTTGCTTTTTCCTCTTTGAATATAATTGATCCAGATGTGAGTGTATATTGCAGGTTTTTATAAAGCATAAGAATAGGATAAATTGTTTGTCCATTATCTGATTGCTGCAACTATAATAAAATCCAAAGATATGGCGGAAAAGGAAATAATCCAGAAACTGAAACAGAGTGAGATAAGGAGATGTTTATAGAGTGGAAGAAAAGAATTAAGGACAGAGAAGTCAAATTGAGGGGGGGGGGGAAGAAGAAGAAGAGAAAAGAGAAGAGTGAGAAAGAGATTAAGATATATGAAAAACACTAAAACAGAATAATACAAAAGAGACAAACAATGGAGAAGATGACACAGACAACCTTATAGACAACAAGGAGACCATCTTTTGAATCTAACCAATCCGGTAAAAACCCAGTTCTGGAAGAAATAGAACTACTATGAGAAGAGCTACGTGAAATGAGAACAGGATTTAAACAAGAGATGAAAATAGAGCTAAAGAGTATTAAAAAATCAATCGATAAAGTAACGGATGACTCAAGAAAATTAAAGGAAAAAGTAGCTACGTTGGAAGACAAAGTTGAAGATTTAGAGAAAAAACAGTTTCATTTGAAGAAAGTAAAGAGCATGAATTAGACAAACAAGCTGTCCAAGAGATGAGATGGAGAGAAAATTGTTTGTAAATAAGAGGTCTGAAAGAGCAATCTGAAGAAGATTTATACAAATATTTAATACCAAAACTTGCAAAATTTATGGGCAAGACTAAGACACAATTCGAGTGGGAGATTGATAAAGTATGCAGGTTATCATCCAAAATAGCAAAACAGAAGAACCTACCAAGAGATGTGGTAATTTACTTTGTACGTAAGAAGACTAGTGACATTTCTATAAAAAATTATGAACAAAAATTTGAAACTGAAGGTAGCAGTATTTTGCTGTTCAATTATATTCCAATGAGGATACTTTAAAAAAGATAAATTATAGGTCCCTGACAGAACAACTAAGATATAATGGAATCAGGTACAAGTAGGAAAGGCTAGAAGGGATATCCTTCAGGTTCAAACAAAAAAACTTCAGAATCAACTCAACACAAAAAATAGAAGAAGTTTTGGAAAAACATAAAAAGGACTTGTAACCATATAAAAGAGAAACACAAGAACAAAGACAGCAAGAAGAAGGAGCAGGAGGAGGAGCTACAGAAGAGGAAGGAGAAGCAGAAGCAGAAGCAGAAGAATATCTGCAAGAAGAGGAAGAACAAGAGGAAGAATAATAAAAAATAAAATAAAATAAATAAAAAATAAAGAAAACCACATTCATATCCCAAACACCAGCTACGTAAGAGAGAAAATAAAATAAAGCAACAAATTTAAGATTGAATAAGATTCAAATACAAGTATTAAAATGAACCTAAAAATTCTAACATGGAATATTAAAGGACTTAACTCGCCTGAGAAAAGGAAAAAAATATTCCACTTTTTAGGGAAGGAAAAATGTGATATAATCTGTCTGCAGGAAACTCATATTAGATTAAAAGACAGCGATCTGTTAAGAAGTAAAAAATTAGGAGGAGAATACATATCAGCAACAAATGATAAAAAGAAGGGTGTGGTGATTTATGTAAATGGTAGAATTCAAACACAAGAATTATACAACGATCCAGAAGGAAGATATATTATAGCATTGCCGGTCGATTGCGGAATAAAGAGACCACACACATAACATGGGGTGAAATAAAATGTTTTTATTGAATTCAACCTATTTAATTCCCTCTAAAATCTTCAGCAGGGGGAGGCAACCTGGTGAGGGACAAGCTGAGGCGGTAGGTCTATCCTAGACCACACCCTTCAGCCTTCCCTGGCGAACACCTGGGTCCTGGAGAGGAACCCCAATTGACTGGGGTTGCTCACCAGCCGACCTGCGTCTGGAAGGTGAACCCAAAAGGCCCTCACCCAAGCCCCACGGATTGAGGTAAAGGATTATCCTTTAGGCCAACCTCAAGGCGGGTCTCCTTCTGTCTACTCAGGCCCCACGGCCTGAAGTGGCCCTTCCAGAGACCCTACCTTCACCAAAAATTGGTGCCAAGGTGCCCACCGAATAAACACCTCCCCCTTTTCCACCTTGTTGGGAGTAACCTATTTAGACACCACCCAAGCCAATTTCCCAAATGCCGCCATCCTAGTATGGGGTAGGCGAAAAACCCCCCGAGAAAAGGGGGGGGAAATTCCTACCCGGCCCCTAAGCGACCATTATCACACTATTCAAGCGGCGGGAGGGTGGGTCGATCGCCAGCAAAGAAGGAGGAGGCGAGGGGCGGGAGGCCTTTTATAACCTCCGGCCCCGCCCCTCACCTCTGTCGCAGGCGACGCCGCCTGCGATCAAAAACAGGGTCTCCTGAGCTGCAAACGGCGGCAAAGGTGGCTCCTCTGCCCAAGCGGCTCTGCCGCAAGGCGAGGAGCCGGAGAAGTTACACTCGTACACAAAAAATATTGATTCTTGGACTATATGCACCTCTGGAGAAGGTGTTTTTCAAAATCTTAATGGGAAAACTCTTAGAGTTTGATTATGACTGCATGATCTTATGTGGAGACTGGAACAGAGTAATCTCTCCAGATCTGGATAGGAAAACTCAAAAGAAAACAAAGAAAGGACAAGGGAAATTGCCAAAAGCATTTGAAATATTAAAAGAGACCTTATCATTAAAGGATGTCTGGAGATTTAAATATGATAATGCCAAAGAATTTACATTTTACTCAGACAGATATAATTCCTGTTCCAGGATTGATTTTTATATGATCTCCTAGAACCTATGCAATAATATCAAGAAGATCGAAATACTGCCAAGAATCTGGTCAGATCACAACCCTGTCTTGCTTGAATTAAAAGAATGGAGAAAGTTAGAATATAGTTGGCGTCTGAATGATAACCTACTACAAAGAGAAGAAGTGATCTGGAAAGCAAAACAAGAGATAAAATGGTTCTTTGAAGAAAATCAGACAGCCAGAACAGACATTGCTATAGTATGGGACACATTTAAGGCAGTAATGAGAGGATTTTTCATTCAACAGAGTTAATATAGAAAAAAGAAGAAAGAAAGATTTGAGAAAATTAAAGAAGAAATTAGAGACAAAGAAATAAAATTGCAACAAGACCCTCTGAATAAGAAAATTGTTAAGAGAAGTCAAAATATTAAAAGAACAATTAACGGCAGACATGACAGAAGAAATCCAAAAAAGACTTCAATATATAAAACAAAGAAGCTTTGAACACTCAAATAAATAGGGGGTATGGCTGGCATATCAACTAAGAAAACAAAGAGATAGGCACCTTATAACAAAAGTAAAGCAAGAAGATCAGATATATTCAGATCAACAAAAAATTAAACAGATTTTTAGAAATTATTATGCAACATTGTATTGGAAACAAAGAGCTTATCCAGAAGACCTGCAAACATTCCTCAAAGAACAGATGATACCAACATGTACAGATAAACAAATAGAGGCATTAAACAAACCCATAATAACAGAAGAAATTATCAAAGCAAAAAAGAAGTTAAAAGTAGGGAAGGCCCCGGGTCTGGATGGATTCACTGCAAAATTCTACAAAATTATGGAGAATCAGATATTACAACCCTTTAAAAAGACTTTGGGTGCAATCACTAAAGGTGCATGTCTCAAAACATGGGAAGAAGCATACCTTATACCAATACACAAAGAAAATAGAGACCCGCAAGATACCGGCCAATTTCACTACTCAATGTGGACTACAAGATATGTGCTTCAATCTTGGCATGCAGACTAAAAAAGGTACTAATAGAGTGGATTGGGGATGACCAGAGAGGTTTTTTTTTTACCAGGAAAGTATATGAAGGATAATATCAGACATGTCCTGAATTTAATTGAATATCATGAAAGACACGAAGACCAAAAAATTGGCATTAATATTTTTGGATATAAGAAAGGCCTTCGACAACGTTGATTGGGGAACAATGATTAAAATTTTAAGGCAAATCAATGTAGGACACAAATTTATCAGTTGGATCAGAGCCATCTATCATAAGCAATCAGCAAAATTACTAATAAATGGAGAAAACCCAGAAAATATCCAGATACAGAAGGGCACCCGACATGGCTGTCTGCTTTCCCTGCTCCTATTCTTGCTAATTATGGACATGTTGAGCATAAGAATTAATGAAGAGGATAAAATAAGAGGAATTAGAATTGGGAAAGACAGCTTTAAATTAAAAATGTATGCAGACAATTTAATAATTTCGTTAGGTGAACCACAGGAAGAGATTAAACAATTAATGAATGTACTGGAAGGATTTCAGAAGATATCTGGATTAAAAGTAAATAAGGAAAAGAAAATAATAATTACAAAAAACCTTACAAAGAATGAGAAGTGTGATTTAGCTGAGAAATCTGAGTTTAGAGTGGTAAACTCAGTAAAAGATTTGGGTATTAACATAAGATATAAAAATGCAAACTTGTTTCAAAATAATTACCAAAAAAATGGACCCAAATTAAGATGGACATGACCAACTGGCAACACTTGAATTTATCATTCCTAGGTAGAATAAGTGTGGTCAAAATGAATATGCTACCAAAATTAACATTCTTGTTCCAGACAATCCCTATAATCCAATCACAAGAGACTTTTAAGAAATGGAAAGCAGATATATCCAAATTTATATGGGCTGGAAAGAAACCTAGAGTAAAAATGAAAACTCTACAGAACGATAGGGAAAGAGGTGGCTTGAATGTACCAAACCTGGAACTATACCATGACGCTTGCAGTCTAACATGGACCAAAGAATGGGTGATATTAACAGATGAAAAACTCCTGAAAATCGAAGGTGATGGGAACCAATATGGTTGGCATGCCTATCTTTTTTATAATAAGGACATAATAAATAAAGATTTTAACAATCATTGTATTAGGAGTTCTCTAATTAAAGTTTGGAAAAAGTACAAGAACAGATTATTTTCTAAAATACCAGTCTGGGTCTCACTGCACGAGCCGTTTTACAGCAGAGAAGGAATCCCTACATGACAATGGTTAAAATACAGTGACATATTGAGAACTGATGAAGGAAAATATACCTCGAAAACTCAAGAGGAAATGAAAGAAGATAATCTGGACTGTCATTGGTATTTGTATAAACAAATGAGAGAAAGATACAGAATGGATGTTAAACTAGAAGGTATTACAGGAAATAAAACTGATTGGGAAAATATAATCAAGTTAGGGAATAAAAACATGATATTGAGATTTTATAAATTACTGCTAAAATGGAATACAGAAGAAGAAGTAATTAAAAACAACATGATAGTTTGGGCACAAAATATTGGACACACAATAGAAATGTCTAGCTGGGAAAGGATGTGGACCAAACAAATAAAACAAACATTGTCTCAAAACATCCGAGAAAATGTTTGTAAAATGTTTTACAGATGGTATTTGTCTCCCCACAAATTATCATAAATGTATAAAGGAGTCCAAAGTACTTGTTGGAAATGTGGAGATAAAAACGGAACTTTTTACCATCTATGGTGGAACTGTAAAATATCAACTGAATACTGGAGACAAATTCAACAAGTAATTGAAGAAATCTTAAATATTAAACTGCCATGGAAACCAGAAATATATTTATTGGGAATGATTGAAGATAGAATCGAAAAAGAACATGGAAAGTCAATTTTTTATATGCTGGTGACAGCGAGGATAATATTCGCTAAAATGTGGAAAAGGAAAGAACATCCGACGGTAGACCGATGGTTGGAGAAACTCTATGAAACAATTCAATTAGATAAGTTAACAATGCTCATAAAAGGGCAAACTATAGAAAAACATATAAGGGACTAGAGCAACATATCCAAATATCTGGAGAATAGATGGTGTAAAGTTGCGGCAATCAATAATTGTTAAATCATATATACACATATATAAGGGTGTAACTCTCTTGGATGGGAAGAAGTCAAAATTAAAATAGATACACACACACACACACACACACACATGTGTAAATAGAAAATTTATAAGAAGCTTCTGAGTTGGAGCTAACATAAAAACATACATTATATTTTATAGGAGGCTATATATGACATGAATTAAAGGAAACCAGGATAGAATTGAAACAGTAAATGATGTACAGAATGATGTGATTATATGAGGGCAAGTCAGGAAGGAAGTCAAATAATTTTAAGAAGTATCAATAAGTGCTGGACAATAATTAGGACCGATTTAGTACCATTATTGCTTGATGTTTATTACAGATATAAGATAACTGATCAAAGTAACAATCTTATGTGTGAAACTTACAAAACAAGCAAATAAGTAGATATTAACTCTTACAGCTGAAATATGTTGTCTTCATAATGCACTGTACAAGAATTTTTATGAATTGTTAATTTTTTTATTTGTAAAGAATATATATTTAATAAAAATAATTTTAAAAACATGCCATTTTGGGGGGCAATTTTCACCTGAGAGTTGGCCAAATGTGCTCAAAACTGGCCGGAAATGCAGCAGTTTAGTTCCCTCACCCCCAAGAGCCATCAACTATCAACCCCCCATAGCTGGAAATCAGCCAAAATGGCACCCGAAGTGAGGGTGCAGCCCACCATGGGAGATACAGGGGGGATGCATGCATCCAATATTTCACAGATGTCAACCAGGACACGTGTGTACAAGCAACATCAGAGTGTGGTAAAAATGGCAAAAGAACACACAAGCTAGGAGAGGCTGTAACAGTTTGCTTTTGTCTGAACTTACAGGGAAGGGCGAGAATCTGTGCCTTCCTCTCTGATCCTCCTGCTGAGTTAATTGAATGCAAACTACTTCTGCACTTTGGACTCAGTTTGCAGCAACTGAAGTAAGCTAAGGGCAAAAGGGAAAAATGAGAGGAGGAGATGGAAACTGAGACATTTTAAAAGCAGCTGGAAAAAAGTGGGATGACAAAGAATTGATCAGAATTGTCCTTGCCAAATCAGGATAGTCAGAGAGTATGAAAATGCTCTCTCCTCCACAGTTGCCAACTCCAGGGGCCAAGCCATCAATAGATCGCCCATCCCGTTTTGGTGACGCCATTGCCAGCATGTGAAACCTTGGGCCATTTAACTCTCTTGAATGCAGCGTCAATGGGCAGTTCTACCAAAATACTTCCGGGTGAGATTGCAACTACCAGATAAATGATGCACTTTTTATTACCCTTTCTGGGTTACTTGTAAGTTTTAAAGTGTGTTTCTGTGCTTGGTGTAACTATTTTAAAATGTATTTTACTTTTTTTTTTTTTTTTTGATTCCCCACACTTGTATCTTCTCATGAGAACAGGCAGGATTTCATCCCAGGAAGTTTCTGGGCTGCCTGTTGGCAGGAAAGAAGCTATGTGTGGTGGGCAGGGACAGGGGCGGGAATTGAGATTATGAGACAGGAACACTATTTATTCACACGTAGAATTCTTACATTTGGTGCATTCACATTCCTTTGGTTACTTTGCCTGCCTCTTTTCTTTTTTCTCAACTGAATTTTTAAGATATTGCAATGCTAGAAATCTGGGGAGTGAAGAAAAAGTCCATTGGGGGAAATTCTTATTTAGAGGATAAATTCCCTCAGTTCCCTTCCACAGGGACATCCCTGGGTGAGAATCATGTGCCCCTCCAGATGTTGTTGGAGCTCCTGGAGACCCTAGCCAGCATAGCCAATGTTAAAGGCACATGGAAGTTACAATTTAACAAGATCTTGAGGATCATATGATTCCCATTTCTGCTATACTAAGTGGGTGTGGGGTGGAGTTCCCCCCCCCTATTGAAAGTAAACTCCTCTCCAACTATTTTTGTAGCTGGTACAGCCTCTGGCATGTTTTGGGGCATTTGTTCCAGGAACATCTGCTGTTGCCTGCACCAGACATAATGGCAATTTTGTTTATTTATTATAATATTTTTCCTGCCTCTTTATTCTGGGATTTCAGGGTGGCCAACAAGTAAAATAATATAAAAATTCCATCTGAAAATTAATATGTAAGTTAAACAAGATAAAAACATATTAAACAACTGAAAGAGGTTTAAACATCTTAAAAACCTTAAAAGAGTTATGTGCATTTAAAAAAAATAAAAACACAGTTTTGAAGCCCAAGTAAACTAGGCTGCAAAGGCTTTAATAAAAAAGCCGTGTCTTGACCTGGCAGTGAAAAGGGATCAACATTGGTGCCAGTCGGATCTCCAGCCTTGTTAAGCAAGGTTGGTTGGGGCTTCTTATATTCTCACATGATCTCGTATTCAAATGGATTGTTAGCCACAGTTAGAAGCCATGGTTTATGGTTGGCACAGGAGGGACTGTGAATCCACTCTGGATTTTAGTCTAGACTTCAAAGGAGCTATTCAAGGTGCTGAACTATGATCTGCCAACCACCACTAGCCATTGGCTTATGAATTCTTCTCTGTTCATTTGTTGCAAGCATGACTTGTCATTATGGACTTTATCAGATGTGGCAAATATGGTGTCATAACAACACCTAATGATTCTGAAAGGGCACGCATACCATATGACGTCATCCTTTTGCGACCAAAGCAGCAGCTGACAGATGGTGTGGGAGAGACACAGATCAGAAAAGAGGATAACAAACTGGGGCATATTTGGTTGACTACAGGACATTTCAGGGCTAAATAAACCATAATTAACAGGTGTAACACAAACCATGGCTTAGTGCAGGGATGTGGAAAGTGGGCCTCCCTGCCACTTCCAAGGCTGCTTCAGAGGCCTCAGTGGCTCCACACACCTTATGAGGGGACGTGGAGGGCAAATTTCCATTTCTGTGGGGCGGCAGGCCTACTTAACAGGTTGGGCCCCGCCCCTCACCTCGTGTCGCCGGCACATTGCCAGTGATGTCATCAAGGTCTCGCTCCTCCCAGTCCCTACCCTAAAGAGGCTTCCCAGCCAGGAGGCTTCATCGACCGCCAGGGAAGCCAGTTTCTGTGCCATTTGTGGCGAAATATATCCATTTGATACCATTTTAACTGCCGTGGCTCCATCTTAATAAAATCTTAGGATATGTCGTTTGGACGAACAAGTCTTGAAGAGAAACGACAACGCAGAAAGAATCACAACCCAAAAACATCACCCAAGGAGACTTTCTGCTGCGCTTTTTGCAACCGGACTTGTTTATCTCGGATTGGCCTTTTTAGTCATCAGCGCGCTTGCAGAAGGCGCGGGATGAGTCCTTCCTGAATCTTCGTTTGCGAAGAAAAGCCAGAGAGGGCAGTATCCTCCACCAAACGACAGCACTAGAGACTTACCTGACAGAGAATTATGAGCATACGATCTGGTTTACTTTCCACTTTAAAAGTGACATCTGGTTCCCATTTACTTCTTGGTTTCTTAAAAAGCATCCCTTGTTCTTAAAAAAGGTGAAAAGGAGAGAAGAGAGCTGGACAATTGCTAAGGGGGATTTTGGAGGGCTGCACCCCACCATAAAAGTCCCCTGCAGAAATATAATTTCCCCTCCTCAATGTCCTCCAGGGAGAATTTTGCTAAGGTTTATAACCCCTCCCCACCCAACCATTTTAGGACAAGCAGATGTCTTTTTTTTCCCCAACAGGAAGTAACTAAGTAGAAATTTCCTGTTCAGCTCCTATGCTGTTTTTTTAAGGGCTCTCCTTAGCCTAAAATGAAGGGCAAAAGCATGGCCTAGAGGGTCTTTGGGGGGGCATTTTGCAACTTTGTTTTACTCCTGGGTGGGCCTGGGGGGCACAAAATGGCCCTGAGGCCACATGTAACCCACAGGCCACACTTGTGCCCACTCTTGCCCTCCATGGGGGCATTTTAAGTAAAGGTTTCATTTTTTTCTACCTAAGTGTAGTACAGAGGCTGGATGGCCATCTGTCAGCCATGGTTTGATAGTGTGTTCCTGCATGGCAGGGGGTTGGACTGGATGGCCCTTGTGGTCTCTTCCAACTCTATGATTCTATTATTCTAAGGAAGTCATGCCCCCAGGGCTGGTTTAAGGAATGGGGGGGGCTGCAATGCTTTATTTGGGGGGGGGGGATATGTTTATCTCAGGTCAATGTAACCTAACCTAGTCACAATACAGAATATTCAGATTATTACATAATTTGCCACCAATAATTTAATTTTAAAAACTGTATTATAGGCACTAATGTAATATTGGTGTAGATTTCCTCAGCCAAACAAAATAGAAACATCTATGTATATAATTCTCTTGGGTATGTTGTGTTTCCCAGTGTGCTGATTGGCTACTTAGGAAACATAGCCAACCACTCCCTCAGCCAATCACTACCTACATGCAAATCTATATATTCCAATATCATACTGGGTATGACCAAACAATGTGCTACCGTATTGGCTATAGTTACTAAGGCTGCAAGCCTTTCCAGTTCACCAATGTCTCAGGGCTGCACAATTTTTAAAATGTATTTTTATTAGTTATTTATACCCCACTCTTCAGCCACAAGGATATCAAAGCAGCTTACAAATAAGCAATAGCAATTTACACATCTACACTGCATTAAGCAATTTCCAATGTGTGTTAGCTAATTGCCCCCACAAGCCGGGTACTCATTTTACCAGCCTATGAAACAATGGAAGGCTGAGTGAACCTTGGAGCCCTCTGGAATCAAACTTGCAACATGGTGACTTGTAGTATTGGCATTTAACCACTGTGCCATCCACTTATGATCTAAGTACACAGTACAGTCGTCCCTTCACATTCACGGGGGTTACGTTCCACGGACCCCCGCAAATGTGAAAAATCTGTGAATAATGTTTGCCCCCCCTTTTCCGCCATAAGCGACCATGGAGCCTCCGGAGGCCCCATAGTCGCTTTCCCCCGCCTCTCCCACTCCCTTCCTAGGCCTTCCCAGGGCCTCCGGAGACCCTCCTGAGGCCCCGTGGATGCCTCCCCAGCCCTCCCCCCTCCCGCCCAAGCCCTCAACAGGACCTCCGGAGAGTCTCCGGAGGCCCCGTGGAGGCCTTCCCGGCCCTCCCCACTCCCGCCCAAGCCCTCAACAGGACCTCCGGAGAGTCTCCGGTGGCCCCGTGGAGGCCTTCCCGGCCCTCCCCACTCCCGCCCAAGGCCTTCACGGGGCCTCCGGAGGGTCTCCGAAGGCCCCTCCCCCCCAAGGCCTTTGCGGGGCCTCCGGAGGGTCTCCGAAGGCCCCGCGGAGGCCTTCCCGGCCCTCCCCACTCCCCCCCAGGGCCTTTGCGGGGCCCTGCAGAGGCCTCCCCGGCCCTCCCCACTCCCTCCCAGGGCTTTCACGGGGCCTCTGGAGGCCCCTTGTTGCGGTTTTGTGGGGGGCGTGAATAATCAAAACCGTGAATGCTGAGTTCATGAATGTGGAGGGGCAACTGTAATATCATATCTATTCCTTCTTGGATGGGACCCAGGCAGTCAACTGGCAGCAGCGGCAGCAGGACAACAGAGTGAGTCACTCTCAGCAATTCTGAGAAAAGTGTGCCACCTGCCTACCTTATAGGGTTGTCGTGAGGTCTACCGGGCATGCTTTGGGAGTTTCCTAACAGCGTATGGTACTCCGGGTCCAGCTAGTATTACAAAACACTCTAATGCAAACTCTCCTAATATTTAAATTAGATCATTTCTATTAAACAAATCTCAAAAGACTAGCCCATTCAGACTAAATCCAAATTACAAAACACTAGTTTCAGCATGAAGAATTTGAATTCAGGAAAAGAAAGAGCTGAGTCCAATTTAGTATATTTAATGCATTTTGTCCTTTCTTATTTTTACAATCTTATTTTGTAAATTTTGAATTACAAAGCATAGCCTGAATTATTCTTTTAAATTATTTTACCCAGTTTACATAAAATTTGTATCAAATAATTTAAAATTACAACATTTATAAAATGGACTTTTCTTTTCTAGCTTCTTTGAATTTTTTTTAAAATTACTCACTTAAGTCTTAACTTTTCTTGCTTTTTGAGCAGCAGATGCCTTCACTAACTTCTCAGTATCTAAGGAACTTGCTATCTGCCTTTCCACAGCTATTATAGAAAGGCCTCTTAGTCCAGGTCTTCCCTGGCTGTTGACTGGCCAGTTTGAATGTCCCTCTCACATTCCCAGTTCCCATAGTCATGATGACTATGAAGTCCTTCAGGTACCTGCCAGCTGCTTTGGTGAGTTGATTAGGTTTTAGTTAGCTAATTTGATACTTCATTTTATTTGAAAACAATTGACTATTTTTGAATATTTCTCTGCTTGGTTCTGTACACAGTTGGAAACTGGAGATGATTTTGTTCTATTATCTAGCTTGAAGGCTGACCTTATTCACCCCACCTAGACCACTTGGCAAACCCCCTGACCTGGCAGTAAATATGTTTAAAGGAAACTTATTGTGGGGAGTCCTCTTCTTCTTCATAAGTGAAAAGGCCTAGATACTCACATTTCTAGGCTAAGAGTTTTAAAATAACAAATAGTAAACCCTTGTAATGCATGGAGCACACAACTCTTCTAGTGCCTCCTCCATCCTCTCAGGAGTCACCGCCAAGAGAGCTTCCCTTCCCACCGGCACTGGGCTTCTCTCTCTGCTCCCTCAGGCAGCCCTCTAGCCTCCTCTGCCTCAGCTTCTCCTCCCACCAGGCACTCTTGTCTTTTGCCGCCCCTCTCATTTTCCTGCCTCTTCCCTCAGGTGGTCCCATCGCTCCAGGAGAAACAGATCCCCCAGACCTTGTGCATCTGTCTCCGTCTCCACCCCATTGGGAAACTTGACCTCACCCAGCACTTTTCCTTTCCTCTCCTTTTTCAAAGCACAACCTTTGCTCTCCCTGGACAAGAAGGCTTCAGAAAGAGGGGTTGGGAATGAAGGTGCCTCCCTGCCCTGCTGCTGCCCCTCCCATGGCAGATACCCCCTTCTGCGGCTGGTCGGTGCCCAATGCGGCAAGGGTCAGAAGCCTTCCTACTAATAATGTTTTTTCCAGGAGAAGGGTTGCAATGGAACCCCCCACAACGATGGAGCCCCCTGTGGCTGCAGAGTCCTTAAACTGGCCCTCAGTTTGCAAGACCTAAGCAGGGCTGTCAGTAGCAGGGTGTCTCATTCATAGGGTCACCACAAGTCGAAGCTCACTTCACTGTGCTTAACAATAACAGCAAATGTTACAAATTTGGCTTTTAAGCACAATTTGCAATTTACCCTTTCTGCACCTATGTTTTGCCTTGGTTTTTGATGCCTAAATCCAAATAGGGAGAAGGGGATGCCTGGGATGAGCAAAGATGCTTCACCTTGTGTGACTGAGCCTTGATGTACTGCTACAGGAATCTTACCAAGAACTGACCAATGTCATAGGTTTTGCATTGTTTTTTTCCAGGCTGTAAGGCCGTGTTTTAGAAGAGTTTGTTTCTGACATTTCACCTGCATCTGTGGCTGGCATCTTCAGAGAATAGTTGGGTAGGAGTTTATGGGGGGTTTATATACTGTGATCCCCTATTGGAGAGGATATGTAAATTTGTGTATTTGAATGGCTAGTTTCTGGGTGGAGATATGCAAGGAGGATTAGTGTCTGTTTGGCTAATGGCCCCTTGTCTGCTAGAAATCCCCCTGTCCCTGGGTGGAGTTTACAGGAATGAAGAAAAACAGCAATCCAAAGGGGAAGGTATTTTTACCCTACATCAAAGGAGTCACAGACAGAATAGGGAAACTGATGAGGAAACACAACCTCCAAACGATCCACAGACCAACCAAGAAAATCCAAGAAATGCTACACTCAGCAAAGGACAAAAGAGACCCTCTCACAGCTGCAGGAGTTTACTGCATACCATGCAGCTGTGGTCAAGTTTACATAGGGACCACTGAACACAGTGTACAAACATGAATCAAGGAACATGAGAGACACTGCAGACTGGGCCAGCCAGTAAAATCAGCAGTAGCAGAACATGTTATAAACCAACCTGGACACAATATGTTATTTAAAAACACCAACATTCTGGACCACACCAACAACTGTTATGTCAGAATGTACAGAGAAGCTATTGAAATCCACAAACACCTGGACAACTTCAATGGGAAAGAAGAAATCCTAAAAGTAAGCAAAATCTGGCTACCAGTCCTGAAAAACACTAAAATCAAAACTCAACACATGCAAATGAACTCCAGCCAGGGACAGGGGGATTTCCAGCAGACAATGGACCATTAGCCAAACAGACACTAATCCTCCTTGCATCTGTCCACCCAGAAACTAGCCATTCAAATACACAAATGTACATATCCTCTCCAACAGGGGTTCACAGTATATACCCCCCACTCCTACCCAACCATTCTCTGAAGATGTCAGCCACAGATGCAGGTGAAACAACAGAAATATACTCTTCCAGAACACAGCCTCACAGCCCCCCAAAAAACCATGGAAAACCTATGGATGCCGGCTGTGAAAGCCTTCGACTTCACATTGACCAATGTCAGTTTGTTGCTTACATCAGTAACTGAGAGGGGGCCCTCTTCTCCCACATTTCTCCATCCTTATGCTAGCATTGTGTGGCACTACAGCAAGAATGAATTGCAAGACATAGTTCAGCTTTCCCAACAGTATGGCCAACAGCTAGTGTAAATTGTCATGGGTTGGTGAAGTCTAGTGTAAGGTAAATGAAAGTTCTGGAGCTGTTCACAATCTCATAGATAATAATTTGCTGGGTTTAAGGGACATTGAAACCTTACTGACCCCTCCTCTCTAAAATGGGAAGATAATGAGATAGTGATCTCAAAGAACTAATTCTGTACACCAAAGTACTCTTCTCCATTTACTCATAAATCACATGATCCATGCTCAGAAAAACTGGGCTGTTATATTTGTATGAGTCACAGTCTCATGTACAAAGTATACATTAATTTTCCATCAAAATCACTCAAATGCAACTTTCCCTGATTATGTACTTTTCAGTAGACTGGAACTATGATGATCATAGCACATTCTACACCTGAAATGGGGGTGAAGGGAGTCCAAAGACTTTAAAGATCACAATAATCACATCTTTGACTATTTCCAGACTAGCCTGAGGCTTAATCAAACTCAGTTGGTGTTTGAAGAGAGCAAAATTATATTGCATCATTCCTGACATTAACACAGTCCTGGTTCTTTTGTTCCATGTGTATAATAAATGACTTCCACATGTGTTTCATTTTTAATGAGTACATCATAGGATCCCACTGTCACAAGTAATTGCCTTGCTTGTATATTGAGCAGGCATAATCGTTATAATATTTGTGGGGTAGAATGAAGAGAAAGGTGGTATCAGACCCACAGTGCTTCTTTGAGGGGTGGAACCTGGAAAGTTGATGAAACATTATTCCAGCATACACATACGTTAAGAATACCTTTTCTCGGATAATCACTGTTTCATGAAATATTTTTCTTGATTCACTACTACTACTACAGGAATAGGAACATCTGCGGGAAGATGGAAAGCAGAAGCACATTCTCCAAATGTCCTTGGAAAGTTGTGCACATTCTTGATGAAGATTTAAATTTAAGTTTGTGAAGGTCCTGATCTCTTGATGAGTTTAATTCTTCACTTCCTGTGCCCCATCCCTGGCTAATGTGGCTCTGCTCCTGGCCACATGCTATAACCTCCTATTATTGCCTCATGTTCTGTCACAGGGTGTTAATGAGTTGGACCACATGTTTTGTAGCATAGACCACAAGCTTCAGGCATGCAGATTTTTAAAAGTAGTAATGTCTTAGTTTCTTTTAAATATTAAGAAAGTAAATAATTAGTTTTTTAAATTGTAACTCTAGTGGTAACTAGCTGTCTTTGGAACTTTGGAATGCTAACTCTAACAATTTTTAAAAGAAACGTTTCCAGCTCTTTAAAAAAAAGTGTGACAGCTTTGTATCAATGTCATGGCTCCATCTGAAAGAATTATAGTTTGGTGGGCTACTTCAAATTTTTGACTGGAGAGCCCTAAGCAATTCCCCTGAACTACTTTTTTCAAAGGTACCCAGATTGCCTGTCTCAACTACAAACTTAAACTGATCCTCAATCCTTCTCTTCTCAGGCTACCTTTCTACCTTCAAGGCACCTTGCTAAACTACAAATTCCAAAATTCCTAGGATGGAGCCATGACAATTAAAGTAGTATGAAACTGGCACAAGTTTCTGAGTAAAAGTGGAGGCAATTTTCTCTAGAAGTCCAGTTCCATAACCAGACACTATTTCCCCTACCCTTCTGGTGATCTACTGACTCTATCCTCGCACAGCATGCTGCAGAGAGAGTAAAGGCACTGCCAAATATGCCCACAGAAAAAAATGGCTCTAGATTATTTTTATGCATTATTTATTCAATTTCTAGGCCGCCTTACCACCTGGTGTTCAAAGTGGTTTACAGAGAAATCAAAATAATCACAAAAATGATGATGCAAGCAAGACATACTAGTCCATGCTGGAGGAGAAACAGAAAAGAAAACAGCCTCTACAGCCAAGGTGACCTTGTAGCCAGTTTCTTCCCAACCCCAAATTGGCCCCCAATTATATTCCACAACCCTTCCAAAAACATTCTACTAATGAACATTTTAATTTGATCTGATATGCTTACTCAATAGTGAGTGAAAAAGCACAGAGGTTGAAATATTTGGGCACTTTGGAGCTGGATGAGATTTCTGCTGTTCATGTATTCTCTTGTGTATCTAACATGCACCAAAGGTGTCTGTAACAAATTATCCAGAAAAGATCCATTCTAAGGACTTTATCAGACTACAAGTTTTAAATGTTCTTTTGCCAGCATAGAAAAACCCATTTCTATGCCTCAAAAGAACATTCCCCCCCAGACTTACCTCCTTTCCCAGCAAAGGCTCCCTGGCAATAAAGAGGAAGTGAACGGAACCCCATTCACTTCCTTGCTCAAAATCCCACGCAATTTCATCATGCAGGAAATTCAAAAATTAAAAACAAGAAAGCTACATTTAAAGCTGCACAAAGCACATACACACATTTTAAAGGTCCCAGGTAACCCAGGGAAAGTGAAAAAAAGAGTGTCACTTACCTGAATGTCTCAATCTGATCCAGAAGTGTTTGCACTGGAGAGAGCATTGTCAAGGTAAGTACGAGCTTTGAAGGAACAGAGGCCTCGCATGCCAGCAATTCCAGCAAAAAAGCAGCAGGGGGATCTGTTGATGGCTAAATCTGTTGATGGCTTCTGCTGTCAATTAAAAATGACAGGTTTTGGTCTGTTTTTAACCATGAAAGGGCAACATCATCTGATTTATGTGCCCTTTCACGGTTATGTGGTTTTGTGATGACACCATATTTTCCATGTCTGATAAAGTCCTAGGTCTGAAGTGTCAAATAGACTGTGGCTTGGCAAACAATACAACATGTGTTCATTTTACCATTGTCAGGATGTGCTTCCTAGCATCAACAACAGCTTTGCACATGGCCACTGTTAATAATGTAATTATTTCCAGGGGTAGACTTGTTAGACTGTCACAGCAAAACAGCAGTCTTATGACAACTTAAAAGACAAGCATGTGTTTTATTCTTTAAGATAACACAACATTCTTAATTGCCATTGTCACTTTCTGTATTTTCTACATTTCATTTGCCCTTTACCTCATTGTTTATCCCTCCCCATATACTCAAACCATGTGTAAAATTCATCCTGCATCTGATGAAATGGACTATAGTCCACAAAACTTTATGGCCAAAATCCAACATGAAGCTTGTATAGCATCAAGATTTTCATCCCCTGAAAAGGTTTCATGATTTCATCACTCCTTTATCAAAAATGTTAAATCCAACAGTAAAGGAATGTGGAGTACTGCTGATGCTTACCATATATAAGGGCCCTAATACCTCTCTCCATCATAAGGAATTGATTTTAATTTTACTTACAGCAACAAATTGGGAAGTTTTCAAGCTCTGGAGACAGGCAGAGGAACTGTCTTTGAGAACTTGTTTAGACAGGACCTGGACACTGGCAATGATGGATAAACTGCTGTATTGATTGAGATCTGCATGTGAAAAATGGCTGCTGCTATGGCTACTTCATTGAGATGTGACACACCTTTATTGTGGGGTAGTCCAGGTGGTGAAATAAATCCTCATAGAATCCACAGAGATCCCCATGTGTCCAAATGGGATCCTGCAGCATTCTGTCATTTTTGGAGGGAGGGGGAGCAAAATTTAGGAAAACTATGGGGAGAAAGCCTTCTGGGCTTTTCCCAAGTTTTTTTTTTTTAACTGTGGGCGAAATGCACACTCCCACTCGTTAGGACAACCAAATTGCATCACAGCACATTCCTGAAGAGGATAGCTGATAGGCCAGACATGCATGGGGGGTAGAGCTTGCTAAGAAGACAGTACCCAGAACTGCCATGTTGCATTGTCGCCATAGCGATTGTGTGCTGAGGCGACAAAACAGCCTTTCTTTCTTTTCTTTTTTTCGTTATTTAAGGAGAAAATTGCTCTTCCGCACTTTGGATTTAGTTTTTTAAAAAACTGTTTGCCGGGGGCAAGTTGAGGAATATAGAACCACAAGTAATTCACTCGTGCCCGCCATCTTGATTTGCTGGCATGGCCCCATGTAAACAGCAAACATGGAAAGCTTCGCACACCAGCGACCTTGCAAAAAAAATCATTGAGTCAGATGAAAGCTGCTGCCAATTGCTGTAGGCTCACACCAACCCACATTTTATTCCCTTGTCTAGACCAGCCATGTGCCTGCTAGAACAGGATTATCTACTCATGGTCCTCGATCAGAGCTTTTGAGGTTTTGGGGGGGAAAAAACAATTTTTAGTTTATTGATGGTATCAATAACTTATTTTTATACACAAAAATAAACTTGAGATACGATGCTTAAAATACTCCGACAGTAGCTTGGTGTGATACATTTTATTTGTAGGTTATGATGTGTTTTAAAATGTTGTTTTAACAGCTTTTAAAAATTCATCTGTTCCTTTTGGAGCCTTTAGAACAGCCCCAAACCCAGCTTCAGCAGGTTTTGTCCCTCCACAGCTGGTTTTTGGGTGCCAATAGGTACCTAGTAGGAAGGTGTTTGCAACTCACCCACATATGCTATGTTCAGTAATTTCATGATCAGAAGCCTAGAACTGGATGCAGACCTATATCATAACATATTTATATATCCTTAAGGTGCCACAGGGCTCTTCAATGTTTTCTGCTGCAACAGACTAAGGGCTTCTTCATATTTCACAACTATGGTACTATTGATTCCTCTTTAACTGACATGGCTGCATCCTGTGGAGTCCTGGGACTTCTTTTTCTCACCTCTGCTGCCATCGACACCATTATTTTCTTCTTGCCATTATTGCCTTCAGCTCTGTTGTTGGGTGTAATTTGCTAGTAGATCCAACAAGATCCTGGGCCCTGCATTACTGTAAAACAATTAGTTCTAGTTCCACTGCCAAAAAGTCGTTAGTTGTCGTGAATTGTTAAATGTAGTTTTACCTTCCTATTTCTTGAAAGTAACCTTTTGAGTTACTTTTTAAAAATACATCCAAATACTAGAAGCCACTGCCCTGTGGTACAAAACACAGTGTCATGCTGTTCACCTTGTCATTACCTCGGCACCCACAATAGACCAAGTGGTAACATGAGGATGTGCTTGACTCCTCCACTGGTTAGTGAAATTTCTCCACTAGCCACAGCACTGTAGTTATAAAAAAATACATTTAAAAATTAGTCACACAGCAAAAGAAGTGATATTAGCCCTCACTAAGTTAAAGTGCCAGTGTAATTTAGTTATGTGTTCCCTGTTGGGAAAAGGGATGAATTACAAATAACTAATTGTTTTAATTAGTTACTCCCACACTCCGGACTTGGAGACAGTCAGTCACAGAGCTAGACAAGAATTTTGTTATTACACAATCCAAAGTGGCCATATGTGATCTATCTCAAAATTTTGTATTTAAATCCAAGCCATATTTCCCCCCTAATTGTCCAAAAATGATTACCTAGCATTTTGCTCTGCCTAAATGACCTGGATGTAATTAAGTTTAGTTTAGGGAAGAGTATTTAGAAATCTCAATCAGAGACCTCTAATGTCTCACCAAATTACAAGACCCAGGATCTCATAGGCTGCAGTCATGCCCATTAAACTGGAATCATAATACTGTAAGAGTGTTGCGTGAAAGGCCCTCTGCTGATGATGTGGGAATAATGCTACTCTTCTTGGAGCACATGATTGATCATATCTGATTCAAACTACATTGTCCATGTAGGTCTCTTAAACCACAAAGTCTAAGGAAGTACAAGTTGCTTCTAGTCAAGTAAGTGCTTCCTGGATCTCTCCCCAGCCAGTGTAATTAACACCTCTTATTTTTTGCCCCTTTCTTTGGAAACACTTTATCTCATCAGAGTATTCCATAGGCTTCTCAAAGAACACAACATTCTCAACAAAGAATGCTTTGGCAGGTTTCATACTTGGACCCTTTTGTCCTTTTTTATTGTAAGGCCAGGAGCCAGGACATTAAAAGGAGCTTCACATCATAAATCTGTTACTGGGCCATGCCATGTCATACTGGAGGTGAAGGATCAAGTGCTTCACTTATATATAAAAACTCTTTGCATTCACAAGTGTCCCCTGTTTGAGCCTCATGGGCTGTGGCTCAGATGATTCATACATGAATGCATATCATATCTTGATCCGTTCAGTCATTCTCAGCTGAGTATGAGCCACCTAGTTCGAATGACATGTGGTTGGATAACTTGAGGTAATTTTGGTGGTTAACTCATTTATGAGTTCTCTTTCAGATAACTAAGCTCTAAAAGTAATTTACTTAAAACACACATAATACTCTTTTGTTAATTAGCTTGGATTATATAACCTTTTAAAATATACATGAGTTTATAGCACACACCAACTCAGGGCTTGTCTACATAGGCTGAATAGCCAATCTTGCCCCTGCCACAGAGCCCTGAAATCCATATGATGCAGGGCATTTACCCAATTCTGTCCCCGGGCAGTACTCACCATTCCCCAGGACAGATATGGGGCTGAGATGGAGGGGAAGGAAAGGTAGGGCCTGATAAATCATTTCCAAATAATGCCCAGTTTAATCCATTACTGCCAGCAGAACCTGGATTGAGCCCCACGTGTCCACAGGAGCCCATCCGACATGCCACCCCTTGCTGCCACTGCCATCTCCCGGCTTTCCTGGAAGCCAGGCAGGAGTCACTCAGCATGTGACCAAGCCTGGTCACATGCAGGGGTCCTTCAGTCACATGTTGCAGACCCCCTTCCTGGCTTCCAAGTCAGCAAAGGAAGTGGCAATGGCTGCAACAATGAACCAGCATTTCTGTTTGGACTCCAGCCTGTTTGATCAAGGTAACGGGGCCAGAAGGGGCCAGTTCTGCAGCCAGGATATGCTGTTGAGGACCCGGCATATTCTGACTCATTTAGATGAGCCCCAGTCCTGACACACAGTCTTTCTTTAGGGTTAGATACACATTGGTCCAGGACAGCTATTTTTATTCCAACTAGAATATTGTTGTCTAGAAGTTACACACAGTAGAGAGAAACTGTTCAGTTACTCACAAGTCCAAATCAGGTTAGGTGCAATGTGCCACACTGGCAAATCTCATGCACAGGAGGAAGTGATTGGCTATCTGGGATGCTTGGAGCCACTTCCATTTTGGAGGTGGGTGGGGGTTGATGGTGATGGAGAGATGGGTGTGGTTATCTAAGTGCATGGGGGTGAATGTGTCCCCCTTTGGATGTTGCCTTGAAGGTGAGTGACTGCTCCAATTGAACTATTAATACTCCAACCCAGGAGCTTTGGAAAAAAGATGGGAAGCTCAGTTTTAGACATAATGAGCTTGAGACAATAAGGAAATATTCAAGGGGAAATATCAGACACAGAGTTGGAGACACAGGACTGGGTACAAGGGAAAACACACAGACAAAGAAGTACACATGGAAAGATCACCAGCATATTGATGGTGCTGAACATAATTTGAAGTGATAGCAATACCCATGTGATGTGGCAGCTAAAAAAGGCAATACAATTTTAGGTGGCATCAATAGGAATATAATGTCTACATCAAGGGAAGTAATAGTACCACTCAATTCTGCTTTGGTCAGAGTTCACCTGGAATACTGTGTCCAGTTCTGGGCACCACAATTCAAGAAGGATATTGACAAGCTGGAACATGACCAGAGGAGGGCGACCAAAATGATGAAAGGTCTGGAAATCATGCACTACGACAAGTCACTTAAGGAGCTGGGGTATGTTTTGCCTGGAGGAGAGAAGATTAATAAACAACATGACAGTCATGTTTAAATGTTTGCAAGGATGTCATATTGAAGATGGAGCAAGCCTGTTTTCTGCTGCTCCATAGACTAGTAGGACATGGAGCAATGGATTCAAACTACAGGAAAAGAGATCCCACCTACAATGTTAGGATGAACATACTTATGGTAAGAGCTTTGACAGTGGAATATGCTGTCTTGAAGTGTGGTGGAGTTTCCTTCGTTGGAGGTTTTAAACAGGTTGAACGGCCATCTGTCAAGGGTGCTTTGATCTTGTATTCCTGCATGGGCAGGGGGTTGGACTGAATAGTCCTTGTGGTCTCTTCCAGCTCTATGAGTCTAAGAGTAACAAAGTCTGCAGAGAGAAGGACATGGGTACAATGCAGTGAGGAAACCACAATGGAGAATGGAAGGCAGAGAAAGAATATCCTGCTGTGGAGACACAGAAAAGTGATTTTACAGGTAGGAGAAGAACCAGCTGAGGACTGAATCCAGAGAGGGCAAGAGCATCAATGGAGTCAAGTAGGAAAGAATAATCAGATGTTTCAATAATGACATAAGGGTCTAAAAGGATGAGGGCTAAGTGGTCCTTTTGGAGATTTAGCAATGAGGAAATCATCTACATTTTCATGATTGTAGAGTTCCTTCATGAGATAGGAAGCAGGCTTTTTAGAAGTTACACCCACATATATTGCAGGTTACCAGTAGCATGCTATGGAATCCTGGAATTTGGAGTTTTGTGATGTATTTACAATTCTCTATTGGTAGTTCTAGCGCCTCACCAAACTACAAAGCCTTGGATCCCATAGGATACAGCCATGGCAGTTAAACTGGAATCATACTGCTATAATTGTGCAGTATGAATGAAAATGAAGAGGGATAAGGCATGGTCTTTGTGAATAGGGTCATTATATGATTTAGGACTTAACTACATGGGGGGAGTAAAAATCCAGATGAGATTTGGACTACTTTGGCGCAGAACTGTAGCACATGAAATTCAGATTACTCTGGCCTGCATTTAAGCACTGCACCTACCAAAGCCCAAATCTGCATTGTGTTTTTACTTGACTTCCATTCAAACCTGTTACTCATGCTTGACTCTGAGCTCCAGGAAAAGAAAAGCCCCAATGGTAGTCGCCCTCTCTGAAGTCAGAATGGGCTGCTAGCCTCAGAATGGCAGGCTAGGCTGCCCATTCTGACTTCAGCAAGGGTAACTACTACTGGCTCTTTGCTTTTCCCAGAGCTTGAGGGTGGATTGTGCACCAGACAATCAAAGCTCCAGCAGTAGTGTCCCTCTCTGAAGTCAGAACAGGTAGATCATGATGATGAAGCTCGCTGGGCATTCTGACCTCAGAGAGTGGCTAGCAACTGAGGCTCTGCCTTTGGAATGAGAAGTGGTGCTGAGGAGGGGTAAAAATGGTGGCACCTTCCTCTCCTCCCCACCCCCCTGAATACAGTGTAGATGGATTGTTCACACAGCAGTTTTCTCTGGAGTTTCCAGCAAACTCCAGAGAAAACTGCAAGTTTTCTAAATCACAGATTAAGGGGGCATTCAGGTGCAAATAGGACCATACATCATGTGTGTGTGTCGCTCCAGATTTGGAGAAGAGGCTGCACATCATGTGGCATTACCAGGCTGAATTTGGGGGTTGGGATTCAGGGGTTTTCACTGGTGTAGACAAGCCCTTAGTCACTAGATGAAACTGGGCATACTGTTATTTTTAGTATATCTGTGGGCTCTTCAGCAGACTCAGGTGGAGCAGTGAGGATATTGGACTGTAATTTGAGAGATCTGGGTACCAGGTAATTATATTGGACTAGGATTTGAAAGATCCACTGAGCTATGAAACTCACATTGGCCCAGTCCCTCTCTCTCAGCCTGACTTCATAGGGTTATTCTGAAGATAAAGTGTTAAAGGAATATGCGGTCTTGAATTCACTGAAGGAAAGGTGAGATAAAATATTTTTATCCACCAATCAATAGATAAATAAAGAATCAAGAAGCCCCTACAACACCTTAGATTGACAGGAATGCTCTAAATTCATGTAAACCATTCATCACTAGCTTTACAGCCATCAAAATGGGAACAGATTCTACACACAGAGAGAATACACAGACACACACACACACACACATCCTTCTCAACCCTTAGATAGGTTTCATCTAGGCATGTTGTAGAAAAAACTGTTCTGTATCCTGAATGTAGCAAAGATTTGTTGATATATAATATTTATACCCATCTCTTCCACTATCTACAAGGTAGTAGATATAAGGGAGAACATTAAGGACTTTTTCAGACATCCCTTACCACGCAATAAGTCTCCGTAACAGTAACGAAGCTGCTGTGCAGCAGGGGGTCCATTTCGGATGACGCCATCCCTCTCTTGGCGTCGTCCGTGACTGTTCCGGGTAGGATGAGGGTGGCCGCACCATTTTTAATTCATGGACAACTTCCGTGAGTAAAAAATGGTGCAGCCGCCCTCAATCCTACCCAGAACAGTAGTCGTCATAGATGATGCCAAGAGAGGGATGGTATCGTCCAATACAGACCCCCTGCCGCACAGCAGCTTCGTTACTGTTACAGAGGCTTCTTGAGCAGTAAGGGATGTCTGAAAAAGTCCTAAAATGAATTTATAAAGAGCCTATTTTCCATTATTATCTCAAAGGAGATGTGCCAGAAAAGATTCAACTTTCAAAAGTTACAATGTTTCTGAACATAAATAGATAGGTAGGTTTTTTACCTGTCTGTTGCTTGAAAGCAAAATGAGGAATAAGGGCAAAAATGTTGTCATTCTACTATTTTAAAACTCCATTTTGTGAGAATATGTAACACTTGAAAACTCACATATCAGATTACTTGACAGATTAGTTCTGTGAAGACACGGTGGTTTTGTTCTTTCTTTAAAAGCCTGAACGCTTACTGATAGCCAGTATGAAAAGTTCAGATCAGGTGATATAAAACTTAATTATCCTCAGGAATTTACATTTAGTGTTTCATGATTCTGATTTGTTCCATCTAGAATTATGCTCACAGGCCTCATCCCTTGCCTTTGTGTGAACCTTGACTTCGCTGCCAACTATCTCATAATATGTGTGCATGTATTTATTTTAAAATCTTGACCCATCTTGCAGGACATTTTTCCCCACAGACTAGTCCAAAAAAATTGCAAACAAAAACATAACAAACACAAAACAGTAAGTATGCAACATTATAATTTCAGAACCATCTTTTAAATCTGTATGACACTTGTACTCTCCTGGAAAGAGCATGTTTGTAGCTTGGGGGTACTCACAGACCCAGCTTTGGTACTTGAGGCGCCTGTGGTCTCAGTGGCACACTCTGCCTGTTATCAGCTTTGGGTGATATATGAATTATGCCCCATCTGGGCAGAGATAGTCTGTGTGCAGTTCCCTCCATGCACTGGCAACTTCTGGTCTAGACTACTGCAGTGCATTGGAGATCTCTGAAGATGGTCTAGAATCATCAGTTGGCATGAAATGGAGAAGCAAAGCTGCTTGCTGGGACTGATCATTTCAAACACATCACTTCAGTGCTGCATCCATGTCATTTGTTTTCCATTCAATTCTGAGCCTTCTTCATGCTAACCTTTAAAGGCCTAAGTGGTTTAACATCAGTCTAGCTGAAGCAGCCCATGCTCCAAGATGTTGTTTTCAAACGCTAAAATTATATATGGAGGGTTTCATACACTCCAACATTTCACAAATGAAAACCAAGACATGTGGCAAAAGCTATTAATGAGAAAGAACACACAGGCTAGGAGAGGCTGCAGCAGTTTGCTGTTGTCTGATTCTGAAGAGAAAGGCAAGACTGCCTCCCTCCTCCCCTTTCCTCTCCTTGTCTTGTCCTCCCAAAATTTCAAGGGGAGGCCAAATGAGGGCTGTTGAAGGCTATACCCATGGACAATCGTGGCTTGGAGTTCCCTCATGTCCTTGCAACACTGGGAGGCCTGAGGAGCTGAGCAAGGATTGATGATACTTGTATAGCGTTCCCCTGCCCCTCTCCCAAGACAAGGCCATGTAGTGGCTAGTGATGGAGGGGAGAAGAAGAGCAAGGATCACTGACCGCTAAAGTCATTGATAATTCTTGCTCAGCTTCCCCCCTTGACACAATCATGTAGTGACCAGTGGGAGGGTGGTTGGAACCTCAGGGAAAATCATCAGTGTTCTGATGAAAATGGCTATGTTCTGATAATTCTGATAGCCGGTGCATCATGATGCAAACATTCTCCAGGAACTTTGGGGGGGGGGGCTCTGGAAGTCCTGCAGAAGGAAGTCATCATGATGCACCAGCTATTGGAACACAGCAGGTGACAACAATCCTCAGCTGCCCTACCTGTTGTCCCCATGACCACAACATGAACATGCAGGAGGGAGCAAAAGGCCAGTCTGGGCTGGGGGGACCTAAAGTAGCCCTCAAGTCTATTTGAAGACTCAGGGGAAAAACAAAATGGGGGCTTCAGGATTCTCTTCATTGTGGTTTCTGTCACTTGAGAAACATTCCCCCCCCCCCCCGCCAAGCCTTTGAACATTCTTTCCATCCCTGCACTCAGACATGCAGCTAGTAATCTGCCAACTGTGGCAACACTCCACACATCTGATGAAGTGTGGTACAATTCATAGATATTTGTGCCAAATAAAACTTGTTCATTTTTAAGCTTCCACAGGGCTCTTTGTAGGTTTTTTTTTATGACAAACTAAAGCTACCACCCTGCTCTCCTCCCTGCAAAATTTTTCGCATTCAAAAGCAAGACTAGTTTGTCAACATTTATAGTATTTATAGAATCTAAAAGCTTTTTCTCTCTTTTAATTAAAAAAAGTGTTACTATTTTGGTTGTGAGCGAAAATGTTTAGCAACTTGTCCTCTCCATTTTGAGGCAAACTCTCATTTTCAAAGTAACACATAACATTGAAACAGATGTGGCCTCTTCCCCAAGAAGCATTTGGACAGGGTTATTAATTCATTGGTGTTATTTCTTCTTTGACCTACCCATTTATCTTTGGATTGCATATTTAAAAATAAAAACATACTGTACAACTGGAATACTTTCTAAGTCTACTCCTAGTGACTGAAAACTGGTTCAAATTAAATAACTTACATCTTATGTGTGTAGAGATTTCCCATTGACAAGACCACCTCCTGAGCAAGCTGACTGGCTGCTTTCCTTGCTGACAGAATTATGATATACTACAAATAATAGAGTCTCTTTTGGCCTGGAAAAAAAGGGTATTGTGTCTGAATGAGTAGAACTGGTGAAGACTGAATAGTAAGAGAGTTGATGCTACCTCAGGGGAGAACTACTATACATTTTCTGAGTAGGTATGTATTTCTATACCTACAGTCCCCAACTTAACTGGAATGCAGGACAATGCTTAACTCTATACACACCCAGTGGTTCTCCCCTGCAAAAACTCCACAAGGCTATTTTCCCCCCTTTCAGCCTGGTTTACATCCAGTTATTCAACCTGGTTAGGGAAAAATAATCAACTAAGGACTTTATCAGACCACCCTCCATAAACGTTCTTTTGCCAGCATGTTTTTTTGTGTTTTTATGCTGGCAAAAGAACCCCCTTTATCAAACCTAACTCCAGCAGCATCAGAAAAGCAGCCCCAGCATAAATAGAGCACAAACGGAGCTCTGTTTACTTCCTGGTTTGAGATCTTGCTGATTCTCACAAGAAGATGTGAGTGTGGCAAATTTAAAAAAATAAAGCAAGACAAAGGGGTCGTTTACACGGCAAAATAAATCCTCAAAGAATGCGACAAGAAGCCTGATAGTTCCCACGCATCTCGAAGTAACAGTGCCCTTTTCAGAAGGAGGGGGTGGAAAAAACCCATAAGTTGCGCAGTATCAGCTTTCGCTAGTTTTCTGAATTTTTTTGATTAAGTTCGTGAAAATGCGCATAATTTATCGTGGGAACTAACGATCGTGTAAACTGGCATCTGCCTTTTCGAATTACTGTGAGCAGAGCTGAATCTTGATTGGTTGGAGTGACCATTCTGCTTTATCCGAAAAGACTGAGGGGTTGGAGAGAAGAAATTCACCGTCCTTCTGCTTGCAGCCCACTTTGGAAAACGGAGCCCTTCCTGTCTATCTTTTGGGGGGTGGGTGGGTGGGAAGAGGCTTCGCTGCTTCGCTGGTGTGTGTGTGTGTGTGTGTGTGTGTGCTGGAAAACAGTTGATCGCATGTTCGTACTTTTGTTTGTTTGTCCTTCCATCCACTTGCCTTTATTCAAGGCTTCGGAGGGAGGGAAACCAAATGAGGCAAGCCCTAGTTCTGTGGTGTGTGTTTGTGTGTGCATGCATGAAGGGGAATCTGCTCCACCATGCTTTTGCTTGTTCGTGCTTTCATTGACTCCTTTCTTTACAGAAGCCTTTCGGGGCTGGGGAAGACGGGGGGAGTTTGGCAGATCGCTCTTTCGATTGCTTGTTTGTTTGTCCTTTTTCTTTCCTCTCATTATTTATGGTCTCCATAACCCCCTCCTTGCTCCCTCCCCGCCTCCTGCCTGGCTTTAATCATCTAGAGGCGATTCCCCACACACACACACACCTTTGCCTGTGTGAATTAAGCAAAACAGAAAGTATCTGGATCTGTCTTCATCATTCGAAAATGCCAGGCATCGTGTGATTTATGCACTCCTCATGCGAAAGGACAGTAATCCGGAATCTGGCGAACTTTTTCCTGTCGTGGAACTGGCCCCCAAGACATAAAATGTTCATAAAAGCACAGAAACACACTTTAAAAGTTCAAAGTAAACTGGGGAGGTTCATAAAAAGAGCGTCCCCTACCTGGTTTTCGTAATCTCAACTGGAAGTGTTCTGCCCATTGACGCCATATTTATGTGAGCACAGTGGCGCAAGGTTTCAAATGCACAGCATCAGGACGACAGAAGATCAGGAGAGGGAAGTGGGTGTGCGAAACGCGGCGCTGCTTCCAGGACGGAAACAATTCTGTCCTGATCTCCCCGGGGAATAATTTCCCCATCTGAAAATCTCCGTGTGACTTGTCCAAGGTCAGCCAGTGGGTTTATATAGATGAGCAGGGGTTCGAACCCTGGTCTCCAGAGTTACAGTTCAGCACTCAAACCACTACACCATGCTGGCTCTCTAAGTATATTGTAATAGTGGTTGATTTCCTTGTTAATCATAGAAAGATTCTCATGAAACAGCAAAAGTAACCATTCCAGTTGCACAGCTCCTCCTGGTTATTGGGCTAGTTAATAGCAACAATTGTGGGCAGCTTCTACTTTACACAAAAAGAGGTCAGATGTGGGAAAGAGGGAGAAAGAATCACCCGGCCTCTGTAAAATTGGAAGTGGGGACTGCTATGCCTTCCTTTTGGTAAGATGCAAAGAGGGTGAGAGCCCCTATTTACATTGGTATTCTCACTGTAGTCAACTTAAGAATATCACTCCTTGATGGAACGAACCTTCTGGAAAAAGCCTACCTCCTTTCATAGCAAACAAACATTTTGGTGAAAACTTAAGATTTCAATATGGCTTCATCCAAATAGATTTAAAATTTGGCTCCTGTGCAATTGTTGCTGCTGTTGTTGTTCCAAACATGGAGATATTTTTTGTTGTCCTTTTAAAGGAGGATGTAAAACAGAAAGATTGACAATAGCAAAACAAAAATACAGACCATTTTCTATTCATTAGTAGGTTCCTTACGAAGCAAAAGTCAGGACAAGGAACTCTGAAGAAGCTAGAAATTGTTTATTTTTTTCAGGGTGTTTTTTTTGTTCTGTTTTGTTTTGGGTTTTTTTTTTTTTATCCAAAGCTTGAATTTATGTGAAAGAAAGGAATGTAGCCAAAGGCCTTGCATATCTCTCTCCCACTGGTTGGACATAAACTGTAAATCAGAAATCCCAGGGAGACTTTTCTGGTTTCTTCTTGTCCTCCTGCGAACTTATCTCCAACAGTTCAAATCCTGTCAATGACACTGCAGGAGTAATGACCAGGGCTATTTAGTAGATCTAAAAAGGTCCCAACAGTTGAGAAAACAACTCTTAACACATGATCCTGTAAATATCTACTCATAAATAATCATCAGTAAATTCAACTGAACATAATTCCAGGAAAGTGTGTATAGTAGGATGGGAGCGGCAACTTTGGCCGTGGCCTTCGCTCTGATTTTCTGACACACTTACACTGGAATCCAACACCCCCTCAATGTAGTGTAAATGTCTACATGCAGATATATGGTGAGCCATATACCCCCCCCCAACTTACTTGAAAGTTTCCTGAAGCTGCCCCATATAGCCATTCTATGCTTTGTGGTGAGCAGGCAGGATTACATCCCCATAGAAAGACCCATACTGATTAAAGCAGTGCTGAGAGCCACAATGGCAGAATGGGACACAATGGACTTTATCAGACACATAAAATACAGTGTCATAACAATGCCACATAACTATGAAAGGGCATATCAGATGATGTCTCCCTTTCGTGGTTATGTCCCCACCAAAACCCATAGTTTTTTACTGATGGCTGAAGTCATCAATAGATCCCTGTGGCACTTTTGTGCCAGTATTGCCAGCATGTGAAACCTTGCGCCATTGTACTCCCATCAATGCAGTATCAATGGCCAGTCCGGTGCGAACACCTCTGGGTGAGATCGCAACAGCCAGGTAAGTGACACACTTTTTATTACCCTCCCCAGGTTACTTGGGCCCTTTAAAGTGTGTGTATGTGTTTTTCTGTCTTATTTTTGTTTTTTGTTTTTTTGAATTTCCCACATGATGAAGTCTCACAATAATCCACAAGATTTCAAAGGAGGAAGTGAACAGAGCTCCGTTCACTTCCTCTTTCATTGCTGGGGAAGCCTTTGCCAGGATTAGAGGTAAGTGCAGTAGGCGGGCGTTCTTTTGCTGGCATAAACATTGATTTTTTTAATGCCAGCTAAAGAATGCTATTAAGGGGCTGGTCCAATAAAGTCCACTATTATCTGGCTACACTTCCACTTCCCTTCCCTCATGGTATTAGCCTCTTATATGTACTTTATTTTTATTTAAATTATTATAATTAAATCTGAAATTCATGAGGTCACCATAAATCTACATGCAGTCTGAAGGCACATACAAATACAGTACAATTACTTCTAAAGCTATTATTATTAATATTAATTCCATATTAATATTATTAATAATATTCCACCTTTCTCCAAATATAGGGATTCAAGGTGACTAACTGTGAGTTTAAAACAATACACAAACATTAAAAATATAAATATGATTTTTTAAAAAACAGATTAAACAATTTACAGCAACATCTATACTTTAAATCAGCACACACACATTTTGTGCAAATCCACATCTTCTTTTGTCACTTTTTCCTTTTCATCATTGAAACTTCTTTTTTGCTTTTTCATCATTGCACAACAAGCATTTCTTGGAAAGGCCACAATTAGGGATGTTAAACCTGATTTCTTTGCATGTTAAATATGACATGACCAAAAAAAACAAAACAAAACAAAACAAAAAAACCCTCCTCTCTGAGGACTTTATCAGAAGTGGCAAAAATAGCAAGATAACAACATCACGGTAGTGTGAATTGGCCCTGCTACCACATCACATCATGGTTATCCCATTCCCCAGCCATGAAAAACCCGTCACTTTTAATTGATGGGTTAACCCATCAATAGACTGTCAATAGTGCTGTTTTCACACTATTGAAAGCATGCAAAACCATGTCCTGTTGTAATCAAGAGATGACAGTGAGAATTGGTGGTTGTCAATGAGCAAACTTCCAGGTGACAACACAAAAATAAAGTATAGGACACTCTTTTTATGCACTGCCCTGTTTTGCTGGCAAGTTCTTAGGTTTGTTTCAGTGCTTGTGTGTTCATTTACTTTTTAAATTGAGGGTTGTTTTTTTTTTTTTTTTTTACTTTTAAGTGTGCTCGTGTCTTCTTGCGAGAACCGCCAAATCACAGAAGCAAGCTACCATTCTTGAAGCACTAGTGGTCATCATGTGATGATTCTGTGGTGGTTCTTTCACATGATTACAGTGACATGTGGAGGTCAGTGTTATAATGCCATGATGTTTCTGCTATCCACATTTGTGGAATTACAGCATTTTTGGACACTCATCTGATAAAGTCCTGAGACAGCAAGAGCTATTTGGGGGGTGAGTGTTAGTCTCCAAGTGATTTTGCATGTTCTTGGGAGTGTTTTTGATACATGGCTTTAAAATGCACAAAACTGAAATATTTTTCCTTGTTTTGTAAACTAATAAAAGTAGGAGCTCGTGAAGTTTTTGCAGTCAGTCAGCCTGTCCTTTACTGTTTGCTGTCTACAGGTAAACAGGCATCTGTGCTTAGCTTCACAAAGGTATTTTATATAACATTCCAGGGGAAATGGACTTAAAAAACAACACCCTGCTTAGCAGAGGTTAATTCTCTCACAAAAGTTAATTCTTTCATATCCTCATCAGGTTGTATCATCATGCTGAGATGGCCTATCTTATACAAAATCTTTACAGTAATGAGATTCATATTCCTAACTGCAATGTATGCATTTTGGACAGTGTTTTACTGAATAGAAAAGGGATATATCTTGACCATTTCATCTACCTCATAATGTTCAGTGATTTTCTTTGGGTTTTTTTCCGGGCTGTGAGGCCGTGTTCTGGAACAGTTTCCTTCTGACGTTTCGCCTGCATCTGTGGCTGGCATCCTCAGAGATGCCAGCCACAGATGCAGGTGACACATTAGAAAGAAACTATTCCAGAACACAGCCTCACAGCCCAGGAAAAAAAAAACCAAGGAAAATCATAGAATCATAGAATTGCAGAGTTGGAAGAGACCACGAGGGCCATCCAGTCCAACCCCCTGCCACGCAGGAAATCACAATCAAAGCATCCCCGACAGATGGCCATCCAGCCTCTGTTTAAAGACCTCCAAGGAAGGAGACCCCACCACGCTCCGAGGGAGTGTGTTCCACTGCCGAACAGCTCTGACTGTCAAAAAGTTCCTCCTCATGTTGAGGTGGAATCTCTGTTCCTGGAGCTTGCACCCATTGCTCCGTGTTCCAGTCTCTGGAGCAGCAGAAAACAAGCCTGCTCCATCCTCAGCGTGACATCCCTTCAAATACTTAAACAGGGCTATCATATCGCCTCTAAACCGTCTTTTTTCCAGGCTAAACATACCCAGCTCCCTAAGTCTCTCCTCATAAGGCATCGTTTCCAGACCTTTCACCATTTTAGTTGCCCTTCTCTGGACACGCTCCAATTTGTCAATATCCTTTCTGAATTGTGGTGCCCAGAACTGGACACAGTATTCTAAGTGAGGTCTGACCAAGGCAGAATAGAGTGGCACTATTACTTCCCTTGATCTAGACACTATACTTCTATTGATACAGCCCAAAATTGCATTGGCCTTTTTAGCTGCCGCATCACACTGTTGGCTCATGTTCAACTTGTGGTCTACTAGGACTCCTAGATCCCTTTCGCACATAGTCTCATTCAGCCAGGTCTCTCCCATCCTATATTTATGCATTTCATTTTTCCGCCCTAAATGCAGTACTTTACATTTCTCCGTATTGAATTTCATTTTGTTAGCTTTGGCCCAGCTCTCCAGTCTATCCAGGTCATTCTGAATTTTGATCCTGTCCTCTAGGGTATTAGCTACTCCTCCCAATTTGGTGTCATCTGCAAATTTGATAAGTATGCCCCTAATTCCCTCATCTAAGTCATTGATAAAGATGTTGAATAGCACTGGGCCCAGGACAGAACCCTGTGGCACCCCACTGGTCACATCTTTCCAAGACGAAGAGGAGCCACTGCTGAGCACCCTTTGGGTTCGGCCGGTCAACCAATTACAAATCCATTGAACAGTTAACTTGTCTAGCCCACATTCTACAAGCTTGTTTGCAAGAATGTCATGGGGAACCTTGTCAAAGGCCTTACTGAAATCAAGGTATGCAATGTCCACAGCATTCCCTTCATCTACCAAGCTGGTAACTTTATCAAAAAAAGAGATCAGATTAGTCTGGCATGACTTGTTTCTCTGAAACCCATGCTGACTTTTTGTGATTATGGCATTGCCTTCTAAATGTTCACAGACTCTCTGTTTAATGATCTGTTCTAGAATCTTCCCTGGTATTGATGTCAGACTAACTGGACGATAGTTGTTGGGATCCTCTTTTTTCCCCTTTTTGAAGATGGGAACAACGTTTGCCCTCCTCCAGTCTGCTGGGACTTCTCCTGTTCTCCAGGAGTTCTCAAATATTATTGCCAATGGCTCTGAGATTATATTTGCCAGCTCTTTTAATACTCTTGGATGTAGTTCATCTGGTCCTGGAGATTTAAATTCATTTAGATTAAGAAGGTATTCCTGTACCACCTCTTTACTTATTTTCAGCTGGATTTCCCCTATTGTGTCCTCTGTTCCATTTTCCTCAGGTTGGTCCTCCTTTTCCTTTTCTGAAAACACTGAGGCAAAGAAGGTGTTGAGTAATTCTGCCTTTTCTCTGTCCCCTGTTAGCATTTTGCCATCTTCTCCACGTAGTGGCCCTATCATTTCCTGCTTCCTCCTTTTGCTGCGGACATACCCAAAAAAACCCTTTTTATTGTTCTTAACCTCCCTAGCAAGCCTGAGCTCATTCTGCACTTTAGCTTTTCTGACTTTACTCCTACACGTGTTCGCTATCTGTTTGAATTCTTCTTTGGTGATTTCCTCCCTTTTCCATTTCCTATACATGTTCCGTTTAAAACTTAGCTCCATTGAAAGTTCTTTAGTCATCCATCCTGGTTTCTTGAGACACCTCCCATTTTTCTTCCTCAATGGTACTGTTTGAAATTGTGCCTTCAGTATCTCCCTTTTGAGAAAGTCAAAACCGTCTTGAGGTCCCTTCTCTTTTAGTATTCTTGACCATGGGATCATCCCCAGTATTTCCCTGAGTTTATTGAAATCAGCTCTCCTAAAGTCAAGAATGCGTGTCTGACTATGCCTGGCTTCTCCTTTCCATTGTATAACAAACTCCAGGAGAACATGATCACTCTCACCTAAGGATCCCACCACTTGCACCCCATTAACCATGTCGTCTCTGTTGGTTAGGATCAGATCTAAAATAGCTGACCCCCTTGTTGCCTCTTCCACCTTTTGGACCATGAAATTGTCTTCCAGGCATGTAAGGAATTTGCTAGACCTTGTAGTTTTGGCTGAGTTAGATTGCCAGCAAATATCAGGATAGTTGAAGTCACCCATCACTACTACATCTCTCCTTTCTGCATGTATGTTCATCTGTTCTAGAAAGGCAACATCCAATTCCTCCGTCTGATTTGGGGGTCTGTAGTAGAGTCCCACAATAACATCCCTGTTGTTTCCCTCCCCTTTAATTTTTATCCAGATGCTCTCCACCTGGCTTCCAGTATTGATGTCATGGATCACTTCACTGGTGTAAATATCCCTGACATATAATGCTATTCCTCCTCCTTTCCTGTTCGGCCTGTTTCTCCTATAAAGGTTATACCCCTCTATTCCTACATTCCAATCATGAGACTCGTCCCACCAGGTTTCAGTAACACCTATTATATCATATTTGTTTTGTAGTGCAAGGAGTTCTAGTTCATCTTGCTTATTTCCCATGCTCTGTGCATTAGTGTAGAGACATCTGAGACCATGTGTTCCCTTTACTTGCTCCCTGTGCAAGTTTTTTTGCCTCCCACTGTTGGGTCCTTGCGCTGTTTGCCTTGTTCCCTCTATGACAGTTTGACTATTTTCTCCAGCCCTTTTGCCTTCCAGAATACTGTCTCCCTCCCCCATTTGACTCAGTTTAAAGCCCTCCTGATCAAATTCTTGAGAGTGTTGGCAAAAATGTTTCTTCCAACTGTTGTAAGATGCACACCCATCTATGGATGCCGGCCGTGAAAGCCTTCAACTTCACAATGTTCAGTGATATTGTTCAACTATATTACAATAATCAGGCAAAACCTGGCGGGGAGGGGGGAGAGAATCTGAACAGCTGCCCTTTCTTCTCAACAGGAAGTCCTGTTCTGATGTACTTTTTGAATTTTGGGGATTTTTCTGCCATGTTTGTCTCCTTTATCATACTATGGCGGCTGCTGGTACAGCAGTGAGCAGTTGAATGTCCACGGAAGAACGTACATTTTTTATAATGCTCCTCCTGTTGGAAATACAACAATATTTAGCACTTAAAGATATCTTAGGGAGAACTGCAGTGATAGAGCTCAGTAATTTCAAGTGACCCAAAGTCTCCTTCTCTCTTACCCAACCATAGGGCTGCCAGAGCAGAAACTGGAGATTACTCCTATACTATTAATGATTATGTAGAAGAGCAAATTTCTGCAGGTGTTGCTTGTTACGTGATTGCATGACAAACAACACCTCTTGAAATGTTGACATCTGGATACCTAAGAGATTATATATATCTGAATGTATTGCAAAAAAAAAAAAAAAAATCTGCTTTTTTCAAAAGATACTTCCAGGGCTAGAGGAGAATATGACATTAACAGTACTGTTGGTCCATCCCTAAACAGAAGCACAGTGTCCCAAACAGAGATGTCAGAGCTCCTATACCTTCAGTAATTGTGTGGAGGAGGGAATGCCAGCAGCTTGCACACTGATGACCTCTTCTGCACATCTTCTGAAATCCCTTTTGTACTGTTAACAGGTATATAAGAGATTTGTCATCTTTATAGGTAGCAATCCTACCTATATTACAGGACTATCTAGACAAGGACCACCAAGGCTACCTAGACAAAGCATGTGGCCTATTTTGAGCACTTTAGAATAATTTCATGTATTACTAGTGTTCTCTCCCTTGATTTCTCCCCTAAATGCACACTCAGTGAAAGAACCAAACCACAAATCCATTTCCTACACCAGTTCTTTATTCCAAATCATACCCTCTCTCCCCCAGCAGTGTCAGATTTATGCACAAAGTAAACTATAGTTAAGGACCTCAGATTATGAAGAGTCTCTGATTATATATATATATATATATATATATGAAATCAAGTTGCATAATAGTTACAGTAAGACACATTTTTGGCAAGGCCAGGGTGTCTTTTAAACTTTATACATTTTAGGGCCTTTGAGTCTCTTAATCCAGTGCTGTTGCCATAGGCATCTCTTCTGTAGGAACAAGAAAATTTGGGGAAGCGATTTGACATGGAGGAAGAGGAGGAGGGCAGCAAATGAGGAAAGGATTGAGCTCCAGTTCCTTACTGATTTTCAGCTTCAAACGGCTCCTTTCCAAAGCTGTTTTCTTTTCCCTTTCTTCCTTTTCTTTGTTTTTTGTTTAAGTTGGGATTCTGGTGTGCAGCCTTTGAGGTATAATTTGTAGTGAGGTATTGAATGTGGGGAAAGGAAGGAGGATTATAAAACAGGGGAAAGGGGGAAATGAATGATATCTGGAAAATATATGATTGCATTAACTTCTCTTAAGAAATTAAAGGATTTCTTTAATTGTCATCTTGCAGTGGGAAGGACACCAGCAGATCAGCATATTGTGGGAGTGAGCCTCTTCCGTTCAGTGGATTAATCCTATGATAATTATAGCATTTGGAAGAAGGTAGGTAATCTGTTGCTCATTAAATCTTGTGTTGCAGAACATCATAAATAAATGCAAGCCGCAATGTAATCAGAAAGAAAGTAAAATATATAATTGTCTGCATTCTCAAACCACATTAATTATGAAGCTGGAATTTTCCATGCTGATTAATCTAGCTCCAAATAAAATATTGAATGGCATCCCTAGAACTGAGCACTCTGGAAAGCTAACAACACAGGATGCTTTAAGAAAACAGCAAAAGGGGAAAGTTGACTTTGGAATCACTGTTGATTAGCACTTGTAACAAAACACAAATGTCAGTCCCAGAACACAATTAGGTAACAGAAATATGCATCACCCTCATGGAAGGCTCATCTCTTTCGATAGATCCAAAATAAACATTTCTTAATTAAATTCAAGGCCACCAAAACAACTGAAATCTTAACAGAAAGATTGTACGGAGGGAGCAAAATTGGCGGCGGCGGGGGGGGGGTTGCTCTCATAAACTGAAGTAGAAATTCAAGGACACATAGAATTTGGGGGGGGGGAAGCCAGGAAAAGAAATGCACAACAAAGGTAGACAAAATACTCAGATGAGGAATTCAACTGTAATGTTCCAAGGAGCGGCTTTGATGTAAAATGATCTGGCTAGAAAATCTAGGGCAAGATCTGCAAAGAGAAATGCCAAATTGCTTTCAACACAGCCTCAGACCTCATTACTTTCCCCACTGGCTCAAACCATTTTTCCATCCCAAACCTATATTACTTCCATGTTTTGATGTACTGTATAGTTGAAGTAAATTGTGAGATATAATTGGAACATAGGAAACATGGCAAATGCCAAGACCAATTGTCCGTCTAGACTGGTATGGTCAACCGTGACTGTCTGTGGCTCTTTAGGATATCAGACAGGAAACTGAGCCCTAACAGATGATGTTGCCTAGGATCTTATACCTGCAAAGCATGTGCTCAGCCACTGAAATACTGTAGAGTTCTCCTCTGAGCACTAGCCCTTCCTTTTGTACTGACTATAGTGACTTGTACTCTAGAACATGTTATACAATATTGAATCTAGAGCAGCTATTGTGATGACATTTAACCAAACTTGTATTGCATTTTAGTAGAGGCAATTTTCTGGTCCAGTGAGCTCACTCAATGACATAATCTTGATTTCTATGCAACTATATTTGTGTAAATTGGAATCAACATGTTAAATAAATACAGTATAGATATTGTGAAGTCAAAGGCTTTCATCCATAGATTTTCCATAGATTTTCCTTGTTTTTTTTCTGGGCTATGAGGCCGTGTTCTGGAAGAGTTAATTTCTGATGTTTCGCCTGCATCTGTGGCTGGCATCTTCAGAGAATGGTTGGGTATGAGTGTCTTTGGGGTTTATATACTATGAACCCCTGTTGGAGAGGATATGTAAATTTGTGTATTTGAATGGCTAGTTTCTGGGTGAAATCCACAAACACCTGGACAACTTCAACAGGAAAGAAGAAATCCTAAAGGTAAACAAAATCTGGCTGCCAGTCCTGAAAAACACTAAAATCAAAACTCGACACTTACAAATGAACTCCACCCAGGGACAGGGGGATTTCCAGCAGACAATGGGCCATTAGCCAATCATTAGCCAAACAGACACTAATCCTCCTTGCATCTCTCCACCCAGAAACTAGCCATTCAAATACACAAATGTACATATCCTCTCCAACAGGGGTTCACAGTTTATAAACTCCCACACACACTCCTACCCAACCATTCTCAGAAGATGCCAGCCACAGATGCAGGTGAAACATCAGAAATAAACTCTTCCAGAACCCGGCCTCACAGCCCAGAAAAAAACCCAAGGAAAATCTACAGTATAATTATTGTTGAGACTGAAGATGATGGCTTGCAAACCAAGAAAAAAACCAAAACAATAACCTGTCTACTCCCAAATTGGGATCTTGTCCCAGAAATTGTATTTATTTTATTTTATTTATTTTATAAATATATTCTATTTATTATTCCCCCCAAAATGTACAAATCACATAAATTTTCTACTCATAATTCTAACAAATCTTTATACCATGAATTATTCACACTAAGCCTTAACTTGCTGGTATTCAGAGACTTCTGCCTCAGATCCAGGAGATATCTTATACAGTATCCATCCTGATGAGTACCGTATATTCCGGCATATAAGGCAACTTTTGAGCACTCAAAAGTGCCCTCCAAAATCCACAGTCGTCTTATACGCTGGATATACTTTGCTTCACCTGCCTGCCTATCTCCTGCCTCTTCGCAAACGGAGCGAAGAGGCAGGAGATGGGGCAGGGGGGTGAAGCAAAGTTCTCCTCCCTGCCCCCCACCCGCCATCCACGCATCCACCCCCCCTCCCGAAAGCTGCGGAACCGCAGATTTCGGCAGGGGGGGTGGCTGGGAAGCCCCCCCTCCCTGCCCCCCGCCCACCCCCCGCACATCCACCCCCCCTGCCATAAGCCGTGGAACCGTGGCTTTTGGCAGGGGGGGTGGCTGGGAAGCCCTCTCCTCCCTGCCCCCCGCCCACCCCCGGCACATCCACCCCCCCTGCCGAAAGCCATGGAACCATGGCTTTCAGCAGGGGGGGTGGCTGGGAAGCCCTCTCCTCCCTGCCCCCCGCCCACCCCCCGCACATCCATCCCCCCTGCCGTAAGCCGCGGAACCGCGGCTTTCGGCAGGGGGGCTGGCTGGGAAGCCCTCCCCTCCCTGCCACCCACCCACCCCTGGCACATCCACCCCCCCTGCCGTAAGCCGCGGAACTGCAGCTTTCGGCAGGGGGGGTGGCTGGGAAGCCCTCTCCTCCCTGCCCCCCGCCCACCCCCCGCACATCCACCCCCCCTGCCGAAAGCTGCGGAACCACAGCTTTCTGCAGGGGTGGCGGCTGGGAAGCCCCCCCTCCCTGCCCCCCGCCCACCCCCCGCACATCCACCCCCCTGCCGAAAGCCGTGGAACCGTGGCTTTCGGGAGGGGGGTGGCTGGGAAGTCCCCTCCTCCCTGCCCCCCACCCACCCTCAGCCCAGCCATCCCCCTTGCCCAAAGCCTCGCTTTGGAGAGGGGGTGGCTGCGAAGTCCCCTCCCCCCAGCCACCCCGCCACCCTCCACCCAGCCACGCCCTTCCCCAAAGCCGTGCTTTGGAGAGGGGGGTGGCTGCGAATCCCCCTCCGCCCAGCCACCCATCCACCCTTGAAGGTGGGGAGAGGGGGCTAATCTAGGGGTTTGCCGCGGCCACCCCCGCTTCCCCTGCCTTGGTCCCCTTCGGAAGAGCCAAGACAGAGGGAAGGGGGCTGCTGAGGCAAACTGGGCATTTTCGCTCCTTTCTTCCACCTTCGAGTCCAGTTTGACTGGAAGGTTGAAGAGAGGAGTGAATGTTGCCCTGCCAGCTGATCCTGTCCACTTTCCCAACTCACGGGGAGATCCTCATGAGTTGGGAAACAAAGAGGATCAGCTGGCAAGGCTCCCCCAGCCAGCCAAATTGGGGGTGGTGGTGGTCTTATCTGGCGAATATATGCCTAGGCCTAGATTTTTGGCTGGAAATTGGGGGGGGGTCTTATACGCCCAGTCGTCTTATACGCCGGAATATACGGTAGCTACTGAGAATTTTATAGTCCATGGATTTAAGCCAAACTAGACAATAAAGAGATTATATATTCACAGTGATTCACACCTTCCTCCATCCAGTAACAGGCTTTGGGGGGTGCAGATGTGTGCCTTAATAATCAGAATTTCAAATTAAGCGTTTGTTACTATCTTCTGATGGCTGATCACAAAACAAAGCATACCAGACTGCAAGATACAGAGATGAAAGAAAGCATTTGCGAGGACAAACAGATGTCTTCCATCACTTAGCAGAGCAGCACTTCTAAATATGTGCTAAGTGCATCATCTAGTTTGACTGTAATACCCTTTTAAAGTATTCTACATTGGTGGTCATCACCATTTCCTGTAGCAGTAGAAGTCCTGGATAAGAAATATTTCCTTCCTGTTTAATGCCAAGTTCAAGTAGCACGACAGAAGGGGAAAATACATTCTCTCTGTTTGCTTACAGTATGACACAAATATATTTTACACCTTTATCACATCCCCCTCATTATCCTTTTATTGGAAAGTAAAGTACTCTATTTTTTAACGATTTCCTCTTAAAGGAATTGTTCCGATTCCTTGATTATTCTTGTTGCCTTTTTCTCACCTTTTCTAGGTCTATAATATCCCTGCCCACACAGTCCTACTTTTTTTAGCTGCAACAAGTAGGACTTTACATAGTATTCCAAATGTGGTCATACTACCAATAGGCCTCAGTGGGCCTTTGAAAATCAAGGTTTTGAGCATGTAGGGATTGGTATTTTCAATGTAGTTCATAAAAATGTACAAGCATTTGGAAGACTTCACAAAAGAGTCTGGAGCAATAAACACCTGAGGCAAAGCACAAAAATCAGTGTGTATAGAGCCATCGTACTATCTATCCTCTTTATGGATCTGAAACATGGGTCACCTATCGCCACCACCTACGACTCCTCGAGCGCTTTCATCAGCGCTGTCTACGCACAATCCTAAATATACACTGGACTGACTATGTGACGAATGTTGCTGTCCTTGAGCAAGCAGGGATCACCAGCATTGAGGCCATGATATTGAGAACACAGCTGCGCTGGGCAGGGCACGTTTCTAGGATGGAGGACCATCGCCTCCCAAAAATACTACTCTGCGGTGAACTCGCCACGGGTCAGCGTAAGAGGGGCGCTCCAAAAAAGCGATACAAAGACTCCCTGAAACAACATCTCAGGCTTGGCCAAATTGATCACCAACAGTGGTCCGCCCTGGCCTCACATCGGGAGGCATGGAGACGCACTATCCACAATGCTGCAGCCTTATTTGAGAACTCACGACGAACAAGTCTTGAAGAGAAACGACAACGCAGAAAGAATCACAACCCAAAAACATCACCCAAGGAGACCTTCTGCTGTGCTTTTTGCAACCGGACTTGTTTATCTCGGATTGGCCTTTTTAGTCATCAGCGCGCTTGCAGAAAGCGCGGGATGAGTCCTTCCTGAATCTTCGTTTGCGAAGAAAAGCCAGAGAGAGACAAGCGGTGCAACCAATGGAATTAATTTCAGTTAATTAATTAGTTCCATGCCATCAAGAGATAAAGGCTTTGGCTACAAAGCTGCTTCGGCTTTATAGTTTCTTCATAAGAAAGTGCTGGAATAGCAGCAGCTTCCACGGTATGAAAAAGAGCAATGTGGCATTTCTAAAAAATGTTCAAAACACTAGCCAAGCACTTATCGTGTGTTGCTGCCAGGTACATGCTATTTTTTATGTTGATAGATAAAGTGCAAAGACAACTTGGCCTGGAGGAGAAGTTTGGTTACCTTATAAGTCAAAGTAAGATACAGACTCCAGACAAAATGTCCGCACTATGGCCAAAGGCTTCCTTGGCCAAATATAGGCTTAACATTCCATACCAAACCACACAATTTTCGGGTAGTGCAGTGAAGGAAAATATTGCAGGCAAGCTGGTTTTCTGATCTTCATATAACCAAACTGATTCAAAAGAGAGCTATGTCAGTAATGATAAAGGCATTCCCATAGCCATTTTGTTGTTTGTTTGTTCCTGAAGCCTTTAAAAGACTGGTAGGCAACTATGGCAGAAGTCAATTTTTGCTCCAGCATCCCTGTGGCGGCTCACACTACTGCATTTTTGGCCAAAAATATGCCAAAATTGCAACCCAGAAATGACTGGAATATAGCTCCAAGATTTGGGGTCTGCTTTCCCACCAATATAGGGGATTTTTAATACGTTGGGGGACTCAGGAGAGACTGGGAGTTGTTCATTGCACAACACCATTCCAAGTAGCATTTGGAGCCATTTCATGGGTGCTTTTCCACCTGAAAAAAAGAAAAGAAATTGGAGGGTGTAGGCTTTGGGGAGCTTGTTAGTGTTAGCTACCTTTACATACCTATACTAACTTCTAGTTTTACTGTTTACTGACTTGCTGTTTGTTTGGTTTTCTACTGTCATCATTCTAACCTTCAGCCATTTCCCCATCTTTATCTCTTCTCCATTAGACCCTGTATTTCAGCATGCACAAATTTTGTAAGTAAAGCTGTTTTTATATGCTTTACAAATAATATAAAGATTATTTCTCTCTCTGCTAGAGTGTGTGGGTGGATGTGGGACTGTTTATTGTTCAGAGGCTGCCCTGCCAATTGCTCTCTAACATTTCCCAACACAGCTCAAGTGGGGATTCGGGCAGCTGTAAAAAAAAGGGAGTAGGGCCCATACAGCCCATAGGCTGCATTTTTCATACCCCTGCTTCAAAGATTTTATGTATCCCACAATTTATCCCCCCCCCTTTTATTCATATTCTTTTTTCCATACATGACAGATATAACCAAATAGTCCTACTTTGGGGTGGGGTGGGGGGACAGGGCCTTCTGGCAAACCAACTGGTACATGTGTTGTGCTGCTGTTTGGCTGCATCCAAAGAAGGAGGCAGCCCTGTAACCAGGAGGCCCTGGCCTGTGCTTGCCCTACTGGTGTGCATATTTATTTCCTTATTAAGGAAGTTGAGCCTATTTAATAACATATGTATACGTGTTGTGCCTCACCTCCTTTTGATTTAATTATCCTGTCCTCTAGCATTGGCAAGTCACAACTATCCCAGGTCCTGAGATTTAGTGCCAAAATCCCTTTGAATGCCAAAGGGCATGGGTGCTGGTGGTGCCTTTGTGTATGATACCTTAAGCATCAACCACATTTGCACACAGCACGCTATTCAGAATTTTTCTTTAAAGTCTAATAAGTGACAACAATATATACCCATGTGCTTTTCAAGGCTCTTACGCTGAGATTCTTCCAGTCACCAGGAGGATCAAAGAAGAGTACCAGGCCATGACATTTCGGAACACTACTGGCCACCCTTAGAATACAGTACTCAGTCCCAACTCAAAAATTTCTGGGTGAACCTGAGGTGAGATGGTATCATTTTTTTCCTCCCACCCATGGATGACAATGGGAGAGAAAGAATGATGCCAGCACTGGACCACTTTTACCGGCAAGTTGGAAGGATGAGGATGGCTTGGGACATAGCGGATCCATGGCCACCCATGCTGTTGGAACAGCCAACAGTGAAACATGTACACAGGTGGAGATTTCTGCACATGAGAACTTCCAGCAATGTATCTGTTGGAAGTTCCCTCTCTGTCAGGAGAGTGGTGGGGAGACCCTCCCTCTCCAGCAGGAGAATGGCACTTCTGCCCTTTCCACCACTTTAGCTGGATTCCCATGATGGTTAACTACATGGTATTTACTCCCATGATTGCAGCCCAAATTATTAACTCTATGGGCTTGTCCACACTAAGAATAACATGTGTACTCACCCCAGATTTGGTGAAAATTGTACATATGACATATGCAGTGAATCCTCACTTTTTAGCTGTTAATCCAGTTTAACAGAAACTGCAAGTTGCTTGGGAGTTTGCAGGAAACCCAGGAGTAGCCCAGTGTGTTTTGGATGTGTGGACACTGTATCATGCTAGATCCAGAGCAACCCAGCTGTCTATACATCTGCTCACCCACCACATCAATCCCGTGGCCCGTCCCCCCTTTGGTGCCAGTGCTGCCTCACCCACAGGCCAAGCAGTTGTCTGCAAGAGCCTAGCCATCACTGTCTCTGCTGGTGAGGTCTGAATGAAACTCCCATGTGATCAACGAGGATGAGGTTCAGTGACCCGCTTCTTGTTGAACACATGGCATGGTGCCCCATTTTGACTTCACCAGCAGTGACAGTGATGGCCAGGCTCTTGGTGAACCCTGCTTGGCTGGAGGGCAGGGCAGGGCAGTGATAGCGGTGGCACTGAAGGGGATGGGCCAGTGGGATCAATGTGGTGGCAGCCTAGTGGCCTGTCTGGACTATAGCATGGCTCTGGAATGGATCCGTGCTGGTGCCTGTAGCTGGCATCATGTAAATCTGGGGCAGCTCTGGAGCATAATGCTCCACACTGGCCCCAGATTACGGCACCAGTATAGATGAGCCCTATGACAGAGGGTTTGGAGACTGATTTGGAAAAGTTACTTAGCATGAATTTACTCCTGTAAATTTGTAGAAAAGTTATTGGGCATTATAAAGTATAACTGCTAGTGCTATGAAAACTTGCTTGGAAATAATCTAAATGACTGCATTCGGGAAGAGGAATTTTTTTTCAGAAGAACTTTAATAAGCTTCCAAGAATAAAGGGCACCCAGTTCTCATCCTGTGCTTGTTTAACCTTTCAGGAAAGGACTGGAAAAAGATGCTGTTTGGGATGTAGGACTCATCATTTTTCTTAATGCAGTCAGTAGTACAATGAAAGATTTTACCAATTCTGATTCACATGGAAGTCTAGTCAGTATCTCAGACTTGGTGTGTTTTAAAATTGGAAATCATCAGCATTGTCAGAAACTTTTACAGAATAATTTACAATATGTTTTATCAAGATTACCTCCAGACCCTTAACTGATTATCCATACCTGTTTCCTCTAACCTGATCCACCTCCAGTAACTGGAAAGTTGCTTTCTAAAGCAGAATCATGTTACACACGTTACTCTGGGTTGTTGCTGTTGTGTGCCTTCAAGTCAACTCCAACTTATGACAACCCTATCATGGGGTTTTCTTGGCAAGATTTATTCAGAGGAGGTTTGCTATTGCTTTCCCCTAATGCTGAGAGAGTGTGACTTGCCCATGGCCACCCAGTGGGATTCCACAGCTAAGCAGGGGTTCAAATTCTGCTTTCCTTCTGTCCTAGTCCAACATTCAAACCACACCACCATCCTAGCTCCCAAATCTGGGTTATATAGATGTGTGTTTTGTTTTAGACAAGGGGAAAGGGGCTATTTTCTAGACCCTTGCATATCACCCAATACCTCCCCCGCAGGCTGCCATCAAGCATCAGCAGAGGGATGCTGCTGCAGTTTACCATCGGGAAGGGGAAGGGGTAGGGGATTCAAACAATGAATAAATGGCTCAGCTGTGAGAGTAAGAGAAATGAGGGCACACTCCATCTGGCCAAGACCAGCAACTCCTCCGTTATCTGAATTACCTTCCTACTCCCTCCATGTCCAAGCCAGTAAACTGCCACAACAGTGGCCCCCTGGGCTTTGGCAGCAACCAAAGCATGCTGACAGTACAGAACTGTGTGGGCAGGTCATTAGTCTTCTCCCATTTGGTGCAGGATCTCATCCAAAAAGCAATTAGAATTCTAGTTGTTAGTTACTTTTAGGGTTGAAAGTGTTGTTGTTTTTTTAAATAAGTATTTCCTGCTTTTCAAAATTAATTAAAATAGTTCCTTTCAGCTACATTAAGGTCCCGTCTACACAATTTAGATAATACATATGGCGTGTGGAAGTTCGCGCTTCGGTACACATGGCCGTTCGGATTCACATGCATCCAAAAGAGGGGGCCCTGGTTTTCTACCCTGAAATACGCACATGCAGCATTCGGGAGGGAAAGCGGATTGTGATGAGAAATCCGTACGCCGTTCGGATGGCTGACGGGTCTGTACGGTCCGTTCGCACACATACGAACAGGCTGTGTAATCTGATTGGCTGGCTGAGTAGAGGGGGCGGGGCTAGTACGGAGGGGAATTGGAAGCACCCGCCATGTTGGATTCCCGGCTAGTGAGAGTCCAGTAAGTCCGTGAATTATACAGTCGTCCCTTCACATTCGCGGGGGTTACGTTCCATGGACCCCCGCAAATGTGAAAAATCCACGAATACTGTTTGCCCCCCCTCCCCTGCCATAGCGACCATGGGGCCTCCAGAGGCCCCATAGTCACTTTCCCCCGCCTCCCCAGGGCCTTCGCGGGGCCTCCAGAGGGTCTCCAGAGGCCCTGCGGAGGCCTTCACGGCCCTCCCCAATCCACCCCCAGGGCCTTCGCGGGGCCTCTGGAGACCCTCTGGAGGCTCCGCGGAGGCCTTCCCAGCCCTCCCCACTCCCCCCAGGGCCTTCGCGGGGCCTCCGGAGGGTCTCTGGAGGCCCCACAGAGGCCTTCCCGGCCCTCCCCACTTCCCCCCCCCAGGGCCTTCGCGGGGCCTCCAGAGGGCCTCCGGAGGCCCCACGGAGGCCTTTCGGCCCTCCCCAATCCACCCCCAGGGCCTTCGTGGGGCCTCCGGAGGCCCCGCGGAGGCCTTCCCGGCACTCCCTACTCCCCCCCAGGGCCTTCTCGGGGCCTCCAGAGGGTCTCCGGAGGCCCCGCGGAGGCCTTCCCAGCCCTCCCAGGGCTTTCACGGGGCCTCCGGAGGCCCCGTGTTGCGGTTTTGGGGGGCCTGGGGGGGCCCTCCCAAAACCGCGAATACTCGAAACCGCGAATGTCGAGTTCGCGAATGTGGAGGGACAACTGTATATGTTTATTTATTTTTATTTTATATTGTAAATAAGGAAAACCGTCTGTCCGAAAAGCAGGAACCTTTTTTAAAAAAAAAAGTGGCGGGAAATTTAAAACCGCCGCTTAGCTTGCTTGCTCCAGACAGCTTGGGGAAGAGGGAATCATATGGAGTTTAGGGGGGGTAAAAAATCATGTGGGCGGTTCGTATGCATACGAACAACAGCCTATTCATATTTTTTACCCCCCAAATGGATTTTTTATGATCATATAGACACACCCTAAAACAGAGGTGGGCAACACGTGGTCTATGGAGAGCATCAAGTCTTCCGAGGCTAGTTTTGTGCCCTAAAATCATTATACTGAAACCTGACAGCAAATCATGCTAACCAACGTGGAAGATGTTATTAAAGCAATAAGAAAATGCTTGTTTTTAGTGAGTTATTGTTATAATTCGATGCTAAAATTTTGTATCAAACAAGGAAAATCCCAATAAAAAGCATTCACTGCTTGTTTTGATTTATTTATTTTTTGTACTGCTTTTCAAAGGAAATACAATACATGGTTTGCCACAAAATGTTTGCACCCACAGCAGTGGGTGAATGGTTGCAGCCTGCAGTGAATCATAGTAGGACAAAATTTGGCCATCAGGCCTGCTGAAATTGTCCATCTCTACTTTTTTAAAACATGACCATAACAGTCCCCCCACCCTGCTTTATATCAGAATGCTACAGGCTACTGGCCTGGTACAAAATACATTTTCCTCCAGTCTACCTGACTGTTACAACAACCTCAAGAGAGATCAAGGAATCAACATGAGGTACATCACAAGCCAATACTGGAATCATGTGATATTCCTTCTCCACTAGCCATATTCCTGTAAATAAATTACATTCATGATAAGTTATATTTATAATTTATAATTAAAATAATTATAATTAAATTATTTATAATTAAATTACATTTATATTAGATTCATTAATAAATTACATGTATTTACATAACATTTACATTATTATATTCATATACATTTCAAAAGGTGTGACGATATCCCTCATTAAGATACAATCATAATGTCTTACCTTTCTAATTGGGAAAAGGAGCTGATTACAAAGAACAAGTTATTTCTTAGTTACAAATAAAATTAATTTGGAAGTTGCAAATAACTAGACACTTCCAAACTTTGTATGAAGTATTTTGCCTCTTCTTCCCTGATTATAAATAAGGTGATACTCTTTTGCCACTGTCATCAAGTCTGGCCAGTTTTTAATCTCAGCTGAACTTAATGAGGAAATAAAATGAGGGCTGAAAAGATTTCACTATGTGAATCAGTTCTCCTCAGGAAGATGGTGTAATCTAGCTGCACATTTATTTTGTACCAGGTATTTCTGTTTCATAAAAACGTCACATCACAAATGACCATTTAGGAAAATGTTGACTCAAGAGGTACAGTCATTCCAGCTTCCATAGAAAACCCTGTTTTCAGTCTGCTCTGAACTTTCAAGCCTTGCAAATGCAAATCCACTACTGAGAAGAGATATACTCCCTCTGGATTTAGAATTTAGCCTGCATCAGTGTTTTATCTTGAGCATAGCTTATATCTCACTAATGGTCTCCCCATCCCCCTGCATCTTTGTTATCAGTTTTGTGGTGTGGTGTTTTCTTTAAAAAAAAAGGTGGGGTGGGGAGAGAAAAGAAAAAGACTTTGTTCTCTTTCTGTTCTAACTTTCAGTCATCTACGCTTAAACAGTCACGGAGTCATTATGGAAATCTACTGAAAAGCACAATGGAACAGTGTTGGAATGAACACCCAATACCCAAGAGAAATTTTTTCTGTATCATGTTTCCTACTGAAAGAAGTATTCAGAAGAAAAAAGGGGAGAAAATAGAGCATGGTGTAGTTGATTGAGCATTGGACTATGGACTTTATCAGATGCAGCAAAAATCATGGGATTGCAATGTCATTGTAGAGTGAGCAGCTGCAGCTATCACATGACGTTGTCATCCTCGTGTGGTTACTCCATGCCCCAGCTGCAAATAAGGCATTCCTTTTAATTGATGGGACAAGTCGTCAATAGATTGCCAATATTACTTTTTTTTTGTGCTATTGAGGGCATGCAAAAACACGTCCTGTTGTAATTGCAAGATTACAGTGTAAATGGGCAGTCCTCAGCGAGCAAACTTCTGGGTGAGAATGCGAAAATGAAGCATAGGACACTATTTTTATGAACTGCCGTATCTAGTTTCAACATTTATAGGTGTGTTTCAGTGCTTGTGTGTTCATTTACTTTGTTAATTAAGGAGTTTTAGGAGTTTTAAGCATGCTCGCATCTTGCGGACCCAATCCGTACAACCCCATGCTCCCCTCTGCAAAGAAGACTCACATGCTTGAAGTAGAATAACAAATGTATTGGTTACATAATCAGAAACATTGGTTAAATACAGGTTAGTAGATAAACATTATTGGCAATAAATTGGCCACAACGTGTTGCTAAATGGTTAGCAATTATGCATGAGTCATGATCCCATCATTGACCCAAACCATGTTGGTCAACGGCCGCTCATCGGATGCTTCCGACTCTTACGGAGGAGAGAGATGATGGCCAAGCCGTCCCGCCTGACACTCTCTCCTCCCTGGCAAACAAGGTAAACAAATGACGAGGGGATCTCCTTGAACTTGAACTTGACGGAGAACCCCCTCCCCTACACCATGATCACAACCCATGCCATCCGCCACCAAAGGCGTTCCCCATGGGAACCGCCTTCCACCAACCATTCCCCCTTAATCACCAGGCAGCCCTACAGCTCCGTCAAAGCCTCAGGCTGGGCAGTCAGCGTGCTCTCTGGTCCTATATACGCTGCGTAGGCCCCTGACCACCATTGCCCTAGCCGCATGATGGTCTCTGCAGACAAACCGCCTTGAGCTGCCATGGTAGCTGCCCCAATCCGGAACGAGTGGCTGCTAAACTCTTCTGCTGGCAGCCCCATTTGCCTCAGAGCCATCTTCAGCACACTCACAAACTGAAACCTGGTGAGTGGGGAACCATCCAAATGCCTGAACAAGGGCCCGCTTGCTGCTCCCCTTGTCTGTAGGAACTCCTGCATGCTGACCACCGGGCGTGGGGAGGAGCCCTCGACCTTCCGCATGTGCAAGGTGGCTCCTCTGCCACGCTGGTCACACTTTGAATGCTGTATGCTTAGAGTCAGAACCCTGTCTTTGATGACCATGTCCCGCAGCTGCAGTGCCCTGCCAGACACATCTGCCTTGGAGGAGCAGACTGCCTTGCCCACTCTCAGGGCACCAAAGAATGTGATGATGTAAGCAGTGCTGAAAATCAAGGCCTCGTACTCAGAATGACAGATAGCTGGCAGTATGTCTACCAGCCTTGCCAACAGGCCATATGATATCTATTGCCAGGCATCCGCCACTTTGGGTGTCATCCTCCTCCAGCCTTCCATCACCTTCCTTACCATGAAGGTGTCACAGGGATTGTCGTGACCAGCCGCTTACTGAAAAAGGATATGCCTGCCGCCTGCCCGGATATGGTCTTGCTCACCAAGCCTCACTCTTTTAAGGAAGCCAAGTAATGCACTCTTTCTGATGCTGGCCAGGCTGCCCTATAGCCATGCCAGCACCTGAAGGACATAAACTGAGATGCCGCTCTCTTATAGCTAGCCCGTGTTGAGGGTGCCAAGGAGTCCACCATGCCCTGCATCACTGTCCACTCCCAAGATTCCAAAGGTCATCCAGGAATGGGACTGCTGTTGCATCGGCATCTGGGGCCAGTGTGCAGAACCAGTCATCCTGAAATTGAGACTAAGTGTCCACTATCTCATTATCCACACCCAGAATGTGATAATTCTGTGGCATTTCTTTCATGTGATTACAGCTATGTGTGATAGTAAGTGTTATAATGCCATGATGTTCCCACTATCTTCATTCACAGAATTACAGTGTTTTTAGATGCTAGTCTGATAATGTCCTATGATGCTGGAGACCAAGGTTTGAATCCTGCTGAGCTGTGGAAACACAATGGCCATAAGTCAAAAACTATTTGAAGGCACACAACAACAAAGCAATTCAGGTTTTATATATATATATATATATATATATATATATATGGTTTTTCTTCGCAAATGAAGATTCAGGAAGGACTCATCCCGCGTTTTCTTCAAGCGCGCTGATGACTAAAAAGGCCAATCCGAGATAGACAAGTCTGGTTGCAGAAGGCACAGCAGAAGGTCTCCTTGGGAGATGTTTCCGGGTTGTGATTCTTTCTGCGTTGTCATTTCTCTTCAAGACTTGTTCGGCGGGAGTTCTCAAATAAGGCTGCAGCATTGTGGATAGTGCGTCTCCATGCCTCCCGGTCTGAGGCCAGGGTGGACCATTGTTGGTGATCAATTTGGCCAAGCCTGAGATGTTGTTTCAGGGAGTCCTTGTATCACTTTTTTGGAGCACCCCTCTTATGCTGACCTGTGGCGAGTTCACCGTAGAGTACTATTTTGGGGAGGCGATGGTCCTCCATCCTAGAAACGTGCCCTGCCCAGTGCAGCTGTGTTCTCAATATGATGGCCTCAATGCCGGTGATCCCTGCTTGCTCAAGGACAGCAACATTCGTCACATAGTTAGTCAGTCAGTCCAGTGTATATTTAGGATTGTGTGTATACAGCGCTGATGGAAGTGTTCAAGGAGTCCTAGGTGGTGGCAATAGCTGACCCATGTTTCAGATCCATAAAGGAGAATAAACAGTACAGTGGCTCTATACACACTGATTTTTGTGCTTTACCTCAGGTGTTTGTTACTCCAGACTCTTTTGTAAAGTCTTCCAAATGCGCTATGTGCTTTTGCTAATCTGTGATTGATCTCTTTGTCAATCTTGGCATCTGAGGAGATGATGCTTCCCAGGTAGGTGAACTGCTGAACGGACTTATATATATGCTGAACGGACTATATATATGAATGACATACTAGGAAGTCGCTAGAGATCTTTGAAAATTTAGTCTGAGAAAGCAAATGAGAGACTCTTTCATCCAGGCTGCGGGGTTTGAGTGCAGAGCTCTTAGACATCTGGGTTTGAATGTTGACGCATTCATCCCTGTTTATGGTACTCAGGGTGGCTTCTCATCTTTCCCAGCTGCATTATAAGCAAGTATACTACTATTCTCTCCATGTTGATAATAATGTGCTTATTGATGTTAGTCAATAAAAATGGGTGAAGATTTAATTTGTTTCATTTAAAAAAATGAGAACTCCCCTATTTTTGCCACCTGCATGTAACCAGCCTTGATCACATGCTACAGGACTCCTTCCTGCCTTCTGGGAGAGCCAGAGAGACCAGCAGCAGCAGCAAAGCCCAGCTTGCCAGAAGTGGCTCTTGCAGACATGCAGTGCCCAATCTATTTTCCCCAGCAGTAACAGGTTAAAGGAGGAATTATTTTTACAACATTGTATTGGGCCCTATCCTGCTTTCCCCCCATCTCAGCCCCATATCTGCTCCGGGGGTGGGGAGGACTGCATCATCAGGACTGCAGGGCTTCAAGACGGCAGGAAGATGGGATATATTGCCTGTCGACATAAGCCCATAGTATTTTTGTCAATGTTTGATGTGATTCCATTTGTTTGAAAAGCAATCCTGATTCCTAGATTCTTGGAGAAGATCTGAATCACTGTTGGTCCAAAACTCCAGTTGGTAGACTGTGATGCCAACAGCAGCAGCAAGAGCAACGGAGCCATCCTTGATTAGATAAATAACCAGTTAGCTCATGGTTGCAGAATTATACTTTCCTGCACCTACATGCCTCTATAATACCAGTTTCCAGTATCTTTTGTGAAAGATTACATATATCCAACACCTACATTGTTGTTGTGTGCCTTCAAGTAATTTCCAACTTATGGCATCCCTAAGGATTCATCTATATAGGAGGAAATAATGCACATACCTGCATATTATTGGCAATTTTCAGCAATGTTCCTTTCTCTGCAAGATGTTTTGGCAAAACTGAGTGTATTTGAAGCTCCCTTCCTTGATGTTCACATGGCCGCAAATCAAGACGGGGCCGTGTCAGTTTTGTGCAGGGGGAATGAAGGGGCTAGCATCCCTTTCCAGCTGCCAAGGCTGAAAAGGGACATTAATAGCCACTTGGCCACCTGCTCAGAGAAGCAGGAGAGGGGAGAAATGCCCTCCACCTCCCTCTCCAAGCGGCTAGCCAGGCTAAGGCAAAAAATCAACATGGCGACACCAGGTGCTTCCCCTGTTAGCAAGCCCCATGCCCATCTGGCCAATCAGATTTGTGCTTCCTCTCCTATTGGAAAGTCATTCAAAGTAATCACGTGTCTCAAAGTAATCACGTGAGCAGGAATGTGTATTCCCCTCCCTGTTTTGTAAAAACTCTGGAGAAAGCCATGAAGGTTTTTCCCTCTGAGTTTTTGAGGTTTTTGACCCCGCTTATTCCGAATAGGGTGATACGATGCAGGATCCCATTAAGACAGATAGGATTCTCCACACATTCCATGAGGAGTTTTTTCACTGTTTAGACAGCCCCACAGGCAAACCTATCACAGAGTTTCCTGAGTGCTGAGAGTGTGTGACTTGCCCAAGGTCACCCAGTGGGTTTTCATGATCAAGCAGGGATTCAAACCCTGGTCTACAGAGTCATAGTCCAACACTCAAACCACTATGGCATGCTGGCTCCTTGTGCGTGCACACACACACACACACACACACGGAACTACATGAACATGGAATAGTTGAAAGGAAAGGAACATAGGCCTGCAATGAACAGAGTTGATGCTCAGAATGTACACTGTTATTCTAATACTCTCAAAATAAAAATATGCATCACAATGTAATAAGATTTATAAAATCAGCCTCTTGAAAACAGTCCTAGCCTTGCTTTGCTTTTTGAACTTTATTGAACTTTATTCATAAAACAGCTTGTTGAACACATTTCAGACAATGATGTAATTAACAATGGATAGAAGTCATTGTTTGATATCAGTTACCTCATCCTATGGGTAGAGATAATAACCAAGCCACCCGGTCTGTTCTTTGCTTGAACAGTCATAGCCACAAAGTAAAATCTTGCTTTCTGAACAAGAGTTTTTAATAACAATATCATTTGCTGCAGAGTGACATTATCTTTTACAGGCTCTGATTAAAAAGTGAACTCTGCTGAATTCAGCAGAGTCTGGCAGGCTGAAATGAAAGGCAAAGATTCACAATAATCTGGAGCACTACACATTGAGCCTTATCTTTAAGACTCACAGAGCTTCAAACTTCAGGACCCCTTCACTGTGCCTCCCCTGGTTTAATCATCCTTTTGGCTTAGCATAATGATAGTCTTTGGGGAAGGCTGAAGGCAAGTGATAATGCTTTAGTACTCAGTCTATGCCTTTTAAGTTAATTACTTGTTTAGCTTGGATGATGCAGATGCTACATTCATGGGGTGAGAGTTGGGGGGGAACAAGGTTCTTGTACTGCCATAAAGCAAGGTTTTGTGGGTGAAGCAGAAAGACTCTCATGGACCACATGCAGCAAAAGGTCACGTTAGAGCTGTTTTGATGGTTTTGATACATGTTGCTTCTGAGGGCATGCATTGTTGATCTACAATTAAAAAAAAACCTTTATAGTCACATTATGAAGTTCTTTAAAAAAAAAAAGTATTATGGTTCACAGGGTTTTATTTCCTGGGAATAGACATTCAACCAGGTTGCATAATTCCCATTGCAAACCCCACACACTTCAGACTTCCCTTATCTGGTGCCATCAAGACATGCTGGGCTGTTTCTTATGTGTTGGACTGAACTGCTCAACATCTGCAGCCAGGAGATGATGGAAGCTATAGTCACACCTATTTGGAGATCATGATGCTGGGGGAAGCTGTTATCAATGGCATCTGGTGGTTTCAATGTTAATGGGGCAGCAAATCTATTTATTCCAAATTTTACAAGTGTTTTACAAGTGAGAACTACAGTAGGACTCCTGTAGCTGGGGGTTAGTTGGGGGGGGCAGTGGATATCAAAAACCATAGATAATAGTGGACACCATTGAAAATAATGGGACTTCTGGTTTAAAATGCCATATAGAATTGCCTTGGAGGACCTAGAAAATGGCTAGAGAGGACACATTTTCTAGGAAGACTCTATGGCAGGTGTGCTGTTTTGTGTCTCATGGATAATTGAATCAGTGGATAATGAATCAGTGGATATGGGGGTCATACTGTATCTCCAAAACAGATTCAGCACTTTGGATAAGTCCTTTAAAGCTACAACTAAAACCTGGAGCAGACATGCCATTCCACTGGCATCAGAGCCATGGGTTCTGAACTAAAGGGAACTTAACTAAACATGAACATGGGAACTGAACTAAAGGGGCTTATTCGCAGGTGAGTGCCTATAAGATTATACTCTCAGGTTTGCTGTATGAAACATAAGAAACTAACTTGTACTGAGTCATAGAATCTAAGGACTTTATCACACAAGCCTGTTTTCTCACAGTAATTGCATTAGTGAAGCAAACAGGAATATACCAGTTTGAAAATGTTCAGTATCAGACTTCTCTGCAATTGTGAAAGTGTGCTGCTTTGGCAATCCCTTCTGCTCTGGCTCCATAAGCCTGCTGTATGCCCTACTCAGCACATGCGTGATTTTTATTTTTTTTCTGTGATTCCATAATTATGGGGAAATGATAAATGTTTTATTGTTTTGGCATAATTATGCAATCATAGCAAAAATAAAAATTTAAAAATGAAAGACACAGAGTAAAAACAACCTCAGCCTGCTTGCGAAGAGCGAGGAGGGAGGGGGCAGAGGAGGAGAACCACACCCCCTTGTGATATGTGATTGCTGTCATATTGTTACTGCAGCAGAAGGGACCTATCACCCCAGGGGGACTAATGGAAGAGCAGCAATATTGGGAGACATTCACAGGTTTCCCCTATCAGTGAAAAGGTATGCTATAGAAAGTAATGAAATACAAAGCGGCGAAAGGATAGACACGACATTGTGTGATAAGTACTAGCCAATGCACTAATATTTTGCTGTAATTGTGTAATACCAGCCTCATGTGATAAAGTCCAAAGAATCAGAGTTGGAAGAGCTATCAAGGGCCATCTGTCCAATTCCTTGCCAGTGCAGGAATTCACAGCTAAAGCACTCTTGAGCAGTGGACATCCAACCTTTCGTTAAAGAGCTCCAATGAAGGAGAGTCTACCATCCTTAGAAGTAATCTCTTCCACTATTTAATCACTTTTATTGATCTAATTCTTAGGTGGAGTCTTTTTTTTTTCTGTAATTTGAATCCAATTGATTTGTGTTCTGGACTCTGTAGAAGCCGAAAATAAGGTTGCTCCATAATCTACATAAATACCCTTCAGCTATTTAAATGTGGCTGTGATATCACCACGTAGGACTTTTTCGGACAAACCAAAAATAACACTAGCAGCCTCGCCAGGTTGCGAGGCTGCAGCGCTAGAGGGCGTCCGTTTCGCATGACGCTCCTTCCCAGCGGTACTGTTGCAGTACCGCTGGGACATTTGACCGTCATATTTTGGATTTGACCGTCATATTTTACTCACGATCAATGAGGCTGCAGTACTAGAGGGCGTCTGTTTCGCATGACGCTCCTTCCCAGCGGTACTGTTGCAGTACCGCTGGGAAGGAGTGTCATGCGAAATGGACGCCCTCTAGCACTGCAGCCTCGCAACCTGGCGAGGCTGCTAGCATTATTTTTGGTTTGTCCGAAAAAGTCCTCAGTCTTCTCTTCTTCAAGCTAAACATATCTCAAAAGTTGTTCCTAAAAGTTCATGGTTTCCAGACCCCAAATCATCTTGATTAAAACTGGTCCATCTACCGGAGATCAGTATTGACTACACTAGGGCTAGGCAATTGTGGAGTGGCATGGGGGCTGATCTTCCACCCTACACTTTGCTGGTGATATTTGCTCCCACATGATATTTTTGTCAGGGGATGACAGGACATTCAATCCCCAGCAGAAACCAAAAACTGTCTCAGCAGACTTGGTAGCGACACTTTCCAAGAATACTCTCACACAAAGTGTTTTGATGTCCAGAAAACAGGAGGTGCTTTAATCTTCAAAGTAGTTGCAGCTATTCACAATATCTACAGTCATCAGTCAAAGTGCTACGCCAGACACTATAGAATCACAGGAAGAGAATGATCTCAGGTCTAGCTCACTTATATACACATCAGGATAGCATTTGCTTACTTAATCACATGGTTACATTGGATCAGATCTTTTTTCTACATAGCTTGCACTCTAGTAACCCTTTTCATGCAGCTGTGGCATGACTAGGCATGACTTGGCAGTTCATGGAGTCAGCCATCATGACTCAGCATGGTTTCTGTCGTTGTTTGGCCATTTTAAAATGGAGTTCAGTCTCTAACTCCTGACAATTTTGGCATGCTGGAAGTAGTATTACATTACTTCCAGACACCATTTTGTCCAACTTTCAGATGATTTGGGAGGAATTTGGGGAGTGCCCAAAGGCCTGGGGTGGTGTTAGCCACCATATTTATGGCTGGTTTTGAGCTCATTTGGCTAGTTTGAGGGTAAAAAAATCACCCAAAATTCAGCATGAAAAGAATTTATTTTTTAAAGATTGGGGTTCTTGGGGGGAGTCATTGGGGTGCTTCAGGGGCTGAAAATTGGAGGTCCCAGAATCGCATGTGGCCTGCAGACTGCATGTTGCCCATCCTGGTCTACCTCATTATGTTGGGAGTCTAGTAGCCAATTTTGTCCCACAGGGACCCTCCACAAGCCACTCGTGCCTCCCACACACACACACATTTATTTTCAAAACCAGAAGTGACAAGAAGTTAAGAGTTGCCAGGTTAAAAAAAAAAAAGGACAGGGCTTTTGTGCATTTAACGGTGTGTAGAAGTGAGAATTTCAGAAGGTGTTGCTTGTGTTAGAAGCAAGATGTGCTGTAATTCTCTCTTCTATATAATGATTAAAAATACATGACCCCTGTCCTGTATTTCACCTGGCAATCCTACCAGAAGTTCATTCCCAATAAACAGCACCATTTTAAACTATGCTAGCCCCCTCTCCTTGGTGTAAAGCTGGGCCCTGTACCTTGCTTTAGGGAAGAACTGTGGTTCTTACTTTTCAGAAGAAGGAATTCTTCATTTTCCATCAATACAAAATTCAGCCCAAAGAGGATTGGAAAGGACCTGGGAACACAAAAATATCCTGGGGACGGATATGCACTGCTGATCATGTGATTGCCACTCCTGGTCTACACTGACTGGAAGTCATTTTCTAAGGCTTCAGACAAGGACAGGGAGTCCTTCCAATTTCTATATCAACATCCCAGAGATTGAACATGGGATTTTCTGAATGCAAAGAATGAGTCCTGTCACTGAGATTGTGAGCCCTCCCCAAAATCAAAGGAGGGCCCCAATTTGCAAGATATATATGAGTGAGAACGTGCTTATCCTCTGTGTTGGTATCTTACATGTTATTTTCAAAAGGCTAAAAGAGTTTATTTATTTATTTGTGGGGGGTTATCAGGTACCCATAAATCCCACCATTTATTTAACTCAGGGATTATGAATACAGCATGCAGGAAAACAAATTACTCCAATTGCCAAATTGTAATTTTTCTTTCAAAACTACAAATACAAAATGCATGCGTTTAGACAATGTCCACTGTGGACTGTGAATATATCACCTCCCTACAATGGGTCCCCATATCTCCTGAGTCATAATCTCTCAACATTTAGAAAGAGACAGAAGCTTTATTATAAAAATCACCGCAGTATTTTGCAGAGCTATATGCAAAGGGATATTGTAGCACCTTTGAGACTGAGAGAAAGAAGTTTGTAGCACAGGCTGAGTTCATTTGCCTACCCTATGATTACACAAAAGCAGGAAAAATATTAATCTACAAAGAAAACAATTTCTTTATGAACAAAGAGATATACGAGGTTTGTCTATTAAAAAATGAGACTGATAAAATAACCCATCTTTTATTTATATGTATTACAATTCTAATGTTTGTCTCCTTCAGTATACACCCCATTCACACTCACACACCAATGCAGTCTTGTTTTCCACTGGTCAAAGGTGTGGATCGGATCAGTTTTTGTCAGCTGTTTCAACACATCTGCCGCTTTCTTCTTTACAACATGAATTGACTGAAAATGTGTTCCTTTAAGCACCAATTTCACTTTAGGGAAAAGAAAAAAGTCGTGAATATAGGGGATGTTCAAGTGTAGTAATACATTTATCAGCCAAAAAAATCTTCACAGAAAGTGTTGTGGGCAGGCACATTGTCTTGATGAAATATGAAACCATTGTTCCACAGTTCTGGGCTTTTTTTTTTTTTTTTACTCTTTCTCTCAGCTTTGTCAAAGCTTCCTTATAATAATGCTGGTTCACTGTTCTGCCTTCTGGAAACCATTCTGCCAAAATTACACCCTTGATGTAAAAAAAACAAAAACAAAAATGAACATGGCTTTGAATGTGGACTTGCTCTGATGTGCTTTTTTCATTTTTGCTGATGATGGTGTTTTCCAGTGCACTGAGTGTCAGTTTGTCTCAGGATCATACTGGAAAATCCAGGTTTCATCACAACTGATGATTTTTTGGAAAAGGTTTGGGTCCACCTCAAGTTGCTGCAGGATGTCATGTTGCTCGACTCTTAAACTTAGCATTTTTCCGGCACACAACAGACAACACAGCTGCCTTAAATGATGAGTGGTAATTATCTGAACAGCCAAGAGTGTTGATGCTTGTCATGCAGGTTCAGACATGTTCACGGTCACTACTCAAGCATTCACAATCAGTTCTCCCTGATTTGTCTGAAAGATAGAAACACAGTCTCATTATATAATAGACAGACCTTGTATCCAGATGTTTTATTTGCTGACCATCATATGCAATAATGAGACCACACACAGGACATCAGTTGAATACAGGCCATTTTATTTAAACTATCAACCTATTTAAGTTTTATTACTTGAGATGTGTAAAAGGGGGGAGAAATTTAGTGCAAGAGCAGCTGAGGCAGGTGGCCTCTCCCTGACCTCCTCCCCAGCTTCCCCTGGGTGAAACAACTGAGCCCCAAGGAGAACCTAAATACTGCACTGCTCCCTGGCTGGCCCACTACTGGAAGGGCAACCTGAGAATCCATCCCCTAAGTCACATGCCATAAAGTGAGATCTAAACCCTCAGGCCAGTCCCAAGGACAGTGTCCTTCCCCACCCTTGGGTCTTATGACATGTAGAGACCTCCAGAGACTTCTCCTTCACCAAATGGGTGCCATAGATGTTCACCAAACTCCTACTTTCTTCCCCCACTACCTGCCATGGATAAGGGGAAAGCATCTGCTTAGCACCTATCCCCCACCAACCTGGCCAAAAGGGCCCTCACACCCATTGCAGTTCTCCCAGGAATAACTGGTTCCCCACTTTGGATAAGTGGACTCCATCACCTCTGTAGAGCTTGGGCCACTGAAAAAATATTTAGGGATGTGGCAAGAAATGGCTCACCCCCCTGTCCAGGGCATTCTATATTTCTTTATTAACCCTTCTTCAGGCAGTGTCAATATGCTGAGGATCTCCCTTCCCCAGCCATACTCACCTGGGCAAAATAGCTGATTACAATATAGGCATAAATTGTACCAAGAAGACTGAATAACCACCTTATCATGGATGGCTTGTATGATTAAGACCTTGCCCTTTAACAAACCTAGGCCAAACTTTCAAAGTGAATGACCAGGATATGCAGCAGAGGCCCCAGCACTCCCCAAACAACATTGGCAGCAGGCCATGTCACTGAAATACCCTCTTGCCCAGCCACTTGACCACATCCAGATCACCCAATTCCAGGTGGGATCCAAAATGGTCATTGTGAACTGGTGTGCAACCCAATAAACCATGCTATAACTGCAAATCAGGACATGATGCTTCACCGGCCATAACCTAAAATCTGTAGAAGAAAAAGAGCAACCATATAACATATTAGTGCTGCAACGGCCTAACATACCTCAGGAACGCCAAAGACTTCCAGTGCCCAATTTACCAAATAAGATGTGGATTCATGCCCATCACAGATGCAGTTGAGGCAGCCCCAATTCTAAATGAATTAGGACCAAATTTAACCCCCTTTAAACCCAATAGGTTAGGGCCCTGGAGGTGATGGACCAGAACTGGTATTTAGTCAGGGGGTGACAAGATGACATGGCAGAACAGAGGGCCAGCATGTGCTCTCCTAATTTAGACATATTCCCATAAGGTCTGGACAGGACATAATGCCTGATCACTGCAAATTTGGTGTTGGACCACAGATTGCTGCCGCTTCTGATGTTGACTTGCTGCAATAAGGCCTCTAAACTATAAAGCTCTGCCTGACTTGTCACCCTTTGACTGGACCACCACTTCACTTATTCACAAGGCCCTGAAGAAGGTGGTCAAAAAGAAGGGCTTTGTATTTGGATACACAGATACCTTCCCCCAGATGCCTCCTAAACCCTGGGAAATAGCTGGCGAAAGTGACTTCCTATCATCCACCATCCTGTCTTTCTCCCTAGACCACCCTTCCAAAGCCTTGTGAATACAGATTTCTCCTGTGGCATCCAGGAAACCCTGGGCTTTAAACCAAAAGGCTAGGATTGACTGTTAGGTCCTAATATTGTGGAGACATCCCCTTACCCTTACCCTTACCCTTACCCTTACCCTTACCCTTACCCTTACCTTCAAGCCACATGTATCAGACAGCCCAACTAGGGCCTACAGGTACCACCTCAACCCAAATCCTTGTTCACTTAGTACCTAAATGGGCTCAGGGCAGAATCTTGAAGGCTGGGCCTGAACAACTAGGGCCTAACAGAGCCTGTGGGCCTGGAAGTTCTGGTGGCTGGGAGGGACTAATGGCCAAAAATAGCTCAGGCCCAACTGGAACACACTGCCTCATAGTGTGGTGGAGTCTCCTTCTTTGGAGGTTTTTAAACAGAGGCTGGATAGCCATCTGTTGGGAATGATTTGATTGTATATTGCTGCATGGCAGGGGATTGGACTGGATGGCCCTTGTGGTCTCTTCCAACTCTATGATTCTATGATTCTATGGGGCCTGACTAAGGAGGGCCCCAACAAAGGGTAGAGACCTTGAGCAGCCGAGCCTAAATGACCAGGAAGACCTAGATGGCGGGTAGAGGCCTAGCACATCATAGGGTTTAGAAGAAGCCTAGAGGGGAATGAGCCTAGAATGGGAGAGACCTAAAGTGGCCAGGCTTAGAAGGCTCACACTGGTGCCTAGGAAGGACCTAAGAAGCAGAGTTATTGTGGGCCTGCATTTAATTGGTAAGGAAGGAGCAACCACATGGCAAATAGAGGCCTGAAATCTCCCAAGGTATAAAGCAGACCTATTCTTGCCCACAGACACAGACCTGTAGTATAAACCCATGTGACAGAGGCCTAGTGCAACTGGGGAACTGCCTCTAACCACAGACACAGACCTGACCATGTGGCCAATAGAGGCCCAACCCCCACTATGACCTACTTTAGGCCTAGAACAATCTACCTGGCTACCCCAGATCCCAATGCCAAACCTCCCACTGGGGCCTGGCTGAAGACCATGATACCATCCCACCCCCTTCCTTGGCTCAATTGGGGCTTACCGTTTTCATTCACTAAATAAATGAATCCAAAAAACTCTGCCTCAACATTCTCTGACAAGGCGTTTAGTGCTACATTATTATCGTGGCCAGCAAGCATGCCTCCCTCCGCTATGCCGCATGGCACAAAGTGGGGGTGGGAATATGAATTGTGTTGGTCTTTGACAAATAAACTTATCTGAACTTCCACAATCTGTTTTGTGTAGAGCATTGTTGTGAATGGTGATATATGGACAATATCTTGTATAGATTGGAATTTCAATGTAAAGTAAGCTGAATCTGTTCTCACATGTGCTGGGTGTGTGTGGGGGTGTGTGACCTCACATTTGAAATGACCTTCAACATCAAAGACATTCATTTTCCTGGAAGTTCTACAGTCAACCCTCCATATCCATGAATTCTGCATCCATGGAGTCAACCATTCACGGCTTGAAAATACAGTCGCCCCTCCACATTCACGAACTTGACATTCGCGGTTTTGATTATTCGTGGTTTTGCGAGGGCCCCCCCGGGCCCCCCCAAAACCGTGACACGGGGCCTCCAGAGGCCCCGTGAAAGCCCTGGGAGGGAGCGGGGAGGGCAGGGGAGACCTCCACGGGGCCTTCGGAGACCCTCCGGAGGCCCCGCGAAGGCCTGGGGGAGGGCTGACGCTCCGGAGGCCCCACGAAGGCCTGGGGAGGGATGGGGGAGGGCCGGGAGAGGCCTCCATGGGGCCTCCGGAGACGCTCCGGAGGCCCCATGAAGGCCTGGGGGAGGGCTGGGGAGGCCTCCGTGGGGCCTCCGGAGACGCTCCGGAGGCCCCACGAAGGCCCGGGGAGGGAGGGGGGAGGCTGGGAGAGGCCTCCATGGGGCCTCCGGGGACGCTCCGGAGGCCCCATGAAGGCCTGGGGGAGGGCTGGGGAGGCCTCCATGGGGCCTCCGGAGATGCTCTGGAGACCCCATGGAGGCCTGGGAGGGAGTGGGGAGGGCCGGGGAGGCCTCCATGGGGCCTCCGGAGATGCTCCGGAGGCCCCATGAAGGCCCGGGGAGGGGGTGGGGAGGGCTGGGGAGGCCTCCATGGGGCCTCCGGAGACACTCCAGAGGCCCCACGAAGGCCCGGGAGGGAGGGGGGAGGGCCGAGAGCGGCCTCCGTGGGGCCTTGCTAGGCCCCACGAAGGCGCGGGGAGGGAGGAAGAGGCTGGGAGAGGCCTCCGCGGGGCCTTGCTAGGCCCCACGAAGGCCTGGGGAGGGAGGGGGAGGGCTGGGGAGGCCTCCGCGGGGCCTTCGGAGACCCTCCGGAGGCCCCGTGAAGGCCTGGGGGAGGGCTGGGGAGGCCTCCTTGGGGCCTCCGGAGACGCTCCGGAGGCCCCACGAAGGCCGGGGGAGGGAGGGGGAGGGCCTGGAGAAGCCTCCGCGGGGCCTAGCTAGGCCCCACGAAGGCCCGGGGAGGGAGGGGTGAGGCCGGGAGAGGCCTCCGCGGGGCCTTGCTAGGCTCCACGAAGGCCTGGGGAGGGAGGGGGAGGGCCGGGAGCGGCCTCCGTGGGGCCTTGCTAAGCCCCACGAAGGCCCGGAGATGGAGGGGGGAGGCTGGGAGAGGCCTCCGCGGGGCCTCCGGAGACGCTCCGGAGGCCCCACGAAGGACCGGTGAGGGAGGGGGGAGGGCCTGGAGAAGCCTCCGCGGGGCCTTCGGAGACCCTCCGGAGGCCCCGCGAAGGCCTGGGGGAGGGCTGGGGAGGCCTCCATGGGGCCTCCGAAGACGCTCCGGAGGCCCCACGAAGGCCGGGGGAGGGAGGGGGGAGGGCCTGGAGAAGCCTCCGCAGGGCCTTGCTAGGCCCTACGAAGGCCCGGGGAGGGAGGGGGGAGGCTGGGAGAGGCCTCCGCGGGGTCTTGCTAGACCCCACGAACGCCCGGGGAGGGAGGGGGGAGGGCCGGGAGATGCCTCCGTAGGGCCTTGCTAGGCCCCACGAAGGCCCGGGGAGGGAGGGGGGAGACCGGGAGACGCCTCCATGGGGCCTCCGGAGACGCTCCGGAGGCCCCATGAAGGCCTGGGAGGGAGCGGGGAGGGCCATGAGAGGCCTCCGCGGGGTCTCCGGAGACTCTCCGGAGGCCCCGTTGAGGGCTTGGGCGGGAGGGGGGAGGGCTGGGGAGGCATCCACGGGGCCTCAGGAGGGTCTCCAGAGGCCCCGGGAAAGCCTAGGAAGGGAGTGGGGAGGCTGGAGGAAGCGACTATGGGGCCTCCAGAGGCCCCATGGTCGCTATGGTGGGGGAGGGGGAGGGCAGTCGTTATTCGCGGATTTTTCACATTCGCGGGGGTCCATGGAACGGAACCCCCGCGAATGTGAAGGGACGACTGTATTATTAAAAAACACCATAAAATTACAAAAACAAACCTTGGTTTTGCCATTTTATATAAGGGACACCATTTTACTATGCCACTGTATATAACGGGACTTGAGCATCCATGGATTTTGGTAGCCAAGAGGGTGGGTCCTGCAACCAAACCCCAGAGGATACCAAGGGTCCACTGTAGTGTTAAAAACACTACACATACTGTGTATAGAAAATCTAGTGACTAAATACATTCCTCTGTTATGATTGCATCATCCTCGAAAGGAACTGCATGATAGATAGATACACAAACAAACGGACGGACAAATAGATGTGAAATTTGGTAATAATCACTATAATATAAATATATATAATATAAACTGTAGTGAGGGTGGGATGGTGTGAGACTAATTCCACTTAGACTAAGTGGAATTCTGGAGAATTTGAAGAAGCCCTTGCCTGTGCAAAATAAGTTGTTATTCCAACTCTACAGCGTGAAATCTTTAACTAATCCTTAGTATATTTTTCACCTGTAGTTCAGCATTTGTAATTTATACCATCAATGCCCCCATGTGGCAAACTATATGTAGGGAAAACGATCAAGACTAAAGAGGGAAAAAACAGGGTAAGAGAGGGCCAACATAACAAACAGAATGATAGGAATCCTTTTGTGGGGTTGGTTTGGTTTTTAAGAACAGCAGCATAAAACTAGTAACCTTCTAGAACAACAGAAAAGCTAGATCATATGGCAAATTATTGGTATTCAGAAGGAAACTTTGCTGGATTGCCAAGTTTTCCTATAGGGTGCCATAACTGCTAAATGAGGAAGTGAGTTTTCTTATACAGTATTGATTGAGCAAAAAGGGTGTTATTCCCAGGAATGAATCAATGACATGTTACAAATAGGCTCAGTTCAGATACTGGAAAACTCTGGATTGCTCTCCAGAAATGAATTGCCTTACATATGCTCTCCCCTCTTTGATATCATGAAGTGGAGACTGAATGCTTCACTAGGGGTAGTTGCATTAGGGGTAGTTTTCTGGAGTGTTAGCCTCTCTTTGGGATAGATGAAAAGTGGTTCAATTAAGAAGCAGGCTCCTTAGCAGAGTTTGCAGAGAAATGCCTATTCCTCTGAGACTAACTTCGGTAAAGCAGAGCAGACTGACAATATTCAAGTTATATAACAGAAAAGTTTACTACTGTAGTTACATTGAAGCATACAATCTATACACACACACACATATGTAGAGAGAAAGAGAGAGATTGCTTAAATCCTAATGAACAGAAGGAATGTTTCAGGTAGAGGTGGTGATCAGCAAAGTTGGCACTCACCATCTTGAACAAGGAAGCAAGAGGGGAAAAGGCAAAGAGAGAGAGTAGTCTCTGTGTGACCACAAACACCTGGGAATTTCTGGGGTTACACAGTCTGGTTGTCTAGATATATGGTTTATTGGTGACTAGGCATTACAATCTCTCTCTCTCTCAATGGAGAAAGCTTAAGAGTGAGTGTGAGTAGAATAGAGGAAAGCAGGAAAACCTTGCGCTGCCTTAGGCCCCCAAAGTGGAGAAAAGGTGTGTCGTGATTGCCTTATTGAAGCACTATCTTCCAACATTCAGCTTTCCATTTTAATCTATCCTCAGGTACCCATGGTGTCCAAAGTCTGAAAACTATGGCCAGGTTCCTGCAATCTCTATCTGCTGGATTTTGCTACTTTCACTGGTGGAATTCTTACTTTCTTCCCCTCCTTCCACAGTTGTCCATGGCACCAAGGAGGATGGGAAGCTGCAGGAAGGAAGGTGGGTTGACCCCCTCAGGGTGCCACTGGTGGAAACAACAGGATCCAGAAGAAATATACAATTGGACCATAGTCTATAACTAGGACTTTATCAGATGCTCTTAAAAAAAAACCCACAGAGGTTGGGAGGAGGACGTTGCTATCCTGCTTCCGGTGGTCAATACTGCATGACCAGTCCTCCTCCCATCCATGCTTCCTCCATGCTGGAGGGACAAAAAAGGTGCCGCTTTTCATTGACAGAAGTATCCATCAATAAAAAGATGGCATCTCTGGGTAGTGGTGCTTGTCTTGGACACACTACAACTTAGAATCATAGAATCATAGAGTTGGAAGAGAACACAAGGGCCATCTAGTCCAACCCCCTGCTGTGCAGGAATAAACAATCAAAGCATTCCCAACAGATGGCCGTCCTGCCTCTGCTTAAAAACCTTCAAAGAAGGAGACTCCACCACATTCTGAGGCAGCACATTCCACTGCCAAACAGCTCTTACTGTCAGGAAGTTCTTCCTAATGTTTAGTTGGAATCTCTTTTCCTGTAATTTCATAGAATCATAGAATCATAGAATCATAGAATCATAGAATTGCAGAGTTGGAAGAGACCACGAGGGCCATCCAGTCCAACCCCCTGCCATGCAGGAAATCACGATCAAAGCATCCCCGACAGATGGCCATCCAGCCTCTGTTTAAAGACCTCCAAGGAAGGAGACCCCACCACACTCCGAGGGAGTGCATTCCACTGCCGAACATGCCCAGCTCCACAATCTGCTCTTCATAGGACATGGCTTCCAGACCTCCCACCATTTTGGTTGCCTTCCTCTGGACACATTTCAGCTTCTCCATATCCTTCTTGAATTGTGGTGCCCAGAAGTGGACACAGGATCCCAGGTGGAACACAGGATCACACTCTTTATGTAAATACCTCAACGGCTGTCACGGAGGGGGGGGCAAGTTTGTTCTCTGCTGCCTGAGAAGGCAGAACTAGATTTAATAGTCTGAAGTTACATGAGGGTAGATTTCCATTGAACATGAGAAGGAACTTCTTGACAGTAATAGTGGTTCAGCAATGGAACCAATGGCCTAGAGAGGTGGTGGGGTCTCCTCCTCTCCAGCCCTGTGATTCTATGTATCTATTTAAGGGAACAGGATTCAACACCTTGGATAGCTCTTTCAAAGTTGGGCCTAAAGCCCAGGGTGGATGCACTGCTCCCTCCTTCACATTACAGGAGGGGGAGAAGGGGGTGAAAAGGGAGCCACCACACTATAAATCTGGAGTTTTCTACAAAAAGGCCCACATTGAATTAGAGTTGGCCCTGAGGAAGAAATGGTTCTTTTGGTATCTTTTGAGTTTTCCTCCCCTTTCATCTTCTGCTTTCTTCTCTCTGCCTTATATAAGAAGAGAGGTGGGGGAAAGAATAAAAACAAAAAGCAAGAAAGCAAGAAAGGGGATCAGCCTTTTGGAGAAAAACATTGCCCCATCCAGCTACTTGCAGTTGGGTTTTTTCCCCCTTACAAAGTGTGTTCCAGTATCTGATTCTACTCTTGCTGGCATTAGGAACTGTTTTTTAATCTAAAACATTGTCACCCTGCCCTTCAGCCAAAAAGACTCCCAGAGCAACGTATACATTGATTTGAAATAAACAAGACAACCCTTGCCCCCAAGGCTTACGTTATTTTAAAAAAAGAGGAGGGCAGAGAGAGGGAAACAGGGAGAAGAGGGGAGAAGCAAACTTGGGGTACCAGTGTTTTTAGAAAGAGGTGGGCATGCTCACATTCATCCTGGTGAAGAGAAGACTCAGAGGTGACGGGGGCTAGGCAATGCGACTGTTAGGTGGATTTGTAATTGGTTGACTGGCCGAACCCAAAGGGTGCTCAGCAGTGGCTCCTTTTCGTCTTGGAAAGATGTGACCAGTGGGGTGCCACAGGGTTCTGTCCTGGGCTCAGTGCTATTCAACATCTTTATCAATGACTTGGATGAGGGAATAGAGGGTATGCTTATCCAAATTAGGAGAGAGGGGTAGTGAATACCCCAGAGGACAGGATAAGAATACCCCAGAGGACACGACTAGAACGCTGGGCCAAAACTGACAAAATGTAGGATACTACATATATGACAGGGCATTAAAGATGAAATGCACAGATACAGGATGGGTGACACCTGGCTTGGTGGCAGTACCTGCAAAAGGGATCTAGGAGTCTTAGTGGACCACAAGCTGAACATGAGTCAGCAGTGTGCCCATTGTTCCGTGTCCTAATCTCTGGAGACACAGAAAACAAGCTTGCTCCATCCTCAATATGACATCCTTTCAAATATTTAAACATGGCTATCATGTTCCCTCTTAACCTTCTCTTCCCCAGGCTAAACATACCCAGCTTAGGATCCAAGGACAGAAAGTGCTGCATACTGCAACACTAGCCTACTTGTATACTTGCTACCTTAGCTCAGTGGTTCTTAACCTGTGGTCTGGGGACCCCCAGGGTTTTGTGATGTCCTCATAGGGAGTCCATGAAGGCTGCTTCGCCCACCTCCTTCCTGCAGTGGAGTGGCCATGTGACAGGAGCCAAGGCAAAGGTTGACTAGCTGGCTGACTGGCTGGCTGGGCCTGTGCATTGCTGTTCAATCTGCTCCACCCACAAACTTCCAGGAAGAAGCAGGAGAAAAGTCTTTCCTCCCCTTCCAGTCCCTGTGAGGGAAGGTTTAATGGATGGTGCAATTGTATTATTATTATTGTTGTTGCTGGTTTTGTTGTTAATGTTGTTTTAAACCTTGAGTTAAGTCTTGGAGGTCCACAGCAACAAAAGATATTTAGAGGGGGTCCCTGGTAAAGAAAAGTTTAAAAACCACTGCCTTTGCTTGTGGAGCTCTACCTATACAATGCTATCATGCTAAGACAGAGGAGGACATCCATGAAGGGTTGGATGGCCATTTTCATGTCCTCCTGATGCAGCACAGTCTGCACTGAGACAGAAGTCACTTTATGTTTTTCTTGGCATTTTGGCTGTTTCTGGTGAGGGATAAGACAGCATTTAGTGCCAAAACTATGTCCCTAGACTTCTTTGGGGTTTTGTTTTGTTTTATCCTGGGGTTCCCCCTCCCCCCCCCAAAAAAAGCTCTTTCATTTTCTTAGCTGGATTTATTTTATTCCAAAGGTCTAGGAGGGGGCAGTGTTGATGGGTCAAGGGGTGTGTAATATCCCCTACAGTGACAAGGGCTGCAATGGCTCACTGGCAGAAAATACACAACTTCCAACTTTACCGATAGGTTGGACCCAAGCCATTTAGGGCTTTAAAGGTGATAACCAACACCTTGTACTGGGCCCAGAAACTAATGGGCAGCCAGTGAAGTGATCTTAAGATCGGTGTTATATGGTCTCTTCTAGATATACCCAGGACCAGTCTGGCTGTCATATTCTATACTAGTTGAAGTTTCCAGACCAAGCACGAGGGTAGCCCCATGTAGAGTGCATTACAGAAATCAAGACAGGAGGTGACTAGAGCATGTACCACGGTCTCAAGGTCTCTGACTTCCAGGAAAGGGCACAGGTGGCAGATCAGCCAAAGCTGATAACAGGCACTCCTGACCATCGCATTTACCTGATCGGTCATCCGGAGCGACGAGTCCAGGAGTACTCCAAAATTGTGGACACAGTCCCTGGAGGAGAGTGTGACTCCATCCAGGACTGGAGGTTGTATCCTAGTACCTGGGTTCGAGGCTGCTACCGTGAGAACCTCCTTTTTGTCTGGATTCAGCTTCAATTTGTTTTTCCTCATCCAGTCCATTGCTGCCCCAAGACAATCATTGAGAGAAGAGACACCATCTGAAGTTAGAGCCAAAGACCAAGTCATGGAGAAATATATCTGGGTGTCATCAGATACTGATAACACCCCGCCCCATGCCTCCAGATGATCTCTCCCAGCGGCTTTATTTGTTTGCTTGCTTGCTTGCTTAACCCAGCATGACAGGAACTGATATCATATTTGTGCCATTTTGAGTAGCACTACACTGGGATCTCTTTAAGATCCTGGATAAAGATCTTGTTGTTCTTCAGATTTTTCTAGTCTGTTCCTCCTGACTAAAACCCTGGTGGTGCAGTGGTTAAATGCCAGTACTGCAAGCCACAAGGTCTTGAGCTTGGTCCCAGAGGGCTCCAAGGTTGACTCAGCCTTCTATCCTTTCATAGGTTGGAAAAATGAGTACCCAGCTTGTGGGGACAATTAGCTAAAAAAAAAAAAAAAAAAAAAAAACCCACATTGTAAACTGCTTAGGGAGTGCTTTAGTACTGATAAGTGGTATATAAATATCAATGGTATTGCTATTGTTAGGGCTGCCAGTTCAGGGTAATCCCAGACCCTGAGATTTGCAGGTCAAAGCCTGAGACCTAGGGGTGGTCCCTGGTGATGTCATTAAGTGATCTACTTTAAGCACCAACCACAATTGCTCACAACCAGTAATTCAAAGTCATAGTCGGGGTGGGGGAGAGAAAATGCATTTCCTGTTTGGAAATTAAGCCAGAAATCTTAATTAAAGGGGCTGTTTCCAGATCAAGATGAAATGAAGGAATTATTCCTTCTTGGGTGCTTAAAGAGACAGGATTAGGAACATTTAATCTTGCTTCTGGTCGGACAGCAGATACAGAGCAGAATGGAGAGTGAATTGTGGCATCTCAAACACTGGAAAGGAATGGGGAAGCTAACTACATAACTTTAAGATCCTCTGGAGATCTTTTGCAAGTTGCAGCAACAACTGAATTAATCCTTGAAAATTGTAGCAAGCCACTGCTCTCTAATCTGAGCTGGAGATTTGGACATAGCCCTTTCTGCTTGACTGGAGCTGAACCCCACCCCACCCCAATTCCAAAAAAAACCCCTTCATTTGCACCTTCATCTCCTACCTGGAGATGACCTTGAAAACTGGAGATGCAGGGGTTGCCAGGCTCTAGATCTGGCAACCCTAGTTGTCATTGTTGTTTTGTGCTTTCAAATCGATTCCAGGATTGCTTGGCAAGATTTGACATGAGGTTAGCCATTGCCTTTCTGTAAGAATGAGAGAGTGTGACTTTCTCATGGCCACCAGTGAGTTTAGATGGCTGAGTGGAGAGTCAAACCCTCCTTTCGCAGCGTCCTAGTCCGACACTCAAACCACTACACCATGCTGGTGCTTTTTCTTTTACTTCTGAACACATAGTTTTAAGCTATAACTTTGCTGTTTAATTTTGCATCTCATTCATTTTCCTCCTAGAATTACTGTTCTTTTGTGTTTGTTTTACTTCAAACTGCTCTGTAATATTTCTGTTGAAGAGTGGGGCAGATTGGCTTAAAAGTGGATAGAATGAAAATGAAAAAAGGGGGAGAATTGAAACCTAACCTGTGGGAAAGCAGGAAAATACAGCTGGAGTACTTTTCTTTATATATTGCCTGATTTATTATTTTTGATAAGGAAGCTCTAGGAAGTACTTCAGCCACTGATGAAGGCTTTTTGTTGAAATGCATTTGGCTGTTAAGAGAGGTGGACTATCATTGTACAGATAACAACCAACTTTATTCTTCACTACTAAGTGATTTACTACAGTCATCTGTTTTTCAAAGGACTTCCATATAATTTAAAGTTACTATTCATCTTTACTAACTGCCTTCAAACAAGCATTTGTATTTCCAAGGACTAGAGGTCTCCCCACAAGTCTTTTGTGGGGTTTTTTATTTTACATTTGTGCATTTGTACATGTTTATATTATCTATTACATGTCAGGTTCATTTATTTGACTTTTTTATATGATATCTTATGGTATCCTAAATTTCCTAAATTTGTTTAAATAGTTTCCTAAATTTGTTTAGTCTGTATTTTTTACTCCTTAACTTCAGTTGCTCTTTTCCTTTTTTTAAAAAAAGTGGATAGTGCATATGGCAAGGAGTAAGAGGACAGTGGGCAAAAAACACTTAGCTAATGCCCTCAAGGACAGGGAGGATAAAGAAGTGTCTCCAGAAGCAACATACTGTCATGGAATTAAGAACCCAGTTGAAAGGAGTGGCGGAAAGGAATGAGGCCTTGCATCTGTGTAATCATAGTTTATTTTAGGTGGACATATTTTTTCCAAAGAGAGATTATTCTAGTCACTCTTGTGCAGCCTTCTGTTATGAAGAAATCCAAATCTCTCTTTGGTCAACAACAGTTCAAAGGTGCATTCATTTTAAGGAAAGACAACACAAAGCAGAAATGTTTCGCTAAAACATTTTTAGCTAAAGAGTTGACATTTTTTTTAGGACTGTGCCAAAAAATAATAATAATACTGTTTTATTTCCTAACCATTCACAAACAATTTGATGGGAAAGAAATCACATTTTTTTTCAAGAGTGAAAAAAAATCTGTCTCAAAAGAGGCAGAAAATTCACATTTTTGATGAAATTTCTATGAATGAGGTATATACTTGTGCTTAGTTCTATTATGAGGTGGTCAAAAGGTATGTGTTTTGCTCATGATTGTACAGCCATCTCTCTGGTGGTTTGCAACCTCCTTGGTTCTTCATTTTAGAAAAACCTCCAAAAAAGGAGACTCCACAACACTCCGAGGAGCGCATTCCACTGTTGAACAGCTCTTACTGTCAGGAAGTTCTTCCTAATGTTTAGGTGGGATCTCTTTTCCTGTAGAGGTTTTTAAAAAGAGGCTGGATGGCCATCTGTCATGAATGCTTTAATTGTGTATTCCTGCAGGACAGAGGGTTGGACTAGATGGCCCTTGTGGTCTCTTCCTACTCTATGATTCCATGATTCATTAAGGCTGATGAGAAAGTCATTTTGTTCATACTTCCTGAGCTAATCTATGAAATGCAATGAAATTATATTTAAGTTTTCATTCTTCTTCCAAATTTTGTGATGCAGTTATCTCCTCAAAATGGCATATGTTTGGAAGGAATTGTGTAAAAAAAGGCAGCACTTGGAAAGGTATTCCTAAGAAGAATGGATATAGTGACATTCAGAAATCATCCATAATTGGGATCCAAAACATAATCATACCACTGTTCAGTTATGGATAACTTCAGAACATCATTGTAATCATTCATCTTAAAAGTAAACTTCCAATTGTACAAAAATGTATACATTAGTGAAAACAGCATACAAAAGAGCATATACAAAGAAAATATTTGTAGATGAAGAATGCATGCAAAATGTGCATGGGCTTTGGTATATGGGAATACCTCGATTTTCATGAAGAATCTAAAAGGAAATCCAAATTGAACATTATGAAAAGCAAAACAGCCCAGTTTTCTCATTCCAGCTTCTATACTTCAATTAAAGCTATTGGGACTATATGGAAGAGATTACTGCTCCCTCAATGATATTTCAGATCAAGTATTACAGGCATCTAGGGTGGCTGCAGAATGATGGAGGGATCGTTCTTGGCCAGCTCTCAACAGTAAAGTAAGTGCAAACATATCACGAAAAATTTCCTAAATGTCTGAGAATGAGGCAGAAATATAGAATCTTCCTTCATTGGGGCGGGGGAGGGGTGGGATGAAGAAACTGGAGGGCAAATTTTAGAAAAAATACTGTTTTCATTTTGTTTCATTTGTTTTTAAACACCTTAAATGATTACAGCCCCTTCACACTACATAATTATAGTGCCATATTCCACTTTAACTGCTATGGATTCCTGGAATTAGTTAGTTAAGGCGCTAGAGCTTTGGGGTTGAGAATTATAAATATTGTTGTTGTGTGCCTTCAAATTGTTTCCAACTTATGGCGACCCTAAAGCAAACCTATCATGGGGTTTTCTGAGGCTGAGTGTGTGTGATTTGCTAAAGGTCACCCAGTGGGTTTTCATAGCTGAGGAGGGGTTTGAACTCTGGTCTCTAGAGTAGTAGTCCAACACTCAAATCCATGTGCTACGCTGGCTCTGATACCCCTCCCTAAACTGCAAATCCCTGGATGTAGCAATGACAGTTAAGGTAGACTCAAGAGTGCTATAATTTTGTAGTGTGGAAGGATCTTTACAAAATAAATAAATAAATAAATAAATAAATAAAATCAGCCTCAATGTGCAGGGTCATTGTGGACCAGGAAAACGTGATCTGAAGCAGAATTTTCTTTCATGTGTAGACAAGCCTATTAGTGTGCCCTCCCTATAATATCTCATAATTGGCAATATTGTACACTTCAAAGGGGCCAAGTTGACCAGGGTGATCCAAAAAGAGGTCAGGTGGAGGTCACAAGGACCTGGAGTGTGTCTTAGAAATATTTTAGCAAGCAAACCAAAACTAGGATTGTGTGGAAGCCCCCAGTAAACAAAGTGATTAAGGAGATACATGCTAATTCCTTCTTGGGCACCTCAGCAATGAGTCATCCAAACTAAACAATCAAGTAACCTTTCCAACCACAATCCCAAGGAAACATCTCCTCAGAACCCCCTCCTGTCCTGCAGTGTGAGGTTGTTGTAAACCAATCAATTCCTATCTCCCAGCCATAAACAGCAATCAGTTGAGCTTCGGTTTCCTTTGTTTACCTGGTGGGAAACCTATCTAGCCTTTGTTCTAGCTAAAGTATCCCTTCAGGATGTGAAGCAGGTTATAAATATTATTGCCCCAACAATAGAAAGGCGTGCCACTGTGTACAAGCCTGGCCACTCTCTTTCTCAGCACACCTCCGGATTGGAACTTCCAGTGCCACCCTCAGACCTCTGTGTACTCCAAACTCCACTCTTCCAGACTGTTAACTATTGCCAGATCTCTCCCTCTAGCCAATCTTTCTGCCTTACTCTTTGATAGCCTTATGTGGTTGTCAGGAAAGTGTGTTATATATGTGTCTGTTTCTTGTGCTATTTCCAATAAAAATGCTGCATTTCATGTCAATCTGGAGTTCTCAGCAGTTAGTACTGGTATATATAGGTGAAAAGATCCCCACAGTTACTCTCCTCTCTCAGGCATACTGTTTGAGCTAACTATTTCCCCATCTAGACTTTGATATCATGGGTGGGTCTCAAAGCATCCCTCCCTTAGGGTAACAAGTCCTTAGACTGCAGCATCCTTATATCAGCTCAAACATTTTGAAACTCAAAGATGCTTTTGCCATGTGCCAAAAATCAGTCACAAACAGATCATCTAATCAGCTTTCCCAGAGAGGGAGTGCATGAGGGCATTATGACCCTTAAAAATAGAGGTCCAACATCTTGTAAGGAGAGCTTTGATAAACACATACCTTTGTTCTCATGGAATGAAGCTGAACTGAGCCAAAGTTTATTATTCTTTCTGGGGAGGATTTTTGTAATTAAATATTATCACAGTATTTACTTCTTTTTATTTTATTATTTGCTTGGCAATGGGTTCTATGATCTCAGAATGAGGAAACTGACTTCTAATCAGAGTTTTGAAAAATTACTTTTTAAGATTTCAGAATCCTCCTGCCAGCATACTGACTAGGGGATTCTGTAGTCCAAAAAAGTAACTTTTCCAAGTTCTGCTTCTAATTTCCACAAAGAGTAATACGAGGTTTGTAATACTTCAAAGGCCCAACTCCTTTGTTTTTAAACACAAGCTGTGAGTGACAAAGGTCAGGGTAATGTCCACATCAGAAAATTATAGCACTTTGGTACCATTTTAACCAAGCTCCAGCCTATGAAATATTGGGATAGGTAGTTGTGTGAGGTACTGAGAATCTTCTGTTAGAGAACTCAGGTACACTCCCCTGACCTACAAGAATAGAGCTCTCCATAGGTCTAAGTATTTCATAAAACTACAAATCCCAGGATTCTATAGGAATCCTGTCAAATAAAGTGATATCAACACACTATAATTGTGAAGTGCGGACACACCCCAGAACTGGTGAGAATTTTGTTGATTTGGTTTTAGAGAAGTAGTTTTGAAAATTTCTTTATTAATTGACTAATACAGTACTTGTAAATTAATATTAAGAGCATTAAGAATCACATAGATTTTCATTACTGTAATGACAGTAATGTTTGTCTGCATGAAAAGACAAAGAGCTTTGGGGATTAAAGGATACAATTTAGCAAATGCTGTTACCAACTGGAAAAAAGAGACAGGGTTCCTGGACTTTTAATAGTTGTGCAGAAGAGGGAATTTCAGCAGTATGTCACTTGCTGACATTCCATCTTCTAGACAGCCATAAAGGCATAGGAACCCTGTCCTTTATTTCTGCTAGCAATCCTATTTAGTAATTACATGCTTTCCAGTGGTTTCATTGGAACCACAGTGTTTATTTGATGTCACCAGCAAGCAGGAGGTAAACGTGGTAACCATTCGGCAAGTGATTTACACAAAATATTGGTGGAACATATAGCACCATTAATATTGGTTTTATGTTTCGTGTAAATTTATCCTATATGCTTGACATTCAACATAGTGTGATTCCCTCTAATTCTTTTGTGTTACACTGCCACTTTCACCAACCCCTGGCAGCATGGCTAGTGGTCATGAATGGTTGCATTTGTAGTCATAGAATCATAGAATTGTAGAGTTGGAAGAGACCACAAGGGCCATCCAGTCCAACCCCCTGCCACGCAAGAAATCACGATCAAAGCATCCCCAACAGATGGCCATCCAGCCTCTGTTTAAAGAACTCCAAGGAAGGAGACCCCACCACATTCCGAGGGAGTCTGTTCCACTGCTGAACAGCTCTTACTGTCAAAAAATTCCTCCTAAAGTTGAGGTGGAATCTCTGTTCCTGGAACTTGCATCCATTGCTCCGTGTTCCAGTCTCTGGAGCAGCAGAAAACAAGCCTGCTTCATCCTCAATGTGACACCCCTTCAAATACTTAAACAGGGCTATCATATCACCTCTTAGCCGTCTTTTTTCCAGGCTAAACATACCCAGCTCCCCAAGTCTCTCCTCATAAGGCATGGTTTCCAGAATATCCAGAATAGTTGAGAATATCCAGAGGGCAATGCTTTGAAGAAAGGATGGTAAAGGTCCTGTCTATACAAGGGGGGGGGATATGAACATGTCTGAACAGACAGGCAATCGCAACATTGTGTCCTGTCTTCACAATCAAAAGAGTCCCCCTAAACTATGCATGACCCCTTAGTCAAGATAGTGGCCACACACAAGCAACTCTTCATATTTACAAAAAAGAAAGAAAGAATAAGATTGCCATTTGATAGACTTACTGGATGATCACTAAGCTGAAAATTCAACATGGCAGCCACAAGTGTTTTCCCTCTTTGCTAGCCCCGCCCCAATCCTTGTCTAGCCAATCAGATTGCACTGCCTGTTTGTATCTGTGCAAATATGAGTGTTCAAACGATTGCACATTCAGATGTCATATGGAGCTTTTTAAAAAATCCGTATGAAGCCCTGGACATGATGCACATGGACTTTGTGGTGGATTTGGCTGCCCCCTCTTCCAAATAATACATATTTGTGTGTATGTCTGTATGAACGGATCGTGTTCCATTTGTATGTCATTGGTATTTTTTTGACCGTATAGACAAGCCATAGTGATTATATTTATATGATTGTGGTAATCTCTCCTCAACCATGAAGCTGACTTGATTTAAGCCAATCACCTATATAACACAGGGCTTCTGTGGAAAAAAAGGAAGGAGAAACGAGCTACTCCAACGGAAGGTGGGTTATAAATGTAATAAATAAACAGATCTCATCATCCATCTTGAACTGACAGTCTTGTGCTTTGAATCTTGTATTGGCATAAGTTCCAAAATAGCAAATATATATATATATATATATATATATATATCCTCTTATCATCTCGTCTTCCTTATCACTTTGCTGTGTTCAGCTGTTGTTATGATTTCTACAAGATATTTCCTATGCTCTTCTCTTGTTTTCAAAGCATGTTCCAAGAAAAAGTTTATAATCTGAATTTTCTTCCATTGTTGCAGAGCATCTCTTTCAACTTCTTAACCTTCCAAAGATTTGGATATTCCTTTCTTTCTCTTCTTTAGTGCCCAAACTTTACTTCATTCTTTGATTTTATCTCAGATGGAATATTATAATCCTTTACTTCATTCTGGTTTTATCTCAGATGTAGTATTATAATCCTTTGTTGGTTTGCCTTCATCTAATCCTGGGCCTCTTATTTAAGTCTGTCATTCTTCTGCTTATTTTTACAAGTCTGTAAATCTGATCATGTCCCTTTATTTTTATTTCCCCTTCATTAGTTTATTTATTTACTCATATATCAAATTTATATTCAGCCTTTCTATCAACAAGTGGCACACAAGGCAGGTCAAAATGGCAAACTCATATAATTTTTTTTAAAAAAACAAACAAAAACAGAATTTAAAATTAATCAGTCAAATGAAAATAACCAACCAATTTACACCTCTCTCAGGACCATTTCAGTTTGTGTGCCAGAGACCAATCTGGAAAAATAGCACTTTGCCTGCCAATGTTTGAAGGTCAACAGGGAAGAAGCCAGTTTAGCTTCCCTTGGTAAGGAATTCCAGAGACTAGAAAAGCCCTCCCTTATGCTCCCTGGATTCATGCCATCTAACCACCTACCTTTGGCAGGGACAGTCCTGATTAATCCTCTGTCATCCCACTTTTTCAGCTGCTTTTAAAACATCCCAGTGCTTTCTGCACTGGCCAAATACCCCAGCTAGCCCCCGTTCCAGAGCCCTGTATTCCAAACGATGCAGGACATTTACCCTGATCTGCCCCTGGGCAGTCCAACTGACCCCCAGAGAAGATACAGAGCTGGAATGGGAGCAAGCCAGGATAGGGCCCAATAAAGCATTTTTGGGGGGTGGGGGGAAATACCTAATTTAGCTAGGAAAAAGCAAATTGGACCCTGCGTGTCCACAGAAGCCCATCCAGCACACCACTCCTCACTGCCACTACCACCTCCCTGGCTCTCCCGGGAGCCAGGCAGGGCCTCAGCATGTGACTTAGGATGGCCACATGCAGGGTGGCTGCAGTCACATGTTGCAGGACCACTGCCTGGCTTCCACTTTAGTGGGGAAAATGGTAATAGCAGCAGCTTCAGCAATGAGTCACCATCCTATTTGGACTCCAGTTCATTTTCTTCAGGTAACCGGGCGGTGAGGTGGACAAGCTCCGAAGTCAGCATACACTGGCAGGGAGCTGGCATAACCAGACTAGTGTAGATGAGCCCCCAGTCTCTCTATCTGACTCACACATTCCCCCTTTGTCCTCAGCTTACTTCAAATGCTGCAAATTGAGTTCAAAGGGAAAAAGTAGTTTGCACTCAATTAACTTAGCAGGGGGCAGAAGAGAGGAGGAGCTGGAATCTTGCCCTTCCTAGTAAGCTCAGGCAAAAGCAATCTGCAACAGCCTCTCCAAGCTTGTCTGTTCTTCTTCATGTCACCCTGATTACCTTCTGATGTCACTTAGCCATACATGTTCTGGTTTTCATCTGTAAAATGCTGGAGGGCATGAGGACTCCTCTGAAAATAACAACAACAACAACAACAACAACTTTATTTTTGTACCCTGCCTTTTGCCTATCAAGCTATCAAGGCGGCTCACAACAATTGGATATAAAACAAACAAATCCATAACAACAGTAATAGCTTAAAATAGTTTACCCCCCTTAAAATTATATATAATAATACATATATTTAAAAATAATTGGCAAATTCACCAATAATATAAAATACTACCCTAAAATTTTAAACCGTAACATAAAAACATAAAAACATAAGCATAAAACATAAAAACATAAAAACATAAAAACATAAAACATAAAAACATAAAAAGAGGGAGAAGCATCTATTAAAATGGTCTATTCTATTCAAGGAAGGCCTGCCGGAAGAGATCCATTTTGATGGCTTTTTTGAAATTATCCAGGCTGGTTGCTTGACGGATCTCTTCCGGCAAGGCATTCCATAGTCTGGGAGCATATAATCCTCCCCAATAAAAGATCTCTGAGAGGTTATTGTTAATCTAGATCTCATTGGTTGCAATAAACCCCTCCCAGAAGATCTAAGGGTACGGGGAGGATTATATGGGAGGAGGCGATCCCTTAGGTAGGTTGGACCTAGGCCATGTAGGGCTTTATAGGTCATTACCAATATCTTATACTGTGCTCAGAAACTGATAGGCAGCCAGTGAAGGGATTTCAAGGTTGGAGTAATAATAATAAATTTTTATTTCTATCCCGCCCCTCTGCAACGCAATTGGGGTGGCTTACAATATAAAAGCTCCATAATTACAATACCCTAGCCCACCCCCCCTTAAAATAATATTAAATTATAAAGGATTAAAAACATACAATAATTAAAAATATATTAAATTAGGGGAAAAATTAAAACATACAATAATTAAAAAATCCAGTTGCAGCTCAGAGGGAAAGGACAACCAAGTCTTGGGCTGGGATAGTTATTCAGGAAAAGCCTGCTGGAAAAGAACCATCTTGACAGCTTTTTTAAAGCTGTCTAAGGTGGTAATAAGACGGATCTCGGAAGGGAGTAATATGCTCCCTTCTTGATTTCCCAGTGACTAACCAGGCTGCCATATTTTGCACCAGTTATACAGTTGTCCCTCCACATTCATGAACTTGACATTTGTGGTTTTGGGAGGGCCCCCCGGGGGCCCCCAAAACCATGGCATGGGGCCTCCGGAGGCCCCGTGAAAGCTCTGTCACGGAGTGGGGAGAGCCAGGGAGGCCTCCACGGGGCCTTCGGAGACCCTCCGGAGGCCCCACAAAGGCCATGGGAGGGAGGGGGGCTGGGAAGGCTTCCGCAGGGCCTTCGGAGACCCTCCGGAGGCCCCGCAAAGGTCTTGGGAGGGAGGGGGAAGGACCGGGGAGGCCCCGTGAAGGTCTTGGGGGGGAGGGGGGAGGACCGGGGTGGGGTGGGAGGCTCGGAGAGGCCTTCACGGAGCCCTGGAAGGCTCCGTGAAGGCCCCGGGGAGAGAGGGGGGAGGCCTGGGGAGGCCTTCAGGGAGCCTTGGAAGGCTCTGTGAAGGCCCCGGGGAGGGAGGGGAAGGCCCCAGGGAGGGAGGGGGAGGCCCGGAGAGGCCTTCACGGAGCCTTGGAAGGCTCTGTGAAGGCCCCGGGGAGGGAGGCCTGGGGAGGCCTGGGGAGGCCTTCACGGAGCCTTGGAAGGCTCCATGAAGGCCCCGGGGAGGGAGGGGGAGGCCCGCAGAGGCCTCCACGGGGCCTTGGGAGGGAATCAATATTCACGGATTTTTGACATTTGCGGGGGTCCGCGGAACCTAACCCCCGCGAATGTGAAGGGACGACTGTAGTTTCTGAACTAGGTATAAGGGTAGCCCCATGTAGAGAGCACTGCAGAAATGAGGAATATCTGACAACCTAAGCAATTGCATATTTAAAAAAAAAGTCCTTCACATTTCATGGCCTCAAACCTGGTCGTTTCCACATTTTATTCAAATTTTTTTGTTGTTACTTACATTTAATGCATTTGTTCCACATTCTTGCATTACATCTGCCTTCTTTAGCTTCACTTTATTTTGGTCTATGGTTTTTTGATTCCTTGTGTTGTTGGGTTTTGCTTTCTAAAACATTGATTTTTGCCTCTTTGGCATGCTGCATTTGCTGTATTTTCTTTGCTTGCTTCCTCTGTTTGGAATATTGTCTATTGAGATCTAATCCATTCAGTTGCTTCCCATCTTTAAGAAACACATGAACACATATTAGATTAGGCATAGAAATGAATCCATGTCAGTTTCATATGTGTTTATTCATAATACTGTTCTCTCCCTTTTCTGCATTAATCTTCATTAATTTTCAATACATACACACATTGTTGCCTGCCTTCAAGTCATTTCTAACTTACGGTGAGCTTATCACAGGGTTATCTTGGAATGATTTGTTCAGAGGGGATTTGACTTTGTCTTTCTCTAAGGCTGAGAGAGTATGACTTGCCCAAAGTCACCCAGTGAGTTTCCATGGCTGAAAAACATGGAGCCACTATAGAACAGTAGCTCCAAGCCCCATCCCAGTGAGGTGACCCAGAAAGATACCATAGTCAATGGCAATGAAAGCTGCTGAGAGGTCCAGCAGAACCAACAGGGATACACTCCCCCTGTCCAGTTCCCAGCATAGGTCTCCCAACAAGACAACCATAGTTGTCTCTGTCCCTTATCCAGGTCTGAAAAGCAGGCTGAAATGAGTCTAGGTAATCTGCCTCACCCAGGAACCCCTGGAGCTGAGAAGACAACACATGCTCTAGTACTTTGCACAAGAATGGGATGTTGAAGACTGGACTATAATTATCCAGTGTAGTAGGATCTAGGGAAGGTTTTTTCAGAAGAAATTGCAAAATAGCATCCTTCAGGTATGTTGGGACCCTGCCCATTATAATATTTGGGACCTATCTCCTGAATAGCAGACGAATAGACTTGTGCAATACTTTGCAGAATAGAACTTGGAGAGGAGAAATCCTCCTCTTAAACTGAAGCCCCCTGAAGCCTCCAGTCAGCATAACCAGCAGCCATACTAGCTTTCTGGGAGCTACAGTCCTAAATAAATAAATATTTCGAAGCTCTGCTTTAACATGCTTCCAGGACTTGTCCTAACATTTGATTGACATTTGCCTAAATCCTATTTTTGTCCTGACTAGAGTAGATCCATTAAATCCTTTAGATTTATGTATGTGTTGACTCACCATTCAACGATTTATTGAATGGGTCTATTCTAGCTGGGTCTAAGCAATAGCATTCCAGCCTATCTATCCCTTTCTTCCCTTATAAAAAGACAATTTGTGGTAGTATACACTTCCTTGTAGGGACATTTAGAAATATATTTGTGCGGTGACTTTTTTTTAAAGAAAATCCTAAATAATAATTATTAAGTTTAAAGGTAGGCATTAATTATCCTTATAGCTGTTAAAGGAATCAATCTGTGAAGTCACCATGCTGGCTGGGGATGATGGAAGTTGTAGCACAACAGATTTTGAAGATACTAGATTGCAGAGGGCTATATCTTGATCCCAAACCTCTTCTTCTGGACTGGACTGGCTCTACTTTAAAAAGCATCTGTTGTTCTGAGTGATTTGAACAAAACTTGTTGGGGAAAGAAATGACATATTATGGAAATCAATCCATGCAACAGCCTGTTAGCACAGGCTCTGTAGGAAACAAGTTACACATTGGGTCATGGTTCCAGTCAACTCCCTTATTCATTCTCCTCACAAATCTAACTAGACAGGTATTGATCTTGTGGAGCTCCTGCTGACATTTATTATGAAATTTACAAGCAAGAAAATGAATTTAGATTGGCATTTGTATATTTTGCTACAGTCTTCCTTTTAAGCCCTTACAATTTGTTTTGATTCCGTGAAAGTACTTTAAAGATGACAGGTAAAGGGGAGGAAAACGCAAATAATTGTGCCATCTCTCCTTGATGTCTTTTTTCTCTTGTCTGTCTTTTTAAACTTCTTTATGATGTTAAAAGAAAACCTTTTTAAAAAGCATACGGCCTTTGTTATGGTACTGTTCTTGAGTGACAGCTATGGACTAAAACAGATCCAGACGTTTTCTAAGGTGGAACCTAAGCCGGTGGCAAATATAAAGCATTTTAACCTGGGGCTTGTCTACACCATCAAATACCTCAAATCCCCATGCAAATGCCCCTGAATCTGCTGCAATCGGGCCAACCATGGCATGGCTTTTTCCTCAAATCTGGGGCTATCTGGCCACATGTGGCATGGCTCAGATTCACAGCATTTCAGAGTATCTTACCAGGATGCACAGAATGTAGGATTCAGGGTTTTCTGTGTAGTTTTGTCTGCTGCCACAGCTGCCACCACCACCACTGCTACCATGGCCAATATTAAAGCTCCGGATGCAGTTCCCAGCTGAAGGGAGAGGTTTTCTCCCTTCCACTGGCTTGGCAGTGCTGCCTCCGCCTGTTCTCCGTCTCCTTTTTTAACTGTTTCTGTCGCTTTTTTCTCCAAGTGCCTCTTCATGCAACAGACAAACGGGAGAGTGTGCAGAGGCAGTGCTGCCAAGCCAGGGGAAGGCAGAAAACCTCTCCCTTCTGCCAGGAACTGGCTTCAGAGCTTTAAACCTGGTCATGGTGGCAGTGGATGAAACTTCACAGGGACAGTGAAGACACGTCCCTGCGGAGTACAATAATGCACAGGGCTTGTGGGAGAATGTGGGGGCATGCAGGCAAAACTCCATTTGGAGATTTTGCCCCACATGTAGACAAGTCCCTGAATATCTTAACCCTACAGCCCTATACATGTCTACTCAAAAATAAGCACTGTTGAGTTCAGTGTGGCTTCTAGGTCTAGGTTTGCAGCCTACAAATGCCTTTATTTCTCTTTTTGATTTCAGCATCTGACAAACTTATTTTAACACTGGAATTCTAATTCTGTCTTAAAAGCAAAGAAAATTCCCTCTACAGTTTCAAGACCATCCAAAAAACATGTCCACTGAAAAAAAAATGAAGGAAAGCGAAGAGGTCTGAATGAAAGTGTCTCATGTTACTTCAAAAGTTAAAGCAGTTTGGCTTTAAAAAAACAAGGGGGGAAATCTGGTCTTTGCCTTACTATTCTGTACCAGCTCTATGATCAGTTACATTTATAAAGGAGGATTTTTAAAATGGCTTGAGACAGCTTTGAACTGTGCACTGGTGGTGTTTTTAAGAGTGTCATTTCACAATCCTGGCCCGCACCCTACCAGAGAGATGCATATCTCTCTGTCTTGGATTTCTTCACCCTCAGAGGTGACCATAAATAGACATGTGCTGTTGGGTGATAACAGATGTACACATTTTCCCATGTGAGGCTTAAATCACTTTGAGGCCCTTAGTGGTCATTATTACTATGAAGAGGAAACTGATGAGAAAGCAGATATCATGCAATTAATATCATACCCTTCTGATTAATCCTCTGTCCTCCCACTTTTTCAATTGCTTTTAAAATATCCCAGTTTCTCTCCCCCTCTCACATTCCCCCATTATCCTCAGTTTACTTCAAATGCTGCAAACTGAGTTCAAAGGGCAAAAGCAGTTTGCAGTCAGTTAACTCAGCAGAAGGGAGAGGAGAGGAAGTGGCCAAATCTTGTCCTTCACAGAAGGTTCAGGCAAAAACCAACTGCTGGTGCTTCTCCTAGCTTGTGGGTACATCTATACGATCATAAAAAAATCCGTTTTGGGGGTAAAAAATACGAATAGGCTGTCGTTCGTATGCATACGAACCGCCCACACAATTTTTTACCCTCGTAAACTCCATGACTCCCTCTTCCCCACGCTGGCTGGAGCGAGCAAGCCAAGCGGCCGTTTTAAATCTCCCGCCGCTTTTTTATTTTTTTAAAAAAGGTTCCTCCTTTGCAGGCAGTCAGTTTTCCCTATTTACAATATAAAATAAAAATAAACATATATAATTCATGGACTTACTGGACTCTCGCTAGCCGGGAATCCAACATGGTGGGCGCTCCCAATTCCCCTCTGTGCTAGCCCCGCCCCCTCTACTCAGCCAGCCAATCAGATTACACAGCCTGTTCGTATGTGTGCGAACGGACCGTACAGACCCATCAGCCATCCAAACGGCGTATGGATTTCTCATCGTGATCCGCTTTCCCTCCTGAACACCGCATGTGCGTATTTCAGGTGGAAAACTGCCCCCCCTCTTTTGGATGCATGTTAATCCGAACGGCTGTGTGTACCGAAGCGCAAACTTCCACACGCCGTATGTATTATCTAAATCATGTAGACAGGACCTGTGTGTTGTGACTGTTACCCTCTAGACCACTCTCTGATGTTGCATGGCCTCCCAGTTTTGATCTCTGAAATATTGGGGGGTATGTTGTATATACTGTTTGACCAGTCTGGTTTTCAATATTCACATCATATCTCAATTTAAATCAAATCAGTATTGGGAATGGTCCATTCTCCATGGTAGACTACAGGGCCTACATGCAGATGTTTCCAGAACATTTGGTCTTTACCTTATTTATTTGTTTAATCTATATCTCACTTTTCTCCCTTATGGGACCCAGGACTTTTTCAAATGGGAAAAAAAAAAAACCGAGGAGGCTGGGAGAAGAATGGGGCTGTTGCACTTACAGAGCCACATTTCAGATGATGCAGTCGTCCTTTGTCCTCTTCCTGACCTCTTCCCAACCTTCCCCCATGCTGCTGGCACTGCTTTTTATTGACAGAAAACTTCCGTCAATAAAAAGCAGTGCCCACAGCACAGGAGAAGGTTGAGAGGAGGTCCGGAGGAGGATGGAGGAGGATGGAGCTGTCTGAAATGGGGCTCTGTAAGCATGACACCCCCTTTCTTATCCCAACCTCCTCAGGTTTGTTTGTTTTTTCCCATTTGAAAAAGTCCCCAAAGTGGCTCATCCTGTGTGTTAAAAAATATCTAAAATTCTGTAGCAATTTTTTATAAAAGGCATTAAATAACAATCCACTTAAAAACCTTGGCTTAAATCCTATTGTTATTCCTGACCAGAGTCAACTCATTGCATCAGTTGTACTTACCTATGTGTTGACTCACCATTCAAAACCTGAATGGGTCTACTCTGGTTGGGATGGATCAAGAGGATTTCAGTCATTAATTTGAACAGTTAAAAACATTAAAACAAAATACATATTAAGAAACAGCACACTTGTTACACTACCCCAACTGGTTACAAATTGAAGGCCTGTTCAAATAAGGTCTTTGCCTGCAGGGAAAAAGAAAGCAGAGAGGAACGCAACTGAACCTCTCTCAGAAGATAGCTCCATAGCCTGGAAGCAGCCAGCAAGAAGGCTTTTTCCCAAGTCTTTGTCAGACCTACCTGTGATGGTGGTAGGACTGAGAGAAGGCCCTCCCCCAAAGATCTTGAAACTCAGGCAGGTTCATATAGGGAGAGATGATTTTAGAGAGTTTGGGTGAAAGCCATATAGGAGAACCAGCATGGTTTACTGATTTGAGTGTTGGACTATGACTCTGGAGACTGGGGTTCAAATCCCCACTCAGCCATGGAAACCCACTGGGTGACCTTGAATAAGTGACACTCTCTGAGACTCAGAGGGAGGCAAAGGCAAACCCCCTTTGAACAATCTTGCCAAGAAACTCCCATGATAGGGTCACCGTAAGTCAGAAATGACTTGAAGGCCTACAACAGCAAGTTGTATAGGGATTTATAGGTCATAAAGAGCACTGGGAATTCTACTTGAAAATAGTGCAGTGAAGTTGTTCAGCAAGGTAGCCTAGCTCCCTATAACCAGCCCTGGTTAGCAGTTCAACTGAAGTTTAGTGGTCCAGCAGCAGCATTTTGGACCTGTTGAAGTTTCCAAAGAGTTTCCAAAAGCAGCCCCATGTAGAATGTGTTCTAGTGATTCAAATGAGATGTAATCAAGGCTTGTGTTACTGTGTGGCCAGATCTGACCTCTCAAGGAATGGGTGTAGCAGGCATACTACTTTCTCCTTTAAAGAAAAAAAGGTTCAAGTAGCAAGGAGGTAAATACCTCTGTTTAACAGTTCTTATCAGTCTGACTCAGGGGATATCAAGGATAGAATTGCACTCTTCCACCCCCATTTCCAGCTGTACTAGCTGATGAATTTTACTTTAAAACAAAGATCAAATAGTTCCTCCACTGCATGTGAGGCAACAGGTTAGTCGGGGTGGTGGTGGAGTCTTGACAAGTTGTGTCACATATGCAACTTTGTCCTCAAACAGAGGGGAATAGCTAGGGAAGTCATCCTAGAACAGCCTGGAGCTCCCACCTCTGAACCCCACCAAATGGTACAGCTGGTTTGTTTTGATTCAGAGAGAACAGAGCTGGGTGAGGTGAACCAGGAGTTTGATTCAGTAAAATGCAGACATTCCTTTGTGAAGATCCAGCTCCAATTTGGCATCTGACCAAATAGGATGGAAGCTGCAGCAAGGTCACTCTGGCCAAATCCATGGCTCCTTTCTATTAAATCCTAGGATTTGTAGTTTTACAAGGTCTTAGTCTACTCTGTCAAAGACTGCTGGTGCCTCATTAGGCTACAAATCCCAGGATTCCATAGGAAAGAGCCATAACAAATAATCCAATTTCAAACTGGGTTATTTGTGTAGTGTGGATTTGATCTTTGTTTTTCTTCTGTTCTCAGACTTTAATTCAAAGACATAGCTGTGTTAGTCTGGAATATCAATAAGCAAGAGGATCTTGTAGCACCTTTGAGATTTTCTCTCTCAGTCAGTCTCAAAGGTGCAATAAGATCCTCTCATACTTTAAGGCATTCTTATCTCTTCTGAATCACTCCCTATATTCATCATTTTCTTTTTGACCCATCAAGTTATTTTCCTTTCAGTCTTTAAATCCATCTTCCAGATCTGCTTCTTCAGTGTGCCACTCACCAGATTCTGTCTGTAATATCCAGCCTTTATTGTGGTGTCATCTCCTAGAACTTGATTTTTAAAGTTAAAAAGTGCTAATGCTCAAACCTTCCTGCTCAAGCCACATTCCTTGGCATCCCATCCCTTAGGTATTCATGTGAGATCTTTATATGTAGAGAGGAACTGCCACTTTGCATGGGCTATGAGGTAGCATTACTACTAATATTACTGTTCAATGTATCCCAGTTTTGAGACACGCCTGTTACAATTTGTGCCCTCATTCTTCCTTTCTCCAAAGTTTTCTTCTTTTCCCTTCAACCAATAATCAGTGTGAGATGTGGTACTGGAGGCTGTGAGGTCAGAAGGAAATACCTCACTCCACTCAAGTGCACTGGGTAAGCTTTAGAACTTAAGTGAAAAAGCACAATTAAGCCATTAATGGAAAACATGTACTTACCTGTTGTCCTCAGATAAGGAGGGTGTAGAAATGGAAGGTACAGTTAATACACATGCATAGGAAGTCCTTACAACAGGATTTGTTACTTGGAAAGACATCAAGCAGTGCTTGCTTATGAGAAAAAGAAGAATTAGTGCATTGTGTGATTTGCAATGAAATCCTGGCGCTCCTTGTATGTACAGGTGTGCCAGTGCTTAGATGGACCTCCCAGCATGTGCAAAGGCTTATATTCAATGATGGGGGTAGTTCTTCATGTGAATTCCAACTAGGGAGACCTTCCAGCACTGATGTCAGTGCAACTCTAAAACATCTTGCTGAGAATCAAAGGTGGCCTCCTCTTTTCCAAAGTCAAAGAGCCAGTTGAAGATTTTATAGAATATGAGGCAGAAAATCACATGTCTGCCTTTCCTCATATTGTTATGGGAATAAGAATCAGTCCTTTAAGTCATGTTGAACTGCAGTTCCCTATACTCTTAGCCAGAATAGCCATTGATGAGGAATACTGGGAATTCCATTTCAATAACATCCTAGAGGGCTGCACAATGACCACCTTTAGTGTAAAACCACAGACATAATAAAATAAACAATTAATAATTTGCAAGTTTTATCCTGACATCCCAAATTTGCCACACGAGGCAGCAACTTCATTCAGCTTGCTTTGAGGGCAAGCCTTTGGGTCATCTACACAAGCCAGGATATGCCAACTCCGTGCCAACATATCCTGGCTGCGGAGCTGGTCTGTTTTCTCCCTGTTACCTGCACGGAATGGGCCGGAGTCCAAATAGGCACTCCTGTCCATCCCTGAAGCTGCCACCACTGCCATTTTCTTTACTGACTCAGGAGGCAGGAAGGGTGCCCACAACATGTGATTTAAGACCCCCTGCATGTGACCAGTCTTGGTCACATGCTGAGGGACTTCTTCCTGTCTTCTGGGAGAGCAAGGCAAGCCAGCTGCTGCAGCAAGGGCCGGCCAATCAGATGGCCTCCTGCAGACATGTGGGACTGATCCAGTTTTTGCCAGTGGGAATGGAGTAAACTGGTTATTTTTAAAAATCATTTTATCGGGCCGTACCCCACCTTCCCCCCATCTCAACCCAGTATCTGCCCTGGGGGTGGTAAAGACTGCCTGGGGGGTAGAACAGGGCAAATGCCCTGTGTCATATGGACTGCAGGGCTCTGAGATGGGTAGAAGCTGGGGTAAATAGCCCATGTAGACAAGCCCTTTGTCTGACATGAATCCAGAAGGCTTTTGGTAGCACCAGTGTTCTCTGCCACAAATCAAGACACCATTTACTGAGTTTTGAGTCCTTGGCATGATGGTCCGATGTTTCTTTTTCAACGGTTGACGCTAAACCTTTCAGCAGACATATTTCCACACTTCATGGTAATAACAGAAGCTAGATATGCTGCAGATCAATCAGGCACAAATGTAAGCAGAGGATAGTAATACAGAAGTCAAATCAACCAGGGTACAATAAAGAAAGGACAAAGCATTCTTCCCCTGTCAGACATAATGAAATGTCACTATCAGGACCATCTGTGAATCTTCATTGTCATGGAGCACGTAAGCACTGACAATTGGTTAATATAAAACTAGAGAGATTTGGGAAGACAGACAGTACTTCCAGAGCATCATAAAAGATAACATAATGAGATATAAAAAGAATTGTGTTTATTACATGCAAACAACCAAAATGCAACTGCACTATAAACTGGGAGGAGGGGAGTAGACTTCAGATGCTGAGAAAACAACTTTTTATTTTAGGCCCAATGCGTTTCGGACTATTCGTTTCTAAGCATCTGGATTTTATTGCATACTGAGTTTCTCAGTTCTTTTCTCAGCATCTGGCACTGATGCATGAGAGCAAATGGTTTTAAGACTGAATCCTGGTAAAATACGCAAGGAAAAATCAGAAGGCAAAGGATGAGCAAATATGACAAATTTGTATTATAGATTGTTTGTGTATATGTGTATAAAAACATACATGTAAAAACACACCCACATCTGAGATCTTCAGAGTATCAATAATGCCACAGTACCCCAGGGTGGTGCAGAAGAAGAGGATGCAAACATACACCAACAAATCCCTTTCATTGAAAAAGCAAATGGCCTACTTGGTAATGCTAGATGCTTCTGACAAAGGTAAACCACATATTGTGCAAATGATAAAGCAACTCTCTACAAGCAGAAGACAAAACATTTCAGAAAGCAGTAGTTCATTGGGTGCACCAGCTCAGAGTTCTTCACGAAAGGGGGGGGGGGAGTCCAGATTACCATGAAGTCATTCTGACTACAAACTCCAAGAAGCATCTTTGTTTCTCCTTTCTTAAAAAGGTGATTGCAATAAATTTTCTGTTTTGGTTTCCACTGCTAATTATGGGTGTGGAAACTAGTAGAAATTACAGTGAGTTGCAGAGAACTAAGTCTGACAAAGGACTGATGCTTTAGTCCCTTGACAGCATGCCCAGATGAGAAACAGCCAATATGAATAAGTACCAAACAGGGCAGTGCTTTATTTGAAGAACTGGTTGGACATTAGCATCAGCAGAATCACTGAAAGCAAGGAGGTGCTAACCAATCCCACCTCTTCTGTAAGGATCAACAGAACTGATTTTCAGGTCAAAACTTGGATGGGTTTGCTGCATTCATTCAAACCTCTCTCCAGAAGGTCAGACCTGTAGACACAAAGTTTCCTAGGACTTCAGAAGTACCAGAAGTACTACAGCAAGTCATCTCTTTTGATAGACCAGGACTCATGACTGCACAGGTAAGTGAACGTGCCTGTACCTCTTTCTGAAAGTAGTGAAAATATCACTACTGAATTCTCTGAGTATTAGTTGGCACAGGTTCACAGACAGAAGGCTATTTTTAAATTTCTATTGTTACACTTTTTTGGAATGCACCTAAGATTATGTAAGTGTATACTAAAAAAAATGCTACATTTAACTGTAACCTATAAGCAGCTGCTTGATGATTCATGAAGCTATCCAGACTGAACCTGAGGAGTTCTACTTTCTGATCCTCTGATGGTCCTTTTCAAAAAGATTGGAAGAATTACCCTTTCACGGTGATCAAGATAGCTCTTATAGATTCAGTTAGTGGATCATTTTTATAGTTGGTACACATGAATGTCCCTGACTGTTCAGAGGCCATACCAGGAAATGGCAACAATTTCACTTGCACTTGGATTAAGTATCATTTCAAGAATGTTCCATTTATTTTTAATACACTTCACAATCGCAAAAGTTCCCAAACAACGGGAGTTGTTATGATCTCCCAAGCCACTTAACCACAACATTTAAGTATATTGCTCTCTCAATTATGTCCCAGGAGTCATAATCAGTTTTTCCTGGGGCTCATGACTGTTGAGCAAATTGACAATGCCATAAGGGTCAGACCCACAGTCAAAAATGTTTTTGCACATAGCAAAGATGTGTGGTTTTTTCCCTTCTGAATGCTGTGGCCATGTTGAACGCAGGACTCCAGTTAGTCCATTCCTCTCTCTCCCTGTTTCAGAAATATTTAAACTGTTAACATGAAAAATAATAATTGCTATCAGCCCAGTTTCATGATTTCTGGAAGCTGCAACAGCTTTACACATTGATTAAAATATATCACACGGCATTTGCCATATATGCCTCACAAAATTAGGATTGTCAGGTCATAGGGGTTCAGCTGAAGTCTGAGGGAATTGTTCTCCAGATCTCCAGGCTACGAGACAAATCTCAGATGATTGGCACTGGAAGATGAGAAAGTCAGATTTTTGTGAAGTGAGTGTAAAACAGCAGTGAAAAACCATAGAGGGCCATGGACCACTCCCCCACCCAGCCTCCTGCAGGTTTTACTCCCCCTCACAGCAAACCCCAATACCTCTGTTTTCCTCTGTAATCCTTCTCAAAATGGCAACAGGAAGTGTCATCCTGCATTTGGGGTATTTGGGGTTAGTCTGGAGTTCTGAAGTGTGTGTATGTGGAGGAAATATTTCTGAAAGTTTTCACATGTTTGAGATGCTTTCTGTGTGATTTGGGGGCACTTTTTCTCTCCAAATCATGCTTTAAAAAAATAGGGGCATTGAGGACTTGTGGGGTATTTCAGGAACCACAAAGCTGAGGTCAAGGGCCTCACATGTAGCCCACTTTGCTCACTCCCACTCTAATATCTGCATGCCCTGTCCTCCTATTTCCACCTGACACTAGGATTGACTGGCTCAAGCCCAAACAAGTTTGTACATGCGTTGCACTTGTGCACATATGTGTTGCTGTTGTTCAAGGGTTTGTTGGCAAGAGAATGAGGCTAAGAGAATGAGATTTGCCAAAAGTCACACAGTGGGTTTCCATGGCTGAGCAGGCATTCAAACCCTGGTCTCCCAGAGTCCTAGTCCAACACTCAAAGTACTACACCACACTGGCTATCCATAACATGCACCCACATTGGAGCACCAAAAAGCCAAGACCAAGGGGGAAACACTGGGGAGAAAGTCAAAGGGTACATTCACTTGTGCCTTTTGGAGCAAGACAGGGTGTGGAAGGCCAGCAACATGACTCATGAGCCTTCTTGTTGCACAAACGCTGGCAGCCAAGAAGGCCTGGGGGGGGGGAATCCCTGTGAGCTCACACTGAGTCTTCCTCAAGCCTCAAGAGCAATACAGAGCTTGAAAAAACCCTCCATGTAACATGTGTGGATTAGGAGTTCTGGTGGGGATGGTGGCAACAACTGCAGCCATTGAATTTTGCACCCTGCACAGCCATAAAAAATATTCCTACCCTCAATTTTGGGTTGCCATATTACCTGGTTAACCAAGTTTTACCAGATTCTGGTCCTACTTGGCCAGAATTCCCTCATGCTCATTTCTATGATCAGCTTTCCCAGAAACACTTCCAGATCTCAAACCTTGCCTGCTTCACCTCTGGGACATTACAAAACCCTGACCCTTAGCCATCACAAGGCCCGCCACCAGTCTTAGGATCTGGCCTAGAAATTGCAGGAAATGGAATGCTGCTGCCCTGGCAACTCTACCTATACAAGTTGTGTCTTCTACATGCAACTCAGAGGTGTTTGACTTCACATTCTGTCTTTTAAACCATATCCTTCAATTATAATGTAAAAGTAGGAGGTCCCAATCTAGAGGTGTGTATATGTGCATGTGTGTGCGTGTGCACAATACCTGTAGTGTATTTTCTGCAATGCCCAAGAAGTGGCTTATCAAAGAGAAAACAATTTTGACAATCTGCTAACCTTTGGTGAAGAAAAGGAATGGGAATGTCAGGAATCGGTCCCATTTATCCAACAGGTGATTGTCAGAGATAGAGTTGGCCATTTGTTATCACCTGTCATATAGTTTTCACTGCCAGCATTCCAGTATAGCAATAGTGGGAAAATAAGTTTACTGTGGCATTGTTCTGTTCTTAATGCTATGTTGCCAAACTGACACCATGAAAAAAATCCTCTGGGAATAGCTAGCCACTGATATCCCCCCCCCCCGTAACTTCACATTTCTGGATCACAGCACTTACAGGCATCCTTTATTGAATTATTTACTTAAATATTTATCATCTACTTTAAACTGTGGGTTCATCCACAAGGCAGCTAGCAAAATATCTAAAATTAACAATACACTGTTAAAAAAAACTATTAAAAATCAATACACACATCACCAAATAGAAATCAATAGAATTAAGACAACAGCAGCAATACTTGTTCAGTAACATAATTAATCAATTAACCCTGAGAACTCTCTGGAATAGTGCTTTAGTTACCTGCTATCTAGGTAAAGCAGAGCAAGATTATGTGATGAGTAATATAAAGAACAATGATATGAGGAAAAACTCCTCTTTTTGAAGATAATGCCACAAGTTTGGTGCCACTGTTAAAAGCCTTTGAACAACACTGTCAAAAAAACAAAAAACAACAACAAAAAAAACACAGCACAGATTCTCCAAGTTTCACATGGGAGACAGCAGTCTTTAAGGTGTTGTGGACATCAACCAGGGCTATAATTCCCCAAACCCATTAGCCAATGGAGCTCTTGGGAATTTGCAGTCAAAGGCCATGGACCTATACCTTTGTTGTTGTGCCATAATTACTCTAGAAATGAAAGAGCTTCAAAAGACCCTGATATTAACAATCCTGCTCAGATCTTGCAAACTCAGGGCCACAGCTTCCACATCTCTAATGTGGATTGATTCTTTCCCCACAGCCTCTTTTCTTGCTTCTATCAATTTTATTGAGTGTTATCTTTTATTCCAGTGAGTCATATCATCTCATGATATAGCCAAGTACCATCACCTCAGCTTGTTTGGGCTTGATTTGCTCTCAGAGCAAATCTATTTTAGCATACCATAAATATATACCAGCATAGTTTCACTGCATCCCACAGTTACTCAATCAATTGCACATTGGGCACCGAGGACTTGATCTTAACCATTGTACAATGATCAACTAGCTCCCCACCCACCAAGTCAAAAGAGAGAGTAGCTGTGTGCATGCTTGGGGAATGATTGACTTGTACTAGTGACCACACTCACACAACCTCTGAGAAAGTGCTAGTGGTTGCCCAACTATTTTTATGCTTTACACAGCAGCCAGCTAGATTCTGGCCAAAAAAGGTAATCTTTCCAAGTTCTGCTCAGATCAGCATATATTCCAGATTTGTCTTCACCATTCACATGTTGCAATGATCTGATTTCATCAGTGGATGGAGGTAACCAAATAAGACATTGGGAGGAGGTGGGACTGCAATATTTTGTTTCTTTCTTTCAGGAATACCAGGCTAGGATATATGCACATTTACACCTATGAATAAATCCCATTTGCTGAATTCCTACTGGTGTCTTGTTCATGCATAAATTTTACCATGGAAACAGCTTGTCATTTTTGCCCAATGAAGAATGTTCACATTCAGTCTATAGTTGTGAAAATGGAGAAGTGTGTGTGCTGCTCTTGTACATGTGCATAAGGTTGTCATTCAGTTGTGCATTTAGTTGTGTGTTTGCTTGTGTATTCAATTGCACACCATTGCCATTCCACCCAGGATTGAGTAGCACAATCCATGTGTTAGTCTACATGCAGCAATTTTTGCTATCTAACTCTTGATGTAGGATCCTGGCCAGTAGGGCTTGCTCCTGAGTAGTCATGCAGAGGATTGTCCTGTAAAGAGCTCCAGGGATCACTGTGCTGTTGCCTCAATTATATTTCACAATTAAATAAAACTAGCTGTACCTGGCATAATATACACTGTTAAAAAACTTGCTGAGGGGTACAGAAGCAGTGGTATGTGGGCCTGACAAGATGACTCGGGAGGTGTGTTGTCTCCCTGGGGCAAAGATCTGTGATGTGACGGAGAGGCTGACAAGACTCGTCAAGCCTACGGATCATTACCCCTTCCTTTTGGTCCATGTGGGAACCAATGATACTGCAAGGCACAGCTTTCCCAAGATCAGAAGAGATTATGAGGCCCTGGGGAGGAAGCTGAAAGAAATGAACGCACAGGTGGTCATCTCGTCTCTTCTGCCAGTTGAAGGGCATGGTCCAAGAAGGGAGAGGAAAATAGCCGACGTAAACAACTGGCTCCGTAGATGGTGTCGCCGAGAACAAATTGGATTCTTGGATCATGGACTGCGCTTCCATGCGGGGGGACTTCTGGCAAGAGATGGGGTGCATCTTACAACAGTTGGAAGAAACATTTTTGCCAACAGTCTCAAGAATTTGATCAGGAGGGCTTTAAACTGAGTCAAATGGGGGAGGGAGACAGTATTCTGGAAGGCAAAAGGGCTGGAGAAAATAGTCAAACTGTCACAGAGGGAACAAGGCAAACAGCGCAAGGACCCAACAGTGGGAGGCAAAAAAACTTGCACAGGGAGCAAGTAAAGGGAACACATGGTCTCAGATGTCTCTACACTAATGCACAGAGCATGGGAAATAAGCAAGATGAACTTGAACTCCTTGCACTACAAAACAAATATGATATAATAGGCGTTACTGAAACCTGGTGGGACGAGTCTCATGATTGGAATGTAGGAATAGAGGGGTATAACCTTTATAGGAGAAACAGGCCAAACAGGAAAGGAGGAGGAATAGCATTATATGTCAGGGATATTTACACCAGTGAAGTGATCCACGACATCAATACTGGAAGCCAGGTGGAGAGCATCTGGATAAAAATTAAAGGGGAGGGAAACAACAGGGATGTTATTGTGGGACTCTACTACAGACCCCCAAATCAGACGGAGGAATTGGATGTTGCCTTTCTAGAACAGATGAACATACATGCAGAAAGGAGAGATGTAGTAGTGATGGGTGACTTCAACTATCCTGATATTTGCTGGCAATCTAACTCAGCCAAAACTACAAGGTCTAGCAAATTCCTTACATGCCTGGAAGACAATTTCATGGTCCAAAAGGTGGAAGCGGCAACAAGGGGGTCAGCTATTTTAGATCTGATCCTAACCAACAGAGACGACCTGGTTAATGGGGTGCAAGTGGTGGGATCCTTAGGTGAGAGTGATCATGTTCTCCTGGAGTTTGTTATACAATGGAAAGGAGAAGCCAGGCATAGTCAGACACGCATTCTTGACTTTAGGAGAGCTGATTTCAATAAACTCAGGGAAATACTGGGGATGATCCCATGGTCAAGAATACTAAAAGAGAAGGGACCTCAAGACGGATGGGACTTTCTCAAAAGGGAGATACTGAAGGCACAATTTCAAACAGTACCATTGAGGAAGAAAAATGGGAGGTGTCTCAAGAAACCAGGATGGATGACTAAAGAACTTTCAATGGAGCTAAGTTTTAAACGGAACATGTATAGGAAATGGAAAAGGGGGGAAATCACCAAAGAAGAATTCAAACAGATAGCGAACACGTGTAGGAGTAAAGTCAGAAAAGCTAAAGCGCAGAATGAGCTCAGGCTTGCTAGGGAGGTTAAGAACAATAAAAAGGGTTTTTTTGGGTATGTCCGCAGCAAAAGGAGGAAGAAGGAAATGATAGGGCCGCTACGTGGAGAAGATGGCAAAATGCTAACAGGGGACAGAGAAAAGGCAGAATTACTCAACACCTTCTTTGCCTCAGTGTTTTCAGAAAAGGAAAAGGAGGACCAACCTGAGGAGAATGGAACAGAGGACACAATAGGGGAAATCCAGCTCAAAATAAGTAAAGAGGTAGTACAGGAATACCTTCTTAATCTAAATGAATTTAAATCTCCAGGACCAGATGAACTACATCCAAGAGTATTAAAAGAGCTGGCAAATATAATCTCAGAGTCATTGGCAATAATATTTGAGAACTCCTGGAGAACAGGAGAAGTCCCAGCAGACTGGAGGAGGGCAAACGTTGTTCCCATCTTCAAAAAGGGGAAAAAAGAGGATCCCAACAACTATCGTCCAGTTAGTCTGACATCAATACCAGGGAAGATTCTAGAACAGATCATTAAACAGAGAGTCTGTGAACATTTAGAAGGCAATGCCATAATCACAAAAAGTCAGCATGGGTTTCAGAGAAACAAGTCATGCCAGACTAATCTGATCTCTTTTTTTGATAAAGTTACCAGCTTGGTAGATGAAGGGAATGCTGTGGACATTGCATACCTTGATTTCAGTAAGGCCTTTGACAAGGTTCCCCATGACATTCTTGCAAACAAGCTTGTAAAATGTGGGCTAGACAAGTTAACTGTTCAATGGATTGGTAATTGGTTGACCGGCCAAACCCAAAGGGTGCTCAGCAGTGGCTCCTCTTCGTCTTGGAAAGATGTGACCAGTGGGGTGCCACAGGGTTCTGTCCTGGGCCCAGTGCTATTCAACATCTTCATCAATGACTTAGATGAGGGAATTAGGGGCATACTTATCAAATTTGCAGATGACACCAAATTGGGAGGAGTAGCTAATACCCTAGAGGACAGGATCAAAATTCAGAATGACCTGGATAGACTGGAGAGCTGGGCCAAAGCTAACAAAATGAAATTCAATACGGAGAAATGTAAAGTACTGCATTTAGGGCGGAAAAATGAAATGCATAAATATAGGATGGGAGAGACCTGGCTGAATGAGACTACGTGCGAAAGGGATCTAGGAGTCCTAGTAGACCACAAGTTGAACATGAGCCAACAGTGTGATGCGGCAGCTAAAAAGGCCAATGCAATTTTGGGCTGTATCAATAGAAGTATAGTGTCTAGATCAAGGGAAGTAATAGTGCCACTCTGTTCTGCCTTGGTCAGACCTCACTTAGAATACTGTGTCCAGTTCTGGGCACCACAATTCAGAAAGGATATTGACAAATTGGAGCGTGTCCAGAGAAGGGCAACTAAAATGGTGAAAGGTCTGGAAACAATGCCTTATGAGGAGAGACTTAGGGAGCTGGGTATGTTTAGCCTGGAAAAAAGACGGTTTAGAGGCGATATGATAGCCCTGTTTAAGTATTTGAAGGGATGTCACGCTGAGGATGGAGCAGGCTTGTTTTCTGCTGCTCCAGAGACTGGAACACGGAGCAATGGGTGCAAGCTCCAGGAACAGAGATTCCACCTCAACATGAGGAGGAACTTTTTGACAGTAAGAGCTGTTCGGCAGTGGAACACACTCCCTCGGAGCGTGGTGGGGTCTCCTTCCTTGGAGGTCTTTAAACAGAGGCTGGATGGCCATCTGTCGGGGATGCTTTGATTGTGATTTCCTGCGTGGCAGGGGGGTTGGACTGGATGGCCCTCATGGTCTCTTCCAACTCTGCAATTCTATGATTCTATGATTCTATGAAAAAAAAAATAGCCGGTGGACCTGACAAGTTGACTGCCTGGGTCCCATCGCAGACGGCCTGCCGCCGCCGCCACCAGTTAACTGCCTGGATCCCGCTGCTGCCACCACCAGTTGACTGCCTGGGTCCTGTCACAACCAGTGACTGATGAGTGGCTGAAGGAATGAGGGGAGGAAGGGGCCCTTGTGAGGCTGGGGGATGCATACTGAGTGCAGATTGAGTGGCAGGAGAGGATTGTAGGGTGGGAAGGGAATTTGCATGTGGGTGGTGATTGGTTGGATGTGTTTCCTGAGCAGCCAATCAGCACAGTGGGAAAGGCAACATACCCAAGAGTTTTATATATATAGATAGATGTGATTTGTAATTGTTAACTTTCCATATAACATATGTTCTTACTTTTGTATACACTTGGAATCCATAAAGAAATTCAATAAAACCACAACTGTCTTCCGTGTTTTGTGAACTTTTGGCCTCACTGTTTCCAATTGTTTGCTACGTAAGTACATCAATCAAAGATGAGACTTTATGGATTGGATAAAGTAGGCCCTAGTCAAGTAAATCATGCCACAGTGGATGTGTGAGCCTTCAAGGTGCCACTAGGGCTTGTTTTTACTATAATTAAGTTGCTCATGATTATTCTGTGGTTGCAATTCTGCTTTTGAAGTCATACTCTCCATGGATGTAATGATTGACTGGGCTGTCCATAATTTGCCATGTTAAGAGATCATCAGCTGTAAACTCAAACTCCATCTAGCATGCTATGCTATATTTTGTAAGTTCACCTTAAATTCATGATAATTTAATGACAGAAATGGACTTCATGTTTTTAAAAACCTTTTATTAATACTAAGAAATAGTGAATGGATATAAGCAGCTGATCTAATGATGGAATTCTTTTTACCATGCGACTGCATGGTTATTTATTAGGATACATATCTGTTTAGATTCAGATTTAGGCAATGCAATTGGTTTGGTGGAAGCAGTCGTTCTTGGCCTGTTTTCTTCATGGCAACCCCTCTGGCCCCCTGAAAATGCAAAATTGAGTGTGAGAGGACACTGCTGAATTGGGGTGGGGTGGGAGTCGGGGAGGAGAAGGAGATCATCCAGGCTAGGAGGAAGCACCTTCATAATACAGTGGGCTCTCGGTATCCACTGGCATTTGGTTCCAGAATCCCCCGTAGATACCAAAATCTGTGGATGCCCAAGTCCCACTATATACAATGATGTAGTAAAATGGCAGCCCTTATATAAAATGGCAAAATCAAGCTTTGCTTCATGGAATCCCCCTGCCCCGAACTGTGGTTGGTTGAATCCATGGATAAAGAGGACCAACTATACTATAATTTACAAAGGTTTCACCCGCTCCTAAACTTGATTCATATTTGATCATAAAGTCATGGAATGCTATCTAATGGGACTAAAACAAAGACTATATGAAGGTTTTGGACTGAGTCCATTAACTTTGGAATAAACAAATATTCCAGATTTCTTTCTTTCTTTCTTTCTTTTTTTGCTCTATAATCCACATTTATAAATTGATTTTGAAACCAAGCTTGATATTAGGTTTATGTTGCCATTTCATTTTTGTGCAGTTTTGAGACCAAATTAGCAAACTTCAGCTTTTGTTCCCAGAAAATTCTAATTATGCACCATTCCTATTATGTCTCTCTCTCTCTCTCTCACACACACACACAATAAGAAACAGAAAAAAATGTGACTTCCCAAGCATGTTTTTCCATGGGATCTTCACATCTCTAATTCTGAAACCAAGATAAACAACATTATCAGTATGCACTTTTAACACATTAAGAACAGACTAAACCTTCTATTTCTGCACACAAAGCCCCTGTCAACAGTGACACAATGCTGCAGCAATGCATGGAGGGACAGAAGAACCTTCACTCCATAGCAACAGAACCAGACAATAACTAGGGGTAGACAGCCACAGAATAGTACAAAAGTAACCACAGTCATCTAGTTTTCAGCACTTTAATGCCCATTTAGGAAACCAGCAAACTTGTCCATATTTTCACTATGGTAAGCCAGTTCATCTGTATTCACCAAAACCATAATGATAATTAAACTCCTTTCAATTTCAGAACCTGTCCAGACCCCAATTTCTATGACTATAACATACAATTAAACATATGCTGTGCTATAAACTCTTATACTTTGTATATTTGTATATTGTATATAGTTACAATTTAAGGCAAGAACACTTAAATTTTCAGATCAAGAGGTTTCTAAGGATCTTTATTTATTTATTTATTTATTCATTCATTCATTCAAAGAGCCCTGAATATTCTTGAAAGCTAGGCCATAGAGCTGTTTTGGGGGTGGGAAATAAGTGTATATTAGGGATATTTTTACTCTGATATCAAATGCATCCCTAACCTGTTATTCCCTTCCATTTCACCCCTCTATGGAATACAGGCTTCCAGACTGTCAAAAACCTTACCAGCTTCCTCTGTGCTGAGATATTTAGAAACTTACAGTAATTAAATCCAGGGCCTTCGTCCCAAAATAAGCAACGTTTTGTTGACTGTGAAGTCATTTGGGGACACAACCCATCCCAACACATCTTTAGTCATATACAAGTAGTCACATTTAAAATATTAATGGGCCATGGATGGGCATAAGCTTCCTCAAGTACATGAAAAGGCACACCCACACTCAGTTCAACAGGAATTTGATCACTGCATTGCATGTGTATCCAATGTGCATCTTCTTCCAGACCAGCTGTTTCTGAAAATGAATCTTCTTTACTTAGTGGGAATACTTTTCAATGACCCAGCTAACCTTTAGAAAGGCAATATATGATGTCAAATAAACAATATTGTCAGATTCCTCTTTTTTCTCCTGTTCATCCCTCCTATTTCCCAGCCTTTGTAAACAGATGAGCATTGCAGAGACACCTAAACACCTGAGAGAGAAAAAAGATCAAAGATGAACCCTAACAGGATTTTTGGGGTGGGGAAGTTATCATTATGGAACAATAAGTGAAAATAAATTCTAAATAAATTCCATTTTCTGGGCGAGCAGGGCACATCAAGTTTGGCTTAAAGGTAACCATAAGGAGGGAGAGCAGGTACCTTCAAGTTGATGACCCACAATTAGCACCTAAGCAGCAGACTTTGTAGCAGTCACAGAGCTCACCTAGTCAATGGTAATTACATATACTGTATATATGGAAAGATATATTTAATTATTACATCATAGTGAGCCAGTGTGGTATAGCAGCTTGAGTGTTGGACTAGGACTCTGGAGATGAGGGTTCAAAGTCTCACTTGGCAATGGAAACCCACTGGGTCAAAGTTTCTCAGCCTCAGAGGATGCAATGGCAAACTTCCTCTGAACAAATCTCGCTAAGTAAACCATATGATAGGTTCGACTTAGGGTCACCCTCAGAATTGTCTTGAAGGCACACAACAACAGTTACATTATAGTACTGTACTGATTTCAAAATTTGCATCTATACATACATAAGCAAATGTTATGCAAATCTCCTTTTGTCTTTTTTGGGGAGGATGCATTTCCTCTTTTTTGTTGTTGATATATCTGTGATCACTAGTATTTGTTTATAGGAGTATTGATATACAACTCCTGGGTTGAAATTCAGCAGTCTCTTCCTACTGCTACTGTTTCACCTTAAATTAGGCTCTGAAGATGTAGTCTTATTTATTTCCTTACTATGGGTATACCTCAGTTAATAAAGTAGATGTGTTCCTGGGCATTAGTTCTTTAACATAAGATTTGGTACCAAAGGCCAAAATAACATGGAAAGAATAGGGATAGGTTACTACATCACAAAAGCAGAAGAGCAGTTCAACATGTTTCAGCAAACTTTTTATTCCAAATGAAACAATCCATACAAGGAAATGAAACTACTAGGTCAGGTAAGCCTTGCATAAGTAATGAAAACATTTTGAAGTTTTTAGAGACCACTTGAAGCTTTCTTCCAAAATGCATCCAGGGATGGCTTTTTCTTTCACCAGTCTTCACTTTTCTTATGATTTTTATTTTGGTGGCCAAACTTACAGATCTAAGCTTTTTTCTTTAAAGCATTAATAGTTTACATTTACTGCTGGGGTAGCTGGTGGGTCAGACTTACCTTCCATCCCCTTTTCTGTTTTGCTGTTCACTGGTACTCAGTAAGAGTTTCCAGAAGCAGTTGTGGCTTGCCTTGCTTATTTTATGTAGGCACATAAGGCTACAGTAGGATCAGCCAGAGTAGAATTACATTCTTTCCCAGCTCAACCTCTGTTTATTGTATTGATTATTGAAGACATGCTACTTAAGATATTGCTTTCAGCAATTAAAGTCTGGGTTTCTCCAGCCTTCCTTCACCATCCTCCCAATGCTCATGATGTTAAAAAAAAAACAACTTCCAGATAGACAGATGACAAGAGGGAAAAGGAGACTGGGCAGGTGTAAAAAGCCTTTGCAAAAAGGAGCTTCTCTATCAAAAACCTTTTAAACTGAGGTATGCCTGTACTGGTAAAAGAGAGAAGTTTTATCCAATGAGTGAGCTCAGTGTTTTTGTATAACAGGGTCCATCAATTCACAACAAAGTTTGTAAAATGGAGCTAAGTCCCGGGAAAGGAATCTGCTGGTCATTTCTAACCTAATTTGGATAATTCAACAGGTATAATTTTTATATAATCTTTATTAGAAAACCTGCTACAATATAATCAAAGCAATTTTCAAAATATGTATACAGTCAGCCCTTCGTACCCACAGATTCTGCATCCACAGACTCAACCATCCATGGCTTGAAAATATTCCAAAAATTAATAATCCAGAAAGCAAATTTTGCTGTTCACTGTTTTATATAAAGGAAACCATTTTACTACACCATTGTCTATAATGGGACTTGAGCATCCATGGATTTTGGTATCCACAAGGGGTCCTGGAACCAAATTGCAGTGGATACCAAGGGCCCACTGTATAGAGATATATGGGCATTAGGATTTCAGGAGATGTTGAACTATTTTGAGGTTTTCATTATCATATGATACTGCAATTGTTACATTATCTTGGCAGAGATTTTTAATGCGTGTGATGACAGAAGGAACAGAGCTTTCTTTTACACAGGAGGCTATAGTTTTAACAGAAGAACCAGTGGGGTAGGGAATAAAGTGGTAAAATTGTCCACCTTTAGGCATTTTCCAGCTCAGACCTCCTCCACTCAGTTGGATGTGTGTGTGTGTGTGTGCGTGCGTGCGCGCGCCTTCAAGTTGCTTGTCAATTTATGGCAACCCCATGAATTTCATAGGGTTTTCTTAGGTAAGAAATCCTCAGAGGTGGTTTTGCCAGTTCCCTCCTCTGAAATATAGCTTACAGCACCTGGTATTCATTGGTGGTCTCCCGTCCATGTACTAAACAGAGCTGACCCTGTTTAGCTCCTGAGATCAGACAGGATCTTGTGCCTTTAGGGTATTTAGGCACTTTGAATTTGTCATATGGTGAAATATTGCTCCCTGCGTGTCCATAGAGAGTAAAGCAATCAGGGTGGGGTGGAGGGGTTGGGAGTTGAGGAAAATTTTGGTTTAGGTTTAAGACCTTTCTCTCATCTCTTTGTTCTCCCTTCAGTATGTGAGCATCCTGTCAATATTTGGGTTTTTTTTAAGCATACAGGGAAAGCAACATAGAACTATATATTGTATATTATGTTGTTTCTCTTCATATGTAATGTTATAGATTCAAATCACATATTAAAAGATTAGACCTAGCTTGAACAACTATAGAAGTTAACCTGGTCTTTCAGGTTCACACTCCAAATTCTTTAAGACATACCCCATCTGGAGACTACATATTCAACATACTGATAACCTTCTGTGAGCAATCTGTATGACCCCTTGTGGATAAAATCACTCCAATTTATTTTAATTTGGCAGATATAGGTCCAGTGGATGTAATTTTGGTCTCTGCTTGTCCAGTTGTAAAGGGCATTTTTCCCAATTTGTTCAGCTTGAGGATGTGGATAGGATCCTTTGATGGATGAAACCCATTGTGAACCTTGCCACACATGGTTCTTGGGAGGGGAAATTAATGCCCACATCCATTCCAGTTGTCCACATCTTATCTAGATTAATTTCTATCTGGCTTCAGGTTTCATTATAGGGCACAGATTCCTTTGGTCACACTGGTAGTGAGGAGTGCATTTTCTCAGTTTATTTAACCATTTTTGAACAAAAGAAGAGCCATATTATGAGCACTTATAAACCACATGAATCCAAAAATATTAGAGCGGTGTAATAAAACATCCAGGCTGGAAATAACATATGTAAGTTTGTCTATTGAAACAATTGGGCATTTTTGTCTGATGTACAACATTCACATTCATTTTAAGATGATAGAGATGTGCACATGGTGTCATTGTGCATACAAATGCACATTCTCGGTTGATTGAATTGTATACATACAGAAATTCTTGTACCTGGGAGTTGTTTTTTACCTTGATTTTCCATCAAGTTCTGCTTTTGTCCTCTTATGACTGATCTATGATCATAATAAAGTTGATTGATTGATATTTATATATCTTTATCTTTGGGGATTTTTAAAGAAAATCAGAGTTAAGATCTTGAGAGCCATTGCTTTTAGTCTAAAGGACATCACTAGATCTGGTAATGACAATCAAGGAAATTCTGAAAATATTTGGTTTCACTTGGGAATAGTTTTATGTCACTATTTCTAAGCAAATCCTTTTCCAAAATGTTATTGACCCTAGCTCTAAAATTCACACCTTGTAGGCACTTTCTGATTTAAAATGGCCAGTAAGGTTCACTTTAACAGCTGTTTTGTATGCCTAGTATTGCATCCTTAAAGTATGTTCATTACTTTTCAGTGGACAAATTCATTTAAAGGATTAAATCCAATTGTTATATCCAACTAGAGTGGACCATTGAATCAATGGCACTTACATAAGTATTGACTTACCATTCATCAATTGATTCAATGGGTCTATTCTAGTTAGAACTATCAATTTGATTTTAAGCCCTAATATTTGGATTGATAATGGCTTGAATCCCAAAATAGAAATCAATAGGATTAAACTAATATGCAATCAAATAACCCAACATGACTAGTGCATGAATCATAAGTACCTATTAAAAAACACACTGCAGTAGTCAGATAATCAAGTAGTAAAAACATATAGATCTCAAATTGGATGAAAAGAGGTCTGTGTCCCCTTCCCCCACCCCAATTATGCCAATGACTAGCACAAAAATAAAAAACCCTCTAAGTATGCTGAAACAGATCAACAAAGCCACTTAAATTTAAATTTAAATATCTTCAAGCTAGATATATCTTGAAAACAAATATAAACAGTTTCCAAGCTGGGGTGGAGATGGCTCTGTTATTCTGTTGCAAGAAAAACAACTAAAAATCTTAAAGACTAATACATTTCATTTGGCACCTGCTTTTCTGGACCATAGAGTGTTGCCTCTATTGGTTTTTATTATATACAAGACTGGATAAGTGCATGGGTGAGTGGATGGGGGATTATATGATTGATTCAGTGGGGTCAGAGGGACTTAGAAATGCAAAAGCATAGCAATTATGACCTAACATTAACCCTTGAAAAATAGCAGGATGAAAAACATGTGCATGTTTTACAAACCAACTATCATTGCTGGAGAGTAAATGAATCCCAAAGAGATTTCATCCCTCTTTCCAGTTGATTCTAACTGGTTCTAAAAGCAATGCAGTACCTTGACTGTTGCCAGAGAGACACAGCCAATGCAGGTCAATCATGTTCTGTTATCTAATCCCACTCTGCCATCACTTCTGTTTAGATCAGCTATTTGATGAACATGAAAACTTTGGTCTTTTTCTCTATAAACATAAGTTACCCACAGTGGTGGTTGATGGCTGCACTGTTAGTGGGGCAATGCATCTGGCTTTTAGTCCAACTGTTAAAAGAGCTATTCAACCTATAGCTCCTTTAATGTTTGGACTAAAAATCGTAGAGCCTTCAACTGCCACTGCTACCCATGCTTTGAAAATGGATCTTCACTGTTTCAGAATTTATCACAGTGCAGATATTCCAGTTTTACTTACTTTATGGCACCTGTTCTCTGTTGCACTGACCTGTCCCCTTGGAGGCTGATCATTGGTTGTTAAATAGGCCTGTCTATGAATCTTTCATGGGTACTGATGAATTGCTTTCATAATACACTCCCTGGGTACTTCTTGATAGTTATCCATACTTGTTTTAATCTCTGGTAGTGAAGATTGGCCACTTTGGTTTCTCGGCCATTTTTTCTTTTCCATGAACAGACTAGCTCTACCCACTAGACTGTTTCCAGGAGCAATTCAAAGTGACCTATAGAACCATATATGACTTAGGTCTAGGCTTTCTGACAGACTGCAACCCCCCATATGAGCTTGCTGAGGACCTGAGATCCTCAGAAGAGCTCCTTCTTTCAGGCCTGCGTCTTCCCTAAAGCTCTGGAACTCTCTTTCTAGGGAGGCTAGAATGCCTCCCCTCACTGTTCTTCCATTATCAGGAAATGCATTTTTTCAGTCCAACAGGCTTTTCAGAACAGAAGGGCTTTAAAGAAAGGGCTTTTACGGAGTGTTTTAATTGTACTTTTTAAAAAAATGAACAAACCCTGCTGATTTTAGTGTTATTAATAGTTTAATTCCACTTTAATGTGCTTTTTAAATATGTTTTAACTATTTTGCATTTGATGTAATTTGTAAGACTCTTTAAGGCCTGGTTATGAGGGAAAGGGGAAAGGTGGTGGTAATAGCCCTTAGCCAGCAAATCCAAACAGAGCCAAGGGAATTAGTGAACATCTCCTCCAGGGCTCAGGGATGCCACAGGCTTTCAGGAACAGGTTAAGAACCAAAGGATCATCCCTTAGATGATTCAGAGTGTTTGGGACAGAAGGATCAAAACAGCATCAGCTGCTTCCCATCTGTCCCATCACAACCTCTTCTTTGCACAACCTCTTCCCAGAGAGAGATAAGTTTTAGTCAAGCAGAGCCTTCAGTGCAGCCTTCTGAAATCCTATATGTATTTTGGCTGACAACTCCCATCATCCCCAGGCATAATAGGTGATGGGAATTGCCAGCTTGCATAACCAAAGGGCCTCATGTTTGGGCGATCTGCCTTAATATTGAAAGGAATCATCTCCCCCTGGTTGGTGGGAAAGGAATGGCTGGATGGCTAGAATTGAGGAAAAACAACAACCAAGCAAGCAAAAAATTGTGGAGCGCGCCATGAACTAAGGCGAGTAGACAAGTTGTGAGTGGTGACAAAGATTTTTTTGATCTTTCAAGGTGCAGCTTGTCAAAAGTAGAGTTCAGGGTGGGGAACTTGTAAATTGAGCTAAAGAATGGCTCTTTGTCTGTAAATGCAACAGGTTTAAAACTAACAGGAAATGCAGAAACTACTGGAAACTGATTTTTCAAACATAAACTAGTTTAGAGCCAGACTAGAGATGGCATCGGTCATGTGTGTAGCCTTTGTGCAGTTAAAAAACTGTGCAGTTAACAAATAGTTAACCATCCCAAGCTGGCACAGCACACACTTGAGGAAAGTTGTGTAGGTTACAACTTTGCCCTTGTTGTGGTCTTCACTGGAATACACCCCCCCCCTCTGATTTGCTTACTGTTTGCAATGGTGTGAGGGTGGGATTCCCATTGTGACTAACAGATGGGACACAATCTCCTTTGTGGTCAACTTTGGCTAACTACACTGAGCCTATATTACCTCAGAGTTTTGTAGCATATTGCAGACCTAAAATCAGAAATTAGCTGAGCATTGACAACCACATTCCTTTATGTTCTAAGCGTGGGAATCTACCCAGCAGTAGAGTTTGTCCATACCACATTCAACCAACAAAGATGAGCATATTGTCTTATAATGGATCAGATTATAGCTTTATTTGGACCAGTAGTAGGATCATAAGGCAGAGTGAGGCAGGAGCCTCAGGTGACATATCCTGTGGGATTGTGCCCCCCTTGCCGCTGCCCCCTTCTTTTGAAGACAAAACTGTGTTTACTCCACAGCCTGTACCTAACCTCTCAACTAGCCTGCTGCCTTTACATGAAATGAAGGCTCTTTTCCCATTGCCAGTGTTCAAGCAAGGTTCAACCATGAGTTGGCTTATGTACATGGAATGGAGGATGCAATAACTCATTCCATGCCTCAGACGGTGAAATATCTTAGGCCAAACTTGTTCAAGAGTGTGATTGGCAGCAGTTTTCTTGGCAGTGGAGGCTGTTGGCTACCATATCAGTAGGGCAGTGAATCCACTCCAAATATTAATCCAAACTTTAAAAGTATTATCCAACAGGAAAAAAGATTCCACCTAAACATTAGGAAGATTCTCCTGATTTTAAGAGCTGTTTGGAAGTGGAATACACTGCATTGTAGTGTGGTGGAGTCTCTTTCTTTGGAGGTTTTTATAAACAGAGGCGGGATGGCCATCTGTCAGGAGTGCTTTGATTGTGTATTCCTGCATGGCAGGGGGTTGGCCTAGATGGCCCTTGTGGTCTCTTCCAACTCTACAATTCTATGATTCTATGATCCAAAAGGCCAAATCTAGTTTCAGAACCTTAAGAACACGAGAGACACTGCAGACTGGGCCAGCCAGAAAAATCAGCAGTAACAGAACATGTTATAAACCAACCTGGACAAAAAAAAGTTATTTAAAAACACCGAAAATCTGGACCAGGCCAACATCTATCATGCCAGAATGCACAGAGAAGCTATTGAAATCCACAAACACCTGGACAACTTCAACAGGAAAGAAGAAACCCTAAAAGTAAACAAAATCTGGTTGCCAGTCCTGAAAAGCACTAAAATCAAAACCCAACACTTGCAAATGAACTCCACCCAGGGACAGGGGGATTTCCAGCAGATAATGGGCCGCCAACCAACCATTAGCCAAACAGACACTAATTCTTCTTGCATATCTCCACCCAGAAACCAGCCATTCAAATACATAAATGTACATATCCTCCCCAACAGGGGTTCACAGTATATAAACCCCCAACACACCCAACCATTCTCTGAAGATGCCAGCCACAGATGCAGGTGAAACATCTTCCAGAACACTGCCTCACAGCCTGGAAAGAACCCAAGGAAAATCTATGGATGCTGGCCATGAAAGCCTTCAACTTCACTTAGATAGTTTCATTATTTTTTATCTAAAATCCAGAGTGGGTTTCCCAAGCCCACTGACATGAAACGCAGCATCTACAACTGCTTTAAGGTATTGGACAAATATATTTTATCCCATCTGCTTCCTAGTATTTTTTTTTAAGAAACTGAACAAAAATGAGACCCTGGGGTTGAGCTGGAAACATGTCCATGTAAAATGTGCTATTGAATTATCATCCTGCCAGGCCCAACCATCCCAATTCCCCTTTGCAAGCGATGGTCACCAAAGTGCTCAATCATGTCCTTTGCTCTAAAATTGGGATTTTATTATTTTGATCAAATATACCAATAAAATAAAATAAAATAACCCAGCATGACTGAGGTTCTGGTTTTCGTGGAATCCACCATAGAAAGAATTGGCATACATAAACTTCCCCAGAACTCCTGGGATCCTTTCATACTACACAGTTCTGACACTATGGTCCCATTTTAACTGCCATAGAAACATCCTATGGAATCCTGGGATCAGCAGTTTGAGGGGGGATATTGAGAATGCTCAGCCACAGAGTGCTAGTGCCTCACAAAGCCCCAGCATTATATAGGATGGACCCATGGCAGTGAAGTGTAATCATAGTGCTATAACTGTGTAATATGAAAGGGCCTCAGATGTCTATATTCAAGGCATGAAGTGTGGAGACAGGGTCAGGACAGCATGCAGTGTTGGGTGTGTGTGTGCTCATGCTGAACTTCCAACACATAGAACCCCTTTATACATATAGAAAGGATGCTCAAACCAGTGACTATTCCAGATGGACAGTAGAGCACTGGTTCCTAACCTGTGGTCCAGGGACTACCAGGGGTCCGCAATGTCCTCACAGGGGTTCTGCAAAGGCTTGAAGGCTACTTAGCTCACCTCCTCCCTGCAGTGGAGCAGCTACATGACAGTAGCCAAGGTGAAGGCTGGCTGGCTTGGCCTGTGCATTGCCATTTAATCCACTCCAGCCACAAACCTGCAGGAAGAAGCAGAAGAAAAATCTTCCCTCCCCCTCCAGTACATCTGAGGGAAGGTTTAATAGATGGTGTAACTGTATTATTATTAGGGTTTTAAATCTTGAGTTAAGTCTTGGGGGTCCATGGCAACAAAAGATATTTAAAGGGGGTCCCTAATAAAGAAAAGATTAAGAGCCACTGCTCTTGAGTTTAAAGAACCAGTGGCCAGGGTGCCAGACTATGATTTGGGTATGCCAGGTTTTAGTCCCTACTGAGCCATGAAACACATAGAGTAACCTTGGGACAGTCAATTTTTCTCTCTCATCCTGACCTACCTCACAGGATAAAGGTGCAGGGAAGAGCCATTTATGACTTCTTTTTCATTAGAAGAAAGCTGGGACAAAAATGTAATAAATAAATGACATTCCAATTAAAAAAAAATAAGGAAGGAATTTAAGTAACCATGGTCTTGTCACCAATATTTTTGAGTGACATTCTTTGGAGGTCACCATGACATAATTTAGTTTATTATTGTTGGATCAGATGAATATCCTGAATGCAAGTCTGATTAGCTCTGTTGATCTTCTGCCATTGTGAACATGTGATTGAAAGCTGATCTGTTACGCAACAAGATTTTTAGTTTGTTTTTTTTATAAACAAATCTGTAAGTAACACCTTTTTGTTTGTTTGGAATGGATAGTGCCAGATGACTAAGGTAGGATCTAGCCAAAGTTAAGTACTTGTAGGCCCTGTTTGGGTGGAGGGATTTACAAAACGGTTCTAAGCATGTTTGCTCAGGCATATTTCACACAGAACTTCATTAAATGTATTTATTGCTAACAACCACCCCAACCTTACTATCACATATAACATTTGATGCACATGATAAAATCAAAATCAAAATAACATTTATTTATTTATTTATTTATTTATTTGTGGTATATCCCCCTCCCCCCATGACCTCCATGTTAGTGTGTGTGTGTGTGTGAATGGACTCTAGACTTTAGTCAAAACTTTAAAGGAGCTATCCAAGGTCATGAATACTATCTCCTCCCATAGGTTCAGCATTCTGGATAACTCACTTTAAATTAAAACCAAAAAGAGACTTAGGACTTTATCAGACAAGTTTCTTCCAATGTTCTTTTGCTGGCACATCTTGTACAGTTTTATGCTGACAAAAGAACGCTTTCTACCAGACCTATCATTTTTCTCTGTGAATAGGCAGCCCAGCATTGATGGAGAGTGCTCATGATTTCACAAATTCTCGCAAGAAGACATGAGCGTGGTAAATTTAAAAAATAAAGAAAAAGAAACACAAAATGTAGACACAAGCACAGAAACACACTTTAAAAATTACAAGGAAACCAGGAAGGTTCATAAAAAGAGTGTCCCTTACTTGGCTATCGCAATCTCACCCAGAAGCGTTCTGTCATTGACACCATATTCACATTAGCACAATTAGCATGCCGGGGGGTTGGACTGGATGGCCCTCGTGGTCTTTTCCAACTCTGCAATTCTATGATTCTATGAATAGCATGAAGATTCAAACTCCGGCAATGCCAGCAACAAAGCACCATGGGAGATTTATTGACGGCTTGGCCCATCAATAAAATAGAACGGCTCATTTATATTACATGATCATGAAAGGATGATGTCATCTGTTATGTGTGCCCTTTTGTGTTCATTAGACATTGTTATGATGCCATATATGCTGCATCTGATAAAGTGCTTACTCTTCTATTTAGAAAGCAACACCACTGTTGCCAATGAAAGGACAACTTCCAGGGAGACAACTTAGACTCCCTTAGAAGGTAGTTCCAGAATTTGGGAGCAGCTGTCAGTCTGCACAGCATTAAAGTTCCCACTTTAAGCAGCTACAGTGAAGCTAGATCTATGGTAGCATCTAGTAGACATTCACCAGGACCAGATGAATGAAACAGGTATCTTAGGCAGGCAGGTACTGGCAGAGGTATGAACAGAGCCATGCAGTGTGCTCTCCAACTCATAACTAAGATTGCTGTATTCAGGTGTGATGCAGGATGCTGTTCTGCCACCATAACATTCAACTGCTAGTCCAGCCAGTTTCAGTATGTGGCTTTTCTTCTTTGCTCCGAAGCAGCAAAATGCCTTGGGCTTGCTCAGAAAAAGAAATAAAATGAAAAGATAGGATGCAAACATACCTCAGTTAACAAAGCCTCTGACGCTGAAGATGCTTTTTTATAAAGGATTTTTAGGTATGCCACCCACTCCCCTCTTCTGTCTTGCTGGAAGTTTTTCTAGCAGCTTTGGCACTCGGAGGATAGTGAGAAGGGGCTGGAAAAACACAAACTTTCAGTGTCAGACTGCAGCAGCAAGTCTTTAGTAAATAATGCAATAAATCAAGTTCTGATTTGATTCTGCTCTAGCCAATTCTACAGTACCTGTGTGTACCTGTCTATAGCAGGCCAGGTGAACAGCTGCTACTTCCAGAATGCCTTACAGGGAGAAGGCAAACCAAACAAAAAAGGGGAGAGCAGATAAGCCTACTTCACCAGCTACCCCAGTATGTTAAAAAGCATAGGTCTAGAGTTTGGCCACCAAAATGGAAATCACAAGAAAAGTGCAAGCTTGTGAAAGAAAAAATTATCCCTGGTTGTATTATGGAAAAAGCCTTCAAGTGGTCTCCTTTTGTTTACTTATGCAATGCTTTTCTGACCTGGTTGTTTCATTTCATATGTGTATATTGTTAATTTTAAATAAAAAGTTGCTGAAACCTGTCTTTATTTTGTGGTGTAGGAACCTGTCCTTATTCTTTCCATGTTATTTCTATCTCTGGTACCAAATTTTCTGTTAAAGACATTGTTATTGTTTGTTGTTGTTGCTGTTACATTTATTTACATCCTGCCTTTTCCCCAATAATGGTCAGAAACATGTCTACTTCACTAACTGCAGTATACTTGTAGGTTACAACAGAATGGATTGACTGTTTCAGACTGCAGATTAGGAAGTCACACCTTGAATGTGTTCTTGCATATATGAGTAAAACAGGGAGGGCAATACACAACTGGCAGGCCATAGGTGTCCCTGCCTGTTTTTACAGGCCACAACAGCCCTCTACTGTTAGGAAAATATTCTTGTTTAAAACAGAGAGAATTACACTCCAGGAAGCACAATTCACCTTTGAGACAAGGTTAATTTCCTCTTTATTTTAATCCTTTTGCCTGGGTTCAATGAAAACTACACTCCCCCCCCCCCAAAAAAAATGCAACCAGGCGTGGACTGCTGTCATTTCAGTGAGGGGAATATTGTAGCCTGCAGTGAGTTCAGAGTGGGGTGCAGTAGCCCCTGGACCTGCCAAAGGTACCCACTCCTGGAACAAAATACTTCCAGTCAGTAGAAAAGTAGCACAGCAGGAATCAGGCTATCTTTTTCAATGATCAGTTGTTTTTCTACTTGCAGGGCATTTGTAAAATCAGTAACAACATCTTCCACCTACGGTCTGGTGTTATCCCTTCTATCACCACAGCATTCCAGTGCACCATTCTGTTGCATATGTACAGCAGGCCTGAACAGAGACAGATTTGATCAGTGGCAGTACTAGGGGTGTGTGGAGAAGTTGAACAACACCTGGTGACTTGCTGCTATAATTGTGTAGTATGAAAGGGCCTTCAGTCTCTGACATGAGGGGAGTGTTCTACAAAGCAAAGCTGCTGCTGCTGTAAAACAATAGAGATTTTAATAATGGGACTCCTTTGTTACATCTGATCCTATAGTGTCACCCCTCCCTCTGATGATGGTGTTACTGTCAGGGTGCTGGGATATACAACTGGAAATGTATACTATAAAGAGCAAGTATGATATATTACAGCTCGCAGGGGCCAGCAATGAGAAGGCTAAATGCAACTGGCTGGTATATCTTGATTAGGCCTGGGAAGCCTGCGTGGGAAGGAAGAAGGCCAAATTCCTTATCTCCATGACAGAATATGTGTGAGAACCACTGTCTGTATTATTGAGCTGGATTATGGTCTGAGACTTTATAGTTCTGTCTGGGCTGTACAATGACAGGACTGCACTGTATATTGTGCTGTGATATGTAGTCTGTATGATAGGTGTCTCAGACTCTTGTAAATATCACCATAACATGTTTTAGTAAAGAGAAATAGTTTAGACAAGTCTGTGTGCTCATTTCTTCACCTAATGGATGCAATTCTGCTACAACTTTTGCTGCCCAATCCTTTTGATATGCTCAGAGGAACCAGTGTGCTACTGTGTCAGCTACTATGATTCCACTTTAATTGTCATGGCAACTTCCTATGGAACCATGAAGTTGTAAGTTGGTAAGGCACCAGAGCTAGCTGGGAGAAAATACTAAATAGCCCTGCCTAAACTGCAAATCCCAGCATTCCCTAGAATGGAACCATGGCAGTTAAAGTGGAACACAGCACTATCCTTGTGTAGTTTGAAAGGGTACTAGAGATCTGCAACCAGAAACCTCCACCTGTCCCTCAAGGAATTGTTTGTAGAATTGTCAAACAAGAGATGAAATAATGATATGAAAGGAGTTTTACTAGTTGTAAAGACTTGGTAGCAGAGTGTTTAGATATGAAGTGGAGGCCTTACATTTTTTCTGGAAAATAAGGACAGAGAAATTATACCTCGTCTACATATCAGGCTGCTATTAAAGATGCAGGAGCCCTGTGAAGGGAGGGGATGTAAACTTTTCTTTCCTACACCTTTGTACTATTATTTTCAGACAAATCTCTTTCCCCTGAACCTAGGCTACATTTTAAAGCCAAGTATCTATAAATGGGAAACTTTTAGAGTTTTCTACAAAGAGACCAAAATGGCTTTCTTTCCATTAAAGTTTCTGTGTCTTAGTATAATTTAGAGAGTTGAGCATGATAATGGGATAAGGCTCAAAGTTGAGTTTAAAGTAGCATTAAAAAGAACATTAAGATGTGCCTGTTAAGGAGATTAGTTGCTATAATAACTGAAGTGCCAGAACTTGTAAGAATCATATAGAAAAAGTCAAAACTGAGATGACTTGATTGATCCAGATACTATAAAAAAGAAAGGAGGAGGAAGGGGAAGAAGGGACAGGGAGCGGGGAGGAGGGGTATCGTTATTGTTATGAAACTTCATTTATAGTTTTATTAGTAAAAAATGAAATATCTGTGCTCATTTTCTTAATGAACATTTTTATGCACTATCAGCAATTTTTCTTTCTTGCTGTTCAGTATATGAAAACATTTTGTCACTTTTTACTCTGTGGGAAACTCCAGTCTTTCAGCTTAATTATTTTCCATCTGTCTTCATTTTACTGATGTCCATTCAAGATAATTTGCTCATCACATCATGATAGGCAGAGACATCTCAAGACCTCTTCTGTGTGAACCCTCACTCCTGTATCAGGTGCAAAGTACTCAAAGCCAGCAATGTTATTATGGGATATGAGGCAGAAAATTCCACAAGTGCCTCTTTCCATCCCTGGCAGTAGAAATACAATAATAAAACAACCAACAATTTGCCACCCTTTCCTGTCATCTCCAAAGCAACTTCCTCAAATGGTTACTCCTTTCTGCCCAATGGTATGGCTGGTCATCAAAATCTCTCCCCCCCCCCCACACACACATTGAATTTCTAAGGAAGCCAATATTTTAATCTGCTCTTTTGTCAGTATCTTTTAGCCTGTGCACAACCATTTGCATCGGTGCTGGGTCATGGTTTTCTCTTTTGTAGTGGCATAATAGTAAATTGTGAGGTGCAAGGGCTGATTTGGGGGACACTGTACATGTATTCTCTCTCTCTCTCTCTCACACACACACACACACACATTCACACACACCAGGATATAGGATAATATACATGTTTATTGGGATCAGCATGCCCTATAATTGTGTGCACAGTTATCTGGGAGGAAACTTAATGGAATTGAGCAATGCTATCTTTTGACTGCATGTGTTCAGCTTGTAAAAAAACACACACTGTGCTTTAACAACAGATCTACAGCCTACTGAAATGTAGCATGTAGCTTTTAATTAGACATGCAAAAAAACAAAACAAAACCATGCAAAATGTTCCTACTTAAATGGTTAGTGTACAGTAGGAGCTCTGTCAAAAGAAAGATGTATCCTGCTGCCACTTGATTCTTTTCCTTATTTTCTGACCTCCCTTAGGCTAATCTGCCAGCAAAAAAAAAGGTAAAACTGGAAAGCCTTGTAATCACTTCATTCACTTTCTAGCACAATTTGGGTCTGTTATCCTAGTGTCTCAACACCATGCTCTTACTCTGAAGAAAACACATCTTCCAGAGCTTAGTCCTGGCCCTCCACTACCCTACTGCACCTTTTCTCAGGTGTTTCCCTGTACTGTTATGTTTCGTTAGAGCAAAGGATGCTATTCTGAAACACCCAAGACTTCAAATCTTTGAACTTATATTCTAATTGTATTTTGTTAAGTCTTTCTGTAAGTTGCCTTGAGTCCCATTTTGGGGGGAAAGGTAGGATATAATCCAATACATAAATAAGCAAGCAAGCAAGCGATTCAAAGCCAAATGCAGCATTTAGCATGCACACGTGTGTGTGCGCGCGCACACACACACACACAGAGAATGAGAGAGAGAGAGATCTGCTCCCAAGAGGAGAAAGGTTCAAAACCAGGGACTTGCATTTCTAGGGAGCTATCATCCCTGGTATTTACTATGGATGTGTTGTCACATCCATGCAACCATATATTCAACCATGTGTTGAACCACATAGACAACCGTCTCGCCAACCAGGTATAGGTATATGCATGGTGAGGATATGTACCCAAAGAACAATGTTTGTGCCATTAGGCTTTGTGATCGAGAATAGCCCCACAGAAAAAGTCCCTCCAGCATTTGGGGGACCCTAAGCCAAGATGCTAAAGTTGGTCTCCTCCTTGATTAGCTTCCTCCCTTTCTGGTCTATGGTATCACTGTCCTTTATGATGATGACTTCTATATCAGCAGCAGAAAAGAACAAGGACATAAAATATACATATGCTGGTTTATATAGGTATAGCCTCTATAATTTCAATAGCAATACCAGCTGACCTGTGTGCTTGCTCAGTCATCAGCTGCCCCCAGTTGACTGGCATCTTCTGGGTTCCTGCTCTTTCTTATTCTTTCTCTTTAAACTGACAAGACCTTCAGAGAATGCTTTCAGATGTCTATCCTCCATAATGTGGGAACCTGGCCACCCTACTGTCTCTTCACTTACACAGTCCCTCCAGATCCAATCTATATAGGCTCCAAAGGAGGTGGGAAGAGAGAGAGATTAGGATGAACAGCTGTTTCTCCTTGGTACTATTACTGACTGAGGGCTTGCTCATAGAATTGAACAGGCATCACAAGAAAATGGAGGAACAGTAATAAGAAGGAGGAGAGTTTGGGGGGCTTCGGGTGTAAGATGTGGACTTTTTATGGACAAAATCCTGATTGATTCACCACAGACAGAACATTGGCTGGTCTATGTTTCTTTGGCTCACTCATTAAAATAGAGATTGTAGTCAAGAAATCAGAAGAAGGGTAAGACCTAGAAATGCAGCTATGAAGGAGTTTAAAGATATACCATTAAATACCAAATCATCCATGCCATAGTATTTCCAATTTCTATGTATTGTTGTGAAAGCTGGGCAGTGAAGAAAGCTGACAGGAAAAAGATCAATGTATGATGGAGGAAGCTTCTATAGATATCATGGACCACCAAAAAGACAAATGAATGGATCCTAGAACAAATCAAGCCTGAATTCTCAGTAGAAGCCAAGAAGACTAAACGGAGGCTTTTGTGTTTGGAACATATAATGAGACAATGATTTTCTGGAAAAGATGATAAAGAGGGTAAAGTCAGAGGCAGTGGGAAAAGAGGTAGACCAGTGATGGGTTCAATCAAGGAAGCCATGGGTCTGAGTTTGCAAGATCTGAGCTGTCTTTATAATTGGTCTCTTGTTCATTTATAGAATTGCTGTAAATTGAAGTCAACTTGATGGCAAATAAGAACAGCAACAAGGTTGCCACACTCATGTCCCTTCAATATTCCATCTTAGCCCAGAAGATGCATCTGAGAAGCTGCAACTACTAAGGTCTAGGCAACTGGGGATCAGACTTTTCATCTCTTTAAATTATTAATGTTTAAAGTAGCTGTGGGGCAAATTAAACTGGGAACACGATGCCCAGGGCTGGAAAGTTTAAGCCTTTTCCATGAAGTACTTTCTCAAAGTAACACCCCCCCCCCAACACAACAGCTGTTATTTATCTTATTGAAGAAAGCTTGGAGACACACCACAGGAAAAAAAATTAGAGAACTTTAATTTTATAGAAGAATAGTGGATGAGTGTGTGTGCTTTCATGTCATCTGTTGACTTAAGTGACCCCATGAATTTCATGGGGTTTTCTTAGGCAAGGAGTATTCAGAGGTGGGCTTGACAGTTCCTTCTTCTGAAATATAATCTACAGCACCTGGTATTTGTTGGCAGTATCCCATCCAAGTACTATCCATGGATGGCCCTGTTTAGCTTCCAAGATCAGATGGGATCTGGTGCTTTAGGGTGTTTTTGCAGGGCTAGTAGATGGGTATCAAAATAAAAGTACATAAAATAAAATCTCACCGAAGAAACAGCTGCATAGATTGGTTTGATTTCCATGTTTCAAAATCTCTTTTATCAAGGAAAATGTTCTTATCTAAATGTCATTAGTAAAAAGTTGATCCAGAAGAAGAAAAAACCCTGCATAGTGTAGCTAACTCAATCTATTTAAGCCAGCTCGCTTCAATGGGAATTATGCCCTAATGCATCTTAGGAAGTAAGCACCATTGAACTCAGTGGACCTTAAGGCTTGAATAAATGCACTTGCAACTGGGCTTTTGCACTGACATCTAAAGTAGCTCAGCCTAGAGTTGCTGAAATTTTAACGGGCCCGGTAACTGGGCATCAGAAGCCTGGTTAACAGTAATTAGCAAATAGATAAATGTAGAGTATGGAGAGCTCTCTTATGTTCTCTGCTACAGATCAAGATTATATGACTATGTGAACCTGCTCAAGTTTTAAGATCTTTGGCAGAGGGCTTTCTCTCAGTTCCATCACCCTCACAGGTATGTTTGGTGAGGACACAGGAGAGAGCCTTGTTCGTGGTTGCTCCCAGACTGTGGAATTCTCTCCCATGGGAGATTAGATTGACTCTACTTCTCTCCTACTAGCAGGTACATACCTATGCACTAAGGATCTTAATGTGGTATCTGTGCTGATATTTTTATTGTCATATTTCTTAAAATAATTTGACATTGTTATAAAGTGCTGATGTTTAATATGCTCATGTATTTATTTTAATGTTTGTATCATTAGGGTTTTTAAAGATGACTTTAATTTCTTATGTGAATCATCCTGGATCTCACGTCAGGACAAAGGCAGAGATATAAATGAAATAAATATATAAATAAGTTAAAGGTTCAGAAAAGTTGAAAAAATTGTGATTTTAAATCAGGCACCATTTGGGAACTGAGGTTATATTTTAGTCAGAGTGTCAAACTAGGCTTAGGAAGACTTATATACCACTATGTTACCTGGGATAAAATTTTAAAGCTTCAGATTCAGGTGAGCACTTTTCCAAGGCTGGTCTTTAATCCTAGTCCAAGAAGGGGACATATTATGCTAGCTTTTAATTAGGCTGATTCTGTTGCCAGGGTCCAAAAGGGTAGAACCTTGAGTTTGAAGAGTTAGTGAAGTTGTAAGAAAAGAGCAAAGCCTCAACAGAGACATGAAGGGAGAGAGGAAATGGGGTGGGAGAGATATTTGTCTGAGAATGAAAAGGATACAGCAAAGCATGTCTTTAACTGCACACATAGACACAGTCACACAAAGAGCATGCTTACCGTACTCAGACCTTAGAGGCCACCCCAAGAAGCAGCATGCATAAATGGGGAAAGAACACTATGCACTGTCCCATAGACTTGGTTCCAATGGAGTGGTCTTCTCAAAGTTCCAGCTCATCTCAGGTGCTTCTGTTATGACTTTCAGCTCCTTTGATTTCCATATCTTGGTTAGTTTCACTCAAGTTTTCCACTTCTATTGACAATGGGTAAAAGTGGTGAACTTCGGGTGCTTACATGATATTTGCCACTTCATCTCTTAAGAGCATCTGAGGCAGCTGTTTTGGAGCTGGGTTTTGTACATAGGATTTGGAACTAGAGTTCACATTAAGGGCTCACATTAAGGGCTCCTCTGTTAATCTCCATCTTCTGCAGAGTTCATCCATCTTTTTTCCACCTTTTGGTCAAATTGTTATTTCTCTCTCCATGCCTTGCATGCATTCTTCAAGTATCCACACACATCCTCACTCAATCCCACAGATCTAAATCAGCATTTCAAACATGGTATTGTTTAGTGTAAGGCTTCTGCTGATTCAGCCTGTTTACCTTCTGTTAAAACAATCATGCCATACATAAAGCATAGAATGCTAGTGCATTAGTATGCTAACTAGCATCACATACCCCAAAGTATAACAAATTGCAAACCGTATATTCTAGAGTGTTATACCTATTACATTGATTACCTATGGACTCGTGTTATTTATGTAATAAAAATGTTAAAACCTTGGAATAGAAATTCAAAAATGCAACAAATGAATAGTAATCTACAAGGATAGCAGCTTCTTTGTCTAACAATTGAGTCCATGAAGCTTAGTGAGTGACTTGAAGTGAGTTGTGCATGCTTTCTGTACAATTATGTAGACATGCATGTGATTATGGAGGAAGGAAGGATTTAACAGTGGAGCCAAAAAGACATGAATTGCAAGAGCTGTTTAACGTGGTGCTAGCTCTTCTGGACTAACTTGATTGGATCTGAGTTCCTACTATAATCAGTAGGACTTCAGTGAGTCAACTAAATTTTCACATTGATTTCAATTGGACCTAAGTACTAATAACCTATTCAGGATCCAATCCATAGACTGCAGGATCCAAGTTCACTGTTGTTGTGTGCCTACAAGTAATTTCCAGCGAACCTATCACAGGGGGCCCATCTAAACGGTGAAAATACCCGTCATGGAATTCTCTGGGAATCCTACCTGTCTAAATGGGATCCAGTGCCAATCCACACTAGTTGGAAGGAGGGGAAGGGCAAAATGGCAAAAACAATGGGGCAAAAGCCTTTGCAGATTTTCCCATACTTTTTCAAAAACCGCAAGGGGGGGGGGAATGCACATTTTTGCTTGTTTGGACTATCAAACTATAAAAAATTTGAAGGGAAGCACAAAGCTGATTGGCTGGATGAAAGCGGGGGTGGGGCTTGCTAGCAGGGCAAGCGCCCACTGCCACCATGTTGGATTTTCACCTTAGCAGTCGCTTGCTAAGGTGATAAAACAGGATTAATATTTTCTGTTTTACTTTCCTATAAAATTGGAAAATCGCTCTATTGCACCAGTGCACTTTGGGATGACTTTTTCTTTAAAACAAACAAACAAACCAGCAGCGGTGAAGAACTAACGCAAGTAACTCACTCACGGCTATCATCAGGAATGTGAGGCTTATGGGGGCTTCCAAGGCCAGAAAATCCATTTAGACATGTCACTGCTAATGCAAGAGGCCAATACTACATGGTACTTTGGATTTTTTTGGTTTCCCTGGCTGAGTGGGGTTTCAAATCCTGGGGCCCATCTACACAAGGGGAAAAAAATCTAAAATACCTCATAGTATTGGCATCTTGCAACTGCAGCAACATGTTCAATGGCTTTTCTTGCCTCGGAAGCCTCCATAAGACTTGTATTCCTGATGACGGCTGCAAATCATTTACTTGCGTTAGTTCTTCATTGCCACTGGATTTTTTTTAAAGATGTCCCAAGGTGTGTTGGTGTGATGGATCGATTTTCCAACTTTACAAGAAAGCAAAACAGAAAAGATTGATCCTTTTTATTGCCGTAGCAAGTGTTTGTTATGGCAGAAATCCAACATGGTGGCAGTGGGCGCTTACCCTTCTAGCAAGCCCTGCCCCCACTCTTGCCTGGCCAATCAGCTTTGTGCTTCCCTTCAAGGTTTTTATTATTCAATAGTCCAAATGAGCAAAAGTGCACACCCACTTCGGGGTTTGTGAAAAAGTACAAGAAAATCTGCAAAGCCTTTTACCCTGTTGTTTTTGCCATTTTGGGCCCTGCTCCTTCTGAATAGTGTGGATTGGGGCTGGATCCTGTTTAGACAGGTAGGATTCCCAGAGAATTCCATGAGGGGTATTTTCACCGTTTAGATGGTCTCCAGAGTCGTAACCCAGAGGTCAAACCACTATACCATGCTGGCTCTTAGAAGAAGTGCACAAATACTGCAAGCCTCAACAGTAAACTAAGTCATGTGAAAGATACCACCAAAAGATTCTTCTGGTGTACATACATGGATTCCTCAAATAATTTAGAAATATATCGCTAATACTGTAATTGTACAGAAGTGGTTCTATGGATTTGACTTCTCCATGGACCTTAGACCCATCCAGCTGGGCTTCTGCAGAAGCTCTCATGTGTGGTTTCCCAGCTCGACACAATCAGATCTCTGGATTTATTCAGTTGGAGGACTTTAAACAAGACGATCCCAGCTCAGCTGCCCCTTTGCCTTACTGAGGATGGGATGGATACATGTGCTATTTTAGAGGTTTCCTCTGCCAAATAGGGGTGTGCAGAAGGTAAAACGGGTTCAGCTGGGAGCAGGGCCAGTTTAAGGCACTGGCTGCGGTCAGCATCCACAGGGGGTCCTATCATTGTGAAGTCGAAGGCTTTCACTGCCGGCATCCATAGGTTTTTCTTGAGTTTTTTCTGGGCTGTGAGACCGTGTTCTGGAATAGTTTCTTTCTGACGTTTCGCCTGCATCTGTGGCTGGCATCTTCAGAGAATGGTTGGGTAGGAGTGTATGTGGACTTTTATATGCTGTGACCCCCTGTAGGGGAGTATATGTAAATTTGTGTAATTGAAAGGTTTAATTGAAATTGTGTAATTGAAAGGTATAATTGAAAGGTCCACATACACTCCTACCTAACCATTTTCTGAAGATGCCAGCCACAGATGCAGGCGAAACGTCAGAAAGAAACTATTCCAGAACACAGCCTCACAGCCTGGAAAAAACCCAATGCCCCATCATTGTTGGGGCCCCTGTAGTAACTCCCCCTCCTGCAAAAACATTATTAGTAATAATCTGAATATTCTGTACTGTGAATAGCTTAGGTTGAGTTATGTTTACCTCAGGTTTATGTAACCTATGTGGCCCCCAAAATAAATAAAGCATTGCAGGGGCCCCCAAAATTCCTTAAACCGGTCCTGGCTGGGAGACGCCATAAATCCTCAAGAATGTCCGAACCTTCCCGCTGTTTAACAACGGCAGCAACAAGATTAACTAGCCCCCTCTTCCCGCCAAAAGATACCTTTCCATCCCTCCCTGGGTGGGTTGAGGGGTGGCGGCTGAAGGCCAGCCTGAGAGGAGGACATCTCTTGTCCCAGCAGGACCTGGGAAGGGAGCTCTTCTGAAGAAATGAGTCCCCACGTCCCCCAGAGAGGGGCGGCGGACTAATCTCGGGGGAGGGGAAAGGTGGTTGCCAAATCCCCCGTCCCCCAGCTGGGCTTCCCCGGGAATCTGTGGGGGGCGGGCGGCTGTGGTGGTGTTTGAGGAGGAGGAGGCGAGAGAAAGAGAGAGATGAGGAGGAGTTTGGTCTTCTTTCCCCTCTCTTCTCCTCCCTGACCCCCCTCAGGGTTGCCCGCGCGCCTTTCAGAAGCCAACCGGGACCCACGAGAGGAGACCTGAGAAGTCCCAGAGAGGGGACGTACGTGTGTGTGTGTGTGTGTGTGTGTGTGAAGCCAAGAGGAACAGGAGAGACCGGGGTTGCGCCCGAGGCGTCGCGGCTGGCAAGGAGAACCCCCTCCCCGCTCTTTTTCGGGGGCTGAGGCCGGAGGGAACGCGCGCCCTTCGGGGCTCCGGGCGCTTGGCGGTGCCTCTCCGCGGGGAAAGAAAAGCCGCCTGAGCCCGGTGGGAACGAGGGAGCCCCCCACCAAGCCTCGCCTGGCCCTCCCCTCCATCTTCCCTCGCTCCCTCCCTCCCTCCCTCTCCCCTGGACCTCCCTCCCCTCCCGCCTGGCGACTTCTCCCGGGGCTCCCGCGGCCGCCTTTTTCGATTGGTCGGGGATGTGTCTGTTTACCTCTGGCTCGAACTTCTCCCAGGAGCAGCTCGGTAAGTGGAAAGACCGGCTGGGGAGTGGGGCGGGCGGGCGGGGGGGAGAGGCACCGCCGCTGGACCCAGCCTAGGAAGGAAGCAAAGGACGCTCCGGAGGGGGTGGGTTGGAATACGGGGGGGGGGGGAGAAGACTGGAGAGCCACGCGAAGTTGAGGAGGGAAGGGACCTTTACCTGTAGAAGGGGAGGGGGAGAGGGAGGGAGACTTTGGACCGCTATTGGGATCAGCAGCAGGGAGCACCTGGCTCCAGGAGCCCCACTTTGCGTTCCTAAGAGTACCTCTGAGCATACGCAGAGTGCATCTCTCTCTTTCTCTCTCTCACACACACAAGGCTCGGTCATTGCAATTCGCTTTCTCCTACCTTTGGCATTTGAGGGGAATCATTTTTTCTCCCTTTCAAAAGGTTGTCAGCACTAGCTAGCTGGTATCTCCACAAATATATATATATATATATGGGGGAGGAAGAGGCTTGAAGGGAAAGGAAGAAAAGGCATTGCTGCTTTGAACTTCTCTAACATCTCCAAGCGCCCCATGTTTCTGCCCACGCTTTCTTTCCCTGGCTATTTAGTAGGGTGGTGGTATATTTTGTGTGTGTGTGTGTGTGAAAGAGAAAGTGCTGTAATACACTCCTTGGCTTTACCACTTTTGTCAGTGAGGTCATAACTGTAGGTATCCAGGAAGAGCATCTTTTCTTTTAAACTTCCTTTGGTATGTTAAGTTCATAAAGAGAACTGAAACTAAATTTAAGCCTTTCTGAAAAGGGAAAAGCTAAAAGTTTTTTGTCCATTCATATCTTTGGTTATTATTATTTTTTCTTCACGATGGCATTAAGAAATCAATAGGATTGTGCATATAAATTTTATCCCATATGTTTCAGACGTCGTTAAGAGGAAACGTATAGACACATTACAGTGATGCTTCCTTATCTTTATACGCTATTTTCTTCCTGTGTGCATGGCTAACCAGTCCCTGTTGTCCTTTGCCTGCAAGTCATGAAATCCTTCTGGGAGAGGGGGATTGCTATTAGTCCCATAGAGGACAGACAAGCTGACAGTAACTTGGAAGAGTAAAAGCACTATTGAGATCACTTACCTCTTTAAGCAGGCTTTTATGGTCAAACTCAGTTTGGTGAGAGCACAATAAAGGTTTAGAATGGTTCCCCCCCCATGGCATCCAAAGGCACACCAACCATCTAGATAACGAATCTATTTATGTTTAAAACGGGACTTTAATCATGAATTACTGTGTCACAGTGCAAAAAAAAAAAAAAAGAGCTGAGAAATTTTTGAAGTCAAAGGCACCGTCTTGGAGTCAAAACTCGAGTCAGAGTCACTATTTTGTCTAACTAAGCATTTGACGAACCAGGTTCTGGAGTTATTTATCATATAAACCATTCTGTTTCAAACAACTGAGGCTTTTTTCAGTTGTTTGAAAATATTTTTTCCCAATATTTCTTCCTACAATAAATGTACCCTCATTATTATGAGTTGTTGTTGTTTTTTTTAAAAAACCAAACATGTAGCAAAATAATGCATAATAAAATTGTTACACAAATTCAGTTCAACTTTCCTTCTCACTCACTCCTTTCTTTTTTCCTTGTCACATGTGTTGCTCAGCGTCATTTTTTCAACTCTTACAGAAAGAAATGCTGGTGTTTTATATGCACTTGCTTGTTGCAAATGCTCATTATATTTAACTCTCAGAGATAACTGTTCTTGTTGGTTAACATTAAGAAACATTTAAATCCTCATAATTTCAGCCTTGACTTTGGCTTCAGGCAGAGTTTACAAAGGGGAAATGGGATAGATTTTTGGGGGTTCTTGCTATCTCCAATAGTCTGTGTTCAGTATGATTTCCCCTCTTTGTGCTAGAAGTGCTTCTTGTCGAATCTGAACTGTGCCATAATTCTGTCTCATTCATGGAATGTTACACTCATGTCCAGACAATGTCTTTATAACCTTTTCAAGTTCTCCCCACAGTTTATCCCATCTTTTTTCTTACTGGAGGAAATCTTTAAAGGAGGAAACTTTGAAATGTCTTTCACCTGACAGCACTAAGTGCTATCTGTCTGAAAGCACCTCTTTGTTTTTGTCATGTGCCTTCAAGTTGACTCCAACTTATGCAACCTTCTCATAGGGTTTTCTTGGCAAGTTTTATTCAGGGGAAGTTTCCCATTGCCTTTTTGTAAGGCTGGGAGTGTGTGACTTGGCCAGGGTCACCCACTGGGTTTTGATTGATGAGTGGGATTTCAATCCTGGTCCCTCGAGCCCCTAGTCTAATACTCAGATGACTGCATTACATTGGATCAAATACCTCTAGTTTAAATTTGCCCTGACAGGACACAACTCTGTATTTGAAATGCACACTTAATACCAATGCATTGAGAAATCACAAAGATGTATGTTAGTCAGAATATCTCCTTACAACCACCACTTTTCTCTAATTGTCACACAATATTGGTAACTTCCTTGTTAGAGGACATACATGCATTTGTATATGTATGTGGAAGGACATGTATGAGTTTGAATGTGTGTGTGTGTGTGTGTGTGTGTAAGAATTATGCTTCCTGGTGAAGCAGTAAGGACTGGCCCCTAGAAATCCAACATCTTTGAACCTGGTCTAGCTAGCCAAGAGACAAGATCTAAAATCCAAGCATGGAGATAATTTCAGTGAGCACATTATCTGTATTCATCAGTCACAAATTCAAACCTGTTTTGTAGTGGACTCCATGGAAGCGGAGGTGTGTGCAGTTAGTTACTTTAGTTTCTCTGAAAGGTTTTGCTACCTGAATGGAGTAGTTTTGTATTCCAGAAGATTGCTGATCTGTTTGAGTATATCATTATTTTCTTATTTATGAATAACAGAGGCTAAGAGATCAAACAAAAATGGTCTTTATTGTGTTAAAAGAGAAACTAGCCTATTTCCAGAATGAATACACTCTAGACTAGTTGCCTTTGCTAAGGTGTCACAGTTCACAGGTCTCATCTCAGAGCTCGTTACTTTCAGTCAGCATTTGCACCTTAAACACAAGGCATGCTCTCGTGCATTTAAATTGGAAGGTGAGAACTAGCCCACGGTTGCCATAGCTTCCTGTTTGTCAAATCAATTAAGGGCCATAAACAGCTATCCAAATCTGTTATAGTTTCTGCTCCTGTCATGGCCATATTCTCTCTCGTTTTTTTCTGAAGTCCCTTTCTGTTGACTGTTCCTTTTTAAATTCATAACTTCTGTTTTGGAGAAATGCAAGTCAATTTTATGTCAATTTCACCCAGGGGCACCATTTTCCTGCCAAAGCCTTCTTTCTGGAACTGACACAGCCAACCAGTCACGCTGCCACTGTGGGATGCTTCTTATGTCTTCCAATATAGGTCAAGGAGCAGCTAGGAGCATTCCTCTTTGAAAGTTGAAAAATGCACATCCCAGACACACCTTCAACAGGCTCTCTCCAAAGCTAGTCAGCAAAATGGGATTTTCCTAGAAATAGATGCCATAGTTCACGTTAAAAAGTTGTAAACATTCTTACTGGTGCCATTGCTCTGTTTTCTGTCATTGTTCTTTAAATGTGTAATCTGCAACTGTATGCATATGGTTTATGTATGCAAAAAATATTGCAGTTCAAGGATTTCTTTTTATTTGAGTAATGGCATGGTGTAGTAGTTTGAGCATTAGACTGTGACTCTGGAGACCAAGGTTCAAATTTCCACTCAGCCCTGAAGCCCGTTGGGTGGACCTTAGGCAAGTCACACTCTCCCCCCTCTGAACAAACCTTGCCTAGAAGAACTTGATGTTTACTTAGGGTCACCATAAGTTGGAAAGAACTTGAAGGCACACAAGAACAACAACAATGGAGACATGCTCCAGTCAAAGCTGATGTTGGTTCCTACTTTCATCCACATGCATTTCTGGATGGGAATTACAAACGTACCTCAATTAAGAAATTAAGCATTACTTATTTAACAGAAAAATTGGTACCACGGTGGAAATAACATGGAAAGAATAGGGATAGATTTCTACGTCAAAAAAATGCAATTCAACATGTTCCAGCAGAATTTTGTTCAAAATAATACCAAGCACAAGTGAAATGAAACAACCACGTCAAAAACAAGTCATGCCAAACTAATCTTATCTCTTTTTTTGACAGAATTACAAGCTTGACAGATGAAAGGCATGCTATCGATATAGCATGCCTTGATTTCAGTAAGGCCTTTGACAAGGTTACCAATAATATTCTTGCAAACAAGTTAGTAAAATGTGGGTTAGACAATGCTACTGTTAAGTGGATTTGTAATTGGTTGACCAGATGAACCCAAAGGGTGCTCACCAATGGCTCCTCTTCTTCCTGGAGAGAAGTGACTAGTAGGGTGCCTCAGGGTTCTGTCCTAGGTCTAGTGCTATTTTATATCTTTATAAACAACTTGGAATATGATATAGAAAGTATGCTTATTGAATTTGCAGATGACACCAAATTAGAAGGGGTAGCTAATACCCCAGAGGACAGGATCAGAAGAGCTGTTCAGAAGTGGAATACACTGCCTCAGAGTGTGGTGGAGTCTCCTCCTTAGGTTTTTAAGCAGAGGCTGGATGGCTGTCTGTCAGGAATGATTTGACTGTGTATTCCTGCATGGCAGGGAGTTGGACTGGATGGCCCTTGTGGTCTCTTCCAACTATGACTTTAACAGATTAGAGAGCTGGGCCAAAACTAACAAAATGTAATTCACCGGGGGAGGGAAATGTAAGGTACTCCACTTAGGCGAAAATGCACAGATATAGGATGGGTGAAACCTGGCTTGACAACATTACATATGAAAGGGATCTAGGAGTCTTAGTGTACCATAAACTGTACATGCCAAACAGTGAGATACTTCAGCTAAAAAAGCCAATGTAATTCTAGACTGCATCAATAGGAGTATAGTCTCTGGACCAAGGGAAGTGATAATGCCACTCTGTTCTGGTTTGGTCAGACCTCACTTGTAATACTGTGTTCAGTTCTGGGCACCACCATTCAAGAAAGGTATTGACAAGCTAGAATGTGTCCAGAGGAGGGAAGCCAAAATGGTAAAAGGTCTGGAAACCATGCCCTATAAGGAGAAGCTTTGGGAGCTGGGTATGTTTCATAGAATCATAGAGTTGTAGAGTTGGAAGAGACCAGAAGGGCCATCCAGTCCAACCCCCTGCCATGCAGGAATCATGATCAAAGCATCCCTGACAGATGGCCATCCAGCCTCTGTTTAAAGACCTGCAAGGAAGGAGACCCCACCATGCTCCAAGGGAGTGTGTTCCACTGCCGAACAGCTCTTACTGTCAAAAAGTTCCTCCTAATGTTGAGGTGGAATCTCTGTTCCTGGAGCTTGCATCCATTGCTCCGTGTTCTAGTCTCTGGAGCAACAGAAAATAAGCTTGCTCCATCCTCAATGTGACACCCCTTCAAATACTTAAACAGGGCTATCATACTGACCCTTAACCATCTTTTTTCCAGGCTAAACATACCCAGCTCCCTAACTCCCTATGCCTTTCCTCATGAGGCATGGTTTACAGACCTTTCACCATTTTAGTCACCCTCCTCTGGACATGCTCCAATTTGTCAATATCCTTTTTAAATTGTGGTGCCCAGAACTGGACACAGTATTCTAGGTGAGGCGTGACCAAGGCAGAATAGAGTGGCACTATAACTTTCCTTGATCTAGACACTATACTTCTATTGATGCAGCCCAAAATCGCATTGGCCTTTTTAGCTGCCCCATCACACTGTTGACTCATGTTCAACTTGTGGTCTACTAGGACTCCTAGATTCCTTTTGCACGTAGTCTCATTCAGCCAAGTCTCCCCCATCCTGTATCTATGCATTTCGTTTTTCCACCCTAAGTGCAGTACCTTACATTTCTCCATATTGAATTTCATTTTCCAGAATTTCATTTTCCAGTCCAGATCTCCAGTCTATCCAGGTCATTTTGAATTTTGATCCTGTCCTCTAGGGTATTAGCTACTCCTTTTAATTAGGTGTCTTCTGCAAATTTGATAAGTATGCCCCTCATCCAAGTCATTGATAAAGATGTTGAATAGCACTGGACCTAGGACAGAACCCTGTGGCACCCCACTGGTCACATCTTTCCAAGACGAAGAGGAGCCACTGCTAAGCAACCTTTGGGTTCAGCCGGTCAACCAATTACAAATCCATTTAAAAGTTAACTTGTCTAGCCCACATTTTACAAGTTTGTTTGCAAGAATGTCATGGGGAACCTTGTCAAAGGCCTTACTGAGATCAAGGTATGCAATATCCACAGTGTTCCCTTAATCTACCAAGCTGGTAATTATATCAAAAAAGAGATCAGATTAGTCTGAAGCAATGTCATATTGAGGATGGAGTAAGCCTGTTTTCTGTTACTCCAGAGACTAGGACACAGACTAGTGGATTCAAACTACAGGAAAAGAGATTCCACCTAAACATTAGGAAGAACTTCCTGATGGTTAGAGCTGTTTGGCAGTGGAATACACTGCCTCAGAGTGCGGTGGAGTCTTCTTCGTAGGTTTTTAAACAGAGACCATCTATCAGGAGTGGTTTGATTGTGTATTGGCATGGCATGGAAGGGGCTGGACTGGATGACCCTTGTGGTCTCTTCCAACTCTAATTCTGTGATTCTAGGTAAGCCTCGCAGAAGAAAACAAAATATTCTGAACCACCTACAGACCACTTGAATTTTTTTTCAAAACGAACCCCCCGCCCCCATTTACAAGCTTTCTTTTTTCTTATGATTTCCATTTTGGTGGCCAGACTTATAGATATATGCTCAACACGTTGAGGGTAGCTGATGAGGCAGGCTTATCTGCTCTCTGTTTTTTTGTAATTCATATAAGATGTTGATCTTGCCTGTTGCAGGAAGGCAAACATGCCTACAGTAAAATGGGCTGATTAGAATTTCACTTGTTCCTAGCTCAAGCTTTGTTTATTGAAGAGTGTACTGCAGACACATTGCTGCAAGTTGATGCTGATAGTCTCTCTTTTTCCACTCCTTCACCACATTCCTAATTGTTGACACTGCTAAAAAATGTCCAGCTAGGCAGAGGAGGAAAGGGTCTGGACATGTGTAAAAAGCCTATGTAAAAAGGAGTTTCACTGTCAGAGGCTTTGCTAACTGAGGTATGCCTGTACTTTTTAAAGACTATAACTCCCTGATGTGGCCATTTTAATTCATAAAGTAACCTTTAATTTGGCACTGTTTCTAGGGCACCCCATAGGGAACAATGTACAACTGATAGGAGTATATTCTTTGTTGGGTAGTTCAAATGGTTATTTGGGAGAACAAAGATATGCAAACTTTGTTTTTCTGGCTGCATCCAGATGTCTAATTGAATAAGAAGATGGAAACAAAGAACATCAGCCTTATTTTTGAATATTTCATTTTCACATGCAAGAATGAATAATTACTAAGGTTTTCCATCCCCCCCTTGCAGGAGAAAATAACTATTTCTATACAATATTCTCCCTCTATTGGAGCTTCCCAAAGTTTGTGCAAAAGTACCCCATGTGTCTTTCTGCACAGAAAATTCCTCCTGAACAGTTTGGAACATTTGAATACTGGGAGAAAACTGTGAAAGTCTCACAGCAATGTTATCTTTCGTAATGGGTTTCCAGACTGTCATGAAGCCTACTTTTTGACTGGGAAATGAATAAAAGGGGGTATTCTTCCCATCCCTAGTCATTTATTCCTAAGGACACATATTTTTAACTGTGAGCCTATATATGTCTACTCAGAAATCCATTTGTTGGGTTCAGTGGAATGTGCTTCCAGGTAGATATATAGAATTTGGCAATCTTCTCATAATATACAATTTTCCCCAGTTTGGGACTCAAGGTGGCTTACAACAGTTAAATCAAACATAGCTATACATTCACATGATGAAATGAATACAGGTCAACACCATGATGGATATGTTCCAAGACACACATACATACCCCGTGGATACATGAAACCATGGATAATAGTGAACCCTGTTGTTTTCAATGAGACAAACACCAGAAGTTGATCATAGAGTCACTTTGGAGGATCTAGAAATGCCTAGAGAGAACATATTTTTTTGGACATGGGTAAGTGAAATGGTGGATACCGAATCCATGGATACAAGGGTCAGCCTGTACTGGTTTCATGGCAGTTATTACCAGGGGTATAGTTATGGCAAAATATAGGTATAGCAAAATGAGGGAATTGTGTCCCAGTAACAATTCTGCACACACACCCCCAATGAAACTTTCCTTCACTCCCCAAACTTCTAGCATTGCAAAGAATGAGGTACTGAAAACCATTCACACTGAGTATGCTTACATTTCCTGTGTTCATATTCCCTTGGTCTCTTTGCCTGCCCCTGTTCTTTGGCTTTCGAAACTATGTTTCCAAATGCTCACCTGAAGTTTTAAGTTACTGCAATGCTAGAAATATGAAGACTGAAGGGGGGGAAATCATTTGGAAGATAGAATTCTTATTTGGGAGCCAATGGCCCCTGAATAGCTACATCTCTGCCTGAAATGTTTTAAGGAAGATCAGGCAGTATGGTCCAGCTAGCAGAAATCAGATTTTAACTTACGAAGACAGAAATGGAAACAAAGAGCAAAATGTCTTAATTACTACTTCTGCCATCATGGCTCATAATCAGTCAAAAATAATTGCAATTTTCCTGTTTTGCCTATGCTTCAACGGGCAAGTGGGGGTGGAACATAGAAGCACTAGGTGAAGTATAATGGCACTATAATACCTGAGCTCATGTCTACTTTAATTATCCCCAAGCCTTTGTGGTGCATGCAATTAACACATAAAGGGATTCTTACTGGGTGGTCTGTAATGCAGATTTCATTGGTTTTCTAAAAAAGCTACAGGTAAGAACAGTTCAGTGGGGTGCCTTTAAATAATAGAAACACTCTGGTTACCATATAAAAACTTAACTCTGGGAGGGAAAGTTATGCTGATTTCATTAAGCATATTTGCATGTCAAAGCAGGTAGTGTGCTAATAAATTGCCATGTAGGAAGCATTAATGTAGTCACCAACTTAAAGAAAGCAACCATTTTCTAATTTTGACTTCATGCATCTAAGTTTGAGGACTATTTAGTCTATAAGAGCTAACATTTTGCTTAGCACCATGACTGTGGTTATTTTTGCAATGCAGTCCTTTTGTGGGTACAATATTAGAATGCTTTCATCAGCGCTGTCTATGCACAATCCTAAATATACACTGGACTGACTGACTATGTGATGAATGTTGCTGTTCTTGAGCAAGCAGGGATCACCAGCATTGAGGCCATGATATTGAGAACACAGCTGTGCTGGGCAGGGCACGTTTCTAGGATGGAGGACCATCGCCTCCCCAAAATACTACTCTACGGTGAACTCGCCACGGGTCAGCATAAGAGGGGTGCTCCAAAAAAGCGATACAAAGACTCCCTGAAAAAACATCTCAGGCTCGGCCAAATTGATCACCAACAATGGTCTGCCCTGGCCTCACATCGGGAGGCATGGAGACACACTATCCACAATGCGGCAGCCTTATTTGAGAACTCACGCCGAACAAGTCTTGAAGAGAAACAACAACGCAGAAAGAATCACAACCCAAAAACATCACCCAAGGAGACCTTCTGCTGTGCTTTCTGAAACCGGACTTGTCTATCTGGGATTGGCCTTTTTAGTCATCAGTGCACTTGCAGAAAGTGCGGGATGAGTCCTTCCTGAATCTTCGTTTGCGAAGAAAAGCCAGAGAGGAGAGATTAGTACCACTCCATCCAGTGGGCCTTACTCCCTGCTAAGCATGTATAGCATTGCAATCCTTTTAGGAATAGGACTGCACTATAAATGTTAATTTAGATCTGTTAATGCCAGTTTAGATCTGTGGAAACCCAAAATTGTTAACTTTACATCAGCATGCATTTAGCTGGTAGATAGATCAACTAAATTTTCTCTGATTGGTGTATTTGAGAAACTTTCAACAGTGTACATGTGCTGTACTTTGATTTTCATCATTGTGCTTTAAATGCTTTTAAACTGTGTTAAATTGTGTTTTAATGGGACGGTTTATTTGTGTTTTATTACATTTTTTGGTAATCATTGTGTTTTAGCTGTAATGTGTTTTAATCTATGCTGTGAGCTGCTTTGGGTCTCATTTAGGAAGAAAAGTGGGATCTAAACTACAGTGATGTAGACTCAAGTCAATTGATTTGGACTCAAATTGGACTCAAGTCACTTCAGTGACTGAACTTGGACTCAACTCGACAATAAATGACACACTGACTTGACTCGACTTGTGACTTGTATATTTTTAGCAGTTGACTTCCTGGCCTTGGTCCAGAAAATGGTCCTCCTTTGAACAACACTTCCATGATCTCACTGCTTTTTGCCTACCGGTCACATCATGGAAGCCGTAACGGCAAATGCATTAGATGATGGGTGTAAGGTGTAAGGATTCTTCTCAAGGTTTTCAGAAGCTTGAAAAGGCTCCTCCGATGTGCAGCAGGGGCAGGCTGCTGAGCAGACCTCAAGCCCCGCCTCAAGCCCATTGCCTAACATGTTTGCTGATATATATTTTTTACTGAACTTTCTGCATATCTTCTTGATTTTCTAGTTAGTGAAAGTCCACCCCCTACCACCTCCTCCTCCTCTTTTTTTTCTTTTTCTTTTGGTTAAAATTGGCTCCCAGACTTGAGACTCAACTTGAGACTTGACTTGAAACTTAAAGATAGAGACTTGAGACTTGGAGTAAAAGACTTGAATACATCACTGCTAAATTGAATAAATAAATGATTGAGGGAAGTTCTACTTTGTTAAGTAGAGACTAAAGGACACCGTTATTTTACCTCTTTATTTTAATGGAAAAAACACAAAAAAAAGGAGGGGGAAAAAGGAAATTTACTATTTCTTCTAACAAAGAGTGGCAGCATTTGTTTATTAAACTGTCATATTTAGTTTCCTCACTGAGGCATCACAATTGGGAAATTTAGCTGAGGTTGATTGATTAACAAAATGTAATGATGCTTCGAATTTATGTCGTTCTTTCTGGGATGCTCATTCTTTCAGGAATTCCTACAGCAAGCTTGTAAGGTGGGTTGCCATTAATATTCCTACACTGTATGTTAGAATGGTGAGCAAAATACCAGAGCTGTCCCAGCTCATATGTTTGGCCATTATGTTGTCAACAGAGTCTGATTATTTAGAATTCCATTTGGTGCCAGCTGTCATGGATCTTGCTTTCTGTCACTGATTAATGGGGGAGAAAAGATGTGTTGTTCCTTCTCAAGTCCCTTAACACAGCAATACAGTAGCTGCACTAAATGGGCATTGGTTATGAGAAGAGAATTCCGTAGACTTAACCCATTTCCATTTTTCCATATTATCTTCTAAGGACTTGGAAATTTTAGACACATTTGTTATGTTTTACAGATGCAGGAGGGATGATAATTGTGAGTGGGGTTGGCAAGTTGCTTACGTAGCCAATGTTTTGATACTTCTTGGCCAAATCTTCCCCATTAATTGCCTGTCTGTTGTGATCACCTTTCTGGTGATGCCACCTTTTGTAGATGTTAAACAGGAAGGAGGTCTTTTCTGTGCTGATGCTCACTCTCCAGAACACCTCCCCTTCCCAGCATGAAAGTATATGCTAACTCTGTTATAGTTTCAACACCTGTTGAAAACTTCTTATTTACCTCAGTAATTACTGACTTGTGATACTTGCTGCACCCCCACCCCAAAGTTTCATTGCTTTTCTCCATGTTCGTTATTTTGCTCAGATGAATCAGGCTCCAAGGACAGGTACTGCTACAGTGCTGTTCACTCCAAATTCTTTTTCATCCCTAAGGTCCATCCTTAGCCCTGGAGGATTCTAGGAGCTGGTCAAAAAGTAACTTCAGTTTAGGAAAATTATTCAGGAGGAAAAGCTAAACAGACTCACAGACCTGGGATGTAACAATAGAAAATTCTCTCACGTGTGTGTATGTGTGCGCAGAAATTCCTGAAATGAAATGTGTAGTCATGCAATTTTACACTCCCAAATAGCAAGCTCCTTGGTTTACATAAGGCTAGCCAATTTAGGGGCTGCATCCCAAGGTTTTCCTATTTCTCTGATTTTAAATCCTTCAGGTTTTGCTTTGACTTAATGGTGTGTGCGTGAAACTCTAATTAGGTGAAATCTTCCCCAAAGTGAGATTCTGAATAAACCTAACATCATGTCTTCATTTATCACAAAGCACCACCACAATGAGAAGAATGCAGTCTTAATTTAGAGAGTCACTAAAAGTATTTTTCTACAAACATATTAATAATGTAGCAGCAACTTAGGGCTACAGTGTCAAGACAATGGATGTCTGTTGGACTCCCTATTCTTGTCCTGTCAACTTCAGCTGAGAGGTGAAGCGGAGGCCAAGTACAGCAGAGGTAAAGGCAGTCCATTACAAGGAAACTTTATGGGGCCCATCTGTAATTAGGAAAAGCCAGAAAGTATTGTAGGATTCTTAAACTAGGTGTTGGGTAAAACACCAAAGTGAGTGTGTGTTTTGTGGAATGCATTGACCTCAGTGTGGGCCATGGTGCAATTTCAGAAATAAAGAAAACGTAATTTCAGAATTAAAATAGAAATTTTATTTTCATGCCTCAGGAGATCATATCTGTGAGAGAAGACCCATGTTGCAAATGTGTATGAAGTCCAAAAATGATACTTGGGTCCTGTTGGCATGGGCTTTGCAGCAGCACACAAACAGAACCCCACTGTATTGTCCTAGAATCTCAAATGTAAGATTGACTGCTTAGGCACCATGACAAGAAATGTCCAATCTTACCATCAGAATGACTCTGTGGACAAAATAATTCCTTTGATTTAGAATAGTGCAGGAACAATGAGCCACTTGCCAAAACAAGATACTTCTTTAGTTAACAAACATCTCATTGAAAAAGGAACAAACAGACCATTGGGCTAATTTGAATCAGCTCTCTAACCATAAAAATTTCATTCAGTGTGGAAGTGGCCACACTATGGGAGGAGAATTAGGGAAGCACCTATATACATGGTGAGTTGTTATATGTATTTCTGTATTCATTACTTATATTAGCCAAGATACTGTGTCAGAGCATAACATCAAAGTTCCCCAAGCTGGACTACATGACCTATCTCTTCTTAAAAAACCCTGGACTCAACATTTAGCTGCTGCAGTCCTCCTCCATGGCTATTAGGTGACTTATGGAGAGCACGGAGGATTGGAGAAGCTTCTATGTCCCCATAGCCAAATGAACAGCATCATCCACTGAGATCCACTGGGCAAAGTATATACAAACAGCAAGTAGCTGGAAAGGTGGCCAGTTTTTAATGAGCACACCAGACTGCAAACGCAGTCAAGAAAGTCAAGGGCTTATGGCAGGCAGAGTGGGTCCAAACAAGTCTGTCAGTCAGTGGAAAACAGGCAGCAGAGTAATCAGGTACAGTCCAAGGGCAAGGCACAAGTCAAGGCAGCAAGGATCAAAGCAATGAAGTCAGCAAGAAGCTTTCTCCAGAAAGATCAGTTGATCTCTGACAAAGCCTTCATTGCTTCCCAAGCATATATATATATATATATATATATATATAGAGAGAGAGAGAGAGAGAGAGAGAGCGCAATCATGGCTTTGTCAGGTGCTTCTTACCAAGCAGGTTTTTCTCATAAAGTTTCAGAGATTTCCTTTCAGCTTCCTTTTGAGCTCGCTGCTGGGTGTATGATGGTGGAGGTAAGTCTTTCTCCTCATCTCCATCCTTATCTGAATTGGCAGGACTCTGCCAGAACTGGTGACAACCCACTAGAGCCAGGCTCTTCTTCTGCTTGAGCCTCCAAGTTGGCAGGGTTCCCTGCTGGCACAGCTGTAGATAAACCTGTACCAGGGTCAATAGGGCCATTCCCTGCTGTGTCCTCCTCCTCCTCTGATTCCATACCCTCATCAAACTCCTGGGGCATGACACTGCGGCCCTCCTGAGGCCTCAGCAGAATGATGTAATCATTCTGCATTTGGCTACAGGGACATAGCCAGATAGTTCTTCAGTCTCCTCCACTCTGCTCCAACTACTGAACAGCTGTGAGGTGGCTGCAGTGGAAACGGTGAGTCGTGTTGGGACGGGGGGGGGGGCTCTGGTCATTATGGAGGGAGGAATAGAATACGAACCTTCTCAATAACCCCAGAAAGACATAGAATGGTATATGTTGGACTTCCAAATGTCACTAATAGGATATCCACCATTATATATATTGTAAGCCGCCCCGATTGTGTTGTAGAGGGGCGGGATAGAAATAAAATTATATTATTATTATTTATTATATCCTTTCTTCTCTTTGAGGAGATTGAAAAGACTTTTGTTTTCACAAATACAGCCGTTGGAGATAAGTCAGACTGAGAGAAAGTGACTGACCAAGGGAAACAGCCACATAGTTTCATGGGAGACTGAGGACTTAAACCTTCGAAGTCCAAGTTCGGCACTCTGACCACTACATCACACTGAGGAATGACCAAAACTTTCTTTTTCAGTGGCAATAAATTGCCATGTGGGAGCTACATGCATGTGTTCGCATGTAGGCTTTGTGCAAAACTTTGGATGAATGTGTGGAGAACGGGTATGTTTAAGGATGCATAAGCAAACCCTCTTTCCCCTCCCTCCACACATTCCTCCCCCCCCCCAGCATTAACTTCAGACAGACTGGTTCACTTTGTCTTTTCATATGCATCACATCCATATGATGAAACAAGAAAGCAACCAAAAACTAGATTTAAAAAAGAAACAATATTCTATGAAGTTTAAATGTAGTTAGAATTGGTGTGTGCATGTAAATGAGCATCAAAAATTTGCTATCACTTAATAACGTGGAGGTAGAAATATGATATTTCAGAATGTGAAGCCAAAATATTATTAAGGAGGCCAGAGGCCAATAAAGAGGCTAGAAGGTTTCACACACAATGAGAGCTTATCAAACTCACACTACAGTTAAACAAAACCCTAGGTCTTAAATGCAGTCATAGACCACTAAAGCTGAACAGTGCATATACTAATTATGAAGTGAAAACAAACAGATGCTATAGTGCTGGGTGGGCTGGGCTTGTACATAAAATTAAGGTGTTTTCAGAAAAGTTAAATGAGGCTGATCTTGGAGTCAACTGACTGAATGACTGGATACCAAGCTGAAGGGAGCACTAAACAGAGCTCTGTGACTCCATGTAACAAGTCCAATCTTTCCCTCTCCTCTTTTCTGGAAATATACCAATTGGCATATATATGCATATTCCAGACATATAGCTTCTCAGAGGTCACTGGAATGAGGAGTTCATCCAAGTTTATTGAATTGTAATGTTGACTTTTATGCTCTGGAAGAGATCACTTCCCATGTATCCTTGGTTCTAAAAGAAATGTGCTTTACCCTGTGGTGGGGAAAGGGGTAAGAAGACCTATTTCAAAGGAGGCACTGGGTTGCCCTTCCCTTGAAAGCTACTTTGCCAAGCTTTTTCTAAGATCCTGATAGGTTTAGGTAGTACATGGTTTGTTCAGGCTTTCTTTGTGTTCACTCTTCTTCCACACCCTACTAGGTAGCAGGACCCTCTTTGAGTACCTCTCTCTCAGCTGTTGGGGAAAAAAATTGTGTGTGTGGGAGTTGCAGAGGGATATAGCACATGGAAATAATACAGGCCCTCTAAAGGATGAACATTCTAGGCAAGTCTTTAGCTTCATCTCCGTAGAAGTTTATGGACTTTTGGCACCTAGCGTCTAAAGATGGTGTGATGGACTAGAGAGAAATTTTGTTGTTGTGTGTGTTCAAATCATTTCAGGTTATGTCGACCCTAAGGTGAACCTATTACAGTATATGGCTTTCTTGGCAAGATTTGTTCAGAGGTTTGCCATTGCCTTCCTCTGAGGCTGAGGGAGTGTGACTTGCCCAGGATCACCTAATGGGTTTTATGGTTGAATGGAGATTTGAACCCTGGTCTCCAGAGTTGTAGTCCAACACTCAAACCACTATTAATTAGTCCGTTTTAAAAACAAATTAGCCTGAAGGTGTTGGATTCATAAGAGTTCCCTTAGCGATGCCACATTCTAGGTGTCTAGATTTTACAGAGTTAGAGCTATGGCTACACATCCTCTTTATGAATGTAATTTACATGCTGGTCCAAGCATTTATACCACCACTGCATGCCTCTATGTAAGTTCAAGAGAACCAGTGTTGACATAGACACCAGGATCCCCTTCTACTAGAAAGCTGGCCTCTGGACCTGAATCAACAGGGTCAAATTACAAGAAATGGGATTAGGACTAGACATTAGGAAGAACCTCCTGAATATATGGACTGTTTGACCATAAGCAGAACAGAAGGTGCTTTCGTTAAAAGGTTTTAAGCAGTGGCTGGAGACGGTGCAGTAGCAATGGATTTAATGCACTGGCAGAGGGCTGGACTATATGACCTTGAACAATCATTCCAACTGCACAATTCTATGATTACATGACTGGGAGCAGATCTCCAGAGTTTCAGATAGGAGCCTGTGTTAGTCCTAACTGGAGATGCTTCAAACTGAACCTGCAACCTTCTGTACGCAAAATGTGTCCTTACCTGAGAAGATCTGGAAAATCTGTTTTGCCCAAAAGGGGCATAAAGATGCATGGTTTGGGGCAGAATAGCATTGAAAAATTTCAGTTCCCCAAATCTCAGCTGCCTAATTTGCATATTGTTGTTTTGTGACTTTTTTGCTAGTAATATAAACCAAGTGTGATTGCAGAAAAATCAGACAACTTTTTCCATTGCTGATTTTCCACTCCAAATTGCCCCCGTCTGGTCCAGCTTTGTAGCAAGGAAATAGAACACTGGGATTTTCTTACATTTTAACAAGTCATTCCTCCCCCCCCCCCCCGACAAAAAAAAAACAACCAACAACTCAAAAGGAGGATGGTGATTTCTAGGTACTAGTAAATAGTAATGCTTGGAGATGTTACTTTTTTGGATCACAACATCTAAAATCTCCCAGCAAGGATGGCTATCCACCATAGTCCATAATCATCTCCTAAAGGCTGAGGGTTTGTGCAAGATGTAATCCCAAATAACTTTTCAAGGCTCTAGTAAATAAGATAAATCAGCTTGTGTGCTCTGATACTACTGCTGTTGGGTTTTTTTTTAAATTGCTAAATGTTATGTAAACTTTTATTTATGAATATTTTAGTTATGAATATTTATAGGCTAGTGCTCTCAAAGGACCTTAACCAAAAAAAAGGGAAGAAAACAGCATAGTTATTTACATAATGCATCATATTTTACAGAAGAAAAGATGTGTTTTTCTTTGCACTGTGTTTTAGGAATTGTGGTTTAGATGTGGGAACTGGGGGTTAATGGTGGAGTGGAGTAAAGGCTCACTTTCTGATTGGCAGGGATGATATTCATTTCAACTCCTCCCTTTTTCAGGATAACCTGTTTCCTCTGAGTCTCACCACAGTCCTCATGATAGTAGGGGGTGGGGATGGAGATGCACTTTACCCACAATATACTATTGTTCTGAGCTACCCCTCGGAAACCATTTTGGGGTGGTTTTGTCTTGAATGGGCAGTGAAGCCAAAGGCCTGCTACATCAAAATCTATCATATTGTTATTTTCCCTTTCAACAATACAGGAACAGTTCTCTGATTTACAAAGAAGAGGGTTAGAAATAGTGTGTTGTTACCTAATTAAGGCTATAACCACAGACATAATAAAATAATTTATTTTCAGACATTGCCTCAAGTCTGGATTCTTTATGGAAACCATCTTGTGGTCTCCGTCCAGAACAAGGAAACTCAAAATCAGTGGCGGTATTTTAGCATAGTTTTGATTAGAAGCAGGACATGTCCACCAAATGTAACTAAAGCAACAACTGCAACCATATAATAAGATGTATATTCAAAAGAACATGAATTCTCCTTGTTGCAGCTATGTTTTCCTTCTGGATAGACATACTGCTGCCCAGACACTTATGCTAAAACCTTAGACTTTGTTCCACTGTTTTATATAGGTACTTCTCCTGGGGAGCAGGGGGTAGGTGTTTGTGTGGTGGTGGAAGGATAGTATCAAAATGAGTCAGGGACATTCCATCTCTAGTCATTAACTTATGACTGAACATTTTAAACTTCCTTCTTTGTCAGGGGATTGCAGCAAAATTTTGCTTGCCCTCTTCTGCGCAGTTTCCAGTTCTGCAATATCTGTTTTGGATACAGCCTCCAGAAGTCTACAGAATATTCCAGTTATTGTTGCACATATAAAAAGTGTGCAGGTGTGGCAATTTATTTTCTGTCTTATTCCTAATGATCCCCAACATGGAATTGGCTTTTTCATTCCTGCCTCCAACTGTGTGAAAGCTTTCACTGAATTATCCATCACAACTCCAAGATCCATTTCCTGGTCAGTTGTTGCTGCCCTGCAAGAGATATATGAAATTAGCACATGGCCTTCCCATGTGTGTCACTGGATTCCATTTGCAATTTTTAATACTTACATCCCTTATTTGGAGAAATCATTCCGGATCTCCTCCTCATCCCTTTTTATATTTAAAACCCCAAATAATTTGTTGCAATCTGCAAACTTGGACACTTCCCTTGAACATTTATGGTGTTAAAAAACACCAGCTTCATTTAAGATACCTGATATCTGGAAGATTTAACTTCTTGCATTGTTCCATTCTGAGAACTCTTCACTTACTTGCCTTTGTAGCTTCCTATACTTTAAACCAGTTACTGATCCACAAAGAATTAGCATTCACTTGGGTGTTCCCTATTTTAGGAGGGCTCCTCTACCCTACACTTCCACCCCATGGCAGTTCTACCAGGCCCCTGAAAATTATATACAAAGGTTTCAGGAGTCTTGATTAATACAGTGAGCTGTGATGGGGAAAGGGAGGGGAGCCCCCCAAATCCTGGATGACTAGGACAATGGAAGGCAAGAGTAATGTGTTTTTCACTACATAAGTGTGTAGCTTGTCTCAGTTCTCTGGTTCCAAAATGGCTGGAGAATTAAGTCCTCTTCAGGTGTTCACTTGAACATGCATTGCACTAAAAGATATGTGCAAGCCCTACACCTCCCTCCAACATCACCAAGCACCTGGAGGTAAGTTTGACCTTTGCATCTCTGGAACTGTAGGTACAAAAGTCATATGAGTGGGAACCCAACTTTATCAGGGATCCTGCTCATGAGACTTTGTATCCAAGCTCAGGCAAATGTAAGTAGGAATAACTTGTATCCAGGAAATCAGGGATGTGTGGGTGTGTGGGATGCAAGTGAGGATCCTGTTGCAAGTTTTAACCATACATGTGTCCAGAGGCTCTTTCACATTACACAATTGTAGCACCAAGATTTCATTTTAATTGTCATGGTTTTTTTCCTATGGAAGCCTAGGATTTTCAGTTTAGGGATGGGCATTTAGAATTCTTAGCCAGAGAGCTCTAGTACCTCACCACACTACAAACACTATGATTCCATAGGATACAGCCATGGCAACTAAAATAGAATCACACTGCTATAACTGTCTACTGTGAATGTGCCCCAGGAGAATGCATAAACAAGCTTTACTTTTAAGAAAATCTGGAACTCCCGAGCAGGTAATAGTCCACATATATAGAAATATCCAGAACCTGAGCAAAATCCAGCTAACCAAACAGCCTTACAACCCTAGCATAACATGCTTTGGAAGCCACTTTTTATAACTAAAACATGTTAAGATCTCCCAGAAAGCTTCCTGTGTGTACCCTTGGAACAGGAGACTAGGTTTGGGGCCAAGAAGGACAGAACCTTACAAAGAATGAAGCAATACAGTCAGACCCTCCCCCCCCATATCTGTGGAACCAATATCTGTGGTTTCAGTTATCCACAGCTGAAAAAATAGGGACGCATACCATAGAGTTTGCTGGGAAATGCCTAGAGAGGTATCCTTTCTAGGCAGCTTCTAGGCCCTCCAACACAACTCAATGATATGTTTGTATCAGAAATCTTTTATTTTAATAGGGTTCACTATTATCTACAGTTTCTGGTATCCAATGAGTCCAGGAACCAAACAGATTTTTTTTACCTGTTGTGATTTGACTTGGGGGCCCTGGTGGATCAAGTGGCAATAAATAAACATCAACCATAGATAGACAGATAGCCATTTACTCAAGACTGAAGTCTTTTCTGGTTAAAAATAAGCCTTCAAACCAAGTCAGCAGGGTGAGTGGGGCAGGGGCTTTTTTCATCTTCCAGAGTTAGCTAGTGCCGATTTTTAAAATACCATGTTTTTGATAAGGAAAGGGATGTGAAGAATACTAAAAAAAAAAAAAAATGGTATCCTCAATGGGAAAAACACTTTACTGAGGGAAAGGAGGTAAGCAACAAGTGTCTTTCTACTTTGGTACTTTGTTGGGGAAAATTTGTTTTGCAAATATACATGTGGTTTTCCTGTGCCAAAAAAAATGGGACAGAAGGCATCCATTTTGTGCAAAATTTACTGATTCATTAGTAAAATGCTAGGATTTGTGTAGCAAATATATGCAGGAAAACTACAACTGTTTTTTTCTGCATAAACATTCAGATATTTGTGCAAACTCTATACATTTTAGACAAATTGTACAGCTATATGCAATTGGCTGGAATACATGGATTTGTGCACAGAAAAGCTATGTGTAATTGTTCTCTATTGCTAAAGCAATGTATTTGTACAGGAATCAGTCTATTTTGTGTGTGCATGTGTGCACGCGCACACACTTTCTGCTTCAACCCCCCCCTTTTTTTTTGCACAGAAAACCTGTGTATTTTTTTGTGCAAATGACTTTTCCCTCATGAAATCCTGGACTACAAACAGTGCTCAAAAAAGTGTATAGTAATACTTATATTCTTACAGAGTGGAGAAAACATTGCTGATAATATTTGTTCTTCTGTGTGAGAATGAAATAAAAGCTCTACATCTCTAGTCCTCTGAATTAGGATGCCATGGCATTTAAAGTCGTATCAGTCTTCTGTAAATAGGTTAAGAATTTTATGCTGAGTCAGACTTGTGGGTCATCTAAGTTCACAATATCTTTCTTTAGCAAATTCTCAGTATTTTGATTTGTAAATCCTGGCTCTCATAGATACACATATATAGAGATTTCGAGGGGCATGCAGGAGACTTCTTTTCCCCCTCTCTGAGGTTCTGTTGAAGTCATAAATTCAAGACTTTAGTCATTAATTGCTGGAATGATTCAGAAAATGCCACAGAGGCCAATTTTTTTTTAAAAAAAAAATCAACAACAAAACCAAATGCTTTTGACTTCTGGCAAGTGATCAAAGAATGAAAGGTTAAGTTAATTTTTATTCAGACAGTAACAGTTGAATTTCACTTGCTTGTGAACTCTTGTACCACAGGAGTGCAATTAAAATAGATATGTTAACAATAAAACCAAGTTCTTGGTATGTTTTCATTCCCTTTTTAGCGGCTCTGTGCCTAGAACAACATTTTCCTGTTGACTGTAAGTGGCAAAATACTATGCAAATTTACTGTTGTGACTAACACTTTTGTGCCTTAAAAATATACAACCATTAATATTTCCTCTTCCTCATTGGAAAAAAAATGCCTCAGCTAGGTAGGAGGAATTTGAGAATTTCCATTCCTTCAGACTTTTCTCAACTGTGCTTGTTCCCCCCCCCCTTTCCTTCCAGACTCTAGGTTATGGGCAAGTCAGAAAGTCAGATGGATATAACTGAAATGAACTCTCCAAGACAAAAGAAAAAACTGCGATGGAGTGCGTTGGAAATAGGGCTCACTGTTGTTGTCATTCTCCTTGCTATTGTGGCTATCACCATGATCACTCTGTATGCTACTTATGATGGTAAGTGGGAGCTCATTAAACTATAAGTTCCATGGCAAAAGCTTTTTTTTTTAGAAGCTCAAGAGGAGAGTTGGAAATGCTAGCATGGAATATAATTGCACTATAAAAGGAGTTGATTATTATAACATGGTAAAATATTTTGGAACATTCTGAACTTGTTATCTGGAACTATTGTTGAAATAGCTACTAAACTGGAAAGTGAGCCATGTTTCCTTTGAAAACCACTTGTTTTTAATTGGCTAAAATAGTTTGTCTTGCATGTTATAATAACAGTATGCATTGGAACTGCTGACTGATAGATGTTTGAGACTGGCTTCTTTAAGATATCTTATTAAGCTTCCAGGAGTTACTAGAACATTAAAAGAAAAAAGGATTTTCCAATAATGTTACTTCTCTGATTCCTGAAAATTTCCAAGGACACAGTACTTTCCTGTGCTTATTATCTTTTGGAAGCAGATCACTGGAGGTTTATACAAAATATTTTGCAATAATCGAATTTATTTCCATATGTTCAGGCTACACATACCATAGATGAAGACAATTACTAGTGTCAATAACCCATAAAATCAGTGGAATTTATGTGTTGACCTACCAAGTTGTATTAATTCAGTGAGTTAAGTGTAGTAAGAACTAGCAATTCAATTTAGGTCTCAGCCAGGAAACTCCACTACACCATCTCTAGGATGGGGTGGAAATCCTGTGACCATATGTTACTGAACTGCATTTTCAAGCATCCTTCAGTACTGGCTATGCTAGGTAGGACTTGTAGTCCAACAACATGTGGAAGGCCACAGGATTGCCACAGGCAGCTCACTAAAAGGCACATTCTAGATCTTGCTCTCTTCTTGCCTGTCTCTCTAGATCTTACTCAATGACTGCACTCATTTCCTCCAAATGCTTCTAATGTTTTCCTCTGCACTTACAACTAGCTTGCCCCTCCCTTTCGATGGAGAAGGGAAATAGCAACCATTTCCCCAGCACTTTGGGCCCATTTTTCTGGAAATTTCTCTAACAGAAGATGTTCAGCCAACTGTTGTTGTTGTGTGCCTTCAAGTTGTTTCTGGATTATAACAACCAAGGACACTATAAATCATGGGATTTCCTTGGCAAGATTTATTCAGATTGGGTTTACCATTGTCTTCCTCTGAGGCTGAGAGAGTGTGATATGCCCAAGGCCACCCAGCGGGTTGCCATGGCCAAACAGGGATTTGAACCAGGTCTCCAGAGTTGTAGTCCAATGCTCAAACCCATTACACCACACTAGCTCTCCTCAGAAAACATTACCATTGCCTTTTTGGTAATATTGCAGTCATTCTGGCCCCATTAACATACTCTATCCAAATCACTCATTATCAAGTCAAGTTTATTCTGCATTAACCAACCAGTCTTTTACGTACAACCATAAGAAACAAACCAATGCCATATCCCCATGTAATTAAGATGAAACTGAATTGGTAACCGAAACATACAAGCATGCTACTAACTAAAAACAATTAATTAAATTAAGTCTAAGATTATATCTTGTCACCAGACAGGTTAGAGGTTTCTCTGTTTGTCTGGGCTAACTTGAGGTACTTGGCCATTTGATAGGACAGATAGGGGCTTGCCGCACTCTGAAGTAAAATGGCAATGCAGCAGAAAGGTTTTGTTTTCTGTGTTGCCTTACCACAAGACTTTGTCATTCTTCTGGTCTTCTGCCATTCTAGTCCTGTGGGAGACAGAGGTAAAACTGCATCTTTTTGCTAATGGGTTTTTCCAGTTAGCAAAAAGATGTAGTTTTAACTCTGTCTCTCATGGGACCAGAATGAAAGAATGACGATGTCATGCAGTAAGGCAGCAAAGAAGATGGAACCTTCCTGCTACACTGCCACTTTACTTCAGAGTGCAGTAAGCCCTATAGTTTCTGCTAATCATTCTACCTCGTTATGCTGGCTGTTTCTCAAAGACACTGTTCCCACACTATACTTTTTTCCTCCCTACAGGTAATATTTTTTTCCTCTGAAAGTTGCAAATTAACAAGTTAAAAATGACATTAATATTTACATGATTACTAAAACTAAAACAATGTTACCTAGTAATTTCCTCTTTTTTGCCACTATACAAACAATTCCCTTTTTTTGCAGTTTCTATTCACTTTTCAGTTTTTAAGATGTTGGGCAAGGTTGTAATAGCATCAGAATCCCTTTGGGTTTTAATGTTCTTTCTTGGGTTCTTGCAGAGGGAAGTTAGATTTCTTTCCTCTCAAACAAAACAATTTACCATTCCCCACAACTTGGCCATTTTTTTAGGAGTATGAATCACTCTAACATAGTTACACAGTGGGGAGGGGAAGAGTTCCACTCTATATCATCAGAACAGTTTTCCAGAAAAAGATATTCACCTAAGACATTTTCAATTCTCTTTTCTTTGTAAATGTGTTCTACTAGTGCAGTATACCCTCTCACCATCCCAAAAAACCCACCCACAAAATATCAGCATACAAATTCTTGCCAAATCACATCTTTCCTACTTATCCTAAACAACCTTCATCCCCTTCTGTAGAAAGGTTTTTGGAATAATCCTCACTTATGAGAAAACAAATCTGAAGAAGGAACAGTTTTAAGAAGCATGTGCACATATACACAGACTCCCAAGGGATATGTTTTCCTGTGTGGCTTCTTGCCTTGGATGTACATAATGATACATGTCTGGGATGGCTTCTGCTGCCAGACACAAGACACACACACCCCAGTCACAAATCTGTGAAAGCCAGGGGCCTTTTCATATTACACTATGATTCCAGTCACTATGATTCCAGTCTACTGCCATGGTTCTGTCCTATCGAGTCCTGGGATTTGGGAGGTTAGGGAGGAGCAGTTAGAATTCTCAGCTGGAGAGTTCTAGTGCATCACCCAACTACAGTCCCCAGGATTATGTAGGAGGCAGTTATGGCAGTTAAAATGGCATCACAGTACTACAATTATGTACTGTATAAGGGTCTTGAGTAAGATATCCAATCACATCTCTCAATGGGAAGTTACAGCAAGTATTTATCTTGCTTCTCTGGAATCCATTCCCTTGTCAACTCAATTCACTCCCTAATCTGAACTGTGTATCTAAGTTCATCTACAACTCTTGGTCTGGGATCCTCCTGGAGGTATATGCTAGTGCAGTTGTTCTCAGACTTGCAGATATCCTCCAGATATTTTGGACTTCAGCTCCCAGAATTCTTGACTGTTGGCCAAGCTGGCTAGGACTTGTGGGAGCTTAAGTCCAAAACACAGATGAAAGCAGATGAAAGACCCTCTCCTTCATCCCAACTGCCACTGTCCTGGCCTTGGAGTGAGAGAAGGAGAGACAGGCACAGTTTCACCATGCCTAGGCCCAGAAGCAGATAAAGGCCCTCCCTCCAGCCCAACTACTGCTGCCCTGGCCTTGGAGGGAGAGAAGAAAAGCCAGCTTCTGCTGGACTTAATCCCCTCCCCCTTTTCCTTTTGTGTCATGTCTTTATTAGATTGTAATACTGAGGGCAGAGAACTGTTTTGCTGTTCTTTTACTTGTAAAGTGTCATGTACAGTGATGTTGCTAAATAAACAAACAAACCTGGAGGACCAAAGTCTAGGGATGTCCAAGGTGCGATAGTGATTTTTCGATTTAACAGAAAAGAAAAAAAAACCCACCCAATTTTCTTGCCCTAGCACTTGCTCACTAAGGCAAAAATACAACATGGCAGCAGCGGTCACTTAACTTGTTAGCAAGCCCCACCTCCTGTGCTCATCCAGTCAATCAGCGTTGCGCTTCCTCTCCTATCAGAAAACAATTCATATTGAATCACTTGTCCCAACAAGCAGGAATGCACATTCCCCTCACTGTTTTTTAAAAACTCCGGGAAAAGCCACAAAGGCTTTTCCTGCAGAGTTTTTGATGTTTTGGGCCCCCCTCCTTCTCAATATGGCAAAACAATGCAGAATGCCATTAAGACAGGTAGGATTCTCCTGTTCCATGAGGAGTATTTTTGCCATTTAGACCCAGCCCATAATTTTTTTTTACTACCTTGGGTAAGAAAGTATGCAGTATCTCTGTATCCAATGGCTTTTGCATAGCTAAGTGAGGGTTGATGAACAACACTGGGAAACAGCTCCACTCCTGGCACATGTGTGGTCACCGATTGGCTACACAGGTGTGCCAGGTGAGTCCTCTCACATCACTACCTGGCTGTCTGGCTTCAGATTCCCACACCTCTGTATATGTCTGCTGGTGTATGTGGCACCAGCTTCAACTAGAGTGTTGGTCTCTATCTTGGAATATGTTCATAAGAACCATCGACATATTACCTGCCCCACTGGTAGCAAGAAATCTGGCTCCCTGCTTACCTTCCCACTTACTTGTATAACATATAGTCCCAAAGGGAGATGAACAACTTTTCCAGTTTCTTTTGTCTCCATAACATATAAGCTTTTGGCTTGCTTCCACTTTCTGAACTTGCTTTTGGCATATACTAATACTAGGGGAATGAGCTGGGGCTGTAAAGATTATTTGTTAATTCCCCCATCACACACACACACACACATATCCTGCCACAGCAGAAGGTGTGTCTCACCAATCACAGTGATTTTTTTTCCATTTCCTGTGCAAGAATGAAATGAGAAGCATTTTTTTTCATCTATTTCCTTACAATTTGTGCAAGATCTCACTCTGAGGAACTAACCTCCCCCACCACAAAACAAACAAACAAACAAAACAACAACAACAACAACAACAAAACCAGCCAGCCCAGAAGGATGTGGTTATTGATTTGGAAAAGGATTCAGACTTCCCATCCAGTGTTTATGCTTTTCAATGCCTGCACATCAAGACTATAAGGATTGCAATTTATGCATAAATCACTTATGCCGTTTGTGAAAAAAATCACTTTGCAAATATGAATACTTTATGAACACATATAAAAACCTCTCACCATCTTCTTGTTGAGGAGATGATTTTTGAGGGTTCCTTTTTTGTTGGTGTTATTCTCCCTCACAAAAATAAGATGTGGCATTTATAACTCTAGCTGAGCCCACTCATTAAAGCCTTTGTGGAAAAGGCATGGGAGAAAAAGCCAATAAAGGATTTCCCCCCCCCCTCAGTCATTTCTCCAAGAAGTATTTGTTATTCCTCCATACACATTTCCAGCTTTTCCCTCCATGAGTACAGATAGGGTGAAGAAAACTGTAAGCATTTTCTCATTTTCAGCTTTAATTAGTGTCTCTTTGTGGTATCCACTTCTGTTTTAGGATGTACTTTGTCCCACCCCAGCTTCTATCCATGCTTTTTCTATTGTTCTCATGCCTTGCTCTCCAAAATAGTTACTAGACAGGCAAAGTTTCCAGTCCTTAGTAAACAGATGCATGTTGCTGTTAATATAAGAACATAAGAAGGTCCAGCCTAGACCACATCAAAGGTCTTTCTAGCCCAATAAACCAAACTGAAGGGTTCTGCCAAAAAATAACCAGGATAAACCAATCCCACTTCCAATTATAAAAGAGCAACAATATGAAGAAATAAAAGGATAACTAAACCCTGGAGCAGAGAATCCAATAAAATTAAATTTCTGAAAGGGTAAAAATACCCCACTGGAAAGTGTACAAGTGCTACAAATAAGTATCTAAAGATAATAAAAATACCAGAAATCAAGGCCAAAAACCCCCCTGACCCCTGAAGTAGATGAGTCAGTAAAATTACTAAAAGGGTGACAATACCCCACTGAAAAGTATGCAAATACTAACAATAAAATATTATAATAATAGTAAATAATAAAAACTCAAGGCCAGACGTGTTTCGACAACAGTCTTCCTCAGTGGCCTACAAGCATTCAAAATATATACATATATATATATATATATATATATATATATATATTTTCAACATATATACCGTATATATATATATATATATCAACTCAACAGCTCACACAATGTGACTCTGCTCAATTTAAAAGCAACAAGATTACTAAAAGTCAACATGGATTTCTCAAAAACAAGTTGTGCCAGACTAATCTCATCTCTTTTTTTTTTATAGTGTTACAAACTTGATAGATGAAGGGAACGCAGTGGATGTAGAGTATCTTGATTTCAGTAAGGCTTTTGTCAAGGTCCCCCATGACATACTTGCAAAAAAGTTAGCAACATGTGGGCTAGACAATGTAACTGTTAGGTGTATTTGTAATTGGTTGACTGATTGAACCCAAAGGGTAGTCACCAACAGCTCCCCTTCATCCTGGTGACCAGTGGGGTGCCACAGGGTTCTGTCCTGGGTCCAGTGCTATTCAACTTCTTTATCAGTGACTTGGATGAGGGAATAGAGGGAATGCTTATCAAGTTTGCAGATGGCACCAAATTAGGAGGGGTACCTAATACCCTGGAGGACAGGATCAGAATCCAAAATGACCTCAACAGATTAGAAAGCTGGGCCAAAATTAACAAAATGAATTTCAGCAGGGAGAAATGTAGGATACTACACTTGGGCAGTTAAAATGAAATGCACAGTTATAGGATGGGTGACACCTGGCTTGAGGGCAGTACATGAGAAAAGAATCCCAGGGAGATCAGAGTATTGCCCATGGTTCCCCCATCTCTCCCCCTCTCCCTTTCATCCTCACAACAGTCCCATAAGGTCAGCCAGGCTTTTAAAAAGTATATGGCTGGAGTAAAAAAAAAACAGTCTTGGATGCTTCACTTCCTTATTCCAGCCTGTAGTTATTTTTTAAAATTTTTGTTTTGAAAAAACAGAAATACAATAAACAATCTGGATGGCCATCTGTCGGGGATGCTTTGATCAAGATTTCCTACGTGGCAGGGGGTTGGACTGGATGGCCCTCGTGGTCTCTTCCAACTCTACAGTTCTATGATTCTATGATTCTATGAACATGAGTCAGCAGTATGATGCAGCAGCTAAAAAAGCCAATGTGATCCTAGGCTGCATTAATAGGAGTATAGTGTCTAGATCAATGGAAGTAATAGTGCCACTCTATTCTGCTTTGGTCAGACCTCACCTGAAGTACTGTGTCCAGTTCTTGGCACCACAGTTCAGGAAGGATATTGAGAAGCTGGAACATGTCCAGAGAAGGGCAACCAGGATGGTGGGAGATCTGGAGGCCATGCCCTATAAAGGAGCGGCTTAGGGAGCTGGGCATGTTTAGTCTGGAGAAGAGAAGGTTGAGAGGGGACATGATAGCCATGTTTGAATATTTGAAGGGATGTCATACTGAGGATGGAGCAGACTTGTTTTCTGCTGCTCCAGAGATTAGGACACAGAGCAATGGATTCAAATGACAGGAAAAGAGATTCCACCTAAACATTAGGAAGAACTTCCTGACAGTAAGAGCTGTTTGGAAGTGGAATGCACTGCCTTGGAGTGTGGTGGAGTCTCCTACTTTGGAGGTTTTTAAACAGAGGCTGCATGGCCATCTGTCGGGAATGCTTTGATTGTGTATTCCTGCATGGCAGGGGGTTGGACTGGATGGGCCTTGTGGTCTCTTCCAACTCTATGATTCTATGATTCTAAATGAGGTGCCCAGCCATGTGATCTGGCTGTCTCATTTCTGACCTCAGAGCAAGTGACTGCGCAGCAGTGGCAGATCCACTGAGAAACAAAAAACCTTTCTGTAACCGCTCTGGGCCAGGAACTGGCCTGCACATTGAGGCAAATAGCAACACCTGCCAGGCAGCAATCTATCCTGCCTCCCCACCTCACCCTGAATCCAGGGCAGATCCATTGTTCACACTACAGGAAACACTGAAGTTTCCTACAAACCCCAGAGAAAACAGTGAGGTTTTTTTAAGCCCAGGTTAAGGTGGTATACTCCAAGTGTGGTGTGGCTAGAGCCATATGTCATGTATCCTTATCACACCAGATGTAGGGGCAGGGGGAGTGTTATGGGTTTTTCGCCTTGTATAGACAATCCCTAAGCCATTTTATCCCTAGGATACAAAAGAATAGCAAGAACAGGTGCAAGAGCTGCTTCATCTTCCAACAAAAACTGGCTCTCAGGGTGGCTATCATGACATCTTGCACAGTGATGACTGGGAGTTCCATGATTTTAATATGGTGAAGTTAGAGTACTTTTATTAATCTGTCTTCAATTTCCTACCATTTTGCTTCAATGGATGACCCCAGGTTCAAGTGCTGTGAGTGGGGACTTCTTCCAATTAACTTTCTCCACTCATCCATAATTGAATATACTTTTGTACATTTATGCAATATTAAGTTATCTGTACTATCAGAAAGGCTTGAAATTTCCAGACACAAGATGTTGATCTATCTGGAAAATACTTGACAATATAAATATATAATATAATCTCTTTTTCAGATGGTGTTTGTAAAACATCTGATTGCATAAAATCAGGTAAGATTTTATAGTGTTTTGTTTGTTTGTTTGTTTACTGTTACTGTGACAGACTAATATGGGTCTCTGTTTGTAATGTACCTCAAAGACCCATGCACACCCACAAGGGGGCTCTGAGTCTGTATTTTTGTATAGTCACCAGTTCCATTCCATTTGGCAAACTAAGCACAGAAAGGAGATCGGAGACAATGAAATTTGAGCACCTGATGGGTTGCCTCCTTATAACGCTGGGGTATTTTCCACAAGTCAGAGTTTTTAATTTTTTTAAAAAAACTGGTAGTAGAATCTCAGCTTGGCAGGATACATGTGATTGGTTGGCTTATTGTCTTAATATTATATTTCTGCAAATACAAGAGCCTTGTTGTGAAATATTAAACATTTCCCCACAAACTATCTGCCACAACCCATGAAATACATCTGTAAAACACCTAATGTTACAGGAAGTGGTATTGGTGATTCAGAATGTGACTTTAGAGTTACTGGAAATAAGAAGCAGAAATATACCCTGGCTAAGTTGTGTGAAATGTTATGTAACACATAAATAAGACTTCGAGTCTCTATTCACAGTGCTCTCCCTACCTGAAATGACAGTGGATCAGTCATTCCTTCTAGGGAGGTTTGATCTGAAGAAAGTACTTGCGGGATTGATTTAGCTACAGTCCCAGATATGTTCATCCTTTTAACACAGTGCCATGCTCAGGAGCACCCTTCTCAAAGACCTGTCTTCTCTTGGTCCTTCCATGATCAAAGCTACATCTGGTCAAGATGCAAGAGTGGGTATTTTAGTGACCCAGACTTTCCCTGCAAGTTCGTTTTCCCTTCCTCCCTCCCTCTCTGTTATCCTACTGCCAACAAGCAGAGACATTTTTGTATATGCAAGGCTTTTGGCAATTAAGCAACTATGTAAGCCATCCTGACATCTTTTTAAATATAGGACAAGGTAGAAATATTTTAATAAATGAATGAAAAACTCTCTTATTGAAGGGGGTACTGTTGGCTCAATGCTGTCTATTCTTTTATTGTTGTGTATTAGATTCTGTTTTAATTGGTTGGTTTTTATATTTTAATTTTCATTAAGGCTTCATTCTTCTCCTTAAGTTTAGTGTCACACACACTCCCAACACAATAGTTTAGGGCAGTGCTTCCAAAACTGTCTGATCTGGGGAAGTGGCAGTTGTTGTTTTTATCCAGTGTGCCAGGGACAGGCACCATGTTTGTGTCCTCTGGCTACATCTTTTTCTTTCTTTCTTGGAAACTCACCAGGGAAAACTAGCTGACAGCTCCTGGACCAGCACGGGTCCACAGACTACTACCCTGAGCAGCACTGCTTTGGGTGCAAAGGTAATAGGACTAAGTGGACCTAACCAGAGCTTGCGGAAATCATTTTTCTGGACTTCAATCCTCCAGGGTCCCCAAGCCAGTATCATCAGGTACATGGCCTGGTCCTAAAGTAATAAGACTGAGATGAAAAGGGGAAAGCTGTGAAAAGTACTTGCCTTTTTGGTGATTTGTGGAGGGGAGTTTCAACAAAAGTTGGCAAACATATTTTCCCATTGTACAGCAGCAGCCCTCACTCTGAATGGATGTCAGAAGTGACAGAATATTTGTCCCCTTTGCCAAAGCAACCAGGACAGTGGTTACTGCCTTGCTACTCTGCTGCAGCAATAAGAAGGGACAAGTGAGGGCAGTGCTCCAATGTGGCAAGGCAGGACAAGGCAGAGCTTGGGAAGTTTCTTTTTAAAAGTAATTTGTTCCAGTTCTACATTAAAAGTGTTGGTTCCATTGTCATGTGCTCAGTTGCTTTGATAACAAAGGCATGTTCCCTCTTCCATCCCCTTTTAAGGTGAGGGCAATATGAGTGGATTTCTTTTGTCTCAGTTCTGTCTCAAATCTGCTATGTGTCACTATGGAATCATGTCCATTACATTGGTTCCTAATAGGCTGGGATCAAGTAGTAAAGTAGAAAGAACATTGAGCCAAAGCAGCAGTGAGGGTTACAAACAGATTTGAGAGTTCAGACTAGTCAAAAGATAGATGGTTTCCTGAGGACTCACAACCCATGTTGAAAGAGAATTTTTTCCCCCAGAAAAGGTTGTATGTGGACTGTTTGGGTTTTGTTTTTATGTTTAAGATTCATCATCTGATTTTTATGGAAAACTCACCTAAGGCAGGATACAAAACTTAAAATCACAAGAACTACAAAGCAATAATAAAAGCAACATTAAAACTGTGATAAAATCAGACCAGTGTTAAATATGACTAGTCATTTGTCCTACCACCAGTTCTGACTGCTTGGAGGTTTTCTCCCACCACTCTCATAATGGGCATTTTAAAATTTGCATAAACATCTTTATATTTTATGGAATATGACAGGCTTTCTTTCACCTGTGCAATCAAATAATCTTATCCCGTACTCTGTTTCTTTCCTTGATTGACACAGAGGAGAAAAAAGCACACCAGGACAATGCATAAAACCTTTTGAGATAGTTAAAAGTGAATTATATAAAGTCGTCAAAATTCATGGCATGGTATCAATTGCACATAGCAGGAAGATTGGTAGAAGAGAGTTTCTGCATCCTAATGTGTATAAGGCTACCTTTCTCTCCACTTTCATAACTGAATACTGTAGAAGTTTTCTGTCCATAATTGGTCTGCTGAAGCAAAAGAATTGCTGGTGATAGTAAATTCTAATCCAGCTGAACAGAGACAGCACCAAAGGTAGATCTTCAAGATTGCAGGTCAAATGGTTATTTATCTTATTACCATGAGTAAGTGGGAAGTTGCTGACTCCCAGCATGATTTTAAAAATATATGTGTTTATTATTTTGCTTATCAGAATAGCTAATTTATCTGATGAAGAGATTCAGTGTAAATGATCAGGGCTGTAGATTATTTTAACTATAACACTTCTGTTCAGAAGTACCATTAAGTTCAATGGAATACTTACAAATATAAGTGTACACAAAGTATGGGAAACTTCCAGTCTGGGGACAGTTCATACTTCATAGTCAAAGTGCTATGATTCCACTTTAACTACTATGCCTCTCTCCTGTGGAATCCTGGGATCTGCAATTTATGGAAGGGTGTTTAGAATTTGCTAGAGAGCTCAGATCCCTCAGAAACTTCAGATAGGGTACAGCCATGGTTTTTAAAGTAGAATCATAATGCTATAATTGTGTAATGTGAAAGGGCTCTTGAAGTCTGGATATGGACCATGGTTATCCCCTGTCTGACACACAAGCTTCCCATTTTTCTATCCAATCAGTGATCAAAGATAAGAGGACATGGTGCTGAAGTCCTTGAGTACCCATGTGGAAACGTGTTGTACAGGTCGCCCACCATATCCGTGGGGGATATAGATTCTCATAGAATTCATAGAATTCTCATAGATTCTCATAGAATCATAGAGTTGGAAGAGACCACAAGGGCCATCCAGTCCAACCCTCTCTCATGCAGAAACACACAGTCAAATCATTCCCGACATATAGCCATCCTGCCTCTGCTTAAAAACCTAAGAAGGAGACTCCACCACACTCCAAGGCAGGACTTTTTCAGATGCCTTAAAACCCATCAGGGGAGGTTGGGAGAGGCACGCGGCCATCCCATGGCAGGGGGCCAGCGCCAGACAATGCTGTCCCCCTCCCGCCGTTGACCATGCTGCCTCCGTGCTCGACTGAAGGCAAAGGCGCTACTCTCTACTCATGAAACACTTCAGTGAGTAAAAAGCTCACAAAAAACTTCCATGAGTAAAAAGCAGTGCCTTCACCTTCAATCAAACATGGAAGCAACATGGACGACGGGAGGGGGACGGCGCCTCCTGAAACCAACCCCCCGCCACAGGACAGCCACACACCTCTCCCGACCTCCTCCGATGGGTTTTAAGGCATCTGAAAAAGTCCACAGTGTATTCCACTTCCAAACAGCTCTTCTGATCCTGTCCTCTGGGGTATTAGCTACCCCTTCTAATTTGGTGTCATCTGCAAATTCAATAAGTATGCTCTCTGTATCATAATCCAAGTTGTTTATAAAGATGTAAAATAGCACTGGAGCTAGGACAGAACCCTGAGGCACCCTACTAGTCACTTCTCTCCAGGATGAAGAAGAGCCATTGGTGAGCACCCTTTGGGTTCATCTGGTCAACCAATTACAAATCCACTTAGCAGTAGCATGTTCCCAAACTTACTGTGGCTTTGTGAACCGTGGATAATAGTGAAACCATTGAAATGAATGACTTCCGGCCCAACTTCCAGAGAAAGTATACCATAGAATCATGCTGGAGGACCTAGAAAATGCCTAGAGAGGACATTTTTGGATGTGGATATGTGAAACAACGTATAGTGATCCTGTGATTACAGGAGTTGATCTGTAATTTGTAGGAAGGAAAACTTTCCTGGACCTGAGCAGTATACATCGTAGGAGAATGTTCAAATTGGTAAGAATTACATCAGCCACCATTGTGATGGTTCCATTATGGAATCTTACCTCAGAGTAATCCACTCTTTACCAAGAATATGCTGCCTCTAGGATCAACCACTGCATTCACTTCCTCGAAGCGCTGAAAAAAGCTCTTCTTTTATAATGGCTGTGTTGTTGTTTTTCAGCCTCTAACTCAGCTAGAGTAATGAAATAATGACCAGGTGGCAATAGGTGCAGTTACTTTAAACAAACCATATAAGTTTATTAAATACATTTTGATAGGTTTATGAATCATCTATTTTATTTTAATAACTATAAATCATGTACTCTTAATGCCTTAGACCATTTGTCCTTACATAATAATTCTTCAGGACTCAGACTCGTCTTCTTTCTAGCCCTGTTCTGTCATTAAACTTAAGATGCAAAGGGATATATGAACAGATATGTCAGCCCCTCCTCCCCAACATCCTTGAGCACCTGGAAAAAAGTTAGTCTTTTCTGCTTTGATCATGAAGCCTCCCAAAGGGCTCTGTAACTCTGTTTCACTGAAGAGGGCTAGGTAACTGTATTCAGCTAAACACAGTTACAGAGCACCTGTGAGAATTCAAATAAGGTAAGGCTTCTGTTCATGAGAAGTTTGTAACTTCATTCAGCTTAGGGTTGTCATAAGTGCTGAAAAACCGGGAAAATCGTGGATTAGAGGGACAGAAAGTTGTCCCATCTGGCTGGGCTGCTTGAAGCAGCAGATCCTGGATTCCAAGGGGTTTTTTTTTGTCTGCAAGCTCTCTGCTCTGGGTCACATTGGGAGTGAGTGCAGAAGGCGGGAGAGTGCAGTCTAGGCTAGGCAGGAGAGTGAAGTGTGCAAAAGGTGGGAGTCGGGGTGTGCAGAGCAGGCAGCAGCAGAAAGAGAGTGAAGGAAAATCAAGAGAGAGGAAAGAAGTCCAGCAATTTACTTGTGTGTGTGTGGTGAGTCTGGCCTCCAAGGTCACTGCCTGTGCAGAAGCTCAGGTTGGTGGTGGTGCGCCTTTTGGTCATTGCCAGGAAATGGGATGGCCCAGTGGGGCTGTAGGTCCTCTTCCTTGCTCACTTGGTCAGCAGCGGCAGCTAGAAACCCAGTTTTGCTTATTTAAATCATGGGAATCTGCTGCATACTCACTCCCCAATTTCCCCCCTGATGGCTTGGCGGGGTGACACTGGGCTGGTTCACCTCTTTACCCCCAACCCCGCAATCCCCCTCCTTGATCTACAGCCCCCTCCTTGATCTACAGGACTTCACCTTCCTCTCAAAGTTCACAGGCACACTAGACAAAGGGGACTTTCCTTGGGTTTTTTTCTGGGCTGTGAGGCCATGTTCTGGAATAGTTTCTTTCTGACGTTTCAACTCCATCTGTGGCTGGCATCTGCAGAGAATGGTTGGGTAGGAGTGTGTGTGGCGTTTATATGCTGTGAACCCCTGTTGGGGAGTATATGTAAATTTGTGTAATTGAGTGGATAGTTTCTGGGTATAGAAATGCAAGGCTGATTAGTGTCTGTTTGGCTAATTCAATTACACAAATTTACATATACTCCCTAACAGGTGTTCACAGCATATAAACTCACACACAGTCCTACCCAACCATTCTCTGCAGATGTCAGCTACAGATGCAGGTGAAAAGTCAGAAAGAAACTATTCCAGAACACGGCCTGGAAAAAAAACAAGGAAAATCTATAGATGCTGGCCGGGAAAGCCTTCGACTTCACGCAGCTGGATGGGTCTCTTCCAGCCAATCCACATCCCCTGAAAGAAATTGGCGGGGGCAGGAAGGCTTCCATGGGGGGGGGCAATCTCCCCCCCCCCAGTCAAAATGTGGGTACTTTTGTCCTGGTTTTGTGGCAGAGTATTATGGCAACTCTAATTCAGCTGAGCATGACTATCGAGTCCTCTTTGAACCTTCATGCTGAATTTGCAAAGGTCTAACTTTTGGGGGACTTGGGAACACAGGGTGCGGTGCTTATGCATCATCTTTGCCTCTGTGCAAATTTAGCCCAACACGTGTTCAGACAAATGCCTTGATAGCACTTAGCCACTTAACCACAATCCTACAAACTCTCATGCACACACTCCTCACATCATTCTTGCAACTCAACCTTCTCTCAGACAATCACCAAGCATATGCAGATTCATCCAATATCCAACTCTTGCCACTCAGGAGATTATCAGATGCGTTAAAAGTGGTGTTACATGAATGCCAGGAAATTGCTAAAGGGCTCCCTTTTCAGATGACGTTGTTCCCCCCTTGTAATGCACCTCTTCTGCTGCTGTTTCACCAGTGCTGATTTTTATTGATGGAAGAACCCATCAATAGATCACCCATTCCATTCCTGCCATAGATGTTCCTGTGACTGAAAAGATGCCCCGTTTTGCTGATGAGATCCCAGCGTCAATGGGAGGTCCCTGCCATAACACTTCCTTGTGAGATCGGGACATCAAGGAAAGTGGCACACTTTTTAAAAGCTTCCCTGGCTTACTTGGAAGTTTTAAAGTGTGCTTTTGTGCTTGCTGTCACTTTTTTTTTCTTTTCTTTCTTTTCTTCTGTATTTGGGTTTTTATTTTTTAATTTCCCATGCTCACGTCTTCTTGCAAGAACGGGTGGGATTTCACTCCAGGAAGTGAATGGAGCTCCATTAGAACTCCTTTCACTCCTGGGCTGCCCTGTTGATGCTACTAAAGGTAGATCTGAAAAGTTTTGTTACTGTGCTGGGACAGGGACGGGTCAGGAGTAGGGAGAGGAGATTGTGGGATAGGAACACTTTTTTTGTTTGTTTCTGTCTGATAGTCTTCTCAGTCTTCATACTAACTTCACTTACCATCTAACATAATATAGTGTAATTATACAAACCCACATTGTTTGTTTAGGTTATGTAATGTCATGTCTGTACTCTGTCCTCAGTTCTGTCTGATGCCCTTATCTCACCCACTGCTGAAATGCAGCCTCTGCAACCATTCCCAAATTGGAATTTGGCCCCTGGGATGAAGAAAGGTTCTCTAGTTCTGTTGCAAAGGATGGGACATACATCATTTATAGCTGTTTAATCAACTTCTAAATACTTTGAAATGTTTGAGGTAGGAAGAAATAAATACAATTGTAATTTTAAAAAAGACCAGTAGAAAACCCAAATGGTCTGATGAAAATGTGTAAATTTCTAGGATTTACAGAACACTGATGACTATTGACCCTGAAGAGATTTTTAAAAACAACAACAAAAAAAACTAGAGTAACCCACTTGGTTGTCTGGAAGTAGAATTTCTAGATTTAAAGCAAATGGAAAAGACAGCTGTAAAATGTCCAGGTTTGGGGCAGCAGGTGTCTAGAATTACAAAACATAGCAATTGAAACCAGGGCTGGAAGGAAGTGATAATATTTTATATTTTATCCATTCCTGAAACTTATCCTTCCCTGGGCTCCTGTTCCAATGATCTAGAGTACTGAACAGAACTTGAAAATATCACAATATCATTCAACCTGTATTGACAATGGAGTTTGGAAATTATAGCCCCAAAAGTTACTTGTCTAAGCAACCTGACAGGCATTGTTGAAACAGTAACAAGATCTCCAGGTTTTCTGATTATGCAGAACAGGGAGTGGCTGTTGCTGAGTGTTTCCAGGTGCACTTTTCACCTCACCAGATGAAGCTGCTAAAGCTCAAAGCAATGGACAGATTTCCCAAGAGGGGGAAAAAAAAAAAGAACCAGACAGAGCAATTAGACACTGGGATTATCCTAGGATGATTACTGTATTTGTGGCAGTCATTCTTGTAATCAGAGGTCTTGGAAGAAGGCAAAGGCACAGGAATTGTGTAATTTTTTAAAAGTTTGCTTACTATTTTAAAATAAGCTTAAACCAGATGTCATGGGAGGCTGGAGGAATGTTGTTCAATGCGGAGCAATCTAAAAATGAGAGAGATTTGAAAGTTGCCAAGAACTCTGTAGAAAAATATGAAGGCTAGTTGGGTGGAGGGAATTGGGAGTAGGGTGACCACTTAGGCCTTGCCAATAAAGTAAAAAGAAAGGGGGGAAAGGACAAATGTTTTCACAAAGTGTGCTTATGCTGCATTTGATGATAGATGCAAATTTAGAAAAAAAGTGATTATTGTTAAAATAGACTGCATTTCATCTCAACAGAGAAGACTGTGGGCAGGCGACCTGGGGATGTGCTTGGTCCGCTGACCTAAAGCAAAGGCTACTCAGTTCACACTACTCAACTGTATCATTATGATTCCACAATGGCTGAATGCTAGGAATCCTGGAGATTGTCATTTGGTGAGGTACTAGAGCTATCTGGAAGAGAATTCCCCTCCATAAACTGACTATCCCAGGGTTCCATAGGGTTAAAATGGGTTAAAATGGGATCATAGTGCTATAACGGTGTAATGTGGAAGTGTTAGGCATCTTCAAGGCCACTATCTCTCTTCCCCTGGAGTTCTTTTTCTTTCAACTACACTTGTTCTGCACAGCTTTTCAAAGCAAAGGACACCTTCAAAGAGAGGACTGTGCCCTCTAAGAATATGTGGCCATCCTGTAGGAAGGCATGCTCCATCCCCACAGACAGCAGCACTCCCTGTCCCCCCAACCCAGGGAAACAGAAAAGGAAATCTGGACACATTCCTCCTCTGATGTTGAAATAGCTTGCTTTCCTTCCATCTCCAGTCTTGTAACCTCCATTATTCCTTCCATCCATCCATTTTTGCCACTGTGCTCCTCCTGTCCTCTTCTCTTCCCTCTCACTCTCCATTCTCCAGTTTATGTCCTTTGCTCTTCTTTCAAACCCCAACACATCAGTCCCAGTCCTTAAAAAAAGGTCTTTTGACCCCACCTCTCCTCTTTGTAGAGCCAGTCCTATCATGAAGAAATGTGAGGCAGTTGTCCAAGGCAGTGTACGAGAACTGCTATGTACGTAAAAGCAGAGAACTGTTCATTCTTGAATTGAGTAGTATTGTATTTTTACTGGCAGGCAGGGAGAAAGACAGGTAGAGGATATGCTGCTTCCAATGACAAGATAACATGGCCAGACTTGGTCAGTGTGCACCCTGATTGAGAGGAGGGGTGCTGTTTGCTGTTCCATGTCAGACCTCAAATTGTCTTGGAGCAGCCCTGCCTCTTTAGGCCTAGGTCTCTGTGACATGATAAAATGTTTGTCAAAGTTATGCCAAATTGCAGGCAAGAGCACAGATGAAGAATTGTCCTCTTTCAATTTTTCTCCTCCCCTCCGTCTCTCTCATGCACACACACAGTTGTTCAGAGCATTAGCATGACAGGGCAAAAGCTAGAGGTTTGTCTATGCTACTGAAAAAAACTACCCCCCCCCAATCCAGCCTGATAATGCCACATAATGTTTGGCTCCCGTTCCCAACCCCTTCCCCCAAATCTGGTTTTTGCCACATGATGTATGGCCCTATCTGCCGTACCAGACTCAGGGAATACCACCTTAATCTGGATTTTAGAAAACTTGCAAGAAGGACAAGTGCTGCTTGAAGCGCTACCATTTCCCCCCTTCTTGGCACCACTTCCTCATTCCAAAGGCAGAGGCCCAGTGCTAGTCACTCTCTCTGAGGTCAGAACAATTGACCTGGCCCACCATTGAAAGGCTTCCCACCTGTTCTGACTTCAGAGAGATCAACTATCACCAGGGCTTTGCTTTTCTGGTGCACAGTTACCTGCTTCGATCTCCATGAAAGCAGAGCCCTGGCTCCAGTCATTTTCTCTGCCGTCAGAACTCGTGGAAAGCCTTGCGATGGCAGGGTGTGGTGGTCATTCTGACTTCAGAGAGAGTGACGAGCACTGGGGCTTTGCTTTCCTGGTGCACAATCACCCACTCTGAGCTCCTTGAAAGCAGAGCCCCAGCACTAGTCCCTCTTTCTAAAGTCAGAACTACAAGCCTTGTGATGACGGAGCTGGCCGGTCACCTCAGAGGGGGTGATTGTGCACTAGAAAAGCATAGCCACAGTGCTAGCCGCTCTCTCTGAAGTCAGAATGGGGGCCAGAATCACTGTGATGGGGTTGGTTAGTCATTCTGACCTTAGAGCCAGTGGTTATGCACTGGAAAGGTAGAGCACTGTCACTCTTCCAGCCCATGCCATTGTCATTGGCACCATGGAGGTGGCCGGCTAGCAGTAGCAGCAGATCTGCAGCTTCACTGGGAATAAAAATCCAAAAGCAGATTCAGGCTTTGGCAGGTAAGGTATGGTGCTTAAATCTGGGCCAGAGTAGTCCAAATTTCATCTGTATTTTTACCACCACCACCCCCAGTGTAGACAAGCCCTTGGATTGAAACCAAGCCCCTGAAATCTGGTTTTCTTTCATTCATATAGATGGATGGATGGATATGAAATAACATCCAAGCACATGAACTCCCAACTGCATCCTGAGGTGGTACAGCCCAGATTCATTGAAAAACAAATCATATCATAGATATTGGCCCCATGTTCTTCTTTCCATTTCCTTCCAAACCATTAAATCCAAGGTATCAGTGGCAGCAATCTAAAGCTCCCAAAGAAGGAATATTGAATGCTGCAGAGGACCAATGGAGAGGGAGCAAGTGCTCCCTTCTGGACCAGTGGGGGAGGGAGTCCATTATCAGGAAAACTGTTGTGGAAAGGTGGTAGAAAGTTCCACCAGCACTGATCCAATGACAGTGATTCCAAAGACAGGGCTAGTTGGTGGTATGTTAGACCCTAGACCCCAATTACATAAACTTCATTTGCCCCTAGACATGACTCTCAACATTCTAAATTACACCAGCTGGAGCTGGTATAGCTTATCCCTTCTCCCCTTTGATTGCAGTGGGAGAGAAGGAAGATTTTTGAGAAGAATGAGGGGGAAAGGTAAGAACAAACTATCCCCATCTTTCTTTGCAGCAGGGTTTGGGATCTGATGGTAGACCTACCAGACGACACTCATACTACCTAAACATGGTTGTTCTTTCATTCTACATTATCATCTTTTAAATTATTTATTTATTTATGCAATTTATATGCCTCCTTTCTCCCAAAGTGGAACCCAAGGGGGCTCACAGAACAATTAAAATCACAATTAAAACCAATTATACAAAGTAAAAAACAGCTCCCAGAACAATTAAAATCACAATTAAAACCAATTATACAAAGTAAAAAACAGATACATAAAAACACACCCTGATCAAAGCTTCATAGGCTCAATCATAAATCAAGGGCATGCTTAAACAAAACAGTTTTTGCGCTCTGGCAAAACAAAAACAGGGAGTGGACCAGCTGAACCTCCCACAGGAGGGAGTTCCAAAGGGTGGGAGCAGCCATAGAGAAGATTCTTTCTTGTGTTCTCACCAAGTGAGCCTGTGATGGTGATGTGACCAAGAGAAAGCCTTCCCTTGAAGATCTTAAAACCCTTGCAGGTTCGTAGAGGAGATACAATCTTTCAGACAGTCTGATCTAAAGCTGTGTAGGGCTCTATAGGTTGAGACCCCAACTTTGAATTGTGCCTGGAAATGAACCGGTAGCCAGTGAAGTTGTTTTAACATGGTAGTTAGATGCTCCATATAACTGGCCCCGGGCCACAGCATTCTGGACCTGCTTAAGTTTCTGAACAGTTTCCAAAGGCAGCCCTACATAGAGTGTGTCATAGTAGTCCAGATGGGATTTAATCAAGGCATGTGTCACCATAGCCAGATCTGACGTCTCAAGGAACAGATGCAAATGATGCACTGGTTTAAATTGTGCAAAAGCACTCTTGGCTGCTGCTGAAACTTGGGCTTCCAGGCTCAGAGTTGAGTCCAGGAGCGCACCCAAGCTGTGAGCCTGGGATTTCAGAGGGAGTGTGAACTCATCCAGCACAGGCAGAGTCCCTATTCCCTGATCTAACTTTCAGCTGACCAGGAGCACCTCTATCTTGTCTTGACTAAGTTTCAATTTATTTGTCCTAATCAAGTTCCTTACTGACAACAGGCATTGGCTAAGGCCTGAGACAGCTTCCTTGGAATCAGATGAAAAGGAGAGATAGAGGTGGGTGTCATCAGCATATTGGTAACACTATACCCCAAAACTCAGGATGACCTCTCCCAGCAGTTTCATGTAGATGTTAAATAGCATGATGTTAAAAAACAAGATGTTAAAAAACAAAAAAGAACCCTGAGGGACCCCACAGGCCTATAGCCAGGGCAGGAAACAGGAGTTCCCCAGCACCACCGTCTGAGTTTGCTCCTTCAAGAAAGACCAGAACCACTGCATAACAGTGCCCACAAAACCCATCCAGAGAGGCAGCTCAGAAGGATACCATGACACACTCCCCCTGTCCAGTTACCTGTGTAAGTCATCCACCAAGGCGACCAAAGCTGTCTCCATCCCATAGCCATGTGGTGTCCACATCATCAGGCTGCATAAATTGAAACTTATACAATAATACAGGACAAGGAGGCAACTGAAGATGTTTAATCTGGGCTATCTTTGCCTGTATTTCCTCCATATATTACACTTTATTGAAACTGACCTCACCACCACCTAGATTTTCAAAGACTTTTCTCTGACTTCTTTCTTTGACCAGTTTGTCACCTTTGACATGGCCTAAAATGTCATTCCTCAACTCCCATCCTTTCTGTGCCAGCTGGAACAATGTGTATTTGGAACAAGTCCTTTTGAGAAACTAAAAGGTGGGAGAATTTCCCCCATCTGTGTTAAAATGCCACCCTCAGTATATTTGTTGTGGTTTCACAGAACAATGCCTTGGCAAACTTAACAGTCATGCACATAAGCCATCTGTCTGTAGCTGTCTCGTATTTATGACACCATCACAGGATTTATTCTTAAAGTAGCAGAAGTCTTTGTAAATTGGATGGAGCAGAAGATCTTGTCCATCACATGCGAAAGCCAGATAACAGTGAAATAGCTCAGTCAGAAAACTTCAAAATATGGAGTTTTGCAAAGACCATCAATGGCTCATATTCTGCAATATATTCTGTAGGGATCTTTGCTCCTTATGCTCAACAATGAAGAGAGTTACCTATATAGATGTAGCTGGCTGTGATCTGGTCATCATATTATGTAGCTATTGTATGTTTTATGTTTTGTGTTTGTATATTTTTCTTTTGCTTACATGTTTGAGGGAGCCTCTATTTCTCTGCTTCTCAACATTCAGATTTTTAAAAACATAAAAAATAACTGCAAGCCACCACGTTGCAAGTTTGATTCCAGCGGGCTCCAAGGTTCACTCAGCCTTCCATCCTTTCGTAGGTCGGTATATCGAATACCCAGCTTGTGGGGGCAATTAGCTAATACACATTGGAAACTGTTTAATGCAGTGTAGATGTGTAAATAGCTATTGCTTAAAACAATTTGTAAGCCGCCCTGATAGCCTTGTGGCTGAAGAATGGGGTATAAATAACTAAATAAATAAAAAATAAAAAAAATTCTTTTGTCTCTTCCCAATATAATAAGCAAGCCAAACCACAATACAAATTGTTCTTGTAGCTATTCTTAGCAGATTATATTCTGTCTTAATTTTTGAGAGTGATGCCTTGGACCTACCTAGCCACATTGTCTAAATATTATCATACAATCAGCCTTTAGAATTTAGGCTGCAATCCTATACACACACATCTGGAGGGAAGTTCCATTGGATTTAATGATACTACTTTTAAATAGACATATATAGGATTGCACTATTGAACACTTAGCCATATGCAGGATTAAAAAAAAAAAAATCACTACTTCCCGGCCATCAAATATTTTTAACTAGTTTCAGGAGCTAAGTTTAGAATCAGCTGCTCCTCATTTCTAAATACTGATACTCTCCTATTTAATAGAGAAGAATTTATCACCCTGTGCAATATCATTTAAAAGAATAGCCTAATTCCAGTTCAGAGATGGAAATTGATTTAGTAGTAGTACTTGTATTACACTCTATCTATCTATCTATCTCTATCTATCTATCTATCTTAGGTATGTTGCTGTTTCCAGGGTGCTGTTTGGCTGCTTAGGAAAATGACCAACCAGTCAAAGCTCTGTTGGGCAGCCAATCAGCACACTGGGGTGGGACCATGTGGAAGTTTCACTCCTCTCTAAAAATGGCAAAGGCAGGGGGGGTGGGAGTAGCATGGGGCAGATGTAGCATGTGTGCATGCAGCGTGTACATGGGGCTACCCTCATGCTTGGTCCGGAAATTTCAACCAGCACAGAATATGGCAGCCAGAATTATTTCGGGTACATCCAGAAGAGACCATATAATACCAACCTTAAGATCACTCCACTGGCTGCCCATTAGTTTCCAGGCCCAGTACAAGGTGTTGGTTGTCACCTTTAAAGCCCTAAATGGCTTGGGTCCAACCTATCTTCGGGACCGCCTCCTTCCATATAATCCTCCCCGTGTATTCAGGTCGTCGGGGAAGAATTTGTTGCAACCTTTAAAAACTAGGGTTTCTTCAACCACCCGGAGGGCCTTTTCGGCTATTGCTCCCAGATTATGGAACAGCCTGCTGGATGAGATCCATCATATCACCACCCTAAATAGATTTTTAAAAGCTCTTAAGATGGATCTCTTCCGGCAGGCCTTTCCTGAATAGATACCCAGCCATCGAAAAAGGAAATCTAGCTTGTCCCAATCTTGCCACGTCCCACTTTCCATTGTTCATTTTTATTCTTTATTTTTATGTATTTATTTTTGTATTTTTAAAGTATGTTTTAATTCCTAAATTATTTAATTGTATTTTAAGGGGGGATGGGATTGAGGGTTTGGATGTATATTTCAATTGTTGTAAGCTGCTCTGAATGCGTTTTGGAGATGGGCGGGATATAAATATTATTATTATTATTATTATTATTATTGTTATCTTTTGTAAATCATGCCCATATTAAATTGTTAGCGTCACATTAAATTAACCTACTTTATCTATTAACAATTAAAAACAAAGCAGTCCTATGCTCCATTTGAAATTGGAAGCAGACACTTGCTATCAGAAGTCACCTTTAGACACCAGCAGAAGTTTCTGCCATTATGGCTACCTAGCCATTGGTGTCTGCCAGTAGTAAAGCCAAAAATAAAAACATGCTCTGAGAGCATGTCAGGGAGCACTGAAGGTCATTGGCGAATATAGACCAGAACAGCATCATCCCAAGGACTATTGTCATTAATCCCATTGTGAGGAAATGGAGGGAGGACATACACCCCCATCCACCCTGCCCCACACAAGCTGGTGGTGTTCAGAAATGGTGGGAGCTCTACTGTGGCTGTCCTGTCCCTCCCCAAGCCCAAGTAGGATTACTCTATAAGAGTAAATGCAAAGTTAAAATAGTTAATTCAAAACTGTTTCAGAAGGATTAATATGGGAATTCCTAAGAAGTGGCATATATTATTGTACCATATCTCTCTTTCCATTTGTATAGTCTTTATTTTGCTGTTTTTAATATTTTTCCATTACTGGTACCTGTATTAGTAAAATAATTACTAAAAGATATATATATATGAGAGAGAAAATGTGCCACTTCAGTGGATAAAGGATTAACTGCTAGACAAATGTATATGGAAATACATTACTGCCTTTTGTCTATTAGAGGAAGCCATTTGATTGGAAACAGGGCAGAGCTGGGGCCCTTTCACATTGCACAATTATAGCACTACTAGCTGTACCCAGTGTAACATATGCCATAAAAAAAACCTCCCCCCAAAGTGCCCAGTAGACTTCACAGTAATCCTGTAAGGTAGGCTGGTGGGTTTTTAAATTCCACCTCCACCTTCTCAGCATTCCAGACTTCCTGGAGTTGCTGAGGGTGACTCTCTCTGTTGCCCTGCCACCTCCACCAGTTGACTGCCTGGGTCCCATCACAGGTGGCTCGCTGCCACTACCAGTTAACTGTCTACATCCTATCATACCCTGTGACTGGTGAGTGGCTGGGACAGTGAGAGAAGGGAAGGGCCCTTATGAGGCTGGGGGTGTAGATGCAGATTGAGTGGCAGGAGTGGATTGTGAGGTGGAGAGGGAATTTGCATGTGGGTGGTGATTGTTTGGGTGTGTTTCCTGAGCAGCCAATCAGCACACTGGGAAAGGCAACATACCCAAGAGATAGATAGATAGATAGATAGATAGATAGATAGATAGATAGATGTCCACTTTCACTTCCATGGGCCCACCTGGAATCCTGGGGCTTGTAGTCTGGTGAGGGACTAGAGTGCTCTGGCATAGAATTTTAAATGCCTCTCCCTACACTGCAAATGCCAGGATTCTGTGGGATGTTGCCATGGCAGTTAAAGTGAAATGGGCACCTGTACTAAATCTATCCCGGATCTTGCCTCCATTTGGCATGTGTGGGACAAGTTTGTGCAGAGTGACATATGAGCTATGTATCTCTCTTTCTGTATTAAAAAGGTCAGTTTTATTTTACAGTACAGTAAGTTTTAATTGCTACTAGCCAACAACTATTGAAACATTCAAAGGAATAAAGAATACATTTCTGAAATACAAAGTCTTCAATAGAAACCCAAAAGTTTAAAACTTAAAAAAAAAAAAAACAATGAATGACGTATCGGCCAAATATACATCACCAGACCAGACATATACGAGATGTATATTTTAAAATGTCACCTGAGCAATTAACTCTAAAATCTAAAATAGTTTTTCCTTGGATTTTCAAGTCTGATAAGGCTTAAGGTAGAAATGGAACATGTGTAGCCCTCAAGATGTTGTTGGATTGCAGCTACCATCAGCCCTAACCAAAATAGCTAGTGACAAGGCATGAGGGAAGATACAGTTTTATGGCACCTGCAGGACCGCATATTCCTCCTCCATGGTGGGAAAGGAAACTCTGTGAACCACAGAAATCCCTGTACCAAACAGTAGATAGATTACCTGTTTTAAACCTAGGGCCCTTTCACATTACCGAATTATATCACTATGATCCCACTTTAACTGCCATGGTTCCATCCAGTGAAATCAGGTGATTTGCAGTTTATGGATGGGTATTTAGAAGCTACAATAATTAGAATCATAGAATTATAGTTAAAGTGGGATCATAATACTATAATTGCTTAGTGTGAAAGGACCCTAGAATCCCTAGAAATGGATTATAATTGAGCTAAAATGGTACCAAAGAACATAGGAAGTGGTTTGGAACAGAAAGCGTAGTAGGGAAGGTCCTTCAGCTCAGAGGTCCTTACACAGTCTCACTTACTGCGCAGATGCACATCTGTTTGTCCTTGTCTTTGAAAGAGGCAAACAAACAAACAAACAAAACACCTTGTAGTACTACAACTTTGATTTAAAATAGAATAATCAAGTCCAGAGAGCTGAAGAATCCATCAAAGAGGGTGTGTGTTTATCTATATCTATTTGTGAATGTGCAAAATGCTAGAAATAAATATTTACATATGCATATGACTCACTACTGTCGTGTGGAGAATTTCAAGCTTCTGCCAAACATTCCTTGTAGCTAGCTAGGACTGGAAGTCTCCTTCCATGATGGTAGTAATCCCTCCTCTAGGGCACGCTATGAGTTATAGCCAAGGCATGGGATGCTTGCTCCAGGGAGGCAAGTTTTGGAATTCCCTTTCCCACTAGGACAATGGTATGGAAAGTGTACCTTGGGGCATCTAACTGATTTCTGATGAGCCTAGGGACCCTCCCTCTAGACTCCTCCCCATCCCCATTTTTAATAAAACTGGGTTTCTTTTGTGCCCCAAATCTATGAAACATAGCAATTTACATCCCCTGCCTTCCCCACCCCTTTAAAAATCTCTGGCTTTTCTTCGCAAATGAAGATTCAGGAAGGACTCATCCCATGCTTTCTGCAAGCGCACTGATGACTAAAAAGGCCAATCCGAGATAAACAAGTCCGGTTGCAGAAAGCACAGCAGAAGGTCTCTTTGGGTGATGATTCCAGGTTGTGATTCTTTCTGCATTGTCGTTTCTCTTCAAGACTTGTTTGGTGAGAGTTCTCAAATAAGGCTGCAGCACTGTGGATAGTGCATATAAAAATAAACAGTAATAAAATGGCTGAAGCAGTCACCTTGAGTTTTGGCACAGTGGCACAGCACAGCCCTCCAGGTATCCAGGGGTAAAAAATAGCCCCCACCATGGTACAGTTGCCCACCCTTGCACTAGGAACTGAGGCCCAGAAATAGAAATTTGCCAGCAGCCCTGTTACTCAGAAACAAATACAGTGAGAAACCAAGGAATAACATGGGTTGGAGTTGTAGCTAAATACAAAATCTGCCAATTTGTTCTTGCATTTATAACCTGTACTTCATGGGGGCATTGTGGAAGGAAAATGGTGATAGATTTGAATAGTTAGTATGGCTCCATCTGTTGAGCAGGTGGTCTGTATAAGATTCTGTCTAATTTGATTAGCCCTGTGGGTCATGACACCTCAGCTGTGTGGAAGTCTGAGAGATGGTGGGCCTACTTCCAGCATCATTCCCAACATTGGAATTTGAACCTCCCCTCTTCCAGCTTCAGGGTTAGCCACTACAAAATGCTATCATTTCAGGTTAATACTGCCCTCCTATCACAAATTCTGAGAGAAGATCAAGGACCTTGGTGGGGAGAATGCCAGGCAGACATTTCAATATAGTGCAGTGGTTCTTAATCTGTGGTCCAGGGACCCCCAGGGGTTCACAATGTCCTCACAGTGGGTCCTCAAAGACTTGAAGGCTGCTTGGCCCACCTCCTGCCTGCAGTAAAGTGGCCACATGATAAGAACCAAGGTAAAGGCTGACTGGCTTCACCTGCGCATTGCCATTCAATCCGCTCCGGCCACAAACTTGCAGGAGAAAAGTCCTCCCCCTCCAGTGCCTTTGAGGGAAGGTTTAATGGATGGTTTAATTGTATTATTATGATTGTTATAATTATTATGTATTATTATGATTATTGTGTTGTGCTGTTAGGGTTTTAAATCTTAAGTCTTGGGAGTCCACAGCAACAAAAGATATTTAAAGGCAGTCCCTGGTTTAAAAAAAAAAAATAAGAGCCACTGATATAGTGTTTTAATTTTATTATATGCCAGTGCTACAGATCGACGGTCTATAGGTACTAAGGCTATGTTCTCTTCAGATGCATTTAAAAAAAGATCTTTCCATTTTCAGAGAGAAAATTGCAATATAATTTATGTGTTTTTCTGTTCATTATCTCAGTGAAAGAATATAGTCCTTAACTATAATTTTTAAAGAGCATGGGCTTCAAAAGAAGATCCTCATCTTGACAATTTGAGAGTGGGCAACAGAATTAATAAACTACTTTCCATTAAGTAATACCCAGAGTTGCAAGTCTTATAGGATTTTCCCTGGTAGTATACTAGAATTTTCCTAGTACTAATTGATTCATTGAATTATATGCTACTTCCAGGAAAGCTAACAAATCAGAAGAACAATTAACACATAAAATCATAAAATGCATTATTAAAACCAAAAACACATAAAAACAGCTGACCAATCAAACAGACACAGCAGCAGAATAAAACTTATGGAAAGGCTCCAGATTCTGTCAGCATAACTGGGAGGGGAATACTTCCTAATCTCAAAATTTGCTTGGAGAGTTGAAAACAAACACATGGAGTGAATTGCCAGGTGGCATGGAGGCCTATAAGAAGTACAGATGGGGAGAAAGTCCCATGTGCTAACAGAGATGAGTTGTAATTTGAACCTCCCTAACAGACAGTTCGATGGTCTGAGAAAAATAGCAGGGTCTTGTGCCCTCGGTACACCCCATAAAGCTGGCATTACCTAATGAGTTGGTTTTCTTCCTCCTCCAGACTTGGAAGGAATTGCAAAGAAAGGATGCCACCACTGAGAAAGGCCTTAACACCATCACTCCTTCACCTTTGAGGGCATCCAGGGAAAATATCTAGAGTCATCTAGGAAAGAGCCTCTGAAAAGTCTTTTATCTATGGGAAAGTTCATGTGAGAAATCTGACTCCTGCATGAAATGTCTGTACTGATTAGCATCATTCAGAAGCAAGCTTAAATTTCTATGTCCTTCCAGTTACTCTTTCGGATATCTTCCTCTCCTCACTCCCTGGCTTTTATAATCTATCCATGTCCAATCCTATCATCTTGTCATGTTTAGTTTTTTTGGGAAAAGACACTTTAGTTTTTAAAAGGGTGGGTGGATTAAAACTGGCATTAACTAATGAGATGGTTTTCTTCCTCCACCATACCTGGAAGGAATTGCAAAGAAAGAATGCCAGCAATCTACATTTCTCTCTCTCTCTCTCTGGCTTTTCTTCACAAACGAAGATTCAGAAAGGATTCATCCCGCGCTTTCTGCAAGCGTGCTGATGACTAAAAAGCCCAATCCGAGATAAACAAGTCTGGTTGCAGAAAGCACAGCAGAAGGTCTCCTTAGGTGATGTTTCAAGGTTGTGATTCTTTCTGCATTGTTGTTTCTCTTCAAGACTTGTTCGGCGTGAGTTCTCAAATAAAGCTGCAGCATTTGGATAGTGCATCTCCATGCCTCCCAGTGTGAAGCCAGGGCGGACCATTGTTGGTGATCAATTTGGCCAAGCCTGAGATGTTGTTTCAGGGAATCCTTGTATCGCTTTTTTGGAGCGCCCCTCTTATGCTGACCCGTGGCGAGTTCACTAGAGTACTATTTTTGGGAGGTGATGGTCCTCCATCCTAGAAACATGCCCTGCCCAGCGCAGCTGTGTTCTCAATATCATGGCCTCAATGCTGGTGATCCCTGCTTGCTCAAGGACAGCAACATTCGTCACATAGTCAGTCCAGTGTATATTTAGGATTGTGCGTATACAGCACTGATGAAAACATTTGAGGAGCCGTAAGTGTTGACGATAGGTGACCCATGTTTCTGACCCATAAAGGAGAATAGACAGTACAATGGCTCTATACACACTGATTTTTGTGCTTTGCCTCAGGTGTTTGTTACTCCAGACTCTTTTGTAGATTAAATATATACAGGTGACCCTTTACAGGTCATCCCATTCCTTTTAAGTGTTTCATTCAACTGTTAAGATGGCCAACCTTTTCCTTTGTGGAACTTCCAGTGAATTCTAGTGTTTAAAGGCGTATATATCATCATAATGTATGGGCAGGGTTTTTTAGAAAAGGACACTCCTTCTACTGGTAGGCTACCATAAAATATTTGCAGAGTTTGGAATTTTTTTTTTTTACTCTATTTCCCTTGGCTAGCATGTCCACTGTTAATATTGTAGTCCAAAAGGTTGTTCAACAGCAACAAACTTATCCAGGTTCTGCCTAACTTTAACTTCTCACCATCTAGTGAGCTGAGTTTTACCATGCTTCTCACTTCAAAATATTGTTTAAAATATAGAACTACATAGCTTGGAGATGGGGTTGTTTTGGTCCTTCAGATGTTTTGGGCTATGGCTTCCACGGGCCTCACCCACCATGAGCAAGATTTGGAGGGCCATGATTCCTCAGCCCTGGCTTAGCTCATGACCTGCTGGCCAAGTCTTTAAAGGGACCTGCTTTGATTTAAAGGGATAAGTTTGTGGGAGGGGGTTGGGAGCTGCAAAAACAGCATTGAGAGCTTTATGTTGCCCATCCATGATTTTGCCATTCCCCCATATGGTTGTGTCATATGAAACAGCTGTAAGATCCATACATCTTTTTCTCTGAGAAAATGGAAAAAATACTTTAATTCTGTTAATGGCTATGTTGTAATTTTGATAGCAATTATCTGTGCAGCCCAATCCTATACATCTCTGCATGGAAGTCAGGGTTGCACTAATTTTAGTGAGACTTAGTCCCAATCAATAGTGCAGTTCTAACTCTCAGTTTAGCAAGACATGTATTAAAATGACTATCTGATACCAATGTGGCTACGTTGCTTTAAATTTATATCAGAAATTCAGACTGTTGTGTTTTTTCCTTTTTTAAAAAAAAAACCTGTTTCTAATTGTTTGCTTCTTCTCTCTCTCTTTCTGTGCCTTTATTTCTCCTTTACAACAGCTGCCCGAATCATTGAGAACATGGATACAACATCACAACCTTGTGAAAATTTCTATCAGTATGCTTGTGGAGGATGGTTAAAGAAGAACATCATCCCAGAGACAAGTTCCCGTTATAGTAACTTTGACATTTTAAGAGATGAGCTAGAAGTTGTTTTGAAAGGTCAGTTGGAATATAAATTTGTGAACTAAACATTTGGAAGATTTCAGTCTTGTCTTCTACTCCTTCAGACTGGTGTCAGAAGAGCAAAAAAAAGTTATTACAGTGTGCCATGTTTTCTTCTTTGTTTTACTCTATCTAACACCAACCGAGACTGGTTATATGAATGCAATTTATGAATTAATCAGTTGTGTCTGGCAGAAAGACAGCAGAAACTATTTTCCAGCTGGTGTGGATCTCGTCCCATTGGGGAATGAGCTTGGCATTGTGTTTCAGCTCCTTCAACAGCTGAAGCCAGTGCCCTCCTGACCCTGCAAGAGTGGGCAGCTGTCCTGGGTGTGAGAAAAAGGCTGCTTCCTTCAAGCCAACTCAACTGGGAATGCTGCTAAAAACATTGGCAGCCTGTGTTGACCAACCTTATATCCTGTACCCTTTATTTGGATACAGCCAAGTAAGCCCTTTCTAAACATAACCATATTGTAGCCATACCAAGATATGTTTCTTTCCAAAACATCAGAAGATGTGACTGCCAAATTCAGAAGCAGAGACATGCACAGAGTCTGAGAAGACAGATGAAACTATTTTTCATTAGTTGTAGAACATTTTCAGTGGGAAATAATAAGAGCCAGCATGGCATAGTGGTTTGAGTGTTGGACTAAGACTCTGGGTTGAATTCCTGCTCAGCCAGGGAAACCAGCTGGGTGACCTTGAGCAAGTTACACTCTCTCAGCTTCAGAGGAAGGCAGTGACAACCTTCTCTGAACAAATCTTGTCAAGAAAACCTCACGCTAGATTTGCCTAAGGCTTGTCATAAATCAGAAATCACTTGAAGGCACACAACAACAGACAATGACCACATGAGAGGATCTGTACCAGTAGACAGTACTCTTCTGAAGGAGCACAGATTTGCTCCAAGATACTTTGAAATTGTGCTGTTATAATCACTTATTCTTTTTGTATGTTGAGATTCTCATCTGTAAAATGGGCATCCTTACCCAAGATACCTCTCTCTCTGGCTTTAATGATACCAACAAAATATTGAGGATGGGTTTCTCTCTCTCTCTCTCTCTCTGGCTTTTCTTCGCAAACGAAGATTCAGGAAGGACTCATCCTGCGTTTTCTGCAAGCGCGCTGATGACTAAAAAGGCCAATCCGAGATAGACAAGTCCGGTTGCAGAAAGCACAGCAGAAGGTTTCCTTGGGTGATGTTTCCGGGTTGTGATTCTTTCTGCGTTGTCATTTCTCTTCAAGACTTGTTCGGCATGAGTTCTCAAATAAGGCTGCCAGATTACGGATAGTGTGTCTCCATGCCTCCCGATGGGAGGCCAGGGTGGACCATTGTTGGTGATCAGTTTGGCCGAGCCTGAGATGTTGTTTCAGGGAGTCCTTGTATCGCTTTTTTGGAGCGCCTCTTACGCTGACCCATGGTGAGTTCACCGTAGAGTACTATTTTCGGGAGGCGATGGTCCTCCATCCTAGAAACATGCCCTGCCCAGCACAGCTGTGTTCTCAATATCATGGCCTCAATGCTGGTGATCCCTGCTTTCTCAAGGACAGCAACATTCGTCACATAGTCAGTCCAGTGTATATTTAGGATTGTGCATAAACAGCGCTGATGGAAGCGTTCGAGGAGTCGTAAGTGGTGGCGATAGGTGACCCATGTTTCAGACCCATAAAGGAGAATAGACAGTACAATGGTTCTATACACACTGATTTTTGTGTTTCGCCTCAGGTGTTTATTACTCCAGACTCTTTTGTAAAGTCTTCCAAATGCACTATGTGCCTTTGCTAATCTGTGATCGATCTCTTGGGCTCATTTACACGGCAGGTTTTATTGCGTTAAGTTGCGCTTTAGCGCTTTCCCACATCAGTGGTGGGTAGTTTACACGGTATATGTTTACACAGCTATATTTTGTGGCTCTTTGATTTTTTCCGCTTTGAGATTCACACAGCCAAATGTGCTGGGGGCATGGCCAAGCATTGGAGAGAAGACAAAAGAATGCCATAGGAATGTCTGCCCTTGCCCCAACTCTGTGTGCCTAACAGCTTAGAGGCAGTCGCTCTTTGCCTCTCCCCCCCAGCTCCCTGCCCACAAATCAAACGGAAGGTTTTTTCTCCTTGCTTAACAGCATTTTCTAGCCAAATAAGCAGACTGTCAAAATAGCAGTGCAGCTCTGCTGCAGCCCTTAGTGAAATGGTTTCTCTCCCTCCCCCAAGCACAGGATCATAGCTGACGAACGGAGCTTTACATATGTACTTGCAAAACAGCAGAGAGGAGGAGAAGGAATGCTCCTTGACTGAAAATTGTCGGGAATCCTTTTTGTTTGCAAACTGGCTTGCAAAATAGCAGAGAGGATTTTTCAAAGTTTCCTCTAATCGCTACTGACTCTCCCTCCTTCACTCCCCCTATTTTAAGCCCACTCCTGCATCATAGCAACCAATCACAGTGCAGCTCTGCTGTAGCCCTTAGCAGAATGGTTGTTTACACTGCCAATAATGCGCTACATTGCAAATATACCGCCAAAAGTAGCGACATCCCTTGCCACGCTATATTTGGGTGTTTTACCTTCCCCCCTTCTGAACGAGGTGATGCTGTGCTGCGATCCGTGGGAACAATGAGCTATCATAGCGGTATATTTAGAGGAATATTTGCCCGTGTAAAGGACCCCTTTGTCAGTCTTGGCATCTGAGGAGATGATGCTTCCCAGGAAGGTGAACTGCTAAACGGACTTAAGCACAGAGTTGCTGATGGCAATGTGGGGATGGTGGTGTTCGTCCTGTGGTGCAGGCTGGTAAAGAACTTCCATTTTCTTCAGGTTGACTTCCAGCCCAAACAGCTCTGCAGCTGTTGCGAAGCAGGATGTTAGGCACTGCAGAGCTGCTTCTGTGTGGGCAACAAGGGCAGCATCAGCAGCGAAGAGCAGCTCACGGACAAGATAGTTTAGAGTCTTAGTGTGATCCCTCAGACAGCTTGTGTCGGGAAGCCAACTCAAATACCTGATAAGACAGCCCGGCTCGGCAACAACTCAGTTGAAAAGCACAGTACCTGGTGTTGTCAGTAGCAGTCCTATAGGGTCAGAAGTACACACACAGAGAGAGAGAGTGAAGAACGAAGAGGCAGTTCGAGGTCAAAAGGATTCTAGCAGGTGGGTCAACGAAGACAGTCCAAGGTCAAGATATCCGAAGTCTCAAGATAGTAAGGTTCCAAGAGGCAGGAGAGTCAAAGGCAGAGGCTTCCTCCAGGAAACGCAGACTGCCTGAGACAAGGAATTCAGCATCCCCCAGCTGCTTATGTTGGCCCAGCTCCCACTCCCAGCTGCGGGATGATTACTGAGATTCTGTCTCTTAATCTCTGGGAACGACGAAGCCACACCCTCTGTGCTCTTCTTTGGCTAAAGGTAGGTACCTGCTCTTGTACCTCTTGCTCTTGCTCCACTATGTCTCCCAGGCTTGGACCCCATGCTGGAGGAGGGCTAGTCTGCTGAGCCCTGGGTTCTTCAGGGCTAGACTCAGACTCAGCCAGCTCTTCTGCAACTGGCTCAGCCTCCTCACCTTCTGAGTCCTCACAGTCCTGGCTGACCATGACATTAAGTTAAACAAGCTGCCATCAGTACGGTAACGTATATAGATGCCATCGTCTTCTTGCTGAAGAAGATTGTAAATAAAGTTGGTGCAAGAACACAACTTTGCTTCACTCCATTAGTTATTTGAAAGGGCTCTGAAAGAGCATCGCCATATCTGACTTGACCGCGCTGGCCCTCGTGTAGCAAGATAATCATTTTAAGGAATTTGGGGGGACATCCTAGTCTTTCCAGGATCTGCCACAGACCTTTCCTACTCACGGTGTTGAAGACTTTGGTGAGGTCAACAAATGTTACATAGAGACCCTTGTTCTGCTCTCGACATTTCTCTTGCAGTTGTCTAAGGGCAAATACCATATCTGTAGTACTCCTATTGGCTCTGAAGCCACATTGGCTTTCAGGAAGAAGTTCTTCTGCAATGGCAGGAATTAATCTGTTCATGAGTATTTTTGCAAGGATTTTTCCAGCAATAGAGAGCACTGTTATGCCTCGGTAGTTTGAGCAATCGGATTTTGTTCCTTTTTTCTTGTACAGGGTGATGATGACTGCATCTCAGAGATCTGATGGCAGTTCCCCCTTTTCCCAGCAATTCACAAGGAGTTCGTGGAATTTATTATGGAGTACATGACCTCCGTGTTTCCAGACTTCAGGTGGGATTCCATCAATCCCAGCTGCCTTGCCATTTTTAATCTGCTGTATGGCCTTAAGGGTCTCTTCCAAAGTGGGAGCTATGTCCAATTCATTTTTCACCGGTTTCTGTATCATATGTTGGGTAGCTGAGCCTTGGACTACTTGGTTGGCACTGAAGAGACTTCGAAAGTGTTCAGCCCATCGACTCAGGATAGAGGCTTTATCAGTAATTAATGTTTGACCATCTGTACTATATAAAGAGCTTTGGACCTGATAAGTAGGTCCAAACATTGCCTTAAGAGCTTCATAAAATCTTCTAGAATCACCCAGATCTGCACGGCGTTATTTCTTTTCTGCTATATTGATCCACCACTTGTTCTGTATGTCTCGGAGTTTTTGTTGAAGTTTACTACATGTGGGATGGAAAGCTGCTTTTCTTACATGGCAACTTTACTGGGCAAGGTATGCCTGGTGAGCAGTTCTCTTCTTTGCCAACACTCTTGGATCTCTTGGTTGTTTTCACCAAACCAGTCTTGATCTTTCTTGTGGGAGAACCCGAGGGATTCTTCCGCAGACTGGAGGATGCTGTTTTTAATATGTTGCCAAAGCATCTGTAGGATGGTCCTCAAGTTTTGTTTGCAGGTTTGCCTGGAATTCGTCTCTCGTGGTAGCTTGTTGAAGATTGTTGACTTGGAGTCTCTTTTTTAAGATGCCACCCCTCTTAGGTTTGAACTTAAGATGAAGGTTTCATTTACATCTTACGAGGCGATGATCTGTCTGACATTCTGCACTGGGCATCACTCGAGTATGACAGACATCGTGAATGTTTTTCTGGCGGACTAGAACATAGTCAATGAGGTGCCAATGTTTGGATCGGGGATGCATCCAGGTTGTCTTCAAGCTATCATTCTGCTGAAAGATGGTGTTTGTAATAGTCAGCTGTTGTTCTTCACAGAACTCTAGCAGGAGGTGTCCGTTATCATTGCAGTTTCCAACACCATGTTTGCCTAAGACACCTTTCCAGGCTTCGGAGTTCTTTCCTACTCTGGCATTGAAGTCACCAAGGATAATAATTTTATCTTCTACAGGGACTTTTTGTATGAGGTGGCATAGGTCTGTGTAGAATTTGTCTTTCTCTACAGGGTCGGCTTGCATAGTTGGGGCATATGTACTAAAATATATAACTATCCAATCTATAACTTTTGGATGAATATATCTCTCATTTTCAGATGTCCTCGACAAGGAAAACAGTGATGATATAGAAGCTGTCAAGAAAGCAAAAACACTTTACAGATCTTGCATAAATGAGAGTAAGTTTCCTTGTATTTTGCAACATGTAAGAATAACCAAGGGGGTGGCTGGCTTGCTGAGGGTGATGTGAGCTATAGTCTAGGAGAGAGCACCAGCTGGGGAAAGGATGCTCTGTGTTCTAGTCTCAAAGCTCAGAGCAAACCTCTGTTTTTAGAGGAATTCTTGCTATTTAAAATAATTCTGTGTAGCACCCAGGAAAGATAAACTATGCTTCATACATATAAAAATACGGTATCAGTGTTTAAAATGAAACTTGTAATAAACAGGTTGAGCATCACAAATCCAGAAATCTGAAACCCCATCCCCAAAACAATTAGCCACCAACAGTTGCCTGCTTCTGCCTTCGAGGCAGCAGCTCCAGCGTTCGTGTTCATTTCTCAGATCCCCAGTCTCTCTCTAGCCTCACGTCTCATACACAGCATCAGTAGTAAACAAACAAGACTTGAGGCTGAACAGAGATGTGAGGATCTATGAAATGAAATGGAGGCATGGATTTGTGCTGGACACTATGCTTGGATTCCTGCCATTTCACAGATCCTCAATCTCTCTGCAACCTCGTGTCTCATACACAACACATGTGGCAAACAAATGAGACATGAAGCTGGAGAAAGATGCGAGGCTGGAGAGAGACATGAGGATCTGTGAAATGGTGGGAGACAAAACAGCATTGCTGTGAATGGGCAAAAATGCACACCTACTCACAGTATACTATTGTGTCTAGACTGGCCCTCAGATACCATTTCAGATATGTTTCAGTTCATCTGTAAAACACAGAGGTCAATTGGGATATGACTGAATCTGCAGAACATAGTTGGTGGATATCATTCGTACAGCATGCTAAAAACACATAGCTTCTGCCAGAAAGTCAACCTATGCTCACAATGATAATCTTTATTATATTTTACTGTGTGTGTGTTTTCTTCAAATGACATTGAATAACTCTGGATATTATTTTATGAAGGGATGGGTGATTCTGTAGTAGAAACTACAGTCCAGGCACAGATACAGATATGGCTTAAAAACTGGCATTATACAAAAGCTAAAAATACTATTAAACTATCACTGGGATTAAAAGCAGTTAAAAGCATAACCTTTTACAAAAACAAATGTAAACAACACAACACATGAAAGTCCATTTCCCTCTGAGCAGTCAGCCCTCAAAGGTATGTTGAAACAAAAATCCATCCCCTGCCTATGAAAAGATAGCAAGGAGAGCACCAGACTACTACGAAAGCGAGTTCCAGAGCTTGGGCACAGCCACTGCGAAGGCCCTCCCTGTGTTCCCATCAGATGTATCTGTGACAGTGGTAAGACAGAGAAGAGAGTCTGCCCAGAAGACCTCAAGACATAGTCAGACTCATATAGGAATCTATATAGTACCATTCCTTTCCATCAGTATAATAATTGTGTGCTTTAAGGAACATGTGCTTAAAACTTAAGAACCAATGTTTGTTTTCACAAGCGGCTATTGATAGCAGAGGAGGCAAACCACTCATCGACATAATGCCAACTTTTTCTGACTGGCCTGTGGCATCGGACACCTGGGACCGTGATTATGGTAGGAGAGTTCTCATTATTTCTTGATTATTATTTTCCAAAAAGTGTCTGGGAGGATTGTCTTTATCAAAATGCTAAGGGTGTGGTCTTTTTTTTTTAACTGTTTTTAGGCACCTCATGGACAGCTGAAAAATCTATTGCAGAGCTAAACTATCAGTATGGGAAAAGGGTCCTCATTAACTTCTTTGTTGGTACAGATGATAAGAACTCTACACAACATATAATTCATGTAAGTTCAGCACTCTTGGAAAATCATTAACATTTATGCATTTTTTAAGGTGCCAAAATCACAGAATTTAGGAATGTTATGAATGCCCAGAGATGGCTCAAGACATTTGCTGTCTTATGTGAAGGACAAGGTGGAGTTCCCCTTCTCCATTTCATGTTCAAAAGCTGTATTGAAGTAAACTTGAGTTTACTTCAGGACTAATCAAGTGACAGCTCCTTCCACTAGTTGATGGACAAAACCAAAAGAGTGCTCACCAATGATTCCTCTTCATCCTGGAGATATATAATTAGTGTAGTGCCACAGGGCTCTGTCCTTGTGTTGTCCAATGTCTTTATAAATGATTTGGAGGATGGGATAAAGGCCATGCTTATCAAATTTGCATATGACATTACATTAGGAGGGGTAACAAATACCCCAGAGGACAGGATTAGACCTCACAATGACCTTGACAGATTGGAGAGCTGGCCCAAAACTAACAAACTGAACTTCAACCAAGATAAATGTAAGGTAGTACATATAGGCAGGAAAAACCTGGCTTGAGAACAGTACAAGTGAAAAGGATCTTGAAGTCTTAGTTAGACCAAAAGCAAAACATGGGTCAGCGGTGTGATGTGGAGGCTAAAAAAGCCAATGCATCAACAGGAGTACAATTGGCCCTCAGTATCCACTGGGGTTTGGTTCCAGGACCCCCCTGTGGATACCAAAATCTGTGAATGCTCAAGTTTCATTATATACAATGGCATAGTAAAATGATGGCCCTTATATAAAATGATGAACAGATTTGCTTTTTGGAATTTCCTCCGCCCCAAATATTTTCAAGCTGTGATTGGTTGAATCCATGAATGCAGAACCTGTGGATATGTAGGGCAAACTATATAGTGTGCAGATTGTGGTAAGTAGTAGTGCCACCCTATTCTGCTTTGGTCAGATCTCACCTGGAACACTGTGACCAGTTCTGGGCTCCACAGTTCAAGAAGGATATTGACAAGCTGAAATGTGTCCAGAGGAAGGTAAACAAGCTGGTAAAAAGTCTGGAAACCAAGCCCTATGAAGAACAGCTTAGGGAGCTATATATGTTCAGCTTGAAGAACAGAAGATTGAGAGGTGATATGTCACCCATCTTGAAATATCTGAAGTACTGGGGTGAGCTTGTTTTCTGCTACTCCAGAGACTAGAACACAAACGAATTACAGTAATTCAGTTTAACATGAGGAAGAACTTGTTGACTGTAACAGCTGTATGAGAATGAAATACGCTGCCTTAGAGACAGCCTTCTTTGAAGATTTTTAAACAGAAGTTGGATGGGTATCTCTCAGGAGCACTTTAGCTGTGGGTCCGTCTATACAATTTAAAAAATCCGTTTGGGGGTAAAAAATACGAATAGGTAGCCGTTCGTATGCATGCACTCCGCCTACACGATTTTTTACCCCCCTAAACTCCATATGAGCCCCCTTCCCCAGCTGGCTGGAGCGAGCAAGCCAAGCGGCAGTTTTAAATCTCCTGCCACTTTTAAAAAAAAAATTTTAAAAGGTGCCTACTTTGCAGACATTCGGTTTTTCCTATTTACAAAGTAAAATAAAAATAAAAATATATAAAATTCACAGACTTACCGGACTCTCACTTAGCTGGGAATCCAACATGGTGGCCACTCCCAATTCCCCTCCTTGCTATCCCCACCCCCTCTACTCAGCCAGCCAATCAGATTACACTGCCTGTTCGTATGTGTGTGAACGGAGCGTACAGACCATCAGCCTTTCAAATGGCTGTACGTATTTTATGCCAAGATCCACTAATCCTCCAAACGCTGAATCCACGTAATTTACAGGGGATTCGCTAGCCCCCCTTCTCAATGAATGGCTGTGTGTACAGAAGAGCGATCTTCTGAACGGTGTACGTATTTTTTTTACCATGTAGACAGGACCTGTGTATTCCTGCATGGCAGAAAGTTAGACTAAGTGGCTGTTGTGGTCACTTCTAACCCTAGAGTAATATGATCCTCTGAACTTGAAGATCCAGGGCAGGTTACCTGGCAAATGGAGGTCTATCCTTCCAACTCCTAGCTTCTTAGTTTCTCCTTTCTGAAGTGGATGCTTCACTTTTTGATGGGAGGACTGTGAAAGCCTTATTACAAAGTGGCTTATCGCACGAGGGAAGGAAACAGCAGTGCACCCTGATAATAGCACCACCCGCCTTGCCTTATCGCTCAGTGTTTACATGTTTCAGCTGTTTTCCTCTCCCAGTGCTGTGGGAGATGGTGGGAGATGTGAGTCTTTTTGCTAAGTGAAAAAATCCATTTGCAAAAAGACCCGCTTTTACCACTGTCTCCCACTGGACTGGAACAGGAGAACAGCTGAAACATGCTGACGTTGTGCAATACGTCAAGGTACGATGCACTACTCTTGGGCTTCCCTTTCCCTTCCTTTCCCTTGTTCGATAAGCCCCTAAGAGAAGTGTCATACAAGGATCACTTCCATACAATACGAAGAAAGTTGCAAGTCAACTGATGCATCCGTAACATACCATTCTCAGGCAAATGTAGCAATCAGCAAAGAAGCATATGCAAACCACTTCATCTCCTATAGACATATCTCTGTCACATTCCCTCCCTTCCCATTTTTAGCCATTTTTTTCTTGATTAAGAGGTGTTCCATTTCTACTTCTTGAATTGTTGCAAGTTACATAGTCTGTCGGACATACACTCTGCTGTTATTATACTCCACTTTGTGACATACAATGCAAGGATGTCATGTGATAAAAACAAGAATTCAGGGTTTTTTCCAGTGTTCTCTGGTATATGATTGGCCATGCTCTAGTGTGATAGAATCTTACAGCCTGATCATTACTTGCAGTTGTTGTTGTTGCTGTTGTTTTATTCATTTATATCCTGCCTTTCTCCTGCCAATGGGACTCAAGGCAGCTAACAACAATTTTAAAACAATGCAAGTTAAAAACAACACAAAAGTAAAAATCACAGTATAAATATAATTTTTTTAAAAGAATTTTTAAAAGAATTAAGTGAAAAGGGAGCCCTGGTGGGTGGCACAGCAGTTAAATGCTTGTACTTCAGCCACAATGTTGTGAGTTCACGCCTGCAAGGCTCCATGGTTGACTCAGCCTTCCATCCTTTTGTAGGTCGGTAAAACGAGTACCCAGCTGGTGGGGGCAATCAGATAACACATATTGTAAACCAGTTAGAGAGTGCCTAGTGCTGTACAGCAGTGTAGAAGTTTAAGTGCTATTGCAAACAATTTGTAAGCCACTCTGAGAGCCTTTGTCGCTGAAGAGTGGGGTATAAATACTCTAAAATACATAAATAAATGCTGTAAGGTTTAAGTGATGCTTGTATTCCCTCCAGAGAGGTCTGAGAGTATCAAGAGTACTGCATGAGTGCCTGGACCTGTGCCACCTGCCGTGCCCTGTGGTTCCTTTCCCTTTTGTTGCACATTCTATATTTCTTTCTTCCTTTTTTATGCTGCAGTTATCTAGCAGAAAGTGCCACCCATCAACAGCTGCATCTGCACAGTGACTTTTCCCCACACAAAACTTTGACTATGTTTTCTGACATGTGCTAGCAAGGGCAGGAGTTCCTTCATTCCCTTTCTCTCCATTAAGTAGAAGCAGTCTTGTCTTACTTCCTCATAATCTCATTAATTACCGCTGCTTTTCTTTCTTTTGGGGACATTTGCTGCTTGCCTTTCTCCCTCTCTCTGAATCCACATCCCTTCCATCCCTTCCATTCTTCCTCTCCTCATTTATTTGAATACAGTCATTTCCCAGAACTTCTGCTACTAGCATTGGACTCTGGTATTTTTAATTTAGAATTATTTGTTGTGATGTTCACATATTTTCCTTCAGAAGTATTTTCAAAGAAGCGGAGCTATTCAGAAGAAGTGGGTATCATTAGTTGCAAACCTATATCTTTCCATGAATTGCCACTGTTGTTTATAGCCGGAATATCTTTTAATGTTTATTTTATAGATAGATCAGCCTTCGGTTGGACTCCCATCCCGCGATTACTATGAATGCAGTGGAGTATACAAAGAGGTAAGCTCTCAGATCAGCAACTACACCTCTATGTCAATTCTGTATAAAAGGGATAGACTCCTAAATTTCCTGATTTCCAACTAATTCAGAAGCCTCACTTAGAGGAGTACAATCGTGGATATTAGAAATATGGTAGATGGTACCACTGTTCCCTCCCACCCACCCCCCAAAATTAGACATGAACACATCATAACTTCCTTGAATGTATCTTACATTGTTTATACCTCAGTTCCCAATGGTAAGAAACTATTTTTCTCAATTTAACATGAGATTAAATTGTCTGCAAAGTATCACTGAGATTTGTCATTGTCAGATGTAGCTATAGCAATGGAGCTACATCATTGCAAAAAAACAACAACCCAATTTGTAAGCCAGGTAGTACCCCAGCTGAAGTGTTTCCAAGGCACTGCAGATCAGGGTGCTAGGAAATGATGGCTGCATTGCTGTCCTGGTTACAGGGCATGGTGAGACAGGTAGCTGGAGAAATCCCTTGGAATCCTGCTGCAACTGTTTCTCTCAATGCACCCTGAAACTGGGACACTGCTGCAGTTGTCCCTGCACCCTGATCCGCAGTGCATCAGAAACCCTTTCATTGGGACACTGCCTGGTTGGAGGTAGGTTTCTGGGGGGGTCACAGTCGACCATTAATGACTGCAAACATGAATCTCACAAGTTCTAGGATCATAAGTAAATTCTGAACAAGATGCCACCCAGTGAGTTTAAAGTACAGTCGTCCCTTCACATTTGCGGGGGTTCCGTTCCGCGGACCCCCGCGAATGTGAAAAATCCGCGAATAATGACTCCCCTCCCCCCTCCCTCCCCAGGCCTTCGTGGGGCCTAGTAAGGCCCCGCGGAGGCCTCCCCGGCCCTTCCTCCCTCCCTCCCCAGGCCTTCGCGGCGCCTCCGGAGGGCCTCCGGGGGTCCCGCGAAGGCCTCGCCACCCCTCCCCAGGCCTTCGCGGCGCCTCCGGAGGGCCTCCGGGGGTCCCGCGAAGGCCTCCCCACCCCTCCCCACCCCCTCCCCAGGCCTTCATGGGGCCTCCGGAGCGCCTCCGGGGGGCCCGTGGAGGCCTCCTCTGGCCTCCCCGCTCCCTCCTGGTCTTTCACGGGGCCTCTGGAGGCCCCGTGTCACGGTTTTGGGGGGGCCCAGGGGGGGCTCCCAAAACCGCAAATAACCAAAACCGCGAATGTCAAGTTCGCGAATGTGGAGGGGCAACTTTACTGTATTTTGTGCATAGATGTACATGAAGTACCCAGCCGTGCCTTTTTAGAATATCCACAACACCCGCACAATGCTGTTGCTTCCATTAACATCCATTATATTTCACAGCACCAGATATATCAACCCAGTACTATATATCCTTCCCTTCCCACCCTAGAGCCTTAAAGTCTGTTGCCCAAGGTAGACACTCCTCCTGACTGGTGATCATCTACCTCTGGACATGCAGGTGTACAACTCTACTTATAGTGTACACGTATGGGAGTGAATTTTGATTGGCTGAAGCTTCCTAATGAATTTGCACAGATTTTCTTCTTGGATGAAAGTCAAAAATCCATCTAGGACATTGTTACATGTGAAGTCAGCCTGAACAGGGACTCTAATGGACAGCTGCCAGCATACTAAGGGGAGAAGAGGGCTCGCCGCTGGCTGGTGGGCTGTTTTGCGGCCCAGCCGGCCGCCCTCAGTGAAGCCCTCCTTCCCCCTCCCCCTGCCCCAACTTCAGGCTTGGGGGTGGAGGGCAGCCACATGGCGAACCCTTGGGGGTCACCATCTTTGTTTCTTCCCAGCGCCTTTTGCCGCTGGGAAGGAGGAAGAAGGAGGGAGCCAATAGGAGCGAGCCTGCCTCGCTCCTATTGGCCAGAGGAGGGGCGCGAACCAGGGCTATACATGTGAAGTCAGCCTGAACAGGGACTCTAATGGACAGCTGCCAGCATACTAAGGGGAGAATAAACTCTCTCACAAGAAGCAAAACACCCATAATAGAACTTCCCACAGACACCTAAAGAAAGTGATAACACTGAATCATTGTTCCTCTAATGAGTATCTCCTCCCAGCTAATCAGTTCTTTACTGCAGTCTGGAAGCCACATTTTCTGAAACCGTAATTAAGTAGGCTTGTTAGGAAAGCTGTAATCCAAGTCTTAGCTTTTAAATACACACTAGTAAATATATAATTACACTCACAATAAAAGCCTGGTACATATTATGATTGGCCTTGGTTAGAAAGGTATAACAATTTACTATAAGCAAATACTTAAAATTAATTTGGGGCTTGTTACTTTTGTTAACAGTATTTCAACATATGATGTGCTCTATTTTTTTCCCAGTCAGCTCTCACCAATTCTATCCATTTTCCTTGTCCATAGTAGTAATTGAACAAAGGCCTAACTGTTCAAGGTAATCCATAAGGACAGAAAGAGCCTCTAGTACAGAGATGGGGGACGTGTTTCCCTACTGAGATTGTTGGACTGCAACATCTGCCAGCATAAGCATTAGTGAGTTGCAAGCCAGCAACATTTAGAGGGCCACATGTTCCCCATCCCTGGTCTAGAGCATGTAGAACAAGGCTGGACAACCGCGAGGAGGATGGAAGTCAATGTTCACCCCCAGACACACATACCTGCAACAATATGTTCCAACAGACCAGAATTGACGTCACATAATTCTCATTTTGAGTTTGTTTGGGTTTTAATTTTTGGTTTTCAGTTGTGGGGGGGGGGCGCTGTGGGTGGAAGGAAGAAAAGACAAAGCTCCAGTGTGTGTACGAGAGAGATTTAGATGTGTTTGGGAAATATTTGGGTCAAAATTGGTCAGTTAAAAAACATTTAGAGGATCTGGGGGCATTGGGGGGGGTCTTCATTGGGGGACTGAAAAACTAGAGATGGGGGTCACCTGTAGCATTCAGGCTGTACTTTTTCTGCCCTCATGAATAAGAAAAGATTGTTTAGAGATAGGGAAAGGGAAGGGAAGAATGATCTGTAGCATAAAATAGTCAGACTAGCTGGTGCAAAAGGGCTGCATACCCAGGTCATGTTCTTTTTCTTCCACCTTCTTATGTCAGGATTACGTAGCCAGTATTGTGACATCATCCTGTGCATTTCCCTGCCCTGCTTCATAAAATTAGCTGCCACTGTTGCAGAGAGAGAACGAACACATCATAATATAGAGTAAATTATTCAATAGAAGGTGAAGATGACACCAGCATGCCATGTTTGGCGGCAGCACTATGTTAAGTGTCAATTGATTGATTGATTGATTGATTGATTGATTATAATATATATATATATATTAGAGCTCCTGTGGGGGTTTGTAACAATAAATTATCAATGCAGTTAAAAGGAGCATTCAAAAGCAAAACTGGAGAAACAAAACCATTCCTGGATAAAATTCAAACACAGATGGAAAGCCTGATGGGACAATATTATTTTAATTGCCTAACTAAGGGACACTAGAGAAGCATCTACTCCTAACTTTTCTTGGGAAAGAGTTTTGCTATTTAGGAGCTGCTGCAAAAAAGTTCCTGCTTTATACTCTCATCATCCAACCTACTTTGATCTTAGAATTCAGAACAGAGCCTTGGAAGATGACTGTGACCAATGGGCATGTTGATGTGGAATGGTCCTTCAATTTGTCCTGCAAGCAAGAAAAATGCAGTGTATGCATGATTCAGCCATCTAATGGCTGTTCTATACAATATTCAAACATGTATTTACATTTTTTTTTTCTTTCAGGCATGCTCAGCCTATGTTGATTTTATGATTTCCGTAGCAAAGCTGATCCGCCAGGAAAGAAACCTTACCATCAATGAGGCAGTAATTTCTACAGAAATGAGAAAAGTAATGGCTCTGGAAACAGAGATTGCAAATGTAAGTCGGTTTTCTGGGGTTTATGCACAGAACTGAATGTATGAAGTTAAAGTTAAAATGATAAGTTTCAGGATCTTGTGCAAAGATAATTATGATGTGATACATATGATGAAATATGACTCTGATTTGATGCACTAATTTGATGACATGAAATCTTTTTCAGACTAAACAATCACAGCACTATGAGTCCACTTTAATTGTCATGGCTACCTCCTATGGAATCCTGGGGTTTGTTATTTGAAGAGACACTAGAGCTCTCCGGCAGAGAATTCTGTCTCCATGAAATGGAAATCCCAAGATTCCATGGCAGTTAAAGTGAAATCATAATGCAATAATTATGTAGTGTGAAAGTGCCCATGATCTGTTGTATATCCATTGTATTAGTTACTTTTGAATAACAAGAAAATAAGAATTACTTTAAAAAATGTATTAGCAACTGTTTGAGGGGCCGCTGGAATTGTAACCATACTACTTTTTTAAAAATTAACTTTCTAATCTCTGGATCATAGGAAGCTGTCAGACCATTCATCCACCCTGTCCATTTTGCCAACACTGATGGGCAGTAGTGATTTTCTCATGTTTCAGGCAGGATTTTTCTCACCCTATCTGAAAATGCTTGGGATTTTTTGCATGGAAACCATGTGCTCTGCTGCCAAACGACGGCCCCTTCTTGTAACCATAACCACCACCATTGCATGGTCATCATCATTCTGATCATCATCTGTTCAATTTGTATTCTCCCCTTCTTCATAAAAGCTCTAGAACATGCATAAGACTACAATGCATATATCTGTGCTGAAAAACTATTTGTTTTGTCCTACTACAAACTAATCTGGCTGTTTATGTGTGTGAGTGTGCAGGGGGGGGTTGTAGGGGAGGGGGATGCCATATGCATATTGGAAGACCTGTTTAGTTAACTAGTAAAAATAACTGTACAGGAATACCTCAGTGGATGAAGTAGATGTGTTCCAGGGCTTTACATCTTTAACAGAAACTTTGGTACCAGAGGTAGAAATAACTTGGAAAGAATCAGAATAAGTTCCTACACCACAAAAAAGAAAAGTACAGTCATCCCTTCACATTCGCGGGGGTTGGGTTCCTCAGACCCCTGCGAATGTGAAAAATCTGCAAATAATGATTGCCCTCCCCCGCCAAAGTGACAATGGGGCCTCCGGAGGCCCCATAGTTGCTTTCTCTGGACTCCCCAGTCCCTTCCCAGGCCTTCACGGGGTCTCAGGAGACCCTCCTGAGGCCCCGTGGATGCCTCTCCGGCCCTCCCCCCTCCCCCCAAGGCCCCGTGGAGCCCTCCCCGGCCCTACCCCCTCCCTCCCAGGGCCTTGGAGGCCTCCCCGGCCATCCCCCTCCCTCCCAGGGCCTTGGAGGCCTCCCCGGCCATCCCCCCTCCTTCCCAGGGCCTTCACAGGGCCTCGCAAGGCCCCATGGAGTCCTCCCCAGCCATCCCCCCTCCCTCCCAAGGCCTTCATGGGGCCTCCGGAGGGTCTCCGAAGGCCCTGTGGAGGCCTCCTCGCTCCCTCCCAGGGCCTTCATGGGGCCTCCGGAGGGTCTCCGAAGGCCCCGTGGAGGCCTCCCCAGCTCTCCCCCTCCCTCCCCGGGCCTTCACGGGGCCTCCGGAGGCCCCGTGTCGAGGTTTTGGGAGGGCGGGGGGGGCCCTCCCAAAACCGCAAATATCCAAAACCGCGAATGCTGAGTTCGCGAATGTGGAGGGGCAACTGTACTTCAACATGTATCAGGAAACTTTTTATTCAAAACTAACATTATTGCAGATGTGAAACCACATCAGGCCTTGCATAAATAAAGAAAAAACATATTGAATCCTCTAAAGACCTCTTGAAAGTGTTTTCCAAAACGCATCTCAGGATTATTTTTTTCCGCTTTCAACAGCCTCCACTTTTCTTATGGTTTCTAGATTGGTGGCAAAACTTACACATTTATGTTTTTTCAACATGCCAGAGTAACTCGTGAGGCAGGCTAATCTGCTTTCTCTTCTTCTTTCTGTTTTGCTCTTTACATATGCTCAGTAAGTGATTCTGGAGTCAGCTATTCACCTTGCCTGTTACATTTAAGCACAGACAGCTAGAGTAGGATGACCTAGAGTAGAATCCCATTGCCTCCCATGTCAGGCTTTATTGCGTTGTTTACTAAAGACATACAGCTGCAACCCATCACTGAAAGTCTGTCTTTCTCCACCCTCCTTCAGCTGCCTTTCAGGGGGGTCTGGGAACCTTTGCTTTGTTTTCTGGGTTGATGGAGACAGCATCTTCCTGTGGTCTTGGTCTGGCAATGTAATGTACAACTGAGAAAGTAAATAACAAGAGGAGCAGATGGATCTTTCTTCAGGATATTTCTGAGAAGAGTACAGGAGACTATACTGCATCACAGCAGTGGTCTTTTTATACATATTATTTTCATTATGTATATTTTATCACATACTCTAGATCAAACAATCGGTATAAAGTAATGTTTCTGATAGAACAGATGTAATCACAGAATAAAACGAAAGGTTAAAATTGATGTACAGTTGTCCCTTCATATTCGCTGGGGATTGGTTCCAGGACCCCCATGGATACCAAAATCCGTGAATACTCAAGCCCCATTATATGCAATGGCACAGCAAAATGGTATCCCTTATATAAGATGGCAAAATCAAGGTTTCCTTTTTGGATTATTATTTTTTGAAGAATATTTTCAAGCCATGAATACTTAAATCCGTGGATACCAAATCCGTGAATACGGAGGGACAACTGTATTTTTCATTCTGGCAGTGTGAAAACACTGCCTAGTTCTCAATAAATGTATCTAACATCTAGTAACATTATCTGTCTGAGAATGTTTCACATTCAGACAGTTATACTTTGGGGGTTTACTGCACAGAAAAGCAGCAGTGCAGGAACATTCCATCTTCCATGCTGCCTTACTGCCTGATGGCATTCAAGCAGCATTCTTCCATTCTGGTCAATGGAAGACTGAGGGGGACTGAGGTAAAACCACGTCTTTTTGCTAATGGGTTTTTCCAATTAACAAAAATATATAGTTTTAGCAAAAATATATAGTTTTAGCAAAAATATATGGAACTGAGGTACCTAAACTGGGCCCTACAGGCTAATGGTTACTCCAGATCAGACATCATAAGAGCAGCCAGACCCAGAAAAAAACACATGAATGAAGAAGAAAAACAGCCGCCCAAAGGGAAGGTATTTTTACCATACATCAAAGGAGTCACAGACAGAATAGGGAAACTGGTGAAGAAACACAACCTCCAAACAATCTACAGACCAACCAAGAACATCTAAGAAATGCTACGCTCAGTGAAGAACAAAAGTGACCCTCTTACAGCTGCAGGAGCTTACCGCATACCATGCAGCTGTGGACAAGTTTACATAGGGACCACTAAACGCACTGTGCAAACACGAATTAAGGAACATGAGAGACACTGCAGACTGGGCCAGCCAGAAAAATCAGCAGTAGCAGAACATGTTATAAACCAACCTGGACACAAAATGCTATTTAAAAACACAGAAATTCTGGACCAGGCCAACAACTATCATGTCAGAATGCACAGAGAAGCTATTGAAATCCACAAACACCTGGACAACTTCAACAGGAAAGAAGAAACCTTAAAAGTAAACAAAATCTGGCTCCCAGTTTTGAAGAACAATAGACTCAAAACTCAACACTTACAAATGAATTCCACCCAGGGACAAGGGGATTTCCAGCAGATAATGGGCTGTCAACCAACCATTAACCAGACACTAACAAGCCTTGCATTTCTATACTCAGAAACTAACCATTCAATTACACAAATTTACATATCCTCCCCTACAGAGGTTCACAGCATATAAATTCCACACACACACCTACCCAACCATTCTCTGAAAATACCAGCCACAGACGCAGGCAAAACATCAGAAAGAAACTATTCCAGAACATGGCCTCACAGCCCGAAAAAAAAACCCAAGGAAAATCTATGGATGCCGGCCGTGAAAGCCTTCAACTTCACATATATGGTTTTACCTCAGTCCCCCACAGGAACAGAACAAAAGAATGTCAACATCATGCAGTAAGGAAGCATAGAAGACAGAACATTCCTGCTGCATGGCTGCTTTTCTTTGGAGTCCAGTAAGCCCCTTGGAAGAGACTCACTGAAAACAGTGCAGCTTTTCCACATCTCTTGTTTGCCCCATTGTTTCTTCAAAGGTGCCCCTTCGTGTGTTATAAATCTATCTCTTTGTTTCCCAGGCTACCACCAAAGCTGATGACAGAACAGACCCACTTTTGCTATACAACAAAATGACAGTCAGTGAAATCCAGAAGAATTTCTCTTTGACAATCAATCACAAGGTAAAAATGATGTGTTATTGTTTTCAGCTTCTACCACTGATTGGTTCATGCAATAGTCTAACATGTTTTGTTTTGCTTTTTAAAAGCTTAATTCCAAAGGCAAATTGAATTTTAGAACTGACAGTGTTAAAGTGAATTTGTCACCCTGTTGTATACTGAACTGATGGCAGGAAAAGGAAAACAAGGCTCCAAGCCAATTGAATACATGTAGTAGCCCTGTCAGACAACTGACAGTCATGTTAAATAGAGGACCAGGGGGCAGGGGACTGTAATAGAACTGACATGTTCTATGTATGTCTGCTCAGAAGTAAATACCATTCAGTTCAGTACCACTTACTCTCAGGTAGGTGTTTACAGTGCTGCAACAACAACAAAAATCCTGGCAAATATCTAATTTCTAAGTCAAAAAGTAAATTTTCCAATATAGTCCAAAAGGTATCTCTATAAAAGGGAAATTCAGTCTAAAAGATAAATCTTTCCAAGCCCTGAGATGTTGAGGGAAGCCCTGAGACAGGGCTTGGTATCTGGATTAGGGAATCAACCATGTACACAGTAGCTATGAAACATATAATTCCTCATTCAGCCAGGAGTATATGTGCCAAAGTCTACTTCTACGTGGGTGCCCTGCTTAGTTGGATTGGGACAAAGAGGTTAAATCATCATTAATAGTTCTAAACCAAACAGCTGACAAATGGACAAAATTTAATAAATGATTAGTTTTTCCATCATAAAGAGCTGAAGTCTCCCTATAACGTTTTATCGTAAACATATTCTTTCTCTGATACCGTTTAAGGAAAAACTGTATGACACTTCAACTGGGCTTCAGTCCAAAGGCTGGGCCCCAAGTTGCAATTTATTTACAGGGCTGTAACTATGAAAATTTATTTATTTATTTATTTGTCATTGTTGTGGACCAGTGATTTAGTCTATTAATAAACTGGCTTATTAACAAATAGATTTAATGAATTTCTTAAATTTAAATTTGATTTGTGAATCCCCAACTCATTAGGCACTTTTGGAAGGAAGGGTGAGAGGAACCAAAATGGAAAGGAATGCCATCTTTAATATTGTGACTCTAAATTAAGAAGCAGAGATTAGAAAGATTACCTTTGGGCAGTACAAACCCCAGAATCCCCCCAGCTAGCATGGCTCTGAGGGATTGTCGTCCAAAAGATTCTGGGGAATTTTAGTCCAAAAGAGTAACTTTTCCCAAGCTCTTAGCTCTGCTAAGAACTTTATGCAATTGAATGCCAGTTAATAGGAAGCACCAGCAGAAGAGAACTCTTGCCTTTATCACCTGCTTCTGGGCTCATTAGAATATTATCTGGCTGGCTAAGAAACAGAATGTTGGACTATAGGAAGGCCATTTTACACTGAGAGCTGTTCAAGTGAATAGATTGCCTCAAAGCATGGTGGTCTCTCCTTCTTTAGAGGTCTTTAAAGAGACATCCAATGCATAAGCTGCAATAGCATTCATCAAATTTCATTCATCATCCATCCGTTCATTTAGCAGTTAGGAAGCATCCTTTCAATAGATGGAAAATTCAGAGAGTCAAATATCAGATTCTCCTGCCAGATTTCCTACACTGAATGTTGATATCAGGTGTCACAATCCAAATCCATTATCTTCTTTAGAACGATAGAATTCGAAGAGACCATGAGGGCCATCCAGTCCAACCCCTTGCCTTGCAGGAATACACAATAAAAACACCCTCAATAGATGCCCCTCCAGCCTCTGTTCAAATACCTTCAAGGAAGGAGACTCCACACTCTGAGGAGGTGTATTTTACTGTCAAACAGCTCTTACTGTCAGGAAGTTCTTCCTAACTAGCTGGATGCCATTAAAACACTCCCCCCAAAATGCCCAGGAGACCTCATGACAACCCTTTGAGATAGACTGGTGGGGTTGTCACCCCCACACGCTGCTGCTCCTGCCCCCCCCCACACTGCCTGTCCTGCCCCCTCCCACGCCACTTGTCACCCCCACGCCACCTGTCCTGTCCCCTCCCACGATGCTGGTCCTGTCCCCCATGCTACTCTCTCTCCCTCTCCAGCCACGTTTCAGATCTACATAGTCCCACCCCCGGTGTGCTGATTGGCTGCCCACCAGACCTATGATTGGGTGATCAGTTCCTTAAGCAGCCAATCAGCACACTGGAAACGGCAACATACCCAAGAAAATTAGATGGATGGATAGATAGATAGATAGATAGATAGATGTCACCTCTTAATCTGCTCTTCTCCAGGCGAAACTTACCCAGCTGTGTTTAAAATTTGTTTCAAACGGTTTTAAATTAGTGATTTTAATAGGATTGATTATTCAATTGGTTTTTAACTTTTCTATTATTATGCGTTTAGTTGATTTTTTAAAAAATCTATGTTGTAAGACACACAGGCTATAAATAAAATAAATTAATCCCAAGAATGAAATACAACATGGCATCCTTTTTTTTCTTGTGTTTGATTTATTTTGTTTGAGTGACTGGTTACAAAGTTAGAACATTAATGTTGATTTTGATCAGGGTGGGAGTCTGACTTTGCCCTGGAACATTCCATCAGCATGTTTTAAGTCCCACTGAAGATGGTTGGATCATGTCCAACATATGGAAATAGAACCTCCCTTTCATTGCAAGAATTACAGTTATGTAAAGTAGTTAGAATCAGAGACTTTTATTGTTTTACAGCTCATTAGCCTTAGATTGAAGCTAATTCAGCTCACTTTATTGCCTCTTAGCCAAGAGTTTCCAAGATAAATGTGAAATTGCTTAACAGATATTTAATACTAACTGAGCACTTTTTTCTCCTTTGCTACTTATGAAGTTTTTTTTTTTTTTTTTTTAACAGTAGCAGTCTGGCTGCAGAAAATCAAAAGGCATAAAGCAAACTAAAATGACCCCCTTTTTTGTAACTTATATGAACACTTTTGTTGATCTAGTTGTTTTATGTTTGTATATCTCCTAATGAATATACATCATTCTGAAACATACAAATAACATTAGCTGATGTGTGTGTGTGTGTGTGTATGAAAAGGTAGAGAAGATCACAAAAATGTGTGTGTATCAAGATCTCTAGCCATATAGCCACCATGACTCCCACCCCCTTCAGCCCTATTCTCCTACCCCATCACCTTCTTCCTGTAACATCTTGGCTGAAGAGATCTGGAGATCTCAAAATCCTGCAGAGTTTTTATGACCCTGTTTTTTCAGTTAAGCAAAATGCTAATAAAATTATTCATTAATGAGGATATATACTTGTATCTGTCTCTACATGGCTTATAAAAGCTTGAATCCTCCACTGGAATATCTTATATTTTCTTGATTTATTGAAACATTTAACTCCTGCCGTATATCTAAGGATGTCAGGGAAGCACCCCATAAAAGGAATTTAAAATATGAAGATTTAAAAATAATTTATAGTCTAAAACATATTAAAGTATTGAACACATTAAAGCAATTTGAAACAATTAAAACCATCTACACTTGGCCCTTCACATTCGCTGGGGTTTAGTTCCAGGACTCGCCGTGAATACCTAAATCCGTGAATACTCAAGTCCCATTATATGCAATGGCATAGCAAAATGGTGTCCCTTATATAAGATGGCAAAATCAAGATTTGCTTTTTGGATTATTATTTTTTTAAGAATATTTTCAAACCGTGAATACTTAAAACTGTGAATGCCAAATCCGTGAATGTGGAGGGACCACTGTATATGTGCAAATCAGATCAAACGATTAGATCCTGAAGGCTTTAATTTTTTTTAAAAAAAAATTAACATTGAACCAATATTGGTGTCTGTTGAGCCTATAAGGGGAAGGCAATCCATCAGTTGGGTGCCACAAGAGAGAAGGCCCTTTTCCACTTGCTCATATAATGCCTTGCTCCCACTGGTGAGACACAACGGAAGTCCCCTGCACCAGTGCTCAGTCCTTGGACAGGAATATAGAGAGAGAGTCACTCCTTCAGGTATCAGTGTCCCAAACTGTTTAGGGCTTTAAATGTTATTACAATCACATTGAATTGGCAGCCAGTAAAACTCTTTTAAAGCTGGTTTTATCACACTATGCAGTTATAGAGCTATCATTCTATTTTAATTGCTAGAGTTCTATCTTCTGGAATCCACGGTTTTATAGTTTGGTAAGGCACTAGAGCTCTCTGGCTGAGCATTCTAAATGCCTCTGCCTAAACTGAAAATCTCAGGATCCCGTGGGATGGAACCATGGCAATTAAAGTGGAATAATAATGCTATTATTGCATACTGTGAATGGCCCCCTGCTTTCTGTATCCACTCAGAAGTCATTCATGCCACTTTAATATTGATTCCCTCACCCACTGTCTGGTAAGTCAGTACTTTGGTGGGCTTAGATGGGGGATCAAACATCTCTGTGCAATACTTGCATATTGTACGATGTACTGTCTGTTGTGAAGGACATAGAGATGTTTCCCCATCCCTTTTTTTGAGAGTCATAGCACTTGTATAGCAGAATATACTGTATTAGTATGGCCGCTGTCATACTCTAGCTCTCAAAGTATGCAAAGATAATCTTCAGCCAATATGCACCTTTTTTAATTTCTAAAATGAGAGTCACTAAGGTTCAAAAGAATCAGGAAGCTGGACTCTCTTATCAGGAATCTAAATGTGTCAAGACTGCTTGGAGACTTTTACTTTATATGGTTACTGCTGCTAGACTTTTATATGCAAAAAAAAAAGGAAAATCCTGAAATACCTTCAGAAGAGGAAGGTTGTTAAAATTATTTGAGATGCTAGAGATGGATAAATTGATGATAACATTAAATGGGAAAACATCTGGAGAGTTTAAGGAAGAATGGGAAAAGATTCTCCCCCTTTGGAAAAACAAGTGGGAGAAGTTGACAATAATAAGTTTGGAGGAGGATTAGAAATAAGTTAATTAAAGAAGGAAATGACAAAGTTCTGTAACGGGGTGGAGAGGTTATGTAGAATATATAGAACTATTCGAGGTAATGGCAGAAAGACTAGAAAAACCAGAAATAGGATTGTGATAATGAATTTACTATATTCTTATTCCTTGCCTTAAGAAAAATCTACGAAATTAATGGATTTGTCATAAGTCAACAGGCAATTTGAAGGCACATACACACACAGTGATTAAAAATGAAACTTCCTTTGTATTGAACAAACTTAACATAACCAAAATACATATATGTTTGCCTCCACAGCAATTCAACTGGTCAACATTCTTAAATAATATTATGTCAACAGTGCAAATTAACATCGAAAATACAGAAAATGTTATTGTTTGTGCTCCAGAATATCTAACCAAGCTAGAATCTATCCTTAATAAATACACAGCCAGGTAGGTATGCCATGCCATTTTTTTAAAATTAATGCCCATCTGTTCTACGGTTGTAGAAACATCTCCTTTTTGTGTTACTATGCAGAGACATTCAAAACTACATGAGCTGGCGATACATAATGGAAGTGGTGAACAGCCTAAGCCGTGACTACAAGGACACAAGGAATAATTTCCGTAAGGTGCAGAAACTATTTTCTTTTATATATTTAAGATTCAAAAATTGTCATGTCTACAGAAATTTTTTTTCAGAATTAGCTCTACCAAATATATTTATTTAAAACTTAGAACCAAAAAAAAAAATCTACATCTGCCATAAATGTGTACTATGATTCCACCTTGCACAAGACCATAGGTTAAGTGTTCATTACCTCCGGTGAAAGGATCTCAGGTAGCAGTGTTGTACTTGACACTGCAATGAGCCAGTGCCAGTTTATGTAACACCAGGATAGATAGACTAATGTTTCAGTCAATATCAGGTTGCTACTATGCATTCACATGGAGACCAAGAGCCAGTCTGGTGGAGTGGATGGTCTCGAAGACTAATTCAAGGTCTCCCAAGTCCTAATTCAAGTCTTCACCCAACCATGAAACTCACTGGGCCATTTTAGGCGACTCACTATCTCTCCACATATGCTACCTTGAAGCTTTTCTTGAAGAGGAGGTGAGATATAATTCTAAACAACTATAACACTAGGTAATAAAGCATCTAAGATCATCATACCATTTGCTGATGAGAAACTACAAGCATAAATCAAATGCATTGCAATGCATATTCAACTTCAGATGCTGCTTCTCCATCTTGCTTTGTTAGTAGGATGTGCATTTGAATTTGCTTTCAGAGGTATCCCTATCCATGCCCTGGCACACATAAGTAACTTTTATCAAATGCAACTAGGCCTCAATAAGGACAGGTGCACATAATTGGTCATATTTTAAAGCTGCTTTGAAAACAGTAGTTTGATCTGATGTGACCCCTGTCCATTATTTGGGTCTTGTGGAGCACATGTCAATTTTTGAGACCTTTGTGGTACCCTCACAAACCTGTCAAACCTCTCTTTGAACTCCCTCAGTGGCAAAAAGCAGATAATTAATTATGTTCAAGAGAACATACAGAATGTGAGGCTAACAACTTAAAAGTGTCTTAGCATTTCCAGTTCTTGATATGAAATAGGTTTCAGAATCTATAGCAGGGGTGGGCAATTTGCAGTCCTCCAGATATTATTGGGCTGCAATCTCCTTTTAACCTGCCACAGGCTATGCAGACAGATCCCTGATCTAGCATGAGGAAAGAAAATGTGGAATGCAATTAAAGCTAGATAAAAAGAGTGTGGAAAGTAAGGCTGTGGAGAAGTATCAGACCACAGTTGTTCGGAGTAATGTACTTGGGCCAGTCCATCTCTAGCAAGAAAGAAAGAGAAATATAGCTGGTTAAACAGAGGTAGAACCAGTAAGCTCATGTATACTCTTTATCCCTTGAAATGCACTCTCAGTCTGACCGGGCATAAAAGTTCAAACACAATGTACAGCATGATAAAGTGTATTGGTTTTCTTTCCTAGCAACATGATGCATTAGGTTCTTAGCAGGAAATTGCATTTAGAAGGCGGCTGGGGTGTCTATCTTTTCTGGCCTGTGTGACCACAGATGAGTCACCAATAGGGATGGAAAGAATATTCAATAATATTCAAAAAAAATGGTCAAAAATGTCTTTCTCAAGTGTCAAGAAATCCTGGTAAGGAGAATCCTGGAATGAAGAGAATCTTCACAGTTTGGGACTTGTTCTGTGTTAAATTTGCATATGACATTTTGGGCACAGACAGCAGCATTTTCTGTGCTAGAAACAGCATTTTGTGCATGTAAAAGACTGTTTCCAGCTGAGAAAAAATGCTGTTTTCATCATAAATTTTGTGTAGGATAAGTCCTGAACTGCAAATAGTCTTCAAAAACTGTGCAGTTTTTAAAAAGTTTTTTTGTGGCAGGAAGAAAATTGCTAAAATTATTCTTTGTTTCCTTTGAGAATGAAATTTGTAAAGATGCATGCTAATGCTACTTATATTATTCATAGTATGTTATTGATTAGGCCTTTCCATTCTATCTTTTCTTTGGAATAAAAAGATGCCCAAGTCAACTGACAAAACATAAACATGCCAGAGTGTAATGAAATACAGTCGTCCCTTCACATTTGCGGGGGTTACGGGAACAAGACCCCGCAAAAGTGAAAAAAAAACACACGAATAATGACTGCCCTCCCCCGCCAAAGTGACCATGGGGCCTCCAGAGGCTCCATAGTCGCTTTCCCCCGCCTTCCCTCCCAAGGCCCCATGGATGCCTCCCCGGCCCTCCCCCCTCCCCCCCCAAGGCCTACACGGAGCCTCTGGAGGCCCCATTTCGCTGCTTTTGGGAGGGCGGGGGCCTTCCCAAAACCACGAATATTCAAAACCACGAATGCTAAGTTCGCGAATGTGGAGGGGCAACTGTATCTCCAAATCCAACATACTGTTGTGTACTATGTACCAAATACAAGATGTAGCTGAACAAAAATTGAGCATTTGTAATTCCCAGAGATTCCAGTACTAGAGTTTAGCACATGAACTTAGTATTTCTCAGGACAAAAAAGCTTAATTTTGGCTGGACTGCAGCCCACATTGTCTTTAATTCAAGGCATGACACAGCAGTACTTGTGGGGATGATAAAACTAGTCTAGGAGTCAAAGGTTGGCCCTGTTCCATACAGATATTCCTTTGCAGTACTAAATCATAGAAATGGAGCAACAACAGCTCCCCCAAAAAGCAGGGAGGGGGAAAAACAATTTTCAGAGGACTTAGTCTAGCAGCAGGCTGTTCTTTTCTAGCTTGCTGATAACACTTCCCCATAGACCTTTCCCCTCTTCCTCATTCTGTATGCACTTATTAGGATTGGAAACAACCTGTTCTTTTTCAGTGCCTTTTATTCTGTCCAAAGGGTGGAATTTCATAAATGATTACATAGAGAACTTTAGACACAAGGTTAAGGGAACCAGCAGTTGTAAAGGAAGATACACAAAACTATTTCAGTCAAAGATGAAGGTTTTGGGGAATGACAGCATCATTTCTGCATCCTTGCTAGCACACTCTTCTAAATCACCATCTGAACAGGATGCTGTAAACTTTTAGTTACAAAAACTCAATGTTTCCATAACTTCATAACCATGAGGAGTCTGCTCTGAGTAGTTTGGTTACAGGGAAGGATATAAATATTTTGATTAAGAAAGTAATAAGGATGACACAGCATCTTACATTCATTACATTGTGAGACCCAACCTATACATTGTGACGGTAATTCTCATAATGTGCAGAAGGTCACAAAAAAGAAAGGATTCACACGTTTAAAATATACTGAAGTATCCCCCCCCCACACACACACACACCACCTGATGCAAAGCAGATGTAGTGGACTAAAGCTCACATCATCCCTGGCCAGAAATACCATCCTGGTATTGTGGAAGTTGTCATCCAACACATTTGGATGGCACTAGGGGCCCAGTCACACTACACAATTATAGCACTATTACTACTTCCCTTTAACTACCATGGCTCCATCCTATAGAATCATGAGATTTGTAGTTTGGTGAGGCACTAGAGCTCTCTGTCTGAGAATTCTAAATGGCCCTCCCTACAATGCAAATCCTAGGATTCCATAGGATGGAACCATTGCAGCTAAAGTGGAATAATAGCATTGTAATTATGTAGTGTGAATGGACATCTGTTGAGGAAGGCTGGAGTATTTTAAGTCTAACCATCTTTCTAGAGGAGAGGAGAACCATAACATCTGTATATACTTTGATCAGTTTTGGCATGGGATTTGTCTACATGATGAAAATACGCCTCATAGAATTTGCAGAGAGTACGATGTGTTCGAATGCAATTCACAGTATTCAGAGGGAAGAGGGCTAAAAATTGTACAAACTGTGCCGTAAAAGCATTTGTGGTTTTCCATGGAGCTTTCTGGGAAATGTATGTAGATGCACATTTTCAGATGTGTGGCTGTCTGAATTCGCATCAGTGCACATTTTCACTCAATTGCTGTTTTGCTCAATCCGAATGAATGTGAATGGATGTGAAAATGAGCAGAAATGTGAAGACAAATAAACTTCACTGTGAATGAGCAAAAATGTGCACCCACTCTCAGTAAACTATTGTGTGTAGACAAGCCCCTGGTCTCCTTAAAATCTAAGTCATCATATACTTTAGGTAAAAGGAGAGACTAAAGTAGGTGCAGTTTTAAGCTGTATCCCTTAGATAGCAGGTGAGATTTATACATTTGAATTCTTCCCTGATGTTGGGTTGAGGTACCCTGCATGGTCTAAAACAACACATCAGAAAAGATCCAGCTTTTCTTCTTGATGTGCTAATATAGTGTAATAGTGGAACCATTTGCAGAAGCAGTCTGAGTTGAGAACAAAAGAACTAGTTAAGCCAGATCTTAGAAAGCTTACATTTTGACAAGGAAGTCAGAACTGTTTTTAAGATGCGTGGGGGGGGGGACAGGTTGTTACTAATTTTGCTTACTTGCATGGGCAGGGCACATTCCTGTTCCCATCCATTATCATTCAAACATCCTTAAATATGAAGATTCTTACAAGCACAGTGTGCACTTAAAAGTGCCCTCTGTGTGTTCTGTGTAGTTTACTTTGAGGTAAACGTGTACAAGATAGATTGCAGAAAGCCTTTTTTTATTCCTGGAAGGGCTCAATAGATGTCACTGCCTTAATATTTCTTAGTGCTTGATTCTGTTCATAGTGATTGATCATTCCTGAGTAGGTTCAACTATGTAGGAGTCTTGGAGGTCCAATTCTCCCAGATGATTTCAAGGACACTCATCCCTTGCCTATTCTTAGAGGGGGGACTCAAGTCCCCTTTGCCCCCTGTTCTGGGGTTGATGCACTTATTTGGCCAGTGGCTAGAAGTTGTGGTCTGAACAATTTATTCTTCCAAGCACTAGCTCAAGCAAACTCAGAAGGTAGGGAAAGAAGCAAACCAGAAGCCAGGAGTAAACAACCACATTGCTTAAGCAAGGCTGCTTGACACAAGACACATTTTGTAGTCCTCCCTACCCAAGGAGGTCCAGTCCAGTTTGAGTAGGTTGACTTTCTTCTCACCTAGGGTATATCTGTTTAAATGAATGGGGCAGTGAATGTAAGTTCCATTAATTTCAGTGGTATACTTTGGGTAAAAGTAACTCTGAATTTAACTCTTGGTTCATATAAAAATATGAACCAAACAAATTTCTCCTTCCCTATGTGCATGCATAAAGGAAGATTTCAGCATAGTTAATACAGCTATACACTGACATGTTTGTATTGGTGGAATACAGGTCCACAGGGGATACTTTCCAGGACACATACACACCATGGATACCTGAAACCATATATAATAGGGAACCTTATTATTTTCAGTGAGACAAATACCAGAGGTTGGCCATAGAATCACATGGGAGGATCTAGAAATGCCTAGAGAGAACATATTTTTTCGGATGTGGATAAGTGAAACTGTGGATACTGAATCCATGGATACAGGGGTTGACATGAATGCATAAATTGGGCTCTCCCCCAACTTTGGACACCATGTGCCAGTGGTGATGATAGCTACATAATACATCACCGTGCAACACTCCTGACCGACTGCACCAAGAATTATTTCCTATCTTAAGTATAAATAAGGAATTATCCATGTTCATTTGCACCATGGTTCACTGGTGCAGTGATTCATTGGAAATTCAGTCACCGGTGATTGTTTTATTTTTATTACACATTGGGATAATTGCAGGCATTTACACCATTATAGTTATTGTGATGATGCATTTGATAAAACAATTGGTAATCGGTTGATTTTTTTTAAATGAAGAATAAAACCTGCATCCCAATATGGAATGCTTAACTAACCAATGCACAGCAGTCCATTCAACTCCCCACCCACCACTGAGGAATCTCCTAGACTTGTACAACTGTTTATGTCAATGGCATAGTGCTTGTGGAACTCTGGATGGGACAGCATCCTTGTGGAACCTCCAAGAAAGTGTAACCACTTGTGTAACAGCATTTAGGCAGCTGTAAAGAAACAATGCCTTTTCAGTCAGTACCTGAAATATAAAACAGCAGCATTAAACATGAGTATAAAAAGATCGCAGGCAGCACCAGTTCTTCTGGCCTTGGATCACTTCCATGTTTATGTGGGTTATTGCTTTCCTTAGAAAGAGTGCTCCTATTAGCTGGGATAGGCAAGCTGAATGATGGTTTCACTCTGCACATTTATGTGTTCTCCTGAGACTGTGCTTTGACAAGAAAAACATAGATGCCTACCCTCACTGTGCTGAGCCAGATATTCTGTACTTCACAGAAACCACGAGCCACCTTGAAATTTGGGAGAAAGGTGGGATATAAATCCAATCAATCAATCAATAAAATGTTCCAGAATTCAAAGAGGAACAGGAGAGAGGTGTTCACATGTGCTCACTTAACCTGTGTTCATTTTTAAATATTGCATCATTTCCATAGATCCTAACTAAAGACCCTTCAGTGGTGATTTGAAACCCATGCTTGTTTGTATTTCTACATGTCACAGAGCTTGGAGAAGTTACTCATTTCTGATTACAACTCATAGAATCCGTCAGCTAGAGGATGACCCCTGCCCACATCATCTAGGGGTTTCTGGAAAGTGTTCTTCAGTTCCAAACTCAGTAAAACATGTCGTTGATTTTTTTGATATTCATGCTTACCAGGTGCTGTATGGGACAACATCAGACACCGCTGTTTGGCGCCGTTGTGCAAATTATGTCAACGGCAATATGGAAAATGCTGTGGGGAGGTTGTATGTAACAGAAGCATTTGCTGGAGCAAGTAAACAAATGGTAAGATTCTCGGATCATCACACATGCTGTTTATATGGTTAGATATTAGCTTCAGAATATTGATGGGAATACCCAATGACTGTTTGGAAAACAAAACAGACATATCATCTATAGTCCTAAATTATCCAATATGCTTAGGAGTGGAAAGGCAGGAAATGGCCCCATTTGAATCAGGAATGTAATTACATCAAATAATTCCATGTTAGCCTTGTTCTTGCTCCATGTAGACTGTGGTAGCCTTCATCTCCCGTGCAAGGTAGACCAATAATGGACAACACAAAGAGATGTGCATCTGAGAAGTGTCAGTGAAGATACACATTTCATCATGCCTTAGTTCTAGACCTTATTCTACCTTTGCATGCAACTAGTGAAGCAGATTACCTATAAGGGTAGCTGGTGAGGCAAGCATCTCTGCTCTCTGCTTTTCCCTCTATTTTGCAGTTCACACATGCGCAGTAAGAGATTTAGGAAGCAGCTGCTTTTTGGGTTGACTTTGGTAGGACGGCACACATGGCTAGTGTTAGATCAGCTAGAGTAGAATCCTATTCTTTCCCAGCTCAAGCTTTGTTTATTGCATTGTTTACTGCAGACATGCTGCTGCAAACTGATACTGAAAGTCTGTGTTTCTCCAGCCCTCCTTCACCATCCTCCCAATGCAAATGCTACTTAAAAAAAACAAACCCTTCCAACTATACAGAGGATGAGGAGGAAAAGTGGAGGCTGGGGAACAATAAAAGCCTTTGTAAAAAGGAGCTTCGTTCTCAAAGGATTTGTTCACTGAGGTATGCTTGTATAACAGGGTCCTGAGCTGCAGGGGTGCAGAACTTTCTGTGTGTTTTTCTAAGAAGGGAGATCATCTCATGTCCCACAGTACTGCACCCCTCAGTACACGTGTGTCCCAGTCTACAAAAAGCAAGCTGTGTTTATCCAGTTGAAATCAATTGGGAAGGAAGTTGAGATGAAACCATTTGTTTCAAAAGATTACAATTAACATTCTCTGGATCAGGGCTAGAAGTGAGGAATCTTTGACTGTCAAGTAGTTTTCATCACTAACTCCCTTAACATTGAATATGTTGGGTAACGTCAGTGGAAGCTGCAGGCCAAAACACTTGGAGAATCAAACATTCCTGCCCCCACCTCCATCTGTGTTTATACCACATAATGGATCTGAAGGCCTGAATCCCCCTACTGAGTCCCAAAAAGAGGAAACCACCAAATCTGTTCATGGCTAGTAAGTCAACATGTTAGTACATCCATTGATTCAATGTGTCTACTCTAATGGGAACTAAACAGAGAATGCAGGCTGAGGGTCCCAGGGAGCCGTGTTGTTCAGGTAGAAATTTGACTCTAAGTAAATACATTTTAAAGAAAGAAAAACATTTAACAAAGTACTAACTCACCTCTGGTGATGAAAGTGACTGAGGCTGTTGCAGTACCAACTACACACACTGCAAGGCTGGTGCAGTATTGTGGTTCAGGCTTGCAAAGCACCATGTCACATGTTGCTATTGTACCAAATACATCATTCTGGGCTTTTCTATATGAGGCAAAAAAATGTGGATTGCTCCACAGTAATGGCAATTCTCAGCAGCTGCTATTTGTCTTAATTGGGGGGGGCAGCTTTCAGCAGATCGCATGAATGCAAAGCTATCTGCATTTGCTGTGCAAACGGATATGCTGGTGAAGATGGCAGCTGCAAGTGAATTACTTGTATTTTACTTACCTCAATTTGCCACTGCCAGACAGTATTTTTTTAAACCATATCCAAGGTGCAAAAGAGTGATCTTTCACTTTAACAAAAAAGCAAACAATAAAAGCTGATTTTATCTCATTAGTGCTTGCTCTCTAAGGCAAAAATGCAACATGGCTGCTCTGGGTGTTTGCCTTGTTAGCATGTTCTGCCCCTGCACATGTCTGACCAATCAACTTTTAACTTCTGCTCATATAATGAAATCAAATCAAATTGAATTGTTTGTCCCAATGAGCAGGAATGCATCCTTCTCCCTTGCTGCTTTTAAAAACATTTGGGAAAATCTGCAAAGGCTTTTCCCATGCAGTATATGGTGGATTTGCCCCCCTCTCCTTCCCAATACATTGAAATGATGTGCTAGGCCATATAGACAGATCATATTCTCGCATTCAGTGAGGAGTATTTTCGCCATTTAGACAACCCCTCTGTTTTGCTACTGCAGTGGCTGGTTATTAGGAATGAAGTTTTTTAAAAATATATAGTAACATATCTGTTTGGCACTCAGTAACAGAAAAAACATGAGTGTCAATTTTTTTATTAAAAAAAAGGAGGAGGAGGAAGAAATAGAAGGACACCTTATACAATGGAGTTTTGAAATGTACATTTAAGAGACTGGAAGAAATCAGCATCTTTTGGCATTCAGACCGAAGATGAGATTATGTAGCTCTTCCAGGACAGAAAGCCAAGTTATTAGCTAATGATGAAGATTAGAAGTCCTTGTATGTTGTAGAATGAAGGTGTTGAAGAACAAGAGATTACAAGAGAGGAACTCAATTTGATTAACTTTGCTAAAGTGGGGAGAAAAAATGCAACCAATGATTCAACATAAATATAGTTTTCTCCATCATAAGACAGATTTTAAAGTGAATTATCCATTGTTTTTTTCACTGTTTGGCATTGTGTTATGAAACCAACCATTGTAGCTTTCAGTTCTTTTTTTTTTTTTTTAATGTGACTAAGCCTGTTTCAATAAGGAAATGTACAAATAAGAATAATGTATTTCACTCCAACTGTAAATCATCAGCTAAGCACCACTGTGCTGGATATGTAGATCCATGAAACAACCAGTGTTGGTTACACAGCCAGCACCTCTGTCTTCTTTCTGCTGAACAGATGGTTAATCAAAAGTGGAATATTTACTCCCCACGAACAGGAGGTCTCAATAAACAGAATACCCCCCTTGGTCTGCACTCATAAGTCCTTTTTGTAAGAATAAGCCTGTTTCAATAAAGAAATGTCCAAATAAGAATAAAAATCTGTGCTGGATCTGTAGATCCACGAAAGAACTGGTGTTGATTACACAGCCAGCGGCACGGTCTTCTTTCCGCTGACACATGACCAATGGGAGGTGGGGTATTTATGGAAGTGTCTTCATAAACAGAGCAGTAGATATGCCCATCTGGTGCTGCACCTGTAGGTCTGCGGTTAAAAGGATTAGAAATGGGAGTGCTGGATGCAGGCAGTTTCTCTTCCATAAAGTTTGTGTTGCATCTCTTAGGGATCATCTGTATTTAGGTTGCTCCTTGCTGTTCTGAGGGTTAAGTGTATATGTTCCATCTGTAATGCCTCCACATTCCAGTCCTTCAAGAGCCAACCCAAGATGTTTGACTGCCTAAGGCAAAGGACAAAATGGGACCTGTATAAAAGTTGAATGGACTGGCAATTGAACATTACTTCAAAATGGCAATGAGACCATGCTTGAGAGCAGCAGGACAGTTTAGGGGATGAAGACCAGCCTCTCCAAGACAGCAGAATGGCCAAGGTTTTCAACACTGACTCCAGTGTCTGCTGCCTGAGGCAGTTGCCTCTCTCTGCATAGGGATAGGGCCAACTAATATTTCCCCCTGGGTCCAAATTTAGGGTTAAAGTAGACATTAGGGAGAATTGGAAGTCACGAGGATTAATTCATTTCCTTCCCACAACAGAATTTCCTTGGAGATATGTGCTATGGCATGCAGACTTCCAAATTAATCCATTGTTTACCTTCCAATGACCAATCATAAACCAAAGCACACTAAATGCAAGATACATAGATGAGGAAAACCAGATTCTATGACAGACAGACATACTTCACCAGTTGGTGGAGCATTTCTTCTAAAAATAGGTTAAATATATAATCTTGTTTGATCCTCACTCTGCTCTTAAGTATGAATAGTGGTTTCTTCGGCATTTTTGTGATACATGGTTTATTAACTCATATACACAAGTTAAGCATCAACTGGGTTTCATTGTTAATAATTCCCATAGGAATTTTACTCCTCCATTGGATTTTACAAGAGAGGCAGCTAAAGTGCCAGTTTCTGGCATCTGAAACTAGCCTCTCTCTCTCTCTCTTTCTATCGTCCCAAGTGCAAATACCACAAGACTTTCTGTGGATCTAACACAGAACAAATCAACACATTCACGTACGGGAGGCAAGCCTCCTTCCCAAAATATTTACTTGTCCCAGAGGAGGCCTTCTCTTGAGCAGCATCTCCTCAACAAAGCAGGATACCATTCTGCCAGAACCACAAAGATTGTGTCTAGCAGTCCCATTAGTTCATCTCCAAACCACAGCCTTAGAGCCAAGGATGACAAGTCTTTAAGGGATCTCTGACAGGTCACTGAGACAAACTCCAAACTACATTATCCTTCTAATCCCACTTCTAATTCTCTCAACCACTTGGTCAATTAGATGGCAAGCAAGAGACTAAAATCTGTATGTGGGCACACATGCACTCCTTAACAAACCAACCACAAAAGATATACAGTGGGCCCTTGGTATCTGCTGGGGTTTGGTTCCAGGACCCTTCATGGATACCAAAATCCGTGGATGCTCACATCCCATTATATACAATGGCATGGTAAAATGGTGTCACTTATATAAAAATGGCAAAATCAAGGTTTGCTCCTTGGAATTTATTCATTTTTTGGAACATTTTCAAATTGTGAAAGCTGGAATCCATGGATACCAAATCTGTTGATAAAGAGGGCCGATTGTATACTCCTTTGCTATCACATAGTATTTTCATCATGTGTGCACTCAGCTGCAGACACAGTTCCTGATCTTTTGGAAAATTCGCCTGTTGTCTATTCAGAAATATGTAATGTTCCCTGGTCCACCTTCTGATGAAAAATGATGCTGCTTCAGAAGGCTGACATATTTTCCCAAAGGAGACTCCAATGCAGTGAAGGACAGTAATGTTAAATTCTATAAATCCTTGTTATTGTTGTTGTTGTTTATCACATAAATATGGCTGCAGGAAGCCTGGGCAGTTTCAGAAATGGGACCAATGAGAAGCTCCCTTGAAGTACTAATAGAGGCTAGATAGGCTTCCCCAGGGCTGCTACGTGCATAACCAAAAGGATGCTCATTAGCTGCATGGAATCAATATCCTATCTAGCTTGGCCCTACTCTACAGACTGTCTTGTCTTCCTGCCAGAGAACTCTAGAAGCTGTTGTTGTCTATGAGGTACAGATGGGACCACATCACCATACTTCCATTCTCAGGATTATTTGGTGGGAGTCTTTAACATTTAAATTGGCATTAAAACCAATGTAAGTCTGTAGCATACATATGTGCCTCAGAATGTGGAAAACTTAATGGGGGTGTTTTGTTTTTTGGACTTTTTCTCCCAGAATTCCCTAGCCAATAGGGCCAGAACTTGAAGATTCTGTATTTTTAGGGGTTTTTTTAAAAAAAGGAGAAAACTTGCCCAAACTTTGATATATCTACACTAGTACCATCGTTTTCATTTGATGGCATAGAAGTATTTCAAATAGCAATCGTAATTACTGGAAATATCTGATCTACTCAGCAACTTTGGTCTACAAATGACTTGAACTTTAGTCATAACTAAGTTTGCAAAACAAAATATAATATATATACCTGCCCAAGAACTGAGATTCCACCAGTGGGGGTAATATGAAGTGGGAGGACATAGCAGAGGGCTTTCTTAGTTGTTTTACCCTAATTGTGGAATGCTCTCCCCTTGAAGGTGTGACTGGTACCAATGTTGGTTTCTTTCCAGGGCCAAGCCAAAACATGGCTGTCCATTAAAGCCTTCGGGGACTAATTTATTTTAAAGAGTATATGTACATGGTTTTAAATTCTTAAAGCATTTTAAATTGATTTTAACTATTGTCCTGTTTAAAATATTTGTGATTTTAATCTGAAGTGCTTTAAATTATATATTTTGTATGCTATCCAGAGATCCCACAATCAAGGGTGGGATATAAATAGTTTATGAAAATAAAATAAAGTAAAATAAAATATATAATCTGTCAGGACAAATGTATGATTATAGCATGTCACACTATAACCTTTGATCAAAACTGGATATTTAACTAGGCATTCCTGGGTGTGTATATATATGTGTGTGTGTGTGTGTGTGCGTGCGTGTAAGTCCACTTGAATGTAATAGGGCTTACTTCCCAGGAAAGGAGTTATTGTTTTGCAGCCTTAACCCTATTGTATTTTGTATATCTCCAGGTTCAAGATATGATTACACAAATCCGTGAAGTTTTTATACATACACTAGAAGAACTCAGTTGGATGGATGCAGAAACCAAAACAAAAGCAGAACAAAAGGCAAGTATTTTTGAGATGTATTTTGCAATTTGGAATACATATAAATCTGGTAAAAGTCAATTTTAGAAAGTGAAGTGGAAGCTGCACTCAGACACTTCAGGGAAATAAATCACCAGACATAGATGGCATATCAGTAGAACTGCTCCAAGTCACAGAAACAGAATCTAATGTAGTTCTAACTAAAATCTGGCAACAAAAATGGAACACAAAATAATGGCCCACAGATTGGAAATGCTGAATGTACATTCCAGTCCCCAAGAAAGGGAACACCAGGGATTGCAGCAACCATGGGACCACTGCATTAAATTCCCATGCAAACAGAATGATGCTCAAAATTCTATAACAAAGACTTTTACTTGATGTCCAAGTTGGCTTCAGAAAACAAAGAGGCACTAGGGATCACATTACAAAAATACATTGGACAATGGAGCACACCAAATAATTTTAAAGAAAATCAACCTGTACTTTATAGCAAAGCCTTTGATTGTGTAGATCACAAAAAACTATGGATCACTCTTAAAGAAATGGGTGTACCACAACATTTGATTGTCCTGATGTGTAACCTGTACTCAGGGCAAGAGGCTACCATCAGGACAGAATACGGAGAAATAGAATGGTTTCCAGTTGGCAAGATGGTCAGGCAAGGCTGTATTTTATCACCCTATCTGTTTAACTTGTAGGCTGAACATATCATACATAAAACATGATTAGACTTTTAGAAAGAAGGTGTGAAAATTGGAGGAAAAACATCAACAATTTAAGATATGCAGATAACACCATACCATTAACAGAAAATAGAAAAGATTTGGAAGAAATGTTGAAGAAAGTCAAGGAAGAAATTGCAAAGGCAGGTTTACAGTTGAAGATTAAGAAAACAAAAATAATGATCACGGGTGATTTACATAATTGCAAATTAGACAATGAAGACATTGAAATAGTTCAAGATTTTCCATACTTTGACTCAGTATGGAAATCAGAATGGTGACTGCAGTCAAGAAATCAGAAGAAGAATAGGACTTGGGAGAGCAGCTATGAAGGAAGTAGACAAGATCCTGAAGTGTAAAGATATATAATTGAATACAAAAGTTAGGATTGGCCATTGCATTGTATTTTCCATTTCTATGTATGGTTGTGAAAGCTGGATAGTGATAGGAAGAAAATCAACTCATTTGAAAGTGGTGCTGGAGAAGAGCTCTGTGGATACCATGAAATGCCAAAAAGACAAACAAATGGGTCGTAGAGCAACTCAAGCCTGAACTCCCTAGAAGCCAAGATGACTAAACTGTGACTGTCTTATTTTGGCCATATCATGAGAAGACATATCTTACTAGAAAAGACAATAATGCTTGGTAGGGTAGAAGGCAGTAGGAAAATAGGAAGAGTACATTCCAGATGGATAGACTCAATCAAGGAAGCCAGGGCCCTGAGGCTGCAAGATCTGAGCAGGGCTGTTGAGGATTGGGTGACTGGGAGGTCATCCATTCATAGGGTTGCCATAAGTTGAAGTCAACCTAATGACAGTTAAAAGTTTGGTACTTTCTTCATCTAAAATCTGAACATAATAGTAGAAACAATTCATTTCAAAGGATCACTTATGGGATAGAAAAAATACAACATTCTTCACAGAACATCTGGGGTTGTTCATGGTGGTCAACTTTTTTCTACCTGACTAAAACTGGTAAATGTTTACTGCTGAATAACTGAATGCCGTACAGGAGTGCTTATTTTTTTTCTGTGTACAGATGCCATTCCCTTGAAGCATTTTATTACATACAATATCTAGTCGAGAGGCTGTTTTTAATTAAAGGGATGAAGGTATCCCATGATAATTTATGTAGGTTAGTGTGTGCTTATATTCAGAATTTAACCTCCAGCCTTTAAGCCTGGGGTGAAAGAATGGGACAGACCCTGGAGCTGAATCTGACCCTCAGTTGTTTCCCAAATGGCTGTGCCTCCTTTCCTATGACATCACCATTTGGCTGTTTCCCAGTTTTTATACATCTGCCTGGCAGCTGTCAAGTCTCAACTGGAGTCCCTGCTGCTGTCATTTACTGGTGGAGGAGGCAGGCAGGCAGTTCCTATCATAGAGAAGCAGCTGGTTTTAGTTCAGTCTGGTGGAATGGGGAAATTAGGGTGTGCTCTCAGATGGAGTCTACCCACCTTTTCCTTTCCCCAGAAGCTCCAAGCAGCTGGAGCATCATGGCCTGAATTCCCCATTCCTCCCCTCTAAAAGGAACAGCAGCAGCCCCTCCTAGACAGAGAATAGCCCTCTATGCCCCTTCCAAAGAGACTTATGAGTGCATAAGTTGCACAGGTAAGTCACTAACAAGATGGCAGTCATGCACGGTGGTCAGTGTGTTGTAGTGATGAGAATGTTGGATTGAGATGTGGGAGACCCAAGTTCAAATCCTCTCAGAGTTAAACACACACGGGTCAATTACTCGTGTATTTTGTATTTTACTCACTTTTGTATTTTAACTGACATTAGGTGTTAATCTGTTAATCTGTTGTTCCCCATCTTGATCCATGGGGGCAGGCAGGTAAGAAATTGTTGTTGTTGTCATGTCATCGTCTCATGGGGTTGCAAGAAATATTGAGGAGAGAGCTATTCATGCTGGTTTGAGCTCCCTGGAAGAAAGGCAAGGTATAAGTGTAGTTTGCAGACTAACAGCAGCTCTCAATTGATAGATTACTTATTTTGGAAACCAGCACTGTTAGTTCTTGTTGTTATGTGCCTTCGAGTCAGCTCTCACTTATGGCAACCCTATTACTGGGTTTTCTTGGCCATATTTATTCAGAGGGCTGTGACAGATCCCCTCTCCAAGCTGGCCCCATGGTTCCAACACTTGGGGTCCTGTCAGTCACCTTGCCCTTCTTTATCCCTTCCTGGATTGGATACCTGGGCCTCAAGGTGACCCCCTAGGTGGACCAGTGGATGTATTATTCTGTGGATTCACTATAGCAAGCATGACCAAACCCTCTATCAAACTTCATAGGAACCACCAGACACAGTTATAGAAAAAGAATAAACAATAAGAAGTGAATTAGGACACATTTAGATAACACATTACCCCCTGAACTATTTAATCATTCACAGCTCCCCAAAGCCCTATTCGGTTCTTCACCCCAGCTAACTATCCTATCACTAAATCTTATTTTCCCTCTTTCTAGGCCATCTTTCCCCTATCTATCTTCTATCAGAGACAAACCTCAGTTCTTTCCTTTCTCCCCACACCCAGGTCAGTCTTTACAGCATTCCCTGAGCTGTGATTAGCTGGCACCAGCCAGGCTTGCTCAGCTACTCCCTTCACAGAGTTTTGCCACTGCCACCTTCTTACACTGAATAAGTCTAACTTGCCCAAAGTCACCCAGTGGGTTTCCAAGTCTGAGCAGGGCTTGCAATCCTGATCTCCAGAAGTCCTAGTCCAATATACAAACCACTACAGCACACATATGATAGTTATTATATACTGATTCCCATGTATTATTTACCGATTTATAAATTCTACTTTTCTTCCAAAAATGGTATACAAGCTGCTAACAATAAAACTGAAGTAGAAACAAATAGAAATAGAAATAGCTGGGGGAGGGACAATAAAACATGAAATAAATTAGCCAGGAAAGGCTTTGAAACCCTCTGGCTATGCAAATGATACATCAATCATACTGGCTGGGGGGTTCTAAGAGTTATAGTCCAAAAAAGTTCTGACTTCTGCATTAGATGAGCAAATACAGGAAGCGTGAAGGATCCATGCTTTCAATATGAATGTATATTATTAGGATTTACAGTGGGTGGTCACACCCTTCTGGAGTGGGGAAACTGGACCTGTCCGTATACCAAAGCACTTGTGTTGCCCTCGTGGGAAGATGTTCAAGTCTCCCAATGAAACTTTAACAATCTGTACAAATCAGGAAACTAAAATCACTTAGTATTTCCTGCATTAGTGATTTTAATTAATGACCAAAAGCTCTCTCTTCAGGCATGTAGAAACACTGAGCCTGACCCAGCCAAAAGCAAAGACTTTGAGGTCCTGTTAATTTTAATGATAGATAACTAAACACATCTTTAACTATTCTATGCCTTTGAAATCAGTGATACTTAAGTGATTAATTTTGCCTGAATTTTGTTAAATATGTCTGTTAAAGCAGGGGAGGGGAGGAGAAGGGGAGAAAGAGGATTCACAAATGTTAACTGAATTGGCAGTGCCATTAAATTTGTTGTGGCATTTATATATTGGGCATGTCAAAAAGGATTCTCAAGGAGACCCTGATTTCTTATTACATTGAAAAAAAACATTAAACTGCCATCAAATGGGAAATATCTGTTACTCTGAAGACTGATTGCTCAATGTAAAATCTAGATTGAAACAGATTGAAAAAGAAGGTCTGTAAATGTGTGGATGATTTCTGACTGACTCTATAATGTTCAGGTTTACAGTGCAGTACAGTACACTTCATATTTCAGTGGCTTTTTTTTAGGCTCTAGCAATTAAAGAAAGAATTGGCTACCCTAACGAGATCATGACAGACACTGCTAAGCTGAATGCAGAATACAAGGATGTAAGTACATCTAAAAACACATTGTGATCAACTGTGAGAGTTTAAGATTGAAATCAGCATCTCCCATCCTACCAGATATGCCGGATTACTAAACCCATCATCCCCAGCTGGTAACAGTGCTAGCTTGGGTGGTGAGCATTGCAATCTAACATATCTGGTGGGTAGCAGGTTGGAAAATGCCATTCTAAATGCTAGAATATGTGTCATTGCACAATTTGACAAGATCCCCCCTTCTTCCCCACATTACAGCCTAACCCATTCAACAGGATACCTTCTGTGTAGCATCGGAGGGTCTGTCATGTGGAGGAAGGGATGAAGTACTCTATCCCAACCCAACCATTGTAGGCATGTGCCTACATTTGGGTCCAATCCATCATGTTTTTTCATTGACATTGTTGTTCCTATTTTTCCTAAAACACTGAGGGGGAAAATGCCAATCTCAGATTCACTTCCAATTGTATTTTAGGATAAAAACATTACATTTTATAAGGCAGCTGCAGGCAGCTATTTCTATCTGTTTAACCCCAAATTATTTTCACTGTTCCTTGCACATTGACAATACTGGATTGTTCAGAACTTACAGAATGATTTCCTAGTGATAACACAATCTAAATTAAGTAACACCAAAGAACGAGTGATAGGTTGTGAAACCTACCACAATAGAAACACTTTTAGTGATAAGTCTAAAAGTAAAACATACTGTTGCTATTGGGGGAGGGGGGAACCTGTAAGAATTTGTTTATGTGAATAATCAAAAACAAATAAATAAAATGAAAATGAGCTCATACATTAAGTTTTTTCCTCATGATTGTTAATTACTGGTGATTTACAGATTTGCCAGGTAACTTGATCCCTAATGTCCGTTTCAGCCGAATGGTTACCATTCCTTTTAAATTATCCAATGCCTATCTTGTTACTACATGCTGTCCTTCATATGTCAACTGGTTTAACATACTTGTAAGTCATTCTGTTGAGCAAGCAGATCAGCAGTGATACTTCTGTGCCTGAATTGCTGTGAGAATTGTAAAAAGCACTTTGACAATTCTGGGTGGAAGATTCCGTTGGAGTGCTTCTGAAAAGAATTCAGGTTGCAAAATATAAATGCCTAGAAGAGACTAGCCAGATATATGTAGAGAGAAGTCACAAGGAGAGTCTCCAGCTTGCACAATTTAATAACTGGAAGGGTGATTTAAATATTAATTCTTACTGGTAGTCTCCAAATCTGGCCCATCCAGGTGCCAGCAATCTTGTTGAATAATCTGAAAATCTGATGATGTCACATTATCTTACCTTACTAGCAAGAAGTAAAGGAAAAACCTTCATAATTTATAAATTAAAGACAGCCATCTAGCCATGTATAAGTGTGAGCATTTAAGCACTACACAAGCACTGAACACACTAGGACAAATTAATACAGTACAAATATTGGTATATTCCACCAAATCAATTCCACTACTACAGAAATGAGCAATTTAGGCTACATCTATTCTATTGAAAACAATTTGACATCAATTAAAGCTTTGGAAGTATAGTCAGTGGCACAGCTGTGAGATTAGTAGACCACAAGTTGAACATGAGTCAACAGTGTGATGCAGCAGCTAAAAAGGCCAACGCGATTTTGGGCTGCATCAATAGAAGTATAGTGTCTAGATCAAGGGAAGTAATAGTGCCACTCTATTCTGCCTTGGTCAGGCCTCACCTAGAATACTGTGTCCAGTTCTGGGCACCACAATTCAAAAAGGATATTGACAAATTGGACCGTGTCCAGAGAAGAGTGACTAAAATGGTGAAAGGTCTGGAAACGATGCCTTATGAGGAAAGACTTAGCAAACAACCCCAAAACAATTTGTCATTGAACAGTCATTGAAAAATGTGCAAAAACTCTCATAATCTTGCCCATTGTTTAGATTTTTTGTGTTCTCATATGTGAGAAAGAAATATGCAACAATTTAGATCCTTAGCAGATACATGTATCACCCACTAACAGTTTTTACCACTGTTGTGAGATACATTTCTTTTTTAGGAATTAAAGTTATTATGTCAGTATTTTCATCTGTTGATATAAATCAGCATATGTATTTTTTCAAACATTTTTGGCAAGGCAAGAAGGGTCACCCTATCCAGACTCTGCCATCTGAACTAGTCTGGCACAAGCTTACTCTGTTTCTCATACAAATTACACTCTGGTTTCTCTGTCTTTTTCTTTTTTTAAGTTGAACTACAAAGAAGAAGAATATTTTGAAAACATGATTGAGAACTTAAAGTTTGCCCAAAAGGAAAGGCTGAAGAAGCTTAGAGAAAAAGTTGACAAGGAAGAGTATGTATTTAAGCTTTGAATATTGTGCCCTTTTATTTGTTGTTGATACTTGTCATCAGGTCGACTTCAACTTATGGCAACCCTATGAATGAGAGACCCCCAAAAGCCCCAGTTATCAACTGCTCTGCTCAGATCATGCAGACTCAGGGCAGTGACTTCCTTGATTGAATCATTTCACCTGTAACATGATCTTCCTCTTTTCCTGCTGTCTTCCACTTTACCAAATATGTTTGTCTTTTTCATTGAGGCATGTTGTCTGATGATATGTCCAAAGTATGATAGCGTCAGTTTAGTTATGTTCACTTCTAGTGAGAGTTCAAGCTTTGCTCTAAGACCCATCCATGGTATCTGTAGAACTCTTCACCAGCACCACATTCCAAATATATAGATAAGCAATTGACAAACAGGATTGAAAAATATAACATAAGCAAAATGTTTCGGCTTCTGACTTGTTTAGTTGCTAAGATGAAACTGAGCTGCATAAAGGTGGCAGTTTAGAACACTTTGTTTCCAGCATTCTTTAGTGGATGATGATATTGTCCTCTCAGGATCCGTCTATACGATTTTTAAAAAAAACCCATTTGGGGGTAAAAAATACAAATAGGCAGCCGTTCTTATGCATACAATCTGCCTACATGATTTTTTACCCCCCTAAATTCTGTATGAGCCCCCTTCCCCAGCTGGATGGAATGAGCAAGCCAAGCAGCAGTTTTTAATCTCCCACCACTTTTTTTTTATTATTTAAAAAGGTGCCTGCTTTGCAGACATTTGGTTTTCCCTATTTACAATGTAAAATAAAAACAAATATATAATTCACAGACTTACCGGATGCTCATGTAGCTGGGAATCCAACATGGTGGCCGCTCCCAATTCCCCTCCTTGCTAGCCCTGCCCCCTCTACTCGGCCAGCCAGTCAGATTACACTGCCTGTTCATATGTGTGCGAAAGGGGCGTACAGACCATCAGCCATTCGAACGGCTGTACCTATTTTATGCCAAGATCCGCTAATCCTCCCAAACACCGAATCCACATAGTTTACGGGGGATTCGCTAGCCCCCCTTCTGAATGACACGTATGTATCTGAACGGCTGTGTGTACAGAAGAGGGATCTTCCGAACAGCATATGTATTTTTTTTTTTTTTACCTTGTAGATGGGACCTCAGTTGAGGCCATGTGGTGTTAGAAGAGTCTTAGCGTCTTAAGTCTGTAGATCCAATTTTTCCTCTTTTGTCCAAAATGTCTGCAGGAGAAGGCACCTCAGTACCAAAAGAGGACGAATCAGAGGGGCTGTGATGTTCAGAGCCTAAATTCCTGGCATCCTGGTCAGGATTGCAGACTTACACTCTAGTTCCTGAAGCGCATACACAGGTCTGTGGTAGTTTTGTCCACACACTGAGGTGACATCCTCTTTGTCTGCATTCAATCACATAAACAAGATTGCAGAGCCAGCAGGTGATGTATCATTTAATATACGAGGCCCTGCCAGTCACTGTGCTCCTAAAAGTGGCTGTCTTCTTAAGGTAGTTACAGATGATGCAACACTTTGAATTACATGGGTACGATCCTGGATTGCTGAGTGATATTTTTAGGACAGCTTTTACTATCAATCTCTGTAGATTTGGTGGCTGGTGAAAATCAATAAATGGCTAGCTGATGACTTCAATGAGTTGTTCAGAATGGATAGCTTCTCTAATTGCCATATGGTAACTGGGAGATGCTGGATGGAAATCTAGCACAAAGGAATGTGTTTTTAGTTGTTACTTGACTTTCCATATGTGGCTCTTTGGTATGGATATAGAGATAGAGATAGAGATAGAGATATGGATATAGGTCCCGTCTACACGATTTAAATAATACGTACGGCGTGCGAAAGTTCGCGCTTTGGTACAAACGGCCGTTCGGATGCACACGAATGCAAAAGAGGGGGGCCCGGTTTTCCACCCTGAAATACGCACACGTGGCATTCGGGAGGGAAAGCGGATCGCGAAGAGAAATCCATACGCCGTTCGGATGGCTGACGGGTCTGTATGGTCCGTTCGCACACATACGAACAGGCTGTGTAATCTGATTGGCTGGCCGAGTAGAGGGGGCGGGGCTAGCACGGAGGGAAATTGGGAGCGGCCGCCATGTTGGTTTCCCAGCTAGCGAGCGTCCGGTAAGTCCGTGAATTATTATGTTTATTTATTTTTATTTTATATTGTAAATACAGAAAACTGACTGTCCGCAAACCAGGAACCTTAAAAAAAAAAAAAAAAAGCAGCAGGAGATTTAAAACTGCCGCTTGGCTTGCTCGCTCCAGCCAGCTTCAGGAAGAAGGAGTCATACGGCGTTTAGGGCATTTAAAAAAGCGTATAGCCAGTTCGTATGCATACGAATGACGAGGCTGTTCGTATTTTTTGCCCCCCATATGGATTTTTTTATGATCGTATAGCTGCACCCATAGATAGGCTGTCTGCTAAAATGGCATCTGCTTGTAGCAAAAAGGACTGCACCAACCTCATGATGTTGGGATTGCCCTCAGAGCATCATCCCATAAGCAAAGAGGCCCATTGTCTCATTCATGGCATCTCTGGAACCCTCTTCCACTTATACTCCACTGCAACGTCTCTATGATGAGCTTTTATTTTTCCTTGAAGAGGGAAGAGATAGCAGACTTGAGGCAAAGGTGTGCTTAAGATATGCTGTCCCTTCCTTGATTCTGCTTGCTGTAATTTGAGCAGGAATGCTTGCTTAGTCAAGCTATCACTTTTTTAAATGTTTGCTCTGAGGCTAGTCACTGTGCATATACAAGTGTGGCCACAGGGACATTCTAAATATGTTCTAAGAAGAGATGTGTGTAGGTTGCAGTAACACCATAATGCTACTGGGGTCAGCGGAATGCTATTCCCTCAAGTTTATTTTAGCTCTATTAATATTCATAAGGAACTCAGCCCACTCCCACCAATCTTTTAATGTCTGTGGCATGTATGTCTATAGCACCCAAAGGGACACAGTATTGGAATGGATGATTTGATTCAGTAAATTCTTTCCCTTGGACAGCATGCCTGATCTGCAAAATAACCAGTCTTAATTAGCTATAAAATATTTTTATCATGCAGATTGCTTTATAATCTGACGTATGCCAAGCAAGGGAAGCATTTTACAAAAAGTTGTGAGCTGAATTTGCTGATTCACTGAGTTCCGGTTCCAACAATATTTTTAGAAAAGTATTCATGCTCAAAGTACAGTGATCTACCCAAGAAACAAACATGTTTATGTTTCAGCAATGGAAACTATTAAAGCTAAATATTACATTGCTAATAAAGATAGACATAACTAATTGGAGCATCATAAAACAAGTCCCAAGTCTTTCCCTTGAGGTGGATGGGTTGAATTTTTATTTTTTTTTAAATGAAGGATGACTGAAACTGGCCAAAGGACGAAGTATACGTACACATTCAAGATAAACGTATACGTGGGGAATACACATCTGCATTCAAGACCTGATACAATAACAAAGTGCCTACCAGCATTATTTCTTCAGTATCAGCTTTCCATGGGGATTGAGCACAGCATTAGCAGAATAATGTCAAATGAGCTTACTCGGACATACTCCCCAGTACATGTGTTTAGGACAGGGTGGCCATCTGTCCTGCTTCACCAAGGACAGTCCTTTATGTGAAGGGCTGTCCAGCTAAAGTCCTATTTAAAGATGAAGAAGCCTAAGAAAGGAGCCTTGAATTTGCCCATCCATAGTAAGCACCTGGACAAGAGACTGAGCAGGTGCTCAGATTAGGCTAAGATGTATTTCTATTTAAAATATACTCATCATTTCTTATTTCCTGCTATACTTATAAACCATTTGTATAGCTGTGTCCTTTTTTTATCCTTTTTTTTTTTAAGGGGAAAGGGGGAGACTGTTTTCCTCTCTCTTTTTTTTTTTTCCTTTTTCCTTTGGGTGATGCATAAGTGGCCACCCTGACTCAAACTGAGTAGTACAAACAAAAGGTTTGTCAGCTTCTAATTAGTGAAATGCATGTACTGAATTAGAGAGAGCAAACCAATAATGGAGGCAGACCACAAACAGGAAAAATAAACAAGGTTTGTCCAGTCAGGTACAGTTATTATTTAATGGATAAACTTCTGATATGTTTTAGCTACCATAATTTAGGGTGGAGGTTTAACTAAGCAATTAGCAAGACACAAAGTTACATGTTCTTCCAATATATGTAGTGAAATCCAAGACTCACTTCAACTGTGGTTGGATTGTTTTGGTTTGCTTTGCTTTGCTAACACTACACCATGATTTAGCATTATTTCTATATGAATCCAGTGTCATGTGCATCAGTTTGTAAGTCTGAGAAATGTTAAGAACAAAAACCATGGTCTTATTTTTAAATGTTACATGTGGTTTTAAATGCTTTTATTTTTAAGAATTGTGTAAAATAAATTTCCATAGTTATATCGTTAATAATAGAGATTCCATATATCTTTTCATCAAACATGTTATCTAAATGGAAACAGCTATTCAGAATATACACTACTGGATTTGTAGCTTCTATAATATTTTTTTAATTCAAAGGTTATGTTTCCTTTGACTGTAGAATTATCCTGCCATCATGCCATTATGTTAATTTATGATCTAGCCACATCTAGAATGCTTTGTGTAATTCTCATCATCCCAAATGTATATTGAAAAGCTGACAAAGATTGAGAAAGGGAAGAGGAAGTTGAGGTCATGTAATAAAAACTGTTTTGGCAGTGGTTTAAAGATAAACATGAGAAAGCATTATTTGACCACAGTGTGTACTTAAAAATAAAAATCATTAACACAATAATTGTTGGTGTCGTCTAGGTCTGATTGCTAAGCATTAGAAAATCTTCTGCAACTTCAGCCCCTCAGATCATTTGGATGACAAACACCATTATCCTCAGTTAGCATGACTAATGGTCAGGAATGATGGAAGGCACCATGGTTGGAAAAGGCAGGATTAGACAAGTTCATGGAGAATTGGTCTTTCAGAGATCACTAGCCTTAAGGGCTAAATGCATCCTCCATGTTCTGAGGCAATAGATCTCTGATAACCAAATGCTGGGAGCAAGCAACAGGAGATACCTATCTCAATCTTGCTCTCCTTGTGAACTACCAGGAGGCATCTGGTTGTTCAAGACACAGGGCTGGACTAGATAGACTATTTGTCTGATTCATCATAATCAGTTCTTATGTTCCTAATGTTGGAAGTGCAACAACGCTTAGCACTGAAAGAGTCAAGAATGCCTCAGAGTGGGCAGTAGTTTTAGGATTAGATCGTTTGAGTGACCCACAGTCCTCCCTGCTTGTCTTCCTATCCTGCTCCCTCTGTGGTATAAACTGATATTCTTAGAGATGTTTCTACCTCTATTCTTACTCAGAATTCTCTTAGCCCTCCATAGAGATATAGCTAGCTTAGGATAGCACCCTGAGTAACTTTCCTGTCTTAAAATGGAGTTCCTACAATAAAAGCCTTAATTTGTTTCTCTAAAGCCATTGGTGTCTTTGCTCCTTAAGACAGAATCTCTTATTGACTGCTGTGTGCATTTATCTCTCACCAAAGTAGTTCCTAAGTGGCCTGTGGCCATGATGGACCATACCTGCTTGTACTGCTTGATGAATCAGATAGGAGAGTGACATATAAGCAGAAGACACAGAGAAAAGACTAACATCATGTAAAAGTAGAGGTCACAGTACACTCTTTAGCTGCACTGCCAAGCCATTTTCTCAGCTGAGGTGATAAAGAAGCATACCAACCAATCAAAGGAGACAGTACAATACACCCATGTCATCTGGCATGTACTTTTGCACTTCATTCTTTCATTTCAGTGTGGTTTGTGCACAAGAATGTGCTGGTACATAGGGCACATTATAAAATGTGTTTTAAAAACTGCTTTGGATATCCAGTATCAGAGGGATTCAAAGCCATTAAGTTTTTTCCTCCCACTGACGGCATCATTAACACTTTCATGTGTTTGTTGAATTTTCCACAGGTGGATAAGTGGAGCAGCTGTAGTGAATGCTTTTTATTCAGCAAACAGAAATCAGATCGGTAAGCTGGCCCTCTTTGAGAAGGACTCTCCAGTCATTTGGGGTGGAACAAGTTACTTACTGACCTCTGACATAACTTTGTGTGGCTCTTGACATTGCCAGAAATTAGGTGTCCAACTCTTCTTGCTCACTTCTCTGTATCTACTCAGCATATTATTAGTGCACTATACTGTATTATAATATACTAATATTTGATATTTGATGGCCTTGATCTGCAGCATGAATTCTTGCTTCCTAGAATGCAGGCCTAGCGTGGTATTTTAAAAAAAAAACAAAATCCCTCTCTTCTGATTTCTGTTCTAGTGACTTTGGTCAGAGGCTTTATAGATTATCTCTTTTTAAAAGAAAACTTGATTTAACTTTGCTGTCCTTTGAAAAATGTGAAAAATGCAGTTCACCCTCAACAAGCAGTTCTCTGCTTTACTTAATTGCTCCTTGTTTTGTTTTGTCCTTTGATACCTTGTGATCTGTTAAATTTGAGTTTCCCTGCTGAACAGCAATGTAAAGAATGACTGTCTATGGCTGAAAATGGAAATTAGAGCTATGTTTGCACTACATGTGTTTATTGATTTTATACTTGTGTTCCTGAATCTTCGTTTGTGAAGAAAAGCCAGAGAGACAGAGAGACCTATTGTGGTGTCCTTCAAAGAATCCTGAAAACTGCAGCTAGGTAGTGTTTCTGAAATTTGGAAGGCCTAGCCACTCTGTGGCTGAATCCACATTGTGTAATTATAGCTGTTCAATCCCATTTTGATTGTTATGACTGCATTCTAAAGAATCCTGATATGTGTAGTTTGGTGTTTGGAACTTGGAATTCTCTAGGGAACATTTCTGAACTGGAGGATTAGAGCATTATGTTAGAGAGTATGAAACTACAAGCCTGAGGAAGAGGTATCAAAGTGCTATAAATGTGTGGTGTGCATACACCCTCTTTCTGTCTCTTTCAGAGCTATTCCCAGTTTCTACGTGGAGAGGCATTACTGTTAAAACAGTATAAATGTGTAGTATGTAATCCCTGAGACATATTTCCCCCAGGTTCAGCCTGGGTCCTAGATGTCTCTTTTAAAATTATACACTAAGTCTATTGTGAATCATGTCTACCAGTACTTAGCACAATAAACTTGCCTATGATTAGAAACCAGATTAAGGAGATAACATAGCCTAGAAAACAGCAACACATATTTTACATATATCTATACCCACTTCTATACCTGTAAGTATCTTTAAAATGGATGGAAAAAAACTGCTCTCCAGAGGTATCTGAAGAATGGCAATTCATTTTTCAGTAGTATTGTATTTGTTTTATTTTATTTATCATTCATATTTATGCCTGGCCTTTCCTTCACATGGCTGTCCTCTCCCTGCCTTTATCATCACAGCCATAACCCTATGGGATTTGTTGAGGTTGAAAAGAAGCCCAAGGTCAGTTCCATGTCATTCATTTATAGGAAACCAAACTTGTGTGTCCTCAGTCCCAGTCCAACAAGCTAACCACTATACTACACTGGCTCTCTAATGGTATATATTTCACACGAGGGAGCAGTGTTTGGGGGATTGTAGGAGTTTTAATCCAAACAAATAATGTTTTTGAGTTCCAGTTCTACAGGGGGTCAGGGCCAAGAGGTCAAACCAAGGCAGAAGAAAAGTTTGGCTGAATATAAACAAATGTTTCCCTAAAACCTCATTAAACTATTCATGTAGGAAAGCCAAGCAGAATCTCGTTCTTGTAGTCCTGGCTAACAAAACAAGCTCAACACAAATATGGCAAATGCATTCAAGCTGTAGTCCCTGTAGATGAAGATGACCTCTGGGGAGGGGAGCTGCCTCAGTTAATTATACAACAGAGGCCATTAATTACATACTTGCCTTTAGAATGAAAAATGTGATCCTTTAGGCAATAATAAAGATTTTGGTTAAAAAAAAACCCACCAAAAAAAAAGCAAAATCTTGTGCTGTGCAAAAGCAAGGCAGAATTAAGGAACACATTAGCAGGAATGTTTATTCATTTACTAAACGAAAGGCTAATTCCACTGTGCTTGCATTCAGTGTGTAAACATATCATGGCAAAAGTCTTTGCGGTTAGGCTCAAGGGATAAAGAATTTAGGATTCTTTTCCTAACAGTCTTTGAACAGGCAGTCAGGGAAAGAATTGTGATTCCCTGGCCACAATTGTATTTATTTCTATGTTGATATGGGCAAGTGTTTTTGCTAGTTGCGAAAAGTCTCCAAAGAATAATTCTCTTCTCCCCCCATAGCTTAAGATTGCTCAATTTTCACAAAAGTTGTAAGTGAGCATTGGTTTGTCATGAAGTAGCTTAGAATAAACATCTCATCCATTAAAGTGATGTTTTTTAAACGCAGCTAGCATCAAAACATTTCAATGCTTTGAATTGCTGTGATGCAAAATGAAACAACTCATCAAATTGCAAAGCAAGCAAAGCCAACAAGTGTGTGGATTAGTGTATTTATTTTTGTTTGTACTTCTATTCTCCAGAACCATGTGTGGTGGAGACAGGATGGGATTTAACTCAAGTCATTATAGTTTGATTATCCCCTGAGGCGATGGTCTTCTGTTGTTTTTTCCTGTGTGGGCTGGGTGTGCCAATTATAGCATATTTTTGGTTAAAACCATGAGAAAGGGGATAATAAAATATGGAGGCATTCTAAGGGCCTTAACTGAAAAATGTCTGCATGTGGATACATTGTCCAGCCTTATTAAAGCAGCCAACTAGGACAACATTCTGGTTTTTGCAAAGCAGCAATACCACAGACAGTTAACACAATCTTAGTCAAAGATAGCACAAGCTAACTGTTGGTTGCAACATCTGGATCAGTTCCTCTCAGTATTGGGTGATTATGGAAAAACACTGCATGTTCAGTTTATCAGTGCCTGAAATGTCAATCTGAAGCTTTAGCGAAAACATTTGAGAGTTGCAGGAGAAGTTCCAGAAATCAACATGGTAGAAGACAACAGAAAAGAATAGTCAATCGGTTAAGAAGTCAGGAGGCCTAGGCAGTGAAGAAAGGGGAAAGAAAGGTGAAAGTTCCAAGAAGAAAGGCAATCAGGAAAAGAAAGGCCTAGGAGAAAGAGGAAGCCTTGCACCATCCACAGGGACACCAGACACAAGGATTTATGTTGTTCTGGGCAGATAGGCAATTGTCCAGACAATGTCTGGGCAACCAGCCAAAGGCTGATTACTGCAAAGCTGATAGCAGAGGCACAGCACAGTCAAACTAATTACAGGCAAAGGAATCAAGGCAGTATGGAGTCAGACACTTACTTTACTAGCAAGCAAAACACAAATGCACAAGCAAAGTCCAATATACAAGGTCCAGGTCCAGCAAATAGAGTTCAGGGTAGTCCAGCAGAAACCAGGTCAGTCAAACAGAGTCCAGAGTAAGCAAACATAGTCCAAGTCAAGCACAGTGAGCAGGAACATGACGGGTATTCAGGTAGGTCAGATAATCTCCAACAACCCCTGGAGGACAGTGCTGCATATTTATAGAGCAGCAGATAAGGCAGCTGCTGCTTAACTAATTGCTGCTTGCTATAAATATGCTGAGACCACCTCAAGCCGTCCTTTTGTTGTTTCTGTGCTGTGAAGGTAGGTATAGGTAAGTTATCCTCTGTATCTGAAGGGGCAGGACCATCTGCCAGAGCTGGTACTGCACTGTTGTCTGTGTCTGAGGTCTGTGGCTCTGGAACATCCTGCTCTGTTTCAGCAGGTCCTTGCATGCCCACTGCTTCAGTCTCTGAGTCAGAGTCCAAGTTTTCCAAGTTTTGGAAGCAGGGCATGACAGCAAGTGAGTTTGGGAAGCTATAATGCTCTTGAACTGCATGTCCAGTAACATGGGGACTGGTTCAGCACACTATAGTCTCTAGCTGCAGGAACACAACTGTAGCTCTTTCTTCATGGAACTGGCATCCTCAGTTCCAACAGGAAAGACTTAGACAATTGGCCCATCCCACATGGGGGATAGCATTCACAGGAGTTCCCCTGCAGCATGACATTGTATCTTACAGAAGTGGTTCCCATCCAGCAAGTGTGTCTGTGAAGGGCACCTTGCAAATTGTAACTCAAGAAGAAAGACAATGGGGTGGGATGAATGGTTATATGCTGAGATGAACAGATCAACCCAGTCTTTTACTAAAAATCACCAGTAGGGTTGCTTTGTTTCTTCATTTTGCAAATGTACACAGTCTTGAAGTGCCATCTATGGTGTCATCTCTCTTTCACCAGTTTTTCCTGCAGGGATTTTGCAACCGCCCTTCTTTAGTGCATCCCAGCCTAAATCCTTGAATTATGGTGGCATCGGCATGGTCATTGGCCATGAAATCACACATGGCTTTGATGATAATGGTAAGACAAAGAACTAATATTTAACCATGAGAACTATTATGAATAAACTGTATAGAACATGAAGGGAAGCAATCTTGTTTTTGAAATTTATGGTCACACTTTCTTTTACATGTAGAAATTATGTCTTTTGCATTGGATAAATTCCCCACAGGCTGAAAAAAGCAGTATCTGTTATTGGAAGTGCCAAAAAGTGTGTGTTCCTCCTTTTCATATTATCTAGTAGTGCAAGAACAAATGTGCCACAGAAACACACCCATATGCTTTTTAATAGTATTAGTATTAGTAATTATTTATTTGATTTATGTATCACCATTCATAATAAGAGTTCAGGGAGGCTAGCAATCTTATAGAAAAATGAATGGTTAAACTCACAAATTACAAAAACCTAAAATCACAAGTCTAAATTTATGAATTAAAAGTGTCTAAAGCTAGAAATATCTGAAATTATAGATTACAAATATCTGCTAAAATACAATAGAATGAGTACAAGCAAGCAGCAAGGACAAATTAAACATTTGTCACTTTCTTCAAATCTGTAGAAACAAAGACAAATTATGGTGGCTGAAAAACATGTGTGGAGGATGAGTAGATCTCTGATACAAAGGAGCCACAGCCAGGAAGCCCTGCTAGATGTGGTGGCCCAGATGGCACACTACTCCAGGGCTCTTAAATTACATTAAACAGTCCATGGATTAAAAAAGAGTGGAACATAACCTTTCCTTGTTTGCAAAGAATACATAACAAACCAGGGATGCACAACCTTTTTAGCCTGGAGGGCCAGATGAGATCTTGGGATGCAGATTGCGAGCCCCACACACATATCCCAGCAATCCTCTTGTTGACTGAAAGACTATGTTTGCCAAGTCCTGATGGCAATGCAGATGAAAATAAGAACAGCCCCTGAAGAATAAATCTCTCCCATAGCTGGAGATTTCTCAATTTTCACAAATGTTATAAGAAAGTATTGGTTTGTTATGAAGTAGCTTCGAATAAGCATCTGTTCTATTGATATCGGCTATATTGGTGCATGGTTGGTTTAGAACTATGTACAGTGGGTACAAAAGTGCTTCTTTTTTAATGTAAAGGGGATGTAATGTAATGCTCAGGAGATGAGCCCATGCTTTGCATTTCTAGGGTCTCAGAAACTTGAAAAGGATCTCAACTAGCATCCCTGAGGGTCTAGCATCTTGGATAGCTGCTACTGCTCTTAATAGGAAGCTCTAAACCAGATGGACCAATGGTTTGTTGCAGTATAAGGCAATTTCCTACTTCCAATGTCTTACTGACCTTCCATTCATATTCCTTGTTTCAGGTAGAAATTTTAATGCAGATGGAGACCTGGTAGACTGGTGGAGTCAAGAATCTGCAAATAATTTTAAGAAACAGTCTGAGTGCATGGTATACCAGTATGGAAATTTCACATGGGATCTGGCTGGTGGACAACACGTATGTCCTATATTTCTTATTGACTTGATCATTTATATTTGTATATGCTTCCTTGCATTATTCAAAAACAAAACAACACCCAGATTTAAGGAAGAAGATACTTGGGTACTGAATGCCATCTCTCAGAATATCTACATATGTATAGACAGACCTCCTGAAGACCTAACTTATTTCTATTTATAAAACACACCCTCTCTTTAATGTTTAAATTTAATGTCATTCTTGTAGGTACCTGTGCCAGAGTTCAAAAGAAATAATGGCTTGGTTTGCATGTAACATTAAAGAAGAACAGCAGTTAGTCTTGAGCTCATTCATTCCCTCCAGCTCTGTTATCCTGTTTTAAGAAGGAAATCAGAAGCATCTACTTTTAATATGAAGTCGAAGGCTTTCACGGCCAACATCCATAGATTTTCCTTGTTTTTTTCTGGGTTATGAGGCCGTGTTCTGGAATATTTTCTTTCTGATGTTTCGCCTGCATCTGTGGCTGGCATCTTCAGAGAATGGTTGGATAGGAATGTGTGTGGAGTTTATATATTGTGACCCCCTGTTGGGGAGTATATGTAAATTTGTGTAATTGAATGGTTAGTTTCTGGGTATAGAAATGCAAGGTTGATTAGTGTCTGTTTGGCTAATGGTTGGTTGATGGGCCATTATCTGCTGGAAATCCCCCTGTCCCTGGGTGGAATTCCTTTGTAAGTGTTGAGTTTTGATTCTATTGTTTTTCAAAAGTGGAAGCCAGATTTTGTTTACTTTTAGGGTTTCTTCTTTCCTGTTGAAGTTCTCCAGGTGCTTGTGGATTTCAATAGCTTCTCTGTGCATTCTGACATGATAGAATCAAAACTCAACACTTACAAAGAAATTCCACCCAGGGACAGGGGGATTTCCAGCAGATAGTGGGCCATCAACCAACCATTCGCCAAACAGACACTAAACAACCTTGTATTTCTATACCCAGAAACTAACCATTCAATTACACAAATTTACATATACTCCCCAACAGGGGGTCACAATATATAAACTCCACACACACTCGTACCCAACCATTATCTGAAGATGCTAGCCACAGATGCAGGCAAAACATCAGAAAGAAACTATTCCAGAACATGGCCTCACAGCCCAGAAAAAAACCAAGGAAAATCTAAGCATCTACTTTTGCTTTCTGATGAACAGAAGTTTTTGGTACATTCAAATTGGAGAAATTTTTAACTGTTTAAACTATGGTTAGTTAACAAATGTGTTGATCCTGGCTTGTTTAAACAAATCACTCTTTAAAGTAAGCAGAGTTCTTCTAAATTCAGGTATAACAAAGGACTCTATTCAGTTTAAACAGATAGTGAAACTATTTGATCTCTTCATGGTTACAGTGGTGGGAGAAGAAAGGGAATATGAAAAGAGGCCAAAGCTCACTCCTGTTTGTACACATAGTGGTTACTAAGCTATGGTTTTCTGTCATGTCCAAATAGGAGCAAAAGTTGTGCCTAATATCTGTGATGCTTAAAATGGAAAGAAACAAAAAGATCAGCAATTCATCAGCATGGGATGGAATTTAAGCTAAACTGGATTTCTGATATATTTATTTTGCAAGGCAGTCTTCTCAAATGAGCTCTATCACTAGTACACAGATGGTTTGCATATGGCCTTTAGCAGTACTTAATTGACATTTTCACTTGAGTTCTGAATTCCTTCACTGTGGTTGCACAGCAAATGTATATCATTATTTATATTTCTGTCGATAGAACTCATTGAACAGGAGTAGTGCTCATTTCCACTGTTATAAGCCAGGGTCTAAATCTAATTTCTAATTTCAAATAGATTTACACAAGTGTTAATTTACCATTCAACAATGATATAATGGGCTTATGTAGCTGAGATTTAGGCCCAGATCATTGCAATATTGCTTGCTGAGTTTGTTCTAGCAAATTTCCAATTGTTGTTCACGAGACAGAGGGAAGATAGATAGATAGATAGATAGATAGATAGATAGGGAAGGGTCTATATATTGTAGGGACTTAAAGCTGTAGGTACAATACATTCTGCACTGACCTTCAAGTTCTTGACATATACAGCTCTTGGCAACTATTGAGCATTTTAGCCCTCTGCTAAGCCCCAGTTATGATATTCTTCCCCTCTGAAATTTGTTCCAGAGTGTTCATCCTCTCCATTCCATATCTAGCTTGTCTCAGGCCTTCATTTTGACTTTCAAGCCATGCATCATTCTGCTTCCTCCAACCAATCATTTCATTCTACAGAAAAGTCGCCAACATTTACATTTCTTCCTTTTTCTTTGCAGCTCAGTGGAATCAATACCCTTGGGGAAAACATTGCCGATAACGGTGGCATTAGACAAGCATACAGGGTGAGAAATGTCTCTCTGTCTTCACAGCTCAGAAGATTATTTCTTAGAAAAGATTCAATAAAAAGCAGTTTAGACAAATATAGATTATATATACGTGGCACAAATTGGTGTTCCTTTTCATGAAGTTGGCTTACTAAAGCCCCAGAGTTATTTACATATCATTTGAGGTTTAATCTGGATTGTCTCCTTGCATTGGGAAGCTCAGATCCCCCCCCCCTTTCATGGATTAAAAGAATGCATGAAGGAGGTCATCACAGTTAGGGATGTGAAAATCTCTCAGTCTTGATTCTGTAGTGTTTTTTCCTCCCAACTCCATTTGTATTTTTTCCTGTACTTTTTCTATCAGGTTATGAGACTTCATTTTTTTTTCTTCTTCCTGCATTGAAACCTATTTTTCCTGATGTGTGCAATTATTTGTGCATTTCATCTAATGTACACATTTTACCCTGTTTTGTAAGGCATTTTGGTGCATTTTTTTTTCAATTGTACGCATTTTAAGCTGCTTGCATTCTAAAAATGTGTGGATTGTTTTGTGTGAACTTTATTTTGTGGGAGATGTGGAAGGCCCCTTAACTGTCACAAGTGTGTGAATTCTGAAGACAATGGGTATTTCTTCTAACAGCGTGCATCAAAAAGGCTACTTTTATCAAAACCTGCCTGAATTCCTTCTGTCCCCAGGCACAAGTTCCAATAGACTTGCCCTACCTCTGAAGTTTGTGGTGGCCAGACCCACAACCATCCATGCATTTGGCAAGTGGGGGAAAAGGTTGTATGAGTATATGTGCATTAGTAAGCACATAGAACCTAATTTCTCACTCATGTAAGTTATTATATGTTTAGGCTGAGATTCTGCATCAGGAGATGTAGGTATAGTCAGGGAGCTCTGTTGTTGCAGCTATGTCTCCTGATATTGCCCCCCCCCCAAAAAAAAACCTAATTTTTCAGCAGTGTAGCTCCCCACAACAGAAGGATTTCTGAATCACTGGAGAGGGGGCAGTGTGTGACGATGCCTCCAGCCCTCACCCATTGGCAAGGCACTTTGCAACAGGCAGCTATGATAGGACCCCGTAGGGGTCCCTTCCGATGCCTGTTGCAAAGCAGTTTGCAGCCAGGAGAGGGCTGGAGGCATCATTGCACACTGCCCCATTCTCCAGCACCTTAGACATCCTTCTGATGGTGGGGGGGCTGTACTGGCAAAAAGGAGATTTGGGGGGGAACCTTAGGTCTTCACAACAGTGCAACAACCATCAATGTGATTTCCAAAATTTGCAATTTTGTAAGTCCAGCTTATGACATCATAAATACTTAACATGATTCCGGTCTGCATGTGCCCACAGAGCCTCCCAAATGTTCTGCCTCCTCCCCCATTAGCCAGGAATAGTTCACCCAGAACTACATTAAGAAAGCATCTGTGACTTTTATATAAATACAGAGAGATAAAAATTTACAGTTGATACTTTGTCTTTTGACAAGTGTCTTGTGATAATTAAATATAATTATAAAGTTTGGGGAGGTTTCTCAGAATGTTTGCTCCTGGCTCCCCAGTGGTGTTAAGCAAGGATGGGGCCAGCGTACTTATGGGAGAATATACAGCATTGTAAAAAAATAAGACAAGTAAGTTTAAACATAACTTTGATGAACCATTAACTGATGGGAAGTTTCCTCACATGTGGTCATGGGGGAAAACAGTCCCTGCCTTATATTTTCTTTATCTTAATTTCTAAAAGTACAGAACACACAGTCAAATTAGCTAAATGTCCGGGACAAAGTACATTCCAATAAGGATCACCCTGTTTTTGCTTGTCTGTGCAGACAGTACTCTCTTATCTTTCACTTACTTTGGTCAAGGGTATTCCCACAAATGTGACTAGAATAAACCAGAAAGAACTGTAGCACAACTGTAGCCTGGTTGTGATTTTTATACTAGCCTGAAGTGATTCCAGTGGACATGAGAAACATTTTTTTAATAATGAGTCCCAGTGTATTCTGAGCTATATACTATAAGCTCTTTCAAAAGGGAGCACAGACTTATTTTTACATTTAATATTGCATTGTCATGGAGAAATTAGCTGGGATCCTACATCATGCTGGTAAACACAAGTCTCCACCAGTGTACTTATGGGAGGGGGAAGAGACTACTCCTCCTGCCCAGAATGCAACAACAGATTGGGAGATACTGTGCACAGCTCATTCTCACTGCTCTTGAGCACTGAAGAAAGAATAAGCATCTTCTCCTCCCAGCATAAGGCAGGTCATTTTTCCCTTAGTGCTAAAGTGTAGCAAGAATGAACCAAACTGCAGCCCCATAGCCATGGTGCAGCTCCATTTCAAAGAACCTAGTTGTTATAGCTTGCCAGGGTAAAGATCTTCTTGAAGGAGATACTAGGTACTGGATGTGTAGTCTGAAAATGTACATATCTGGGGGTAAACCCAGACTATGTCACCTATAGGATTTCAGCCATTATATGCAATTCATAACCTACAATGCTATGTGACACTATTTTGCATTCATATTCATTTTGTGATCCCTCATTGGCTGGGATCATGTAATGGATGTTGAAGGAAGCCTTAAAAAATAGCTCCAGAGCCTCAGTATTTAAGAGCTATGAACAAATACGGAAACATCTGACAGACACAAAGTTGCAGAAGTGTGGTTGTTGTTTTTGCAGGGAGTCACACCCCTTGAAACCCTGCTTTTCATCCCAAAGATTTTGTGTGAAAAATAGTACCGGTACTACTCAGAAACCAAGCACATTAGAAGATGTGGCAGAGTAGAAAACAGTTCATACATTATCTGGCAGCATGGTAAACCAATGTTTGATTCACATTTGAATCAAACAGTATGACAGTATTTCATTTCGAAATGTGAAGGGGAGAGGCACAGCCTACCCTGGTCTTCTAATGGATGAAACAGTTGACATCAACTCTGCCAACTTTTTACAAGCCTAAATCAGCTGGTGATGCATGCATTACAAAAACCAGTAACCAGGCCTGAATTTAGGCTTGTAAAAAGTTCACAGAGGTCTGTGATGACCATCAATCTCTCACCAGGAGATAATGCTATGTAAACTTGGTAGAAGCAAAATACTGTGCAGAAGCATGCATGGTAAACCTCTATTGAATGTCTTTTACTACATAACTCCTATGATGAGACAATCCAAAATGAAATAAGAGAAAGTGCCAGAAGATGAAACTCCCTGGTTGGATGGTACCCAACAAGCTACTGAGGTACAGCAGAGGACAACTACGAGTAGCATTGTGGCTAGTGATGCAAATGGACTCAAGCGGGATGAGTCCTTCCTGAATCTTCATTTGCGAAGAAAAGTCAGAGAGAAAAGGATGTTTAGCTGTTGATATGCCCAGAGGTGGAAGGAGAGTCCAAAGCTGCACAAACACATACCTTAGGAACATAGGAATGTGCAACACATGAATAAGGGGAAGCTAAATATAGTAAAACAAGAAATGGAATGAATAAACTTTGCAATACTTGAAGTGAATGAGCTAGAGTGGACAGGAATGGGATATTTTGAATCAGATAATTACACAATGTTGTACTCAGGAAATAAAAATAAGAAGAAATAGGGTGGCATTAATAGTGAAGAGAGATGTAGGAAAAGCAGCCAAAGGATATAAAGTAAGGTCTGACCAAATCGTATCAATAAGACTTCAGGGAAACTCCATCAGCATAACCATAATCTAAGTTTATCCTCCAGCTACAGAGGCAGAAGAGGAAGATATTGAAAGATTCTATGCTAGAGTCCAGGAGGAAACTGATCACACACCAAAGAGGAGTTCTTGTTAATCATAGGCAATTGAAATGCAAAAGTAGGAAACAGACCACAACCAAAGATTGTATGAAAATTTGGCATAAGATCAAGAAAAGAAGCAGGAGAGCAATTGATTGAATTCTGCGAAGCTGACAGTTTGTTCATCACAAACACATTCTCCCTAGAAGTTACAGGAGACAGAGACAGATCCCAAGAGGAGTTATTTCCCTGCTGCTAATGAAGTTTAAATTTTACTGTCTTTTGTCTTGGCCAAAAAAGGGAGTACTTTCCACCTGCACTGAGATCCCTCCAGACCAACTGATCAGCAACACAGACAAAATGTAGGCCTGTGACACCAATGCCGTCACTTTTCCTTTCTTCTCCTATGTGACTTTTTAGCATCTTTTGCCTGATGAAGAAGCCAGTGGAGCTTCAAAAGCTTGCATGAAGTGTTTTGTGCATTTTGGTTGGCCAATAAAGGTATCACTCCTTTGCATAGTTTGGATTTTGTTTTATTAAACTGAGGCTGTTGTACTTTGTACATAGCATGATAAGTCACAGCCCTGAGTCTTCAAGACTTGAGCAGGGCTGTTGATGGTAGGTTGACTTGGAGGTCTCTCATTTATAGGGTTGCCATAAGTCGAAGTCGACTTGACAGTAGTTAACAACAACAAATGGGCTCCATGTGAGGCTGCCCTTGAAAAGTGTTCAGAAACTGCAGCAGCCAAGGTGTGCATTTTAGAGACAATATTACACTGGTCTTGCAAGGACTGGCTTCCAGTTTGCTTCTCAGCTCAATTCAAGGGGCTGATGTTGATCTGCAAAGCCCTAGATGACTTGGGGCCAGAGTATCTGAAGAACTGCCTCCTCCATATGAGCCTGCCAGAAATTTGAAATATTCAGAGGAGGTCCTGTTGCATGAACCAACACATCATGAAGTTTGATTGGTGGTTACACATAACGGCTTTCTCTGTAGCAATGTCTCAACTGTGGAACTCTACACAAGGAAGTCAGGCTGGCACTCTCTCTTTTAAGCTTCCTGCGGGCAGCCAAAACAGTGCTGTTGTGTATGGCATTCCATGTTTGAAATTGCTGTTTAAACTGTTTTCAAACAGGATTCTAGGACTGTAGATTGCTTTAGGAGTTTTTAAAGAGTCTTTTATGTGCTTTTTAAATGTTTTTATCTCTCTCGTTTTAATTGGTTTTTATTTGTTCATCCCCTTGGGAGCCCTTGTAGACTGGGAGGCAACACAGAAATACTACAAACAAACAAGACAAAGCTCCAGAATAGAATCTGAACATTTCCTCCCCCTTACATTATTATCAAGAGATCAGGTTTTGTTCAAGTTTTGTACAAAAACAGAAAGCAAACATTAATGCTTTATTCTATATTGGTTCAATGAAAGCACAAATTATTGCCATATTTTTCACATGGGAATTTGCCAACCTGATAGGTAGGTAGATTAACAATCTTGATTCTCACTGATGTGACTCTTAGAATGTGAATCAGCGTACACCTTGCTGAACTCACTGGGATTTTCTTCTAAATAACCATTTATATAGCACTGCATCGTTTGGAAAGAACGGTATATCTCCTTCAGTGTTCTCTCTCTCCTCTGCTCCTACCCTTTTGTAGGCCTATGAAAACTTCGTCAAAAAGAATGGGGAAGAGAAACTCCTTCCTGGGCTTGACTTCAACCATAAGCAGTTGTTCTTCCTGAACTTTGCACAGGTATTATGCTTGCCTTGATTGAAAGCTCTGAAAATTATTTTGAGTTGCAATTTCACAGCTAAGTTGGAAACAGCAGGCTGGCTTTTCTCCTTTTAATGTGAACTGGCAGAATTGCCAAGTCGAACAGCCTTTGTGGCAGCAGGGCCAAGAGGAGAGTGGTCTGTCAGCTTAAGTTAATCACAGCTAAGTGCATAAATGCATTCAGGAGATGAGTCTGGAGAGGCCCGTTGCGTGTGGTCACAGACACATTTATAAGTACTTTGTAATGTGCAGGACTTTAGAAATGTTCTTCCAGTTAAATCTTCTCTCATAGCCTCAAATAGATTTCAGCAAAATCAAAGCATCATTACTGTGATACAAACCTTTCCCTGTCAATCTTTTGTTGTTGCTTTTAAAGATATGGTGTGGGACATACAGGCCGGAATATGCTGTCAACTCTATTAAAACAGATTCCCACAGCCCGGGCAAGTTCAGGTCAGTGTTTTAAAGTTCCATTTCTTAAACAGTATTATTTATTTATAAACAAAGGTGGTCTCCTGGCCTGCAAATAAATATGTTGTTTTTGAGGTGCCACAAAGCCCTTTGCCATGTTGTTGTTGTCTGAAATAATCATAGTTCATTCTTCATCATTTTTGGTGATATCAGAAACCAAGGCTAAAACTTGGAAATGTTACTCTTTTTTTGGATTACGGCTCTCAGAAGCTCCCTAGCTTGGCTCAGTCACGCCTTCGCATCCATGACCTTCCCAATATTTGGCTGGTGTTGATGAGGGTGGGTGTGTGTGGAGGTCTTGACTAGGACATGTGAGAAGAGTCCGCATGGTCCTTGTGTTTGGTCCAGCAGGTTCTGGTGGAGTTGAAAATGGCTAGAACCAGTTCAATGATATGGCTCCAGCTAACTGCCTATATGCTGGAAGTTGTCCTTGGATTTTCAATTATGACAGCTATCATGATAAATGTCTGCACATCAAAATTTATCACTACACCATTGGGAAGACCAATAATTCCCATGTTCTAAACCCATCTTGGAAAAGGGGGAACTGCCATCAGATCTCTGAGATGCAGTCATCATCACCCTGTACAAGAAAAAAGGAGCAAAATCTGATTGCTCAAACTATCGAAGCATAACACTGCTCTCTATTGCTGAAAAAATCCTTGCAAGGATACTCCTGAACAGATTAGTTCCTGCCATTGCAGAAGAACTTCTTCCTGAAAGCCAATGTGGCTTCAGAGCCAATAGGAGTACTACAGATATGGTATTTGCCCTTAGACAACTGCAAGAGAAATGTAGAGAGCAGAACAAGGGTCTCTATGTAACATTTGTTGACCTCACCAAAGCCTTCGACACCGTGATCTGTGGCAGATCCTGGAAAGACTAGGATGTCCCCCCAAATTCCTCAAAATGATTATCTTGCTGCACGAGGGCCAGCGCGGTCAAGTCAGATATGGCGATGCTCTTTCAGAGCCCTTTCAAATAACTAATGGAGTGAAGCAAGGTTGTGTTCTTGCAGCAACTTTATTTACAATCTTCTTCAGCATGATGCTCCAATGGGCTACGGCAGAGCTCGAAGAAGACAACGGCATCTATATACGTTACCGTACTGATGGTAGCTTGTTTAACTTAAGCCGTCTGAGGGCTCGCACTAAGACTCTAAACTATCTAGTCCGTGAGCTGCTCTTCACTGATGATGATGCCCTTGTTGCCCACACAGAAGCAGCTCTGCAGTGCCTAACATCTTGCTTTGCAACAGCTGCAGAGCTGTTTGGGCTGGAAGTCAACCTTAAGAAAACGGAAGTTCTTTACCGGCCTGCACCACAGGACGAACACCACCATTCCCACAATGCCGTCGGCAACTCTGTGCTTAAGTCCGTTCAGCAGTTCACCTACCTGGGAAGCATCCTCTCCTCAGATGCCAAGATTGACAAAGAGATCGATCACAGATTAATAATAATAATAATAATAATAATAATAATAAAATGTATTTATATCCCGCCCCTCTGCGAGCAATCGGGGCGGCTTACAACAATAAAATAGTACACAGTATAAAACAACTCAAAATCCCTTCCCCCCCTTAAAACATTATTAAATTAATACAAATTAAAATCAGTATATAATACAATTTATTAAAAACCCTTCCGAGCGAGCAGCATCAGTTTGGAGGTCCAGAAGCAACCTCCAGAGGGGGTTCCTGAGGGCAGGGTTAGCTATTCTGGAAAAGCCTGCCTGAAGAGAACCGTCTTGACAGCCTTTTTAAAGCTGTCTAATGATGTCAATAGGCGGATCTTATCCGGCAGGCCGTTCCACAATTTGGGGGCAACAGCCAAGAAAGCCCTCTGGGAGGTGGTCACAAGCCTAGGTCTTTGTGGCTGCAACAAATTCCTCCCAGAGGACCGGAGAGCATGGGGAGGATTATAAGGGAGAAGTCAGTCCCTGAGATAGCTTGGGCCCAAGCCATTTAGGGCTTTAAAGGTGATAACCAACACCTTGTACTGGGCCCGGAAGCTGATAGGCAGCCAGTGGAGGGACCTCAGAACCAGAGTAATGTGGTCCCTCCTAGATGTTCCAGAAACTAGCCTGGCTGCCATATTTTGTACCAGCTGTAATTTCCGAACTAAGCACAACGGTAGCCCCATGTAGAGTGCATTACAGAAATCAAGACATGAGGTTACCAGCACGTGCACAATGGTCTCAAGATCCCTTACTTCCAGCAAAGGGCGCAGCTGGCGTATCAGCCGAAGCTGATAACAAGCGCTCCTGGCTGTCGCATTTACCTGATTTGTCATCAGGAGCGACGAGTCAAGGAGGACCCCTAGACTGCGAACACAGTCATTGGAGGAGAGTGTGACTCCATCCAGGACTGGAGATTGCAACCCAATTCTTGGTTTCGGGGCCGCTACTGTGAGCACCTCCGTCTTGTCTGGATTCAGTCTCAATCTGTTTTTCCTCATCCAGCCCATTACTGCCCGAAGACATTCATTGAGAGAAGAGATGCCGTCATCTCTTCGATTAGCAAAGGCATACAGCGCATTTGGAAGACTTTACAAAAGAGTCTGGAGTAACAAACACCTGAGGCGAAGCACAAAAATCAGTGTGTATAGAGCCATTGTACTGTCTATTCTCCTTTATGGGTCTGAAACATGGGTCACCTATCGCAAACACTTATGACTCCTCGAACGCTTCCATCAGCGCTGTTTATGCACAATCCTAAATATACACTGGACTGACTATGTGACGAATGTTGCTGTCCTTGAGCAAGCAGGGATCACCAGCATTGAGGCCATGATATTGAGAACACAACTGCGCTGGGCAGGGCATGTTTCTAGGATGGAGGACCATCGCCTCCCCAAAATAGTACTCTACGGTGAACTCGCCACGGGTCATCGTAAGAGGGGCGCTCCACAAAAGCAATACAAGGACTCCCTGAAACAACATCTCAGGCTTGGCCAAATTGACCACCAACAATGGTCTGCCCTGGCCTCACATCGGGAGGCATGGAGACACACTATCCACAATGCTGCAGCCTTATTTGAGAACTCACGCCGAACAAGTCTTGAAGAGAAACGACACCGCAGAAAGAATCACAACACAGAAACATCACCCAAAAAAACCTTCTACTGTGCTTTCTGCAACCGGACTTGTCTATCTCGGATTGGCCTTTATAGTCATCCGCGCGCTTGCAGAAAACGCAGGATGAGTCCTTCCTGAATCTTCATTTGCGAAGAAAAGCCAGAGAGAGAGAGAGAGAAACCCATCCTCAATATTTTGTTGGTATCATTAAACAAGCAGGGAGGCTGGGGTCAGAACTGGAAAAAATTACTTTTTTTGGTGTATTGCTGGTTAAGGTGGCTGGAAGATCCTGGGCCTTGTAGCCTTAAAAAAAGTAACTTTTTCAAGCCTTGCTATTTTTACTTGCATAGAGCCCCTGAGGTAACTGTAGCATTTATACAGGCCTTTTGTGGCCTTGGCAAAATGCTCTTTTGGACACATGCAGTGAAATGGTAATGAAACATTTTTTACAGTTATATTGGTCATCGAGATCCATGCAAAAATCTAGCCTAATAAATATCACCAGCATGTTAGAAGTAACATACTCAGAGAGATTAAAAAAAAAAAAACTGTTTGCATTGTGCACATTGGATCCATTCAGAAGACAGCTTGCATACAGTATGTCTGCAATCAGTTCTGAGTTTCAAGGATGATCCAGAGAGAGAACATTTGTGAAATACAGTGTTTTCATTTTAATTCAATCAAAATAAAATAATAATGGAAAACATTAAAACATTACAATATGTTTCTACGTACCAGTGCTCATGAAACTGCGAAACTATATTCTGTACCTGCATAGCCAAGTTTTGCTTCAGTATACTTCACACCCATTTTGAAAAAGATTCTTCTTTAGTCAGTCTCAATTTATTAGATAACCATTTGTCATACTGTACACAAATAAATTTGTACTCAAAGCAGCCACTGTCCCCAACTCTGGCATCACAATGGTATTTTTATGTGGGTGTTTCCTTGAATTTTTAAGGTTTTGTTTTTTTCAGGAAATCTGTAAATTTCTCCCTGAGGCAACTATATTCAAACTCCTGCCCATAAGCTTAATTTCAGCTACAGTGTTGGCTTTGATCAGTTGCAGTTCCCAGGACCTTTGCCTAATGGGTATTTTCCTCATTTGCATTGTTTGTTCATTCTTCACATTCATTACTTGCATTTGACATAATGTACTGTTTCATAACAGGCACTATGTTTTGTTCCTGACTAGATATCTATGTATAGGTTAAGTGCCCACTCAAGACAACTCATGTGGTTGGTAGGCTTATGCTGTGTTTAATGAGGAATGGTAGCCACAGGAGAAGAAACATGGCACCATCCATTACTTACAAGAAAGGCAATATTCCATCTTCTCCCTCTCATCAGTTAGAAGGGAATGGAGGAGACGATGCATAGCTGTGCTGGATGTATTGGTAACTTCTGAAGTAACAGGGGAACCTTTAACAAGAGGGAACTAATGGACTGGGACTTAACTTTCTGAAGTAATAATGCTCATCGGTTCTCATAGCCTTCCCCAAGGAGCATCCTAAAATGTAGGCAGCTGTACAGATCCATATCAACAAATAGTTCTAGGAGTTTTCATCTTCACCAAAAGCAGGACTTTTGTAAAACTTACAGGATTTAATAGTCCAAAACTTCCTGGAATTACCAATGTATCATTTGGATCTCAAAAACAGAAGTGGTAATTATAGTATTAAAAACCATGACCTCCGGGTATATTTGGCCAGTTTGGGTGAGCCCAGTTTCCTCTCTGCTCACCCCAACCCCTGGCTTTCCTACTCCAAGTGAGCCTGACTGTTAACTCTAAGAGCAGTATTTCAGGGTGACTTGGTTATGAATGGGCTACACATCTCCTTGGTTATTTTCCTTTGTTCTTAAACTATCAGTTAAGTTCTCCCTTAATGATAAAAAGACTGAGAATCTATTTAACACCTGCATAAAACTCCATCAATGTATTTATGCAGAAAGTCTGGGAAGAAAGGCCATAGCATAATGGAGCTCCCTGGGCAAGTCTCCCTGGCCGATCAGTGGCTGTTGGAGGAGGGGCAAAGCTGCATCTAGTCTTGTCAAGCTGCCATTGCACAGCTTAGAACAAAAAAAAAAAATGTGCAAGGAGACAGAGATGCAAAATATCTGGAAATTTTGAAGCTGTAGAGGGAGGTTTTTACCCCATGAGTGTTTTGGTTTTTTACAAAAATTGAAACTTAGGCAATATTGTCACCCTTTACAGATTGAAAGTTACTTCCTCTTTTTTAAAAAAAAAAAAAACTTTAGGAACATACAGTGTATTAGACCTAACTTGGTTTGGCCTAAAATCATAATGCCTGTTATATTAAGAGTGCAATTTATTCAGACTATGGCCAACATCCTGCATTTGTCAGACACTGCTTCTCATGAGGCCAATCCCCAGAACCTACCTTTTCAGCCTGATTGTGACCCAAGCAAAGGTGCTTGGTGCTACAAGTTCTAGGCTTTTCCAAGGTGCTGCAGATCAAGGCTCTGTGAAATAACATCTGCAGTTCGCTTCTGGTCAAAAAGGCACATTGAAAACAGGCAGCTGGAAAGAACCTTCAGGGACATCTGTAACTGTTTGGCTCAATGCTCCCCATGACTAGGAGAGCATTGCATATATCATTTCCTGGCACCCTAGTGTGAAGTGCTTCAGAAGCACTTTGATTGGGATGCTGCCATGCTGAAAAGGTGGACTGTGCACATAAATCCCCCACAGTTATGAGACTGTAATTTCAGTTTACAATCTCGGAACTACTGAACAGGATTTGTTGTTATTGTTATTTGACTTTGACTTATGGTGACCCTATGAGTGAGAACCTGCCAAAAGCCAAATTCAATGTCTTTTAATATTTTTTTAAAAGTTTCAAATATTGCTACAAGGCCCAAATTTTAAGGCACTTCATTGATTGTAACAGCTTGTGAGAAATAAAATAAAATCCAATAAAATAAAAACAGCAGAAATCATGAACATGAATGAAATAAAAAAAATTATGTTGTCGCCTATAATCTTCCATAGTGTCAGACATAAAGTGCTCTTTCCCATAAAAATAACTGAGAAAAGGAAACCAAGACAGGGGATTGCAATGATCTGATCATTTATATGGTCTTATGTCAAAGGTTCCCTGTTGTTTTTTTAGAAATAATTTTGCGTAAGTAAATGAGAGCCAGCATGATGTAGTGATTTCAGTGTTGGCTTAGGACTCTGAAAGATCAGGGTTCAAATCCCCACTCGATCATGGAAACTCACTGGGTTACCTTGAGTAAGTCACACTTTCTCAGCCTCAAGGCAAAGGCAAAACCACCTCTGAACAAATCTGGCCAAGAAAATCCCCATGGTAGGTTCGCCTTAGAATCACCATAAGTCAAAATTACTTGAAGGCACACAACAACAACAACAACAACAACAACAACAACAACAACAAACCAGAATCCTATTGGTAACATGTATAGGCATAAGTTGTTCAAAACATGGAGAACAACTTTTTTTGGACAATGCAGAATGCATGTATCCTGCTCATGGTGGCAGGAGCAGGAATTCCACATCCAGAAGCATTGCAGATGTGTAATTAATGTGTAAACCCCCACACACACAATTTTGGCACCTTTTCTCCCAAGCCTTCACATTTCTACATGTGAAGATATTGGATATCTCTTTGTGCAATGCCCCCCCCCAAAAAAAATCGTACTTACACTGGTATAATTTTAAGTTACACCAATGTAAGTTGGCAAGAGCATTCCAGCCTTGGAATGCAATCATACTAAACATGAGGGCCAGAATCCACTTGGGCGCATATGAACATGTCACCACTGCAGCTACATAGTGACTCCTCTTCCAACCCCAAAATCCGCACTTACCAGCCAGCAGCCACTGTGATCGACAGGTGTCCATTCCCTGGTCCCTCCGTAAGCAGCTGACTGATGTTGCCACACCTTCCTGTGAGCAGTCTCCATTTCAACAGGCAGAAGCAGGATCCTTGGGGTTGTCTAAACAGTAAAAAGAAAAAAACTCTCATGGAATTTGCAGGGAATCCTACCTATCTAAATGGGATCATGCACCAATCCACACTATTTGGAAGGAGGGGGACCCAAAACAATAAAAACAATGCAGGAAAAGCTGCTTTTTCTGTACTTTTTTTTAAAAACTGTGAGGGGGTGCACATTCCTGCTTGTTAGGACACTTGAACAACAAGTGATTCGAAGGGAAGTACAAAGCTGATTGGCTGGGCGAGAGCAGAGACAGGGCTTGCTAACAGGGCAAGTGCCTGCTGCCACCATGTTGGATTTCTACCTTACTGAGCAATCACTAAGGCAATAAAACAGGGTGGTTATTTTTTGTTTTACTTTCCTGTTAAATCGGAAAATCACTATATCACTCCAGCGCATCTTGGACAACTTTTTTTTTTAAAAAAAAAAAATCAACTGCGGCAAAAAACTAACATGAGTAAATCACTCGCAGCCGCCATCTGGAATGCAAGGCTTATGCGGGCTTATGAGACCAAAAACACCATTAAGATATGTCATTGCTGCTGCAAAATGCCATTACTATGAGGTACTTTTGCGGGTTTTTCCTCATGTAAATGGGTCCCTTGTCACAGTTCCCCCTCACACCAAAGATCACTCACGTGAGGGGGGATGGGAACTTTAGTCAGCTGCCCCCTGATCGACAGGGGAACAGACTCCCCATCAATCACAGTAGCTGCTGCCTTGTAAATGGGGACTCTGGCACTTTCACAATCCCTGTGTATCCCCTGAATTAGGGAATATGGAGGGACTGTGAATACCGAATGCCTAACTCGGTTACATGTTCATAACTACCCAATTGAATTCCAGCCAATTGGCGAAGACAAGTCTGTTTGGGAAACCCTAGCCTTTTAGAATTGAAGGAAAGAAAAGAATGACCTTGTGTTTTGTTTAATGCTTATTTGTGACATAGAGCCAGTGATGCCAAAAGTGTTATCTTCTCTTGCTTTAAAGGGTTCTGGGAACATTACAGAACACTGCAGAGTTTTCTGAGGCCTTTAAATGTACCAACACACAATACATGGATCCTGTGAAAAAGTGCCGAGTTTGGTGACAGGGCTACCAAGACAGAAGAGGTTTTCAATAATCTGCGATGGTTTGAAAGATGCCGGGAGGAGATTTGCTGCAAAAGAAACAATAACAGAAACTGATCAAGTGCAATATAGCAATGCAGCCTCCAGGAAAAAAAAAAAAAAACTAAATACCTTGCTAAGGCAGCCACTGCCAACCATTACTTGGACTCAACTTGGGAAATGCTAAACGGCTGCATATCTAAAGTTTCTTCAGTTTTAAAACTATGAAACCATTTATTTCTGATTTCCACTCAGCTTGCTGATTTTGTTTAACATTTGACCCAGTACATCCAGACATTGGCTTGAAAACACATCGAACCTATGGAAGTGTGCTTAGACTTAACAATCCTCTGTCCTATAAATGTATTCTGTTATTTATAATCAGATTGTAGAAGAAGGGAGTATCAAATAACACAGTAGCTTAGATGTGAAACATTATGACCAGTTAAGGGGGGGGGGTGTCATTGAGCAGATGAGGTCCTTTAATATCTCCTGTTATGGCTCCCATGCTTTACCAAAACCTTGGTTTTCAGAGGTAGCCTTAGGAAGGAGAAGTTGATAGGGGACCTAAGATCAAACTGCTCAAGCTTAACAAACTTAGAAGCCCATTTGCATCCAGACATTTTCATACCTATAACCCTAGCTGCAGTGAGAAGCAGCTAGTCCTGTGTAAGAGCTGGTGGCTCCATTTGTCATGAGTATCTCTGTTTACAACAGATGTGTAAGATTAGTAGTGCATGGATGAATAATGCAATATAGATGGAGGTGTACAACCAGATGCAATTAATTTTCTTGCAGGTTTGGGGTACGTGTGGTTGGCACAACCCCAGCTCTGGTTGAAAGAATAGCCACCCAGCAGGCCTTCATTTCTCCCCTCTTCTGTTGCTTTTTATCTTAATGGGAGACAGCTTAACAGGACAAGCTATTTCTCCCTTCTGCCTCTATGATATACTACATATAGGACCCCAAGTCTGTACAAGACACATGCCCCATGTCCTGTGGACTCCCATCTTAAGGTTTTCCCTGTTTCGTTTTTATTTTAAGCCATTTTCTCAAGAACAATCCAAAGACAAATTGTAACCTACTTAAGAGATTAATGATTGACCAAATGTATTATGTGCTGCTTTCCAGTCGAAATGATAATGTAGATAATTTATTACTGTTTTTAGCATATATTGTAATCAGTCCAGATGTAATCAAAAATTCCTCCATGTTTTTTTCTAAGATTTTCCTGCTTTATCTCAAATCCTGTTCTTTTTTTAAAGGAAAAATTTGTAATAATATATAAGATTATAAGATCATACTTTTTTATATTTAATTCTGAACTATACCAGACATGAATTGTTATATATTATTACAGTGGGTGTATACCATTGGTGTGTCAGGATCATTCTGAACACAGAGGTCTCTACCAATAGGGTGTACTGACTGATGGAATGATTTTGAAATAAACACTTAGAAGGCCAGTTCTACAATTACTGGGACCTACATACTGAATGCGAGTGATATTTATAATTCCTCTGAATCAGGAAGACTTTTTGCTTCAGTAATAATGTTACTCTTGTAGACGTTTGCATATCTGGACTCTTAGTAGTACAAAGTCTTTTGAAATCTGCAACAATAATTTTGAAGTGCCCTCCCACATGTGGCCTAGGAACATATTGCTTCTGGTATTGAAGCACAGAGAAATTTCCAAATAAATAAATAAATACCAGATACCTCGGATGATTTGGATGGGTCTACTTCTGTGCATTTAAAGAATCTGTGTGCATTTTACTTTTCAAATTTGTCATTGGATGGAGCATTTTATAATTAAATGGAATCCACATTTCTTATTGTCTACAGCTGTTGCTGTGTGTTTTCTTGGACAGGAGGTGCAACATGTATTCATTAGCATACTCATTCTGCATGATTAAGTTGGATATTCATGGCTCTTGGAACATGTAGTGACATTGCCACTGTGTGAGATTGTACAGCTTCCATGCAGCAAAAGAGCCATCTGATTTGTTGCCATTAGTCTGCGAAGCTGAAATTCTGTCTGCTATCATAAATCTTCATATTTATGATTTGGAAACTTTCAGCTTCTGCTTGCAATGATGGTGTCTAGTGACCTATTTCTATGGTTGCTTTCCTCTTTTTTCAAACTCCAGCTTAAGTCAACTTCAAATTGGCCTTCCTGTTGCTTTGGCAAACCATACCTTTCCACCAACACTTATTGTAAGGCGCAGCCATGGATCTAAAGTGGATCTACTCTTGAAGGGCATGTCTATGATTTGGAGGTGTTTTCCAAACTGTGAGCATCACTGGGGAAGCTAATGCATTCCAGTCATCTCCATGCTTTCAGAAGTGGCTTGCTGCTAACTCCTCAAATGTTCCACTCCTTATCAGCTCTTGGTTTCAGTTTAATGAAATGCTTATTCTGCACCTGCCATGTTGGGATGGCAAGATGAAATGTCAGATATAAATGACAGAAGTGTTAAGGGGATGAACAGGCTGAAACAGAAGGTGGAGAGCATTTAGCAGATGGAAGTAAGTGAATACTATCCCTCATGTGTATCCTTCCAAAGTAGGGCAACTCCAATAAAGAGAAATGGTTTTGCTATAAAATTAGCACCTCTGTCAATTCATCCTGGTCTATCTTATCTGTCTATTAACACTTGGTATACACTTTTTTAAAGGGTTGAACACATCACATTTTTATCCCCATAGTTAGAGGAGTGAGACTGACAGTGCATCCAAATTGACTAAAAAGGCCAGAAAGTCCCAAAATTAGTTTCAGTTATTTCCAATTTTAGCTTAGAGACTCCTGCACCTTATACTTATCCCAGAATAGTTTCCGTCCGCTCCCAGTATGATCAGCTCCCCAGGTTGGTTTATTTTAATCACGTATAAAATTGGAAAGGACAGGAACAAAACCTGGGACTTTGCAACCAGTTTGGAAGCTCCCTGAGAGTTCCTTTTGTAACAATGCTGCCTCCTAGGTTTTTTTGGGGGGGGGGGCAGGGAAGGAATATAGCTTCAGGAAACATGGCCTTAGTAGGTTCATCTTGTCCCTGCAGCTACCACGTGTCCTCTGCATTTGGCCACCCACAACAGGCCTTGGTGAGTTGTAGCTGTGGTTTCTTCTTGCGCTTGTCATGATAGGTTCACCTTATCATCCAATGAGGTCAGGTGGGCAACCATAGCAAGAGGGAAAAGCAACAGGGTCTGAGGGCACCAGAAAGTTCCTGTTCCAGTCCTTTACATTGAGATCTTGTTACCCTAAGGGTGTCTCCTTAAAGTTTTATTTGGTTCTAGCTCAAAAAGGAGACCTGCAAGAGGAAGGTAAGTTTGAGGAGCTTTCCACCTACATATACCAGTACTAACTGTAGAGAACACTCCAGTTGAAATTAAAAGAAGTATTTTATTCTGATTAACAGAAGAGATAAACAAGAACATACACTCTTATGAAACATACAAGGCTATTGAAGAGAAAGGCTGGAGGGTTGGACAGAGAGATGTCGGGGGTGGAGGTAGAAGGGTGATAGTTACAAGTCTTGGAGAAAGACCTCTGAGCAGCGAAGAGACTCCGGCAGCATCTGAGGGTGGCACAGGGGGATCCGGTCAATTGAGGAAAGGAGTGACAAGGTGACATGCAGAATGGTGGGTCCAGTCTGTAACACACGTGGTCGGGGTCTGAGCTAGGATATTTGTACCCTATTTCATACCCTGAAGGGGTGTTCTGATTATGACAAATCATGGATGACTTTCTCACAGGACGGACAAAGGGACCCAGAACAGGCTGATTGCCCTACCTCCAGAGTAACAAAATGTTGATGAGTCTGCAACAACCTCTTAATGTTTGGACAGGTAGGGGGTACAGGAGAGATTTCCATAGGGTATGGGTTGAGGGAAGGTCACTGATTGCATATTTGAGAAGATTAGCATAGACCCATTAATGGCTGGGTTTTCTGGGCTTTCCCACCATTATTATTCTACGCATGCCTCAGGTCCTTGTGATCTTGACTATCCTCCAGTCAGCTTGACCCCAAACATTCCCAGTCACTGGGACCCCAAAAAGGTGTCCAAAATGTGCAATTATTAGACCTTGTGGGATGGGTAGGAGGGTTTGGTAACAATATGAAACTTGGCACGTCCCTTTCCTATCTATTTCATATCTCATTTTTCTCCCATATGGGACCCAAAGTGGGTCATCAGCCCCCTTGCATAAAGCAACTCAGTGAGTTCAGAACTAGGCTGACAGATGAACCAAGGTGCATGATTGAAGGACACTACTCTCAAGTTTCAGACTATACCTTTAGGTATAATTTTATTTCTAATCAACTATCTGGTTCTACACACTGCAACTTTTTGTATGCAGCCAAATAAGTGTTTAGCCTCTGTTGATACCGTGTCTTAGCATAACCATAAAGTATAAAAGCATAAGTACAATGCCTATGGAAATCTCAAATGGTTCCTCTGCAAGGACTTATTGATACTTAACTCAAACCCTTAGACAAGGGATGGAAACATGTGTCCCTCTGGATATTGGCCTAAATCCAATCTAACAGAGGAACAGTACACTTGTTAGGTAATTTGGGTGTTGTTGTTGTTTTTTTTCCAGCTTTACTAGCCATAATGTATTTTTTCTTGTGGTCCCAAAGGCTCACTACTGCTTTTGGTATTAGTTCTTCAACTAGTTCGTTTGCGAAGAAAAGCCAGAGAGAGAGTTTTGCAAGTGGTTAAGTGGTTTTGCACAAGTGGTTGCACCAACAGTTCTGCAAGCAGTTCGGTAACCAGCTGTACAACTGCTTGTGCAACTATGTGTGCAGCCAATTCTGCAACCCATTGCACAACTGGAGACTGCACTGGATCCCTGCGTTGCATGTAGGGCACAATTATTCACCTGCACATCCAATATCATTGGCAATAGTGATATGAAAACAATAGATAGTGGCCATTGTTGAACTCCAGTTCTCATCTGTTATTGCTAGCCTGACTGATGATGGGAGGAATTCATCAGCACATGTAGGGCTACAGGTTTCTCAGCCCTGCCTTGGACAGTTATTACGCCAGTTCTTACTAAATAGATGAAGTATTCTTTGAGGTGTGTTGGAAAATTCATCAGAACACTTAAGCAACTGTCAATCCCTATTTTACTTATGTACACTCAGGATTTTGTTTCAGGCTTGAAAATGGCTGATGAAGTACCATATTTAATTAAGAGATTAGTGACCCTGCCGGAATCATTTAGAGTGCAAGCAATTAAAGTAATCAGAACACTCGGTTACATCTGTCGCTCTCATTTTCTAAGCACTTCAAATGAAAACATATGCCATAAAATATGTAAATGTTATTGCTGCATAAGATATGCCTTCATTTGCTCACTATGTTTTCATCTTCCTGAACACTAAGGAATTGCTTTCCTCCTCTCACCCTCCACCCTAGTCTACAACAAATAGCAAGCCCTATATAATTTTTCCTCAGTCACAGAGAAAACAGAATGGCTCACTTAGGAATTATGGGGATTTTCCTCAGAGTGCCTTTGAGTGTTTTATTCACACCTTGTAAAATAGAGGTACAAAAAGTTCCCATCAGGGGAAACAACCCTCTGAGAGCAGACCATAGAAGGAAAATGATATTTACCTCATGATGTGAGCATTTCAACCATGTTCATGCTAACCCTCAAACCCCAAGGTTGAAGACCGGAATGAGAGAACCAAGTAATTCCATACATGCTTCTTATACCTTGTACTCACAGAGTCATTGCGACAATGTTGGTCTGAGGTAGATGCATGAGAGCGAGAGAGAGAAAGACCACAATCATTTTAAAATTTGTTGTATCCCTTCACATTGTTTCTGACAGGGTAACCCTAAGGTGAACCTATCATGGGCTTTTCTTGGATTTTCTCAGAGGGGGGTCATCATTGCCTTCAAAATTGCAATTTCATTTTTCCAAATAACACAATAATATCCACATATTGCCATAAAATTTTCTACTACAAGACACGCAGACACACAAAATGCCATTTAAAAATGCCCTGCCTCCATCCTTTGCACTGGCCAAAGAGAGGGAGAGAAGGAAAGGCAGGCATAACTCCATCTTGCCTTGACCCAGAAGCAGAACGGCCCTCCCTCCATCCCAACTGCCATTACCCTTACCAAGGAGGGAGAGAAGGAAAAGCAGGCAGAGCTCCACCGTTTTAACTGCCATGGCTCAGTGCTATAGAATCCTAGAATTTGTAATTTGTTGTGGCACCAGAGCTCTCTGACAGAGAAGGCTAACCATTTGTAAGCTGCTCTGAGAACCTTTGTGGTTGAAGAGCAGGCTAGAAATACTCTAAAATAAATAAATAAATATCCCACAAAACTACAAATCCCAGAATTCCTTAGCACTGAGTCATAGCAGTTAAAGTGGTGTCGAACTGGATTATTTCTGCAGTGCAGATGCGGTCAGAGTTTGCTTCAGGTAAAACAAAGTTTGCATATGTTCATTCATCCCGATCAATGTGCATAATACTGAAGGTTTGCCAAGTAATTTTGGCAGAAAATCTCACAAGTGCCTCTCCCAGGGATCCAGAATACAAGAATAAAACTTTAGATAGCTAACAATTGGCAGCCCTTTCATCTCCACATCACTCTCTGTAATGGAAGCATCACCTCTATTTTTTTATATATCTTTTCCCTGCCTGCTGGATGCCACTATACCTGTGGTCTTGCTCATTACAACATGCAAGAGAGGAGGGTGGTTCAAAGAACCATTCATATAACAGCATAATCTTTGTGGCAGGAAACTCCACAGCTGCATAGTCTGATGAGTCAGCAACACAGTTATACCATCCATATGGTATAAATTTCCATATGGTTATAAATTACTTTCCAACTGTTGCTGACCATTTTTCCTACTTGAAATTTATTTATTTATTTATATGACACCTTTCTCCTGGAGTGGGACCCAGTGCAGCTCACATAAAGAACCAATTTAAATCCTAACAATAAAATCCTAAAAGCAATTAAGGACTTTATCAGATGGGGCTGTAATCGCATAGTTATGATGAGATGTTAACGGGATCGGGTTCCCACTATCACATGACATTATCCTGAATCCATGCCCAGTCTGTGCTTCAACCACTAATAATGCATCCTTTTTAATTGATGGGTTAACCCATCAACAGATTTTCAATATCACTTTTATCGGAGTATTGAAGGCATGCAAAACCATGTCCCACTGTAATCACAAGATCATAGTGTGAATGGACTGTCCTCTTTTCCCTGTCCCCATTCCCTGCAAGCAGACTTCCAGGTGAGAACATGAAGATGATCAACAGGATGCTCCTTTTATGAACTGTCCCATTTTGCTGGCACATTTTTATGTTTGTTTCAGTGCTCGTCTATTTCATTTGTTTTATAAGTGTTTTTGGTGTTTTTTACATGGACTTGTGCCCTCTCATGAGAACCGCTGAGATTACGTGCCCTGGCTAACATGGAAGTAAATGGACATTTCCCTTTGCTATTGCAAAGTGTTAATACAGTGTAATTAGAAGGCAATGCAAAGGCAAGTGCTACTGTAGTGGTACCTTTAATTCCATTCTTCAAAGGCTAGTGGTGATCATTTGATAATTTCCATTCTAATGCCATGATGTTTCATGGAATTACAGCATTTAAGACAGTAGTCTGATAAAGTCCTAAAATCCATCACATTAAAACAGTTTAGAATGCATACATAAGTTAAAAATAAATAAAGTGCACACCCAAATAAGAAGCCTCCCTGCTTACACATTAAAAGCCTGCTTAAACAAAAAGGCCGTTGCCTACTGGGAATAGGAAAGCTTGAAGGAGACCAAGCTAGCTGCTCACAGAAGGGAGTTCCAGAGGATAGGAGCAGCCACTGAGAAGGCTCTCTCTTGTGTCCTCACCAAGCAAACCTGTGATGGTGGCAGGGCTGAGACAAAGCCCTTCCCTATAGATCTTAAGACTCTGGCAGGTTTATATAGGTAGGTACAGGTCCTGTCTATATGGTGGTGATGGGGAATACGATCTCCTCCGAAGAAGCAGCGCTGCAACCTATCTTAATGGTCAAAAGAGCTCCCCTAAACTTTGTGTGCCCCCTAACCAAGATGGCACCCATGAGTGATTTACTCACACTTTTAAATCTGTCACTGCCAATTAAAAAAAATATACAGTTTAGCATGGTGTGTACATGCGATATTTCATATTTACACAAAGTAAGAGCTGTTCGGCAGTGGAACACACTCCCTCGGAGCGTGGTGGGGTCTCCTTCCTTGGAGGTCTTTAAACAGAGGCTGGATGGCCATCTGTCGGGGATGCTTTGATCAAGATTTCCTGCGTGGCAGGGGATTGGACTGGATGGCCCTCGTGGTCTCTTCCAACTCTGCAATTCTATGAGCCTATGAAAAAGGAAGAAAAAGAGAGAGTAAAAGATTGCGATTTTATCAACTTACCAGACCCTCGCTTAGCCAAATATCCAACATGGCAGCAGCAGGTGCTTTCCCTGTTTGCTAGCCCCCCCCCCTCCATTCTCATCTGGCCAATCAGATTATGCTGCCTAGTCACAGCAACGTGAATGCAACTGTTTTAATGATCATATATTCACATGCCCTATGGAGCTTTTTAAAAACTCTAAGAAAAGCTTTGAAAGCTTCCCTGAAGGTGTTTAAGATGGATTTGGCTGTCCCCCCCCCCTTGTGAATGAGATGTATTAATGTGAATGTCTGTTTGGACAGAACGCCTTCAATGCAATTGCCATTTGGATTATTTTCGCAGTTTGGACATGACCATAGTCTTCCAGGTAATCCAAGTCATATAGGACTTTGTAGGTCATGATCAGCACTTTGAATTATGCACTTTGAATTTCTCTCTGCCTAGAGACACATATGCCAAGAATGAATTTGGATTGGCTTTGATTTATTAGCCTAATTTGTAATTTAATTTGCAATTCAAAGTTTATAATTGGTATTTGATTTATGTTCTATAGGGCAAGCAAGGTTAGTGCTAGTTGACATATCTTGTAGGCAGAGAGAAAGATTGGATAAAAGAGTAATTTCCAGAAGGCTCTGCTCCTGCAGTGTTGCAACAGTTTTGCTCCCCATGAATGGGATATCCTGTGGTGTAGGAGAGCCACGACCACAACCACCATTAGCGGCATTCTGCAGCCCCGCCCCGCCCCCAGTAGCACCTTATTCATCCCGATGAATTCTTGTATCATTGGATTCATGCCATGCAGCTGCTCAAACAAGCCAAGACCAATGTGGTTTGGACAGGACGCCAAAGATGTAGGTCAAAGTACAGGTGCACTGGCTCCTAGTGAAGTCTGTGAAACACAGATGGCCAAAGCAGAGTTCCCAGATTTCAGGGCCTAGCCCCTTTTCTCCAGTCCCTTGGCCAAGAAAGACTCTCGGGGCAAAACTTCTGCCTTGAAAATGTGTGTACACCTATTTTCTAATTGCTTAGACTTCACTCATCAGCATCATTCACTCATCAGCATCATCACCATCATAATCATTTCAGTAAGGCCCTTGACAAGGTTCCCCATGACATTCTTGCAAACAAGCTTGTAAAATGTGGGCTAGACAAGTTAACTGTTCAATGGATTTGTAATTGATTGACCGGCCGAACCCAAAGGGTGCTCAGCAGTGGCTCCTCTTAGTCTTGGAAAGATGTGACCAGTGGGGTGCCACAGGGTTCTGTCCTGGGCCCAGTGCTATTCAACATCTTTATCAATGACTTGGAAGACGGAATTAGGGACATAATTATCAAATTTGCAGATGACACCAAATTAGGAGGAGTGGCTAATATCTTAGAGGACAGGATCAAAATTCAGAATGACCTGGATAGACTGGAGAGCTGGGCCAAAGCTAACAAAATGAAATTCAATATGGAGAAATGTAAGGTACTGCACTTAGGGCGGAAAAACGAAATGCATAGATACAGGATGGGGGAGACCTGGCTGAACGAGACTACGTGCAAAAGGGATCTAGGAGTCCTAGTAGACCACAAGTTGAACATGAGTCAAGAGTGTGATGCGGCAGCTAAAAAAGCCAATGCGATTTTGGGCTGTATCAATAGAATTATAGTGTCTAGATCAAGGAAAGTAATAGTGCCACTCTATTCTGCCTTGGTCAGGCTTCACGTAGAATACTGTGTCCATTTATGGGCACCACAATTCAAAAAGGATATTGACAAATTGGAGCGTGTCCAGAGGAGGGCGACTAAAATGGTGAAAAGTCTGGAAACCATGCCTAATAAGGAAAGACTTAGGGAGCTGGGTATGTTTAGCATGGGGGAAAAAAACAGTTAAGGGCTGATACAATAGCCCTGTTTAAGTATTTGAAGGGGTGTCACATTGAGGATGGAGCAAGCTTTTTTTCTGCTGCTCCAGAGACTAGAACACAGAGCAATGGATGCAAGCTCCAGAAACAGAGATTCCACCTCAACATTAGGAGGAACTTTCTGACAGTAAGAGCTGTTTGGCAGTGGAACACACTCCCTCGGAGCGTGGTGGGGTCTCCTTCCTTGGAAATCTTTAAACAGAGGATAGATGGCCATCTGTCAGGGATGCTTTGACTGTGTGTTCCTCCATGGCAGGGGGTTGGACTGGATGGCCCTTGTGGTTTCTTCCAACTCTACAATTCTATGATTCTAAGCGTGCCTGTACCCTGTAACATCACCCTTGTAATACCAGCAGCCCCCCGCTCATGACATCTCAAGGGGACATCCCTAGGTGTCAGGTTTTGGCCTTGAAATCTCAGGATGTAAAATAGTTGGTATCTGGCAACCCTAGGCTCAGGACATTTTGGTCTGTAAGAAAGGTAATGCAAATCATACTCTTACCCTGCCCTAAACTGTGGAAAATATATAATAAATACAACCAAGTTTTACCCCTCCCCTTTACAACAGTACCCTCAGTTTTTGCTGATTTATAAACTTCCAGTTATGGTTTTGGCAGGCCTTAACTGAGAAGTCAGTGTGTCTGCATTTATACAAGATTACAGCCTAAGCCTTTTTCTTCTTCAAACACATCCAGCACAACCCACAGGACTATAGAGAGCTATAAAATGTTGTCTTGGCTCACAAAGATCTTAGACAAAGCTACCAGTTTTACTTGCCAAGCACATCTCATGGTATCGTCCTGAAACATTACACAAATCTTCACAATCTTCTAGGTCACCACAGTTTCTTGTTTGAACAACTCCTAGTCAAAAAGTCAGGTTCTACACTGCACAATTCAAAACTAGTCCTAATTAAATATTTGCTCCTTGAGAAAAGTAAAAGTAGTAATAGGCAAAGGTTGGTGTCTTTTGGAAGTTGGTTGATGTCTTTTGGAAGTTGCTATATGAAAGTGGCTGAATATCTGGTGTGGATTCAAGTTTGCAAAGCAAACTTGAACATATTGTGTCATTGTATTACACAAGAGATGCATATTGTGTATAGATGTGGATTATGAATGGATATACATGCAAAAGGCAAACATTCTTTCAAAATGATCCCAAAAGTAATGTGTGGAGGGGTTTGGGGCACTCTTAAATGTATTTTTTCTTTAAAAAATATTCATTTTTACAACTTAATATAATACAAACTTAGAGAAAGGAAAAGTAATAATTGGCACAATATACCATATACAGAGATTTAGAATTAAATGAACATCCAAGGAATAACCCCAGAAATCATTCATCAATATATATATATATATATATATATATTATTTTCATAAATCTTTCCACAGATATAAATGATATTATGGGGGTGAATATCTCTGTTTATTGGTGTTTACAAAAGAAATAAATGTATACCATGTTCTATAAAAATCAAAGTTGATTTTTGTTTATATTTCCTACATCTGCTGGGTAAATGTTTCCATCAGAACAAAGCACCATAGCCATCTCCACACCCCATTTCAATAATGATCAATTATTTGCTCCTTTCCAGTGTTGTGCTATCTCCCGGAGTGCAACTAGGCACTGAAAATTGATTAATTTTTTTTGCAAGACAAGTGCTTGTTTTCACACACAATCACACACACACCCCAAACTAAACCCAGTTCTGGAGACATTGTAGTATTCTGTCCTGTGACTAATTTTAGAAGAAGAAGAAAAAAACCCAGAAAATCATAACCAGAAACCATTCACCAAAAGACAATCCTACCATAAGTGACAATATGATCCAATGGTACCAATAGTATGCAAGCAAGAATTAGATCTATTTTAAACTAAATATGTGAAACATACTGGTGTAAAATACCATCTATGAAGTATTTTAACTGAATATTCTTTAATTTTGACTGAAACCATGGAGATTATCAGACGCAGCTAATGTGGCGCCATAATGACACCAGAGGAATGCAAAAGGATGCCAATATCAGACAACAACAACCTTTTGCATTCCACTATGGCTTTTCATTTTATTTATGGGCCGAGCCATCAATAGATCCCCCACTGCAATTTGGTGCCGGCATTGACAGTGTGTGAAACCTTGGGCCATTTAATTCTCAGGAATGCAGCATCAATGGGCGGTCCTGCCAGAACACTTCCAGATGAGACTGGGACATCCAGGTAAGTGACACACTTTTTTAAAACTTCCCTGGTTTACTTGGAAGTTTTAAAGTGTGTGTATGTGCTTTTTGTAACTTTTTTGTGTCTTTTTGTTTTTATTTTTGAATTTCCTGCACTTGCATCTTCTCGTGAGAACGGGCGGGATTTCAGTCTAGGAAGTGAACAGAGCTCTGTTAGAGCTCCGTTCACTTCCTGAGCTGCCTGTATACAGGAGAGAAGGTAAGTGTGGTGAGGAGGGTTATTGTGCTGGGACAGGAGCGTGATTGGAGATTGTGGGACTGAAACACTTTTTGCATTCCTGTCTGATAATCTCCCATGTTAGCTGAGAAGTCAGTCCATACATTTATCCAATAATGCACTATCCACAATGCTGCAGCCTTATTTGAGAACTCACGCCAAACAAGTATTGAAGAGAAACGACAACGCAGAAAGAATCACAACCCAAAAACATCACCAAGGAGGCCTTCTGCTGTGCTTTCTGCAACCGGACTTATTTATCTCAAATTGGCCTTTTTAGTCATCAGCGTGTTTGCAGAAAGCGCGGGATGAGTCCTTCCTGAATCTTCATTTGCGAAGAAAAGCCAGAGAGAATTAGTAATGTTTTAGGAACAATGAGTAAACATTTTTTAAAAATGCCAACAGTAGCAGTCCATGCAAGATTTACATGCATATTGACCTACTATTCAGCAATTGATTCAACTGGTCTATTCTGGTTGGGTCTAGCAATTCCAATTAAGCCAACATAGAATCATAGAATCATAGAATTGTAGAGTTGGAAGAGACCACAAGGGCCATCCAGTCCAATCCCCTGCCACGCAGGAAATCTTGATCAAAGCATCCCCTACAGATGGCCATCCAGCCTCTGTTTAAAGACCGCCAAGGAAGGAGACCCCACCACTCTCCGAGGGAGTGTGTTCCACTGCCGAACAGCTCTTACTGTCAGAAAGTTCCTCCTAATGTTGAGGTGGAATCTCTGTTCCTGGAGCTTGCATCCATCGTGAAAGGGCATGCGTACTACACGATGTATGCATGATCATGTCTTAAAAAAAAAAACTATCTTTTTGACGGCTCAAGCTGTCAATTGATCCCCATGGCACTCATGTGAATTCAGCATCAATGGCTGGTCCAGAGAGAACACTTCAGGGTGAGATCATGACATCCAGATAGATGACAACTTTTTATGGCACTCCCCGAGTTACTTGGGACTTGTGTGTGTGTGTGTGTGTGTGTGTGTGTGTGTGTGTATTTGGGTGCTTTTTAAAATTTTGCTCTGTTATTTTTGTTTTCCTGTTTTCTGTGATTAGATTGGCTTTTTTAGTCATCAGCGCGCTTGCAGAAAGTGTGAGATGAACCCTTCCTGAATCTTTGTTTGCGAAGAAAAGCCAGAGAGAGAGATTTTTGTTTTTTGTTTTTTAATTTCCTGCACTATGTATTCTCGCAAGAATCCACAGGATTTCAAAGGGGAATTGAATATAGCTTTCACATAAACTCTCATCAGTACTTGTAAAATGTTACTTCCAGTCTCCAAAGAACTGACTTTATTGAAGGAGGCAGTGTTATGTAGAATGTGGATCAGAATGTGAAAATAAATTCAAACATAAAGATTGTGATTTATTGATCAAGGAGGAAGAAGAGGAGGAACCCCACTCTGTTTCATAGGATGTGCATGGTACTGTTTTCTATGCAGCAGCTAATAGGTTTGCTGTTTCAGAAAATTTCCTGCAATGTGTTGGACTAGATCACCTCTGAAGCATCTTCTAACTCTGTGATTCTATTAAACAGGAACCATATTAAATTATTTATATGTGGTTGCTATTATCAAGAGATGAGCTACAAGTATCACAATCAATCAAAAAGAAAAATCCACAGTAGCTTGGTTCAGCTCTTCTCATCACATGAGACTATATAAAGCAGTCTGCATGTCATAGTCATACGTATGTATAACTTTACCCTTAGTCAAGAGTGAAAAAGACAGAAGATCCAAAAGGATCAACAAGGGAAGTATCTCTGCTTTAAATACTCTTTGGAAATAAGCCATGCAGTTCCACAGAATCTAAAAATAGAAGGGCAGCTCTAATCCTGTCATCTATGCCAAACTTTCAAGTTTGCCATTTCAGCATGGTTTATTTACACCTCATTCCGTAAAATGAACTTCGCAGTGTGATAAGGTCACTCTCATCTCACTCCTCCTCCCCCCCCCATCTTCCTTCTATGTACCTTGACAAGACACAGTCAATGTGATCCCCCACCACAACCACCACCACAACTTTCACTTCCTAGTTTCTTTGTGGCAATAACTTTATTAGCAAAAATATAAAGCAAGAAATAGTCCTGAGGGCCAAGATATCATTACTTACCAATATAATTCTCAAAGAGTATGTTTGGACATTGTAGTCCATGTGGATAAATGTGTGTGGGGGGGGGGAGATTTTGCTGGGTTTTAGAATCAGCATTTTGTTAAAATATACCACAAAGAGACTTTATGGTGAACCACATATTCACAGACGTGTCCTGAGTATTAATTACTCTTTGTGTTGGGCTTGTTGGTGATGCAGCTGTAGAGCTGCTTGGGACTGTTCCAGCATTTGCTGACCCAGAAAAATAACTCTGATGGAAAGGGCTTTATGTCCCTGAGTGATCTGCAGGTGTAGAGTCCCATCTGAAATTTCATCCCTCCACCAGTAAAAGGGGAAGGATAGATCCTATCACCCATGACAGCTGGTGGCTCCAATGTCAGGCACCATGATTCCATTCTGGGTTTTAGCCAGAACTTTAAAGGCACTGGACCTATCATAGAATCATAGAATTGCAGAGTTGGAAGAGACCACGAGGGCCATCCAGTCCAACCCCCTGCCATGCAGGAAATCACGATCAAAGCATCGCCGACAGATGGCCATCCAGCCTCTGTTTGAAGACCTCCAAGGAAGGAGACCCCACCACGCTCCGAGGGAGTGCGTTCCACAGCCAAACAGCTCTTACTGTCAAAAAGTTCCTCCTAATGTTGAGGTGGAATCTCTGTTCCTGGAGCTTGCATCCATTGCTCTGTGTTCCAGTCTCTGGAGCAGCAGAAAACAAGTCTGCTCCATCCTCAATGTGACACCCCTTCAAATACTTAAACCTATTTTAGAGATAGGGTGTGGCATCTTAGACAATGCCTTTAAACCGGGAGAGCATTAACCACCCCACTGGCATGGAAACCACCGTATTGTCAATGCCTATCACTGAGGTCTTCACTTGTTCAGCTTTTTAAAAATATCATCTGACATCCTTTTAGCAGTATCCACATACACAAGTCACTCTGTGCATGTGGGGTAAATTATTCACCATGGAACAGTAAGTGTATTCCGCTGACAACAATGAAAGTGAAGTTGTGCATACATCCATGTTGTGTATTGCAATTGCACATTGCACATAATAGAGGTGCATTGCTGTGGGGCATTTTGCATTCAAGTTTGCTCCTACCCAGAAAGAGAGCTGGATATGTTTCTGCTTCTCCCCTTGCTCTTTAGCAACATAGGAAGGGCAGGGTGAGCTGCTGAAAAAGTAGGCTTTGTGGGGGGTCTGGTCATTGCATGTGCAAGAACTGCAAAAGTGAATTGTGATGTCGTAAGGCAGACTTACAACATCATAATTACTAAACAGGATGCCAGGCCGTATTTTTAAATGGTCTGCAATGCTAGAAATTTAGGGACTGAAGAAGAATTTCATTGTAGAGCAGAATGCTTATTTGGAGGCAATGCCCTCATCTATAACTAAAGAACTCTCCCACTCATCCCAAGCAGCTGATGTACAAAGGCATACTGTCTCAGGTTACTGAAGGGAGTAAATACCCACCATGACTGGCAACTATGTTGATAGCCCCATCCTCCTTGAATTTCTTCAGTCTCATTTTAAAGCCATCCAAGCTGGAAGCCATCACAAATGTTGTGGTAGTAAATTCCACAAATTATCTACTTGTATACCTCCTATGACTGCCTAAATACCCTAAAGGCACCAGATCCCACCTGAGCTTGGATGCTAAACAGGGTCAGCCCTGGTTAGTACTTGGATGGGAGACCACCAATGAAGACCAAGTACTATATGCTATATTTCAGAGGAATCATAGAATCATGGAATCATAGAATTGCAGAGTTGGAAGAGACCATGAGGGCCATCCAGTCCAACCCCCTGCCACGCAGGAAATCACGATCAAAGCATTCCCGACAGATGGCCATCCAGCCTCTGTTTAAAGACCTCCAAGGAAGGAGATCCCACCACGCTCTGAGGGAGTGTGTTCCACTGCCGAACAGCTCTTACTGTCAAAAGGTTCCTCCTAATGTGGAGGTGGAATCTCTGTTCCTGGAAATTCAAAAGGAAGGGACTGGCAAAACCACCTCTGAGTATTCCTTGTGTAAGAAAACCATGTGAGATTCATGGGGTCGCCATAGGTCAACAGACATACTTCCTATGACTGTGGCCTGATGCTATAGTCCAACTAGGATTGGGGAGAGTCAAGTTCATATCCACATTCAGTCATGAAGTATTTGGGGTTAGGCACTAACTCGTATCTTAACCTATCTCACAGAGTTGCTGTGAGACTAAACTAGGAGGGGGAGAAGAGAGAATCATGAGCTAATTTCAGGAAGGACAAGTTATGGATAGAAGGAAGGAAGGAAGGATTTGTCCATGCACCACCCCCCAGCTTACAATGTGTCTGTCCACATAGACTCATATTTGGGGATGGCTTGATGTCATGAGCTGTCTTCTAAAAACTCAACAGGCAATAGCTTCAGGTTTAAAAACAGTAAGCTTTATTACTAGGTAGAGTTTCTACAGAGGTAATAGCTCAAAGTTGTTGCTTAGAATGAAGAACAAAAGGAAATACAGAGATATAAAAGTATTTACAAACAAGTAAGCCTGGAGTGGCTTTTATTCATTGGTCAGTTTACATTTTTTACAGTCCTTTTCTAACCCATTACCCTCCCCCACAGTCACCTTTGTTTATTCTGAATTCTTGCCATTTGGCTCTCCACATAGTATCACCTATTTCCTGCCATGCCAGGCACTCACTTTTTACAATTACAAAGGGAAGTAAAGTAAGCCCAACTTGCACATAGCAAATGGCAGAGCCAGATACAAGCCTGCATAGGAACTTGATGGTGCACACTTGATGGTGACACTTGAGGAGAGGACTGTCTGGACAAAGGAAAGTGTAGCTCGCTTGAACAAACTGGCATGAAGGGGGCAGAAGAAACATGGGGCTTACAGGCATGTTTACCTGTCCAAATCTGCTTCAAGAAGTCAAAATTGATAGTCTTTTAAGTTAAGTTTACAAATGAGTGTGTGGAATGGAAAGCTATCATCATCTAATTAATTACAGCCAGGATGAAACTCTGCTCTGTTAAACCACCAGAAAAGTTTGCTTTGATAGCTAATGGTGCAGAACCAAGATGACTACAACATAATACAGACGTTGGTTATAGAAAATAAGAGTTAGAGAGATTTAAGTGATGGTGGGTGTTTACAGCCAAATTAGTCTTGAAGTAGGGTGGGGGCATAAGCAGATCCAGAGTCTGAAAGTTAAAGTCAAGTTAGAATTCTGCAAAGTCAGAAGTGATATTTTTTTAAAACTATTAGATCAAGTCAAGACTGCTGGAGAATGCAGACTTCAGGCACCAACCATTGTTTTGCTATAAATGGGTGAACTTGTGTGGGTTATTCTAAGAATGGAGCAGTCACAACAAGGGCTGATTGTGGAAAAGTTGTTCAGCAATCAGGTGAGTGGGTGGCAGGAAGGACATGGCTTGTTGTGATAACTGTGTGCACCATCATGCATTAATAGCTGCTACTTACCACATAAACAACAACACAAGGCCACTGACCTTCCATTTCATTGGCACTTCTGATCAGAACTTGCAAATGTTATTTTTTTAAAGCTACAGTTCCCAGAATCATCCCAGTAAGGAAATGCTGGGATTATAGATCAAAATGTATTCCTTCCAAGCTCTGCTTCTGAAAGATGGTAAGTACGGCAGACCTCATGGCATGTGAGTTTGGAAGCAAATAAGTTATGGTGGGCAGCAGCAGGTGCGTGAAACTGAGGTGCTCACCAGCTGTGGAAGTCAGCTTCAGCAAGTGTGAAAAGTTCCTTTCCTGGTCTTTGGTTCAGCAATGGGGACAAGACCAGAACTATAGATCTTCCACCCACCCCTCATGCCATTAGTTAGTGCTTTTTCCCAACATGATGGGGAAGAGCTCTTTTTCTCCCTTTAATTTTGAAAGAGGAAGATGGCAATGTTACCCAACTGCCAAGTGCTAGGTGATTCAACCAATTCAATTGGCCTTATAGGCCAACATCAGTGTGGTTTACTCGTTAGGGTGTTGAACCTGAATCTCCCAAATCTTCATCCAAAGCTTCACTCAGTGATGAAACTCACTGGATGACCTTGTGGCATCTCCTCTCTCTGCCTGATGTATTCCATAGGGGTGTAATAAAGATAGAAGTCAGGAGAGGGACAACCATGTATATACCTTGAACTCACTGGAGGTAAGGTGGGGTATAAATATAACTAATAACAGTGTAAAAAAACCTGGTTGAAAATTATCTTATTCATCTATATCAGTATTGCCATAGCACCACTTGGCCTAGGGTGGCATCAAGTCCTAAATTACAGAGAACTGTCTCTTAGCAGTGGATAGTCAGCCAGAATCCTGTTGGTGAATTAACGATGTGATAAATTGAACTTACATGGAATTCTTTACTAACTGTGCAATGACTCCCACCCCCCAGAAGTTAACTTCCAAGTCACATAGCCTCTGTCACACATCCATTTTCATATTATTGGAGACTGGGGAGATCAGTGGATATGCATCCGGCTGTAGATGGACATGCTACAAGTATGTGACCTGTAGGGTCTTCTTAAGACACCCCTGAGGTCAAATGACTGTTGCAGTACATTCAGCTATAGGGAAATAGCCAGACATGTCCCCAGTGATGCCCTGGCTCTTCAATGACATGAAAATGGCCATGTTGCAGAGGTTGTATTGCTTGAAAGGTCATTTCTCGGGGCATAGCATTCATTCATTCTCTGGATTTATATACTGCCTTTCTCCCAAAATGGGATTCATTGGGAGATGTAGCTACAAAGACATAGCTATGTGCTACATGTATGACTCCCAAAGCAGGGTTCCCACCAGTTCTTTCTTTGAAGGTATCCAGTCTTTGAATGGTTGTCAAGTTCTTGTCCCATGTAAGAATAAGGACTGATAAGAGAGCAGGCAGCAAGAGCAAGCACCTTAGTATTAGAGTGATCAGGTGTACAGGTCACCCTGTCACTGCCTTCCCCACTATATTTATTTTGTAATTATAATAATTATTTCTAAATCTTCCTCTATATAAATAAATTTGCATACACACATTGTATGGAAATCTTTGTCCTCTTTTCTGGCAATGCATACATGGTCCCACTAACTTTATTACGGTATGCAAGAATTGAGCACTGGCATGCATGGTCACAACCAGCAGTCCCTCCAAGTTACTGTGAACTACATACAGTATAGTTCAACATGGTAAATCACTACTGTTGCATTATTTGCTTTCAATTGCAAACATCTTCAAGGAAAGACCCAGAGTCAGGAATAAACCCTGGAGATACAGAAATCTCCTGAGAGATTGCGTGAAGTATATATTCTATGCAGCATGTCAATGTAACACCATGTCAGACAGATACCAGATCTGATCTTGCCTACATGGCAAACATATAAGAGAAGTGAATACAGTGGAAATGCTGTCTAGTCCTCCAGAGGTGCTGTTGTAGTGTTCACTAGTGTGAATCTTATTGTTAGTCCCAACTAGAATAGATCCACTGAACTAATGGGATTTGCCCACATCTTCATGCACCACTCAACAATTGATTTAATGGGTCTGCTTTAGCTGTGCTTAACCAATAGGATCCAGGCCTCTGTATCATTGTAATACTCTACAAATAGCTCTCCGGGTTTTACCACTCTTTTATTATCCAACCAGCTAGGATGTCTTTGTTGTTGTGTGCCTTCAAGTCATTTCTGACTTATGGAGACCCTAAAGTGAACCTATCACAGGGTTTTCTTAGCAAGATTTGTTCAGAGGGAGTTGCCTTTACCTTCCTCTGAGGTTGAGAGAATGTGACTTGCCCAATGTCACCCCGTGGGTCTCCACGGCTGAACGGGGATTTGAATCCTAGTCTCCAAAGTCATAGCCCAATGCTCAATCCATTATACCACACTGGATCTGTCTAAGAAATGCTTTAGATGTGCAAGATAAATCTGCTCACCATGGTGCCTTTTCATGGGGGACTTTGATCATCTCCCCTTTCTGCTTGTTGCAGACCACTCCACTCCAAATGTGGATAAATGTGTGCTCGTGTGTGTGTGTTGCACACATCTGTGCATGGGCTAGAGGCTCTGTCCATGAAGTATGGTTCATACAAAGAGGGATTGCCAAATTGGTGCCAAATTGGAGCCCTGGTGGCGCAGTGGTTAAATGCCTGTACTGCAAGTCACCATGTTGCAAGTTCGATTCCAGCGGGCTCCAAGGTTCACTCAGCCTTCCATCCTTTTGTAGGTCAGTAAAATGAGTACCCGGCTTGTGGGGGCAATTAGCTAACTCACATTGGAAGCTGCTTATCGCAGTGTAGATGTGTAAATAGCTATTGCTTAAAAAAACAATTTGTAAGCCGCTCTGATAGCCTTGAGGCTGAAGAGCGGGGTATAAATAAATAAATAAATAAATAATAGTTAACCATTTTAGTTAAAATGGACCAAATGTGAAGAAGGAACTGAGGATTAAGAATGTCTTTAAAACTGCAACATACTTTATTAAAGTGTGTTTGGGGGGGGCATCTTAGAGGCTACAGTGTGTCCAAAGATTTGGAGTTCCCTTTAGGTTACATCTGGCATTGTGGTGAATTTCTTTTCTTCTCTCTTTTTTGTATTTGTTTTGGATTTGGGTTACATCTGTTTTCAGAATCTCTCTAAATCTTTTTGTGCACCTAACAGGACTTGAGGGAACATAAAAAGTAGTTCACAATCAGCAAAACATTTTGACTCCCTATTCACAGTTCCCTATTCACACAGCTTCTGAGATTTTAATTTCCTCCCGTTTCCATTAAAATAGAGAAATGAAACACTGCATCACATTTTGTAATTGTTGTGAAAACAGCTGCTATACCCATGCAAAAGCAATGCCATCTACTGGTTATATATGAAATATGCTACTCTAAAAAGTCATTTCAGAAATAGATAGCCCCACCATATGGTAGAAAATATGATAAAGGAGTAGAACAAATAGCAACATAGATTGAAATAAAGCTTCATTGGCTTTCAGATTTCATTAAACACAGTACAAAAATGGATACAGTTGCATTTTCAAGAATATTTAGTATATATTTTATTTGACTGAAAACATAATGCACATTGAAAGAAACTGGTATTGCAGAGTGTGTAAGAAAAATTTATAGAAGGGCACATGGTCTGGAATGCTGGATGTGATCATCACAGAATCTATGGCCCAGATAATACTGGAATGAAGGGCTAATACAAAACAAGCTTCTTATAGAGCAAGACCATTATTCAATTATAGGTTGGGTTGCCAGAGCGAAAACTGGCGAGAGCCCCTATATCTTTAACAGTTACAGAGAAGAGGATATTTCAGCAAATGTTGCTTGTTACCAGATTGCAGGACAAACAACACCTGATGAAATTCCCTCTTCTACACAGCCATTAAATGTATAGGAGCCATTGCTAGTTTTCACTCTGGCAACCATAATTGTAGAATATATGCTCGGCCTACAGAATGTCTTGTGTTGAATTCCTGCTGTCTCCAAGTGAAAACATCTCACTAGATCTGGAAAAGACTCTGGAGTGTAAGCAATGTCATAGATGGGTCTCCACAACACCCAAAAACTGTAGGTAGCCATATTGGTCCTTCAGAAAAACAAAACAAAATTGAAGTAAGGGCCAACTATTTATAGTAATGAAAACATCACAAAATAGTAAACATGTATTTGGGTTCTCCAGAATTCTTCACCAGGTTGCCTGTTACGCAAAACAAAAGCTGGGGAAAAGAACAAAACAGAGAATGGAAATGGTCAGAAGATTGTAGTTTGTAAATCTTAAAGTGGAGTACAAGGGCCTGAAATCTCTCTCTACTCAAAAACAGGAGATGTATAAATGAGCAAAACGTGACCTGACCAAGGGTCTCTGATTTTCCTCTTGAAATTCATTTCAACAGGGATTAGTATCAGATTATGAGAATTCTTTTATTCTCCCTCACTTAAATTCATGTTTGTGTGTATGTGTGCATTTTTCTAAATATATGCATTTCATAATACATTTTTAAACTGTGTGCATATTTTTCTCTTTGACTAAGGCATGCTTCTGTGCATTTTTAAGCACATATATTGATGATCATTTTTCAATGGTGGACTATGACTCTGGAGACCTGGGTTTGAATCCCTGCTCAGCCATAGAAACCCATGGGGTAACCTTGGGCAAGTCACACACTCTCAGCTTTGGGCAAAGGCAATCCCCCTCTGAACAAATCTTGCCCCCCAAAAAACGTGATAGGTTTGCCTTAGGGTTGCCATAAGTCAGAAATGACTTGAAGGCATACAACAATAAGGAATTTGATGGCTGACTGCTCAGGGGCAAAGGGCCTTTCACATGCTGTGTTGTTTATATTTATTGCTCTTCTCTTTAACAGTTATATTTGAACTGCTTTTAATTTGATTGATAGTTTAATTATATTTTTAACTTTTGTATAGTGTAATTTGTTTTTAGTTGTATCTAGTTTAATTTTTGTAAATTGCTTTGCATCTCAGGACTTTATCAAACTAGCCCCTTAAAGCGTTCTTTTGCTGGCCTAAAAAAATCCATTTTTAGGCCAGCAAAAGAATACCCCCCATTGTACTTTCCTTGCTTTCCCGGCAAAGGCATCCCCGGCAATTGAAAGAGGAAGTGGACAGAGCTCTGTTCACTTCCTCCTCTGAAATCCCATGGATTATCATGAGACTTCATTACATGGGAAATTAAAAAATAAAATAAAATGAAAAGAACACACAAAAAGTGACACAAAGCACAAAAACACACTTTAAAACTTACAAGTAACTGGGGGAGGGTCTCACTTGGAAGTGTTCACACCAGACTAGCCATTCTCAATCCATTGACATGAGTACAATGGCGTGAGGATTCACACACCAGCAATGGCAAAAGTGCCATGGGGGATCAACTGATGGCTTCAGCCATCAATTAAAAAGTATGGGTTTGGGCAGGGGCATAAACATGAAAGGATAATGACATGTGGTATCTGCATGTTTATGTGGCGTCATTATGACACCGTATTTTATGCATCTGATAAAGTCCCCAGACTGGGGGGAACACAGGGTAATAATAAATCATCTGAATTAGTGCCTGAGGAAATATGTGGCTTTCCTGATATTGCTGGGCTGCAGTTCCCAGCATCCCTCACCATTGGCAACACTGGCTAGGGCTGATAGGAACTGCAGTACAACAATACCTATTGTTCTCTCCTCTAAATAGCTTTATACACTAAACACTACATTTAAACAATAATAAAATGTATTTAAAATTATGTAGTAAGCAAATACCATTTGTGTAATACAGTGAATGTGAGTGATCAGTGATAAGACAATTTGTTGTTTAGAGGTACAGAGCAAGAAAAACTATCTTTTATTCTCCAAACAAAACTAACACATGGCTAAATATTTATACTGTTAACTAAGGTGTCATTTTCAGGTTGTTATTAAACAGATTGGACACAGAAATGGGGGTGTGGTTTGGATGCCAAAATAAAAAGGAGCTGGGTAAACTTTTTTTAACCACCAAACAATGAAATTTTAATTCAAAATTTACAAAACTGCTTTTGCTATTTGTTCATTTTTAGACAGAGAAAATGTATATATTGTGACTTTGTTGTAATAGTCTTAAAATATAATTTGCAAGGTGTGTTATCAAAATAAGAAATAGGCATCTTCATTCTGTTTCAGAGGTTGTTTAAAAAGGCTTCTTTCCTGCACAACAAAAATAATAGTTAATAGACAGTAATTATAACATCTATAGTACACAATGCAATGATTTACACGACTTGGAGAAATTAAAAACTAAGACTTGGAAAGACAGCTATCAAGGAACTAGGCAAAATCCTGAAGTGTCAAGATATATCAATGAACACTAAACTCAGGATTGTCCATGCAATCATATTTTCATTTTCTATGTATGGTTGTGAAAGCTGGACAGTGAAGAAAACTGACACAAAGAGAATTGACTCATTTGAAATGGGCTGCCAGAAGAGAGTTCTGTAGATAACATTGACTGCCAAAAATACAAATAAATGGGTTCTAGAACAAATCAAGCCTGAACTCTCCCTAGAAGCCAGAATGACCAAACTGAAGCTATTGTACTTTGGGCATATCATGAGATGACATTATTTTTTAGAAAAGATAATATAATACAATTGTCCCTCCGTATCTACGGATTTTGTATCAATGGATTTAAGTATTCATGGCTTGAAAATATTCTTTAAAAAATAATCCAAAAAGTAAACCTTGATTTTGCCATCTTATATAAGGGACACCATTTTGCTATGCCATTGCATATAATGGAACCTGAGTATTCACAGATTTTGGTATCCATGGGGGGTCCTGGAACCAAACCCCAGTGAATATGAAGGAACAACTGTAATGCTTGGTAAAGTGGGAGACAATAAGAAAACAGAAAGACCACATTACAAGTGGCTGGACTCAGTCAAGGAAGTCAAAGCCCTAGACTGTTGATGTCTTAGGGTTCTTTCATTGATAGGCACATCATAAGTCAACAACAACAAAGGTAGCAAATCACTTACCCACTTTTAAGAGAAGACAAAATAAACAGTCAGTACACAACCTACAATCCAGGCAATCAAGAGAAGAATGGGCACAAGATACTGGGAATATGGAACTGTCTCTGAAGAGAGAAAATAAAGAGTGTATTTTACATACTGGGATTTTTAAACCAAGGCAAAGGATGAGGCTCTTTAAAAAGAATACTGTGGTTAGAGAAACCATCAACCAATCCATTGTTTAGAACAGGGGCAAGCAACTTGTAGCCCTCCAGATGTTGATAGGCTGCAACTCCTATCAACCCTAAACCACATAGCTAGTGGTGAGAGATGACAGAGACTGAAGTCCAGCACCACTGGAGAACCACAAGTTGTTCACCTTGATTTAGAGAATGATACCTTTTTGTCATAATTTCCCATCTACTCCAACAGCCTTTTCTGCGCTCACTTTGTTAACCTCAGTAAAACTTGAAAAGAACTAGATAAAAATAACCAGTTACATGTAATAAATTACTTTCCCAAACAATTTATTTATGTATGTATTTAATTTATACCTCACCTTTCTTCCAGCATGAGACCCAAAGTCACTTAAGCTAATTTAAAGCAAGGTTGAACTAAAATCTTATTTTACAAAAGTTACAAAGAAATTGACCAAATAATTCTGTTAAAAACAGTTTAAGCACATTTTTTAAAAAATTAAAAAGAAAAAGCACAGCACACTACTTTAAAAAAGCACTTCTGTCGCATGACTTAAGACTCATAGGCCTGCCAGATAAAAAGGATTTTGCTTCTAAGCAGAAAGAGGCAAAGAGATGGACAGCTGGACCCCCCATGGATGGGAGTTCCTTAGTCTTGGAGCAGCTACTGCGAAGCTTGTCTCCTATGACCTCACCAAACATTCCTGTGATGATGGCAGGACTGAGAGAAAGCCTTCCCTTGAAGACCTTAAATGTGAAGCTGGCTCAAACACGGTAGGATTGCCAGCTTTTCAAAATAGTAATAAGGTACTGTTGAAAGTTATGACTCATGGGGTTGACAGTCAGGAAGTACCTATTAACATAGTGAGCTCTGAATAAATATCAAATAACTTATACAGCCTTCAGGTGAGAAAAAAATCTCTGGAATTCTCAGATTTTGTTCCTATACAAACTGATTTTATTTTGGAAATTTATATGAAGTTTTCTTTATCCTGAAGATTCCAGGGAGCTCCCAGTATTACCAAGGACTTTTCATTCCTATTCCCTAGGTTGATTTAAATTAATCCAGTACTTTCCAAAATGAAATGTATCTGTACTTGCCTGTGTGTTTGTACTATCTCAAAAGCAATAGAAATGACCACCACCAAGTAAAAACAGCTATTGTTTCCAAGACATAAGAGATTATCCGACAGTCTAAATATGGTGTTATAATAATGCCAGGAGATTGCTAAAGGGCTTCCCTTTCACATGACATCATTCCCTTCTTGTTATTCTCCCATTCAGTTGTCATTACGCTGGCGCTGCTTTTTACGCACAGGCTAAGCCGTGAATGGATCCCCCATTCCGTTTCTGTCACAGATTTTAAAGTGTCTGAAAAGGTGCCCCGTTTCTCTGGTGCAATCCCAGCATCAATGGAAGGTCCATGCCAGAACACCTCCTGGTGAAAATTGGACATCCAGGAAAGTGACACACTTTTTTGTACACTTCCCAGGTTACTTGTTAAATTTTAAGTGTGTTTAGGTGCTTGGAGTAACTTTTTTCATCTTCTTTTTCATTTTAAATTTGAATTTCCTACACTCTCGTCTTCTCTCGAGAACTGCTGGGATGTTAATCCAGGAAGTGAAAGGAGCTCCGTTCGAGCTCCGTTCACTCCTGGGCTGTCCTAATATGCCACTAAAGGTAGGTCTGAAACTTTCTGTAATTGTTCCGGGACAGGGATGGGAGAGGGGAGAGAAAGGAGATTGCAGGATGGGAACATTTTTTTTGTTCCTGCCTGATACTCTCCATAGATTCAACAGAGATCAAGTGCAAGAAAGAGGAATGTCTGCACTAAAACAAAATGATCCTAATATGTAACTAAGTCTATTATTGCTATGATGTTTTAACACTGACTATAACTCTGAATAATAATTTTAAAAGTCTCAGTGGAAATTGATGAAAATGAGTTTCTGAAATGCTGCATGAGGCTGAATGTGACACATGATCAGTAGAAGGGGAAGGGGAAGGACACAAAGGAGGGGGGTGGAAAACATGGTAAATTTCAACAAAGAGACAGAATCCAACACATGAATATGCAGGAACAATCAAACTAAAAATAATTGGAAACTCTCAATACTTCCAAAGACTCCCTCCCCCATTTGGAGGCACCCTTAGCCATGTGTTTCTCTGAAAAAATTAACATATTAGCTACATTCTCCAAACATAAATTACATGATGTACAACTTCTGTCTTTATTAAAATCCATATAGTGGTGTGGTAGTGGTTTGGCACGGCATTCATTTTAATCATATCAAAAAATGCTGAACAACTATACCGTAATTAGAATTCAGAGTAACCTGAATCTCAGATTCACCTAGATTTACAGATCGATTTCTCTCATTACTTCTTTTGTGGAGTGAAACAGAACTGAAAAAACAATTTCTCCTAAAGCATTTGACTCTGTTGTTGTTTGACTTCAAGTCCTTTCTAAATTATTCCAGCCCTAAGGCAAATCTATCATGAGGTGTGTTTTATTTATTTTTTTGGCAAGATTTGTTGGCAAGAGGGGATTTTCCTTTGACTTCTTCTGCGGCTGAGAGGGTGTGACTTGCTGAAAGTCACCCAGTGGGTTTCCATGGTTGCAATGCTCCAAAACAAGAAATACTAAGCCCCAACCACACTTACACAAATCCACACTCAGAGAAACAATCCAACGTTACTTCAAGGGGCTTATCCGTGTGATAACAGAAGCCCTGAACACTTCAGCTTTTCTTTGTAAAAAAAATATTTCAACCCTTGGGATATTTTTGTTTACAGTACCTTTTCTGCAGCTTTCTGGGCTTGTAATATTCTATTTGAGTTGTAGCAACAGGATGCAGTGCAAAATGAACTGTGCCATAGGTGTGGATTCCTGAACTGGCAGAAAGTTGGATGAGATGTACTGTAGGATCCCTTCCAACTTTACAGTTCTAGGATTCTATAGATTCACATGATGGAATTATAAGGATCTAATCTTGCCAGAGGATGTGGGGAGCTATATCTGCAGCAAGTGCAAGTTGGTGGCCCTGCTGGAAGAGAAGGTCAAGCATCTTGAGGACAGGGTATCTATTTTTCTGAATATTAGGGAGTGAGAAATTTTCTTGGAAAGAGTGGAGAAGACCATCCTGGAAGTGAAACACACCAGGGAGGTGTCTACAGAGGAGGCCATCTCCCATACATAGGAAATGAACACTTAGGAAAATGTGACACAGATAAGTAGAAGGGCCAGGGCTCATTCAGCCACCTTGAAACTATAGAACTGATGTGAAGCTCTCTCTCTTTCCAGAGAAGAAGAGGAAGAGCAGCAGTGCCAGGCCTTAGAGAACACACAGGAAACCTTAGTAGATCCAGCACATGAAGTGGCCTCTGCCAAGACTCGAAAGAGGAGGGTGGTAGTGGTAGGGGATTCCCTGCTGTGGGGAACAGAAGTAGTAGTTTGCAGGCCTGACAAAATGTCTCAGGAAGTATGCTGTCTCCCTGGAGGGAAATTCAAGATGTAACAGAGAGGCTGACAAGACTCATCAAGCCTTTTGACTGTTATCCCTTCCTTTTGATCCACGTGGGAACCAATGATACTGCAAGGAATAGCCTCCAGATAATCACAAGGGATTATGAGACTTTGGGTAGGAAGCTGAAGAACCTGGATACACAGGTAGTCATTTCATCTGTCATTCCAGTGGAAGGGCATGGCCCAGGAAGGGAGAGAAGAATAGTGGAGGTGAACAACTAGCTGCACAGATGGTGCCACCAGAAACAGTTTGGCTTCCTGGACCATGGGATGGGGCTTCAGGGAGGTGGATTACTAGCAAGGGATGGGTTGCACCTCGCAGTAGTTGACAGGAATGCTTTTGCTAAAATGCTGAAAGAGCTTGTCAGGAGGGCTTTAAACTGAGTTGTGTGGGGGAGGGAGACAGTATTCATGAGGAAGGAGTTCATCAAGTGCTAGAGAAAATGGCCCAAATGTTATACAGACAACAAGGCAAATAGTACAAGAACCCAACAGTGGGAGGAATAAAAAAATTAAAAGAAAGATAGGGGGAACGGTCCATGGTCTTAGATGTCTCTATACTAATGCACAGAGCATGGGAAATAAACAGGATGGACTTGAACTCTTAGCACAGCAAAACAAATATGATATAATAGGCATCACTGAAACTTGGTGGAGTGAGTCTCATGATTGGAATGTACTAATAGAGGGGTATAGCCTATTAAAAAAAAATAGGCCAAACAGGAAGGGTGGTGGAGTAGCATAATATGTTAAGGATGTGTACACCTGTGAACAGATCCATGATTTAAATACTGGGAGCCAGGTTGAGAGCATCTGAGTAAAATTAAGGGAGAGAGAAACAGCAGGGATATCATTCTGGGGGTCTACTACAAGCCTCCAAGCCAAACCGAGGACTTGGATGATGCCTTCCTGTAACAGATGACCGCACATTCAGAAAGGAGAGATGCAGTAGTAATGGGGGATTCCAACTATCCTGATATTTGTTGGAAGTCCAACTCTGCCAAGAATATAAGGTCCAACAAATTCCTCACTTGCCTTGCAGACAATTTCATTGTTCAGAAGGTGGAAGAAGTAACAAGGGGATCAGCTATTTTAGATCCGATCCTAAGCAATGGGGAGGACCTGGTTAATGGTGTGGAAGTGGCAGGATCCCTAGTGGGGAGTGACCGTGTTCTCCTGGAGTTTGTTATACAGAGGAAAGGAGAAGCCAAGCATAGTCAGACATGCTTTCTAGACTTTAGGAAAGCTGATTTCAGAAAACTTAGGGTATTACTGGGGATGATCCCATGGTCAGAAATACTAAAAGATAAAGGAGTTCATGAGGATGGGAGTTTCTAAAAAGTGAGATATTGAAGGCACAACTTCAAACAGTTCCAGTGAGGAAGAAAAAGGGGAGGTGTCTAAAGAAACCAGATGTCAAAAGAACTCTCAACTGAGCTAAAACTTTAAAAGGACATGTACAAGAAATGGGAAAAGGGAAAAATTACCAAAGAATAATTCAAACAAATAGCCAGCTCATGTAGGGGGAAAATCAGAAAAGCCAAATCTCAGCTGGACCTCAGGTTTGCTATAGAGGTTAAAAACAATAAAAAGGTTTTTTTGGGGGGGGGTATGTCCATAGCCAAAGGAAGAACAAGGAAGTGGTAGGGCTGCTGCGTGGAGAAGATGGCGAGAGGCTAACAGGGGGCAGAGAAAAGGCAGAACTACTTAACATCTTCTTTACTTCAGTCTTCTCCCAAAGAGGGAACAGTGCTCAACCTGGGGAAGATGGAGCAGATAATGCAGTAGGGGAAATACAGCACAGAATTGGTAAAGAGCTAGTTCAGGAATACCTGGCCAGTATAAATGAGTTCAAGTCTCCAGGGCCAGATGAACTTCATCCAAGGGTATTAAAAGAACTGCCAGAAGTACTCTCTGAACCACTGTCAATAATCCTTGAGAATTCCTGGAGAACAGGAGAGGTCCCAGCAGACTGGAAGAGGGCAAAGTTATTCCCTTATTTTAAAGGGGGAAAAAAGAAGACCCAAATAATTACGCCCCCAGTCAGCATGACATCAATACTAGGAAAGATTCTAGAGCAGATCATTAAACAGACAGTCTGTAAGCACTTAGAAAGGAATGCCATGATCACAAAAAGTGAACATGGATTTCTCAAAAACAAGTTGTGCCAGACTAATCTCATCTCTTTTTTTGATAGTTACAAACTTGATAGATGAAAGGAATGCAGTGGATGTAGTGTATCTTGATTTCAGTAAGGCTTTTGACAAGGTCCCCCATTATATACTTGCAAAAAAAGTTAGTAACCTGTGGGCTAGACAATGCAACTCTTAGGTGTATATGTAATTGGTTGACTGACTGAACCCAAAGGGTAGTCACCAATGCAGGACCAGTTTAAGGAATTTGGGGGGGGGCCTGCAATGCTTTATTTTGGGGGGCCAATATGTTTATCTCAGGTCAATGTAACCTAACTTAACCTAAGCTATTTACAGTACTGGATATTCAGATTATTACTAATAATGTTTTTGCAGGAGGAGGGTTACTATCCCCCCACACACAATGATGGGGCGCCCTGCAGCTGCTAACAACACTGGTGCCTTAAACTGGCCCTGCACCAATGGCACCTCTTCATTCTGGAGAGAAGTAACCAGTGGGGTGCCACAAGGTTCTGTCCTGGCCCAGTGCTATTCAACATCTTTATCAATGGCTTGGATGAGGGAATAGAGGGTATGCTTATCAAGTTTGCAGATGACACCAAATTAGGAGGGGGTAGCTAATACCTCAGAGGCCAGGATCAGAATCCAAAATGACCTCAACAGATTAGAAAGCTGGGCCAATACTAACAACATAAATTTCATCAGGGAGAAATGTAGGATACTACACTTGGGCAATAAAAATAAAATGCACAGATACAGGATGGGTGGGGTGACACCTGGTTTGAGGGCAGTACATGCGAAAAGGATCTAAGAGTCTTAGTAGACCACAAGCTGAACATGAGGCAGCAATGTGATGCAGCAGCTAAAAAAGCCAATGTGATTCTAGGCTGCATTAAATAGGAGTATAGTGTCTAGATCAAAGGAATTAATAGTGCCACTCTATTCTGCTTTGGTCAGACCTCACCTGGAATACTGTGTCCAGTTCTGGGCACCACATTTCAGGAAGGACATTGAAAAGCTGGAATGTGTCCAGAGGAGGGTGACCAGGATGGTGGGAGGTCTGGAAGCCATGCCCTATGATGAGCGGTATAGGAAACTGAGCATGTTTAGTCTGGAGAAGAGAAGGTTGAGAGGGGACATGATAGCCATGTTTAAATATTTGAAGGGATGTTACACTGAGTCCAGTTCTGGGCACCACAATTCAAAAAGGATATTGACAAATTGGAGCATGTCCAGAGAAGGGTGACTAAAATGGTGAAAGGTCTGGAAACCATGCCTTATGAGGAAAGACTTAGGGAGCTGGGTATGGAAACCATGCCTTATGAGGAAAGACTTAGGGAGCTGGAAAAAAGACAGTTAAGGGGCTATATGATAGCCGTGTTTAAGTATTTGAAGGGGTGTCACATTGAGGATGGAGCAAGCTTGTTTTCTGCTGCTCCAGAGACTAGAACACGGAGCAATGGATGCAAGCGTCAGGAACAGAGATTCCGCCTCAACATTAGGAGGAACTTTTTGACAGTAAGAGCTGTTCGGCAGTGGAACACACTCCCTCGGAGCGTGGTGGGGTCTCCTTCCTTGGAGGTCTTTAAACAGAGGCTGGGTGGCCATCTGTCAGGGACGCTTTGATTGTGTGTTCCTGCATGGCAGGGGGTTGAACTGGATGGCCCTTGTGGTCTCTTCCAGTTCTACAATTCTATGATTCCATGATTCTATGAGGATGGGGCAAGCTTTTTTTCTGCTGCTCCAGAGCAACACGGAGCAATAGGTTCAAACTATAGGAAAAGAGATTCCACCTAAACATTACGAAGTTTGATAGTAAGAGCTGTTCGGAAGTGGAATACACTGCCTCGTAGTGTGATAGAGTCTCCTTCTTTGGAGGTTTTTAAACAGAGGCTGGATGGCCATCTGTCTGGAATGATTTGATTGTGTGGTAGCGATTGGACTGATGGTCCTTGAGGTCTCTTCCAACTCGGTGATTCTATTATTCTAATCACAGCATTCCTATGAAGCTGATGCAGTCATGATGAGCCAATTGTAGCCTCTCCATTTAACCTACCCCACAGGATTGTTGTTAGGATAAAAGTGGGGGTTTGTTGTTGTGTACCTTCAAGTTGCTCCTGAATTTTGGCGACCCTAAGGCAAACCTATCATGAGGTTTTCTTGGCAGTATTTGTTCAGAGGAAGTTTGACTTTGCCTTTTTCAGAGGCTGAGAGAGTGTGACTTGCACAAGGTCAGCCAGTGGGTTTCCATGGCCTAGGAGGATTCAAACCCTAGTCTCCAGAGCTGTAGTCCAGTGCTCAAACCATTGCAACATGCTGCTCAAAGATGTGCTAGATCTCAAGCAATGAAGGGGGGAAACATCCCTATTCTCTGTGTATTTCTGTACAGTGGAGATAGGGAAAGATAATGTACAACAGCCTTCATCTTCAGGAAATAAAATGAATGCAATTAGGACTCATCTACATGGCCCAGGATACTCTAGCTCCCCACCAGTGTATTCTACCACAGATCAGACCCATTCTCCCCCCCCCCCATTAGCTCCAAGAATGAGAGGATGTCCAGATGGGCATGCCAGCCCATCACTGCAGCCACCACAGTCTCCCTCACTCTCTCTGAAGCTAGGAAGCTGGCCCACAACATGTGACCAGTCTTGGTCACATGCTGAAGGCCTGCATCCTGCAGCAGAAGAGTGACGGCAGAGGACATGCAGAGCCCGAACCATTTATTCCTGGTTGGAATGCATTTTAACAGGTATCTACATATATATAAAACTCTTCTGTATGTTGCCTTTCCCAGTGTGCTGATTGGCTGCTCAGGAAACACACCACCACATGCAAATTCCCTCTCCACCTCACAATCCACTCCTGCCACCCAATCTGTAGCCCAGATTGGGACCCAGACAGTCAACTAGTGGCGGTAGCAGGACACCGCTATTGCCACTGTGATGGGACCCAGACAGGCAACTGGCGGTGGCAGGGCCAGAAGAGCAACAGAGCAAGTCACCCTTAGCAATTCCTGGAAAAATGTGGAATGGGAGGAAGTATTTAAAAATCCACTGGCCTACCTTACAGGGGAGATTTTCACACCAGCTTATTATCCCATTGCAGGCACAGAACAGGGTCGCTGAAAGATTTCTCTTTCAGATGGTGTTCACCCCTTCCATGCCCCAAACGTGACCATTCTGTTTTCTCCCCGTAATATTTCAATCATGGGGGAAAGTCGTTAATGACCACCCGTTCCGTTTCTGTCACAGAATCATGGGTAGTCTGAAAGGTGTCCCGTTCCTCTCCTGTGATGACAGCTGCAAGGAGGGGTCCAGTCTGGACACTTCCAGGCAGGAACGGGACACCCAGGTAAGTGGCACCCTTTTCCCCCCCTCCCTGGGTTACTTTGGGGGCTCTTTGTAATTTTTGGTGCTTGGTGTACTTTTAAAGTGTTTTTTTTTTTTACTTTTTATTTTTGAATTTCCCTCACATTGTTCTCTCATGAGAACGAGCAGGATTTGGCTTCACTGCTGTAAAAGCAGCTTTACGGCAGCTGCATTTGCAGCAGTGAAGCCAAAGGGAGAGGGAGGACGTGCCTGCTGCAGGATTAAGGTAAGTGTGCGAACATTTTCCTTAATCCTGTAACAGGGATGGGAGAGGGGCTGGTGGAGCAGAAACGGGGCATTTGGCCCTTGAGTGAAAATCTCCCAGGTTGTCGTGAGGTCTACCAGGCATTTTTTAATGGTGTATGTTATGCCAGGTACAACTAGTTTTAATATAATGGTTTATCAGCCCCTACCCCTATCTTCTTCCCCACATCTTAGCCCTGGGGGTTGTGAGGACTACCCGAGGGCAAAACAGGGCAAAAGGCCTGTGTCATCAGGACTGCAGGTCTCCAAGACTGGGGCAAGATGGGGTAAATTGCCCATGTAGATAAGCCCTTAGTCAATATATATATACTGTATATAGCTGAGGGAGGGGAGATTGCATTAAAAAAAAAGGATAAATTCCAGCAGCCTATTAGAGTGTCTCATTTATGTTTTGATCCCATATACATTTATCTAAGAGTAAGTCCCACTAACGTATGGGAGCTTACTTCTGAGTAGTTACACGTAAATTGCATTTCTAATTTAAATAGAATATTACTCGTAGAGGCAGACTCTTTCAGATCTATAGGCTGAAAAAGAAACCATGACATGAAATACTGATGAAAAGAATCCTGGACTTGTTTTTTTCATCCTCAACTGTCTCTCCCTTCTCAGTTGCTCAGTCAGCTTCTACCAGAGCAGCAGAAAGTAGCTGGGCAGTCTTATGTACATGCCAAAGAGAGATTGCACTGTACTCTCCCCACCTCCATTTTGAGCATTTGGGGTGCTCAGTAGAAAACAACCACTAGGTTTAAGGCAGAGGAGAAAAGGATGAGAGATATACTGATCTGCATTGGCAGTAAGTTTCAGATGGGACACTGGGCACAGGGCTATGGCAGAGCCTTGTAAAACTTGCCTATCCTTCAGCTTGGGTTTTTGTAAGCCCCTGAACTTTTCTGGGCCCAGATCAGGGTAACCTCACTGGTTTCTCTGTTTGGTTAATTATACAGTGGTAATGATCATAATCATTATGGCAATAACCATAAAAGAATACAAGAAGAAGTGATAGATTTCATTATTTACTGCAGACTTTCATTCCAAGAGGGCATTGACTCCAAAATGAATTTTCACAGCATTGAAAAAGTCACATTCAAAAGCAATGAATTCAGGGTGGCACTGTAATGAGGTTTGCTACCAGATTGCTTTAAATATACATGTCACTGCAGATTGCCTTAAGGCCAGATTTTTGAACTCTTAATAGTCCAGAATATTCAGACAATGCATTTCCATTTAAGCAAATTGATGGATATACTTCCTTAAGTTCATTAATATGTTATCTGCGAACAGCTAGGAAATATTTGAAAGGGAACATGCCTTTCTTCTCCTCTGCCCCCCGCCCCCACTCTCCGAGCTAAGGATGATATCAGGTAGGTGTCTGTCTGTAATAGGGATGGAAAGAATATTTGAAAAAAAAATCATTAAAAATAAACCAATGTTTTTTGTGTCAAGAAATACTGATGAAAAGAATCCTGGAATGATGGGAATCTTCACATTTCAGGACTTACTCTGTGCAAAATTGCATGTGGTTGTTCTGCACTAAAAACAGGAGACAGTTGTGCAGTTTTTGAAGCCACAGAATTTTTGAAGCCTATTCACAATTCAGGACTTACTCTGAATTGTGAACAGTGGTTGTTCATTTTTGTGTGTGCAAAACAACCATTACTGAATTTTGTTCAGAGGAAGTCCCGAATTCTAACTAGGCTTCAAAAGCTGCATGATTTTCTAAGGGCCGGTTTACACAGCAGATTTATTGCGGCAACTTGCGGTTTAATTATTTTCCGCAGCTGTGCCAGTCAGGTTTTTTTTCTAATTATGTCGCTTTGAAGTTCAGACTTGAATAAGTGTGGGGGGTGAGTCTCTGTGTGTCTCTGTAAATTTGCCTGTAAATAAACTCACTCCATAAAGCAGGAGAGTAATCTCTCTGCTAAAAGACCATGCCGTGGATCCTATTTCCCCCTCCCTCCTTCCCCCAAGCAGAGAGAGAGAGAGAGAGAGAGAGAGAGGGAAAATAGCAGTTCATCTTGCTACAGCCCTTTGTGAAATGGTTTCTCTCCCTCCCCCGTGCACAGGATAAAAGTGACGAACAGCTTTACATACTTTCAAAACAGCAGACGATTAGAAGGAATGCTCCAGGAATGAAAGAAGTTGGGAATCCTTTTTTTTTTTTTTTTTTTTTTTGCAAACTGGCTCGCAAAATAGCAAACAGGATTTTTGCAAGTTTCTTCTCTAATGGCTACTGTCTTTGCCTCCTCCCTGCCCCTCTTTTAAGCCCACCCCTGCATCATCAACCAATCACAATGCAGCTGTGCTTTAACCCTTAGCGGAATGCTAGTTTACATTCCCAATAAAGCACTACATTACAAATATTCCTGCAAAAATAGCGACATGCCTTGCCACGCTATATTTGGGTGTTTTACCTTCCCCCCTTCTGAATGAGGCGATGCTGTGCTGCGATCCATGGGAACTATGAGCTATCTTAGCGGTATATTTAGGGGAATATTTGCCCGTCTAAGAGTTTTTTGCCAAAATTACTTCTTGCTTTTTTCAAGAAGAAAATCAGTGAAGAATTAGTTCCTTGGTGTGTAAATATGCAACATCCCCTTTAGCCGGAAAATGCTGCTGCTAAATGCCAGGTCAGTGAATGGAAAAATAACTCTGATCCAGGACTTGATCCTGGATGAACATGCTGACCTGGATTACATTACAGAGACTTGGATGGATGAAGTAGGGGATATTAACCCACCAGGGTTTTCAGTGCAGCAGCAGTTGAAGCCTTGGGGAAAAGGAGGCAGAGTTGCAGTGGTCCATTGTGATTTCATCTCCCTCACCAGTTGCCCCATCCCACAGTCTACTGGGTTTGAGTATTTGTATCTGATGTTGGGTAGCCAGGATATAATAGGGAACCTGTTGATGTACTACCCACCCTCCTTCATGAGCTGGCTGAGTTGGTCTTGGTGGAGGTGCTGGACCCCCTCCCCCAGCTTATTCTGTGGGGGAACTTCAACATCCATGCTGAGACCACTCTGTTGGGAGAAACTGAAGACTTAATGTCTGGCACTGAGGAGGTGGAAGCAGGGGCAGTGGCCACCTCCCTCTTTTGTTCTCTGAGGGATATGAAGAAGGAGGAGGTCAAGGTGGAGAGGGGGAAGAAGGTTTGAGGTAAGTGGGCAAGGCAGGCATCAAGAATGAGTGGGACGGAGGGAGAATGAGCCTAAAAGGTGAGGGGAGAAGACAGAGGGAGAGGAAAAAACATGGAGGGGGCATTAAAATGAGGAAAATGTGAAGAGAGAGTCTGGAAAAGACAGTTTGAGAGCCTGGATATGAGGGGAAAGACTGAGGGAGCCCAAAAATTGAGGGGAAATCATGGAGAGGGAGCTCAAAAGGTGAGGCAAAAAGATGGATGGACAGTAGGTTGAGAGGACAAGGGAGGAATAATGAGATGGGAACATTGTGGCGGGGAGGGGTGGAAAGGATGGGTGACATTGTAATTCTGGAGGGTTGGATTGTGACAAGGAACATTGCAGCAGAAGGAATATTGTGATTAGCAACAGAAGAAATTCCCCAGACAAACTTGAAAATAATCAAACCCATGAGAGTGAAACCAGCAAATGTGGAGGGCTGACTATACATATATGTATACGTATACATATACGTATACGTATACATTCCCCTCAGGGAGAAACACAGACATATCAATGTCTGGGGACTTCAACTTTGTTGCATTCCAAAACATTGTAGGTAAGGCATCCTATATTAATCATATGTTTAGTCATCAAGATCACATAACCACTTATCCATGACAAAATACCATCCCATCTATTCCCTTCAAAGGTTAATCTCCTTAATCAATTCTTGGGCAAATCTTAACTATATCAATAGCATGCAGGCATATATCTATCCTAGCCTTACCATCATGAATCAGCATTTTAGGGCAGTATGTCAGGGCTATCAGGAATTATCTTCCACTGTTTATTCAAACAGCATCTTCAGCAGCATTGGAGGCATACTAAAAAGCAGCCTGATTTTGGTAGCTCTGACTTAGGTCTTTTATTTTCTCCTGCCTGTTTGGTCAGTCTATGTGGTTTATGTTTAGATATTTTAAGGGAACATCTGGCAGCCTTTCCAGACTTGAAACCTAAACAAGCTTTTTTCCTTCTTTCATTCTAAAACAGAAGATTGGCGGACACTGTCACTGATCTAAGGCTCTATATTCTACAGTCTATAAGTTTTACCAGGTTATAGACCTTTTCAATGTTACATAAACAGGCTGAGGAGTTGCCAACTGAAATTTATCCAGCCTACAACAGTCTGCCCTAGGAAGTTTATGGATATAAATGGATTCTTGATTACTCTTGGGGAGTTCCCTGTTGCCTTGGCAGGTGATCCTATCTAAACCCTGCCTGATCTCAGGAATAAGGAAATGGACCAGGGCAGTGGACACATTCACTCCTACGCATCTCTTCCCATGGAGTGGAACCAAGCAAGCCCCCTGGTTCACTAGGGAGCTGGTGATAATGAAACAAATGGGACGGAGACTAGACCATCAATGGCAGAAAACTGGGACAGAGGCAGCTTTTGTTGCTTGGTGGATGACCTATACAGGGAACTGGATAGGGAAGTGTGTCCCTGTGGTTCTGCTGGATCCTTCAGAAGCTTTCAGTTCAATTGACTATGGTGTCTTCCTGAGATTCCTCTTTAGGATGAGACTTGGGGCCACTGTTTTGCAATGGTTCCACTTCTTCTTGGATGAGTGAACTCAGAAGGTGGTGCTGGAGGATTCCTGTGGGGTCCTTCAGGGTCCTTTAGTCTTTCATGCTATTTAGCATCTACATCCAAAGTTTTGGGGTTGAATGTCACCAGTATGTTGATGACCCCCAACTCTCTCTCTCCTTTCCACCCAATTCCAAGGAAGCTGTCTCTGTACCAAACCAATGATGGCTGTCACTAAGGGACTGGATGAAGGCAAACACACTGAAACTCAGTCAAGACAAGACAGAGGTGCACCTGCTGACAGATCAAGGAATGGGGATCCAGCCTATGCTGGATGGAGTTATACTCAAGTTTGCAGTTTGGGCATGCTCCTGGAGTCAGAAATGAGCCTGGATGCCCATGTTTCAGCAGTGGCCAGCAGTGCACTTGCACAGCTAAAACTGATGCACCAGCTGCACCCATTCCTTGAGATGTCAGATCTGGCTGACACATGACTTGATTTCATTCCATTTTGAATATTGTAACACACTCTATGTGGGGCTGTCTTTGGAAACTGTTTAGAAACTTCAACGGGTCCAAAATGCTGCAGCCAGGTTCCTGAGTGGGAAAGGTTACAGGAACCATATAACCCCCTTGCTGAAACAACTACACTGGCTGCTGATCTGTTTCTGGGCAGAATTCAAAGTGTTGGCTTGGGTCCAGACTGAAAAACCATATTTCCCTATATAAACATATAGGGAACATATTTCCCTGTCCATGTTCTAACATCTCAGTCCCACCATGATCCCAGGGACATCTGGTGAGGACAAAAGAGCGAGTCCTCTCAGTGGCTGCTCCCAAGTTACAGAATTCCATTCCATGAGAGGTACAATTGACCCCCTCCCTGCTGTCTTTCTGCCAGCTGGTAAAGACCTTTTCATTTAAGGAAGCTTTGGAGGATTTAGTGTGTTGCAGCATAGGGAACTTTTAATGGGGGGGTGTAGTGTTTTTATTTTATTATGTTTTAAGTGTCTTTTAATGCTGTTTTAAACTTGTTCATGATGCTGCTTTTAATTTATGTGTTTTAAATAGAAATTGAGCTTAATTGTGTTATAACTTATATTAAGAGGGTTGTTTTTTTAATTGTAATTGTGTTTTTAAAACATTGTATGCTGTCCTGGATCTCACCCTAGGAGAAAAGTGGGATATAAATTATATAAATAAAATAAATAATAAATAAAAACTGCAGGTGAGAGATGGAGAGACATAGAAGAATTGCAAGTGAGAACTAAGTTTTGCAGCTCTTCTGCAAAGATCATCTGGGGACACTGCCTGGCTGCCTCTCACATAGCCATGCACTCATCTGGCATTTCCAGACACTGTTTAAAAGTAACTCACTCTTCTACCTCTTCTCTGTATGATGATGAAGATGGTAATAAGCTAGCTATTCTCTGATAGGGATTGCAAGCTTCAGCTGAGTCTTCAATATAAGCCAATAAATCCCAATTTAGGGTCCCCAAGATGCTGTTGAAATACAAGTCTCAGAATCACTAACCATTGGCCCTACTGTCTAGGACTTCTGGGAGTTGACATCCAACAACATCCAAGTTTGGATATCAAAGCCATAGAACACACAGAAGCCACTCCACATAAGGTTTGTTTTTTGTTTTTGTTTTGGTGCAAAAAGCTCTCACACACAACCTGCATATCATTATAGCATTCATTTACAAATTATGACCAGAATCCTGATAGGGTCTTACATCTTCATAAGTGGACTTATGTCTGTGGGAATTACAATTGGGCAGTTCGATAATGTCCATGTCCAGTAGAGGGTGGATGTTATGTTACCACATAGCAAAGTGACCAATGTAGAATGGGACTGATGCACAACAGGATGCACATTGAATTGGTATCAATGCACATCATGTTGATTCTGATGTATATTGCATCAGTCTAAATGCACATCAAGTACCAATGCACATTGGACACTGTTACTGATGTCTTGTTACACATCTTCACAATTCTGTACAGGTTTGTTGTTGTTTTTTAGCATCTCTGCTACATAGCTAAGTATACGTAAAGTTACATAAGATAGAATCATAGAATTGTAGAGTTGGAAGAAACCACAAGGGCCATCCAGTCCAACCCCCTGCCACGCAGGAAATCACGATCAAAGTATCCCTGACAGATGGCCATCCAGCCTCTGTTTAAAGACCTCCAAGGAAGGAGACCCCACCATGCTCTGAGGGAGTGTGTTCCACTGTCAAACAGCTCTTACTGTCAGAAAGTTCCTCCTAATGTTGAGGTGGAATCTCTGTTCCTGATGGTTGCATCCATTGCTCTGTGTTCTAGTCCCTAGAGCAGCAGAAAACAAGCTTGCTCCATCCTCAATGTGACACCCCTTCAAATACTTAAACAGAGCTATCATGTTACCCCTTAACAGTCTTTTTTCCAGGCTAAACATACCCAGCTCCCTAAGTCTTTCCTTATAAGGCATGGTTTCCAGACCTTTCTCCATTTTAGTCACCCTCCTCTGGACACGCTCCAATTTGTCAATATCCTTTTTGAATTGTGGTGCCCAGAACTGGACACAGTATTCTAGGTGAGGCCTGACCAAGGCAGAATAGAGTGCTACTATTACTCTCCTTGATCTAGACACTATACTTCTATTGATGCAGCCCAAAATCGCATTGGCCTTTTTAGCTGCCACATCACACTGTTGACTTATGTTCAACTTGTGGTCTGCTATGACTCCTAGATCCCTTTTGCACATAGTCTCGTTCAGCCAGGTCTCCCCCATCCTGTATCTATGCATTTTGTTTTTCTGGCCTAAGTGCAGTACCTTACATTTCTCCGTATTGAATTTCATTTTGTTAGCTTTGGCCCAGCTCTCCATTTGATTCAGGTCATTTTGAATTTTGATCCTGTCCTCTAGAGTATTAGCTATTCCTCCTAATTTGGTGTCATCTGCAAATTTGATAAGTATGTCCCTAGTTCCATCATCTAAGTCATTGATAAAGATGTTGAATAGCACTGGGCCCAAGACAGAACCCTGTAGCATCCCACTGGTCACATCTTTCTAAGACGAAGTGGAGCCACTGAGGAGCACCCTTTGGGTTCGGCCAGTCAACCAATTAGAAATCCATTTAACAGTTAACTTGTCTAGCCCACATTTTACAAGCTTGTTTGCACGAATGTCATGGGGAACATTATCAAAGGCCTTACTGAAATCAAGGTATGCAATATTTACAGCATTCCCTTCATCTACCAAGCTGGTAACATTATCAAAAAAAGAGATCAGATTAGTCTGGCATGACTTGTTTCTCTGAAACCCATGTTGGCTTTTTGTGATTATGGCATTGCCTTCTAAATGTTCACAGACTCTCTGTTTAGAATCTTCCCTGGTATTGATGTCAGACTAACTGGGCAATAATTGTTGGTATCCTCTTTTTTTCCCTTTTTGAAGATGGGGACAATGTTTGCCCTCCTCCTGTCTGCTGGGACTTCCCCTGTTCTCCAGGAGTTCTCAAAGATTATTGCCAATGGCTCTGAGATTACATTTGCCAGCTCTTTTAATACCCTTGGATGTAGTTCATCTGGTCCTGGAGATTTAAATTCATTTAGATTAAGAAGGTATTCCTGTACTACCTCTTTGCTTATTCTGTGCTGGATTTCCCCTAATGAGTCCTCTGTTCCCTTATCCTCAGGTTCATCACCCTTTTCCTTTTCTGAAAACACTGAGGCAATGAAGGTGTTGAGTAATTCTGCCTTTTCTCTGTCCCCTATTAACATAACAGGTCATACAGGATTCTTGCTTATATATGGCAAATATATAACAACCGCACCGCATTAAAAGCTCTGTCTGCAACAACCAATTACAAGGTCTGCCTACATAAAATGTCTTTGCCTGCTGGCAGAAGACAGAAAGGAGGAGCCAACTGAACTTCCCATGGAAGAGCATTCAACAACTTGGGAGCAGCTACCAAGATGACTCATTCAATAATGTTAAAACAAACATTATTTTAAAAAGCTAAGATAGAGAAGATTTCTGAATATTCAGATATTTGGATGCTCATCTTTTGGAGGTGCTTTAGCTATGCATCCCTGCATGGCAGGGGGTTGGATGAGGTCATGTGGCCCTTGTGGTCCTTCCAAGTCTCTGATTCTATGATTCCAAAGCTGTAAAATATGTATGCTTCTTAACTGAGATCCAAGTTAGCTGAAGAATGCTAATGAAAACTGAAGCAGCTAAAACACTGAGGTGCCCACCATATGTCATGATTCCATGACCAGCTGGCTGGGAGAGATATTGTTTCAGGGGAATCATGAAATGCATGCAGGCCAGTGACTGACATGAAAACAAATACAGTAGACATGAGTGTAGCTTGCCAGAATAGATGCCCCAAGAGGTCACACCCCTCAACCTGTTGCATGTTTGCTTTCTTCCAGAGATGATATCCTGCCTTCTCCCTAATAAAACAATGTAAGTATTTATTATTTTTCTAATATCAGGCCTTATTATTAATGTAAAACAAGTTTATAACACTTGCATACACACACACACACACACACACACACACACATTGGTGTTTATTTTCAGATAATTTGATTGAAGATTTAAAGAAATGAGCCTAAATCTGATTGCTAGTCCCAGTTTGAGTAAACCCAATGAATCAATGAGATTACATAAGTGTTGGGTTTGTTGTTTTGTTGCTATGTGCCTTTAAATCAATTTTGACTTATGGCATCTCTATCATAGGGCAACATTTGTTCAGAGGTAGTTTGTCATTACCTTCCTCTGAATGTAACCTATGCAGTGATTCTTAAACTCTGGTTCTCTGTGTCTTTTGGATTTCAACTCCCAGAAGCCCAGCCAGCTTGGCTAATGGTCTGTGATTCTGGAAGCTGAAGTCCAATACATCTTGAGGATCAAAGTGTGAGAGCCATTGGTCTATAGTGCTTAGCATTTCATGGAGGTCTCCTTTCCAAGTAGTAACCAGACCTGATTCTGCTTAGCTGTAAAAGAATTCAACAATAGATTCAATCATTTCTCTCTCTCTCTCTCTCTCTCTCTCTCTCTCTCTCTCTCTCTCTCCCTCCCTCTGGCAAATACTAGAACTCAGCAACAAGGTGCTGAAGGAGAGAGCTGTGTGCTGCATAGCCTACCATGCACTCCTGAAGTTAGGGTTGCCTTTCCACCCAGTTGCTTTGGTTTCTAGGCATACCACCCCAGTGTCAGTTTGGACCATTGTCTGGCCCAGATTCCAAGCTTTCCCTAACAAGAAATCAAGTTCTAGCTCTTGTGGGAGCGAAGGTATGGGGGTGGGGGGAGTGCAGTCACTCTTCTACCCAATTGTTTCTTGAGAAACAAGACTTCCCTTGCTTTTGAATGTGTTTAGCCAATGAGTGAAGTCTGACACCTATGCTTAACTCATCTTCATTTATTTCCCTCTACTCCTACCCCATGTCTTGCAGCAGCAATGGCACCACTGCCTTCACTTGCCTGCTTACCTACCCTGTGTTTGAAGCAGCACTGATAGCTTTGTACAGACAGTGGTCCTTTGGAGGACAGGCAGTCAGCAATATAGAATGAAGTGGCAACAGTGAATGGTGCAAATACAGCTGCAGCTGCAAGCAACCAAAGCATGGCAGAAGGCAAGGTGAAGCAAGCTGAGGGGAAGGGGGGAGTGTAGGTGGTACAGCAGATGTAAGGTGCAAGAGAAAGGAAGTGTGGCAGAACAGGATGAGGGGAAAGTGAGAGAGGAAAAGGGGGTGAGATATGCAAGTGGCAGAGTGCAAAAAGCAACGGAGAGAGGTATGGCAAATGTATTCAAAGTCCAACATTTGAACCTTGTTTCAAGTTGAGCAATCTGAATATTACTCTATACTAGTTCTCTCAGAACAGCAGTTATTGTAAAAATGGTACCAAGTCTAAAACACAGTGGTAGAAAAAAAATTCAAGTCTTAGGACATTTTCAGATGGGGGGGAAAAAAACCCGAGGAGATCGGGAGAAGAACAGGGCTATCGTGCTTACACAGCCCTGTTTCAGACAGCCCCATCCTCCTCCGTCCTCCTCCCGACCTTCTCCCATGCTGCGGGCACCCCTTTTTATTCACGGAGGTTTTCTGTACTGAATTTGGTTAATTAGAATGCAAATTAATAATGCACATAATTATAATAATATCCATATTATGCAAATTACACACATGCATTTGAGGTCTGGAATATGGCAACCTTACCCTAAACTTTGTTGTTGCCAGGGCAACTCTCTCACAGGATTTTCTTGGCAAGATTTATTCAGAGGAAGATTACCATTGCCTTCCTCTAAGAGAACATAAAGAAGGACTCTCTTTTTTCATTGAGGTTTCCACAATTTGTGAAAAAAATCTGTCTTTGTGAAACTAGCTTCTTTTCTTTCCAAGAAGCTAAGCATGCATACAGACACACGCACATACAGAGAGAGAAAGATACAGAAAAAGTACAGAAGGACTGGCTGATTGATCAAAAAGATGCAAGACATTCATCTAGCACTCTAACTTTTAAAAATCTGTGCAACAAGGTGGCAATGACTGTACTTTTGAACAATTTGCACAATTTGAGCAATTCATGCACATTTTCACAAAAACTTTCTCTTAAACGGATACTTGCAAATGCAAGAGCCCTCATTGCTACTAGCACAAAATATCCAACCATCTCACAAGCAAGAAAAAAAAAAGAGGTTTATCCATCTCATGTACAAGACCAAACTACTGACGATTTACATCTCTGCTTCTATGCAAATAACAGAAATGAAGTTTTGGAAATGCAGATTCAAAGCTGAAAGATAAAGGGAGTAAATTCAAATTAACTAAGGGCAGATAAAAGTATTACAAAAAACATTTTTATACATAAAATGAAAGTAAAAATGCTGTGTTTTAAGGTTACATTCCTTGTCTTTGCATATAATGATGGCAGCTTGCTTATCTTTATAGTTAAAATACCAAAAACAGTGCCTACACTTGTGGGCTACAATCAAGATTTCATCTGCAACTGCCTTTCATTCATTAGTCTAGAACAGGGTCTAAAAGTCAATATCTTTATGAGTTTTGGGGTCTTGGTTACTCTGAATGGTGTATCACTATGTTTTCCCCCCCCCTAAGATTTCACTTAATAATATCAGGAATTTTAAGATAAGAATATTAACACACCTTAATTACTGGTGGTGTATTTTTGATGGCCTTGGATCTCTGGTAGTTTTTTAGGAGAAGGGGCAAGAACAATTTGAAACTACTGTAGTTTGCAGCTTGAATCAGGAATCAGGGGGGCACAGAGAGAGCTGTAAACTGAATAAAAGGAAAGTGAAAGATTGGCAGCTTTGCTACCTGCTTAATGAATTTGCTGCAGTATGCTCCTTAAGTAAAATATTGCAAATACACCGTAGGTGCTCACTCAGCCAAAAGAAAACTATTATCCCTAAGCTTATGTTTACTTGAGGAACTGGGTGCTTGTAACAGTGTCTGTCTGTGTGTGTGTGCATGTGCACATCTTCAAATTGCCTGTCAACTAATAGTGACCCCATTAGGGCTTTCTTAGGCAAGGAATACTCAGCACTGGTTTTGCCAGTTCCTTCCTGTGAAATATAGCCTACAGCACCTGGTATTCACTGACAGTCTCCCATCCAAGCACTAACTAGGGCTGACCCTGCTTAGCAGCCAAGATCATACAGGATCTGGTGCCTTTAGAATACTGGAAGTCAATTAATTTTGTTCCTGTTTTATTTTGATTTTGTTGAATTGTTTTTGCTTACATTGTTTAAAATTGTATTAAATCATGTTAATAATATGCTTGTTGTTATGCTTATTGATTTTGTCAATAAGCCTGAGAACTTCAGATATATGGTGTGACATAAATATATAAAGAAACAAAATAAAGAATTATATATAAGATTCTAGCTGTCTATCTTATTTGCTGTTGAAACTGATCATAATTAAAAAATTGTAAATTGAAACTGATTTTAAAAAAAAGATATCACATTCACTCTATTTTCTCAAATTGTATATGCAATGTATTAGTTAGGACTAACTTAAGCCCCATTAATTTCAATGGGTCTAACTTGAAGTATGGTTAACTGTAGATTCATCTTCACATGCACATTGGGTTCATTTTAAAAAAATATTCTTCCATATTTGCAGCAATTGCTGCTCATGTTAAGGAACTTTTTCCTTAGAATGAAAAGGATTTTCATTATAGCAAAGGATGCTTTAAAACTTACCCCCCCCCAAAAAAAAAAACCCTTGAGGAAGGAAAAAAACCTTTAGAAATCTTAAATGTATTATAATAGATGGAATTGCTATAAAATAAAATAAAAATTAAATACAGAAAACATAAATTTAAAGCAGAAAACTAGCAGTATCTTCAGGCTATGTTTTAATTCTCTCTCTCACACACACACATGGAAACATACACACACACAAATAACATGATTAAAACATTTGGCTTTTTAACAGCATACCTGTTTGTGCCATTCCTCTGTTGTGTGTCTAAACAGAATAGATTTAATATTTGAATCTGTGGCTGCACCTCTGAGCTTTCTGAAGCTTTAAATAGAGCAATATGTGGAATGCACTCCACCTGCTTCTCTCATGAGTGCCAGTTATCTGTATTCAACAGTTGGAAGAGCTTGGAGTTTGGCGAAGGGATGGGGAAATCTCTGCTTCACTTCTGCAACATTCAGATTTTTAAAACACTGAAATTCCTTCTATTCAAAATATGAAGAAGTTTGTGCATTTTGGTAAATTCTTCAAAAATACATTGATATTAAATTGTCCCCATTTAAACCACAAATATTCAACTCAACGCATCAGGACTCTTTTTAATAGACAAACCACTATAGTCAATGCAAAAAGGAATGATTCTGACTATGGTCATAGGTTAGTCATAAGTGGAGTACATTTACAATTTGTTGTCCAGCCCAAGCCCTGCTAAGTAGAGAAATCTTGTACAGGTTGAATCTCCCCTATTAGGAATTCCAAAATATTCCAAAATCAAAATGCCTGCATGAGTGGCTGAGACAATGACACCTTTGCTTTCTGATGGTTCAGTGTACACAAACTTTGTTTCATGCACAAAATTATTAAAAATATTGTTTATAAAATTACTTTCAAGTTATGTGTATAAGTTTGTGTATGAAACATAAATGAATGTTGTGTTTAGACTTGGGTCCCAACTCCAGGATATCTCATTATGTATATGCAAGTATTTCAAAATTCATAATATTCCAAAATATTCCAAAATCCAAAATACCTCTGGTCCCAAGCATTTCAGATATTATTTTTTTATTCAGACATTGTTATTTAAGGATTTATTTTGTATTTTTTAATTTTTATTTTTGTATTATTTTAGGGCTTATTTTGACTGTAATGCCTTTTGCATATTTTATTTATTTTTCATTTTATTTATTTTATTTCTATTTCTTTAGGAACCTAGCATGAAGGGAAGATAAACATTATTTTAAGGAATAAATAATACATGACAAACAATATAATAATTAATAATGCCCAATGGCCAGTATTCAACAGTGTCATTCTACTAACATAGCTGAAATTGTACTCATGGAGTCATACTTCTGGACTATGAATAAAGGGGAAATACTAGTACACAGTCTCCAATTGCACAACTAGTTTTGTAACCAGTTCCACAAATGGAAGTGTTTCTAGGGACAACACGGCCAAATGAGCTATTGCTTGTACAAATGAAAAGCCAACAACATACCAGTAATATAGTGTTTTCCTCTACTAACATAAGGCTAGGTCTATACTTTCTCTAAGAATTAATTCTGATAATGCAATGTTTAGAAATTTCTTGAAAGTCACTCGTGATATGTTGTAGTAATTGTATGGTGATAGAAAAGCTACAGTACTTGTCCCCAAGAATATTAAACAATGAAATCCTATGCATCTCTTCTCAGGGGACATGGGGCTTACACCTTAAAGATAGATTGTAGCCTATGACCAGGAACTTGCTGGTGACATATACCAGCCAACCCCTTGGTCACTCAGCATATGTACTTTGAATGAAGTTGCTCAAGGAAGCATCCTGTACCTTCCTGCACAAAGTTGTGTGCAAGAGCAGCCAGTGAGCTTCCACATGCAGCTCCATTCTCCTAGCCACAGATCAGCCATGGGGTTGCACCCAGACACATTCCAGCTACTCTCAAGTACCTGGTGAAGATGTAGCCTTACACTTTGAGCAATGTCTTCTCCCTGTCTTCTGGGTATACAAAAGCAGCCAGAATGTACCCAGGCACACTCAATCAGTGGCCAGGAGAATGGACTGGCACCTGGACCCCCTCCCTTACGTGTTCTTGCACACTAGAAGGGGAGTGCTGCTATCCCCTCTGTTGGTGTTGTGTGTCTTCAAGTCATTTCTGACTTAATGGCAACCCTAAGGAAAACCTTTCACAGGTTTTCCTGGTAGGATTCGTTCAGAGAGCAGGTGCCTTTGCCTCCCTCTGTGGCTGAGAGACCATGGCTTGCCTATAGTCCCTCATTGGGTTTCAATGGCCAAGTGAGGACTCAGACCTTGATTTCCAGTTGTAGTTCAACCCTCAAACCACTATACCATGTTGGCTCTGACAACAGTGTAAATATACTGGTGGAGAGACAACACTCTGATACTGTGGTTGCTGTAGCTAGGCCTTACTATGCAACTCTATATGCAACAGCTCAAATTAATCCAGATGAGTTGAGTGGGGCCTACCCCCAAGTAAATGGGTCTAGGGGCTTATCTATACAAGGCAATAAAATGTGGATTGATGCACAGTTGACGCCAATTTGGAGCAACTTTAATTTGTCTGTATGGTTTTTTTTTTCAAGATCACAGGCATGCAAAGCCATACACGTTTGTTGTTTAAACAGGCATGCCCGTGAAAGTGCTGAAGTGTAATCTTCCACTTAAATAAACAGGGGAAAGGGGGGGCTGTTTTGTTGCCTCAGCATATGATACCTACAGTGAAAATCCAACATGGTGGTTCTGTCTTGCCAGCAAGCTCCACCCCATGTGCATGTCCAACCAATCAGCTTTCTACTTCTGCTCTTATCGGGAATGCACAGCAAAGCAAATTGGTTGTCCCAATGAGCAAGAATACGCATTTCCTTCGGAGTGTGTGTGTGTATATATATATATATATATATATATATAAGCCACAAAGGCTTTTCTTGTGGATTATTTGGAAGTTTTTTCCCCCTTCCTTCCGAATACAGTGGTGCTGTTTACACGATGAAAATGTAGTGGGAAGAATTCGTGTCAATCCCTGGCAGTTTACACGTACATTGGGTCGGGTACATGATTTTCGGAAGGGGGGGCACCTTTTATCCCTCAACCTGCGGGACTTCCAGTCCCATGGTTTGTGCCGGTTTTTAAAAAAGTCATTGGAGGATTCGTAAAATCGGAAATGTAAACAGCCTGGGACAAAATATCTCGGTACTAGGGATGACCGGAAATGGTGACTGGGGGCGGGCTTAGAGATCAGCGACCAGAAAAGGAGGGGTCAGTCACCCCTTCAACAGATCCAGCCTCACCAGCCGAAAACAAAGGCATCCCTTCCAGCTGCACGAAGGTTGATGTGTGTGTGTGCGCGCGCATGTGTACTCAATCACCTTTTTAAATGGATTTCTACACTGCATGCTACAAAGAGATCGTGGTGGGCAGAGGGTCGCCCATTCATTCCCTGCCTTGGTCACCTCCCTGGATCTGAACGGGCACAGTAAAATATTCCAGCCTCTGAGCGAATGAACACCCCTTAAATTCCCCCTCTCTGTGTCTGTGTCTTTCAAAACGCCTGTCTGTAGCTGGCTTGAAACCTGAACTCTGCAGCTAACTCTGCTGTAAGGGTTAACATTTAAAAGAGGCAAGGGGAATACGAAGCCTCCCCCCCTCACTCGGCTTGATTTCAAATGGAAAGCACTCGTTCGTTCCTGCGTCTAAGCGAAAGATCTCAGTCTGGATCTTTCAAAATGCTTTCTGACTCTTCTTAAAGGGTTAACGTTTTAAAGAAGCAAGGGGAATAACAAACCTTTGTCCCCCCTCTCCTCCCCCCCCAAGCCAGCCAATAGCATCGCTCATGGCATGGAACTCTAAAGGAAGTGCGTCACCGAGGTTGTGAAAACACGAGTAATCGCATCCTTGATTGACAGCCCCCCCCCCAAAAAAAAACCTTAAAAAACCCCGGAACTTTGGACGTGTAAATATCAGTCACGGGACCACCCGGGATATCCAGATCAGTGACATAAATCATATAAACAGCGAGGGGTGGATTCGTGATCACAAAATCACGGTAAGCACTGCGACAATTTCTGTCGTGTAACTGGCACCAGTGAAATGATGCAGGCTCCCATTGGGACAAAAGGTATTCTCCTTGAATTCTATGAGGAGTATTTTCACCGTATAGACAAGTCCTAGGATTATAGTTTAAGTTTCACTGACACTGAAAAGACTACATTATCTTAAATGCAAGCCTTGCAGATTAACTAGTTTGTTAATATGGTCTAGAAGAGTACTGGGATCCATGTATGAAGTTCCTACTAACAAATGTGGGCTTTGCAATTAATATCCCAGTAACACAAAATAATGTACATCTGAAAATCACTGTGTAATGATTAGGCTGAAATTAGCTGCAAGAAGGAAATAATAGCATAGCTTTCAGCAGAAAACCTGTTCCAGTCCAACCATTAAATTGTGTAAAGGGGGATTTTATTTTTCAAAATAATGAAAGATATTTCATATGCAAGTTGTTCAGTAGATCAGTGCAGGCACATCAGCCCACAGGGCTCTTCTCACTCAGTAGGCACAATTACTGACATGAGAAAAATCCCATTTAACTCAGTGGGATTGACTTCTGGAGGCATGATTATCTAGCTGTCTGTCTATCCAGCTATCGAGGGTTACACTGTGGGGGCCAGATGCCACATGACCTTCCTTGTCTAGCTCTTCCCTTGAGCAGAACTTGGAAAGGGACTTTTAAGAAGAATGAATATAATGGCATTCTGAAGCCATCCATAACTGATCTTCCCTGTTCTCCTTGCACCGACAGGCAAAGACCTTTTAGTTTAAGCAGGCTTTTGATGTGTAAGCAGGGAGGCTTCTTTATTGGAGTGTGTGCTTTATTTATCTTTCTAACTTTTGTATGTTTTTTAAAAAATAATTTTATACTATTTTAAATATGATGGTTTTCATTTTTTTTATTGTTTTGCCGGGTTTTAATTGATTTCATTTGTGAATTATCTTTGGTTCTACTTCAGGGAGATTGTCAGACCGGGATAAATATAGTGTCCCCATCTCACTAATCTCCTCTCCCACCGCACTTCTGTCCCTGTAGCAGTTAAAAAAAACAAACAGACCTACCTTAATTTCGGAAGAGAAACTGTGTCCCCCTCCCCTCAGCAACCCAGGTGTGAATGCAGCTCTCATAGAGCTGATTTCACTTCCTGGAAAGGAAATCCTGGGCTGTTCTCACAAGAGGATGAGCGTGTGGGAAACCCAAAAAGACAAAGAAAAGGTAAAAAATTAAACCAAGCACAAAACACATTTTAAAAAACCCAAATAACCTGGGGAGGGTACAAAAAGGTGTGTCACTTATCTCGATGTCCCAATCTCAACCGGAGGTACTTGACAGGGACCTCCCAGTGATGCTGGCATTGCACCAGCATAATGGGGCACCTTTTCATTTACCCATAGTTCCATTACAGAAACGGAATGATGGGTCAATTCACGGCTTAGCCTGTGAATAAAAAGGAGCACCAGGGGAACAGAAGGGGCATGGGAGCATAACGAAATAGGGACAACGTTGTCTGAAAGAGAAGCCGTTTTGCAATCTCCTGTTGTCCCTGTAATGCTTTAATTTGATTGCCTGATAATCTCCCAGGAGAAAGTTGGCATATAATTTTTTTAAAAAAATAATAATAACTGAGCACTGGCAGAATGATGCTTTGAAGGCCTGTCTACCCTGCAGATATACAGCAGTTTGACGCCACTTTATCCACCATAGATCTGTCTTATGGAATCCTGGTATTTGTAGTTTTGTGAGGCATTTAGCTTTTTCTATGGAAGAACTCTGGTGCTTCACCAAACTACAAATACCAGGATTCCATAGGATAGAACTATGGTGGGATAAAGTGGTGTCAAAGTGCCATATTTCTGCAGTGTAGATGGGCCCTGAGTCTTCTTAAAGACAACTTCCCTACCTCTGCCTCTCACTACATAGGCTTTCCTTTCCCCCTGAAATTGCCAGTATGTGGGGACTGACAGGGGCCCTTGCATAGAAAATAGGGAGTTTTAATGCTTTGCTTCCTACTGTGGTCCCAGTGAGGATCAGGAGGCCAGTGCCTGAAATTTGCACTGCAGCTTGTTGCAAAATTGAACCCACTTGGACGAGAAAAGGATTAAAGCCCCTTTCCCTTTCTCAAACTAGGTTCCCAATCCAGATCAAAAGTTCTACAAATTGGGGGTGGGGGCAGGAGGGTAAACACTGCATTTGAAGGCAAAACTACACAGTTAAGGTCATCTTCAGAAGGGCTGTGGGGTGTATGTTTTTGTGCATGGCAACGGTGGAGGGGTCTCACGTCCTGGTGCACATGGTGTGTGTGTGTGTGTGTGTGTGTGTGTGTAGTGTAGGGTGTATGTGTGTTTGTGTGATTATATGGTGGCAGCAGAAGGGCTCTCACATCCTGGAATGCATGTTGTGTGTGGTGTGTGTATATATGTGTGTAGCGTGATGTTTGTGTATGTGTGTGTGTATGAGCAGTTGCATGGTGGTGGTACTGCTCTTGTGTCCTGGCATGTGTGGTGTGTGTGTAGCATGGTGTGTGTTTGTGTGCATGTGGTTGCCTGCTGGTGGCAGAGGGCTCTTGCACCCTGCACTGTGTGTAGTGTGGTGTGTGTGTATAGCATGGTCTTTGTGTGTGTATATGTGGTTGCATGGCAACCCTCAGATGGGCTCTCATGTTCTGGTGCACGTGATGTATGTCTGTGTGTAGTCTGATGTGTGTGTGTACGTGCAGTTGCATGGCAGCAGTGAAGGGGCTCTCATGTCCTGGCATATGTGGTGTGTGTGTGTAGTATAATATTGTGTGTCTCTAAGTTTGTAGAGTTGTGTGTGTGTGTGTGTGTGTGCACTTTTGCATGGTGGTGGTGGAGGGGCGCTTGCATCCTTGCAGCATTTTGTGTGTGTAGCATGGTGTGTGTGTGTGTGTGTGTGTGTGTATACGTATGTATGAACAGTTCAATGGTGGTGGAGGGGCTGTCGCATCCTGGCGTGTGTGATGTGTGTACATGTGGTTGCATGGCAGCAGCAGAGGGGCTCTCAGCATGAAACTAACCATTATAGTTGATTTGAAAGGTTATATATTAATGCATCAAATGATCATACTCTTGACATGTTTTCTAAATGGCCAATAAGCAGAGTGGGTACAGAAACATACCAAAGCATTTTATATATGTAGATAATGGTGTAAGTTACACCAGGTATAGCTAGTACATACATAGTACATCATAATACACATAATCCTAATCTTTGTGTATTGCTTACAACCTATACATACTGATATAAAATCTAACTGCAGAAATTTCTGGAGCCATGAATCTTATACTATTGGCTGGATCTAGGCTCAAGATTCTTTTATGTTCACAAATGGTCTTGAAAAGGGGGTGGGAGAAGTAGGAGTGAACTAGCCTTCAAAGATGTTTCATGCAACTGGACTGCCATCATCAGACCACAAATTTGGCGCTATAGAAAAAGTAATTAATAATAATGAAAAGATTCTATTTAAAGAAGTAGCAGATTGGATTGGATTTGAAATTAAAGCTTTTGGTTCTTGGAGGACTAAATGAAGAACTTGATCTACTCCCACTTTTGTAAATGCACTCAGATCTTTTTTGAGCCTAGTTGCATGAACTGAAATAAGATCTTCAGCTCTAGAAATTTCTGCAGTTAGATTTCATGTTGGTATGTATAGGCTTTAAGCAATATACAGATATTAGGAGAGTATGTATGTATTATTATAGAACTATGTGTTATCCTTTTAATTTTAAGTTTATGGTTATATTTGTATTTATGTAGCCCCTGAAGAAAGCAACGGAAACACACAGTCGTCCCTCCACATTCGCGGCTTTGACGTTTGCGGTTTTGAGTATTCGCGGTTTCTCCTTGTTCTCCTCCCCCTCCCCGGGAGGGAACTCCATCTACCTCAGGGGCTTCACTCTGTTCGGAGTGGGGAGCCAAGGCGCCCCCCTCCACGCTCTCCTGGGGCTTGCCTCCATTTGAAATAGAGAGACGAGCCCCAAGAGAGCAAGGAGGGGGGCGATTTAGACCCAATCTCCCTGCCCTCTTCAGGGTTGGCTCCCCACTCCAAACAGAGCCAAGCCCAGGGAGAGTGGGGAGATGGGGTCTAAAGCATCCCCTCCCCACTTTCCTGGGGCTTGCCTCCATTTGAAATGGAAAGCCAAACCCGGAGACAGCAAGGAGGTGGGCGTTTTAGACCCGATCTCCCTGATCTCCCTGGGCTTGGCTGTTTGGAGTGGAGAGCAGCTTTGGGAGGGCAGGTGCGGTGGCTGAAAAGTGGCTACGAGGCTTCAAAAACCCGGTCACCACTTTGGAAGGGTGGGGGGTGGTTTGCGGGTGGGCGGGAAGGTGTATTTTATTCGCGTTTTTTTCACATTCGTGGGGTTCTTGCTCCCCTAACCCCTGCGAATATGGAGGGACGACTGTATACTGTATAGACTGAAACACATTGGGCTTTTTACAAAATAAAAACAGCCATCCACTGAGCACTTGGAGATGTGTCTCCTCTGTGTGTGTGTGTATGTGTGTGTGGATTTGACTGGACATTCTCCAGTTTTTATCTCTTATGTTGTTATCTGCAAGAGAAAGTTTCATTTGGCCTTTATAACTATATAGAGCAGAAGTGGGCAAGTGGAAAAGGGAACGTACTGGACCTTCCCTGTATTCATCAGGGCTATATCGCCATGGCAGCAGGTACAAGATGGGGCAGAGGGAGCTGCAATTTCCCTTTAACAATCATCCAGGCAGATGCAATGTTTTCATTTATTGAAAGGATGTTTGGGTATTGGAGGGCTTTTCAGGCCATGGGAAATTGGTTGGCTGTACCTAAACTAAAAGCCACACTTTCCCCACTCCTGATGAACATCCATGTTTAAGCGTCTTCTCTGATACTACTACTATCACATTAGAATTATGGTATTGTCTTAGACCTCTATAATGCAATCAAATCTGAATACATTCTTCAAGACCTTACATTGCACAGGCTCTACTATTTGGTATAACACAGTCATCATCACTCTTCAATTTGTTTAATAAGACCACAAAACCTGAGAGTAAGCACCAAAGAATTTGGATGTAATTCTGAATAGACATGCAAAGGCTTGTTGTGTGATCTACATGACAAGCCCCAAACAGAATTGTGGCTAACAGCAATGCAAAATTTACTTTTACTGCCCTTCCCTTCCTCTCTCCATGGCTTGCAATTTTTTTGTTTATACTGGACAAAATCCACTCCTTATACTTAGCCCTCATCAGTGGTCTTCCATAATTTAACTTCCTGGTTGTGATTTGACTTCTTTGGAACAGCTAAATAGAATGCTGTATTCAAATGAAGATTAATGAGAGGGAATCCTGGCATTTGGGACACTAGTGCATGTTATTAGTCAGAGCAATATTTTTTAAAAACAAATTCATACCAGCCCTTAAACTTGAGCAAGATTACATACCATTCAGAAAAACAGATCAGATACCCAATCCCGTTTCTCCACTTACACACCCACACACTTGCACAAGAACAGAAATGGCTGGGGATGCACTGAAGAAAGAATTGTGTATAAATCTCTGCAAAACACTCTGTTGTCAGCTATGGACATGTTTTGTTGCACAAGTAATTCATAAATTGACCTACAGTAAAGATAGAAATAAAATAATCCATATACTGTATAACAATGAAAAAAGTGACAGGAAAAGGACTCTTGGCTTGGAATGATCAGCAAGGAAAAGAGAGCACAGCTGACTTGCAATTCCAGTGTATTCTGCTTTTTAAACTCAAACTTGTGCATCTCTTCCAGTGGAGAGATTTGCCAACAGTCTCTATGGGATGGGTATGCATGTCTCACATCTCAAGGTGATGCACAAGATCAAGTTTGGATAAGGCGAAGAAATGTCAGGATCTGAACAAGCAAGTCAGTTGCACATCCCATTAATCTCTCTGCTTTTTGTAAAGCTCACTCTCCATGTGGTTATCATTTGAATTTATTGTAGATGCTGTCATTGAGCTGGTTGCTGTTGGAATGAGAATGTCAGACCAAAGAAACCTTCAGTAAAAACCATCAGTCATTTCCCTTGATACAGAAGAATGGATCACACTGGCACAATGTGTTAGTAGACCAAAAATCCAGTATCTTGGTACAGTTGGACCCCTGTATCTATGGAACCAATATCTGCAGTTTCAGTTATCCGCAGGACACAAAACCGGGACACATACCACAGAGTCATCCTAGAAAATGCCTAGAGAGGCATCCTCTCTAGCTATCTTCTAGGTCCTCCAAGGCAACTCTATGATATTTTTACCAGAAATCCATTACTTTCATGAACATTATTTAATTATGAATCTGAATCATTAACTGATTATCAGGCAGTACAATGAACCAATTAAGATGTTGCCCACACAGGACTCCAGATCCCTTGACACTTGGTTAATTTTTGCACTGCGTATTTTCCTTCATTGCAACCAAATCTGGATTAACCATTTGAACAGATTAGTTACCATCAGATTGAGGGCCTTTTAAATCATGGCTCCTGTTGCTTGTGGAATTATTTATTCAGAAATCTTTGACTGGCCAACTTGTTTTATTTATTTATTGTTTAACAAAGTGATTTATGACTTTTCCTCTATGACAATGTAATGCATTACTTGTTGGTAATGAGAGTGAAATGATGCTGCAAAACTAACATAATAAGTGGAATGAAGTTACTTTACTGGTGCAATGAATATCTTTTTCCCCCATTACTTTCTAGATTTACTTTTTAGGGGCATTTTAGAGGGGTTTTGACAATATTTTTTCAAGTTTTATGCCATTCCTTTATCAATCCAAAAGTGGTTGTTATTTTATTTTAATGTAAGAGTAATGGAAAAGCAATGAGCAGCTCAATTAGTTATTTTTTAAACATTGGAATAAGTCACAATTGTGGATTACTTTTAAAAGTGTTATAGTGAGTAATGCAATTGTCTTTAATTAGTACTTTCCAAGCTCTGAGCAAGACAAGATGCCCATGTGGCATTCTTGCTGATACTTTCACCATTTTGGACTTTTATCCTTAATTATGGGTATTTTAAAAAGTATCACATTCGACACTGGAAACCAGCTGGTTGTTAGCTACGTGCTCACAGCCATGCAACCCTGGACAGATCTGATTATCCACATGCCCTTGGCATCAGCCAGTCATTCTTTCAACAATGAATACAATTCAAGCTGAAATGATTTCTTGTACTGAGAAAATGACACATAGACAAGTTGGAATATGTTCAGGAAATCTGCCAAACGTTCCTGGATTCCTTGCCACTTTCTTATACTAAACACACCACCAATGTCACCTAGTATGTTATTATGACATGTCACGAGAGAAAGATAAAGTGGATTAAATTTGACACCAGAGATAAAAGGCATTTGGGGAACAAGATTTGGGGCACTGTCGAGAGATATATGGTTCTGTTCCCCTTCTAACCACAGAAATATTTATTGCAAAATTCACTTTGCAGGGACTTCTCTGGCTGGAAAGTTGGTGTCATACCAATCCTTTCTGTTGTGCTTTTGCTAATTATATACCACATACACCTGATCTAGTGGAAATAATTTCTACCACGAACAATGTATTCCTAACAAGACATGTTGACCTTTGCAAATTGGTTCCTTTCCAGTCCTTGTTGTTTTGAGCAAGGACACGGTGTCAACATTCTCTGCAGCAGTTTGTACAAGGAGGCTCATTTAGATGAAAGCTCCAAAAAAAAGTTGATCAGCAAAACTAGAGCTGGAATGTGCAACGTTAGAGACATAATAAAAGTCATTTTAAGAAAGTTATGAAAGTCAAACAGAAATGGCTTGCAACAGCTACTGTGGACTGCCATATGGCATACAGGAGTATGTGGTAGAAATGACAGAAACAAAGACTTGTTACCACAACCATTTCAAAATGTGAATTTTCCAAAGCTTGAGAATGTTACTTTTCTGCACCACAACTCTCAGTGTTCTCCTACCATCACTTGCCATGCTGGTTGGGGAATTTAGGTCTGGAATATCCATAGGGTAGCTGTGTTAGTGTATTGTAGCAAAAAGCAACAACAGGTCATGTGACATCACAAAGACTAAAATATGTGTTGAATTATCTTTTACAGACTGTACCGAAAATGGGCTATAGTGCATGCAAGCCCAAGCTATAATGCATTTGTTCATCTTCAAGATATATATAATCCTTTATTACTTCAGTACCATAGCAGCTAAGGAGATAACCCCCCCGCCTTAGGATTGGCTCTCAATTCCATGACAAGGAAAGAGCACACTCCCCAAATTATAGTCTGGATATATAAAGAATCACAGCATGTCATCTACACATAATCATAAATGATATTGTAATCACACTTAGGATCTTGTTTTGAAATTCATGATTGACTGAGTTCAAGCATAATCCTAATCCATTGTTTGTTCTAACCATTGTTTGTAGAACAAGGCAGGATCTGTTTTATAGACATTCAAGCAAACTGTGGTTAGTTCACAGAAACATGGTTTGTTGTCCAGCTTATGAATAACCAGCTGCTGTACATATTGAAGGCCTTTGTGGCAACCAAGGAATGGAAAGATATACCTATTCAGTTTTCCTACAACTAGTTGGCTATAGAGATGGGCTGAAAACACCCCCCCCCCTTAAAATCTTCCTCTTTCCCCTCTGACAGTTCCCAGAAAGGTTTCCTAGCTTCTTTTTAACAATTTCTTCTCAACCTTTATAACTATGCCCACATAGATCTGACCTTTTTAGAACATTTGCTAGTGCAAAGGGCAGCACTTAAGGAGTACACTAGCCCCCCTGCTATGTACTCAGTGACTGAACATCAACTGTGAAAGTCCACTCAGGAGATTTTCACACGGGGCCAAAATGCCCCGTTACTGCCCCGCTACCTCCTCTCCCGTTCCTGCCACAGAATAACATAAATCTTTCATACACTCACCTTAATTCTGCAGCAGGAACGGGCTCCCCCTCCCCTTGCTGGCCGGCCGTAAATGCAGCCGTCGTAAGGCTGCTTTTACGACTGGCCGTCTGAAACGTTATCACGTTATCATGTGATAACAGCAGACGGTAAATTAAAAAATAAAACTCCCCCAAACATAAAATCAGTTCACCAAGCACAAAAACACTCATTAAATCACATAATCAAAACAGGGAGGGTAAACTAAAGGGTGCCACTTACCTGGATGTCCAGATCGTACCAGGAAGTGCTCGGAACGGACCTCCCCTCCGTGGCTGTCATTTCGGAACAGGAACGGGGCTCCTGTTCGCACACCTGTGATTGCGTTATAGCAACGGAACGGGAGGTCTATTCACGATGAAAAATCGTGATTACATTGTTCTGGAACAGTCACGGGAGTAGGATGGATGCAGGACAGAACGGGGTCAACGTCGTCCGAAAGGGAAAACCTTTCCCGACCCTGTTCTGTTCCTGCCACGGGATATATAGCCCGTGTGAAAATCTCCTCACTCTCAGGTACCATTGGCTTTGGTTATCAAATATTCTTGCATACAAAGGTCCTCTGCCCACATATTCTCATCAGATTACCCAGGACATCCAAATGCCTCTTCACCTGCAGCTATGTCATGAGGTTACCTCGGGGCTGCAAAGGAATACCCACTTCATGCAAGCCATGTAAATATAATGCTTTTCCCAGGTAGCATTTCAAGCAACCAGTTCTTTCCTGCAGCCACAATCCACTTCCTGAACAGGACTAATGCCAGCACTCAAGGCCATGAGAAAACTGCTACACTCTCTAGTACCCCTTCCATCGCTGCCTATGACCACTCTTTCAGTCAAGTGGAATAGACTCCCCCAGAGGGTGGTGGACTCTCCTTCAATTTTCCTTGGGTTTTTTTCTGGGCTGGGAGGCCATGTTCTGGAAGAGTTTATTTCTGATGTTTCGCCTACATCTGTGGCTGGCATCTTCAGAGAATGGTTGGGCAGGAGTGGAGGGGGGAGGGTTATATTCTGTGAACCCCTGTTGGGGAGGATATGTAAACATGTGTATTTGAATGGATAGTTTCTGGGTAGAGATATGCAAGGAGGATTAGTTCACAGTGTATAAACCCCACCCACACTCCTACCCAACCATTCTCTGAAGATGCCAGCCACAGATGCAGGCGAAATGTCAGAAATAAACTCTTCCAGAACACAGCCTCACAGCCCAGGAAAAAAAAAACAAAGAAAATATATGGATGCCAGTTGTGAAAGCCTTCAACTTCACATTGGACTCTCCTTCCTTTACAGGTCTTTAAACAGAGGTTAGATGGCTATCTCTCAGGAGTGCTTTAACTGTGTATTCATGAGTGGCAGTGGGTTGGCCTAGCTGGCCCTTCTTGTCCCTCTAAACACTATGACGCTAAGCTCTTTTCTATACGAGGCCAAAAAAAAAAAAGGGGGAGTGCCTCTCAGTAATAGCATTTCACAGCAGTTCGACTTGTCTTAATGGTGTTTTTGCCCCCATAAGCTTATCATGCAAGATGGCGGCCATGAGTGCTTTCCTTGCATGTGTACTTACCTCAATTTGCCACCACCCAACTTTTTTTAAAAAAAATGTCCAAGGTGTGATAGAGGGATTTTTTTTTATTTAACGGAAAAGCAAAAAACAAAAAAAAAATACCCCATTTTCTCATCTTAGCACTTGCTCGCTAAGGCGAAAATTCAGCTTTGTGCTTCCTCTCCTATGGGAAAGCAATTCATATCAAATAGCTTGTCCCAACGAGAAGGAATGTGCATTCCCCTCACTGTTTTTTAAGAACTCCAGGAAAAGCCATGAAGGCTTTTCCTGTGCATTTTTTTTTATATTTTAGGTCCCCTTCCTTCCCAATACAGCAAAATGATGTGGAATGCCATTAAGACAGGTTGGATTCTCTTTGTATTCTGTGATGAGTATTTCTGCCATTTAGACAACCCCTGTTTTCCACTCACTCCCTGGATTAAACTTCAAGGATGATTGGTAAATTTGGTGCTACAGGTGTGGAGAATCCATTCTTTGTCCATAGCTGCTTGAAGCTGAACAGGAGCTCTCCTGGTACTAGGCCCTATCCCTTCAGAGGTTCAGCACCAGTAGAAATATTGTACAACTGAAGACAGCTACAGAACCAGCAGTGGTAAAGTCAAAATAGACTTGCTACCCTTGTGGTAGTGAATGCACCAGCCACACCAGTAGAAATTAACTGGTCAGTGAACAGAAGAACAGGTGTTAGTAATATTGTGTGTCCATGAGTAGAAAAAGGAGGGGTGAGGGCTGCAGAAATTTAATTTAGCAGGCAGTGAGCAGATTACAGGGATCAAGTTGTACAGCTTCCTCTGGTGCACTATAGTATAACTTGCAAAGAACAAAAATATGCTTTTTGCTAGAATTAACACAAATCTTTGAACCTAAGATTTTTTCTTTTTGTTTGGTCTCATTCATGAGAAACAGGGGGTGAATATGCCTATGAAGACTACATAAGGTTTGGGAAAAGTTCCTGCATGAGAGAAGGAGGGGTTGCTTATCATAGATACCTGTACAAGATAGATGAGAAGAATTATTTTTTGTGAAAACAAACCAGTGGATTTAAATTCCTAGAAAAGAGATTCCACCTAAACAGTAGAAAGCGCTTTTGTACTGTCTCTGGCTTTTCTTCGCAAAAGAAGATTCAGGAAGGACTCATTCCGCACTTTCTGCAAGCACTGAATGACTGAAAAGGCCAATCCGAGATAAACAAGTCCAGTTGCAGAAACCACAGGAGAAGGTTTCCTTGGGTAATGATTCCAGGTTGTGATTCTTTCTGCATTGTCATTTCTCTTCAAGACTTGTTCGGCGTGAGCTCTCAAATAAGGCTGCAGCATTGTAGATAGTGCGTCTCCTTCCCTCCCAATGTGAGGCCAGGGCAGACCATTGTTGGTGATCAATTTGGTCAAGCCTGAGATGTTGTTTCAGGGAGTCCTTGTATCACTTTTTTGGAGCGCCCCTCTTATGCTGACCCGTGGCAAGTTCACCGTAGAGTACTATTTTTGGGAGGCGATGGTCCTCCATCCTAGAAACGTGCCCTGCCCAGTGCAGCTGTGTTCTCAATATCATGGCCTCCATGCTCGTGATCCCTGCTTCTTTGTACTGTAAGAGCTGTTCAACAGTGGAATAGACTGCCTCAAAACGTGGTGGACTCTCCATTTTTGGACATCTTTAAACAGAGTTTGGAGAGGCATCTTTCAGGGTGCGTATTATGTATTCCTGCATAGCAGAAGGTTGGACTAGACTACCTTGTGGTACTTCCAACTCTTCTATTGTTGTTGTTGTTGTTGTTTTACTATATTTATTTATTTGTATCCTGCCTTTCTCCCCAAACTGGCACTCAGATTCTATGATTCTATGTATTCTAAGCCTTTTTTTAAAGGCTTGCAGCCATTTGCAACAACAAAAACACAGTGCAGAGTGTCCCAGACAAGCCATGCTTCATGGAATGCCAATGAGAAAGATGCTGCATTATATGGAACTGTAGACTTCTGTTGCCAAAAAAACCCTGCTTAGCAACAATAACAACCAAAGAATTACTGTACTCAGACCCAGGGCATTATCACACTACACTGTTCTAACTTAGTGATTAGATTTTTCCAGAATTAGTCCTGTTGGGTGTGTGGTGGAGAGGAGAGTGATACCTTTCAGACAAAGGAATACTACTCCATCTACTTAATGGGATCATTGTCTGTTGCTTGGGTGTGTGGTGGAGACAATGTCCCTTTGACCTCTTATGTTTCCTCATAGTTTTAGAATTTGTCAGTAGTCCTTCCTTTGGGTGATGCATAGCTTTCAACATGTGCCTTTTTTGAATCCTTACAGCCAGTCCCTGTTATCCCGCTGTCCCCTGTGGAAGACCACATTAATGAGCAAAATTATTAATAAGCCAATTTTGAGGGTTTCTGGAGATGGGGATTGCTAGGGGCACTAACACAGCCCATATGACAAACACCATAATATGTTCTGGGGAATAAGGTCAGCATTCATCTTTAAGCCAGCGGAAATCACTCTGTTTCAGATTCCCTCCCACATCCAGCCAGATAATTTTGTTAGTTCATTCTCTGACCTCACTTAGAGGAAAGTCCTGCTCTCGCTTAGAGGAAATTGCTAGGTTATCTTGTCCTCCTTTTCTTTGCACTGCTCCAGTCAGGAGTACAATGCTCCCCAATCTCTAAGATCCAATGGACCAAGGAGGGGTAACTTTGGTCACCCTTAAGATCTATCTTTCAGGAAGTATTTTCCCTTCACATTGCAACTCCCCATTCCTACGGTAGGGTGAACAAGATGTGAACAGGACCTGGAAAGTTAATAAGATGGGGAAAGCCACAAAATATTTAGTGGCAGCCTAGTATTTCCCCACGCAGACTTCAACCATATGTGAACCCTGGTGCCAGCTGCAGTTTGAGGAACTTTGAGGAAGGGAAAAGGTGGCCATGTGGATCCCATGGAGATTTTACAGCAGCTACTCTGTTGCAAGCTGCAGCAAGTTCAAGAGAGAGGGCCAGGTCCTAAGACTGAAGACTTGGACCTTGCATGCACAGGCCAAAAACACATACTCACCCCAAATCTGGTGCTGGCAGTCTGGATGATGTACGACTACTTCCAGGGGAGGATCTGCACTTTCTGGCCGTCTTTTCCCCACACTGAGTGAATTTGGGGAAATGTTTGGTGTTTGCCAGAACCCCCAGATTGGCTCTGGGGTCACTTGGCATGCAGACAGCTAGCTTGGGCCAGAGCCAAAATGACCCAGATGTCCACACAGCCACCAACCTAGGGCATCATCCCCACTGGCCCTGTTGTCCTTGGTGCCACTGCCACTGCCTTCCCCACCAGCGCAGCAGCTCTGTCCAAGAGCCTGGCATCTCCCATCACTGCTGATGAGGTAAGCAGAGAGTGCAACACCACATACACAACAAGGATGATCACTGATCACACAGGCACCCTCCGCTTACCTCATGAGTAGCAGCAGGAAATGCCAGGCTCTTGGACAGAGCTGCTGGGTTGGCAGGTGAGGTGGCAGCAGTGGCAGTGGTGGCATTAAGGGGGCAGAGGGACTGATACGGGGTCAGCCCAGCTGTCCTGTGTGAACAAAAACAGACTCTTACAGTGGTGCATGCAAACAGCATCATGGTCCATCTTGGGCCAGTTGGACTATCCCTGGATTAAGTGGCCAGTGCAGACAAGTCCTAAGCTTGGGGAAGTAGGTCCACTGTTGAGGTTGGCATTAGGGGTGTAATTCTTCACTGATTTTCTTCTCTAAAGGGAATAACAAGTAGTGTTAGCAATTTCCATCCTGCTGTGTTTCTCAAAGTGTGCAGTTTTTGAGGACTATTCACAGTTCAGGATTTATTCTGTGCAAAATTCTTACATGGTTGTTATGTGCAGGGGAAAAAGTATTTTCTGTACATGAAATAACCTTTTCTACACAGAAAATAATATTTCAGTACATATATATTTTGTGTGCAAAAAAAGCTATTTTCTACACAGAAGATAACTGTCTTCTGAACAAATGTGAATTTTTTACAGAATTAGTCCTGAACTGTGAAGATTCTCATCATTCTGGGATACTTCTCATCAGGATTTGTATACACTTGAGAAACAAGGGGGTAACCTTTTTCAAATATTATTTCCCTCCCTAGTGGCAACTTTCCAACTGGTCTCTTTAAGATTTTTTGGCTCCCCTTCAGTGCTAGAATTAGCAAAAGGGTTCTCTTTTTCTTCTTAGGTCTCCTCTGACTGGTTTTTCTAAGAGTGGGCAGGGAAATATGTGGCCCTTCAGATGTCATTGCACTTCAAGTCCCTTTGCCCTTCACTTTGCACTGCATCTAATTACTTGCCTATATTAGATTGTTTTCCCATCCTTGGGCCTTGTTTGCCCAGTCCACTTCCTCTCCTCAAGCCTGTCCATGACAATGTCTCATACCTCCAGCCTGTCTAGCTGCTGTGTGTGTGTGTGTGTGTGAGTGAGTGAGTGTGTGTGTGATGAAGCTAGACCTCACTACAATAGCTTTGACACCTGTGGATATTGCCTGTGGGTGGGTGTAGTGTCAGGGTGGTGTGAGATGATGTGGATAACAATTAATAACGCCATCTTTTTGGCCATGCTTATTGGTCCTCCTGGCTGGGAACTTATAGGAGGTGAATTTTTAAAAGTTTCTAAGCTTGTTGAACACTACCAGGCTGCATTTTGCTTCTAAACAGCTGATTAGTGAAAAAGATGTAGCCTGGAGGCAGCAGAACAAGAGAATAAGAGAAAAGATCTGGGTGTCAAGTGGATCCCAAGCTCATGTAAGCCAGAAATGTGATGCAGTTGCTGAGAAAGTGAGTTGAGTTTTGAAGTGAATTAGTAGAAGCACACCAGAAATGGAGAAAATACTGCAGGAGGAAGGATTTTTCATGGAGAGTACGAACTGTTGCCCAGTGCCACTGCTCAGGAAAAAACCCCAAGCCTTCAGCAATTTATTTTTAAATAAAATTCAAAAGACCTCATCACAGCTCTCTTATATTGTTGTTTTAGCCCTAACCAAGGGCATCATCATCATCATCAATTCACTTATATCCAGCCATTTCTCCAAAATAGGGATTCAAGGCAGCTTATGAAAGTTGCAAAAAATATAGATAAAAACACACAGCTAAACATGCTATCTATAGAATTAAAACCATTAAAAACAAAGTCATTAAAAGGTAAAATATTTTTTAAAAAATCATTGGAACCACACACTATTAAAAGCCCTTGAAGTCAATTCCCCAAGGCCCACTGGAATAGCTTTTACAAGCTGATGAAAGGAAAGGGGGAAACAATGAAACATAAGGGAAAGGAAATAGGTACATTTTTTAAAAAAAAATCTAAAATTCCTGCAAATATTTGTATATCTCCATTTATAAATATAAATTTAAGAACGTATGTAACACAAACTATTTAAAAAAACATTTTAGTCTGTGTCTTATATCATGTTTTTCATTTCACCCTTGACCTACAATAAAGGTAGGGATGAGTGTTTTTCAAATATTCAGTTAAAACAGGCATGTGCAACTCTACATATGATTGTGTAAGTACCCTTATAGCTATCCTTAGGTCACACTTGGTGTCCATGGATGGTGTCAAAATGTCCACATAGGTGTCCTCTTCTGTTTTGGATAAGCTAGGCTCGCAAACATTTACAAACTTTCTTTCCTTTGCTGTACAGAGAGAAGATTTCTCAATTGCTATAGGAATGTTGCCACCAGGAGTCATCAAGGTATATTTTAATAGCATTTGCAATTTATAATGAATAGGAGAGGTGGACATGTGTCTAAGATTTAGATACACACTTCTTGATCAAACCTGCATTGCATCATGCAGTGTGACAGGCTGCCTATTAGAAAGGTGCAGTGGGGTGATTGTTGTTGTTTAAAAAGACAAGCAATTACAGTTTGAGCTTGACACATGAAGTGATGATTGACTTATGCTGACATCTCCAAAATGAGATGTGACAAAATCTCATTTATGTAACAATTTCAGTTTTGCTAAACTGAAAGGCAATTTGATTATTTAGATAAAATGATGCCCAAGATACCAGGTTATTTGACTTTGGTAGACATGCATCCATTAAAGCAATAAGGCATAGCAGCACTTGCAGAAATAGCAAAATACACATTTATATTGATTCCAGATGAAATTATTAGTACTATTTTATAACTCCTGATAAACCTTTAAAAAAAAAAACAACTTTGCTTGTCTTCCACTCCACTCCTGGAGCTGCTGAGAGTTTTGCTCAACAACTTTGTTTTCGCATTGGTCAATAAATCTTCTCAACAGGAAGTTCACAAATGGCCAGGTCATACTTGCTTTTTTATTTATTTTATTTTTTGTAATAGGCCTGAGCTCAAGAGAAGACAAATGGCATTGCAAACTGATAACATGTTAGACCATGTGACTATTAGATTGTAGTGCTTGCAGCTGCCACAAGCACACTGCAGTTGTGTATGACAACTAATAACTTAGGCAAAGCCACACAAGTGATTTTAATTATCACCGTTCCTCTGTTTTTCCTCCTTTTTAAAAGTTGCTTCCCCAGATTGTTTACATGGGGATCATACCTGATCTCAACTGTGGACTCCATTTTCAATTGGAGGAATTGGCTATGGGTCACATTAAGTAATATGAAAGAGACAGCATCCCCAAGCACATGCAAAGTCATAGCCTCCAACATTTCACAGATGCAAACCAGGACACGTGTGGCCAAACACCATTTGGATGCGGTCCAAATGTTAAATGTTATTAATGAGGAAGAACACACAATTTAGGAGAGGCTGCAGCAGTTTGCTTTTGCCTGAGCCTATTGGGAAGGGCAAGATTCCACCCCTCCTTTCCTTCCTGCTGAATTAATTGAGTTCAAATCACTTTTGAACTCTATTTACAGTGACTGAAGCAAGCAGAGGACAAAGGGAGAATCTGGGACTTTAAAAGCAGCTGAGAAAGTAGGAAGGTAGAGGATCCACTGCGATTATCCCTGCCAAACTGGGAGAGTTGGAGGGTATGCAAAATATACTTCTTTTTCTGTTGAGCAACTGCAATGTGTCTTCACACATTTCAGATTATTAGAAGGCAGTTCTAGGCTTCCAGGCAGGCTAAGCAATAAGCTCTCTCACTATATAGAGAAGAAAAGCTAAGGCAGTTATTATTAGATGAAACATTGAGAACTTATTACAGTTCAGAGCACAGCTGCTACTACTGTACTAGCAAAAAACATGTTGAATAGAATATCTCTTTCTATTAGTATTCAGGAAGCAACACAGCTAATCAATATTCAACAAATTCTATAAAAACATTCCTTTTTTTTTCTGCAGTCTGCTACTACAGACTGGTGCCACCAATATCTTTAGAGGTGAGCCTGAGGTGGTACTGATTTCTTATAAGAATTTTTTTAAAATAAAAGTTTATAACTCACAACTCAAGTAAGAGCATTAATGTGTTTTTGTCTCAATAAATCACTTTGCAGTGATTGTGTAGGTTGACCCCACAGTAAGCATATCTGGTAGGATCACAGCAGAAGAGAATATATGTGATTAATTCTTCTTCAACTTAGTCTGTGATGCTCCAACTGCCAAAATCCCCAATCCAGCATCTTTCATGCAGGCTGGGTATTCTTGGAGTTGTAGCCCAAAATGGTAACTTTTCCAAGCTCTGGCAATTACCACCAAACTATAGACAGCCTCCATCCCCCACCCACCCAAGTTTTTTTTTTCCATCAGGGCTAGAGATAATGGTAGTTATGGTTATAAGTTATGGGTATAGTATAAGTTATGGTATAAATGGTATAAGTTATAGTTATAAGTTGTGGTTATAAGTTATGGTATAAATTATATAAGGTAAGGAACCAACCAGGTTAAATCTTACAGTGAAGAAAATACCATGACTTCTCTTTATACCTTAGATCTGTGTTCACCCTCAGATTCGTGAGCAATCCCAGGTTCATGAGCCACTCCTCAACAAGAGAACAAATAACCACTGTATATCAGCATTACAACCCAATACTTAATCAACCCAATACCAGTTTAATAGTCCATATAAAACTATATTGATTAATAAGGTAGTATTGGGTTTATACCAGCTTGACAGTCAGGACCACAAACAAAATGAATATACAGTGGGCCCTTTGTATCCGCAGGTTCAATAACTGCAGATTCAAGCATACGCAGATCATTGCCACATAGGTACCCATTCCTAATGTGGCACTGCCACATACCTAAAATGGTGGCACCCATAACTAAAGTGGTGGTGGTGCATGCCTAAAATGGCAGCAACCATAACTAAAATGGTGGTGCCCATTGATTAATATGGGACTCCACCATCCACAAGTTTTGCTGTCCATGGGGGGTTCCAGAACCAAAGCCCTGCGGATATGGATGGCACACAGTACAAATAAATTCCTTAGTTTTCATACAGAACAGTACAGTAGATTCCTTGGAGAATGGTGGCAATTATTCAACTCAAAGGTGAGCAACCTGTGGCCCTCCAGTTATTGTAAGTCCCATCAATCCTAGACAGTATGGCCAATGGTTAGACATGGTAGGCAGTGCAGCACAACAACATCTGGAAGGCTACGTGTTGCCAATTTCTGCTTTAACCTACTTGTTGATACTACAGGTACCCCCATTAACATTTCAAAAGGGCAGAGAAAGACAAATAAGAGCACAACTGGTAGAGATAATGAATTACAGATAAATTATCTGATAGGGATATCAGAGTCCCAAGAAAAGAACTAATGGAAATACAACTTACAAATACAAGCAATGTGGAGGGGGAAAGGCTTAAGAATTGGGTTTCAAAAATATTGGGCAGAAAGAGCTCAAGTTGAGCTTCTCTTAGTAATACACTACAGTCTATGCCATACATGGATTTTATGATGAGCTTTTCACCTTCTCCCTTCCAATTCAAATCATTCCCACACTATCCAAAGACCAGGCCTCAAGCTTGGTCATGTTTTGGAAGCCATTGTAAGTGAAAGTGGGAAAGTTGGGCAAGCATGCAGCTGTTTTTTGTAGACATGCAAGTTGGTTGACATCACAAGAAGTGAGGTCCTGCTGACTGGTGAAGAAAATGCTGTCTGGAGAATACATGGAGGGATCATCATCAAAATAGTTGTAGGGTCTCAGAAAGAACCCAAGCACATTCCCCAGTGTTGGGGTGTTGGGTATGTCCTCAGCATGTGGAATATGCAAAAAGCCAGTATTGATCCAGGCAACCAGATCCTTGCAAAAGAGAAACACAAAGCATAATGTTATTTGGTTGTGTCAGGAAAAGGTCTGGTAAGAGAACAATATTCAGGCATGATGCAAGAGAGAAGAAACTGATCAAGTGTGGTTTAGCAGATATTGAATGATACTCAACACAGGGATGGGGAAACTGTGGCCCTACAGATGTCACTGAACTTCAACTTCCATTGTCTCTCACCCTTGTCCATGCCAGGCAAGGATGATGGGAAGTGATGAATAATCACAACCTCTGGAGTCCCACAGGTGCCTCACAACTGGCTTAATATAATCTAATAACTGATAGGAGTAGAATCATAGAATCATATCTGGAAAACAGAGGATGCTGTCCCCCATCCATGTCCCTGTCACTGTTCATCTGCTTAGGCAGCACAGAGGAACATGAAGTGACAAGCAAGAAGGATGAACAACCTGGACAGTGACCTTCAGGGGCTGGCAGTGGGTCCTTTACTGGGAAGTGGATATTGGCAAGTGCCCCATAATGTTTACCCCCAACACAAGTCCTGGTGTGAAAAGAAGATTGTTACAAGTAGCACGTGTCTATTTTCAGCTGTGGAATTTTTACAGGTATGATAACAGAAGACAGCTTTGTTTAAAAAATCAAAGCAACATGAGGAAGAAATTAATCCAGTGGTCAGTCTTTCATCCTGGTGTCAGTCCACATTTGCTGCGATAACATGGGTGTGAGCAGTGAGGAAAACATCTGCAGGAACATCTTGACTGGTTATGGTGATAATTTGGATGGTTTTGATTATTGTGATTATTTTAATGGTTTCAGTGTTTAATTTTTTTAAAAAAATGGTTTCAAGTGATGTTTGTTAGCAACTTTGAGCGCTACAAGAAAAAGGATAAAAATATGCACTGGAATCCTATATCACTTTTTACTTAATGTAACTTTACATATGTTTAACTAAGTAGCGGAGGGGCTAAGAAACCCTGTTAGTGAATTGTGAAGATGCACAGCAGGACAACCGCAAGACTGACCAATGGGCATCAGTGCCCGATGTACAATGGGACCGATGCGCATTGGTGCTTGATGTGCATTTGTCACGTTGTGCATAGGTCCCATTACACAACTGTCACTTTGCTGGCTCTGCTACATAGTAACATAACAGCAGTCCTCTAGTGGATATGGATGTTATGAAATTGCCCAGTTCTTAATTCCCACATCTGTAAGTCTGCTTATGAAGACATAACTTCCATACAGGATTCCAGCCATCATGAATGAATGAATGAATTTGCATGGGGAAAATCAGCAGGCTTAACCTTTCCTGCATTTTCCACTTCTTCCCTTCTAGGCATCCCCTCTGCCCACTCTCTATCAGGTTGATTTTTAATCGATGGGGAAGGTTGACCAAGTGACCTGTGTGGCTACTCAGACGGCTGTCTGACTGCTAACTCTTGATAAGCAACACCTGATGAGCAATTTCAAGGCTCCTGCTCTCCCTTTTTTGTCTTGAGACCAGATTTAGGGTGCCTCCATATAGCAAAAAGTGTCTGAAAGTCCCAAGTTTTGTCCCTTTACAAAATGATCTTATTTTGGAGATCTTTGTGGTGTTTGCCTCATCCAGAACTATTTCCTGGGAGCCCACAGTATTACCAAATATATTTTGTTCCCACTCCCCAGGGCATTTAAAATTAACCTTGTAGTTTCCAAAATGAAGCATATTCATTACTTGTCCTGCATTTCTAATCAAGTAATGATGGCCACCACATAAACATAGCTATTGTTTCCAGGACAAAGATTCAGCAGAAGCCAAGTGAGGGAAAGAGGAATTTTAGCACTAAAAGAAAATGATCCTTGTAGTTAACTACTATAATATTGCTAACGTTTTGACTACAACTCCTCAATTTAAAAAAGGCTCAGCTGAAATTGGTAAAAAAAAAAAATCAATTCCTGAAATGTTTCATGAAACTGAATGTGATATGTGATCAGTGGAAGGGGGGAAGGACACAAGGGAAGGAAGGAGAAAAGGAAACCTGGCATGCTTCAAGACAGGAGACCAGGTATAAACCTTTGAATCTGCACGTGCTATCAAAACAAAAGGACTTGGAAGTTCTTGATAATTTAAGACTGTCTGGTTCAGCCAAGACTAAAGAGCTTTCCAAGTGGACTAGTTTACATTCAAAGGGTGACCATCCTTAAGGCTATGGGAAAACAGATGTATCTTGCAGCTACTTCCAGTATGAGGTCCAGACCCAGCCTGTTTGCCCAATACCAGTGTACATTTTAGGTGACAGCGTAATCAGCTTATCAGCAAGCCACAAAGAACCTCATATGATTCACCTCGTTGATGATGGTCTCATTGTTTATGAAGTCAGCAAAGGCAACTGAAGGTGACCATGGGTCAACCTGGTTATAGATGCTGGTGCTGTATGGTTCCTTTTCCTTCCGCTTAGTAACAGCCAGCTTGTACCTAAAAAGTAGACCAACAGAACCACTGCTAAGACTGGAGAATGTAGTTCCTTTCTGTTTGTTTACCTAAAGTAAATACAGTCAAACACCCATATCCATGTGTTTGGTTCCCAGACTTTGTATGGATACCACAAACCACGGATAACAGTGAACCCTATTAAAATAAAGGACCTCTGGTAAAAATGTGCCATAGAGTTGTGTTGGAGGAACTAGAAGATGCCTAGAGAGGATGCCAGCATACCTAGAGAGGATTTTCTGGCATGGCTCTATTGTATGTGTCCCTTATTTTGTACCCTGCAGACAACTGAAACTGTAGATATTAGTTCTGTGGATGTGGGGGTCCAACTGTATAGGTCTATTTCGGAGGCAAAATGCTCACCACAAGGAATACCATAGTGAGATGCAACACAACTAAGAGCCTTACCACACTCCTAGGCAAAGTGGCAAAGCAGCAGGAACATTCTGTCTTTCCTGCTGGTTTCCCACATGGCATCATTGTTTTTTCATTCTGGTTCCATAAGAGACCGAGGTAAAACCATGCCTTTTTGCTAACCAGAAAATCATTTGCAAAAAGGTGCGGTTTTAGCTCGGTTCCCCAAGGGACCGGAATTAAGGACGTCAGAAGGATGCTGACATCATAATGGATGCCGAATCCATTAAATTCAATGGATTATATATTACCATGCAGGAAGGCAACAGGAAAGATGGAAAATTCCTGCTGTTTTGCTGCTTTTCCTCCAAGTGCGGTAAGGCTCTAAGTCAATTTGAAACATCAAACCATAAGAATTGTATTGTAGTATTGTAAAGAAGAACAGAGTCCCAAGAATCAGCAGCAAAAATAACCAAGGGATTGTCTCTAGACTAGCAACATATATCGGTACATCTAAAGTCTGCACCTGTGATCTGTGCATGCCCTCCCCATCATCCAGTCCATGCTCAGTTCTGTCAGCAGTTTGTGGGTGTAAGTGTTTACATGATGCGATCTAACCCTTTCTTTGCTTATTTTTATATTTGTGGGTGTTTGTTTACATTGTACACATTGCTTGAATCAATTCCTCCATTGATCATTGGTGTGTTTTGTGCATATTTGACACATATGCATTTTTATGTCTGCACTTATGTGTGCATGTCTTCAGGGTATGTGTTGATATCGGTCAATCAGTGCATAGATTGCAAACCACAAATTCCACCCACGCCCATTGACATTCCAGGAAGTGAAAATGGAGAGAAACTCACTGACCCATGGAGTGAAATATGGTTCCTCAAACACCCAGGCACTTATTAAGGGTTTCCACAGTGTTACTGGAATTTCTAGCTGAAAAGGAGGCCTCGTTGTTGTGTGCCTTCAAGTCATTTCTAATTTATGGCACAGGGTTTTCTTGGCAAGATTTCTTCAGTGGAGGTTTGCCATTGCTTTCCTCTGAGGCTGAGAGAGTGTGACTTGGCCAAGGTCACCCAGTGGGTTACCATGTCCATGTGGGTATTCAAGCCTTGGTCTCCAGAGTCATAGTCCAATGCTCAAACCACTACACAATGCTGTTTCTCAGCATATTGAATCCCAGTTTCCTAGGAAGTAGGTCTATTAGAGTGATATAGCAGTGATGTTTGATCGCAGCCAACAGCAGCAATCAAGATGGTGAATCTTCTCCCAAATTTGAGTTTGATATCTGGGTACCCTTTCAATTTCTCTTCCAACATGCCTACATTTGTGCAATGATCCCAGCCAAAACCTCAAAGGGTCCTTGTTCCCTTTTCCCCACCCCAATGGTCAAATTCAAATCAGATGAGCTGGCCCTTAAAATCACAGATGTATAAGGGTTGGTAGAAGCTTCCTAACACTGAGTGAAGAAAGACAGTCTGCACAAATTGAGTCACTTTGTACCTTCACATGGTTCCACAGATGAGCCCTGGCAATCGAAAATTATCCTTCCGCAAACTTGCTGTCAGTATCCGAGGTTATGCAACAAACAGTATTATTGTGTCTTAAAGACAAGTTCTGTTTGGCATAAACTTTCATGGACTGCAACCCCTTCATCAAATGACTCAGTTGGCAGGTTATTATATGCATCATTAGGCGGGCAGGTGGAAAATATAGTCAGCAGAGTGATTATCACTGCTCGTACTTCTTTCATTTCAGTTCCCTTTCACCTCTGAAGGTGCCATGAGTTGGTTATTTTTGCTGCAACTGACTAGCCCATCTAACGCCTGGGGATTTATTCAAGCTCATGAAACCTTCCCATTGACCTAGTAGATGGGCACATCTAAGGTGAAACCTGAACAAAGACAGAGTAATGGGCACACAGCCCCCACCCAATCATTATGAAGTTTTACTCTGCATCATTCAAGGTCTCAGCACCTTCATATTTGTGAAACTCAGCCACCATGGTGACCAATCTTGATGTCAGCACCTAGAAATTAATCACATACCTGTCCCAGCTGATGGCTCGTTCCATTGGATCTGTTTCTGGCAGGTGTTCTCCAGAAAAGCTGACCATCTGGATCCGATAGCCACGTTCATGGTGCCATTTGTTTGTGCTGTTGGCTGCAAAGTATATGTGCTTGGGCATGTTGTCATGAAGGCGGAAAGCAGCCTTGTTCTCAGTATCCAGGATTTTTCTTACCATCTTCATTTGGTGGATCTTATGCTCTGGGCTCCAAGGGACATTCACAATCTCAAAAGCCATGTCATTGCTCATTAGGGAATTTTCCAAACCTAGAAAAGAATATAGAAGAGTCAACACAGTGTAGTGGTTTGAGCACTGTACAACGGAGATTATCAGACAGTAAAAATATCCTGGAACAGGGACGACAGGAGATCGCTAAAAGGCTTACCTTTAGATGCCATCGTTCCTGTCCTGGGATGTTTCCATTCTGCTCCTGTTCCTCCCCCATTTCCTCTTATTTGCGGAAAAATCCATGAATAAGAGGCCCGTTCCATTATTACAACAGAACAATGGGCGAGTGAACAGGAGCCCTGTTCTCCTCCCGGGATCACAATGGATCGTGACGTCACCGGGAGGTCTGTGCCGGACACTTCTGGGTGAGATCAAGAGGACAAGGTAAATAAAACCGTTTATTTTCCCCTCCCCGGGTAGCCTTTTATTTTTAAAATGGGGTTTTCTGCTTGGTGAACTGTTTTGACAGCTGGGGGGAGGCGGGCAGCAAAGGGAGGGAAAGCCCGTTCCTGTCACAGAATGAAGGTAGGTGTCTGAAAACTTTATTCTGTGGCAGGAATGGGAGTAGAGCAGGGGGGTAGCGGGACTGAAACGGGCTACAAAGGCCCATCTGATAATCTCAGGAGATCAGGGTTTGAATCCCCACTCAGCCGTGGAAACCCACTGGGTGACCTTGGGCAAGTCACACACTCTCCATCTCGGGGGAAGGCAAAGGCAAATCCCCTCAGAAAAAATCTTGCCAAGAAAACCCCATGATAGTTTTTTTTTTAAAAAAATCGTGTGTATATTGTTTTTAATGTGATTTTAGTTAGATGGTTTTAATGTTATATTGTTTAATGTCTTTTTATGGGGGAGGGTGGGGGTGGGTGGTGCTTTTAGTCATTAATACAATGTTTTAATTGTTGGAAGTTTTTAGCAGAGGGGCGGGGTATAAATAAATAAATATTATTATTATTATTATTATTATTATTATTGGTTCATCTTATGGTCAACCTAAGTCAGAAGTAACTTGAAGGCACACAACAGCAAGAAAGAAATATGCATAAAGATCTCTATTAAGAAGTAATGCTGTATTTTTCAAGGTACTTTCTCAGATAGAGAGATGCAAGGATGAGAAAGGCTTACTTACTTTATTAAATATACCCTACTGTCAATAATATTACTTATTGAATTTCTCATTGTATCCATTACAGGTACAGAAGCTCTACAAGAAATAAAAAGAACCTGAGATTAAAATAAAACTTTGCAGGGATAGGCAACCTGGTTTTTGCAGATGTTTTGGACAATGCCCATAAGCTCAGCCAGCATGGCCAAAGGTCATGGATTCTGTCAGCTACAGCCTAAAACATATGGAAGCAGCAGTTTGTCTACCCCAGGGAGGAAAACTACAGAAACTAAGGTCCCATCTTCCCGATTTAAATAATATGTACGGCGTGCGGAAGTTCACGCTTCGGTACACATGGCCGTTCGGATTCACACGCATCCAAAAGAGAGGAGGCGGTTTTCCACCCTGAAATACGCACATGCGGCGTTCCGGAGGGAAAGCAGATCGCGATGAGAAATCCGTATGCCGTTCGGATGGCTGACAGGTCTGTACGGTCCATTCGTACACATACGAACAGGCTGTGTAATCTGATTGGCTGGCCGAGTAGAGGGGGAGGGGCTAGCATGGAGGGGAATTGGGAGCGCCCGCCATGTTGGATTCCCAGCTAGCGAGAGTCTGGTAAGTCTGTGAATTATGTTTTTATATATATATATATATATATATATTGTAAATAGGGAAAACCGACTGTCCACAAAGCAGGAACCTTTTTTAAAAAAAAATAGCGGTGGGAGATTTTAAACAGTCGCTTGGCTTGCTCGCTCCAGCCAGCTTGGGGAAGAGGGAGTCATACAGAGTTTAGGGGGGTAAAAAATCATAAGGGCAGTTCGTATGCATACGAACGACAGCCTATTCGTATTTTTTACCCCCCAAACAGATTTTTTTATGATCGTATAGACGCACCCTAATTTGATAAAATGCATGGATGGAGAACCCCTTCCAGCCTTCTACAGTTATCTCCAACCAGAGATAACAGGATATTTAATGGCTGAGAAGTGGCTGCATAGAAACTGATTCCTGCTTTTCAGGCCAGGAAGCAGCATGACAAAAGTGAGCTCTCCTTTGCATGCCTGAATTATCTCGCATTGCAGCTCTTACAGCTAATCTCAACCCACTTTGCTTACTGTGCCTTTAGGTTCTTATCCCTGATAACCAGTCAGAAAAGCAAATGGCTGTTCTAAGAACCTATGTTTGTAAGGGGTGTGTGTGTGTGTAGCAGTAGCTGTGCCACCTGAGCACCAAACACAGAATTAGATATGAAGTATTCCAAAATGAATAGTCTGGAAGGTCTGAAGGCTACCTTCATTCCGTGACAGGAACTGGAAGGTGAAAGGTCTGGAAACCATGCCTTATGAGGAAAGACTTAGGGAGCTGGGTATGTTTAGCATGGGGAAAAAAAACAGTTAAGGGGCGATACGATAGCCCTGTTTAAGTATTTGAAGGGGTGTCACATTGAGGATGGAGCAAGCTTGTTTTCTGCTGCTCCAGAGACTAGAAGGAGCAATGGATGCAAGCTCCAGGAATAGAAATTCCACCTCAACATGAGGAGGAACTTTCTGACAGTAAGAGCTGTTCGGCAGTGGAACACACTCCCTTGGAGCGTGGTGGCGTCGCCTTCCTTGGAGGTCTTTAAACAGAGGCTGGATGGCCATCTGTCAGGGATGCTTTAATTGTGTATTCCTGAGTGGCATGGGGTTGGACTGGATGGCCCTTGTGGTCTCTTCCAACTCTACAATTCTATGATTCTGTGACTATAGATAAATTAAAAGGCAATATGATAAAGTTATAACTGTCACTGTATAGCAGCACTTTTTCTTCAGGATCTCAGAACAAAAACAGGTCCCGAATCCAGTAACATGATGCCAAGAATAAATGCTGATGAACAAAAGATTTTAAAGGTTTAACAAAATAAAGCTAGTGACTAAGCACAACTTAGTTTTATCAGTTTAAATAGTAGCCTTTTTGAACAATCTGGTCTCTGTTACTCACTGATCTCTGACAAGCTTTTTGAGGCATTATAAACTCTGGCATATATATCCTCCGTTTTGAGCATTTCATTAATCAACCATGCCATTTTTCAAAGAATTAGTCATCAGCTTTCACTTATCCTAAAAAATCTTCATGAAAATGGCAGCTGGCTGGGAGATTGTGGGAATTATTGTTCAAAAAAAGTTAACTTTTCTAAATTCCAGCTACCACATACTGAAAGATGGAAGTGCAAGTCAGGAAACTTCCCACTCAGATTTTATTGTATCTGTAGATCAATTTCCTTGACATCTGTATCAACTTGTAAAGTGCTGATTGCAGAACTACGTGACATTTTTAAGACTCAGGCAGATCTGAGGAGATGATTAAATTTGAAAGTTTGATATTCTGCTGAGTTGCTGCTGATTTTATCTTCATGTTATTTTATTACTGTTGCTTTAAAAATTCATATGTTATTTGAATTGAGCTTTGTAAGCTGCCCTGTGGCAAAAGATAATAATACATAAAATAAAGGGTTGGGCCCTAAGAGAAGTTAACTTACAGAAGTATATAGAAGGACTATCTTCTATCTTCCCTTTTCCCTTTGCAGCCAACTTTGAGACATGGAAATCTACTCTTTGAGAGTCAAGGAGCCCCCATGAGCAATTTTGGATGGGGTGCAAATTGCTGCTTGGAGGAAGAAACAAGGAATCATCATTCAACTTAGGATCTATACCTACTTTGGGGTGACCACTTCCTCCCCCAGAAGACCACCATGTACCCCATCCCACCTTGTTCAGAAGGGGCCCGCAACTCAACTAGATACAGGGCTGTAGTCTGTGGTATTACTAAAGCCGGTGTCACCCCTTCCTCCAACTGTGTCACCTGGTGCATTTCGGCCTCTCTGCACCCACCCACCCAGTGTCACCACTGTCTGTAGTTATGGGAGGGACAAAATGAGGACATTGCTCCCTCCAATAAGAATTGAAAGGTTCTTCTATTCCACAAATTTCTAGCTTTGGAGACAGTGAGACACTGAAAAGCATTCACACCTAGAACTTTCATACTTTCTGTGTTTGCATTCCCATTGTAGCTTTGCCTGCCTCTTTTCTTTGGGTGCCTAAACTGGATTTTTAAATGCTTAGCTGATGTTTGAAGTTATTGCAATGTTAGAAATTTGGAGGCTGAAGGAAAATCTCCAGAGTGTACATGTTTGTGTAGAGAATTCTTATTTAGGAGGAACAGTGCCTTCATTTTGTCCCCATCCTCAGCTCCTGTATCCACACTCCTGCCAAGGTACATTTTTGGCAGTTGCATGGGGCTGCAGAAAAGAAGAGTGGACACAAAAATCTTCCTTCCATGAACTTACTTGAGAACCAAGCCAAAGCATTTTCAAAGAGTAGGAAACCTTAGTGCACAAGGAAATTTAAAAGGTGGAGTCTTGTCTCACTCAATCATTGTCACTTACTTTATGTTCTTCAAAGGGGTCATATGCAGTTAAAACAAAAAGCGAGCACAACTTCCTAATGATTTGACAGACAAGATGTATATCAAGGATGTGGAATGTGTGGCCCTTGACAAGTTGCTGATGAAATTTTGACTACAGCTGATCCAACAGCATTTGAAGAGTCATTCTATTCTATATGTTTCATAGTGTGGTTTTATTGTATTAATATGGTATTCTCCATACTTAGCTCTTCATGCTACTTGGTTTCTTGGACAAAAACTGTGATGCCATGAAAAAGGTCAGGAGCTTTTTTGATATGCTGAATTTCTTTCTTTCATTTCTCACTTGCAATGTGGCAGTTGGGAGTAGCAAGAAAAGCATCTTGTGACAGCATGCATGCATCCGCCTGTGTTGCGTGGTGCATACAGTTTCCATACTAGGCTGGTATAACATAGAGGAGGACCAAGGAGGAATTTCTTCCCCCAGGAAAAATCAGAAGGCCATGCTGGTGAATCATGGATCCACCTTTACTGAAAGAAATGCATTTCTGTCCTACACCTTGACAGACTAGAATCTGGACAGAATGGAGGCCCTGAGCTTAATGCTTGCACTTCCTAAAATAACATTAAAAGTTGCCAGGTCATTCATACATTATAGATCTATCATGGTAACTTTCCATCCCACCAAAATTTCTAGCACTTGAAGGTGGTGTAATATTGCCTTAACTTACATTGTCTGTGTTTTTTGATAGATAACAACTGTAACCTACAAATGGGATCGTGTAACTTGAGGTACAATTCAGGGGAAACTTGAGTGGTCATCCCAAAAGCCTTCCATACCTTAAATTAACATGCAGAAGGGTTCACAAGGCTAGCCACCCTCATAAACAGAACAATGCATGACCTCCCATCTGCCCTAATGAACATCTATTGGATATTATGAGAAAGTGTTACCTATATCTCTCTACACATGGAGAGTTCCTATGCTCAGGGTGGGACCTGCTGAATTAGATTGAAGTATCTTAAGACCAATCCTAAAATTCAGGGATGTGCACCTTGGAGCACTGAGGTTCACATGCAGCCCTTGATCCCCAAAGCTAAAAAGATTCGACCTACTTTTCCCTGTAGTTCAGCTGATCTGCTGCCTACGGGGGTGGGAGACAGTCTCCTTGACTTCTGAGGTAATTTTTTTATCCATTTTACCTATAGAGATTAGATAAAATATAGAGATATAGAGAACTGAAGCCTGTTGATTGCTGTGATGTGTGAAGAAAGGGGAGAAGTGTAATGAGATTGTGCTATCTCTCAATCTCTTTCTCAGTCTCTCTATGTGTAAGCACACAAACATGTATTCATGTGCAGTTCCTCATTACCCAGCCAACACCAGAGGTGAGCTTTGGCACTCAAAAGCTTCTGCACCCCTACAAAATATGTTTCTTCATAAATATAGGACCCTTGCTTATGACCAGCCATGTATATGACTTGGAGCGTCGGGGGGGGGGTTCAAATTGGCCCCACTTGGCCCCATTCCTACTGCAGTTGCCCACTGCTGCCTTAAAGTTTGTTGGTCTTGGGAATCAAAGCATTTATTTGGTTGTATATTTCAGTTTCTGTGCTCTCAACTTTGCTAAAATTCCATTAATTTTGATGGTACTGAAAAAGCACCTAGCTTTCTTTAGACAATGCCCTTACAATGAATGTCTGGCACTCAGAGTGTGCTCATACTCTGAAGGGTCATCCAGAAATGTGCAGAATGAAGCCTTTCTGGCATTCAATGGCAGTTTAAATCCCAAATAGTTTTAGCACCCTCTAGTGGGACAAAGAAGAACTTTCAGTGAGGAAACATTTCTTAAATGGTATACTGTACTGCCTTTTTCTGATTGGTCGTGCTACATCGGTAGAACTTTACCAGATTTTTATCATATCATATTTTCCTAGCCACTATTAAAAAGGAGTATAAGAGAGCTTTCTGGCTGGCCAGCTTCAGCCTGACTTTAGCAACAAGGACTTCTTGGTCACAGTCGTGTGTCTTTAGACCTGGGTCCTTTTTCACACTGGTCTTTTGCTCTCCTTAAAAAGCAGCTTTTCTGCACATGGAATGGTACTGGGAGTACAACAGTGGCTTTTACACTTTTCCTCCAGTATTAGTACTCTTGCTTTCCACACTTTTCACTCTTGTCTCCTCTTCCACATTTCAGTATAGCCTGTGAAGTTGTGGTGCATATGTCATAGGGATGTCACGCTGAGGATGGAGCAGGCTTGTTTTCTGCTGCTCCAGAGACTGGAACATGGAGCAATGGGTGCAAGCTCCAGGAACAGAGATTCCACCTCAACATTAGGAGGAACTTTTTGACAGTAAGAGCTGTTCGGCAGTGGAACGCACTCCCTCGGAGTGTGGTGGGGTCTCCTTCCTTGGAGGTCTTTAAACAGAGGCTGGATGGCCATCTGTCGGGGATGCTTTGATCGTGATTTCCTGCATGGCAGGGGCTTGAACTGGATGGCCCTCGTGGTCTCTTCCAACTCTGCAATTCTATGATTCTATGATTCTATGATTCTATGATAGTTTCCTGACCTTTTTAATAAAAGGAATGCCAGAAGTATACCATTGCATGTCCACACACACCACCATTACTACCACCACCATTTTGAACTATAAGCCGCCTTCTTCTTTCAGTAGGCAAATACACAAAAGTTCATCATCTTTCTCCTTCAGTGAAGAGTTTGAGGCAGGTTGTATTCTCCCATAACACACACACACTTCATTTCCCTCTTTTGTGTACTACTCTTTTGTGTCTGGCATGCACAGCTCTCATTGTCTCCAAGGAAGCTGTGAGTTTCTATGGGGGGCAAGTGTTGCTTTCACTTGATTGTACAGAGGGAAAAGGAAAGACCAAAACAGTCCACTGGGAAAGAAGCTTCATTGCTCATGGCTCCATTGGTTTTTTGTGGATTTTTGTGGATTTTTGTGGATTTCAATAGCTCTCTGTGCATTCTGACATGACTGAAATCCACAAACACCTGGACAACTTCAACAGGAAGGAAGAAACCCTAAAAGTAAACAAAATCTGGCTCCCAGTTTTGAAAAACAATAGAATCAAAACTCAACACTTGTAAATGAATTCCACCCAGGCACAGGGAGATTTGCAACAGATAATAGGTCATCAACCAACCATTCGCCAAACAGATACTAATCCTCCTTGCATTTCTACACCCAGAAACTGACCATTCAAATACACAAATTTACATATACTCCCCAACAGGGGTTCACAGTATATAAACTCCACACACACACACTCCTACCCAATCATTCTCTGAAGATGCCAACCACAGATGCAGGCAAAACGTCAGAAGTAAACTCTTCCAGAACATGGCCTCACAGCCCGAAAAAAAACAACAAGGAAAATCTATGGATACTGGCCGTGAAAGCCTTCCACTTCAAATTGACAGATTATTTTCACTAGGGAAAGGAGTGGATTTTATTTGTTGTTTGAATTTATATCCTGCCTTTCTCCCAAGATGGATCCAAGGCACATTACAAAAATATAAAGCACTGTTACATTAAAAATAATGTTCGACAAAAGTTAAATGCCATATTCAGGAGACAAGTGGGAGAAAGATAATGTCATGCAACAAGCCACATTAAAGCACATCATCATCATCCTAGCACCATTCTCTTTTAAATTATTCATGTGAAAAAGCCCCTGGGTCTTCTCTGATTCTGCTTCCTGATATGTCCTGTGGTTTCAGGCTTAGTCTTCAGTCTTGACTACTGGTTGATCACATAGCTCCTGGCTAATGTTAACAGTGGACAAGTTCTGACAATGATGCAGCCAGGTTGTGGAAACCAAGCTGGATTTGACTAGTGAGTAGACAGGTGGGAGGTGTTTTTGGCTACATAAAGAACAGGCTCTTGAATGAAAGTAATCAAGGGGGAAAGGTGGTAAATAAATAGAACAGGCGAAATAGAAGTATCATATGCATATGTTGACTATGGAATACATACAACAGACATTTCAGCCCTATTCAAGAGTTCTAAAACCTAGGACATTTTCAGACACGGAAAAACAGTTTCTTGCCGCGCAAGCAGCCTCCGGAACAGTATCAAGGCTGCTGCGCAGCAAGGGTCCATTTTGGACGACGCCGTTTCTCTCTCGGCGTCATCTGTGACTGTTGCGGCCAGCACTGGAGGCAGCCATGTTATTTTTTACTCACAAAAGCTGTCCGTGAGTAAAAAATAGCGCGGCCGCCTCCAGTGCTGGCTGCAACAGTCACGGACGACGCCGAGAGAGAAACAGCGTCGTCCAAAATGGACCCTTGCCGCGCAGCAGCCTCGATACTGTTCCGGAGGCTGCTTGCGCGGCAAGAAGCTGTTTTTCCGTGTCTGAAAATGTCCCTAGAAGTTACTGGAGGGGGGTGCCATCTCTCCTGGCTACAAGAAAGAGGAGTACAATCAGTGTTGCCATATGTCCCAAAAAAACCAAGGAAATCCCAGATTGAAGGGACCAAAAAATGTCCCAGCCAGCTGGGCCAGTTGAAGCAGCAGATCTCAGATTCTTCCTTAGTTGGAGTGCAGGCCAAGAGATTTCCAGCATTTTTAATGGTTATGTAGAAGAGGGTATTTCATCAGGCCTTGCTTGTCTTGCAACCAGGGAACAAGCAACACCTGCTGGAATTCCCTCTTCTGTGCAACAATTAAAAGTGCTGGAACTCTCTCCAGATTTCAGTCGGGCAGCCCTAATTTTCAATGGGCAAAAAAGCTGCCCCTAGCTTATAGAATCATAGAGTTGGAAGAGACCACAAGGGCCATCCAGCCCAACCCCCTGCCATGCAGGAATACACAATCAAATCATTCCCAACCGATAGCCATCCAGCTTCTGTTCAAAAACCTCCAAAGAAGGAGATTCCACCACACTTCTAGGCAGTGTATTCCACTTCCAAACAGCTCTTACTGTCAAGAAGTTCTTCCTAATGTTTAGGTGGAATCTCTTTTCCTGTAGTTTGAACCCATTGCTCCATGTCCTAGTCTCTGGAGCAGCAGAAAACAAGCTTGCTCCATCCTCAGTATGACATCCCTTCAAATATTTAAACATGGCTATCATGTCCCCTCTTAACCTTCTCTTCTCCAGACTAAACACAGTGTATTGATCTTGTTAGTGGAACATAGAGGAGCCTTCCCCAGCAGACCTCAGTCCTCCAGCAGACACATATGGAGAGAGGCACTTCCTCAGTTATGGAAGTCACAAATTGTTTAAGGCTTTCAATGTCATCACAAGCACCTTGAATTCAGATGAGAGATGTACCATTTACAACTCTTTTAATTGGTAGTTTTCTCCTTGCTGTGAGAGAAAGCAAATATTCCTTCAGAGTATTCCCATATTTGAACATCCCAAAGTGTTGCAGTGGAATTGATATGTGGACCAAAAAATGAACCTGTTTTCTACACAGAAAACATGATTCCTCCTCAGAAAATGGGTTTTGCAACCAAAAATATCCCCATATTTTTAATCTTTACAGAATGATTCCTCCACAACACTTTGAAATTCTTCAAAAACACTTTGAGGAAGCCTGGACTTCTTTGCAGTTTAAATTTTCTTCTCCCAAAAATTTACATGTGGTTGTTTTGTACAGAACACATTTTCTACATGTGGTTTCATGCACAGAAAATGCTATTTTCTGTCCAAAACAACCACGTGTAAATTTTGTATTGAAGAAGTTTCAGATTGGGCATAGGCTTCAAAAACTGTGTAGTTTTCACAGTGGGAAGGAAATTGCTAAAATTACTCATTGCATCCCTCAAGAAGAAAATTACATCCCTAACTGAGTGAGGTAATCTATATGGAAAGAAGGGAATGCAAATGGAAAGTGTGCCATGATAAAACAAACTTTAATAAACGTGGACAGAGTGCCATAGTAATAGTGGTGTAGAAAAATGGTAGAGAAATGGCCGTGCTATCTAAAGAATTATGAGAGTTGTGTTCCAAAGAAAGTACTTTCTTCAAACTCTGAAAACAGAATGGGTTGGGAGTGAAGGACACTCAGTCAGTCAATCATGAAAATTGTCATTCCACATTACAAAATTATAGCAGTATGATTCTGCATTAACTGCCATGATAACATCCTGTACAACTCTGGGGTTTGTAATGTGGTGAGGCACTTGAGCTCTCCTGCAGAGATGTCTAAATATCCCTCCCCAAACTGCAAACTCTAGCATTCCATAGGGTGGAACTATGGCAGTTAGGACTTTATCAGACCACCACCACCCCTTAGACCGTTCTTTTGCTGGCATAATTTTGTTGTTTTTAGGCCAGCAAAAGAACTCCCCATGCCACACTTGCCTTCCGTCCTGTACAAAGGCTTCCCCAGCAATGAACGAGGAGTGAATGGAACTCCATTTACTTCCTCTTTGAAATCCCGTGTATTCACGTAAGAATACATATTGTGGGAAATTTAAAAATAAAAACAAAAATGACAGAGAAAAAGTTACAAAAAGCACCTAAACAGACTAAAAAAGTCCCAAGTAAACTGGGGAGGGTCATTAAAAAATGTGTCACCTACCTGGATGTTATGATCTCACCCGGAAGGCTTCTGGCCGGACCAGCCATTGACACTGCATTCACGTGAGTACAATGGCACAAAGTTTCAAACTCCAGCAATGCTACCACAAAAGCGCCATTGATGGCTTGAGTCATCAATAAAAAAGTACATTTTTTTTTACAGTACACAATCATGAAAGGGTGACGTTGTGTGGTACGCGCACCCTTTCACAACCATTAGGCATCCTTACAATGCCTTATTTGCCCTGTCTGGTAATGTCCTTAAAGTGGAATCATAGAGCTAAAACTGTTCTGTGTGAAGGAGCCCCAAGAAAACATACACATGGGCTACAGCAGTGAAGGGCAAAGTGCAGCTCTGGAGCCTCATCTGTCCCCCTACAGTAGTTTCTATTCCTATTCATCCCTCTGTGCTGACTTTTTCTGGCCAAATAAATTGCCTTTCCTAAAAACCTCCAGAAGAGACACATTGTCCTTAGGGTAGGACAGGGGTAGAGGCTCCCTGCAGTATTAATATCAAAAATACCAGTGCTTCAAAACCAGAAGTGAGCATCCTGCCAAGTCCATATTTTGGGGATGCTGGCATTTTTGGCAGGCAATGCACCCTGGGGAGGGAGGGAATTGTTCCCAGTAGCCATCACAGTTGTCCACCACTGTAGCTACACTGGATACATAGAGAGAACTTCACATGCTCATTATGCTTGTTAGATTCTCCATATGTAAGGATGGTTGAATGACTGTGCCCTCAAACACTATGATAGGTGTTGTGATGGCTTGATTTAAGAATCCAGCAGGAGGTAGAAAGTCCTGCCTCCAATTGCCCTAGAAACATCTATTTTCTCTTTAAAAGAAAAACTAACAAAATACTCCATGAATGACAGAGGTGGAGCTGTTGAAAAATTAAAATAACCAAACACACCCCCTCCTCAAAAAAACCCAAAACATCTCCAAGTAATTTATCACTGTGTGTGTACATGTCTTTAAGTCACCTGTCAACTTATGGTAACTCCATTAAATTCATAGGGTTTTCTCAGGCAAGGAATACTCAGAAGTGGTTTTGTCAGTTGCTTCCTCTGAAATATAGTCTACAGCACCTGGCATTACCACTAGACAAATAAATTAACTACATTTCAGGAAAGTTACTATAGAGATAGTTACTTACCACCAATGTCCATATCCACCTTGAACTGAATGCTGTGAGTGTGAATTGCCCCCAGCACCCACTCTTCAACCCTGTTGCCAAAATCTGCAGCATCAGCAAAGAAAAAAGCTGATTGAATGTACCCACTGGCATGGGCCTTGACACCAACTGCTCCATTTTGGTGAAAAATAAAGTCCCACACATAGTCATAGTTAGTAATTGTAGAGATGGACCTGAACACGAGAACTGAATCTACTAGCCCTCCATAAAAGGGAGTGTGCCCCCCGTCACAATGGCGTCGCAGAGGCACCTCAGCATTCTGCTCAAAGATGCAGATTGAGTTTTTGTGGGTGACAGGTAATGATGTATCAACAAAATAGTGTCTGTCCAAATAGGTAGCTAAGTAAGGACAATCCACACCCTGGGTGAGTGTGAAGGCTTTATATCCAAGGCCATAGGTTACGTCCATGTATCTGGTCAGCATTGATGCTGGACTGTTGGAGCCATAGACAGCAATTGCATCTTGCAGACTTAGTTCGTAGACTATCCTCTCACCCTTAAACCTGATGTCAAAGAGACGTGGCCCCCGGAATGCATCTATGCCAAAGGCAAAACTCCAGGACATGAAAGTGACTCGGTTATTCCTGATGCTATAGCGTGGTCCACGAGGTTCATAGTGCAGAGGGCCCAGTCCCTTGGGTGGTACCCTCTGCTTTAACGATGAGTATCCTCCATCAAAGGGAGGCTTTTTTACCTTGGCTACTTTAACACGCCCTTCATTGAATTGTCTCTCAATATCCTCCATGTTCTCAAAGTATTGTCCATTATAGAATACTTTTTTCACCTTCCACTGAGAAACATTTAGGCTACTAAGATCCACTTGGACCTCAAATCCAACTGGGTGTAGATAAAAGCCAGAAACATTTTGGAAATGAGCACACCAGATTAGGCGATCTCCTGATTGGAACCCTGGTGGCATTCCATGGCTATACATAAAATTGCTTCCATTGTAATCAAATACCTGGTGCATAAAGTTTGGAGCCTTTGGATATTCCTTCTTCTTCAAGAACATATGCATTTCTTTATACTCATTATTTAACAAAACCCTTCTGGAATAAGGTAATTTCCCTCCATACTTCTCCACTGTGACATCTTGGTGGCATGTTGGGTTTGGAAGAGGACTCACCAAAAATTCAGTGATGTTTGGGTCCTTCTGATTTCCAAAGTAGACAATGACTAGAGCTTGTCGGGTAGGTCTTCTCCCTTGATGGTCCAGGAATTCTAGAACCTCTGCTTTTGGAGGAAGCTGAAGGGTGATAGAATAAATGCAGTTGTCAGCTGGCTTTGCTTGAGAAGGATCTACCAGTGGTACTCCCAGGTTGTGTTGTAAGTACCTTTGCACTTGTACCATCTCTGCTGGAGATAAATCATCAAATATCAGGCTGTGGGTATCTTGGGTTTTCTCCTCTAAGCTGAGGTCCTGGAAATGACTCTCACAAACCATGAATTTTCTGCCTCTAGTCTGGAAAGCCCAGACTATGATGAAGACTATGGCTGTGCATATAGTTAGAAGAGGATAAGCCAATTTCAAGTTCATTTTCAGCAATGCTGTAATCAGGTCCCCAGGGTTTGTAAAACAATTGTTAAAGAGTGCAGATTGTATAATCCGGTGTTTATATAGAGATCCAGAGGAGGATAAAATGAACAATTAAAAAAGGAAATGGGGAGGGGAAACTGTGATGCAACTGAATTTCATAACTACATAAATATTATGAACTTTGAAAGTGCTGCCCATTCAGTGCTTAAAGGTATGGCACAGAGAAAGCAATTTATTCACCCCCTCAACAATCTCAACCATCCAGTGTAAACACCTAATTAGTCACAGGATAGACAAACAGATAAAATCTAAATTAATCTAAGTGTTCTTTACTAAATGTGAACTAGAGATGCAAATCCTTGTTTCATTATTTATTTCATTGTCACACACAAAGAAATGATTTTAAAGTTGTGTTCCATTGGTCAAGAATTCAAGAATTTGGGGTCCTTTTAGTATCTTTGCAAGATTTTGTGAGAACTTTGTGTGCAAAAAAACACACAAAAACCCTTTGGTTTTGTTCACTAAATAACATTCTATGCAAGCATAGTGTGGTTTGTGCAAAAAACACCACTCTTCTATGTTCAAAAAATGCTTTTATTTAACAAATATTTTCATGCAAATAAATTCTTTGCCCAAAACCTTGAAATGCAAAAAATCTCATCATGATTTCTCTACAAAGTTTCTTGATTTCTCATCAAGGATTTAAAAATTTGTGAGTATTTCTTGCATCCTATAATTGAACACAGGTAAAATGGAATTATGTTTGAAATGACAATTATGGGGATGTCAGTTGAAAGTTATGGTTGGCAGAACCTTCTAATGCTTTGCAACCTCCTACTCATAGCAGAAACACCACTTATTGTTTTAAAGTAAACCTTACAGACCACACTTAAGAAAAAAAGCAATTAGGGAACTGAAACAGAGTTTTTATTTCTTAATATTTTGACTATAGTACTTTCAACTGCTTCCTTTTTCATGGTCAAGTTGTTCTGTCAGCAATATACTCCCCTTCTCCTCTGCAAATATGCATTACCTTTTCTTTTGGTTCTTAGCCAGATATATTTCTCTACAATACAATGTAAAGCAGTGGTTCTCAAGCTTTGGTTCTCCAGATGTTTGGAACTTCTGTAACCAGAATCCCTGTCCGCTGACCATGCTGGCTGGGACTTTTGGAAGTTGTCATCCAAAACCTCTGGAAGATTAAAAAAAAAACTGAGAAGCACTGGTGGCTGTTGCTTTTTTCAACATGTAATACCTGGAATCTCCTAACCAAGATGCTGAAAACCGATATTTGCTTCTTATGTTATCCTTGATGTGCAAGCTGACATTCCTGGCTTCTCTTCCAGTTCCCTTGTATCTAATAAGATCTCAAGGCATGGACTGTGGCAGCTCCGAACATACTGCCTGTGTAGTACTAAATTCCAGGATCAAAACAATAATAATAATAATAATAATATAATAAATAATAAAATTTTATTTCTATCCCGCCCCTCTGCAACGCAATCGGGGCGGCTTACAATATAAAAACTCCATAGTCCCAGTACCCTAGCCCACCCACCCCTTAAAATAATATTAAATTATAAAAGATTAAAAACATACAGTAAATTAAAAATATGTAGATTAGAAAAAAGATTAAAACATACAATAGTTTTTTAAAAAATCTAATTACAGCTCAGGGAGGACAGCCGAGTCTTGGGCCAGGATAGTTATTCAGGAAAGGCCTGCCGGAAAAGATCCGTCTTGACAGCTTTTTTAAAGCTGTCTAAGGTGTTAATAAGACGGATCTCATCCAGCAGGCCATTCCATAATCTGGGAGCAGCAGCTGAGAAGGCCCTCTGGGGCGTCACCGACAGCCTTGTTTTCATAGGCTGTAACAGATTCCTCCCAGAGGACCGAAGTGTGCGGGGAGGGTTGTACGGAAGGAGGCAGTCCTGGAGATAGGTTGGACCCAAACCATGCAGGGCTTTAAAGGTTATAACCAACACCTTGTACTGTGCCCGGAAACGAATAGGCAGCCAGTGGAGAGCTTTTAGCACAGGTGTTATATGCTCTCTTCTGGAAACACCAGAAATCAACCTGGCTGCCATGTTCTGAACTAGTTGAAGTTTCCGAGTCAAGCACAAGGGTAGCCCCATGTAGAGCGCATTACAGAAATCCAGACGGGAGGTTACCAGTGCATGTACCACAGTTTCGAGGTCCCTAGTTTCCAGGAAAGGGCGCAGCTGGCGTATCAGCCGAAGTTGATAACAGGCACTCCTGACCGTCGCATTTACCTGATTAGACACCTGGAGCGTCGAGTCCAGGAGCACCCCCAGACTGCGAACACAGTCTTTGGAGGAGAGTGTAGTTCCATCCAGGACTGGAAGTTGTATTCCCAGACCTGGTTTCAGGCCTGTAACTGTTAGTACCTCCGTTTTGTCTGGATTCAGTGTCAATTTGTTTTTCCTCATCCAGTCCATTACTGCTTTAAGACAATCATTGAGAGGAGAGCTGCCATCTGAAGTCGAAGCTGATGACCGAGACATGGAGAAGTATATCTGGGTTTCATCAGCATACTGATGACAACGCACTCCATGCTTCCGAATGATCTCTCCCAGCGGCTTCATATAGATGTTAAATAGCATCGGGGACAGGATGGCACCCTGAGGAACGCCACAGTTAAGCTCTATTCTGGTAGAGCAGCTGTCCCCGAGCCTCACCCTCTGGGATCTGCCCGAGAGGAAGGAACGTATTGGTTCAAGAGGACAATTAAGATATTCTCACTTATTCAGCCAAAAGCAGAGAAATGATAAATTAAAGCATCTTTCTCAATGTCTTCACCATAAACACATTAGACTTTCTCACAAATTGAGCTCACATATAACTTCGCTTCCATGTATCTACTGTACATTTTCCCTTGGACCTGAATCCTATTGGTTAATCCTTAGTAGTTCCACTGAATCAATAGTGAGGTAACATGTTGGTAATTTCCATAGATTTAATTAATCTGCTCTAGCAAAGACTAACAATAGGATTCAGAACATTGTTTTTCAGCCACAATCATCATCTTCTTCAGGTTCTTTCAGATATACAAACATTCAGTTGTACTTTGTCTCTCTTCTATCCCTACATGCTTAGTTGGGATGGAGAGTATGAGCTTGTTTACATGGGCAAGTTACCCCAGCTTCCCACAATCTTGGAGCCCTCCAGTCTAAACAATGCAGGGCTTTTGCCCCATTTCACCTCCAGGAAGTCCTGACGATACCTGAGATAAAGCCAGGGTGAATCTGAGGTAAACCAGTTTACACCATTTTAAAAAAGGAGAAACCTGCTTTATGTAGAAAATCCATATTGTGCCAATGCAGAAAAGCAGGGTCCATAGCTGCACACTGGCCCATATTGCCAGACACCAAGTCTGGAGTTGCTCTGCAACTGGGAAAGAGGCTCCCAGCACATGATCGCATGCTGAGGACCTCCTTACTGACTTCAGAAAGTGTGGTGCATGGCAATGGGGCAGGTGACTGCCAATACTGGTTGGTGTGACTTCATCCCATTTCTTCAAGGTAACTGGGGGGAGGGGGCAGACTATGCTGGCTGGAAGGTGGAGTATTCTAGCCAATTTATACAAACCCAATGACCTATGATATCGTAGGACTGAAGGAATATATGTAGGCAGCGTGTGCAAGACTGATAGATAACGGCCAAGATCCATATGTCCTTCTGCTAATGGATTGAGCTCCATCAGACCATCACATCCTTAATGGCTGCTCCAGAGGATTGGTAACCAGCCCACAGCTTCAGATGACACAGAGAGCTAGAAGAATGGGGGGAGAAAGTCATATTAAGGGCATGCAGTGATGTATGGAGAGAGGGAATCATTTCCTCCTGTCTCCACTGTTCCATCAGCAAATATACACCATTGGGTCTTAATATTACAGAACAGCAGAAGACTGGGTATAAGTATGCATCTGTTGACACATGTAAGCAGGAGAACAAAAGCTAAGTCCTAAATTTGTGAGTGTACATGCTTAAAATATTTAAAGTTGGCCATAAATCATACAATTTTGGAGCTGTTTACAAGCAAAACAGAGCAAGGATCTGAGTTCAATGCATTTTGCAACTATTTGAGTTTGATGTATTTCTGGTCCTGCAGAACCTGGGCAGATCAGGAAACAAGGATTCTCCCTTTGATGGATGGGGTTACACTTCCCTTGAAATCTCAGGCTTGCAGCTTGGGTGTTCTCCTGGACTCAACTCTGACCCCGGATGCCCAGATATCAGCAGTGGCCAGGAGTGCATTTGCACAACTAACACTAGAGCACGAGCTGCACCCATTCATTGAGACATCAGATCTGGTTATGATGGCACAGGCCTTGATTATATCCCGTTTGGACTACCATAGAGCATTCTATGTGGGGCTGCCTTTGGAAACTGTTCAGAAACTTCAGTGGATTCAGAATGCTACAACCAGAATGGGAACATATAGCTCCTGTGTTAAAACAGCTTCACTGACTACTGGTTCGTTTCTAGACACAATTCAAAGAGCTGGTCTTGACCTATAAAGCCCTATAAGCCTTGGTCCAGACTACCTGAAAGATCGTCTCTCCCTCTATGAACCTGCAAGGGTCTTAAGATCTTCAAGGGAAGACTTTCTCTTGGTCCCACCACCATCACAGGCTCGCTTGATGAGAACACAAGAGAGAGCCTTCTCAGTGGCTGCTCCCACCCTCTGAAACTCCCTCCCACAGGAGACTAAACCGGCCCCCTCACCATTAGCCAAACAGACATTAACGAGCCTTGCATTTCTATACCCAGAAACTAACCATTCAATTACACAAATTTACATATACTCCCCAATAGGGGTTCACAGCACATAAACTCAACACACACACACACACACCTACCCAACCATTCTCTGAGGATGCCAGCCACAGATGCAGGTGAAACATCAGAAAGAAACTATTCCAGAACACAGCCTCACAGCCCGGAAAAAAACCAAGGAAAATATATGGCCCCCTCACTGCTTTTGTTTCGCTGGCAAGTAAAAGTGTTTTTATTCAGGACAGTTATATTTAGTATTATTTATAATACTAAAATGTATTATAGTGACTCCAGGTCCAGTGTTGCCACTCCCTGGTAAGCATTTTACCTGTAAGCATTGTTATTTTGAAGCAAGTTTACCTATGAGTTCTATTTGGAACAAAGTTTGATTTTTTTTAAAAAAAGACATCAAGCATGGTAAGACTGAATAAGGACCAAGGTGTGTAAACGGCTAAAAGGAAGTAGTTCCAGTAAGTTGCTGTGTGATTTGAAATTGCTACCAGCAGATGGCCACCAAAGACCTTCTGCTCAAGGAATGGGTATATGTAGGTGTGCTTTTGCCCAGGCAGTTGAAATGTTGCTGGAGGTTGTGGTATTTGCAGTGGTAGTAGTTCTTTGTTTTTATTTTAATATAGGAACATCATTTTTATTAACCCAGCATTAGCCACAACATTTTGCTCCCACCTTTATTTTCAGTGATCAGTTTGAACTGAATAGCTGAAATGTTGGAGTGCAATGTTAAAATAGATTAAAATGGCAAAAATGAAAATATGAAAGAAATATGCAATAAATCATAAATATATAATCATGTGTGAAGGACATTACAAATATTATAAATATGCAGATGCAAAACAGAGACTCAATGTAGAATTGTGGTTCAAGCATTGGACTAGGACTCCGAGAGACCAGGGTTTGAATCCCCACTTGGCCATAGAAACCCACTGGGAGACCTTCGTTTACATGGGCAAATATTCCCCTAAATATACCGCTAAGATAGCTCATAGTTCCCATGGATCGCAGCACAGCATCGCCTCATTCAGAAGGAGGGAAGGTAAAACACCCAAATATAGCGTGGCAGGGCATGTCGCTATTTTTGCAGGAATATTTGCAATGTAGTGCTTTATTGGCAGTGTAAACTAGCATTCCGCTAAGGGTTAAAGCAAAGCTGCATTGTGATTGGTTGATGTTGCAGGGGTGGGCTTAAAAGAGGGGCAGGGAGGAGGCAAAGACAGTAGCCATTAGAGAAGAAACTTGCAAAAATCCTGTCTGCTATTTTGCGAGCCAGTTTGCAAAAAAAAAAAAAAAAAAAAGGATTCCCAACTTCTTTCATTCCTGGAGCGTTCCTTCTCATCCTCTGCTGTTTTGAAAGTATGTAAAGCTCGTTCGTCACTTTTATCCTGTGCACGGGGGAGGGAAAGAAACCATTTCACAAAGGGCTGTAGCAAGATGAACTGCTATTTTCCCTCTCTCTCTCTCTCTCTGCTTGGGGGAAGGAGGGAGGCATGCGATCCACGGCATGGTCTTTTAGCAGAGAGATTACTCTCCCTCTGCTTTATGGAGTGAGTTCATTTACGGGCAGATTTACAGAGACACACAGAGCCACACCCCACACACTTATTCAAGTCTGAACTGCAAAGCGACATAATTAGAAAAAAACCTGACTGGCACAGCTGCGGAAAATAATTAAACCGCAAGTTGCCGCAATAAATCTGCTGTGTAAACATCCTCTTAGCCTCAAAGAAAGGCAATGGTAACTGCCGTCCTCAACCTAATAAATCTTGCAAAAAAAAAATCATATGAGAGGATCACTATAAGTTGGAATCAACTTTAAGGCACATAAGAAAAACAATGGAAGGCTTCCGATGGCTTTTTCTACACATATTTATTAGGGAGTAAGACTCACTACACTTAGAGGCACTTACTGCTGTGTAATCTGTATTAATCTTGATTTAACCTCTCTTTAAGCCTTCTTGGGTCCCTTGTTGGGAGAAAGATGGGATATAAATTAAATAAATAAATACATTTCGTATATAGAATTAGACTGTCAGAAACTTCCAGGGAGATGGCTGTGTTAGAAAAGCATGGGAGGAAATGAAGGCATCAAGCATATTCTTTGAGAACTACTGTATTTCTTTTAGCATGAGCTCTCATGGACATCAGTCCACTCCACTGCGTCCAGAGAAGTGGATTTATATGAATGAAAGCCCATGCTAAAATAAATCAGTCAGTCTCCAAAGTGCTGCCCAGTTCCTTCATTAGCCCCCTTGTCTGCTTTATACTATCCAAAATATTTTAAAAATTAAATTCTGAGATCCTGATGACCACATACAACATCTGAAATTTGAGAATTTCATACACCCAAGTTCATATATTTTGTCATGATGCTGCTGACCAAAGCCAAACAGCTAGCAGGATGCCTCTTGTCCTATAGAAGCAAACACCACCCTCTGATGCAGAGACCAATACTCTGTTTGCAAAATGTTGCATTTGTTTACAGTTCCACAATTTTCAGTCTGGCAGCTAATCCTTTCCTTCTTGTTCATGTAGAAACTGGCCCAGTTCAGTAGGGCTGGCCATGATTGTGGCAGTGTATGTATGGGTGGGTGGGTAGGTATTCTCTTTGGCAATAAGAAGTGAATGGCTGCCCATCTCTTACCTGTGACCTGTTGCTTATAGCTTCAGTTTGTGGAACTACATTCACATAGCATGTGCAAGCATCTGTTGATCAAGGCCAAAAATTTAAATTCACTGTATGTGGGTGGGTGTGGGCATTCCCTCAAGTTGCTCAGAATGACTTTTTGGCCATAGCTATTTTTAAAACTGTAACTCTCAGTGTTCAAATGCTGCAAATGCCAAAGGCTGTTTCATTCCACAAGAATACTAATTGAATTAGAAATATATGTAATTATGTGTTTTCTGCACTGAATAGAGGTTGTGAGATAAAAACTAAGAAGAAATTTGCATATACTCTCAGAAGCACCTTCATGTCTTGATCAAATAGCATTGAAATATTAATGCAGTATATGCATCTCATAATTAAAAGTTGCCAGGAAATCCTACCATTGATAGCATTTTCTGTAGTACTTAAGCAGTTCTGCATTGACGCCTCATGCCAAGAGGGTGTGGACCTTTGGAGTACTGGCATACATAATTGTTTTTTCTAATCTTGTGTTTTGCCATTGCAATAAAAATACTAGGGCTGCAACAATCCTGCACACACTTATTTGGGAGTAAATCCCATTAAACTTAATGAATTTTACTTCAGTTAAAAGAAGTGCTGATAAGATCTGTTCACAAACTGGTGTTTTGTTTTGTTTTCAATTAAGTATGGTCCTATCCAGCCATACTTGGCAAGTTTTCTTCAGAAACTGCTGAGGTTTAATTTCACTCTCTTCGGTAAATGACTCACTAAAGAGAATGAGGGCGGTTTAGGGGTGCAAACAATGTAGCTACAATCCAAGACAACAATATTTCCTCACATGAATGAACCTCTCTCTCTAACTGTGCTTGCCTGTACAATAAGGGCTTGTCAACACTGGCCAAATACTCTGGCTTTCCCGGGTTCCAGAGCCCTACAGTCCAAATGACACAGGGCATTTACCCCAATCTGCCTCCAGGCAATACAAATGACCCTGGGGCAGATACAGGGCTGGAACAGGGGCAAGCCAGGATAAGGCTCTTTAAGAAAATACCCATTTTTTGGTATTGCCAGATCAGGCCCCACATATCCATGGCAGCCCATCCCAAAATGCCACTTCTTGCTGCTACCACCAGCTCCCTGGCTCTCCTGAGACTGGTCACATGCAGGGGTCCTGCAGTCACATGTTGCAGGACCCCTACCTGGCTTAGTGAGAAAATGACAGTGGTGGCAGCTTCAGGAATGGGCTGGTGTCCTCTTTGGACCCTTGCCCATTTTCTATAGGTAATGAGGGGAGGGGAAAAGTGGCCAGTTCTGGAAGGCAGGATATGCCATTGAGGAGCAGGTGTATCCTCCCTGGTGTACAGCCCTCAGATAACATAGAATCATAGAATCATAGAGTTGGAAGAGACCTCAAGGGCCATCCAGTCCAACTCCCTGCCATGCAGGAATACACAATCAAATCATTCCCAACAGATGGCCATGCAGCCTCTGTTTAAAAACCTCCAAAGAAGACTGAAGATTTTCCTTGTTTTTTTCCGGGCTGTGAGGCCGTGTTCTGTAATAGTTTCTTTCTGATGTTTTGCCTGCATCTGTGGCTGGTATCTTCAGAGAATGGTTGCATAGGAGTATGTGTGGAGTTTATATATTGTGAACCCCTGTTGGGGAGTATATGTAAATTTGTGTAATTGAATGGTTAGTTTCTGGATATAGAAATGCAAGGATGTGAACAACTATCAAGTCAGAATGCACAGAGAAGCTATTGAAATCCACAAACACCTGGACAACTTCAACAGTTTAGAAGAACAACAGTTCAAGAGTTTAGAAGAAACTCTAAAAGTAAACAAAATCTGGCTCCCAGTATTGAAAAACAATAGAATCAAAACTCAACACTTACAAAACAAGGGGATTTCCAGCAGATAATGGGCCATCAACCAACCGTAGCCAAACAGACACTAACGAGCCTTGCATTTCCATACCCAGAAACTAAACATTCAATTACACAAATTTGCATATACTCCCCAACAGGGGTTCACAATATATAAACTCCACAAACACCCCTACCCAACCATTCTCTGAGGATGCCAGCCACAGATGCAGGTGAAATGTCAGAAAGAAACTATTCCAGAACATGGTCTCACAGCCCGGAAAAAAAAACCAAGGAAAATCTATGGATGCTGGCTGTGAAAGCCGTCAACTTAACAAGATGTTCTTCGGGTGGCCTCACCTACAGAGTTGCAACTGGTGGCTCCAGAAAAACAGCCTTTTCAGTATCTATGCCACAACTGTGGAATTTTCTCTCCAAGGACACTTGCCTGGTGTTTGTAATGTTTGTGATAGATCCATTTATTGATCAAGGCCAGGAAACTGCCATGGCAACATCCTATGGAATCCTAGGGTTTGTAGTTTGGGGGAACCATAGAGCTCTCTGACCCCCCCCCCAACTGCCAATCCCAGGATTCCATAGGATGTTGCCATGGCAGTTACAAGCAGAATATAGTACTATATTTGTGTGGTGTTTGTGAATCTGCCCTGGGCTAAGGCCATACAGTCCACCTTATTTCAAAGAGTAGATACAATCCACCACAGGTTTTCTATTGAGTGTTTGGGAAGGGTAGGACATTTAGCCTGTGTCCTTGGACAAGAAAGAATAAGACAGTAAGGATGGGACAGTAGAGCTTCCTTCATTTAAGCTTCTTGCTTCTACATTCTTGTTTCCAAGAACTCCAGGCCTCTAAACATAGCAGTATTAACTTTGATTTCACTATGGTGCTAGGTGAGGACTATGGCCTAAATCCAGTGGAGTGCAGCATACCCTCCAACTGTCCAGCTTTGGCAGTTATTTAATCTTTTGTCACCCCACTTTTTAAGTTCTTTTAAAATGTCCCAGGGGTCAGTTACATGACCACTTTTAATGCAGAAAATGCCGGCTTACTTCCATTTTGATTCTGAGCTGAGCAGTTCACATGATTTTGACCATTCTGATGAATCCCAAGAAGTATGTGATTTAGCAGTTCACATGGGGGAGGTGTAGCCTCCGTGACTGACAGTCACAGAGGCCTATCTCTCATGGAGGGGGGGGCAGAAAGGGCTTGTTCTCCCCCCCCCTTCACTGTTTCCCCCTGTCTCCCATAGAAGCCTCTTCCTTCCCCCCACCCCTTTCCTATTTGCTTGCTGGCTTCTGAGGCAATTCCCCATTTGCTCGCTGAGCAACAGGCAGGCAGGCAGGCAATGGGACTATCAATTCCATTGCTTCCTTGTCTCCCATTGAAGCCTCTTCCTCCCCCACCCCCCTTCCCTGTTTGCTCGCTGGCTTCTGAGGCAAGTGGGGAGGGGAGGACAAGGGAGGAGGCGGCTCCAGCAGCAGACAGGCAGGCAATTAGACTATCAGTCCCATTGCTTGCTTGTCTCCCATTGAAGCCTCTTCCTCTCCCCCCCCCCCTTCCTGTTTGCTGGCTTTTTAGGTAAAGAGGGAGGAGGGGGCAAGGGAGGAGGAGGCTCTAGTGGCGGACAGGCAGGGAATGGAACTGTCAATCCCATTGCCCACCTGCCCACTGCTGAAGCCTCTTCCTCCCAGCATCTCCCTCTCTTTCTTGTTCACTGGCTGCTAGGACAAGCCAAGGGAGGAAGAGGCTGGAGCATCCCTCAAACTCTGCAAATCTACCCCCCCCCCAATAAAGCAAGGCAGTGATCGGTCAGTGAAGGGGTAAGGAGGCTGATCTTCTATGAGGGGTATTCCCTCCCTCTCTTTGCAGTCTCGGAGGTGAACACTCAAGCAGGGAGGCAGGCAGCCGGGGTTGCCCAATCTGTGTCAAAAAAGAAACAATGGTGGAACCTGCATTCCAAAGGCATGCCTTGCAAGCCCGCCCCATCTGAGCTCCAACAAATCACAGCTCAGCTCTGCTGTGAGCCTGTTTTGGGAAGAATGCTGGTAGATCACACAGCCTTTTCCAAATAGGTAGTTCACACCACCTATTGAGCGCATTTCCTCGAACTTTATCAAAAAAGTCAAGAAAAGTAGCGAAATCTATTACCTCGTGACTTAAGGGTTTTTTGGCCCCCCTCCTTCTGAATAGGGCGACTTTGAATCGAAACATGTGGGAACTAATAGGAGTCTTGGTGAATTCTTAGAGGATTTATTTTGCCATGTAAACGACTCCCCAGTTTCTTTCTCCCACTCCCATTCCCTCCCCCATTTAGCTTATTTCAATTGCTACAAACTGAATTCAAAGTGCAAAAGTATGAGGTCTGTCTATTAAATAATGAGACTGATACAATAACCCATCTTTATTTCTATGTATTACAATTCTAATGCCTGTTCCCTTCAATATACTCCCCATTCACACTCACACAGAGATGCATTCTTGTTTTCCACTGGTTGAAGGTGTGGAGCATATCAGTTTCTGTCAGCTGTTTCAACACATCTGCTGTTTTCTTCTTGACTGCATCAATTGACTCATAACATGTTCCTTTAAGCACCAATTTCACTTTAGGGAAAAGGAAAAAGTCTCATGGTGCCAAATCTGGAGAATATGGAGGATGTTAAAGTGTAGTAATGTGCTTATCAGCCAAAAACTGCTTCACAGAAAGTGCTGTGTGAGCAGGCGCATTGTCTTGATGAAGAATGAAATCATTGTTCAACAGTTCTGGCTTTTTATTTTCCTGACTCTTTGGACTTTTTCAGACAAGGCTTACCATGCCACAAGCTTCCTCAAGAGGTACAGCACTATCGCACGGCAGGGGGTCTGTTTCAGACGCCGCCGTCCCTCTTGCGGAATCGTCCGTGTCACTTCCATGTATGATTGAAGGCAGCCACACCATATTTTACTCACGGACAACTTCCGTGAGTAAAATATGGTGCGGCTGCGTCCAATCATACACGGAAGTGACACAGACAATTCCATGAGAGGGACGGCGGCATCTGAAACGGACCCCCTGCCATGCGACAGTACCGTACCTCTCACGGAAGCTTGTGGCACGGAAAACCTTGTCTGAAAAAGTCCTTTCTCTCAGCTTTGTCAAAACTTCCTTATAATAATGCTGGTTCACTGTTCTGCCTTCTGGAACTCATTCTGCCAAAATTACACATTTGATGTCAAAAAACACAATGAGCATGGCTTTGAATGTGGAGTTGCTTTGACGTGCTTCTTTCATTCTTGGTGATGATGATGTTTTCCAGTGCATTGACTGTCACTTTGTCTCAGGATTATATGCAAAATCCAGGTTTCATCACAATGATTATTTTTTTGAAAAAGTTTGAGTCCACCTCAAGTTGCTGCAGAATGTCAATGCAAGTTTCCTTGCGGCACTCTTTTTGCTCTGTTGTGAGAACCCTAGGGACCATCTTGGCACAAACTGAACTCACGTTGAGATCCTCATGCAAAAATTTCCACACAGTGTCTTTGTCAATGATCACAGCTTCAGCTATCTTTCGGACACTGAGTTGGTGGTCTCTTCGAATAATCATTTTTTAATTGATTTTTTCCACATTCTTGAAGTGGAAGGTCACCCAGGGCATTCATTGCCTTCCACATTCTCACATCCTTCTCTGAATCCTTTGTGCCACTGAAACACATGCATGTGATGCATGCAGTCTTCCCTATAGGCCTCAGTAAGCATTTGAAAATGTTCCATTGGTGTTTTGTTCAATTTTACTAAAAATTTCAAATGGACACATTGCTTGACTTTTAAATTAAGCATTTTTCTGGCACACAACAGACAACACAGCTGCTTTAAAGGATGACTGACAATTAACTGAATGGCCAAGAGTGTTGATGTTTCTCATGAAGGTTCAGACATGTTCAAGGTCACCACTCAAGCATTCACAATCAGTTCTCCTGGATTTATCTGAAAGGTAGAAACATAGTCTCATTATTTAATAGACAGACCTGTAGTTTCCACTCAATTAACTCAGTTGGAGGAGCAAAGAAGGTGTTTCTCAATAGGCTCAGGAAAAAACAAACTGCTACAACATCTCCTAGCTTTTTTATGTCCTTCCCCATTAAAAACTTTTGCCATCTTGACTGCACTCTGATGTTGCTTGAGCAAGTGTCCCAGTTTCCATCTGTGAAATGTTGGAAGCAATGGTGCTATGGGTGTTGGTGCGTGCGTGCCTTCAAGTCGACTGTCAACTTATGGCAACCCCATGAATTTCATAGGGTTTTCTTAGACAAGAAATACAGTTGCCCCTCCACATTTGCGAACTTAACATTCGCGGTTTTGAATATTCGCAGGTTTTGGGAGGGCCCCCGCCCTCCCAAAAGCAGTGACATGGGGCCTCTGGAGGCCCCGTTAAGGCTTCGGGAGGGGGGAGGGCCGGGAAGGCCTCCATGGGGCCTCCGGAGACGCTCCGGAGGCCCCATGAAGGCTTTGGGAGGGAGAGGGGAAGGCCGGGGAGGTCTCCATGGGGCCTCCGGAGACGCTCCGGAGGCCTCATGAAGGCCCTGGGCGGGAGGGGGGAGGGCCGGGGAGGCCTCCATGGGGCCTCCAGAGATGCTCTGGAGACCCCATGAAGGCTTTGGGAGGGAGGGGGGAAGGCCGGGGAGGCCTCCATGGGGCCTCCGGAGATGCTCCGGAGGCCTCATGAAGGCCCTGGGCGGGAGGGGGGAGGGTCGGGGAGGTCTCCATAGGGCCTCCAGAGAAGCTCCGGAGTCCTCATGAAGGCCCTGGACAGGAGGGGGGAGGGCCAGGGAGGCATCCACGGGGTCTCGGGGGGGGGGTTCTGGAGGCCCCGTGAAGGCCTTGGGAGGGAGGGGAGGCGGGGGAAAGCGCCTATGGGGCCTCCAGAGGCCCCATGGTTGATTTGGCGGGGGAGGGGGAGGGCAGTTGTTATTCGCAGAATTTTCACATTCGCGGGGGTCTGGGGAACCAAACCCCTGCGAATGTGAAGGGACAACTGTACTCAGAGATGGTTTGCCATTGCCTTCCTTTGAAATATAGCCTACAGCACCTGGTATTCATCTGCCGTCTCCCATCCAAGTATTAACCAGAGCGGGACTTGCTTAGCTTCTAAGATCAGATGGTATCTGGCACCTTTAGGGTATTTAGGGCTTGGCTATGGTGCAAGTACCTAACTGCTAGAACAATCTTTCATCCTCTCCCTCCCTCCTGTAGCCAAAAATCTGCTCTGAGGTGTTTCCTATCTCTCTGGAGCCAGAATTTGGGTGTGTGTGTGTGTGGATTGCCTTCTTCCTGGTGCCATTGATAGAAAGATTTGTATCAGCAAACTGGTCTTTTAGATCCTGACCTACTTAATTTTGTCAAGCTTTTTTTTAAAAAAAAAAAAAAACTGGTCTGCTTTATCTCTGCCAATCATTTTTATGTGGGTTTGCATTTGCTTTATTTCTGTCAACTGTCTTGTTTTTTTTCCTGGTGTTCTTTTTAATAGTGACATTTTAAGGGTTTTTGTTTCAAATTTGTTGTTATTGTCAATATTCTTTGTTTCTATTGCCTCCCTAGAAGGTTGTTCTGGATGTTATAGATAGGAGGATAATTTCTACTTCCTCAGTCCTTATTTACTTATTTAATGTATAGCCCACATTTCTCCTAATATGGCACCCAAGGATACACATAGTATAAGTTAAAAGAAAACAAGATAAAAGCAATATATTGTAACAAGACATGTCAGTCCTCACATTTTTAATAACCCATACTTGGCTGCATTCTGTAATTTGGCTTGATGTGGCCTTCCATGAGGTGATGGTGAATTGGGACACCCTATACCCTGGGCTTGAGTCATGCATACAGACATGTATAACCTAAGGAAAGACCCCCATAGATTTTTCAAAGGGTCATATCCCAAGATAAGGCTCACAGGGAAACCCTGGAAGACCACAGTGATACTGTCTGATCCTTTCTGCATGTCTCTGGAGGTCATTGTTGTGCCAGATGCTGGTTTTCCTCTTCCAGACCTTCAAATCAAAAGACAGTTGCCTGTCATTCATCAGTCCTGAAACATTCCTTTCATCATGATCATTGACATATCCAGGGATCTGTTGTTTAACTTTGGGAATCTCTGGCAAAACATTTGCCTTCCTCTCAAAATTACCCCTTCAAAATTACCCTAACACAAAACTTCTTCTCAATGTGCACAGATCCCTTTCCTCCCATCTCCACATTAGTCTGTGTTTCCAAAAAAAAAACCCTCTTCTTAACCCTCTCTCTCACTGCCCGTTCATTGGCATGCACAGACCTCTCTTCTACCATTTACTCTTTAGTCTGTGGCACCAATTCCCCTTTGTCCTTCCCTTCCCTTTATGCCTGTTGCTGCTTGAACGTCTCTGCTCTTTGGATTGGTACAGTATAACCTTTTTATTATTATTGTTATTTATTTATACCCCACTCTTCAGCCACAAGGCTATCAGACCAGCTTACAAATTGTTTTAAGCAATAGCTATTTACACATCTACACTGCATTAAACAGTCTCCAATGTGTGTTAGCTAATTGCCCCCACAAGCTGGGTATCCCTTCAGTCTAGTCCTGAATGTCAGGGGATTAAACTGGATGGCTCTTATGGTCTCTTCCAACTCTATGATTCTATTCTTCTATCCAAATATTTCCTACTATCTTCAATAGCCTTATGTGAGTGCTTGAAGCCTGAGTGTTGGTGTGAATGCTGTTTAGATCATTTTGCAATAAAAAAACATTTTAGTTTATTTTTGTTTCCTGGTCTTGAGTCCATTCAGTGAGTAGTGATAAACACATGGTAAAAGACCCCACAGTTACTCGGCCTGTCACATGCCATTTTGAGCTAATTAAAATTCCCCAAATTTAGATTTGGACATGCGTGGAAATTCCATGGGCCTCTGCAATTCAGGTAACAGTTAAATACAAACTTTTTTAAACAATTAAACAAGCAAACCAATTAAAACAGTTTAAAACTCTAGCCCCCTCCACTTTTTTTAATATTGAAAAAAAATACCAGTTTTTCAAAACCACATTTGTACTTCTGGATAGTTTTCATCCCAAGCCCCATTTATTTATTTATTTATTTATTTATTTATTTATTTATTTTGCATTTTTTGCTATAGATATTAGCTCCAAATCACATTGACAGGTCTGGACTATCTCAGGGCCAAAACTTGAGACCAAGGGATAAGCCATCTCTTGCAATGCCATAGGATGCACTCCCTGGTGATGTTACAAAGCATGATACATCAACAACAGTTGCGCATTCAAATAAAAATATCAAGTCTACATAATGGGGAGACTATAGAGACAAACACTTTTCAATACATCATTCTTGCTTTGAAACCCCCCTCCCTCTCCCTGAGGATGAGAGAAGAGGTGCCAAGCCATGAGATCTGGGAACTTTACCTCCAAAGTGTGCTGGAGATAGAAAATTGGGCTTTGGTCCTTTCGGAGTTGCCCTCCCCTAGTATAGAAGATTGGAATAGATGGAATGCAAGTTCAGCTGTGACAACGTGATCAAGTGGAGTTGAATTCCAGCAATTCTCCAGCTTATTATTAAAAAAAAAATGCACTGAGTATAACAAGCATTAGCAAGCATCCTGTACATAAAACCTTTTGTGCCTGTTTATGGGCAGCAAACAAACTAAATGGCACAATCTCTTAAGATACCCATATAAGCAACCACAGTTTGGGGGTGATGCTTTTTCCAAGACAATGCTTATGTTTCCCCCTCCACAAATTTAGCAGGACCAGATAATATGAACACATTTCTGTCACTGGATTTATTCCAATTTAAAAAGGCTTAAGGATATATTATAGCCCCATCTCCTCCTATAAACCAATTCAGGTTATATAATGTATGTAGCTTTGCTTACAACTGGATTCCAGATGGTAATATGGTATTAAGCCAAAGCTATACAATTGCAATTGAGGAGAAAGCAGGTCAGGACTTTATTTCAGTTAGAACTATCAAGCTGGCCTGAATCTTGAAAGTGAAAAAGGCAAGCCAACAAGGGAGGGAAAATTTCAAAGGGACAGATGTCTATGTTCAAGCAAGACTCTGGGCTCTTTCACACTACACAATTATCACATTCTGATTCTCCTTTAATTGCCAAGGCTGCATTCTGTGAAATGTGAGGACTTGCGTTTGGAGAGTCATTGAAACTCTCTCGCTGAGATTTCTAAATTATACCTCCCTAAACTACAAATCCTAGAGATCCTTAGGATGGAACCATAGTACAGTATTATAATTGTGTAGTGTGAAGGGGCCCTCTGACTCCCTAGCAATTATCCTTGAAGTAAAGTAGGTGACTACCAGCTGAACATGAATCAGAGGTGTAAAGGAACAGCGAAAAAAGACTACAGTTGGACCCCCGTATCCGTGGCACCAATACTCGTGGTTTCAGTTATCTGTGGGACCCAAAAACAGGGACACATACCATATGTCCTCTCTAGACATTTACTAGGTCCCCAAAACTCTATGGTATTTTTTTACCGGAAGTCTATTACGTTTAATAGGATTCACTACTATCCAGTTTTCAGTATCTATGGTAAGTCTAGGAACTGAACCCTCACGGATACGGGGGTCCAAAAGTAATATGATTTTACAATGCATGTATTACAGCCAGTTCCAAGATTCCACTGTTTTTGCTCTAGTCAGACCTCTGCTGAACTACTGTGCCCAGTTCTGGGTGTGCACTTTAAGGAGGATATAGACCAAGGGTGGGGAATATCATTCAGCATAAGGGCCAAATTCAATTTTGGAGAACTTTTCTGGATCCACATTCCAGTTATGAGTGGAGCCAAAGTGGGACCAAAAAATCCATCATATTTTGGGCAAATTTGAATTGCCAATCCCAACTAAAGTAGACCTATAGAATCAATCAGATTTATATAAATGTTCCATTACCGTTTAGCAGTTGATTTTGGTGGGTCTATTTTAGTCAGGATTGAAAACTGGATTTAGGCCATACTCTGCAAGGTTTTACTGGCAATAACCTAGGCTAAGGAGAGGCATTTCACTATTTTAGAACTGAGGAAAACATGCAAAAGCTGGAAAATTGCCAAACCATTATAATGATATGAGGAAAGGGGCATGACCAGATTAGGTGATGTTGGTGTATTTATTTATATCCAGGTTTTCCCCCAACATTGGGATTCAAAATGGCCCACAATTTAAAGAACAATACAATTAAAAACATACAACAAGTGAACATTAAAATAGAATTAAATTATTTACAGTAATTAAAACAATTCACATCTGAAGTTAAAAGAATAAAATGCAATTTAAAAAGATAAAAAGTTCTTAAAAACAGTTCAGTTAAAACAATACATCACCCCTATTCATTTCTGTTTTAAAAGCCTGTCTGAATAAAAAGGCTGACAGAAGGACAACAAGGAGGGGGCCATTTTGGCCTTCCCAATAAGGGAGTTCCAGAATCTAGGGGCAGCCACCAAGAAGGCTGTCTCTTGTGTCCCCACCAACTGTGCTTGAGGTGGTGATGGGACTGTAAGACTGCCTGATTATTTCAGAGCCCAGGGCAACTCATACAGGGAGATACGGTCTGCCAAATAGCCTGGATGCAAAATTCAATCTTGGAAGTCAAACACACTTGCAATGGAGGGAGAGCTGCAAGAAAAAGGTATTGTCTGGTGCTTGCATTTAGATGGGCAACATTTGGAATGAACTGAAGGAGATGCATAGCCCTGCAAAGTTCCAAGCCTCCTGTAGCATAGAGAATTGCTCCAGCTATCATTCAAATTCAGTGGCAATGTACTACTGGCTTGAGGAGGTGAAATGAAGTGTAAGAATATTTTGTCGTTAAGTTAGCAGAGTACAGTGTAAGTACTCTGGATGCTCACAGTAATAAAATTTCATCTACTGTTTCAAGAAATCCATTCAAGATAATAAAGAGTCCCTAAACTTGGTTACAGATGCCCCTGAAGCTGGCTTCCATATGTGCAAGTCTGCTTGAGCAGCAATTCTATGCACAGTCTCTTTCTCTCTCTCTCTCCCTCCAATGAGGAGGAGCAGACAAAGGAGACCTCACACAGAAAGGAGAAAGGAAGTTCTAGAAATGACAAGATGATAAACATTGGACGCTATTAGACTATCAACCCCACTCTACACTGGGCTCAGATTACCTGTTACAGTATTATAAGAACATACACTGGGAAGCTATCCGACCCTGCATTAAGGTCCTGAAATAACATGGAGTACAGGGAAATGCAGCTATGCAAATAAAGGACAGGAGGACAGGAGCATTTTCCAGCCCCATCAGATGGAAGCCCCTGCCCTATTCTTTTCTCAGAAAAAAAAATGCAAGCAGCAGACAAAGTCTTCTTTGTCTTGCAGCTCTCCCTCCACTGCAAGTGTGTTTGACTTCCAAGACTGCTTTTTGCATGCCAGGAGGCTGAGCACTGGGCCATTTAATCACTAATAGGCCATTTAATCAATTGTAATTGTCTTGCAGTGGATACCTATTGCTCTAGGGACCATTCAGCCCATCACCATATATCAGCTCTGAATAGACAGAGATATAAAATTAGTATGTCTTTTCCCTCGTTTCTCTGCATTTCTAAATGCTTCTCTTCCCCTGTAGTTTTTTGCCCAGGTAACATTGGTCAATCAATGAATGTTGACATTTTCTATCCTTCTTCTAACCTCCTAATTTCTGCAGTGCTTTCTGAAGCTACCTCCATCCATATAAGTTAGTTATTTCAGGGAAGCATTTTATCCCATGGGCTATTTGAATATATTTGTGGACAAGGTCATGTGTTCTTCTTTCAGAATTCTGCACATACTGTATTTTGGTTTTAGAGAGGTGAGTGGATTTTTAGTTATGCTCTGATGTTCTGATGTCTTCTTGATTTCATACCCCTTACATTTCCGGTACAGACTTGCAGGTTTGACTTCCAAAACAGAATCAAAGAACTCTAAAGTCTGTCCAGAGGTTCGACAGAATGGTATAAGGTAGAAATCGTACCAGGACTTCCATTCATTTACCAAACAAATGGTTGCCTCCAGATCTCCTCTAGTTTACTCTGTTCTATCTCCATATCCTTCCTCTTAAGGTTGAATTGTAGAAAAGTGCCTTCATACGATTCTCTTATAAGGTCCATTGTGGTAGAACAGATGCTTGCATACATAAGGTCCCAGGTTCAATCTTCTCCAGCTAGGATACCCACTTATTTATCATCCAAAAGGGGAGAAGGACAAAAGAAGGCATAATATTTGCATACATTAACTCTTATGAAGAGAAGCACTCTGGCTTTTCTTCGCAAACGAAGATTCAGGAAGGACTCATCCCGCGCCTTCTGCAAGCGCGC